>OU343061.1:9546339-10846339 GCA_910593695.2 Ocypus olens
AGCCAAGGAGCCATGGTACTACCTCTAATTTCGAGGTCGGCAAGAAATTTTTCCGTTCTGGAACTGCATTAGGAACCAAATAATTTCTGGTTCCGCTCATGCGCACGACGACGACGTGCACTTGTCACTTGTAGTTCCGCGCCATCCACGATGAATGAAATTAGTTCATTACCGAATACGCTTTTTCGCTCATGTAGTATAGAGGGCACTTGAAGATTGTCGATTTTAGCACTTGCAAATGTCTTTTTCGGCACTTTGCATAGTTGAAAAATGTCATTTTTGACACTTGAAAGTTGCTTTTTTTTTGACAGTTGAAAATGGTTATTTTTGACAGATGGTAATTGTATTTGTTGTCAGCTGAAAATTGCCTTATTTTGGCAGTTAAAAATTGTCATTTTTGGCACTTGAAAATTGTCGTTTTTGACAGTTAAGAATGGTCATTTTTCAAACTTGAAAATTTTAATTTATGGTACTCGAAAATGATAATTTTTGACAGTTGAAATGATCGTTTTTGACAGTTGGAAAATATTATTTTTTGCACTTAAAATGATCAATTTTGGTACTTGAAAATGTCTTTTTTCGGCACTTGAAAATGGTCAGTTTGCACTATTGAAAATTACCTTTTTGACTTAAAAATGTCAATTTTACACTTTTGGTAATTGCCTTTTCTAACAGTTGAAAATTGCGACATTTGGCAATTAAATTTATCATTTTTGGAACTTGAAAATTGTCGTTTTTGGCAGTTGACAATGGTAACTTTTTAACCATTAATAGCATTTGAAAATTATAAATTTTGTAAAATGTCATTTTTGGGCACTTGAAGATTGTCAATTTTGCCACTTGAAAATGTATTTTTTTGCACTTGATGATTGTCAAGTTTGGCACTTTGTCCAGTTGAAAAATGTCATTCTTAACAGTTGAAAGTTGACTTTTATGACAGTTGAAAATGGTCATTTTTGAACCTTAAAAATTGTCATTTATGGCACTCGTAAATGATAATTTTTGACAGTTTAAAACTATCGTTCTTGACGCTTGGAAAATGTAATTTTTGGCCCTTGAAAATTGTGAATTTTGACTTTTTTTGCACATGAAAATGGTTATTTTGCATAGTTAAAAATGGTCGTTTTTAAAACTTAAAAATTTGAATTTACGGCACTCGAAAATGATATTTTTGAAAGTTGAAATGATCGTTTTTGACAGTTGGAAAATGGTCGGTTTGTACAGTTAAAAATTGCCTTTTTGACACCTAAAAACGTTCAATTTAGACTGTTGGTAATTGCCCTTTTTAACAGTTAAAAATTGTGACATTTGGTATTTAAAAATTTTCATTTTTGGCACCTGAAAATTGTCGTGTTTAGCAGTTGACAATGGTAATATTTGAACCATTTATGGCATTCGAAAATGATAATTTTTGGCTGTTGGAAAATGTCGTCAATTTTGGCACTTTAAAATGTCTTTTTTTTCGAATACGAAATTTCAACGAAAATATAGGTATATGGTATAGACTGGCCGGGCTATGAAGGCATCTGAGGTGATTAACTTGAACCGCCCTCATTTGCGTGAATAGATAGAAGCCAACACTGCACCAATAGCTAGCAGGTAAAGTGTAAACATCTGTGAGTGTAAAGTAACAAAATATCCAATCACTTCTGATAAGGGCCGCCTTTCCGACCCTTCTTTAATCACCTTAGATGCCTTCATAGCGCGGCCAGACCATATCATCATTTATGGAAAATATCTGCGCACGCTCTATCTCAAAAACAGATTTAGAAATGAAATTTAAAATATAACACTTATTTGACAGTCTGAGGAACTGAAAATATTTTGGTGAAACACCTGGAAGAGGGTGTTTTTCTGACATTTTTTTAAATCACGAGGTGCACATTTCACTCGCTTAAATTCCAGTTCAGAGTGCTGCCATTTTGTTTACAAGCAAGAATTGATGCACCTTTTGGTAAGTCCAAAATATGTTATTTTTAAGCAAATTTGGAAATTTTGAAGCAAATTCCGCGCGAAATATAGTTTTAGAATTTTTTGAATCACTCAAATTCCAGTTCTAGAGTTGCCATTTTATTCACAAGCAAGGTGCGTTAATTATCTTTCGGTATGTCAAAAACATGTTATTTCTAAGCAAATTTGGAAATTTTGGAAGCAAATTCCACGAGCGATAATTTTTTTAGAATTTTTTTAATCAGGTGGTACACATTTCACACACTCAAATTGTAGTTCATAGAGCTGCCATTTTGTTTACAAGCAAGGTGCGTCAATTATCTTTTAGTATGTCAAAAATGTGTTATTTCTAAGCAAATTTGAAAATTTTGAAGCAAATTCCACGAGCGATATTTTTTTAGAATTTTTTTAATCAGGTGGTACATATTTCACACACTCAAATTGGAGTTCATAGAGCTGCCATTTTGTTCACAAGTAAGGTGCATCAATTATCTTTTAGTATGTCAAAAATGTATTATTTATAAGCAAATTTGGAAATTTTGAAGCAAATTTCACGGGCGATAATTTTTTTTTAAATTTTTTAATCAGGTGGTACACATTTCACTCACTCAAATTGGAGTTCATAGAGCTGCCATTTTGTTTACAAACAAGGTGCGTCAAGTATATTTTGGTATGTCAAAAATATGTTATTTCTAAGCAAATTTGGAAATTTTGAAACAAATTCCACGAGCGATATTTTTTTTTAATTTTTCAATCAGGTAGTACACATTTCATTCACTCAAATTGGAGTTCAAAGAGCTGCTATTTTGTTGATAAGTAAAGTGCGTCAAGTATATTTTGGTATGTCAAAAATATGTTATTTCTAAGCAAATTTGGAAATTTTGAAGCAAATTCCACGGGCGATAATTTTTTTTTTAATTTTTCAATCTGGTAGTACACATTTCACTCACTCAAATTGGAGTTCATAGAGCTGCCATTTTGTTTACAAGCAAGCTGCGTTAATTATCTTTTGGTATGTCAAAAATGTGTTATTTCTAAGCAAATTTGGGAATTTTGAAGCAAATGCAGATTTGACTCACTCAAATTCGAGTTCAGACTGCTTTCATTTTGTTTACAAGCAAGGTGCGTCAATTATTTTTTTGGTATGTCAAAAATGTGTTATTTCTAAGGAAAATTGGAAATTTTGAAGCAAATTCCACAAGCGATAATTTTTTAGAATTTTTTTAATCAGGTGGTGTTTCACACACTCAAATTCCTGTTCAAAGTGCTGCCATTTTGTTTACAAGCAAGATGCGTCAATTATTTTTTGATATGTAAGGTATATGTCATTTTTGAGCGCGTTTGAAAAATTAATAGGTAATTCTGCGTGGGATGATATTTTTAGATTTTTCCAATCACGAGGTGCATACTTCACTCACTTAAATTCAAGTTCAGAGAGCTGTCATTTTGTTTACAAACAAGGTGCGTCAATTATTTTTTGTGATGTCAAAAATATATAAATTCTGAGTGCATTTTAAAAATTTGAAGGTAATTCGAAGTGCGATAATATTTTTAGGATTTTTTTAATCGCGAGGTGCACATTTCACTCATTCACTCAAATTCAAGTTAATAGTGTTTACAAGCCTCACTTATTTTTTTTATATGTCAAAAATATGTCATTTCAGAGCAGATTTTGAAAATTTTAAGATAATTCCAAGTGCGATGATATTTTTAGAATTTTTTTAATCGCGAGGTGCACATTTCACTCTCAAATATTGTTTCCAGGCGAATTGCGTCGATTATTTTAATATTGGCCAACAAGAAATATTTTTCGAAATCCCACTAAAATCGAAACTATGAAATTTGTCATAAAAATTCCTTTGATTCCATCAAATCGAAGAAAGTTACATGGTGGTCACATTTCATTTGATGGGAAAAACGACTTTGCATTCGATTTCTTTTTCAGATTATGGATTTAAGACTACTAGTAGCTAGAGTTTCTTAATATTTTGGTAATTAGAACTTATGTTATCGTTTTTTTTTCAAATTTCGATCTATAATTTTCTTCAGGACTGAGGTAACAACTTGTCCCTGCTGTTTTCCTGGAAGGCTTTTCATAATTTTCACCAAGTTTTCGCGAGCTCCTTTCGCTGGAAGTGCGTGAAGACTAACTATCTAAAAACAATGTAATCATCTAAAAAATAATAGCTCTTATCTTCAATATGAAGTTAAACTTGTAAAACCCAACGAAGAAATGTTTTTTTTAGGCACTAATGCCTGCTGAAGATCTCCAAATTAATCATGATACTAAAATATGATAAACACACAATTGTTTTTGTAGAATATAGATGTAAAATAACAACAGGAAATTAATAGTTTATTCATTACCAGAAGGGCTATGATCTAACCATTTCGGTGCTTTACACAATTTTAACATTTCATCAATCAAAACGACTAATTGTTCAAGTCATACGTGCACAACAAACTGGCCATCACCGGCGTGGGCTTTGTGCGATAACTTCTTGGAGTTTCGGAGAGAGGCCTCAGCCGTTTGTCTTCGCGGATGGTCGTTCACCTTTCGACACATTTTTGTTCCGCTTGCTCGTAACCATTTGCTGCCTACCTGGTTTCATACCTCATTGTGCTCTCTAATTGTTGCAGAATAATTAACTCGTTTATAGCGTTTAGCCAAGTTGTTTTGTGAAACAATGGGCTCTCACAACTTTTTTTGCTTGCAAACGAACCGTTTACTATAATCATGATTTCGTTTAACTCGTTTAGCACTTTGCAGGGTTGTTATGGTAAACAGTGCAAATGCGTAAATGCGTTTTAAACTGGATTCATGAGTTAGAACTATTTAATGGATCGTGCGAGTACGGGAAGGTGTTAAAATTAAGTGGAACACTGGTTTGTGTCACTTTCTTTAATTATTTTATTTACAGCTAGATCGACATTTCCTTCACAATATTATCCTTAGCTAACTAAACGTATTATAAAAATACGGTCTTTTTATAGCTGCGATGGATTATGGACAATAATCCTCTTACTAAGAGAATTTGTTTTTCTAATCCCCACAGCTATAAATAGATATCCTTATTATATAACGGAAGTTATGACCAAAATGAACATTTAGCTGTTAATAAATTAAGTGAAGAAATTCGAACCTTCGAGATTGGAAATCTTTGAAAAAAAATCATGACAGACGTTTTGCTGTCTGTAGATACATCTAAATGCTTAAACTCTACTAACTGCTTTAATTCCAATGCACCATTAAAGTTAATTTATCCCTTATAACAAACACTACAATTAAATCATCTCGCCATGCAATTAATGCCACTTCTGTAATCTGAAGTAATGCGCTCAGGCAGGATCTCGTTATCCATAGCTACGAGGGTGGTTTGAAAAGTCCGTGCAAGGTCAGAGAGATGGCACCACCGGCGCGTATCGAGGTCATCTTTAGTTAGTAGCATCTCTACTATTTGTTCCCCAATTTGAAGAAATGGCTAGCTGGACAAAGATTTTATTCAAACGAGGAGGTGATTGCAGACACTAATGGATATTTTGCAGACATGGACAAATCCTATTATTCAGAAGGGATCAACAAACTAGAACATCGTTGGACGAAGTGCATAAGCCTAAAAGGAGACTACATGTCGAAAAATAAAAGAGGTTTACCCCAAACACGTTAGTAGTTTTTATTTTTGCACGGACTTTTCAAACACCCCTCGTAATTCAACAAAGCTAATAATATTACTACTGACGTAACATTCAGCATTCATGCAAATCGAAATTTGTTAAAGATAAAATCTGTACGTACACTGTCACCATTTACTCCACAATCTAGGTTAATACATCTGATTAATATTCATTTCCAGTTACTTCCTCGATGGCAAAATACGAACAGAACATTTTACAATACAACGCGTATTATTACCTTACAATATATTTAATGGTTTTCGTGAGAATGCATTTATTTTTAAATACGAAACCATAGATTATAACGTCATTTTGCACATTTCCATCAGTAGTAGTATTAATCCCATTAAGGCGAAGAGTTAATTAGGGTAATTTCAAATTAAAAAACTGGCACTACTTTCACCGCTAACGAGAATGGCGTATCGTAATGGTGATAAAGTATGTAATTATCATTATTCTTAGTAAGTCAGTAGGGAATATTTACTAGGATATGAACGTATAAAATAATGATAATTCTTAATTATTGTGATGCATTTAATCATGTAGTAACGAGACTGTTTTAAATCTATATAGTAATTTACGTAACAAGTTCCGAAAGTGATATTTTACGGGATGAGTAGGAAGTTTCCAGGACGAGCCATAGGCGAGTCCTGGAATCCTGCGAATCCCGTAAAATCACTTTTGGAACGAGTTACGTACAATATTTTTTCTGCAGCCGTTTTTTATGCTAAAAAACCTAAAACACACACGAATGTTATATGACAAGCGCTGTCATAATTAAGTACGAAGTTCATGTTTCTGTCAAGGCCGCCTAGATATATACGCAAAATCGTCCCGAAAGTAACAAAATGCGTCCCGAAAGTATAGAAATCGTTCCGAAAGTGAAACAAAATCGTACCGAAAATAACAACCGAAAGTTTTATTTTCGGGACGGCTGCAGAAAAAAATATTATCAAAATAAACTTTATTTAAAGTTTTCGAAATTTTCGAAGAATCGAAGTTGCGAAGTTTCGAAGTTTTCGAATTTTTCAATTTCAAAACCCTAAAAAGTCAGGGATTTAAACTTTTATGTAATTTCAAAATTTTTACCTCAAAAACCCAAGACAAAATTATCTTCGAATCCTCCAACATTCGAAATTGGAAATCTTGGAAGAAAAATTGGAGCCCTACTAAAAACATTTATTTAAAATAATTAAAAAATAAAATAAAACGTGCTGAATTGCTAACATATAATAATTTTTCTATTTTTTCCTGGATTACGCGTTCTCAAGTCAAAATATTAAAGAAGAAAAGCGGAAAATGTATTAAAAATAATAAATCTTGTTAATTTTGTTCTTACAATATAATCGTCTTTTTTTCTCTAGCAAAGTTTTGTAGGACTTAAAAACATTGTAATAAGTAACGAAAATAGAAAACATGTAATTAAAAAAAAATATAGGTTTTGCAAAATTATACTCTGACAGTGCAGTCGTTTTTCCTTTTTTCTTTGAAATAACATTTTATAGATCTACACGAATTATACTCTGACAATACAATCGTTTTTCTTTGAAACAGAATTTTGTAGGTCTACACCTTCTTAAAGAAAAAATGAAAAGTTTATAAAAAGTACACAACATACAAACAAAATTTAAATTTCAAAAAAAGTAACGATTGTGCAATGAAAATTCAATCGATTTTATTACTAATAAAATTTTGAAGGACAACTGGATTTTTAAAATAGAAACTAAACATTTAAATTAAAATAAATTAAGAATATTCCAAAAATTTTTAATTGGGAAAAAGTAATAATTGTGCTAAATTGAGCTTTGTAAATGTAATCGATTTTAAAATTGAAAAACCCGTTTTCTCTGACAAAATTTTATAGGATTACGGGCTTTCAACATATAAACCAAGTTAAAGTTAAATATAAAATTTGGCAATTCCAAAAGAATTAAATTGAGTAAAGATTAAATTTGTACTGAATTTTACTATAATAGTGTATTCAAAAACGAGTTCAATAAGCGCGATTTTTTTCGCACGCGTCCAAGTTTTCTAATAGACAAGTGCGAAAAAGGCCTTTTTCTATTTTGCCCCTTTTATTCCATTTCTAAATTAAAAAATCGCCCATACATATTTAGAAAATTGTATATGGTGGTTGGTAATACTAATAATTGACAGTTATTAGTTTGCGATTTCCACACATCACACTTCCTCAAAACTATTTCGCCGAAAATTTAGGACAGGTAGACAGCTCTGAATTTCAACGGTGCCAACCTTGAAAAATTGATATTACCGCACTGAGCGAGCCCTTGACGAACCCACATGAGTGCGTTGATGACTCCGTTTTAGACGCAAAATAGAAAAAAATATATTTAATTTCTCCTCTAATACAACTTCGTAGAACTACGTGTTCTCGAACTAAAAACACAAAGTGATATGAAGAAATATTGAGAAAAGAGATTTAAACCTATTTTTCGATTTGTTTTCAAAACTAGAGTAACTAGTAAACTACGATAAAAACGTATTGTTTAATAGTAGATTGTTTGACAAGTTTTGAAAGCTCGTACCTTGCATTTTTTATGCAACTCTCATGAAATGTAGCTTTAAAAACGTGTTTATCACTCTGCTTTTCCTACGACCAAACATTTTCTTAAGTATGTTTTAATCATATTTTTTTTACGAATTCACCCGCGTCTATCTTAATTAAATACATAAAGGGTCTTCATTTCAAAAGGAGCCACCCTGAATAACTTTGGATCTGAAGTAGTTACGTTTTAAAGAAAAAATACGTCAATTTTGTTTTCGAGGGGGAACTTAAAAAACACTGTTTTTAAAATTTTATCTTTCACCCCCTCACCCCCAGCCACCCCATCTTATAATTTCAAATGGCATCCGCAGTTGTGTTGTACCTTATTTTAAAGGGCATACAAAATACTATCCTGCAATGCAAAAATAATTGAAATCAGTTCATTTGTTTTAGAAAGAGAGGGTATTCATTTCAAAACATGCCGCCCGTTTTTTATTTGAAAATATTTAGAGGTTTTTGAGATAAAGGACTCACAGAGACAATCACAGACGCGAAAATGTTTTTTTTTCAAATATTGTCGGAGTCAGTCCAGAGACCTTAAAGCAGATATTTCCGTTCAACAAATTTAATAACTTGCACGATCACAATACTTTCCCGTAGAGAAAGTAAAAATAACAAAATAAACAATCGTGCGGTATTTACCACTAATTTTTCTAACGCCAATTCTTCGATAATTTCCCGGTCCTGCACGTAACTATTATAATTTCATAATAATATCAAAATATTTCTATTTTTTTAATGCGCGTTACAAACATTTTCTATAAAAGCTACAAATATTTTTTTTTATTTAGAAACGATACAGTTTCTAGCAAGTTTTAAGTCCAATTAATCTCTAATAAATTTTCAATAATTAAAAAAATCAAAAGTCAATAGCAATTATTTTTAAATTTTTTCATTAATTGATTACAGTTTTCGCAACTTACGTCTTGTTAGTAATGTTTTCCCAAAAGTTACTGACGAGGTATTTGTAATTTTTTTTTAATGTCAAAATTTAGCGGGCATTATAAGCAATTTTGAAAATTTTCAAGACGTTGTTTTTATATATTTATTTTCATGTCACCAAGATTATAACTATTTTAAAAACTTTACTCTCTATTCGCATGAAATTATTCCGAAATGTACTGGTATATAACTTGTAGTTTTTCTCAAAATAAATCTCGAATACATTTTGAATAAATTTAGAAAGTTTCAAGTCGATGGCTATTGTTTTTACATATTTTCAGGCTACTAAATTTATTGCAATTTTTGACATCTGTACACAAAAAAAGTATCCTAAAATCTACTTGTAACTTTTTACGAAATAAATCTCCAATATATTTTGAGTAAATTTTTAAGTCGGTGGCAATTGATTTAATATTTTCTTCAAGCTACCAAAATTATTGGAATTTTCCACAGCTCTCTATTCGCATAAAATTATCCTGAAATCTCGTGACATACAATCTGTAGCTTTTATGAAATAAATCTTAAATATATTTTAATTAAAATTAGAAAGTTTGTCGATGGCAATTGTTTTTTTTTTATATTTACTTCAAGCTACTGAAATTATTACAATTTTCCACTACTTCACCTCTCTATTCACATAAAAGTATCCTGAAATTTAGTGACGGACAACCTGTAACTTTTCACGAAATAAATCTCGAATATATTTTGAGAAAATTTAGAAAGTTTCAAGTCGTCGGCAATTGTTTTTCTTTGTTTTTTCAAGCTACTAAAATTATTACAATTTTTCACAATTATACTCTCTGTTCGTATAAAATTATCATCTAGTGATATACAACCTGTATCTTTTCACGAAATAAATCTCGAATACATTTTGAGTAAATTTAGAAAGTTTCAAGTCGCTGGCAATTGTTTTTATATTTTTTTTTTCAAGCTACTAAAATTATTACAATTTTTCACAATTTTACTCTCTGTTCATATAAAATTATCCTAAAATCTAGTGGCATACAACCTGCAACTTTTTACGAAATAAATCTTGAATATATTTTCAGTAAATTTAGAAAGTTTCAAGTCGTCGGCAATTGTTTTTCTATTTTTTTTTTCAAGCTACTAAAATTATTACAATTTTTCACAATTAAACTCTCTGTTCGTATAAAATTATCCTAAAATCTAGTGGCATACAACCTACAACTTTTTACGAAATAAATCTTGAATACATTTTGAGTAAATTTAGAAACTTTCAAGTCGTCGGCAATTGTTTTTCTATTTTTTTTTTCAAGCTATTAAAATTATTACAATTTTTCACAACGTCACTCTCTATTCATATAAAATTATCCTGAAATCTAGTGACCTACAACCTGTAACTTTTCATGAAATAAATCTTGAATATATTTTGAGTAAATTTAGAAAGTTTCATGTCGTCGGCAATTGTTTTTCAATTTTTTTCAAGCTACCAAAATTATTACAATTTTTCACAATTATACTCTCTGTTCATATAAAATTATCCTAAAATCTAGTAGCATACAACCTGCAACTTTTTACGAAATAAATCATGAATACATTTTGAGTAAATTTAGAAAGTTTCAAGTCGCCGGCAATTGTTTTTCTATTTTTTTTTTCAAGCTACCAAAATTATTACAATTTTTCACAACTTTACTATTTGTTTATATAAAATTATATTAAAATCTAGTGGCATACAACGTGCAACTTTTCACGAAATAAATCTCGAATACATTTTGAGTAAATTTAGAAAGTTTTAAGTCTTCGGCAATTATTTTTCAATTGTTTTCAAGTTCTCACAACTTTAGTCTCTCTCGACGTAAAATTATCCAAGAATCTAGTGGCATACAACTTGTAGCTTTTCACGTAATTAATCTCGAATATGTTTTGAGTAAATTTAGAAAGTTTCAAGTCGATGGCAATTATTTTTATATATTTTTTCAAGCTATTGAAATGATTACAATTTTTTACAACTTTACTATCTGTTCATATAAAATTATCGCGAAATCTAGTGGTATAAAACTTGTAGTCTTTTTCCGAAATTAAACTCCAATACATTTTGAGTGAATTTAGAAAGTTTCAAGCAATAAAAATACATTGGCCTACGCAAAATGACCTTCGCCCCCAAAAGCGGATTTTCAGATAATCGCCCAATTTGTCAATCGCCCACCAGGGGGCGATATCGCCTACGTTGAGAAACACTGTTTTAGACGATACCACTTTCGATCTATTGTGCCATTTAAAAATCTGGAGTTCTTGACAAACTCTCATGGACGCCAATCGTTTTTGGAAATAAATAATATTCGATTCAATAAGACTTTTGTAATAAATTTGTTTGTCCAAACTCTCTACGACTAGCTGTTTTCTCAAAAAAAAGCCTGATACGGGTGGTCTGGGACACCCTGTATATTGCTTTCAGATTGCAATACTCATGATACTTGCGTCGCGCAGTAATTAATTGATAATTAATTAGGCAACTCTAGAGATAATAATAAAATATACATTTTGTTAGTTTTAAAACTTTACCAAGCGAAGTGTTCGTTAAGTTTCCCAAAAACAATATATACCACGCTGAATATTATGCAAAAGACAATAATGCCACAAATTAAAAAACTATTTTCAAAAAATATCGATTACACGGATGGCGTAACATTACAAAAAAAGGTTCAAAATGATGAATCACAAAACAGCGTTTGGTGTTGAAGCAGAATGCCACTACCACTCAACAGTTCATGGCAAAGGAGTCGATTGACTGTGGTGAGCCTTACAGCACTGCGACCTAGCTAGGGCTTTTGTACTAGTACCCTACCGTTCAAATAGTTTCTACTTCCTTGGTGACTTGGTGAGGTCAATTAATTTCCCGGGAGGCAAACCCCTAATCCGTTCTGGCATAATCGCGATTCCTTCGGTTAGGGCCTGCCTGGTGTTAACTAATACTAGGTGCCATTGTAAAACGGGAAGCCACTAGAGCTAGCCTTCAAGCAGAATCTAATCAAGCAATCTTATTGTCGGATGATCTCTAATTCATTTAAATTATTCTTCTATAATAAACAAAACATCAGGACAGATTTTTTAGAAAAAGATTTTCTACTTCTCCAACAGTTAATACAATTGAAAGTCGGCATGGGCATGCATTTATAGTACTTCTAAATCAGCAATTGAAAGTATTGAGATATTCAAAATATTATTCAATATTAAGGAGATAACTTTAAATGCTATTAAAAAATTTATTTTTATTTCATTTTCTTAAAATAATCTGCTTTTTTGTTTGTAGTTCTATAAGATAGAAATATAAAAAAAGATTAGAAATAAAAAAAAGGCAATAGACATCTGAAACGCAGAGAACTTCCCATAAACATGGAAATTACGAAGGTCTAAAATAAAGATTTTTCTAAAATAAAAAAAAATAAGCAACATTGAGAAATTACTCCATTAACTACAGAAAACAATGACAAAACCTAAAGAAATCGCTGTTTTTTCCCCTTTTTTGAGTTTTGCAAAAGCCATATTGGAGTCGCCATGCTTCTTTTGTCGGATTTATGTTTCTACTTACGAAATGTATGCACACGAGCAAAATTGGGACAATCAGTTGATTTATCCCAGAAAACAATAGCACAGCATAAGAAAAACGATGTTTTCTTTCTTCGATTTTTGAGTTTTGGAGTCACCATGTTTTTTTTTATAGTTTCTTGAAGTAGTTTAGTTTAGTTTATTAATCTTTGTAAGCATTACTTACAAAACAAGTATGAAATAATTTGCAAATACATGTAAATTCATATACACAAAATTTAGATCGCGTAACGGCTGAAGTTCACTCTTCGGAATGGTCTTCCACTCGAACCCAATCTTCATTGGCTGTGACTTGATAATTGTCCCAGCTTGTGTATGTGCCATATTTAGGTATTTTTTGCCCTTTATTTACGTATTTTTTAAAAGACATGTTACTTGTCTGTAATACAATAATATAAGTTTTAAGATTGAAAAAGAATTTTTAGGTCATACAATTTTTTATACAAAACTGATTAACAAATGTTTGTGTTTTCTTGAAAATAAAACAGCCATTTTAAGGCCGCTGTATTGTATTCTTCTAAAATACTGGCATTATAAAATGGATATATTGAAGTAATTTTTCCGACCAAGGGGGATTTTTAACTACTCCTCAGTTTTAGTCGTAAAGCTGATCCGTTTGACGCGAAACGTCCCATATACATTTCGTTTTCTAGGTCTACAGATTCAAACTAAACTAATAAAATAGTTGAAGTTTCTCGTCCCTTGCAGAAACCGGTCTGCAGTCATTGATGGGAAACAAACATTTATGTTTAAACCGTAATAAATTTAAAATTGTTTTTTTTAATTTAATAAATTAACCGACTTTGCATCTCCAATACTAAAGATATATAATCACCCATTCTGTATGAACATCTACGCATTCTAGATTTACTACAATTCGCTAATCTACGCTTAAATTACTGTCATAAATACTTACACCACTTCCTCAGGAAACTGCTCGATAACTTTGACCATAACTTCTCCTTTCCCTTCATTTTTGCGGCGCGCTTTAAAGATGAAATTCTAAGTGTCCCGTCGTCAAGCCTAAACACTATTATCCTGTATCACAGTGAGCACCAAAAATTTTAAGAAATTCCGGAGCACTTAACTCATCTTATTCGTCGACAACATGGGGAATCCGCACGCGCGTTCTCTTTCTGAAA
This sequence comes from Ocypus olens, assembly GCA_910593695.2. Lineage (NCBI taxonomy): Eukaryota > Metazoa > Arthropoda > Insecta > Coleoptera > Staphylinidae > Ocypus > Ocypus olens. Next base: position 9,560,182 of record OU343061.1, read on the forward strand.
ATTGAAGTCTTAGTTTAGAGGCGATTTGCAATGGTTCTTTTGCACGTGGCGACAGACAGTGGCGAAATTTCGGTTTTGTAATTAGTGAGGCGCGATGGAGTGGCGTGATTGCCTTGAGTAATTAAGGCACGGTGGTTTGTATGAAATTTCAGGCGATTCGGTGGAAATTTCACTTTTGGTTTGATGATGGGTATTATTTAATTAAAAAATAATTAGGGTGTGTTTGGAAATAAGTTTATGTCATATTCTTGGTTGATTGGATTTGGTGCATCTTAAAATACTAGGATTATTATTACTTTTATTTTGTAATATTAATGTAATTATAATATTTTCCGTTGGGAATAATATTTTTTGGTTGCTTTTTTAATTGGGAGATATCTATAGTACAATCGCGCAGAGGTGACAGTGACTCATCGCTCCATGTTGCCTGAATTAAGTTTCTAGTAAACGTATGTCCGTAAAATAATTCGATTCAGTCTAGGCGGGAAATTTAAAAATTCTCGAGCGTGCAAATATTTTCCCGACGAAGCTTTGCGAGTGCATTTTTTTGCAATCGGTAAAAACAACTGGAAATTTGTCATTAAATTTAACCTTTTTATAAATGAAATGGATACAATCAATTCTGCTCTTAACTAAATCGAAATCGGAGACGGTCAAAACAACGTGAATTTTGAGGTTAGAATAGATAGAATGAGAAAAGACATACGTTGCACTTAGCCATTGAATTTACATATCGACATACGTTTCGTATTTCATTTCGTTTTTCTTAAGCATTCGAACGAGTATAGATATTTATCCAGACGCGATTATTAGATCGACAAAGCACGAGTCACTATCACCTCTGCGCTATTGTACTATACTCGAATAATACTAGTGGAAAAATACTAACTTTGCAAACACATATTTTTTTAATATATTTATTAACAGCTTTAAAACGATCTTAAGAAATGACTTGAAGTTATATAATTAAACTAAATGACATGATTGATGAAGAATATTTTTAAATATCTATGTAACTACTAACTTGTTATTTACCTGCCACTTTTTAAATGTAATAGAACTTTTCCGCAAATAAAGTAAACTTCAGACTTTTTGTGAATGTTGCATGCGCATTTCAGGCAACTGCGTTTAAAAATAAATCTATTTATAAACTTGATAACAGAACATGAATGTTAGAATTTTACTGCTACAATTTTAGAGTTCCTTCATTGACTTTTTAACCCTTTCAGGACGGGTCACATCAATAAGCGTTTTAACGTAACTTACAACAAAATTTTCTAATTTTTTTTATCCGTTTCAAAAATTAGTTATTGATGAGTCGTTATTATTATTCAAAGGTAGACACATGTATTTTTAGTTTCGGAGCAAAACCCAACACTAGAAATCGATGTTTGAAAAATGGACATTTTTTACGTCCATCGGGTGTGATATTGCCAAATATACCCGTACCGAAAGGGTTAAACATAGCATAAATACCAGAATTTCACAGATATTTCGATAATGATATATTTTGGCGTGTCACCCAATAAAAATCCAAATAAAAACTTACTTTTGAATATCCGTTTACTATCTTCACTATATCCTACACTGTTGCCACATTAAAGTTTGAATAAAACATTAACCGAATGCACATTTCAGTTGAGCTGGTTGGTTGCAGAAATGCTACTGAATTTTTGGAATATTTTATTACTTCTCGAAGAATTTTTGGTGGGGAGGTTGTTAATGTTAATGATCACCAATTTATGCAGCCAGGATTCTGCACTTAGACTTAATAATATAAAGAATTTATAAGATGCTTAAATTGACATTTGCGTAATTACGTCCTAATGGTAATAACTAGGTCGTTACGATGGAATTAAACTTTTTCCATGAGGTGCCTAATGCGTTTGTTTTGTTATTTCACCGATTATAAACTTGTTTAATTATTCCAATGTATTAACGTAAATATTACTGTAGTCAATCGGATAATTAATTTCGTGTACCAATATTTATAGTGTCAATTTTATTTACATCCTCAATATAAAATTGTGGGTATTAATTAACATTTTTCTAAATACGTGCGAAGCTTAAGAGTACAATTTCCTTTGCCAAGGATATATTTTTATGTTGAATAGATCATGAACATTTTCGTAGTTTAGTAATATTCAAATATTCAATTTAACAATAATCAAGTAGGTGTGTGTGTTCTTTTGTCAATTTCAAAATTAATGAACTTAATTTCAATTCCTTTCCACCGGTAAATATATAGACAAAAGTAGAAATCGTAATTTGAGGATATTATTTTTCAATTAGCATTAACCTTATTTGTTGACACTCTTTCACGAAAGAATAATAGTTCACAATTACTTGGAAGTGAATTGAAATCGATTTTACTGGTACGAAAAGAAAAATATGTACGAGAGCGACAGGAAAGGAAAACATTCCTTCTTGTATTATAAGTGTATACAGCTATTAATATAGTTGATAATAAAAATATATCTAGAAAATTGTTTTTAATTATAAAAAAAATTGTTGATGTGAGCATGATGTAACTTTCTCCGATTTAATAATCATAATAATAATATACACCCAAATAATAATTTATATTTAATATTGACCTCTTTTGAAGGTACCCCACAAGCCCTTAAATTTAACTCCCGCTTTTTCAACAAGAAGACAATTTCCCCAATGAAAACAAAAATACAGCAGTATTATGTACCTACTCCAGGGTACATAGTACTGCTGTATTAACCTGAATTATTGATGCGAGAATTTTTTCGAGTTTTGTTTGCTGGAATTTTCAATTTTTTAGTCCGCATTTATTATTATTATTATTATTTATTATAATCATTTTGTTTTGTTTGTTTTTTTTTCCTCTTGGACCACCGTTTTAATTTTTAGGCCCGAATTTTAGATTTTTGGTATAAATTTTTTATTTTTTGTCCTATATTTTAGATTTTTTAACTTGAATGATTGATTTTATTGTGCGATTTTTTGTATTTTTTGGCTACTATTTTCAAATTTCTGGCCAGAAACTTATTTTTGGGGGCTGAAAGTGGTAAATTATTTTGCTTCTACCTAAATTTTCGATTTTTTGTTTGCGTTTTTTATTCTTAGATCGGGATTCTTGATCTTTGGCCCATATTTTAGACTTCTGTATTTTCCATTTTTTTAAATTTTTGGCCTAAATATTCTCTATTTTGACCAAAATGTTCGATTTTTGTTGTCCGCATTTTTTATCTTTACGCCCGAGTTTTCGATATTTTTTACATTTTTGGCCTATATTTTGTATTTTTTCGGTTGAAATTTTCGATGTGTTTTTGATTATAGAAAATTTGCTATTATTTTTCAATTTCTCGTCGGAACTTATTTTAAACTAAAAAAAGTTATTTTTAGACCAGGATTTTTGATTTTTGGCCGATATTTTAAATCTTCGGCTATTTTATTCCAAATTTTTAATTTCTTTGGCCAAAATATTCGATTCGTTTATTAAAATGTTGGATTTCTTGGTTTGCATTTTTTATTTTTGGGCCTGAGTTTTCGACCTTTAGGCCTAAATTTAGACAAAACATCGAAAACTCAGGCCGGAAGATGAAAGACTAAAAAATCCAAAATTTCAACACACAAATCGAATAATTTGGCCAAAACATCAAAAAATTGGTGCAAAATAGCCGAAGATCTAAAATATCAGCCAAAAACATTTTCTTCCGCAGCCTCCTCGCCGAACATACACGAGCCGCCGATGGTTCAAGGGTTATCCGAGAAAAACGAATAATTGAAAAAGAACTGAAGGGCGAATTTATTTATTTTTATTCTATCAACACCAAACCTGAAACTTTTCGGAATCTAGTCGTCCATTCAAGAATTATCCTATAAAAAAAACAAAAAAGAAACGATTGAAGTACGAAAACGGTGGGAGTCAATTGTAAGCAATGCAGGAGTTTTATTATTGATCAGTTTATACAATATGTTACAAATAGAAAGTAATCGCAGTCAGGGGCGGGTCGTTATATAGAGCTAAGGAGCCATGACACTACCTGTAGTTTTAAGCTCAGCAAGAATTTTAATTAATTCTTAAAACACTTATTTCGGTCGAGGAAGATAAATCGCTATTTCTTTCTTCAAAAAAGTATTGTGATCGTGAAAATTTTTTCAATTTTTTTTAACGGAAATATCGGGGTCCCTAGATGCCATTTCAAAAATTTCTGCATTTTTTTTTTGTGTCTGTGTGGGTCTGTCTGAGCACGCTGTGTTTCAAAAATGAATACAGCAATTAACATGAAACTTTGAACATGTCTTATTTGACTATCCCAAGAACTGAAAAGCTTTTGGTAAAATTCCGTACACCAGAAGTGGGTGTTTACCTTAACCATTTCCTGTTTTTTCCAATAATTGTTTATATATCAGCAAATCCATGAATTATTCGCCGATAGAGCGACCGGATTTTGATTTAAAAAAAAAACGAGGAGCACAGCCTTCCAAGTCGATTTTCCCTTAGTTTGGACCCTTATGAGACACCTCAATCCAATGAGCCAAGGAAAAAGCACTACTAGAAAAGTTTTTTCAGCCTTTTTTGTCCAAAAAAACGACTAAAAAATATTCAGACATTTTTCGGGTTATTCAATGTTTCCACATGTATTTAACGATTTTTTTACTTTCTCCGTTACGAAGTACGAGAAAGTATTGTGATCGTGATTTTTTTTCCAAAAATTTTTTTTACGGAAATATCCGTTTTGGGGTCCCTAGATGCCATTTCAACAATTTCTGGAAATTTTTTTTTTGTGTCTGTGTGTGTGTGTGCTGTGTGTGTGTGTGTGTCTGTGTGTGTGTGTGTGTGTGTGTGTGTGTGTCTGTCTGTGTGCGCTGTATCTCAAAAACTAATAGAGCAATTGATATAAAACTTTGAACATAAGTCTTATTTGATAATCCGAAGAACTGAAAAGCTTTTGGTAAAATTTCGTGCACCGGAAGTGGGCGTTTACCTTAACTATTTTTTGTTTTCTGCCAATATTTTCTTAAATATGAAAAATATCACAAAAATATTTAAACAAACATTGAAGACAACAAATAAATGAACATCTTTTGCTTGAAAATATTTTTCATAAAATCATTGCTATTTGAAAAAAAAATTTATTCATTTTTTTTAATTATTGGTTTATAATTATGGAACATTAATAGTTACAGCAAATTTATGTCAATAATAATTGTAGAGAATGCTAAAATGAACAACTTCTAAAGAATACGTTTTTTTCGAAATCTCGTTAGTTTTTGAGTAAACTGAGTTTTTTAATTTGAAGTGTAATTTTTCCATCTTTCATAATTTTGACGTTTTAAACGTCAGTTTCACCCGAGTTTACGCAACGCTCGACGTACATTTAAAATATGATTTCAATTGAAAATAAACCGTGAAAACGTAAATATGAATGGTTATGATACCATCAAATCGGAGAAAGTAACATGATGGCCACATCACCATTTTTTATTATGGGGGGCAGTTCTCAGAGCAGAGCAGGAGTTATTTTCAAGTGAGAACGGAACCAAAATTTGGCCACCTAGCAGAAAATCGCCACTTTCGACCAAAGACTGATCATTGATTTTTCGCATAGCTAGCTGTATAGATCCTTAATGGCTTAAGGAGCCAGAAAATGTCGAAATATTGTCCCCACACATTTGGCCAAACTCAAAAGTTGCACACATCTTGGACCATCTTGTCCTCTCTGCCGTGTCGAGGGTTTTCTAAAATTTTCTAAAAAAAATAGAGATTTTTTAGAAAAGATATGCACGGTTGTAAATTGCAAGAAATCACAAAAAACGTCGGTTGCAATTTTTTGTAAGACTAATGGTTTTGACGATACAGTTGTTTAAATGTTCGCACGACCGACGTTTTTCGTGATTTCTTGCAATTTACAACCGTGCATATCTTTTCTAAAAAAATCCACAATTTTTTTTCACGAAACATGACTCCCATTATTTCATGTGTAGAATGCGTCTGCACAATTTAATAAAAATCGGAATCATCAGTTATTATTTTTACCGAGAACCGTCCGGTTTGACATGATAAGCGATGTACGATCTACATATATTTAGAAAAAAACCGCGGGCACAACCCCCCAATTTTTTCGAGAAGAAAATGATTTCCTAGATCTTGTACTGATCCAGTAAACAAAAAAAAATGGAATTGTAATGTGCTGTAAATCTTCAAATATCAATTTATCAATTCCCTATAATTCAAACCATTCTTTAACTGAAACATGAGCGACCTCTAATTCCATGATTCATAGAGGTATTCATAATTTCATTAAAGGAATCAGCCAGAACCACAAAATTAAACAAAATTCTTCTAATTACTCAGGAAAATGAATTTCCTGCCAGATGATTCAATATGTATTCAACAAAACACTGTTTAAAGCTATGATGACTCATATTTAACTAGATATTAAAGATCAATCACAAATAATGTAAATATTCACATACTTCGGCCAGTCAACAGATAAAATATTAGATACGATTCGAAAACTAAATAATTTTCGCCACGTAATAAATTTTCAAATATGTTAATTCGTATTCCTTAATGGTGGTAATTAACAAATAATGTCTTAAATAAGTTATAAAATTAAACGCTAAATACAAAATATAATTAAGAAATTACACTGACAAAAAATTTAAATTCGTGAAATTTCGACCATTTTCAAATCGCCATAACTCGTATTTTCAATCGATTTTGATGAATCTTTGAAAGCGAAAAACTTTGAAGTGTCTTCTTTAAAGTCGTGTATGCGAACTTAAGTGTAACCCCTTCCGCCTCCCTCTATCACCGCTGTGAAAAAATTTTTTTTTCAGGAAACCATGTCCAACTTTGATGATGTGTAAGGAGTTGGAAAATAATTGTCGAGTCGATCCACAATAATGGCATTAAAATTTGACCAATTCCCTATACAGGACTCAAAGAACGAATTTCCTACGACGATTTGACATCAAGTTATGGGTGTTTGAAAACAATTGAATTTCTAAAGAACAAAATGGAATATTCATGTTTTCGCGCAAACAATAATTTTCGTGCATACCTTAAAGAACATGCAAAGAAAATTTCATTCGTGAAAACGAAAACAATTTCATCGAAAAACTCCGGACTTATGAGTCAAAAAACTACAAAATGCACTTTTTCAAACACCCACTACTTTGTGCCAAATCGTCGTAGGAACTTCGTCTTTTGGGTTCTGCACAGATAATTGAACATATTTCAATGCCTTTTTGATGGATCGAGTCGACACGTTTTTCCAACTCGGTACACGTTGCCAAAGTTGGACGTTTTTTGGCCCAAAAACGTGTTTTTTGTTCGGGGGTTGAAGGGTACGAAAAGATATCATCCCAATCTGAGTCTATCCCCTTAAAGTAGAGCCAAAGTTTCTTGGCAATTAACGCTCTTGGAAATGATATAATATAATATTATTATTAATGTATTCTGACAAATAACACTATTGTCAGTTGTTTACGGCTTATTTTTCAAAACTTCAAAACCAGCATTTTGGAAACTAACTTTGTTTTATGTGTATGAATTTGAAGTGAAATTTTCTTTAATTTCTGCTCTAATAACGATTTTGCAAAATGCAAAATGAATTGATTGTAGTGGGGTGTTTTGCAAAATATCATAATATTGCAAAATTTGATTACACTAATATTGTATTGCTTTTAATTTTCTACATGTCTTTTAGTTATTTTTATTTGTATTCTCAAAGCTGTCGCAATTTTATATTTTAATTAATTTTTAATGTACAGGGTGAATCCCGTTAATAAAGATATTTTTATCATTAACATTAATTACTATTAAACTTTAATATGAATTATTTTTTTCATCTCTCGCGGTTGTCGAAAACATTCACTCAGAATCAAATATGCTAAATTATCTTTCATAGGGTATTTTCACCATTGCCAATATAAAAAATACGTATGTATTATTTTTTACTGTTCTACAAGTGTACCAAGTTTGAGTCAAATAATAATGCAGTCCTAAAAATGACTATTATTGCTTTTATGCTGTTAATTTGGAAAAATACGTGATAAATGTGCTTATTTTTTCTGAAATATGAAAGTCATGTCATTTTTTTATCAATTTTGTGAAATAAGTCTTCAGTTGTTTTACATTTAAAAAAATCAATGCATTTTCAATTTTTATGTCGCTGAAAGTGGGAATTCTTACTTTTCAGGATAATTATTTGGAAAACTACATGATGAAGCTTACCTTTTTCGAACTTACCTATTTTAACTATTTCTACACAATTTTGCAAAAGTTAAAAGTCTGCATTTGTTTTATATTTTGAAAAATAATGCATTTTCGATTTTTGTGGTGCTTAAAATTTCCATTTTTGGGTTTAATGGTGAGTATTTGGAAAATTACGAGATGAATGTGCTTATTTTTTTCTGAAATTTGACAGCCTAATCATTTTTTTGTATCAATTCTGAGAAATTTACAAGTCTGCATTTGTTTTACATTTTGAAAAATCAATACATTTTCAATTTTTCTGTCGCTGAAAATTAGCATTCTTAGATTTCAGGGTTATTATTTGGAAAACAACGTGATGAATGGGCTTACCTTTTTACAAATAGCAAATTATTTCTAAACAATTTTGCAAAAGTTAAAAGTCTGCATTTGTTTTAAATTGAAAAAAAAATCAATGCATTTTCGATTTTTGTAGCTATGAAAATCGGTATTCTTGGGTTTCGGGGCGATTATTTGGAAAACTAGGTAATGAATGTGTTTACTTATTTTTGAAATATGAAAGCCCAATGATTTTTGAACAATTTTATAGAAGACATTTGTTTTAGATTTCAAAAAATCAAGGCTTTTTCAATTTTTGTGGTGTTAAAAATTGCCATTTTTGGGTTTGATGGTAATTATTTTTAAAATGAACAAATGAAAGTTCTTATTTACATCTGAAATATGAAAGCCTAATCAGGTCTGATCAATTTTGTGAAATTTATAAGTCTACATTTGTTTTACATTTTGTAAAATCAACTCATTTTTGATATTTAAAAAAACAGTTAAATTTAAGAATGTTTCACTTATTTTGATTTTTATGTCGCTGAAAATAGGCATTCTTAGATTTCAGGTTGATTATTTTGAAAACTACGTAATGAATGTGCTTACTTATTTTTTAAATATGAAAGCCCAATCATTTCTGAAATTTTTTTGTAAAAGTTAACAGTCTGCATTTGTTTTAGATTTTGAAAAATCAACGATTTTTGAGCTCTAAAAAATGGCTATTATTGCGTTTGATGGTAATTATTTGGTGGGGCGGGGCCCGTTGGTGTAGTGGGCTAAAAACATTATTTGGTAAACTACATGATGAATGTAATTTTTTTTGCAAATATAAAAGTCTAATCATTTCTGAATCATTTTGTTAAAGTTAGAAATATGTATTTGTTTTGGATTTTGGAAAATCAATGCATTTTTGAGGAACTGAAAATTGCTATTCTTGGGTTTGGTTTTAATTTTGAAAAATCATTGCGGTTTTGATTTTTAAGGATTTGATAATGATTTTTGGTAAACAAGGTATTTTTTTCTGGATTATGAGAATGATTACGATTTCTAAATAATTTTGTGAAAGATAGAGATCTGCATTTGTTTTTAATTTTGAAATAATAAAGCATTTTCGTTGTTTTTAAATTATGCAATGTCTACTAAAATCAAAAAGGGTCTATATCAATTGAGACAACTAAAAGTGTCAGCGCCGGCTCGTGGATGTTCGGCGAGAAGGCTACGAAAAAAAAATTGGCCAATACATCAGCGGAATGTGTGCTTCCTCTATAAGAGTAAGTAGTGCAGCACGAGCAGCATCTCTGCCTTAGCCTCCTCTACGAAGATCCGCGAGCCGCCGCTGGTAAGTGTACTTCATAAGACATTTTCAATTATCAAGTTTGCTGGGCGTAATCATGTCGGACTCGGGAGGCAACGCCGGAATAAATTAACGACTAAATTCTTGAAGTTTCGTTTGAGCACTTTCTCCTAGCTAACATCGCTCGTTATGCAAACGACATTAACAATTTAATCTTCGTCATTATCCGGTAATTGTATATTAACATGAAGGATTATGAAATAGTCATATGCCAATTTCAAAGAGTGTATGAAATTATTTTTAAAAAAATTTCTTTTCTTTTGAACTGTTATTTATTATTTTTGCAAGAGAAAAGATATTTATTATTATTATTATTTTAAATACTTCTTTTCTTTATTTGTGATTATATGAACTGTGCCATTAATTATTTCTGTATTTTTCCCATAATTTGTTTTATTTTACATATGTACAATCTTTTTGTGTTTCTTCAATATCTTCCTAAGTTGTATTCTGTTTTATATTTTAACAATAAAATAATCAATTTTTAATTTTAAGTAAGAAGGGAATTTGGTAAATAAAATTAAACCAAAATGTATACTGGTGGATATTTGATTGTAATTTTAAACTTTAACTAATTGAAATTGTTTCTTTTTTCGATTTTAAATTTTAATTTCAAGCGGAACTGAATCAGAACCGAACCGAAACCGATCCCGAATTTTTAGACGAACCGAAACCGAAACTGGAACGAAAAACATTTACTTGGAACGTAATCGTAAACCGGGCCAAAATTAATTTTGGTTTGACTCCTCTCTGTTTCTAACTATAGCGGTGTAAAACAGTTAAAAATGTTTTATTTTAAATTACAATCAATATGTACCTCTAACATTAAAAGCTGGAAGCATTAACCAAATTCAGAGCGTAATATAAATAAATAAAATAAATAAATAATATAGAAAATGTCAGTTTGGTTAATTAAATTGTTTATCGTATTATCTTCTATTCCGTTCATTTTATGCTAAACATTTATTGATAATTATTAGGATTACAATAGTACTATTATTCTATAATGCGTTAGTTACTCATAATAAGTCAGTTACAAATCAGCAAACAATGTTTTGTTGATATATTTACTTCCAGGTTATCAAAATTCTCCGTTGATTTAAAGAAAGAAACTTTTAGTTTTATTGCTTAGATTTGTTTTTTTCTGTTATTATTATTATTTAATGTATTATTATATTTTCGATCTTTCCCTATTATTAGATGTTTTTTTTTGTTGGGAAATAAATAAATAAATAAATAAATAATTAAATACATCGTATATACTTTCAATGGATATTAGTTACTCATTATCCGTTAGTTACGAATCAAAGAACGTGTAAATTTTGAGGTGTAATTTTTATGTCGGACATATTTATTTGGTTTACATAGCATCGGCACAATCGATAATACGATAAAGCTTTGAATATAACTCGAATATTTGCGATTTATAATAATCTCCGACGTTTTTTTTTTTAGGGACTCGTCACCTAAAACCATCCTCGATTATTATAAATCGCATAATATTCTCCTTATATTAATTAATAAATATTATGTCGTGGGAATGTAGATAAGAAAATTGCTGAAACTTCTCCTAGAGATTAATTAAAATCCGTTTAGAAATTATTAGTCTTCATTGAAACGTGTTCGACGTGAGAAGTAAAAGTTTTTTTTGTCTTCAGATTATAAAGAAAACATCTCGTATTGTTTACGTTAACAGGCATTCATTAGTTATCGGTAATTGAATTGAAAGGACGTGATTTAATTAAAACAGTATTTATAGAAAAAAATATCGTATCCGCGCAACAAACAACCTTCAAGCGATTAGCACTGACTTTCTGCGACAGGTGATTGAATGTACGTTATTGCATAAATTAACTGTAAATTATTGCATATTGTGCAGTGTATAATGACTTTATAATAGTACACTACAACGTTCCTCTAATTAAAATAATTCCAAAAATAAATTCATCATTACATAAGAAAGTTTATTAACACTTATCCGTGTTTTTCTTTTCCATGAAATTACACGGTATTTTGTATGGAAAAAATTGCGTTCCCTCAAATCACCGCACTTTGGTATTTTTCTGACCTACACGCAGGTCGTACTGTTGGTAGAATTGGCCATTCCATCTCTTGCTTACGACCGTATTATTATTCATGTTTAATTTCTAATATATACAAAATCATTCACACTCCTTAACTTTTCCTTTTTATAAAAAAAAATCCCTTGCTTAATTTACTAAAAATGTTCATTTGAAAATATCCCGTTGAAATCTCCATGTAATCATATATACAAAATGGAGTAAGCGACGAACCCAAAAAAAAATTATTTGTATGTGATGTTGGTGCCATTACCAATCGGACGTTATTATTGATAGCATTAATAAGTGAGTTTACTAAAAGCCCTATTCACTAATTACCAGAACATTTTCTTAACGTATATAACAATATACATTTGAGAATGTCCTGTTGAAATCTCCATGTAAACATATACAGAAATGGGAGTAAGCGACGAACCTAAAAATAAAAGATGCGTGCCACTCAGCGGCGGCTCGTGTATTTGGGCTCTATCACACCAGGCCACCATGGTGGCGATACCAGTGGCGTCACCATGGTGGATCCCGCCACCAAGTAAAGCAACCAGCCGAGACACCAGGCAGCCGGCATCCTGGTTGCTCCACCAGTAAGGTCTGGCCGACCGTATTCAACTGGTGGCGCAACCAAAAGTGGTGGTGCCACCAGTCCGATACCAGGTGTGTTATGTTCCATTTCACTTAATACATTTGACTGATGCCGCCACCATGGTGGCCTGGTGTGATAAAGCCCTTTCTGTAGATGAGGCAAAGATAAAGATGCCGCTCGTGCTGCACTACTTACTCTAATAGAGGAAGCAAATATTCCGTTGCTTTTTCGGTCAAATTTTCACCGCCGAACATCCACGAGCCGCCGCTGGTGCCACTATTTCTCTAAACGTCATTGCTAATAAAATAAAATAATTCGCAAAAATATGTACTGTAAAGAATAGATTATATAAAAAATATATTCAATTGCCTAAATAACACTTTTTCAAAATAAATTTTATTTTTCGAATTGTTGAACGTTTGGAAACAAAAATCGAAAAAATACTAACCGCAAAGAATTCGTTTCAAAGAAATATATTTAATTACCACAATACCATTGTTATTTACCCTAATTTTTAAGCGACGTACAAATTTTTGAAAATATAGTATTTGTGAAGCATCAAACAAAAAATTCTAAACTAAGAATTGTAAAGAATAATTTCTACCAAAATATCCCGCTTTTAGTTCATCTATTTTTAAACTAGTTACAAATTTTTGAAACTTACATAGTTTAATATCTGTTACGTATCAGTGAAAATATTTCATTAAAAATATAAACCGCAGAAAATAAATTCTAGAAAAATTGTATTAAATCACTAAAATATCACCTTTTAAAATTCACTTTTGTGTTTCAAAATTTATCAATTTTCAAAAAAGTTCAAAATTTTTGAAAATTTAAATTTCCATTTGTTGAACATTTGAGAAAAAAATCCAAAAAATATGTTCCATGGAGAATAAATTTTAAAACAATTATATTTATTTGATAAAATATTACTCCTCTAAAGGCACTCTTGTTTTTAAAGATTCATACATTTTCGAACGTGGTACGAATGTTTGAAACTTTTGATTTTCGCGTTGTTGGACATTTAGGACGTCAAAAATTCGTTAAAAATATAAACCGCAGAAAATAAATTCTACAAAAATTGTATTAAATTACTAAAATATCACTTTTGTGTTTTAAAATTTACCAGTTTTTAAAAGAGTTCCAAATTTTTGAAAATTTAATTTTCCATTTGTAGAACATTTGAGAAAAAAACAATGCAAAAAATATGTACCATTTAGAATAAATTCTAAAACAATTATATTTATTTGATAAAATATCACTCCTCTCAAGGCACTCTTGTTTTTAAAGATCCATACATTTTCAAACAAGGCACGAATGTTTGAATTTTTTTATTTACGCGTTGTTGAATATTTAAGACGTATCAGTCTAAACAATTCGTTAAAAATATAAACCGCAGAAAATAAATTCTATAAAATTTGTATTGAATTAGGTACTAAAATATCGCTCTTTAAAATCCACTTATGTTTTTTTTTAATTCACCAATTTGCAAACAAATTACGAATTTTTTAAAATTTGTTGAACATTTGGGACGCTAAACATAAAAAATATCAGAAGATCCTTTTTACCATCAAATCTGAGAAAGTTGCCGTTAATTGGAGGTTAGGATACTGGCCACTAGACTGTGCCAAAAAAATTGATATTTTTTGATTTCGCTTTTCTTCTAGAATATCATTTCCTGTTCAAATTCATTCGGGTTCCTGAAATTTGTAGCAAGTCGGTCAGTATTTAGAGGTACACCAAGCCAAAAACGTGTTTTTTGAAATCTTTACTCAATTTTTGCGATGTTTCATGTCACTGTTCTACAATAACGGGATGTTTGACACCTTTTGTTTTTCAGAAATTGTCATCTATAGAGACTCAAAAGCAATATTTCCGTTAAAAAAATGTTTGAAATCATTTTCGCGATCACAATACTTTCTCGTACTTCGTAACGGAGAAAGTAAAAAAAAGGTTAACGCAAATAGCGACTTCCGGTTTTATTAAAGCTTTTGTTTAAAGTTTTATTTGAAAGTCTCTATCAGTTTTTGAAATACAGCTCCCGCAGACAGACACACAGATGTTTTCAAAAATATTCTTGAAACTTCTAATTTCTTGTAAAAAAATGTTGATGTGGCCATTATGTAACTTTCTCTGATTTTATTGAAATAAAATTGAAAACCCTTATTTGTTGCATTAAACGAATTAAATAAAGACATTTTGTTTTAATTATGTTTTACTTCAAAGGTTGCTTTTCGTATTTATTTAATTTAAAAAAATAATTACTTCAAGAATTTGTAAAAATATCCAAAAATAATGTACTTTTGGTTTTCTACGAGAACAATATTTCCACTGGAAACAATGAGAAGACTCCACAATTTGCAAAAACTAAAAAAAATAATCACTCGAACAATAAGCTACAAAATAACAAACTATTAAACGATAGTGTATTTTGTTTTTCTTTATTGAAACAACAAAACTGAAAACAAAATGGATGCTAAACCTGGAACGTTATAAACCGGATTAAAGTTAATTACTAATTAGATCGTGTTTACTTGTTTAAATTTTGATTTTTCTTTGTATGATTTTGTTCAACTTTGACAACTTTTACAAGTGTAAGGCTGTCAAGCTATTAACACAATAAAAAATATATTATTATTATTATTATTATATACTTATAAATTACTCAGAGTTATAATATATTTAGAGATATTTTATTTGTGTTATAAAGGGAAGTTCTCGTAAATAAATAAATCAATAAACAAAAGGAACTAAAATTTTAAACTTTTAAACTTCTTGCACCAACAAGAACGAAATTTGCACTTGAATATTTCGAAAAACTTAAAAAATTAATCAATCAAAGAATTCGTTTCAAAATGACTGAAAAGATTAAAAATACTGTATTTTGGTTTTCTTGTAGAAACAATCGACACATTACCAGTGAAAACAAAATGGGCGCAAAACTTGCATTGACCGGAATGAAAATTACAATCAACTTAATGAAAAAAACCACTTGAAGAATTAACTTTAGAATTACTTAGATTATTAAAAAAATAGTGTTTCGTTAGTTTCGTATAAAAATAATCAACACATTACTACTGGAAATAAAAAAAAGTAGCAAAACATACACCGAAAATGAAAATTGCACTCGATCATTGGAAAAATTATAAAAAATTAATTAGATTGCTAAAACTGTGCTAAAATAACGTATTTCTGGTTTTCTTAAAAAACAAACGACGCGTATTGAAAATCAATAAGAGGAACGTATAATTTTGCACAACAACAAAACAAAAATTGAAAACATCAAAAAAGTTATACACAGGGTTACTTTTTTTCGATGTTATCTATGGAGATCTCAGAAACTATAAGAGATAGAAAAACGGTTAAATGGGCAAAGAAGAGCAGTTTTACGAGCCCAATAAAATAACAATTTCAAAGTTTTCATAAAAGTGAAGTGTAACTAGATATTTTGAAAAATGTCAAAAGTGTTATTTTTTTCAAATAAATATATCTAGGTTATTATGACAGATAGAAAAAAAACTGTAAAGGATAAAATTGTAGATAATTTTACGCAGCTTAATAAAATAAATTCAGAACAATTTTAACGTCATTATTTTCCGAGATATGAGGCAGACTTACTTTTTTTTAATGGAAACCATAGTTGGCTGTGACCTCATTCGAATGACTATTTTCTCATCCTTAATACGATATTACATATGACATAGTTATTTCTAAAAATACGGTCATTTTTAAGTTTTATTATAAATAAAAAAATGTTACTTTCTCCGACTTGATGGTATCATAGCCATTTATATTTACGCTTTCATGGTTTATTTTCAATTTAAATCATATTTTAAATGTACATCGAGCGTTTTGTAGACTCGGATGAAACTGACGTTTAAAACGTCAAAATTATAAAAGATGGAAAAATTATACTTCAAATTCAAAAACTGAATTTACTCAAAAACTAAAGCGATTTCGAATAAAACTTATTCCTTATAAGTTGTTCATTTTGGCATTCTCTACAATTATTATTAACATAAATTTATTGTAACTATTATCGTTTCATAATTATAAACCAAAAATTTAAACATAATAATAATTTTTCTTTTTTCAAATAACACTGATTTTATGAAAAATATTTTTAAGCAAAAGATGATCATTTCTTTGTTGTCAATATTTGTTTAAATGTTTTTGTGATATTTTTCATAAAATAAATAAAAATAAATATAAAGAAATATTGGAAAAAAACAAAAAACAGTTAAAGTAAACACCCACTTCCGGTGTAGGAAATTTTACCAAAAGCTTTTCAGTTCTTCAGATTATCAAATAAGACTTATGTTCAAAGTTTCATATCAATTGCTCTATTAGTTTTTGAGATACAGCGTGTACAGACAGACACACACACAGACACACACACAGACACAGTCACACACACACAGTCACACACAGCCACAGTCACACACAGACACAAATATTTTTTTTCAGAAATTGTTGAAATGGCATCTAGGGACCCCAAAACAGATATTTCCGTAACAAAAAATTTAAAAAAAAAATCACGATCATAATACTGTCTCGTACTTCGTAACGTAGAAAGTAAAAATAGTTAGCCATGAAAAATATGACATTAAAACAATTGCAGTTGTCTATAACAACAATAAAATATTGAAGTTATTATATTGAGATAAACAAAGTTGACAAAAAACAACAAAAAAATATAATAATTCTCTATTATTATTTAAATAAAACGCACTTTTACTTAGTTAATATCACACTGTTTATTTATTAGTAACTAAAAAAATAGTGTTTTGAATGAGGTCATAGCCAACTATGATTTTCAATTAAAAAAATGTCATATCTCCGAAAATAATGGCGTTAAAAATGTTCTGAATTTATTTTATTAAGTTGATTAAAATCATCTACAACTTTGCCTTTTACATTTTTTTTTCTATCTGTCATAATAACCAAGATATATTAATTTAAAAAAATTGACACTTTTTACATTTTTCAAAATATCTAGCTACCCTTCACTTTTTTGAAAACTTTGAAAGTGCTATTTTTATTGGGCTCATAAAACTGCACTTCTTTGCCCATTTAACCGTTTCTTTATCTCTTATAGTTTCCGAGATCCCCATTGGGAACATCGAAAAAAACTCACCCTGTATTTGAAGATTGTTGAAATCATCCAAAAATAGTATATTATTGGTTTTATGTAAAAACAATTTATATTTTTCCGCTGGAAACATAAGGAAGAGACTCCACTCACCGATTTGAACAATTGTAATAAATTAATGACTTGAAGAATTAGCTTCAAAATTGCTGAATACTTGAAACAACACTGTCTCTTTAATTTCCTGTAAAAACAATACAGATATTTCTGTTGATAAAAATCAAGATTTAAGACTTGCACTGGAGGCACGAAATTAGCAGTTAACAATTTAAAAAAATGGTGATATGACCATCATGTTACTTACTCCGATTTGATGGCATCATAGTTATTTATATTTACACTTTCATGGTTTTGTTTTTAATTGAAATCATATATTAAATGTACATCGATCGTTGCGTAAGCTCAGATGAAACTGACGTTTAAAACGTCAAAAGTATGAAAGATGAAAATGACAAATTATACTTCAAATTCTAATAGTCGGTTTACTCAAAAACTAAAGAGATTTAGTAAAAAATGTATTTTTTATAAGTTGTTAATTTTACCTTGTTTTCTCGTGAAATAATGATTTTACAAAAAATATTTTCAATCAAAGGTGTTTGTTTCTTTATTGCCTACAATATCTGTTTAAATGTTTTTGTGATGTTTTTCATATTTTCAAAAGAGTTCCAACTTTTTGAAAATTTTATTTTCCATTTGTTGAACATTTAAGAAAAAAATCCAAAATTTCCAAATCCAAATTTGTTGCCTACAATATTTGTTTAAATGTTTTTGTGATATTTTTCATATTTTCAAAAGAGTTCCAACTTTTTGAAAATTTAATTTTCCATTTGTTGAACATTTAAGAAAAAAATCAAAAATTTCCAAATCCAAATTTGTTGCCTACAATTTTTGTTTACAAGTTTTTGTGATATTTTTCTTATTTAAAAAATTATTGGAAAAATACTCTTCCGGTGCACGAAATTTTACCTCAAGCTTTTCAGTTATTCGGATTGTAAAATAAGACTTATGTTTAAAGTTTCATATCAATTGCACTATTAGATTTTGAGATACAGCGACACATACAGACATAGAGACACATACTCACTCTCACATACACACACACCATTTTTTTTTTCAGAAATATTTGAAATCGCCTCTAAAGACCTAAAAAGTAGTAAAAATTATAATAATTATAGAGAATGCCGAACAACTTACGATGGATAAGTTTTTTCGAAATCTCTTTTATTTTTGAGTAAACTGATGGTAAAGATTGTCAGAATTTGAAGTATAATTTCTTTATTTTACATACAACCGACAACCGATAAAGAGAAAATTTTGATATTGTACAAGACTAATTAATAATTTCCATGCATGAATCATAATAAAAACAAATCCACAGTAATACAAAACCTCTATTATCTCCTTCGCTACTGATATCAAAATTACATGTAAACTTACACCAACAATTAAACGTAGACGTCTCCAATTCAACAATAGAAAAAATAAATAAACGCCAGTTTAACTATTCACGATTTATCAGTAATTACCTTGTACAGTAATTAGATCCATTGTTTGTGCGGTGTTTTTTTTTTGTGCATTTTCACTTTTATGGTGTTTATCACGTGGTATTGTAGCTCAAAGTTGGTCTCGTCTTATTTGAGCAACGGTCTGTGAAACGACCAGTTGTTCTCAAGAAGTGGAAAAGAAACTGTAGAATTTTCATTAATGAATCTAACCGTGCAAAACTGAGCCGTGAAAGAAAGTCGAGATAGGATAATTTGAAATTATATGGAAACTCGTGTTCTTGGGGACCATTTAGTTGCTGTACATCTAATTCTTTGTTTAAAATTAGTTACGTGGAAATTTAATATAAAGTTCTTAAAGCGATATCTTTGGGATATTAACTTAAACGTATGCACTGCTTTTACTAGTCACGAATATATATTTTTTTAATCTTTAAATAACTCGTATAGCAAACAATTTTGTGCAAATGTAGCATATGATTTTTTTGGGAAGGTGAAAATTAAATAAAAAATCCATGTTCGTGTTAAAAAAAATAAAGTTGATGTTGGTATTTAAATAACAAATATAGTACAATTGACTCATCACTCCATGTTGCCTAATTTAAGTTTCTGGTAAACGTATGTCCATAAAATAATTCGATTCATTCTAGGCGGGAAATTTAAAAATTCTCGAGCGTGCAAATATTTTCCCGACGAAACTTTGCGAGTGCATTTTTCGGCAATCGGTAAAGACAACTGGAAATTTGTCATTAAATTTACCCTTTTTATTAATGAAATGGATACAATCAATTCTGCTCTTAACTAAATCGAAATCGGAGACGGTCAAAACCAGATACAAGCACGTGAATTTCGAGGTTAGAATGAGAAAAGACGTTTCACATAGCCCTTGAATTTACATATCGGCATACGTTTCGTGTTTCATTTCGTTTTTCCTAAGCATGCGAACGAGTATAGATATTTATCCAGACGCGATTATTAGATCGAAAAAGCATGAGTCATTGTCACCTCTACGAGATTGTACTATAACGTAGTGTTTGCAAAAAAACAAAATTTCTGAAAAAGAGCTCTTAGTTTTTCAAAATAACTAGTAATAAAGTAAAAACCAAAATTGACTTTTTTATGTTTTTATTGAATATCGGAATATTTTTTATTTCTTCTTAAAAAAATATTCAGGATTAAAATATGAAACTTTGCTTTAATTTAACCGACTCTCTATCTCTTATAGTTACCGAGCTAGCAATGTTAATGCATCGAATTTGTAGCACCCTGTATAGTGTTAGCTTATGTTAGTTAAATAAATATACACAGTGGCCCAAAGAAAACGGTAAAAATTAATAATTAACGCAATAAATATTGCTTTGAAAAACAAAATGTTTTCACTTTGTAGTTTACAAAAATGATTAATTGCGTTTTTGTAGTTGCACAATTTTACATTAATGAAGGCTCTGCAAAGGTGAGAGTTTATTTTTTACCGTCGAATCGCATTTGTATTAATGGGTCATGATTTGTTGTCGATTTCTAATCAATTTTACACATTAGCTGTCACTTCTATCAGTTATTGTAGTTTTATGGACAAAATCAGGGGCGGCTCGTTATATAGAGCCAAGGAGCCATGACACTATCTGTACTTTCAAGCTCAGAAAGAATTTCTAATTATTTCTTAAAACACTTTTTCGCCAGTTACTTTAGTCTAGGAAGATAAATCGTTCTTTCTTTCTTTTGTTGTCTAAAATTGTATTTTTTAGCTGACAATAATGGTGTGTTGCAATTGTCAACAATGGTTTGTTGCAGTTGTCAAGAATGATATGTTTCAGCTGTTAAAAATGGTAGTTTTCAGCTGTTAAGAAATTTATTACTAAACTATAGAAAATGATATTTTTCAGTTGTCAAAAATGTTATTTTTCAGCTGTCAAAAAAGGTATTTCTCATCTAGTAAAATGGTATTTTTCAGCTATCAAAAAAAGTATTTTTCAACATTTTGTATTTGTTAAAATGACATTTTTCAGCTGTCAAAAATTGTAATTTTTGTTGTCAAAAATTATATTTTTTAGCTGACAATGGTTTGTTACAGTTGTCAATAATGTTTTATTGCAATTGTCAAAAATCGTATTTTTCAGCTGTTAAAAATGGCATTTTTTCAGCTGTTAAGAGCTGTCAAAAATGATATTCTTCAGTTATCAAAAATGTTTTTTTTGTGCCAATAAATGCGTTTCTCACCTATTAAAATGTTATTTTTCAGCTATCAGAAACAGCTTTTTGCGACTTTTTTTAATTGTCAAAATGGTATTTTTCAGCTGTCAAAAATTGACTTTTTTTAGTCAAAAATTATGTTTTTTTAGCAGGCAATAATAGTATGTTACAGTTGTCAATAATGGTTTGTTGCAGTTGCCAACAATGATATTTTTCAGCTGTTGAAAATGGTAGTTTCCAGCTGTTAAGTTTTCAACTGTTAAAAATTATATTTTTCAGTTGTCAAAAGTACGATTTCCAATGTATAAAAATGTTATTTTTTAGCTATCAAAAGCAGCATTTTTCGACATTTTTTTAACTGTCAAAAATAGAATTTTTCAGCTGTCAAAACTTGTATTTTTTGAGTTGTTAAAAATTTTATTTTTTAGCAGGCAATAATGGTATGTTACAGTTGTCAATGATGGTTTGTTGCAGTTGTCAAAAATGATATTTTTTAGTTGTCAAAAATAATAATTTTCAGCTGACATAAAGGTATTTCTTACCCATAAAAATTGTATTTTTCAGCTATTAAAAGCAGCATTTTTTGATATTTTTTAATTGTCAAAAATGGCATTTTACAGCTGTCAAAAATTGTATTTGCTAACAATAACGGTATGTTACAGTTGTCAATAAAGGCTTGTTGCAGTGGTCAAGAATGGTATTTTTAAGCTGTTAAAAATGGTAGTTTTCAGCTGTTAAGAAATGTATTTATTCAACTGTCAAAAATAATATTTTTCAGCTGTCAAAAAAGGTATTTCTCACCTATAAAAATCGTAATTTTAGTTAGTTATCAACGGCCATTTTTTTATTGTCAAAATGGCATTTTTCAACTCTCAAAACTTGTACTTTTTGTTGTCAAAAATTGTATTTTTTTGGCTGACAACAATGGTATGTTACAATTATCAATAATGGTTTGTTGTAGTTGTCAAGAATGGTATGTTTTAGCTGTTAAAAATTGTATTTTTCAGCTGTTAAGAAGTATATTATTCAACTATCAAAAGTGATATTTTTCAGCTGTCAACAATGGGGCATTTCCCACCTATAAAAATGGTATTTTTCATCTATTAAAAGCAGCATTTTTCCAAATAATTTTTAATTGTCAAAAATGGCATTGTCAGCTTTAAAAAATTGTACTTCTTGTTGCCAAAAATGGTATTTTTTGTTTTCAAAAATTGTATTTTGTAGCTGACAATAATGGAATGATACAGTTGTCAATAATAGTGTGTTGCTATTATCAACAATGGTATTTTTCAGCTAATAAGAATTGTATTATTCAGCTGTCAAAAATTTAATGTTTCAGCTGTCAAAAATGATATTTTTCAGTTGCCAAAATGGTATTTCCCACCTATATAGATGGTATTTTTTAGCTATCAAAAGCAGCATTTTTTACATTTTTTAACTGTCAAAAATGATATGTTTCAGCTGTCAAAAACTGTATATTTTGTTGTCAAAAATTGATTTTTTTTGTTGTCAAAAATTGTATTTTTTAGCTGCCAATGTTTCAGCTGTTGGTGTTTTTTGGCTGCCACTAATGGTAATCCCGAGCTGTTGAAAATAGTATTTTTCAGCTGCCTGGAGTTGTATTTTAAAGTTGTAGAAAATGGTATTTTTCAGCTACCAAATATGCTATGTTTCAGCTGATAAAAACAGTATTTTTCAGCTAGTAAAAATAGTTTCTTTCGACATTTTTGAATTGTCAAAAAATGTATTTTTCAGCCGTTAAAAAATGGCTTTCCTCGGCTGTTGAAAATTAGTATTTTCCAACTGTCAAAAATAGTATGTTTCAGTTGTCAAAAACAGTATTTTTCAGCTAATAAAAATAGTTTTATTCAAACATTTTTGAATTGTCAAAGATTATATTTTTCAGCTATCAAAAGTAGTATATTTTGCTGTCGAATGCAGGGGCGGCTCGTTATATAGAGCCAAGGAGCCATGGCACTACCTGTGGTTTCAAGCTAAGCAAGAATTTTTAATTAATTCTTAAAACATTTTTTCGCCAGTTACTTTGGTTTAGGAAGATAAATCGTTCTTCAAAAAAAGAGGGGGCGGGGGCATATTGTATATGTGGCTCTACCATCAACATGATTCACGAGCCGCCACTGGACAAAATTATCCTGTAAGGATAGAAGTTCATGCATTAAGTCAAGTCAAGCACAAGTTTAAGTACTATTTTTTTAGTGCAAAAGTACTTCATCTAATCTATAAAAATTGGGCTTTTCACTGTGTTATTAATTATTTAAAAATATTAATAACCCACTAAGATATGACAATACAAAACAACTTGTACCGTTTTCTTTTACTGTGTATTTACAAAAATAGAAGTTTTTTGTAATAAAATTTAAAATTGCATTTTGCAGCATCATGGTGAAATTATTGCTTACGCCACCGACGAATACACTTACGGCATTTAAAAAACATGAATCACATTCTCGAATTGTTATTTACACTTTCTAAATTCAATACCGCAACAAGGCCCAGTGTTGACTGTTTATGATCCAGATTGTTGGTAACTGTATTGGCATTTATTTCGTGAGGTGTTTCGTACAAGAAGCACATTTATTTATTAGACCATGCCAGAGACCGTCCCCGGTATGCAAATTGGCGGTAATCAGGAAATGTGTAATCATCGGACGGTTTTCAAAATGCGCCAGGTGTGTGATTACCGAGGTCGGAATTTCTGACCGAAATATGTAAAATGATGCATAACATGAATTATGTAGGCAATTTCGAAGATTGGGTTTAGCGATTGTGCTAATTTCACATGTTCGTCCGGTTGCGAAAGTTAGAACTAGGAACGGAATTTTGCTGAATATTTGGGAATATGGAATTTTAATTATTTATTATTTAAGTGTGGAATGTACGTAATTAGTCACGCAAGAAAAAAAAAATACTTCTTTAAGGTAATTTTCTTAAGTGACTAATGAGGAATTCCACACGAGTATAATATAACATTTTATCTGAAATTGTCTACAACTAAATTAAATAAATAATTAATATTTTTATTAATTAATGCAAATACAACGCATTCTCTCCCGAGGTGTATTTGAAATAACGAACAGGCATTTAAGGGCACATACACAAAAAATTTGTGAACCCATTTCCGTCAAAATTTATTCGAAAAAAAAAATTTGAATTTTCCTAATTTTTCGAGGTTTTTTAAACATTTTGAGAACCGATGCTTTTCTCATTTAATTAGGTCTGCATGGAATGTGTGTTTGTTTATTTAAAACGCGAGATACGATTTCTTGCCTCCGAAATTTGAAGTGTTATCGCAACGTTTTTTTTTTGTAAAAGATAAACAGTCCTCAAGTTCGTTGACGCTTAAAGAGCACTCAGATATTTCCTACGCGCTTGTTGTAATTAGATATCCAAAGCCGATGCCGTTTAAAAATTAGGTCACATTACCACTGCCCCCAAACATGTTGCGTATTTTCACTCATTAACTTTAATAATTAATTGCGGGCTTTTTGTTACAGTTGTAAACAAAATAATTGCGAATATTGTTTAAAAATAATATAATCTCTTTGTGGTTACGAGCCTGTTCGTTATTTCAAATACACCCTGTATATACTATTTTTTTCATAAACGAGATATTTTAAGAGTAAACCGTTCGTTTCCAGAAAAAGATGCTGTCAGCCGTGATAGTTAAAATAAATAATGAAACCTCGTAGGGAGAGAAATGATAACTTCTCTCCCGAGGGAGAGAAATGTTATTTCTCTCGCGATTTCAACAGCTGAGAAATCGACATTCTTTTCTGTTTGTGAAAAAAAATAATATTGCTTAAATTTAGACAAGAAATTTTGACGTACGTGGTGTCAATTTAAATTATTTCAAAAATCTTAAGAAGGACTCGAGTCCGAGTTATTCTCTCACTAGTGGGTAATGGACAACATTATTTCCCTCAAATGTCCCCACTAATTTGCTTATTACGCACGATTTTGGATGAAGACTTTTTATTTGAATTTACATGGAATTTGTAAAGTAGCCATATTATTTTTAGAAAATTTACGCAAGTTCCAGAAGTGAATGAATCCACACCTTATCTATCTTCTAATAGGAAATCAATATGCGTCAGTACCATGATAGACTTACGCACAAAAAAATGAATCACGCAATAGCCTTTTCCCAGATAAGCTTGAATCACTTCATAATTAAAATCTTATATTATTCATCAGTAACTGGATATAGACGCAAACTTCGCTATGGCTTTGTGAGTCAAAGGATTCATAAATCGTGATTTTATTATGATTGTTGATAATCACGTTACATGAACTGATTATTATAACCGCAACTACGGTCATATACCGCCGCAATTGCAAAACCAAAAACTGCATTTGCGAATTTGTGAATGATATTTGCTGATTGTAAACAATAAAACATGAATGGTTACAAGAAAATTAGATAATTTTTGCGAATAGCAGAATATACAGCTTATAAATAGTGAGTTGTTGTACATTCCACTAGTGAAGATACGAGAGGAATTTGTGTTAAGAAGACACGAATGCTATAAAATTGGCTTAAGAGCCCAAGGCAGTGGCGGCTTGTGAAACATGTTGATGGTAGAGCCACTTATACAAAATACCCCTCCTCCTTTTTTGAAGAAAGAAAGAACGATTTATCTTCATAGGCCAAACTAACTGGCGAAAATATGTTTTAAGACTTCATTAAAAATTCTTGCTGAGCTTAAAACTACAAGTAGTGCCATGGCTCCTTGGCTCTATATAACGAGCCGCCCCTGGTCCAGGGTAGCGACGAAGAAATCGAAATGTAAACAAACCAACCCCTTGCTCTTGTGTCTAACCCGCGAAACCCCTAGAAGAGTACACGTCGTGATATTAATGTAGTAAGACAAGGATGTGGTCGACTAGAGTGGACCAACCACTTGAATAAAATATTGGCGCTCAGCACTATTATACTTATTTGACTTGACTGACTATTAAAATCTTGTGTATGTTTGTAAAAGGGAGGGACTGTCTCATCTGACGTGACGAGTGATTTGTATATTTTCATTTACGGAAAATCTCAGCTCCAAGCACGCTTCATATTATTTCCGTAGTTTTCCTTACACAAGAAATCATTATTCTGGTCGAAACTCCTACAAAAATCAGTTACAGAGAAACAAATTATGTATCGAAATTCCTTTCCTGGCAAATACCATGACAAATATTCAATTATATAATTTAAAATTTGCGCAAAACAAACAAAAACACTAGGAAGGATGTATTTGTTACTCAATAGAGTTTTGCTATTTGAACAGGCAAATTGTTTATTTTAATGTTCTTCGGGGTATTAACCAGAAAAAATTGTTGTTTCAATACATAATTTGCTTCTATAGTCTTTGTAAGACTCAATGTTGTAGAGTGCGACAAGTATCGCATTTTGTTTGATTATCTAATTCATCTATAGTTCACTAATTTATTCAAAATCTGGTGTAATAAGCGAATTACTGCGGTCATTTTAGGGAGGTAATGTTGTTCATTACCCACTAGTAAGAGAACATACAATGAGCACAGATTTGAAAACCCCGTTCAATTTGGAGTTATCGTTTAGCCGCTAGGACCGTTCAAAGTCTGAAAAGTCTGAAAAAATGTTGTGTATGTAGTCTTCTATCTTTTTCGTGAAATGGGGATGTTTCAGGTGAGGTTTCCAAAATGTATTTAATTGTACCGATAGGTACGACCTTTGGCAATGCTACCATGATAAAATATTTCAAAAATGTCTGCGCCAAATGTCCAAAAAATGCTACCATAATAAAATATTTCAAAAATATCTGTTCGATGTCCAAAAAATAAAATTTTGTTCATGTAGTCTTCTATATTTTTCGTGAAATGGGGATGTTTCAGGTGAGGTCTCCAAAATGTTTTTAATTGTACTGATAGGTACGGCCTTTGATAATGCTACCATGATAAAATATTTCAAAAATGTCTGCGCCGAATGTCCAAAAAATAAAATTCTGTTCATGTAGTCTTCTATATTTTCGTGAAATGGGGAGGTTTCAGGTGAGGTCTCCAAAATGTTTTTAATTGTACCGATAGGTACGGCCTTTGGCAATGCTACCATGATAAAATATTTCAAAAATGTCTGCTCGATGTCCAAAAAATCAAATTTTATTCATGTAGTCGTCTATATTTTTCGTGAAATGGGGATGTTTCAGGTGAGGTCTCAAAAATGTTTTTAATTGTACTGATAGGTACGGCCTTTGGCAATGCTACCATGATAAAATATTTCAAAAATATCTGCTCGATGTCCAAAAAATAAAATTTTGTTCATGTAGTCGTCTGTATTTTTCATGAAATTAGGATGTTTCAGGTGAGGTCTCAAAAATGTTTTGAATTGTATTGATAGGTACGGCCTTTGGCAATGCTATCATGATAAAATATTTTTAAAATGTCTGCTCGATGTCCAAAAAATAAAATTTTGTTGATGTAGTCTTCTATATTTTTCGTAAAATGGGGATGTTTCAGGTGAGGTTTCCAAAATGTTTTTAATTGTAGTGATAGGTACAATCTTTGGCAATGCTATACCATGATAAAATATTTGTAAAATGTCTGCTCGATGTCCAAAAAATTAAATTTTGTTCATGTAGTCTTCTATATTTTTCATGAAATTGGGATGTTTCAGGTGAGGTCTCCAAAATGTTTTTAATTGTACTGATAGGTACGGCCTTTGGCAATGCTACTATGATAAAATATTTGAAAAATGTCTGCTCCGTATGTCCAAAAAATAAAATTTTGTCCATGTAGTCTTCTATATTTTTCGTGAAATTGGGATGTTTCAGGTGAGGTCTCCAAAATGTTTTTATTTGTACTAATAGGTACGCCCTACGGCAATGCTACCATGATAAAATATTTAAAATATATTTGCCCGATGTCCAAAAAATAAAATTATGTTCATGAAGTCTTCTATCTTTTTCGTGAAATGGGGATGTTTCGGGTGAGGTCTCCAAATTGTTTATAATTGTACTGAAAGGTACAGCCTTTGGCAATGCTACCATGATAAAATATTTTTAAAATGTCTGTTCGATGTCCAAAAAATAAAATTTTGTTCTTGTAGTCTTCTATATTTTTTGTGAAATTGGGATGTTTCAGGTGAGGTCTCCAAAATGTTTTTGATTGTACTGATAGGTACGGCCTTTGGCAATGCCACCATGATACAATTTTTTAAAAATGTCTGCTCCGTATGTCCAAACAATAAAATCTTGTTGATTCACGGAATGATTAGATCTTTCGTAAGATTTTTGAAATAAGTCAAATTGACACCACTTTTCTTGTTAGAATTTTATAAACATTATTTCAATATTTAATGGAATTGCAGACGATTTTGGATAACTTGTTATATTATACTCATTAGTCATGTTACTTTCTCCGATTTGATGGAATGGTTATTTATTGTTTTATAGGATTGGATGATACTGACGCTTAAAACGTCAAAATTATGAAAGTGTAAAATTAAAAATTATACTTAAAATTGTAATAGTCAGTTTACTTCAAAAGTAAAAATAATTCGAAAATAACTTATTTTTTATCAGCTGTTCATTAAGCTTTAGTCGACAATCGGTAAAACTGAAAATCTTTTGGTAAAATTTTGTACACTGGAAGTGTGTGTTTACTCTAACATTTTTTTTTTGTTTTTTTCCGATATTTTTTTTAAATATTAATAATATTTATTTCCCAACAGATATCAAGATCCATTAACAGTATAATATAATAGCAGTTGAAGTAACAAATGAAATGAAATTAAATTAAATACAAATGCATACATAAATGAAACATTGTATTAAGCATTATAATAATTACAGAACATTATGGAATCAGTGAAGATACATTATTTTAAAAAAATATAAAGCTAGGGTGAAAAATATCCGCCTGGTGTTGAACTTCATGGTAACATTTATACATTTTATAAAGGGACGAGTGATAGTGATGAATTGAATGAGGTACTACAAATGAAAATGTGTCAGGGTTGCGTGAACTTAGTCTAGGAACATGAAATTTAAGTCTTTCAGTAAACATTTGATTATCAACTCTGCCATTGACAAGCTTATATAAATTGCAAATTAAAAGAAACCTATGTTTGTTTGCTATTGACCATAGATTAAATTCAAGTAGTAGGCTGGTGTACGATACAGCTCTGTCCGGGTAAACACCATGCTTCTTGAAAGATAAATACTTTAAGAATTTTTTCTGCATTTTTTATGAATGATATTAAGAAAACATTTTAATAAAAGTTGAACACAAAGAAAAAATGAACATCTCTTTTTAATAAATATTTTTCATGAATACCATAATTTACGAATAAATGAAAGCTTAAAACATTTTGACAGTTTTGGTACATTTTTGAAATTGTAATAGTTTGTGTAAATTATATTTAATTTTCCATTATCCACTTTCAATTTTCAATTTTCAATTTTCAATTTTCAATTTTCAATTTTCAATTTTCAATTTTCAATTTTCAATTTTCAATTTTCAATTTTCAATTTTCAATTTTCAATTTTCAATTTTCAATTTTCAATTTTCAATTTTCAATTTTCAATTTTCAATTTTCAATTTTCAATTTTCAATTTTCAATTTTCAATTTTCAATTTTCAATTTTCAATTTTCAATTTTCAATTTTCAATTTTCAATTTTCAATTTTCAATTTTCAATTTTCAATTCAAGCTGATAAGAATTCGACATAGTGACGCCCTTAAGAGCCCCTAATTCGAGGGTTATTCGTTTCACCGCTTGGTGGCAGATTATTACGGATCATTAATAATAACTTTTCTCATCCATTATACATTTTAGAAAAAAAGGTTCCAGGAAAAATATATTCTAAATAAAGGTAAAAAGGGCAACCAAGAGTTATTTTTTACTTTCTCCGTTACGAAGTACGAGAAAGTATTATGATCGTGATTTTTTTTTCAAATTTTTTTTATGGAAATATCCGTTTTGGGGTCCCTAGATGCATTTCAACAATTTCTGGAAAAAAAAAATTGTGTCTGTGTGGGTGTCTGTCTGTCTGTGCGCTGTATCTCAAAAACTAATAAAGCAATTGATATGAAACTTTGAACAAACGTCTTATTTGATAATTGGAAAAACTGAGAAGCTTTTGGTCAAATTTCGTACACCGAAAGTGGGTGTTTACCTTAACTGTTTTTTGTTTTTTGCCAATATTTTCTTAAATATGAAAAATATTACAAAAATATTTAAACAAACATTGAAGACAACAAACAAATGCACATCTTTTGCTTGAAAATATTTTTCATAAAATTATTGCTATTCGAGAAAAAAAATTATTTTTAATTTTTTAATTTTTGGTTTATAATTATAAAACGATAATAGTTATAGCAAATTTATATGAATAATAATTGTAGAGAATTCCAAAATGAATAACTTCTAAAGAATAAGTTTTTTTCGAAATCTCGTTAGTTTTTGAGTAAATTAAGTTTTTGAATTTGAAGTATAATTTTTCCATCTTTACGTTTTAAACGTCAGTTTCATCTGAGTTTGCGCAAAGCTCGATGTACATTTAAAATATGATTTCAATTGAAAATAAACCATGAAAACGTAAATATAAATGATACTATAAATTCGGAGAAAGTAACATGATGGCCACCACCATTTTTTTAAATCTATTTATTTTTAATTTTTACTTTGTTATTAACAAGAAAACAAAAAATATAACTCTTGTATGCCCTTGATATAACAATTTTAGAAATAACTGTAAAAATAGATTTATATTTTATAAATTCGTAAGTGAAAAATCTGAGTTTTAGATATATGCATGGTATCCAGGACTCTTAACATTTCACATTTCACATTTTACGGAAAATGGGAGGAAAGCTAGACAACCATGGACCCGCACGTCCATTCATTGTTAAAAGAATTGGAGGTCGGAGTTTGAATCCGCAACGACAAGGCCAAGAGGTACGAGCTTTATCGACGTAGGTCACCACAAACATTCTTCTAGTTTGTATATTTGAATTTTTTTATGTATTTACCTTTTAAATAATTTATTTTAAGATATTGACGCCTCCGCATTCAACTATACAGGGCGAGTCTCTAACTTGGAATAAATTCAGTCAATGAAAGAAAGTTTATTTTTCGCCTTTTTTTGTTAATGGCAACCCTAATTTTTTATAACTATTCTTAAAGAGTATATCAAGTTTCACATGTGTGACAAATTTCAAATTTTTATTTCCTGTCATTTGGA
Source organism: Ocypus olens (assembly GCA_910593695.2). Taxonomy (NCBI): domain Eukaryota; kingdom Metazoa; phylum Arthropoda; class Insecta; order Coleoptera; family Staphylinidae; genus Ocypus; species Ocypus olens. Next base: position 9,591,787 of record OU343061.1, read on the forward strand.
AGATATTTAACAAACATTATCAAATTTTAAAAATTAATTCTTTCTTCAATAAATGCTGAAAATGTTCTAACTGACAATACCCTAAACGGAACTGAAACTCGTTTTGAACATTTCTAATTATTTGATTGACACAGGAGGCGTTTACTTCGTGATACATTTTAAATTATAAATAAAACACTTTCTTTGTTAATATCACTCGATTTATTAGTAGCGACTATAGTATCGATCACGTTCTGATCATTATCAAACTAAACTTTTAGTTTGATAATGATCAGAACAAAGAAAGTGTTTTATTTATAATTTCTAATTACTTCGAAAGAAATTAGATCATTCGAATGACCCATTGAATCGATTCATTCGATTATTAAAATAATGGATTATCTCGAGAACTTACTTCGATGATTCGAATGATTCATTCGAATGATCGGTATTCGAAAATTTATTCGAATGACCATTCGAATGATTTATTCGAGTGTTAGGTACTCGAGTGAATCATTCGAAATCCAGAATAGTATAGGGATTATTTGAATGATCATTTGAATAAACATTCGGAACATAATCAAAAGTATTTGAGTCACGATGAGTGTTCATTCGAATATGTAAAAAAAATAAAAATATTCGATTTACGATATTCCGAATTATTACTTGAACTATAATTCGAATGATGATTCGAATGATCACTCGAATGATCACTCGAATAATCATTCGAATGAATAATCGATTTTCAGATTAATTCGGATAGTAATCATTCGATTATGCCCATCACTAGTTAATAACGAAATAAATTTCTCCTCGATATCGGACAAAAATTTAATTTTCTTTTGTATTAATTGAATTTTAGAACATAAATAAACATATTATTGCGATCTAGTGGCAGTTGGCTTATGAGAAAATGTATTACGGTTAACGTGTGTGTAAAATTTATAAATTTCCACTGTACAACAACAGACGCCGTTTATTATTAATGATATATAGGTCATAAACTAATACGAGAAAACGGCGGTGACTGTTCAAGCGGAACGATCAATTTTCTTATATATAGATAATGCGCGAGCAAATTACTGCAGGTAATTTAAGTTGCTTTCAAGACCCTTTTATATCCACGTTTTATCTGATTTGGCCTTGATAACTTTGTAATTGCATAAACAATGCAGTTAACTTTTCAAATATGTCCCCATAAATGTTTTGTTTTGTAAGCATAGTAGGTCAATAATGTGTATATTATTATTAACGATTGTCAACAAAGTCTGTTTTTCAATTCGGTTTCATTACGGATTACCATGTAGTAACGGTGGCAGTTAGAGGTGGGCGAAATGACTCTTTTTTTGTGAGTCGACTCATTACGAAGAGTCTACTGTTGAAGTGACTTTGGACTCTTTTCAAAAGTGAAAAGGTATGTCTGGAAAAAGTGATGAGCAAAAAAAAACATTCTGACTTACGACTTCGTATCTTCAAAAATGTAGTTTTTTGGTCAATATGAACTTATTTTTTTTTGCAACGACTACTAGGTCATTTACCACTACCGTTGTTTATGTATATTTATATCTTTCAACTAGTAATTATAATTTGAAAGTAATGATTAATTTTTGACGAAAACATGAAAAAATACATGAGTAAACGCCTTGAAATTTTGTTAAAAAATGCAACTTTCTTAATAATCATCGTAGACTATTGAAGTATACTTTTTTTCATCAGAAAAATGAGAGAAATTGATTGCCGTTAAAAAATTTCAGCTATCTTCAATAGCAAAAAATTTAAAAAAATAATTAAAAAAGTTTTATAAATATTTCTAATAAATACAACGAAATCTAGGTGGTGTTAAAGAGGCTGTGCAGTGTGCTTATTAGAATGATGTAAAAATAATTAAACGCAGTTTCCACTTTTTCGCCATAAAAACATTTAACAGCAAATAATTAAGTGTAAATAATGCACTGTTTGCAGTTTTATACAGGTAGTAGAGTAAATATAAGTAGCCGACAATTCCGTTCTGTTGACTGAGCATGCACATGCATGCGCATATTTTCTTGTGCAGTCATAACCGCGGAATTAAATCCAATGATATTTAAAACGGTAAATTATAATAGTTAATAAATTTACGAAGAAGGAGAAAAGTTGCGGTGCGAGTTAAAGAAAGTTGACTAAATTAAGTCTATCTGTTGCATCCTGAAATTATTTGCTGGTATATAATAATTTGGCGAGATTAATTTATGGCTTGTTAAATGTGTGAGATTATTAAATTACTAAAAAATGATCAAATAAATATGATCATTTTCACGAAAATAATGGTTGCCATGAAATTAAACAAAAACGGTGCGCTGTTTATTTGCTGGCTTCTGTCAAATTTATTGAATACTTCATAACTGTTTACAAGGTTTTTCATTAAAAATGTATTCTATTGAAGAAAAAGTGCAAACTGTAAAGTGGTGCTATTTTTATCATTTTTAGGGTTTTTATGAATGCTAAAAAATAAATAATAGCATGACCGCATTTTTACTGTACAAAACATTTATTTATCTCCTCTAAAATGGTCAGGAATTATAATATTCCAGTATAAAGGAATTAACATTGAAAATCCTATGTTTCGTTTTGTTCCACTACACCCTGTATACTTAGCATCCAAAAACACACTTATATGAATGTTGGCAATCTGTAATGTTAACAAATTGAGTGACCGTAATATACAATTTAATAAATACATATAGAAATCATATTTTTTAAGAGACCACTAGTAATAAAGTGAACAAACATTCTCCTTTAGAAAAGGAGTTGAAAAAAAAGTTGACAAAGTTTTGCTAATGATTTTTGGACAATCGCACTTGGAGTAAAATTTAATAGAAGGGATATTTCCTAGAATTTCACCTGGGGGTAAAGTTTGCGCAGAGTGAGAACGTGATAACAAATATAACGCGTGGCCACATCATCGAATTGAAGATAAATCATCACGACCGATTCGTGCTTTGATTGATTTGCCAGGTCAGAGTGATTCAGGTGCGGAAACTACTCCCATTTTAACCTTTTTGCTTTATCCATGTATGCTTGCTACCAGGGCTGTTTCTTGGTACATAGACGCCCTCAAAAATGGCCAGGGTCGCCCACGAAGAAGAGACAAAAATTTAAACTTTATTGCACAAAATGTGCAAACAAAACTTTAAATTGTAAGTGGTAGTTTGGCACCTCCTTAATTTGGCCGCCCACGTGCATTTGCGCTACCATGACACCGGTAGAACTGCTTGCTGCTGTGACAAACGTGCTTTGCCGACCACTCAAGACGTGTGGGGTTAAAGTTTGTGTAGCGTGAGAGAGAATTCAGGGAACGCAAGAGAATGCGACAACAAATCTCCGGAGCCAATTAAAATTAAGATGGTCACTGCGCAACATGCCTCGAGTGCCTGGTACAACTGTACATATTGTTGCTTCATTCTAGGATGGAGATCAATATTTTTCATCCCTTTACTGTGGAAGAAACAAATAACAGGACACAACAGGATGGTTCTAGCAGAGTTGCCATTGTTAAATGAACGCTTTTTTTATATTTCCAAGTGCCGCTGCGATATGTAGCAAAAATACGGTTTCAGACAAATTGCATAGCTGCGATATTTTAATCAAAGAAGACAAATGGATTTCTGTGTGTAAATGTACTTTGGTTCACTATATCATAGAATTTAACAGCAACACCAACGTTTCAGTCAAGTCCATCATACCCATGCGCGTCCGCAGAAATTTTTCCAGGAGGGGAGGGCAAAACTTTTATTTTTCTTTTTTGAAAAAGGAATGATGTTTTGCCGGAATTGCGGGTTAAGGAAATTGAATGATTAGGGAATTTCCGTAAGCAACATAGGCTATTCGGCCACTAACGATATATAGCTGAAATTTCATTTTAACAATGAATGGGACAAACACTGGACACTCATGGACCCGAAAGATAAACTTTTCGTTAATAAAAGCTACCGCTCGAAGCGTGGAACTCGAACCCACGACGCCTCGCACCGAAACCGGGAGCCAAATCACTGCGCCACGGAGGGCCCCTCGGGGCAAAACTTTCATACAGAAATTTTGAATAAATAACCGTCAAAAATGACAATTTCGAATTGTCAAAAATTCTGCATTTTTTGCCACCGCAAACGGCACATAAAGAAATTTGCAGCTGTCAAAAATTGTGGATTTTTACAATCAAAAACGGCATTTTTTGATATTTAAAAAAAAGAATAATCAAAAATTTTGCATTTCTGCCACCATAAACAGCACGATTTCAACGGTAAATAAAGAAATTAGCAGCTGCCAAAAATTTGGATTTTAACAATCAAAAACAGCATTTTTGGGCGGCGCTTGTGCCGGCTGCACCGCGGCCGTGTGGGTTCGAATCCCAGCCTGGGCGGAAGATTTCTCGGAGATCGAGAAGTATTCGCTCGGGTCCGTGGTTGTTGTATATATATATATTATTCATTTGTTCATTTATTTCGATAATTCATACAAAATAAAAATACAAAAATAATAGCAATGTGTGACTAAATGGCTAAGCCTAAGTAAAAAAACAGCATTTTTGGATATTAAAAAATAAAATTGCCATTTTTGTATTGTTAAAAATTCTGAATTTTTGCCACCACAAACGGTACGATTTAGTGGTAAATAAAAAAATTTGCAGCTGCCAGAAATTGTCGTTTTTTATTATCAAAGACGACATTTTTTTGATATTAAAAAAAGAAAATTTCAACTGCTAAAAATGACAATTTAGAACTGTCAAAAATCGCACTACTATCACAAATGCCATGTTAGCAGTAAAATGGAAATTTGCAATTGCTGAAAACTATTCAGCTCATTACTGAAACCGGCAAGTTTCAACAATAAATAGAAAATTTCCAAATGCCAAATATGTTTTACTGTCAAAATTTGAGCAGTTCTACTATCACTATCCGCATTTTTTCAATATTAAAAAAAGGGAAAATTACAATGGCCAAAAGTAAAAATTATAAATTGTCAAAAATTGTGCAATTCTACTGTCAGAAATGGCATTTTTCGAAAGTAAAAAGATACATTTTTAACCATGAAAAATGACAATTTCGAATTGTCAAAAATTCTGCATTTCTGCTATGACAAAAAACATGATTCAATGGTAAATAGTGCAGCTGCCAAAAATTATGTGTTTTTTTACTATCAAAGACGGCATTTTTTGATATTAAAAATAGCAGTAAATTTAAACTGCTAAAAATGACAATTTCAAACTGTCAAAAATAGCACTACTATCAAAATGGCACTTGGTAGTAAAAAGGAAATTTTCAATTTCTGAAAATAACCATTCAATACTGTCAAAAATTAAACTGGAAACGGTTCGTTTCAACAACAAAAAGAAAATTTCTAAATGCCAAAAATGTTAGACTGTTAAAATTTGAGCATTTCTTCTATCACTATCCGCATTTTTCAATATTAAAAAAGGGACATTTTCAACGGCCAAAAGTAACAATTACAAATTGTCAAAAATTGTGCAATTCTGCTGTCAGAAACGGCATTTTTCAATAGCAAAAAGATACATTTTTAACCATCAAAAATGAAAATTTCGAATTGTCAAAAATTCTGCATTTCTGCCATCACAAATGGCACGATTCAGCGGTAAATAAGGAAATTAGCATCTGCCGAAAATTGTGGAATTTTACTATCAAAAACGGCATTTTTGATTTAAAAAAAAAATAAAAAATTCAACTGCTAACAATGACAATTTCGAACTGTCAAAAATCGTACATATCTACCATCACAAATAGCACGTTGGCAGTAAAAAGGAAATTTCAATTGCCAAAAATAACTATTTAGGACTGTCATAAATTGCTCATTACTGAAAATGGTTTCATTTCAACAATAAAAAGAAAAATTCCAAATGCCAAAATTTATTAACTGTCAAAATTTGAGCATTTCTACTATCACTATCGTCATTTTTCAATATTAAAAAAGGGAAATTTCCAATGGTCAAAACTAACAATTACATATTGTCAAAAATTTGCATTTCTGCCACTAAAAACGGTAGGATTCAACAGTAAATAAAGAAATTAGTAGCATCCAAAAATTGTGGTTTTTTACAATCAAAAGTGGCATTTTTGATATTAAAAGAAAAAAGAAAATTTCAACTGCTAAAAATGACAACTGTCAAAAATCATCACAAATGGCACGTTGGCAGTAAAAAGGAAATTTTCAACTGCCAAAAATAACAATTTACTACTGTCAAAAATTGTTAATTTCTACTAAAATGTACAGTAATAATACAGCGAGATCAAATAAAAAATTAGTCAAAGCAGGCCATGAACAAAAAACCGCATGTATTTTCTTAGTTCCTAAATTTGAAAATACCAATATACGCCAGCTTGACACTTGCCAATAAGTTTAGGAATTTTGGCTCATGGCCAGCTTTGACTAACTTTTATTCGATTGCACTGTATTATACGCGTTGGGTGGAACCGTGTCTGATCCTCGTTGTACGTCAACTTTTTTCAGATTCATTCTGGCATTCTATAATTTAAAAAAAAATACGCAAAAAATTTAAATTTTAAATTAATACACCTCTACGAGAATTCCTTGATGAGTATGAATAATAAAATAACAAGATCGCCCTTCCTGTTATATTAAGCTGTCCCTGATTTTGGTAGTAATGATTAGTCCTATTTAATTTGATTGTATCATCATTTGTTCTGAAAACGAAACGTTACTGCTGCTTCACATCGTGTTTCGTATTGCCTACGTTTTGAAAAATTTTCTCTTTTCCCACCAATAAATTTGAAAACAATTGAAGTATTCTACATTATTAGCGATACCATCATTACCGACTTTTCAAAGTGAACAATAATAGTAGATTGTATACCAAGGGAGAGAAATGCGTGATTTTTCCCGAGGTGCAAATTTGTATCCCGAGGGCGAAAGCCAAAGGTATACATCGCATCGAGGGCAAAATAGCATTCTCTCCCGAGATATACAGGGTGTCTACGCTAAACCGTTCCTTAAAAGTTTACGAGATTGTCGTTGTACTAAAAATTTGAAAAACAAACTCATCACAAGATTGAATCAGTTCTCCTCACGAGAAATATTTTCAACTCTCTAGCACCAAATTTGTTATTTTAAATGAAACACCCTATATATTATTATAATTTTGGATTCCTCGTTTGAATTGCAACATATTTTGTAGGAACGTTTGTACACTTATCTCTTTTAGTTTTCAAGAAAATTAATTGTTTCTAAAATTTTGACCTCAAAAAAGCATCTTGAAATCTGTCTGAAACTTCTCGTAAGAATAAGATAAAAATATTATTTATATCTCGAATTGTACCTAGAGGATGCCTCTATGAGTAATATAATTGGAAATTGTCAAAGAAGTTACAGGCAGATTTGTTGAAGTTGCCCTTTTGAGGATAAAATTTTAGAAATAATTAATTTTCTTGAAAACTAAAATAGATAAGTGTACAAACGTTCCTACAAAATATATTTAAATTTAAAAGAGGAATCCAAAAATAAACTTATATATAGGGTGTTCCATTTAAAATAACAAATTTGGTGCTATTTTTGGTAGAACCGGAAGTGATAGAAATATTTCACAAGGAGAACTGATTCAATCGTATAACAGGGATTTGTTTTAAAATTTTTACTACAACGGCAACCTCTTAAACTTTTATCAAACGGTTTAGTGTAGACACCCTGTATACACCATTTTTTCACAAACGGGATATTTTAAGAATAAAACATTCGCTCCTAAAATCCAACCTAGAAAAAAATTCTGCCAGGCGTGACAGTTAAAATAAATAATGGAACCTCGCAGGGAGAGAAGTAATCATTTCTCTCCCTAGGAAGAGGTTAGTCCAATGTTGAACAAACATTAGATTTCGAAAATAAAACATTCGTTAGCCTAAGGGAACGAATAAGTGAACTAAAATACACTAATTCGATTATGCTAGATAAGATGCACTCGCTTGAGAGGAACTTAGCAAATTAAATTTATGCAAGTCCAAATTGAGGCTAACAAAATCCCACAGAGGAGTTAAATACCATGGGCCAAATTGTTGTTACCCTCGGGTAGATAGTCGGTTGTCAGCACCAAACAGAAGACATTTTAATCATAAATACATTGTATATTGGCAATAAAGATTTGTTATATATTTATTGAAACCCAATAATTCCATACAAGTGTTTTTGCATGAGTCGTTAATCCCTCTTGCCACGAAAGAGGTATATGTTTAGTAACACCACTGTGTAATTTAGATAACGCAGCTAAAGTTACAGCGAGAAGCCGCCTCGGTACTCTTTAGAATATATTTACAGAGGTGAATTCAAAATTTCACTTTTTCTTTATCCGTTTGTAAATAATGTATTAAGTGAATTTAGAGGTACGCTCCAGAAGCCTTAAGCTAAGAAATTTAATTTTGCAGTGGTGGCTGACTGTTGAGGATGATCTTATGAATTTGCTTCCTATTCAACGAGTTAGCATCTTTAAGCTTATAAGATATATTTAAATAGTTACTTATATCGTATACGTTTACATCAAGTTTACACCTTAAACATGATTTTTGAACTTTCTGTATTCGTACTTGGTACTTCTATCAAGGCAAAGTCCGCATATAACATGACAGTAATTAACATTAAGAAGCCGCACAATTTAATTTGTTATTTTCCGATCGAATATAACGGCTGGAATAATATAATTTGAATTTTATGTAGGTCATTGGAATACGTTTAATTAAACTTGAGACAACCTCCAAAATAGCCTGAATATTCATATAATCAAGCTATTTTTCGTCTTTATTTAATTTATTCAATAAATATTCATTTAGTAACATGTTTTTTTAAAGCGAAGATCAGAATCAATCTCAGATTTTTCACGGAATTAAAACATTTAATTTTAATACCTTCATCTAATATTTCAACTTGATTTTTTCAATGAATTATAATTATAATTATAAATAACAGCATGTACAAAATACACTCATGGACAAAAAATTCCGGACATCGAAGTTATCCTAAGAAAAACTGTTTTTGTTCTTTTTAAACAAGACATAAAACATTACCTGCGAAAATTTTGTATGTTCCTCTACCAATTTTTTGGGACAAAATTTGAATTCACAACGATGTAGTTTCGAGGTTAAATTCAGTCTCAAAAAATTGGTACAAAATTTTAGTAGATAATGTTTTGTGTCTTGTGGAAGAAACAAAAAAAGAAGTTTTTCTTATGATAACATTAACATGGGAGACCGGAATATTTTGTCCACGAGTTTAGTTTCCGGTCCAAATTTAGTCCAAAAAATTGGTACAAAATTTTATTAGATAATGTTTTATGTCGTGTGGAAAAAAACAAAAAAGTTTTTCTTATGATAACATTTACTTAGGAATCCGGAATTTTTTGTCCACGAGTGTATTACAATCGCATGAAAAAGTGTCAATAACAAATAACAAATAAACAATAACGAAGTAAAATTAAATACTAAATTGATAACGAGTGGTATTCTTGTTTATTATAAGGTTCCAATTGAACTAGAAATTCATTTAGTGACGCTTCAGAGTATTGAATGTTTCCAAATTTTTTAAATGCTTAGGAAGATGATTATTGATTTTAAGACATGAGTAGTGTAGGCCTTTTTCAAAGAAACTTAATTTATGGTGTGGATAAACGTAATAACCTTAGTCGTGTTCTCTAAGTCACTGGCATCAAATGAAAAAATATAATTATGAATTTTCTACATAGAAATAAGTTTTACAATATTCAATACAATTTTTTAGGTAACTCGTATGGATATCAAAAATTATTGGACCAAGGCTTGATCTCTACATCTGTTGACCTCCCTAAATTCGTTTCAACATACTATCTCCTATTTATTTGTTTATTTATTTATTTTATTTATTCATTTAAACGGATAACACCTTTTTTACAAATTACAAAACAAATTTACTAAAAATGCTTAAAAATAAAATTAAATTAAAACTAAAGTGAACACAAAATCAAAACGAAATTCAAATCGGTGACCCCAGCCAATTATATGATAAATAACATCCAATCAGAGTTATTGCATTTCCCGAAAACCCTACGTAATGCAAGAATTATCAGATTTTATTTTCAAAAACAATTATATCTCAGGTTAAAACCCTTTTTATTCGTCCAGCAAGATGTAATTTATAAAATTCATCTATTGTTTGGTCTCCACATTATACTTGTCACATATTAGCTTTAGAGTAAGTTACGCGCAAATTTGTTAATTATATGCATCGTAGATTTCGTGAAATTGGTGTTGCGAATAATAATAACTACTTATATAGTTCTTTCAACTCGGATTCTTAAAAAAAAATGATCTTAGATTTATGTTCATTTTAGGTGAAACAAATTGTGGTTCCACAAAATTTTACAGTTAGCTCCACTTATGTTTTTAATGAGATGATCAAGAACACACGATAATTATGATTAAATATTTAAAAATGTTATTATTATTATTTTTTTTATAAAAAAAGGAAGGATCTTTGATGGAATTGCGGGTTAAGGAGAGTGAATGACTATAAGGGAATTGGCGTAAGCGATTTGCTGTTCGGCCACTAACGTATATAAGTTTTTGAAGATTTCATTTTACTAATGAATGGGACATACACTACACATCCATGGACCCGCACGGCCACTTCTTCGTTCTGAAAAAGTGACCGCACGGATGGGATTCGAACCCACGACCACGTAAAAATCTTATAATTTGAAATTAAACAACTTTCGACGTTCTACACCATGAAATAAGTTGTGGTATAAATCGTAGAAAGTTGCTTTATTTTTAATTACCTAAAATAAGCTGAACTAGTTTATACACCACAGCTGCAGTATATTTTGTGGAATTAAAAATTTTAAAAACAAACAATTTCATTACCAAAAAAAAAATATCCAAACATTGATTTTAACTTCTTAATTATTTTTTATTTGTAATGTAGAGACTAAAAGAACTATTAGCCTACAAAACCATAAAACCCGTATCGATCAATTCGTTACGTGCAAAGAGATTTATCGGCGATATTTTCTTGGGAAAAGACCAATCAACCAGGCGAGTAGAAAGTTCTTCCTGGCCAAACGTGTGCAATTACACATTGCGAAATCACTAGGAAGTTTACATTTACACGGCGTTACCACTCCGAATCGCAAAATTCGCCCAATTTCATACATGAATTGCTCGTTTTTTTTTTATTACCTTTCGTAAACACGCAATTGAAATTCCACCGTTCGTCGCCACGACGCATGATCGGCTTAGAAGCCGTTGAGTATGAATTAAAAACTCACCAGTCTAGTTTCCAGGGCGGGGGCGAAGAACACAAACACTTAGCACTCGGGTAAAATCCACAGAAATTCGGTATTCGGAACGAGGGAAGTCACAGAACTACACTAAACAACGGTTATGCGTTACACCTGATCGGACTGTTGGCGTGTGGTGTTGGTTCGCGGGTATCGCCGGTCCCCACTTTCTTGACTCTTCTTGCGATCCCCACCTGTTAACAATTATTTTGCTTCGAGTACCTTTCCTCCCACCAGAAGTGCACGCGTGTTTTTGATGGGAGTGTATGTTTTTGATTCGCGCCAGTAGCACTTGTGCTGTTTTAGTTGCATATACTTAATAAACAAATGGTCAACATATGTAGTTGATAATTGATTAACTTTATTCTCGTTGGTATTATTTATACCAGAGGTCGCCAAAGTGGTCTATATAGACCCCCAGCCGTCTATTTAATAAAAGTAGGGGTCGATCTAAGCCAGGGGGTCTAATGGGGGTCGATACCTATCGGAGGGTCGATTGGGGGTCGAAGGAAAAACAAGTGTAAAAAATTGAAAAAAATGTAAGGAGATATAAACCTCAATTTTCATATTTTCCGCTAGTGAACATTAAACCTTTTTAAGTGGAAAGGTTTTATTTAGTATGAATATATATTTGGGTTCCGTGTTTGGAAAAAAAAAGTTTTGAAGGTAATTCATGCAAAGACGAAATTTCTACAATGTTTCTAATCGCCGACTCCAATTTTCTGTTCTTTAGTTTATGTCAATTTTCTTAGCAGGATTCAAAGGTAATTCCTGCAGAGATGAAATTTTTATAATGTTTTTAGTCGCCGATTGCAAATTTCTGTTTTTTTTTGTTTAGGTTTTAAGTGATCTCATTTTGTTTCCAACTGCGATATGTCATTTTTTAGGGTTATGTCAAAAATTTATTCATTTAGGATTGCTTTTAAAATTTTGAAGGTAATTCCTAAAGAGAGATGGGATTTTTACAATATTTCCAATCGCCGACTGCAATTTTCTCTTCTTTAATTTAGGTTTTAATTGCTGTCATTTTGTTTCCAGATGCGATATATCAATTTTTGACCGGTATGTCAAAAATAGTTTCATTTAGGATGGCTTTTAAAATTTTGAAAATTATTCCTGGAGAGATTAACTTTTTACAATATTTCTAATCGCCGACTGCAATTTTCACTTCTTTAATTTAGGTTTTAATTGCTGTCATTTTATTTTCAAATGCCAATGCCAATGATATGTCAATTTTTTAAGCGGTATGTCAAGAATAGATTCATTTAGGATAGCTTTTTAAATTTTGAAGGTAATTCCTACAGAGACGATTTTTTACAATGTTTCTAATCGCCGATTGCAATTTTCTGTTTTTTAGTTTATGTTGTAAGTGCTGCCATTTTGTTTCCAGATGAAATATGTCAAGTTTTTTAACGGTATGGTAAAAATATATTCATTTAAGGATGGCTTTTTAAATTTTGAAGGTTATTCCTGCAGAGACGATTTTTTTACAATGTTTCTAATCGCCGACTGCAATTTTCTGTTCTTTCAATTAGGTTGTAAGTGTTGTCATTTTGTTTCCAGCTAGGATGTGTCAATTTTTTAGGCGGTATGTCTAAAATAGAATTATTTAGGATGGCTTCTTAAATTTTGAAGGTAATTTCTGCAGAGATGAATTTTTTTCAATGTTTCTAATTGCCGACTGCAATTTTCTGTTCTTTAGTTTAAGTTTTAAGTGCTGCCATTTTGTTTCCAGCTGCAACATGTCAAGTTTTTTAGCGGTATGTTAAAAATAGATTCATTTAGGATGGCTTTTTAAATTTTGAAGGTAATTCCTGCAGAGATAATTTTCTTACAATGTTTCTAATTGCCGACTGCAATTTTCTGTTGTTTACTTTGGGTTTTAAGTGCTGCCTTTTTGTTTCCAGTTGTAATATGTCAAGTTTTTTGGCGTTATGTTAACAATAGACTAAGTTAGGATGGCTTTTTAAATTTTGAAGGTAATTCCTACAGAGACGATTTTTTTACAATGTTTCTAATCGCCGACTGCAATTTTCTGTTTTTTAGTTTACGTTTTAAGTGCTGCCATTTTGTTTCCAGATGAAATATGTCAAGTTTTTTGGCGGTATGTTAAAAATAGATTCATTTAGGATTGCTTTTTAAATTTGGAAGGTAATTCCTGCAGAGATAATTTTTTTACAATGTTTCTAATTGCCGACTACAATTTTCTGTTCTTTACTTTGGGTTTTAAGTGCTGCCATTTTGTTTCCAGTTGTAATATGTCAAGCTGTTTAGCAATATGTTAAAAATAGATTCATTTAGGATGGCTTTTTAAATTTTAAAGGTAATTCCTGCAGAGATAATTTTTTTACAATGTTTCTAATTGCCGACTGCAATTTTCTGTTCTTTAGTTTGGGTTTTAAGTGCTACCTTTTTATTTCCAGTTGTAATATGTCAAGTTTTTTGGCGGTATGTTAAAAATAGATTCATTTAGGATTGCTTTTTAAATTTTGAAGGTAATTCCTGCAGAGATAATTTTTTTACAATATTTTTAATTGCCGACTGCAATTTTCTTTTCTATAGTTTGGGTTTTAACTGCTGCCATTTTGTTTCCAGTTGTAATATGTCAAGTTTTTTGGCGGTATGTTAAAAATAGATTCATTTAGGATGGCTTTTTAAATTTTAAAGGTAATTCCTGCAGAGATAATTTTTTTACAATGTTTCTAATTGCCGACTGCAATTTTTTGTTCTTTAGTTTGGGTTTTAAGTGCTGCCTTTTTGTTTCCAGATTAAATATGTCAAGTTTTTTGGCGGTATGTTAAAAATAGATTCATTTAGGATGGCTTTTTAAATTTTGAAGGTAATTCCTGCAGAGAGAATTTTTTTACAATGTTTTTAATTGCCGACTGCAATTTTCTGTTCTTAAGTTTAGGTTTTAAGTGCTGCCATTTTGTTTCCAGGTGCAATATATCAAGTTTTTTAGCGGTATGTTAAAAATAGATTCATTTAGGATGGCTTTTTAAATTTTGAAGGTAATTCCTGCAGAGATAATTTTTTTACAATGTTTCTAATCACCGACTGCAATTTTCTGTTCTTTAGTTTGGGTTTTAAGTGCTGCCATTTTGTTTCCAGTTGTAATATGTCAAGTTTTTTGGCGTTATGTTAAAAATAGACTAAGTTAGGATGGCTTTTTAAATTTTGAAGGTAATTCCTGCAGAGATAATTTTTTTACAATGTTTTTAATTGCCGACTGCAATTTTCTGTTCTTTAGTTTGGGTTTTAAGTGCTGCCATTTTGTTTCTAGTTGTAATTTGTTAATTTTTTTGGCGGTATGTTAAAAATAGATTCATTTAGGATGGCTTTTTAAATTTTGAAGGTAATTCCTGCAGAGATAATTTTTTTACAATGTTTCTAATTGCCGGCAGCAATTTTCTGTTCTTTAGTTTGGGTTTTTAAGTGCTGCCATTTTGTTTCTAGTTGCAATATGTCAAGTTTTTTGGCGGTATGTTAAAAATAGATTCATTTAGGATGGCTTTTTAAATTTTGAAGGTAATTCCTGCAGAGATAATTTTTTTACAATGTTTCTAATTGCCGACTGCAATTTTCTGTTCTTTACTTTGGGTTTTAAGTGCTGCCATTTTGTTTCCAGTTGTAATATGTCAACTTTTTTGGCGGTATGTTAAAAATAGATTTATTTAGGATGGCTTTTTAAATTTTGAAGGTAATTCCTGCAGAGATAATTTTTTTACAATGTTTCTAATTGCCGACTGCAATTTTCTGTTCTTTAGTTTGGGTTTTAAGTGCTGCCATTTTGTTTCTAGTTACAATATGTCAAGTTTTTTAGCGGTATGTTAAAAATAGATTCATTTAGGATGGCTTTTTAAATTTTGAAGGTATATCCTGCAGAGACGATTTTTTACAATGTTTCCAATCGCTGACTGCAATTCTCTGTTCTTTAGTTTAGGTTTTAAGTGCTGTCATTTTGTTTCCAGATGTGATATGTCAATTCTTTAACAGTATGTCAATTTTGGATTAGTTTAAGATGGCTTTTAAAATTTTTAAGGTAATTCCTGCAGAGATGAATTTTTACAATGTTTCTAATAGCCGACTCCAATTTTCTGTTTTTTAGTTTAGGTTTTAAGTGCTGTCATGGACGTCCGCAGGTGGGGGCAAGGGGGGGCAGCTGCCCCCTCATGGAAAATGAATTTATTAAATTGAAGTAATATTTTATATACTTAACTTGTATGTAGTCGGTAAATGTATACTTTAACAATCACATCAAAATTAAAAATTATAACAAAAAGTGCGTTCCACGTTATGTTCGATGAATCCGAAAAAAGTTGACGTACAACGACGAGCGGGCACGGTTCCACCCGACGCGTATAATGCAGTGCGATCGAATAAAAGTTAGTCAAAGTTGGCCATGAGCCAAAATTCCTAAACTTATTGGCAAGTGTCAAGCTGGCGTATATTGAGATTTTCAAATTTAAGAACTAAGAAAATACATGCGGTTTTTTGTTCATGACCTGCTTTGACTATTTTTATATTCAATCTCGCTGTATTATTACTGTACATTTTAGTAGAAATTAACAATTTTTGACAGTTGTAAATTGTTATTTTTGGCAGTTGAAAATTTTCTTTTTACTGCCAACGTGCCATTTGTGATGATTTTTGACAGTTGTCATTTTTAGCAGTTGAAATTTTCATTTTTCTTTTAATATCAAAAAATGCCATTTCTGATTGTAAAAAATCACAATTTTTGGATGCTAATTTCTTTATTTACCGTTGATACGTACCGTTTGTGGTGGCAGAAATGCAGAATTTTTGACAATTTGCAATTGTTACTTTTGACCATTGGAAAATTCCCTTTTTTAATATTGAAAAATACCGATAGTCATAGTAGGAATGCTGAAATTTTGACAGTTAAAAAAATTTGGCATTTGGAATTTTTCTTTTTATATAATAATATTAATAATAATCATTTATTTGAAAACACCAGCTACTGTATAACATATTCAATTTGAACATAATATAAGTAGGATTACAAATAATTATTAATTAGATATCAAAAATCTTAAAAATGAAATATTAATTGTAACATAATGTAAGGCAAGTTTTAAATGTGAGGTCTGTTAATTTACTTGCATGCATACAGTACATTTTTACCATCGGAACATTGTTGAAATGAAACCGTTTTCAGTAATGAGCAATTTTTGACAATCCTGAATAGTTATTTTTGGCAATTGAATTTAATTTTAGCAGTTTTTTTTAAATATCAAAAGATTCCATTTTTGTTTGTAAAATTTCACAATGTTCGGCAGCTGATAATTTCCTTATTTACCGCTGAACCGTGCCGTTTGTGATGGCAGAAATGCAGAATTTTTGACAATTCGAAATTGTCATTTTTGACGGTTAAAAATTTATCTTTTTACTACTGAAAAATACCGTTTCTGACAGTAGAATGGCACAATTTTTGACAATTAATAATTGTTACTTTTGGCTGTTGGAACTTTCCCTTTTTTAATATTGAAAAATGCTAGTGATAGTAGATAGTGATAGTAGAAATGCTCAAATTTTGACAATTAAACATTTTTGGCATTTTTCTATTTATTCTTGAAACTTGCCGGTTTCAGTAATGAGCAATTTTTGACAGTAATGAATAGTTATTTTCAGCAATTGAAAATTTCCTTTTTACTGCCAACGTACCATTTGTGATAGTAGTGCGATTTTTGACAGTTCGAAATTGTCATTTTTAGCAGTTAAAATTTTCCTTTTCTTGCATCAAAAAATGCTGTCTTTGATAGTAAAAAAACACAATTGTTGACAACTGCAAATTTCTTTGTGTGCCGTTTACGGTGACAAAAATGAAGAATTTTTGACAATTCGAAATTGTCATTTTTGACGGTTATTTATTCGAAATTTGTGTATGAACGTAATTAGATATATTTAAGCTTAATTTTCAAATTTTAAAGGTAATTCCGTTTGATATAATTTTTCTACGATTTTTATAATCGCCGAATATCATTTTCTTTTACACAGATCAAATTTCAAGGGCTGCCATTTTGTTTCAGACTGTAATATATCATTTCTTGTAATGAAATATCAAAATTAGGTGCATTTTGCATGAATTTTAAAATTTCGCAGCTAGTGTAGGTATTTACAATGTTTATAATAGCCAAATGCAATTTTTTCAACAGTTCAATTTTTAAGAGTTGCCATTTTGTTTCAGGCTGCGAAATGCCAAATTTTGTAAAAGAATTAAAATTAGGTTAATTCTGGTTGAAGTTTAGCATTTTAAAGCTAATTCTATTTTTTATAAATTTTTTAACCGTCATATGTATTTTTTTTCTACAGTTCAATTTTTGAGAGTTGTCATTTAGTTTCAGGCTATGATATGCCAAATCTTGTAGAAGGATGTTAAAATTAGGTAAATTCTAGATTAAGTTCAGATTTTAAAGCTAATTCTTTGTTTTGTAAATTCTATAATCGCCAAATGCAATTTTTTCAACAGTTCAATTTTTAAAAGTTGTTATTTTGTTTCAGGCTGCGATATGCCAAATCGTGTAGAAGAATGTTAAAATTAGGTTAATTCTGGATGGAGTTTAGCATTTTCAAGCTAATTCTATTTTTTACAAATTTTATAATCGTCAAATGCAATTTTGCAACAGTTTAATTTTTGCGAGTTGTCATTTTGTTTTAGGTTACGATAAGGCAGATATTATAGAAGGGTGATAAAATTAGGTTAATTCTGGATGTAGTTTATCATTTTAAAGCTAATTCTATTTTTTGAAAACTTCATAATCGCCAAATGCAATTTTTTTCTACAGTTCAATTTTTGAGAGTTGTCATTTGGTTTCAGGCTGCGATATGCCAAATCTTGTAGAAGGATGTTAAAATTGGGTTAATTCTGGATGAGGTTTAGCATTTTAAAGCTAATTCTATTTTTACTAATTTTATAATCACCAAACGCATTTTTCTTTCTACACTTCAATATTTGAGAGTTGTCATTTTGTTTGTGGCTGCGATATGCCCAATTGTATAGAATGATTTTGAAATTAGATTAATTCTGGATGAAGTTTAGCAATTTAAAGCTAATTCATTGTTTTGCAAATTTTATAATGACCAAATGCATTTTTTTCAACAGTTCAATTTTTGAGAGTTGTCACTTGGTTTCAGGCTGCTATATGCAAAATATTGTAGAATGATGTTAAAATTAGGTTAATTCTGGATGAAGTTTAGCATTCTAAAGCTAATTCTATTTTTTATAAATTTTATAATCGTCAAATGCAATTTTTTCGACAGATTGATTTTTGAGAGTTGTCATTTTATTCCAGACTGCGATATGGCAAATCTTGTAAAAGGATGTTAAAATTAGGTTAATTCTGGATGAGGTTTAGCATTTTAAAGCTGATTCTATTTTTTTGCAAATCTTATAATCGCTAAATGCAATTTTTTTCTACAATTCAATTTTTGAGAGATGTCATTTTGTTTCAGGCTGTTATATACCAAATCTTGTAAAAGGATGTTAAAATTAGTTTAATGCTGGATGAAGTTTAGCATTTTAAAGCTAATTCTGTTTTTTTGCAAATTTTACAGTTGCCAAATGCATTTTTTTCTACGGTTCAATTTTTGAGAGTTGTCATTTAGTTTCAGGCTTCGATATGCCGAATCTTAGAGAAGAATGTTAAAATTAGGTTAGTTCTGTATAGAGTTTAGCATTTTAAAGCTAATTCTATTTTCGTGCAAATTTCATAAACGCCAAATGCATTTTTTTTTTAATTTCAAATTCTGATGCTTATCATTATGTTTCAGGCTATGATATCTTTATTCTTATAGTGGGATGTATATATTAGGTTTACTCTGCTAATATTTTGAAATATTAGAGCTAATTCTATTTGGGATTAATTTTTATATATTTTTATGGCCGAATACAATTTTCTTTTTTACAGTTCAAATTTTGAGGGTGACCATTTCATTTACCAATTGTCAAGTATTACAAATATTTTAAAATGTTATATCTACTGGAATTAGCTTAAATTTTAAAAGCCATTCAAGATGAACCAAATTCCACTACAAATATTGACATATCACAGCCTGAAACAAAATGGCAACCCTTTAAACCTAAATTGGAAAAATTGTATTCGGCGATTATTAAAATTGGAAAAAACTTATTGCTGCTAGAGTTAGCTAGACTAGCGATCCTAATAATCGCCTAATGCAATTTTTCCCAATTTAGGTTTGAAAGTTTTCCATTTTGTTACAGGCTCTGATATGTCACTATTTGTAGTGGAATTTGGTTCAGGATGGCTTTTAAAATTTAAACTAATTCCAGCGGAGATAATATTTTTAAATATTAGTAATGCCGAATGCAATTTTCTTTTGCAAGTGTTGAAGGTAGACATTTTGCGTCAGGCTGTGGTTTCTCAATTGGTGTACTGAGATATCAAAATTAAGATAATTCTAGATGGATATTAAAATTTTAAAGGTAATTCCAGCAACGCTGAATTTTTTACGATTTTTTGTATTTGCCGAATGCAATTTTTTTATCTATAGTTCAAGATTTGAGCCATTTTGTTTTGGTTGACATTAGAAATGTAGGATTTTTGATCTTTAGTTATGAAATGATAACAGTTATATCAAACTGTTATGAAGAGAAATTCTAGAGGATGCAGAAATGAAGAACGAAATTCGAAATTTTGAAAAATTGTAAATATCAGAAAAATCCAGAGAAAGTTTACATAATAGCCGCAACAAAATTTTTGTGCTCCGATAAAGAACAAATTTTCTAATTGAGTAAAGAAAACTAAGAAATTTCATTCCCATGAAATTGCACACTACCATTACGATCACTTCACAGAATTTATTATACTTCCTTTTTTTGTAATCCATTTTGAGCGTTCTGTTTGTAATGCCCATGAATATAAATCACACTTTCTCCTCAAATTAGAGTTGTAAAAACGGCAAGGTTCCCATCGTTTTGCATTTTGTTGTAAAAATCAGTACTTAATTTGCAGTTTACCTCGAAATGCCTATTGTTGAATATCCCATGTAGTTCCAGAAGATGGGTGCCAATTAAACTTAAATTTGTTGAAGAAATTCGATTTGAATATGGAGCGAAAATCACTTTCACCAAAAATTTAACGAACCGGAATTGTTACGGTTTAAACAGAGTGGGGAATTTCGCGATCGTTTGTATTGAATTAAAATGTGAGCAAATAAAAATTGACAAACTTTGCAGAACGCCTGCAACATACTTAATTAACAAAATCATATATAAATTAATAATTAAAATATGGCTGGGAAACTTTTATGTAAATCCAAAAGAAAGTTGTAAAAATTCAGAACATCGATATTAAACCTAAACACAATGGCCCACATTCATACCTTACATTTAGAGTTGCTTTTAACTAAATGATGAAAAACTGCGAGAATAATATCGTATATTCATTAAAAAAAAATATTCAAAACTAAAACCATCACTCAATTATTAATATCTGCATTTTTTACGTCGACAATATCATATAATTCTAAACGTTTAACCATCATCGCACAATCTAAGACCGGAAGATGTGATCCCATCTTCATAATTTCCTCCGAAGATTATGGGAAGTTCCCTCCACAATCGCCGATTAATTATCCATTAGTAACAAATCATCCGGAAGTAGATATTAAACTAAGCAACAATAGAATTTGCTTAACCGCGAAGACTCCTACCACATTCTGGTGAAAGTCCCACATTATTATAATTTAATGTAATTTGGTTGCAATAGAAAAAAAAATAAAACTGAAAACCTTCACTAATGGCAGGTTGAATATTCATAATATATTTAGGCTATATTTTGTGTTTATTACATTTATCGGTTGCAGTATATAAAAGTCATTCATTTTTCTCTGGGGAACTTTTGCAAACATTACTTGCAAATGTCTCATTAAAAATTAGTACTGAAGTGCATTTGAGTGTAAAAACTTAAATACAGGTAATTGCCTTGTTTCTCTAAATAGTCGATTCTGCCAATTAAAGGCAATTACTTATTACCATAAAATAAAATTATACTAACTACAATTATTGGTCAATTAAGCATTTTACCGCCATTTGTCCATCTCTTGCGTCAAGAACCTCCGCAGTTCGATCCGACTGGCGTGACAACAATTGTATTAAAGGTAATAATATTAAATTCAATTCTAATACTTGATAATCGTTTTCTTTTTTAATTTGTGTTTTGCTTCTGAGAAAGCGTATATTTAGAATGATGATTTGCTCTGTTCTCGAGGGATTATTTTTAAATGAAATAATTAACATCGAATCGTCCAGTATATTTTGAAATTTGAGAGAATTTTTAAATATTTTTTTTTTAGTTCGTGAAATTTATAATTTGAAAATTGTTATAGTGCTAGTTCCGTGGTATTATTTCAAAAATTATAATAAAGGAATGTCTAGTTGTTCGCACCGAATATTAAAGTTAAATGAATTTTGAGTACGTTTGGGAAGTTCAGCATTTGTTTTTATTTTTATTTATTCAGTTCATGAAAATAGTAATTTGAACATGAAAGCAGAGAAAAATGGAGTATAAAGTAATTAATAAAGCGTTTTAGATTTACAAAATACGTTTCGCATTATTTTTAAACTTTCATTTCTTCACATTTCTTTAACCATACAGAATTTTAGGTTAGAATAAAGTTGGTAGAGTGAATGGTGGGTGGGTGCTATTTTACGTGGTGAGTGGGCCATATCTTGTTGCCCACGCACCTAGTTTTTCACCAATGAATAAATTAATCAAAAGATAATAAAATGTTGATTTTGATCATTCGATTTCAAGTCGAAATTAAAAAAAATGAGAAAAGGTTAACAAAATACCTATAAAATCTTGATTATGATCATTCATAAGCAGAATAGTGCCAAATTTACGATTTAAAAAAAAATTCTCTACAAAGAAGAGATTAGAAAATCAAGATTTTCAAGTCTAGTCATTATACGTTTTAAAAATCGAATCCTGAATGTTTGGTTCTTTAAAACGTATAGCGACCAAACGTGTAAATACTGCAAATCTCGTTTTTTCTCGCTTTAGAGAATTTTTTTGGTAATTGATACGTCAAAATCGAGACATTTGTGTGTTAACTTTTTGCAAACGGTGTTTGTCGATTTTTGAAAATAGCACTTTCAAATATGTTGGACAATTTTAATAATGCAAGCTTTAAAATGTGAAAAAATCATTCAAGAAAAATATAAATGATTTTTATATTTTTTTTTTTTGTTATTAGATAGTTTTTGCCGGTGATTTTTTCGAAGTTTATAACTTGCAAACGCGTTGGATGATCTGTATTGATTGAAAACTAAAATATCTACAAAAAATTGTTAAGAAACTTGTTTGTAAAATGTGTAAAAAAATGTCCAAAGACAAGGTTTCTGAGTCCAGAAGTTTAGAAACGTATATTAAGTAACTTTTTAAACATTTATATAATCCAAACGTGTCAGGTGATCTCGATTATTTGAAAACCAAAATTTACGTGCTTTGAAAAATGGTTAAGAAAATTTTCTATAAAATTGGTGAAAAATGTCAAAAATTAGGATTTTCGCTAAAAATCACAGTTTGGGTATCAATTACAATTTTACGTAGCAATCACGTTTGAAGTAGCAATCACTGTTTAATTAGCAGTCACAGTTTGGCTAACAGTCGCAATCACAGTCACGGTGAAATTCAGTAACAACCTGCAATTTTTTAATATCAGTGAAAAATCACAGGTACGTGAAATATAAATATAATTAATTTATCAACAATTATCAGCCACAAAACTGTTCAATTATCAATAAGTTTAGTGCTGAGGACAGAGGCGGCTCGTTATATAGAGCCAAGAAGAACCTGCAGTTTCAAGCTTAGCAAGAATTTGTAATTAACTCTTAAAACACTTTTTCGCCAGTTATTTTGGTCTAGGAATATAAATCGTTTTTTCTTTCTTAAAAAAATGATGGGGAGGGGGTATATTGTATAAGTGGCTCTACCATCAACATGTTCCGGTGGCACTGTGTCAACTTGAATGTAAATAATTAAAATTTTAAACCGTAATAGCTAGATACACCACCAGGGCAACATCTATTATCTTAACATTCGGCAATTTCCTCGACTGAGTGGAGAAATCCACAGACAATTACTATAACCAAACAATTGATTTAGGTATAAGTAAAACTACGCCTTGAATCTGAAAATTAAAAAAAATATTCAGAGTGCTCGATTTAAGATTTCAAAATTAAGAGGCAGAATGCAAGAAAATCCAAACTTACAAAAAAGGAAAATCACTTCGAGACGTCTTGGCGTCAACAGGTTTTGTCGGTAGACCATGCTTCTTTGCTTCCCTCTGATTGATGGAGTGGAATTAAGCGGAAAAACACAAACACAAACACAAACACAAACACTAGAAATGTATTTTGAAATTAAATCCTGAACATTTATCACAACACCACACGCACTAAAACCACCACTCGTTCTTGCGACGGCGACCGGCCAACTGAGTTGATATCAACAGGTACGCCGTGGATTAGTGATAGGAATTTAATCTCGTTCCGGAATGAGAGAGAAAAAAAAACGAATATTTTGATTATCTTCAGCCACCTTGTAAAGCATCGGTGCATATTAAAAACTGATCGAATTTTAACACGGCGGCCGAGGTAAGAAAAAAATGAATGAAAATCATTTGATTGGGTAGTTTATCTTCCACCGTGAGTGTGTGGAATGGTGAAAATTGGATTGACGAAAAATGATTTTAAGACGTAAAAGTAATCTCATTAAGGCAATTAATTGAAACCGAAATTTGGAATTGATACATTTGGATAAAAAAAAAACATTGAACTTACTTTCTACGTTACGACGTACAAGAAAGATAACATTTCGTACACCAGAAGTGGGTTTTTACCTTAAATGTTTTTTTCCCACATTTTTTTAATATGAAAAATATTACAAAAACATTTAAACAAATATTGAAGGCAACAACGAAATGAACATCTTTTATTTGAAAATAATTTTCATAAAATCATTGTTATTCGAGAAAAAAATATTTTTTTTTAATTTTTGGATTATAATTATGAAACGATAATAGTTACATCAAATTTATGCCAATAATAATTGTATAAAATTGTAAAATGAACAACTTATAAAGAATATTTGAAAATAATTTTCATAAAATCATTGTTATTCGAGAAAAAAATTTTTTTTTTTCATTTTTGGATTATAGTTATGAAACGATAATAGTTACATCAAATTTATGTCAATAATAATTGTATAAAATTGTAAAATGAACAACTTATAAAGAATAAGTTTTTTTTCGAAATCGCTTTAGTTTTTGAGTATACCTACTGAGTTTTTGAATTTGAAGTATAATTTTTCCATCTTTCATCATAATAATTTTTAAACGTTAGTTTCATCCGAGCCTGTACAAATATGATTTAAATTGAAAATAAACCATGAAAGCGTAAATATAAGTGATACCACCAAGTCGGAGAAAGTAACATGATGGCCACATCTTCATTTTTTACTTTCTCTGTTACGAAGTATGGAAAAGTGTTGTGATCGTAAATTTTTTTCTAAAAATGTTTTTAACAGAAATATCCACTTTGAGGCGATTTTAACGATTTCCCCCCTGGGTGCGCGCCTGCTTGATATAATATGTTATCAATAGCATCTCTAATAACACGAATACCAATAACACGTGTTTACTGACGACCTCAATTAAACAAAATGATACTAGCATTTCCGTAAAATGCATAATATGCGTGTGTTAGACCAATTATGGAAAATTATAAATAAAGACAAGAAATGTTTTGATTTTAGAGATTTCAGTAATAATATACGCATTTCTTTAAATCACAGTATTTTAAGTATAGCTTATTTACTTCTAATTTATGCAATGAAATTTTAAGCAAATTATTGTTTATATACAGGGTGTGTAAAAGTATATGGACTTGTAATTATTGTATCGTAATAAGATTTTCAGATTTTATGTAATCGACTGTGCTCTTTTCAATGAAAATAGTTTCAACTCTAACTGCACAAGTGCATTGGAAATTATCAGTAACAAGTTTGCGCGATATTGACAAACGAAGTCGTATTGCTTGGCAACCGCTCGAGCCTGCGAGGGCGAGCAATGCGACTGAGTTTCTCGAAAGAGGTTATTCTTAAAGGTCAGCGTGTCCATCCAGCCGTGGCAAGCGGAGGTAAAGTTTGCGCAGAGTGAGAAAGTATTCGAAGAGATCAAGAGAGAGCTACATCATTACTTCGTGACGATTCTGTGTTTATGTTTGCATTATGTTCACACGACTCTCATTATTATCAGTTTTTGACGCCCACGCTCTTGGTCCATTTCGCAATCAGCCACGGCTCGGTAGACAAACTATACTTGAAGTTTAGTACATTTAATACAATTTCATTCGAATGGTTAATGTTTTTTTGATTGCATTATACACTGACATTAATGCTTACATATAAACAGCTTTGTAACAAAAATGTTAATAATATGGAAGTTTAACTATAGAGCAGAGAGGGTAAAAATTACGATAATATTTAATTACCCAGAAATTAAAATCCGTGTCAGTTCACTCTTTTGAAATTTAACGTAGCCATTGCGCAATCAGCCACAGCTCGGTAGACAAGCTATACTAGGAGTTTAGTGCATTTAACACTATTTCATTGGAGTAGTTAATGCTTTTTGGATCACATCATACAGCACAGTAATTTATCCTTTATAAATCTTAACATGCAGTTTTGTAACAAAAATATACAAATTGCATGCATGTTAATAATATGGAAGTTTAACTATAGAGTCAAGGTAAAAATTACGGTAATAAATTTAATTACGCAGGAATTAAAATCCGTGACATATCACACCACGCGAACGACCAGGCAATTATGTAATGGTTTCAATATTGTTTCTACTTCGTTGAGGTGAACTTGAATTAAATTTTTTTAAATGCTTTCAGATCGTTAGCTCTACCAAGGCCATCTGAGTAATTTGTGCTCGTAAATTTCAAATGTTTGTCCATTATGTTTGCATAATGATAATTTTATAGGAGTTTTTCCCTCAATTATTGCTAGTTTTAGCATTTTTTGACAAGTTGAAATTGTGATGGTAAGCATAAAATTAATTTGTAATATATAACTGGTTGATAATTAATTTATAAATTATGAGCACTTGATCTAAAGAATAAACAAATGTAAAATATAATTTTTGTGAGACCGATTAATAAAGCGGGCTTTTGCGCTTTTATTTGACGAAAAGTAGACTTTTCCGAGGAGCTAACGTCAATGTATGTATTTTTCCGTGCAAAAGTACTTTGCCACCCGCTTAAATTAAATGTAGATATTTTGGGATAAATCATAATAATAATAATAATAATAATAAAATTGTCCAAATTTGACCTTACAATATTTGTGGTGACTGCCCGGAATAGGAAAACGAAAATGAGGATCATGGGTAGCCGTGACGTTCGGTTACTGCAGAGAGGAAAATAAACAACGAGACGAGAAAAAATATTACTTGTGAACACACGCTAATTCTTCTTGTACAAAAACCTTTAATAAATTGGACACAAATAAAGTAGTAACTGTATATAAATACAATTACACTACAGTTTTATTATTTTATTTTGAAGTGGAAATGTTGGGTTAATAATAAAAAAAATATACCCCTTTGCTTCTTTAGTATTCTTTTCACAAATTTTTCTATAACTTTTTCTCCGGTTTCTTCAATTCCTTAAGTCATGTTAACCTGAAGTTGTTTAGACTTATACTAGATTTTCAAGAAATTATGCTTTATTCACATAGATTTATGAGGAAATTTCTAGATGGGGCCTTTGCAGGTGTTTATGGATTTATCTTAAATGAATTTTTAGTAAATTTATAAAGGTTCAAGTCGATAGCAGTTTTTTCTATATTTGTTGATTATTGCAGATTTTCAAAACATTTTGCTTTGTTCATATGAATTTATCTTACAATATATAATGGTGTTAATATAAAGTGTTAATAGTTTTACATGGTATTATAACCCTGAATTAAATTAGAGAAAATTTTCTAATGTTTTTTGATTTTTTTTTTATTGTCGATATCATTCGATACAATATGATAACGTGCATTATGAAACACTGTTGTACCACTCAGAGAAGTTTGAAAAACATTTTTTGCCTGAAATATTTCTTAACATTTTATATTAATTCGGCAGTGGCACTTTTCGATTTTAGTAATTTTGAATCGATTTTTTTAGTTTTAGATATTGGAGTTTCCCGCTAAATGAGCACAAAATTGTGTAGCATATATACAAGAAATGACCCTAAAATGTGCAAATAAAAAGTTTTACAATGTTTTTACTTTCTCCGTTACGAAGTACGAGAAAGTATTGTGATCGTGATTTTTTTTCAAAAATTTTTTTTACGTAAATATCCGTTTTGGGGTCCCTAGATGCCATTTCAACAATTTCTGGAAAAAAAAAATTGTGTCTGTATGTGTGTGTGTCCGTCTGTCTGTGTATGTGTGTGTCTGTCTTTGTGCGCTGTATCTTAAAAACTAATAAAGCAATTGATATGAAACTTTATACATCCGTCTTATTTGATAATCTGAAGAACTGAAAAGCTTTTGGTAAAATTTCGTACACCGGAAGTGGGCGTTTGCCTTAATTGTTTTTTTGTTTTTTGCCAATATTTTCTTAAATATGAAAAATATCACAAAAACATTTAAACAAACTTTGAAGACAACAAAGAAATGAACATCTTTTGCTTGAAAACATTTTTCACAAAATCATTTTTATTCGAGAAAAAAAATTATTATTATTTTTTTAATTTTTGGTTTATAATTATAAAACGATAATAGTTACAGCAAATTTATATGGATAATAATTGTAGAGAATGCCAAAATGAACAACTTATAAGGAATAAGTTTTCTTCGAAATCTCGTTAGTTTTTGACTTTGAAGTATAATTTGTAGGGTATTTTTTACATCTTTCATAATTTTGACGTTTTAAACGTCAGTTTCATCCGAGTTTACGAAATGCTCGATGTACATTTAAAATATGATTTCAATTGAAAATAAACAATGAAAACGTAAATATAAATGGCTATGAAAGCATCAAGTCGGAGAAAGTAACATGATGGCCACATCACCATTTTTTTTCGTTTGAAAGTAATAAAAATGGTTAAAATTAGTCAAAAATGCAGTTTTTAATTATTTTGACCATGTTCTTCTACTCGGAAAATTCTGGAAAAAGTCACACATATTAAGAAACAATAGACACTTATTATATATTTTTTCTAGAGGTGCACCTTTTAAAGTCTCTTAAATAATCGATATTTAGTGATATTTTATATTGTCAAAATTCGAATTTCCCACCAAAAATTCCAAAATCAAAAGGTAGGTGGATGCACAGGAAAATCGTATATTATTAAACAAGTGAGAGTGTTGCAATTCATCCGAGTGGCAATGGCCAACTTGTTCACGAGTTTAATACTATACTTTTTCGCATCATATTAAATAATTGCCTAAAGATTTTTCTGTTTGCATTAAATTATAACGAATAATTTTTCTATTTGGAAATTGCGGCGGTTCGCTGACAAAAAACGAATCGTAACCATAGTAGCAACTATACTGTTGTCGTCATGCCATTGGCTGAAACCTGTTGGGCAATGAAACCGCTATCATTTGATTGGACGTCACCTGTGGAGAAAATGATTCGGTGGAATAATGGACAACTTTCTCAATCAAAAACGATTTAACAACGTTTATATTATTTAATAAGATGCGAAAAAAATTATTTTTAATCTTCCAGCCCATTCGTTTAGAGGCACTTTTGACCATATTATTCCGCTATACCCATTATTAGGTTTTCAAGAAATTACGCTTTGCTTATTAGGATTAATCTTAAAGTCCTCGAATGGAGTATTTGCAGTTTTAATTTTAATCCTGAGTGAATTTTGAGTAAATTTGAAAAGTTTCTAGTTGGTGGCGATTGTTTTTATATTTTTAAAACCGTAAGACAGTGAGCAACTTCAGCATAACTGCAAGCTGCGTTTTTGTGTAATTATATCTAAATTTAGTAATACTGTGTTCCAAAATTTTCATTGATTTTTGTAGCTGAATGCATTATGAGTAAATATGGAAAGTTTCAAGACTGTCGTAATTGTTTTTATATTTTCTAAACCGGTCTGTGAGCAACTCCAGCATGACTATAAACTGCATTCTCGTGTAATTTTGAAATCTAGTGAAAAGCTGTTTCGATATTTTAATTTAATTATAAAGCAGAGTCTAGTTTGGCTAAATTTTAAAAGTTCCAAGTCGATGGTAATTAATTTTATATTTTTAAAACCTTCAGATAGTGGACAACTTCAGCTTGGCTACAAGCTGTGACTCCGTGTGATAATTAAAAAATATATTAAAGAGGTGTTCTGAAATTTTGATTTAAAATATCATTTAGTGCCTTCCAATAAGATATTCATCGGCATGATTCATTTACAAGTGTTGGAATGTCAGACAAACAATCTTGGGGATGTTTTAATGTAGAATTCAGTAAAAAAAAAAAACATTCCATTTAACGTTACGCCAATGTGCACGGATTGATTCGGGACTTTAACGCCATCATTTCTGAAAAAAACTATAATTTTGGAATAATTTCAGATCTGAGCGCACGTTTGTGAAAAATTCCAATAATTTTGGCAGCTAGAAAAAAAAAATACAAAAACAATTTCCGTTCTATAATTACTCTAAATTCAATCGAAATATTAATTCTGTGAAAAAATATAAGCATCCCCTAACTAGATTTAGAATAATTTCATGTGCACTGGGTGTACCTTTGTTAAAAATTTCAATAATTTTAGCGGCAAGAAGACAATACAAAAACAATTTGCATTGCCTCAAATTGTCTATAATTACTCTAAATTGATTCAAGTTATAGATTCTGTGAACAACTAAATAATTATAGGTTTAAAAATTAAAATTCACTTGGTTTGTTTCACGATTAAATTGTTTTATTTTCGGCTTAGTGCCACTTTCAAGAATTCTTGAAAATGGCACTAAGCCGAAACTAGTTGAAAATAAAACAATTTAATCGTGAAACAAACCAAGTGAATTTTAATTTTTAAACCTATATTAACATAATGTTTCACCAAGTGATCAATGAGAAACAATTATATGACGAACTAAATAAATTCCATTACTAAATTTTGGAATCATGTAATCACAGCTAAAATTTTTGATTTTTTTTTTAAATAATGTAAACGATTAGAAAAAAAATACAAAAACTATTGCCAATGTTGAAACTTTTCATAGTTATGCTAAATTCATTTGAGATATTGTTTCCGTAAAAAACTTTATGCATTCTATCACTGGATTTTGGAATCATTTCATGTGATCCGAGCGTACCTTTGTGAAATATTTCAATGACTTTAGCGGCTTGAAGATAATACAAAAACAATTTCCATCGACTTGAAATTTTCTATAATCACCCTAAATTCATTCGAGTTATTGATTCTGTGAACAACTAAATAAATGTCAACACTAATTTTGGAATAGTGTCATGTAATCAGGGCGAAAATATGTGATTTTTTTTAAATAATGTTAGCGATTAGAAAAAAATACAAAAACAATTGCCATCGACTTGAAATTACTCTAAATTCATTCGAGTTATTGATTCTGTGAACAACTAAATAAATATCAACAATAATTTTGGAATAGTGTCATGTAATCAGGGCGAAAATATGTGATTTTTTTAAAATAATGTTTGCGATAAAAAAAAATACAAAAACAATTGCCATCGACTTGAAATTTTCTATAATTACTCTAAATTATTTGAGTTGTTGGTTCTGTGGACAACTAAATCAATTTCATCACGAGATTTTGGAATAGAGTCGAGTAATCAGAGCGTACATTTGTGATTTTTTTAGAATAATTTGAACGATTAGAAATAAATACAAAAACAATTACCAGTGACTTGAAACATTCTATAGTTACTCTAAATTCATTTGAGATATCGATTCTGTAAAAAACTACAAGCATTCTATCACTTGATTTTGGAATAATTTCATGTGATTAGAGCGTACATTTTTGATAAATTTTAATTATTCTGGCAATTAGAAAAAAATACAAAAACATGAAATTTTCTAAAATTACTCTATATTAATTTGAGATATTGATTTTGTAAACAAAAAACAATATATATACAGGGTGTCCTAAATAGAGTAGGATTGCATGGGTATCTTTCTTATTCTTAAAGCTAGAGATCTGGTTAAATGGGCAATGTTGTGCAGTTTTCTATGCTGATTCAGATTATGTTGAGAAATTTTCAAAATTCCGAGCAGTTTAGAAAATATTTTAAAAAAACTGAAAATCGCGCTTTTCAAAAAAATCAAATATCTCAATAATTATTAAAGATGCGAAAAAAAGTTTTAAATAAAAGTTAACATAATCTGAATCAGCATAGAAAACTGCACAACATTGCCCATTTAACCAGATCTCTAGCTTTAAGAATAAGAAAGATACCCGTGCAATCCTACTCTATTTAGGACACCCTGTATACATCACGTCATAAGATTTTGTAATCATTTTATGTCGTCAAAACGAAAATTTGTGAAAAATTTCAATAATTTCAACTTGAAATTTTCTATAGTTACTCTAAATTCATTTGAGATATTGATTATGTAAAAAACTATACGCATCCCAAATTTGCTTTGATTCAATGACTTGTGCAAAATAAAATTTAACCAGCCGCCTCGTCATATTATCCCCGAATAATTTTTAAAATATTTTCAAAAAACGAAATATAGCCTGAATATATAAATATTCAACCTGTTCGTAACTCTGCAAGCAAATTAAGTCTTACTAAGACTATAAACAAATAACTTATTGAAACAACTACTTCCCTGGCTAGTGCCACGCCGGATATTGAATGATACAAAAGAAATTTGCGTTATTACTAGTACTAAGTACTAAGTGTAATAACATTGGTTTAAGATTACACTTAGTACTTAGTACTAGTAATAACGCAAATTTCTTTTGTATCATTCAATATCCGGCGTGGCACTAGCCAGGGAAGTAGTTGTTTCAATAAGTTATTTGTTTATAGTCTTAGTAAGACTTAATTTTGCTTGCAGAGTTACGAACAGGTTGAATATTTATATATTCAGGCTATATTTCGTTTTTTGAATTTATTTAATACTTTCTGCAATAAGTAAGGTTGTTTCTATTTTATTTAAAATATTTGTTTGTGTTTGCCATTTAATCGATTTGCATATATTCGTGTATTTTCTTTGTGAAGTGCGGAATTTTTATGTTAAGTAATATTCTCTACATGTTTAGAATCATTCAATCACATGACATTCTAACAAAACATTTATAGAGAATACAAAATAACTTTCCGATTGAATTTGAGTATGACAATCAATTTCTATTTTGTTTTTTTACCATTCAGCAAAACTCTGGAAAATATTTGCTTATCTATTTTAAGTTTTCTAAGTCATACTCCCATAAAAAAAATCAAATTTGATAAACGTTCCTTACATACTCCTGAACAATAATCATATAATAATAATAAAACCGCAAGCACACCCCCCTCCCCATTTTTTCCAGAAAAAAATAATAATTTGCGTAACGCTGCACGACATTCACATATTTTCGCAAAAAAAAAACAAGGAAGCCATACTCCCATAGAAAAAATAAAATATGATAAGCGTTCCTTACATACTGCTGAACAATAATCATAAAAAAACCGCAGGCACATCCCCCATTTTTTCGAGAAAAAAAAATAATTTGCGGAGCGCTGCACGACATTCACATATTTTCTCAAAAAAAAAACAAGGAAGTCATACTCCCATAGAAAAAATAAAATTTGATAAACGTTCCTTACATACTCCTGAACAGTAATCATAAAAAAACCGCAGGCACACCCCCCATTTTTTCGAGAAAAAAATAATTTGCGTAACGCTGCACGACATTCCCATATTTTCGCAAAAAAAAAACGAGGAAGTCATACTCCCATAGAAAAAAATAAAATATGATAAGCGTTTCTTACATATTGCTGAACAATAATGATAAAAAAACCGCAAGCACCCCCCCCCCCCATTTTTTCGAGAAAAAAAATAATTTGCGTAATGCTGCACGACATTTACATATTTTCTAAAAAACCAGGAAGTCATACTCCCATACAAAAAATGAAATTTGATAAACGTTCCTTACATACTCCTGAACAATAATCCAACCCCCCCCCCTCCCATTTTTTCGAAAAAAAAAATAATGTGCGTAGCGCTGCACGACATTCACACATTTTCGCAAAAAAATGTAAGGAAGTCATACTCTCATAGAAACAATTAAATTTGATAAACGTTCCTTACATACTCCTGAATAATAATCATACAAAAACGCGACACTAGGCCTTTAGTTGCAAATGCTTAACTAATAATAACGAATACATGAATCGGAATGAAAATCGTGACAAAAATTTCACGCATAAGCGGGTCCGAAACGGATTTCAATTATATTTCACCGCAAAGGTATTCAGAACTGACACGAACTGCCAGAGTTCAACTGAAGTTAGCTGTTTACTAAAATGGTGCATATAGAGATCGTTGTCATAGTGAAGGTAAATAAATTTTTAACCATTTGCAAATTTTTTTGTCCGCCGTTTTAAATGCGCCCTCTGGTGCTTGGCGCCCAAGGGCTTCTGCCCCTATTAGCCCAATAGTTTAGAGTGGGTCTGCTGCTGCCGCTCTTGATACCGTGAACATTTTCCAAACCACCGCTGTCCCATGTCGACAAAAATATTTTTGAGAACGTTCAATTTTCTTGGGACAACTGGATCGAACGTCCTACAAAATTCTGCGAATAAAGAGGAAGATATTCTTCACGCGGTGGAGCATTAGTACTAGACGGATATCCACTCAACTTCGTATACTGCAATCAAGAGTACGGACAACCCAAAATTTCTACAATTTATTTTTTTAATATCTCCGTAGGATGAAACGAATAAAAGAAAGAGGAGTTTCATTCAGAAAAAAAGGCCAGAGTGGAAATCCAAAATGGAAATGATGCTGGAATCCATCTCTCTATCCAGTGAAGAAACTTCTTCTAATATTGTTGAAGAGGAATGGTCTACATCAAGTATTGACGAAGTAGTAGGTGGCTTATCTAGTTCTGATCAAATTATATCCTATATTTCCTTGAAAGGTGTTGAATGATCGCCTACCAAGACTGTCGATAATACAAAAGTCCCCCTAGTTTAAAATATCCAAAATTTAAATTCTGACTTCAGCGAAGGGGTATTTGTCCTGGTAACACAATCAAGGGTCAAACCAGAAAATTTATTTGCGACTAGTTTTTTTCAAATTATGCCAAAAGGTGAAACGATAAGATCGTGGAAAACTGCTTTTGCTGTAAACTTTGTCAATCAAGTTTTAACTCGGAAAATTGGCTCAACAAATAGTGGAAACTCAATCCCAAAATATGCCCACACGACTCGAGCCCACTGTACATGCAATAAATTATCCAATGGAAGAAATTAGAAATTAGACTTGGACATTTCACGAACTATAACAACAAAGTATTGAAAAGGAAATAAAAAAGTTGAAGGATATAATGAAATTCTTAGCAAAATAAAATTTAGCGTTTTGTGGTCACCGTGAAAGAGTTCATCAGGAAGGCATGAATTTCATGGAAAATAGAAGATATTTTTTGGAACTTGTTTACTTGTGTTGGCTAAATACGACCCAAAAATTAAGGTGGTGAATAAATATAGTAACACTTACTTGCGACCAAGGATTTAGAACGAATTCTACTGGGAGACAAAGTGGGAAAAACAATTATTGACCAAATTAATCAGACTAAATATTTATGTATGATTTTAACAGCTCTCCAGATACTTCTCACAAAGATCAAACCACTCAAATTATTAGACGTAGTTATTGATGGCGACGTGAAAATTGTAGAATCGTTTATTGACTTTGTAGTAAAGGTAAAACTGCTGAAGAAACGACAAAAATGATTTTAACGGAATTAGAAAATGACGGGAAGGAAGAGGACAGGCTTGTGACAATGTAACGTCAAGAAAGCACGATGGTGTTCAAAGTCGCACCAGAGAAAAACATCAATTTCTAGCTTTAAATTTGGTGTATGTACAGGCAGCTTCTGCTGCTGTAAATTCGGCTACATTTTTTGGGGCTATAGAACACTTGTTTTCATTTTTTTCGTCTTCGACTAATCGATGGGATATTTTACATTCCGTCACTGGTAAGGTATTAAGTGCAGTATAAAAACTCGTTGGAACGCAAGAGAAGAAGCGGTGGCTATTGTACAAAAACATTTCTTAAGCATTTTGAGTATTTTGGAAAAATGAAAACACGTTAAAATCAGATCAGACGCTGGAATTTTACTTGACTCTTTTTCTGTGGTACCTCAATTTATCAGATTTCGTTATTTTAGAAATGAACGACGCGCAACAATTACCGTAAACAAAGAGGTTAAATATCTATAAATGTAATATGAAACTGAATTTTGTACAAATTTATTTCATTGTACAAAGTGACAACCTAATATAAAACGCAGATACATGAAGCCAAAAAAATTGTGAAGAGTTGGAGAAATCCACTGAGCGTCGAGTTAAAAGAAAAAATATGAGTGGTGAACATTCACAAGACAGGGGGCTATCTTTAGAAGAAGAAACAAAGGGATATATTTTTGTCATTGGATAGACTAATCCAGGAAATAAAAGTATGTTTTCAGCAACTACATGCCCTTGGAACGTAGTATTCGTGACCAATACCATCTAATCTTTTCTAAAAATCTAAAATTTTGATTGTCAATTGAATAACCTTGTTAACCATAGAAAATCAACTAGCAGATGATATCAATTTTGACAAACTTTTCTAATGAAAAAGCAAGAAAAATAAATATAAAAATACGCTTACATTTTATGATTGTGTGCAATTTCTCAAACAAAACAAATATATTTTCAGTAATTATTAATGACCACTTTTAATTTTGATTGGCTTAGAAAGGGCGGCAAATTGGAGACCGCCCTAGGTGGCAAAAGCTGTAGGTACGCCACTGTGGAGAGAATCCTCAGAAATAACCTGGTGTGTCCGTTTCATAATCAGTTAGTTCAGCACCCAGAACCGCATAATTTTCCATGAAGACTTAAGTTCTACCGCTGGTTAAATGCTAACCGAAGAGTGCTTTGCCAAATTTTATTTACTTATGTTTGGTCGGATTTGAATCCAAATGCCATCGTTGATTTTAACTTTAAGCATCATTTTAGTGCGAATGCGTGTTGTGGGTGTGGAATACTCGAAGCCATTCGATTGGATTATTGAGGGCCGTCTTAATTCGGACGTCTGCCTGCACTTATAGGAGCACGAACTGCCAATTCTTGCGGAAAATCTAATCCCTGAATATGCGTTTCCAACACGACGGTGCACTCGCTCACTTAGCAAGCGTGGTGTCCAACCACCCCAATCAGCGCTATCGATAGGCCGCGATGGACCAATTCATCGGACCGCTAGGTCCTCGGACTTGACGCCTCTTGGATTTTGTCTTTCGGGTTGAATGAAAGATATTGTGAACCGAGAAAAGTAGACACGCGCGCCGCTTTGATTGTTCGCATTTTTAATGCTGCTGCCATTATAAAAGACAGCCCTGCTAAACATGAATGTGTTGTTTTGTAGATTAATAATTGCCATTTTTACTTTCTCCGTTACGAAGTACGAGAAAGTATTGTGATCGTGATTTTTTTTTCAAAAATTTTTTTTACGGAAATATCCGTTTTGGGGTCCCTAGATGCCATTTCAACAATTTCTGGAAAAAAAATTTTTGTGTCTGTGTGTGTGTGTGTCTGTGTGTGTGTGTGTCTGTGTGTGTGTGTGTGTGTCTGTCTGTGCGCGCTGTATCTCAAAAACTAATAGAGCAATTGATATGAAACTTTGAACATCCGTCTTATTTGATAATCCGAAGAACTGAAAAGCTTTTGGTAAAATTTCGTACACCGGAAGTGGGTGTTTACCTTAACTGTTTTTTGTTTTTTGCCAATATTTTCTTAAATATAAAAAATATCACAAAAACATTTGAACAAATATTAAAGACAATAAAGAATTGAGATTATTTTGTTTGAAAACATTTCTCATAAAATCATTTTTATTCGAGAAAAAAATTTATTAATATTTTTTCGTTTTTGGTTTATAAATATGAAACTATAATAGTTACAGGAAATTTATATTAATAATAATTGTACAGAATACCAAAATGAACAACTTATTAAGAATAAGTTTTTTTCGAAATCCCTTTAGTTTTTAAGTAAACTGAGTTTTTGAATTTGAAGTATAATTTTTCCATCTTTCATAATTTTGACGTTTTAAACGTCAGTTTTATCCGAGTCTACAAAACGCTCGATGTACATTTAAAATATGATTTAAAATGAAAATAAACCATGAAAGCATAAATATATATGATACTATTAAGTCGGAGAAAGTAACATGATGGCCACATCACCATTTTTATATTTTTATATAGATAAATAAAACATATGGGTGGCGTGTAATTAGCTTTGAAAATAAATATAAAATGAGTAGGTATAAAATAGATGGGGGCGGCAACAAGTTCAAAACTCTATATCTAACAATTTTAAATACTAATGATAATTATTTCAACATACATTCAATAATAATATTTCCTAAGAACATTAAAAATTAAGCAATTATTATTAACAAATAAACTAACAGCACCTTGGACACGACACAATCCAGCGTTACGAAAGAGAATAATAACTGCCAATCACTTACCGTAGCAAGAAAAAATCTTGATCCGTCTGATTTGCGGAACAGTGGTCATCTCGAAAACAAAACCAATAACACTAATATAAACCCAACTATAAACACAAATTGCCTAGCGAAGGTGTTGTTTACACGCGAGTTGTTATTGTCGGATGTAACGGCGCACGACTGTTGAATCGACTGTTGAAACGAAATGAAATGTTCTGTTTGCCATGTTCGCCAGTTACGGTTGCGTTGTTCCTGTGCCATTTACTATTCCTCAATTTGTATCGTGTACATAAGCAACTATGAAATTTCATAATGATAATTGTTACGTGCAATTTGTTTGGATTACAAGGCACGCGGCCGATGCCGATGCCGCCGGAATTTCTTATCGAATTCCCGTGGCCGGATTTCTTTTTCTGTGGTAGCGGTTCGTTATGTAACCATTATTAAGTTTGTTGCATGCCGCAAATGATGCTCTAATCAATGATTCGAGACTGTAATTTCTGACGGATGACAGCGTGGTATATTGGAATTATCAGATTTATCAGAAACAAACATACATTTATTCTTAATATGTAATTAGCAGTAGTGATTCCTTAGCTTATTTACAAAGTTGTTTTCATCGAATGACTTCAAATATTTTTCCGGTCTAATTAAACACTTGCAATAACTGAATATAAGGTTTTGATTATGGCAGCCACATTGTGTAAATAATTCCCTTCTATAATTATTGAATCAATGAGCTTTATAATATCGTATGTTCATTAAAAAAAACCTCAAGTGTGTCATGACTTTTTCGTTTTAAAAATTTAAGTTGGCACACTTGTTAGGAATTGACATATAAACGTCAGATCTTTCTAGAAGTCACAATTATTCCGTGCTCACAATGGTTTACAGCAATCAGCAAAAAACGTTTCTAATTGAAAGTTATTTCCGAAATGCGATTAAAGTGGACGGAAATTAGGTATATTTATTCGACGTACCTTTAGGAGAGTTTCCGGAAGAATTTCCTAACGTGCCCATTATTTATGATGAAATTAAAAATACCTTATCACGATCTGTTGTATTATTTCGTGAAATGGGTAGTATTCTCCGTAAACCAGAAAGTGGTAGACCAGTCAAACGTACTTAGGATGCTATTAACACACAGTGTTGCCAGATTGGGGTTTTTTTCCCCAAAATGGGGGTAGATTATTGCTTTGGGGTGTACTTTTGGGAACTTCAATTAATCGGGTATGTTTTGGGGTGGGAATTTTATACGAGAGGTATTTCTGGGGAAATTAATAAATATCTTATTACATTTGCTAGAAATCATTACCAATAGTGCACAACCATAAAGAAATCAGTAATCTCTTTCGACGAGGAAAAACCTGGATATCATTTGTGGAAGTTGTCCTAGGGATTCTATTATTGCCGTTTTGGTAATTTTGTGACCCCCCAATGAGATGCTGCACTTTCATTTAAAAAATGTATATGTGTGCCGAAAAGAAGATGATGGAAAAAGAAGATGAATAATAAATCTTCTTCAAACAAGAAGAAGATTTTTGACCTGCAGTTTCGTTTTTTTTTTTGTATAAATTTCTGATGTTTTGAACTAATTTTTCTTCATCTGGGTCTAAATTTTCGATTTGTTTGTTAAAATTTTCGATTTTTTTGGCCCGAATTTCTTATTTTTTGCCCTATATTTCAACCTGAATTCTTCATTTTTATGTGCCGTACTTTCGAGTTTTTGATTTTTTGTCCTTTATCTTTTTTAAACAATTTTCGCATTTCTGGTTGGCAATTTATTTCGAGCTAAAGTTAATTTTGGGACTGAAAATGGCAAATTATATTTCTTTTGCTTGATTTTTTGAATTTTTTGGTCTGCATTTTTTTTGGGCCAAGAATTGTATTTTTTTTGCATATATTTTAGATGTTTGGTCTGCATTTTTGATTTCTTTGTTCTAATTTTTAGAGTTTTTTTTTAATGGTCTGTTGAAAATTTTGTTTTTTTGTCTACATTTTTCATTTTCAATAATTTGAACGATCGAATTTTTGATTGGCCTACACTCTAAATTTTTAACATGAATTGTTGATTTTTATGGGCGATTTTTTTTTTGTTTCGAGGGTATTTTCGAGGTTTCGTACAAAGTTTTTGATTGTTTGCCCTTCATTTTAAATTTGTTTTAACCTGAATTATTGTTTTTATAGGCGAATTTTTTAAATCACTTTCGAGTTTAGAGTTCCGGCAATTTATTTTAGGTTATTTTAGGGGCTAAAATGGCAAATTACTTTTCTTTTACTTGAATTTTCAATTTTTTAGTCTGCATTTTTTATTTTTTACATCAGGATATTTGATTGATTTTAGATGTTTGGTCTGTGCAAATTTTAGAGTTTTTGGCCTATAAACCAAATTTTTTTAATATTTAGTTGAAATTTTCGTTTTTTTTCTGGTCTGCATTTTTTATTTTTGCCGAGAATCTAAATATTATATTTTTTGCCTATATTCTTAGTTGTTTTTTTTTTTTACCTTAATTATTAATTTTAACGAGCGAATTTTTGATTGGTCTATACTTTAGATTTTTAACCTGAATTGTTGATTTTTGTGTGCAAACTTTTGGCCGGTATTTTCGAGTATTTTAAACCAATTTTTTGATTTTTTGTTTACGCTGAATTATTGTTTTTATGGGAGAATTTTTTTAATTATTTTTGAGTTTAAAATTTCGGCAATTTACTTTGAGGTAAAGAGTTATTTTTGGGGCTGAAAATGGTAAATTATTTTTCTTCTACTTGAATTTTCAATTTTTAGTCTGCATTTTAATTTTTTAGACCAGAGTTTTTGATTTTTTTGCCCTATATTTTAGATGTTTTTGGCATCTAAACAAAAATTTTCGAATATTTAGTTAAAATTTTATCTTTTTTCAATTTTTTTTACCAATGTTTTTAGTTCTGTTACCTTAATTATTAATTTTAATGAGCGAATTTTTTATTGGTCTTTGCGTTAGATTTAAATGAATTGCTGATTTTTATGAGCGCAATTTTAAATTGTAATTTAAATTTTTGTATTTTTATATTTTATATTTATATTTTATTTTATATTTTGTTTTATATTTTATATTTGATTTAATACTTAAATGTACAGGGAGAATCCCGTAAATATATATATTATTATTATTATTATTATTAATTTTTGGCCGATATTTTCGAGCTTTTTTTTGTCCAAGTTTTTGTTTTTTTTTACCCTATAATTTAGATTTTTCAGACCTAATTTTTGATATTTTTAGCTTGTACTTGGATTTTGTATTAATTTTTGGTTATATTTGATTTTTTTTGTTTTAATGTTTTGAATTTAATTATAGTGGTTGTTTTAAGATAATGTACTTTGATCTTTAGCTAGAAAATACAGCCTGCGCGATTTGTGTTTGAGGAATTACTAAATTTTTAAATATTTCGATTCGATTTTTGATTTTTTTTTCAAACATTTTTAAATCAAAAGATTATTTTTGCAGCCAATTTAGTTACTTAGTTTTAATACTTTGGCCCGGAATGAAACTGATCACCCGGTATAACTGGAACTGTTTGGGAATTATGAAAAAAAATGCGAACAATTTTAAGTAGTTAATTAGCGAGGCTTTCCGAAAATATAAAGAATTATTTTAATTATTTGTAGGATACCACAGCATGATTAAATATTTTTCTGATTTTTTAAATGGCCGTTTTGTACTACCTACACATTTTCGGAAAAACGGAGTTATAAAACTTTTTTTTGTTCAAATTCCGAAATCTTATCAGCGCGCCTTCTTTAATCCCAGTGTTGCCAGATTGGGGATTTTCCCTAAAATGGGGGTAAATAAAACTTCAATCGATGGGGTATTTTTTGAGGTGGGTATTTTATGCGAGGGGTACTTTTGGGGGTTTTCATGAAATATTTGGACTAAAATTGACGAAGTTATGAATGTTTTAACGACCCTCTATTCGTTGAAATTGGAATTACTTTATAAGAGAGCCACGACTAATCTCGTTTTTATTTTTTGACATTTGGTAATATTAGTTTGATGCAGAGGTTTTAGTCTACGCCACAGTCCGCAAGAGATTTAATTTGCCATTTTCACCCTTAGCTTAAAGTAAGTTTCCGACCAGAAACTCGAAAATAATAGCCAAAAAATAAAAAAAAGTCAAACAACAAAATCAAAAATATGACAGAAAATCATAAATTTAGATCAAAAATCGAATATTCGGGACTGAACATCAAAAACGCAGATTCAGAAATTGAACAATATTTCGGCCAAAATAAAGAAAACTTAGGACAGAAGATCAAAAATTTCGACCGCAAAGTCGAAAATGCAAGTAAAAAATGTAAAATACAGGCCAACAAATTAAAACATTTTGACCCAAAATCGTAAACTCGGGCATAAAAATAACAAAATTCAGACCAAAAAAATTGAAAATTCCAACAGACAAATTGAAAATTTTTATCAAAATAAAGGAAATGTAAGACAGAAAATCAAGAATTTAATCTACAAAATCGAAAATACAGGTCATAAATCTAAAATATATACTAAAAAAAATCCACAATCGGAACCAAGAAATCAAAAATCGAAAACCCGGGTTTAAAAATAAAAAATGCAGACACAATAATCAATCATTCAGGTTAAAATTCAAAATATAGGACCAAA
The DNA here is from genome assembly GCA_910593695.2 of Ocypus olens. Classification (NCBI taxonomy): domain Eukaryota; kingdom Metazoa; phylum Arthropoda; class Insecta; order Coleoptera; family Staphylinidae; genus Ocypus; species Ocypus olens. The sequence continues at coordinate 9,634,460 of OU343061.1, forward strand.
AATAAGAAATTCGAGCTTAAAAATAAAAAATACCCACAAAAAATCGTAAATTCTAACAAACAAATCGAAAATTTAGGCCAAAATAAAGAATATTTGGGCGAATGATCACAAAAGACCAAAAAATTAGTCAAAAACCGAAAAAAAAACAGGCCAAAGATCTAAAATATGAGCCAAAAAAATTGAAAATTGAAGTAAAGGAAAAATTTGTAGCCCCAAAACCCAAAAATAATTCTTTGGTCCAAAATAAGTTTTTGACCGGACACTCGAAACCCGCCAAAAAATTAAAAAAATGGTGATGTGGCCATCATGTTGCTTTCTCCGACTTGATGGTATCATTTATATTTACGCTTCCATGGTTTATTTTCAATTTAAATCATATTTTAAATATACATCGAGCGTTGCGTAAACTCGGATGAAACTGACGTTTAAAACGTCAAAATTATGAAAGATGGGAAAATTATACTTCAAATTCAAAAACTCAGTTTACTCAAAAACTAAATTGATTTAGAAAAAAACTTATTCTTTATAAATTGTTCATTGTAGCATTCTCTATAATTATTATTAACATAAATTTGCTGTAACTATTATCGTTTTATAATTATAAACCAAAAATTTAAAAAAAATAATCAATTTTTTTCTCGATTAAAAATGATTTTATGAAAAATGTTTTCAAGCAAAAGATGTTCATTTCTTTGTTGTCTTCAAAGTTTGTTTAAATGTTTTTGTAATATTTTTCATTTTTAAGAAAATATTGGCAAAAAACAAACAACAGTTAAGGTAAACGCCCACTTCCGGTGTACGAAATTTTACCAAAAGCTTTTCAGTTCTTCAGATTATCAAATAAGACGGATGTTCAAAGTTTCATATCAATTGCTCTATTAGTTTTTGAGATACAGCGCGCACAGACAGACACACACACACACACACACACACACAGACACAAATTTTTTTCTAGAAATTGTTGAAATGGCATCTAGGGACCCCAAAACGGATATTTCCGAAAAAAAAAATTTGAAAAAAAAATCACCATCATAATACTTTCTCGTACTTCGTAACGGAGAAAGTAAAAATACGAAGAAAGAACAATATGCAGATTACAAAATCTAAAATAAAGGGCAAAAAATCAAAAATTGAGACCTAAAAACTCGGAAATATCAAGAAAAAATAAAAAAAATACGTGCATAATAATTAATCATTAAGGTCCAAAATATAGGGCCAAAAATCAAAAATTTGAGCCCAAACGGAGCAAAAAATCGAAAATTTTAACAAACAAATGGAAAAATTAGGCCAACATAAGCAATATTTAGGTTAAAAAAAATAGTAAAAAATGGGGAAAACTGGCCCGAAAATCAAAAATCCCGGTCCAGAAAATTCAAGTAAAAGAAAAATTTGTAGCCCCAAAATTAAATGTTTAGTCTAAAATAAGTTTCCGACCCGCATATTTTTATATTGTGTTATTATGTAACATATTAGTTAGCACTATATTGCATCTTATTGTACGATTTTTGTGACTTGTGTGAACCGTTTGGTAATGGTATGAATAAAGTATTATTATTATTATTATTATTATAAACTCGGAAATAATTGCCAAAAAATTAAAAAATGCATGCATAAAGAACAATATTCAGGTGACAAAAATCAAAAATTAATACCAAAAAACTCGAAAATACCGCCAAAAAATAAAAAATGCACGCAATATAATCAATAGTTCAGTTTAAAAAATCCAAAATATAGAGCCTAAAAATCAAAACGGTGTTGATATGGCATAAAGAATGGCAAAATTTTAGTAAGCACTCTTCTTGAAAAACTGCAGCACATGTAAATAAAGAAAAATAATTTGTAAAAAAAAAAGATGATAATTGAAGAAGGTAAACAATTTCTATTAATGCAGAGAGAGAATGGAAGGTGACAGATAAATCTCAAATAATGCACCTTTATAATTACCCAAAGAAAATTATTCTAATTTGAGAATAACAAAAATGGCTGCGTTTGAAAACAAATTAAGTGGACCAAAAATGCACTTTTTACAGAAATTGCTCTATAAATTCTACATTTCTTTCCGCAAATGCTTGAAGTATTGACAGATAATCTCAAATAATGCGCCTTTATAATTATCCAAAGAAAATTAATCTAACTTTTCTATTATCAGTAATTTCTATTTAATATAATTAACTGTTCTAGAATTAATTATTATATTGACAAGTGTAAGGCAGTCAAGCTAGTAACACAATAAAGATTATTATTATTATTATTATTTCTTTCCGCAAATGCTTGAAATTTTGACAGATAAATCTCAAATAACGTGCCTTAAATTATTTTATAAACTCATTACAAAAATCATTTTGAGTTAGATTTTGGTTCCATTAAAATCATTTGAGATGTTACTAAGTTCCTTGCAAAATCATTTTGGGCTAGATTTTGGTAATGTATTTTGGTTTGCAACCTAATCTGTATTTCCGTAAACTCGAAAAATTAGAAATTGTATCTATGAAAACATCACCTGCTGCAATGTCACAAGAAACTCGAAGACAAAAAAAGTGACGTTTGAAGCGCTTGGAATGGGCTAGAAGAAAGAGAAAATCTCATCAAAAAATGGCAGCGAAAATGGTAATAACAGCCCAGCTGATTCAAATAATAATACTGACTCAGATCTGGATCAGGAAATTGAACCATAACCATAAGCACAACGTTGTTTTAGACCGAAAAGTCAAATTAATTGAAGAATTTAATACTCTATTAACCAACAAAGAAACAAAAGCAAATTTTATTATTAACCTTTGAAGAGTATCACAAGAAATTTTAGTAAAACTACATTAATTGTTAATATCTAAAAAAATGGTGATGTGGCCATCATGTTACTTTCTCCGACTAGATGGTATCATTTATATTTACGCTTTCATGGTTTATTTTTAATTTAAATCATATTTTAAATGTACATCGAGCGTTTTGTAGACTCGGATGCAACTGACGTTTGAAACGTCAAAATTATGAAAGATGGAAAGATGGAAAAATTCAAAAACTCAGTATAGTCAAAAAAAACTTATTGTTTATAAGTTGTTAATTTTGGCATTCTCTACAATTACATAAATTTGCTGTAACTATTATCGTTTCATAATTATAAAAAAAATGAAGTCTTGAAAAAGACTTCTAAAAATAGTCCTAATTAAAAAGTCCCAAAAAAATCTAACAAAAGTCCTGAACAAGAAAGTCTTGAAAAATATTGCTAAAAATAATCCTAATTAAAAAGTCCTAAAACCCCCAATAAAAGTACTGAACACGAAAGTCTTGAAAAAAGTCCCGATAAAAAAGTCCTGATAAAAAGTCCTGAAAAAGAGTCCTGAGAAAAAAATGTCTTCTAAAACATTTTTTTCAAAATGACCAGAAATAAAGTCCTGAAAAAAGAGTTCTGTCTGAATATAAGTCCTGGAGAAACAGTTTTGAGAGTAAAGTCTTGAAAAAAGAGTCCTGTTAAAAATTTGTGAAAAAAATTAAGTCTTTATATAAAGCACCAGAAATAAATGTCCTCAAAAAAAATCCTGGAAGAAATCCGAAAAAGTGTCTCGAAAAAAAGTCAGGAACAAGAAGTCCTGAAAATTAATCCTATAAAAAATGTCTTGAAATATAGTACCGAAAAAAGTCCTGTAAAGAAGGCTTGAAAAAAATTCCCGAAAAATGTAATTAAAAAAATTCAGAAAAGAATACTGAAAAGAAGTCCTGAGGTTCTTAAGAAATTCTCGAACAAGTCCCAGTCCTGAAAATAAAGTCTTGAAAAAAGGATACTGATAAAAGCCGCGAAGAAAAGTCCTGAAAAAAGTCTTCATACAAAATACCATAAATAAATTTCCGGAAAAAAGCCCCAAAAATCCTGAAAGAAAGCTAAAATAAGTCCTGGAGAAAGTTCAGAAAAAGAGTCCTGACGAAATATCATAAGAAAATTGCCCTAAAAATAACATGTTTAGAAAATAAACAAACAAATTTCTGGAAAAAAATAATTGTAAAAAGTCCTTAAAAAGATCTGAAGAAATTATCCTGAAAAAGAAATCCCAAAGTGTCTTGAAAAAAAATCCAGCAAAATGGCCTAAAATAATTTCTTAACAAAATTCCATAAATATAAAGTTTTGAAAATAAAAAGGAGAATTCTAAAAAATGTCATGAAGAAAATTCTGAAAATTTTTTCTGAAAAAATCGCTAAATATCATGACAAAATTGTCTTAAAAAATTGACCTGAAAAATAAACAAAAATTTATTTGGAAAAAAAGCATTGTAAAAAATCTTGTAAATGGTCCTTAAAAAGATCTAAAGAAATTGCCCTGAAAAAGAAATCCCAGTCTTGAAAAAAGTCCCGCAAAAAGGCCTAAAATAAGTCCTTAACAAAATTCCTGAAATAAAAAGGTTTAAAATTGTCTTGAAAAAAAATGCTAAAAATATCTGTCCTTAAAAAGGTCATGAAAAGTAAAAATTCTAAAAAATGTCATGAAGATTCCGAAAAAACCCGAATTTTCATAAAAAAATTGTCCTTGAAAAATTGCCTTGAAAATAGCATTTCTAAAAAAAACATTGTGAAAAGCCCTTAAAATGGTCCTTGAAAAGATCTGAAGAAATTGTCCTAAAAAAGAGACTCCAAAGAGTCTTGAAAAAATGTCCTGCAAAAAGGCCTAAAATAAGTCCTTAACAAAATTTCTCAAATAAAAAGTTTTGGAAATAAAGCTAAAAATATCTGAAAAAGTTCTTAAAAAGGTCCAAAAAAAGTCATGAAAACAGAAACTCTAAAAAATGCCAAAAAGAAAATTCTGAATTTTTTTTTCTAAAAAAAATCCCGAAAAGAAGTCCTCAACGAAAAAAAGTCCTCAACAAAAACGTTCCGAAAAAAAACAGTTTTTGAAAAGAAATGCTGAAAATAAAGGTAATAAATAACGTTCCGAAAAAAACAGTTTTTGAAAAGAAATACTGAAAATAAAGGTCCTGAAAGAAAAAAGTTTTGAAGTTCTGAAAAAGAATCCTCGAAGAAAGGTCTTTTAAAAATGCCCTTAAAGAGTTCTGAAAACATTGTCCTGAAGTACCAAAAAGGCTAAAAGAACAAAAACCTGTTAAGGTAAATATTCGGAAATACGAAATTTTACCAACAGCTTTTTAGTTCTTCAAATTCTCAAATAACACTTATGTTCAAAGTTTCATATCAATTCGTTTTTGAGATACAGCGTGCGTGTACAGACAGACTGTTATGTAGAGAAAAAATGGTGATGTGGCCATCATGCTACTTTCTCCGACTTTATATTAACGTTTTCAGGGGTTAATTTTCAATTGAAATCATATTTTAAATGTACATCGAGCGTTGCGTAAACTCGGATGAAACTGACGTTTAAAACGTCAAAATCATAAAAGATGGAAAAATTATACTTCAAATTCAAAAACTCGGTTTACTCAAAAACTAACGAGATTTCGAAAAAAACTTATTCTTTAGAAGTTGTTCATTTTGGTATTTTCTACAATTATTATTCATATAAATTTGCTGTAACTACTATCGTTTCATAATTATAAACCAAAAATTAAAAACAATTAATAAATTTTTTTCTCGAATAAAAATAATTTTATGAAAAATATTTTCAAGGAAAAGATGTTCATTTCTTTGTTGTCTTCGATGTTTGTTTAAAAGTTTTTCGATATTTTTTATATTTAAGAAAATATTGACAAAAAACAAAAAACAGTCAAGGTAAACACCCACTTCCAGTGTACGAAATTTTACCAAAAGCTTTTCAGTTCTTGGGATTATGAAATAAGACGTATGTTCAAAGTTTCATATCAATTGCTCTATTAGTTTTTGAGATACATACAGCGCACACAGACAGACACACACACACACACACACACACACACACACACACACACACACACACACACACACACACACACACACACAGACACAATTTTTTTTTTTGTTGAAAATTGTTGAAATGGCATCTAGGGACCCCAAAACGGATATTTCCGTAAAAAAAAATTTTGAAAAAAAAAATCACGATCACAATACTTTCTCGTACTTCGTAACGGAGAAAGTAAAAAGCACGAAAGCACAAGTATGATATAACAAACAAAAAATCATAACTCCGTCAATTTTAGTCCGATTTGAATAAATAAATTCGTTTTGGATTCGTATTAACATCCTCTATCGACACAATATATAATTTGACCATTGGGGTGGACTGTTTAATATTAGAGGGGACCGAAATGAAAAGAAAAGGTATAAACCGACTTTTTCAAAATTCAGAGGGCTAGGGCTCGGTTAAGCGATTTTCGATATGGCTTAAAATGGACAGTTGTTAGGTTTTTATCTATACGAACAAGTTTCCGGGTTGTCCCGTTGATTTTCACATACTTAGAAACTCCCCCATATATGCTAAAACCACTCTATTGCATAAGCATGATTAATGTTTTCCTAAATGAGAGTTCACAGTTGTGACGTAATTAGCGAGATTTTTAGAAGTTTTATACCCCTGGGGTATTATGTACTACATAACGTACCTTTTATCCTTCTAATAATGGCACAATAACATAATAATAAAACTTAAAAATAAATCTGGCAGGGCCGATATTTATAAACATGCCACCCCCAGGATCACCACATACCCAACATTGAGATGTCAAGAGTATAAACGGTTTCATGTCAGAATGCAAACAATATTTTGAGATAGAGGGGCGTTATCTCTGTCTCCAGCACGACGCCGGTCTCGCTAATCCGCTGTAGTTAGATCATTGCTCATAGCTAGTGACGGCGTGGTTACAAAAAAACATGGCTCTCTTACAAGTCTTACTGATGTTCCTCTTGCCCATGTATGCAACAGCACAGCTAAATTGTAAGTAAGCGAACCACCCCGATACTTCATTATTGTATTGTTTTAATCATTTACAGTCAAAGTATGTGCGAAACATTCTCACATGGAAGAATGCTCGCAAATAAACAGGGACGAGAATCTGAAATGTAGCGTATACACTCACAAGTAAGTAGATTTTTTTAAATAATTTTTGTAGCAACTTTTATAAAATATTGATTTCGTTGTAAAATGGTGGACAACGCCTTGTTGATAATGATAAGATAACAAGAGAAATGGTATTGCGACATTATTCCAAATAAACGATACGCTTTATAGAAATTTGCTAAAAATCGGTTTATATCAATGTTAGAAACAGTTGTTCCAATTTTCACAAGTAGGTGAATACTCAACAGTAATCTAACGAGTGCCTATGATTTTGCCGGCAACTGTTAGCGTCAGGGTCACGTATGCTTGTAACAGGCATAAACCGATTTTCTAGAAGCAACCAGCAAGAGTGATCCAAATGCTAATAATTGCCTTAGAAAAATCAGTCACGAGTTAGATTCAAGAAGAGAATTGACCGAACAGAAAGTTTACACTTCATAATTTGAAAAATTAAATTTAGTCACACCAAGTGTCAGACGTGTATCATTCTGCGCTACAATAATTGTAGTAAAAATGGTGATGTGGCCATCATGTTACTTTCTCCGATTTGACGATTAGACCAAAACCTTGAAAATACTGGCAAAACATTGAAACATCGCTGCTTTAGGTTAAAAATCTAAAATATTCGCCAATCAAAAATTCGCTAATAGAAATCAATAATTAAACAATAAAATTAAAACATAGGCCCAAAAAAATCCAAATATCGAAAACTATGGCGTAAACATAAAAAAAACGCAAATTAAAACATCGAAAATTTCAACAAACACATCGAAAATGTTGTCCAAAATAAAGATTATTCAGGCAAAAAGAATAAAAATTTGGAATAAATTGAGGCGAAAACAGGTAAAGATAAAGATCTAAAATATGGACCAAAAAATGCAGACCAAAATATTGCAAATTCAAGTAAAAGAAAAAATATTTAGCTAGCCCCTAAAATAATTCTTTGGCTCAAAACAAGTTTCCGACCAGAAACTCGAAAATAATGCAAAAAAGAAATAAAAAACAATAATTCCGGTTAAAGGGCAAAAAATCAAAAACGGACCAAAAAACTCGAAAATACCGGCAAAAAATCGCGCATAAAAATCAATAATTCAGATTAGAAAATTTAAAATATAATACAAAAAAGCTAAAACTTAAACCAACAATTAGGACCTAAATATCAAAAATACGGACCAAAAAATCGAAACTTTTAACACGCAATCTAAATTTTCACGCTAAAATAAAGAATATTTAGGCCAAAATAAAGAATATTTAGGTCAAAAATCAAAAAATTGAAATAGAAAACGAAGTTGCAGGCCAGAGATCCAAAAATGCAGATAAAAAAATTCAAGTAAAGTAAAAATAGTTTGCCGTTTTCACCTTCAAAATAACCCTGTAGCTCAGAGTGAGTTTCTGAACAGAAACTCAAATTGAAAATAAAAAAATCTAAAATATAGGCCAAGAAAACAAAAAATTAGACCAAATACTGAAAATTTGGGACAAAAAAAATTTAAAGAAGCAGGCCAAAATAAAGAATATTTAGGCCAAAAATCAAAACATTGAAAAAACAAGAAATTACAGGCCAGAGATCTAAAAATGCAGATAAAAAAAATTCAAGCAAAGAAAAAATTGTTTGCCATTTTCACCCTCAAAATAACCCTGTAGCTCAAAGTAAGTTTCCGAACACAAACTAAAATTGAAAATTGAAAAATTTAAAATATAGGACGAAAAAACAAAATTTGGACCAAATACCGAAAATTTGGGGCTAAAAATAAAAAATACAGATTAAAAAAATCGAAAATCTTAATAAACAAATGGAAAATTTCAGCCAAATAATGAAATCTTAGGACAGAAGATCAAAAATTTGGACCAAAAAATCGAAAATACAGGTCAAAATTTAACAATTGTGGCCAAAAGATTGAAAACATGGGCCTAAAAATAAAAAAATGTAGACCAAAAAGTTAAAAAATCGAAAATCTTAATAAACAAATCGAAAATTTTGGCCAAATAAAGAAATCTTAGGACATGAAATCAAAAATTTAGACCAAAAAATCCAAAATACAAATAAAAATTCAACAATTGTGGCAAAAAATTGAAAATTTAGACCAAAAATCGAAAGCAGGAGCTTAAAAATCAAAATACTGACCAAAAAAGTCGAAAATTTCAACAGATCATTTAAAATTGGAACCAACATAAAGAATATTTATTAAAAAAATCAAGAATTTAAAGGAAAAAAATCAAAGAAACAGGCAAAACATATAAAATACGAGCACAAAAATTCTGGTCTAAAAATAATTTGCCCCAAAAATAACACAAGCTCAAATTAAGATACGATCTGAAACTCTAAAATAATGGCAAAAAAAATAAAAAAATAGTGTTACTTTTTCCGATTTGATGGTATAGCACTTTATGTTTACACTTTCATGGTTTATTTTCAATTTAAATCATATTTTAAATGTGCATAAAGCGTTTCGTAGACTCGGATGAAACTGACGTTTAAAACGTCAAAATTATGAAAAATGAAAATGACAAATTATACTTTAAATTCTAATAGTCAATTTACTCAAAAACCAAAGAGATTTCGAAAAATACTTATTCTATATGAGTTGTTTATTTTGGCATTCTCTACAATTATTATTAAAATACATTTGCTGTAAGTATTATCGTTTCATAATATTAAACCAAAAATTAAAAAAAAAAAATTAATTGCTATTATTTTTCAAAAACCATACATTTCACGAAAAATATTTTCAAGCAAAAAATGTTCATTTCTTTGCTTTCTTCAAGATTTGTTTGAGTTCTTTTATAGTACTTTTCATATTTAAAAAATTATCGGAGAAAAACAAAAAACGGTTAAGGTAAACACCTACTTCCGGTGTACGAAATTTTACCTAAAGCTTTTCAGTTCTTCAGATTATTAAATAAGGCTTATGTTCAAAGTTTGATGTTCATTCAAGTAGTAGTTTTTTAGATACAGCGCGCACAAGCAAACAGGTATACATTTTTACAGGAATGCATATTGAAAAAATGGTGATGTGGCCATCATGTTACTTTCTCCGACTTGATGGTATCATTTTTAATTACCCTTTCGTGGTCTTTTTTCAATTGAAATCATATTTTAAATGTACATCGAGCGTTGTGTAAACTCGGATGAAACTGACGTTTAAAACGTCAAAATCATGAAAGGGATAAATTATACTTCAAATCCAAAAACTCAGTTTACTCAAAAACTAAAGGGATTTCGAAAAAAACTTATTCTTTATAAGTTGTTCATTTTAGTATTCTCTACAATTGTTATTAATATAAATTTGCTGTAACTATTATCGTTGTATAATTATAAACCAAAAATTAAAAAAAAATAATAAATTTTTTTCTCGAATAAAAATGATTTTATGAAAAATTTTTTCAAGCAAAAGATTTTCATTTCTTTGTTGTCTTCAAAGTTTGTTTAAATGTTTTTGTGATATTTTCCATATTTAAGAAAATATTGACAAAAAACAAAAAACAGTTAAGGTAAACGCCCACTTCCGGTGGACGAAATTTTACCAAAAGCTTTTCAGTTCTTCAGATTATCAAATAAGACGGATGTTCAAAGTTTCATATCAATTGCTTTATTAGTTTTTGAGATACAGCGCGCACAGACAGACACACACACACACACACACACAGACACACACACACACACACACACACACACACACACACACAGACACAAAAAAAATTTTTCCAGAAATTGTTGAAATGGCATCTAGGGACCCCAAAACGGATATTTCCGTAAAAAAAATTTTTGAAAAAAAAATCACGATCACAATACTTTCTCGTACTTCGTAACGGAGAAAGTAAAAATGGTGATGTGGCCATCATGTTACTTTCTCCGACTTGATGGTATCATTTATATTTGCGCTTCCATGGTTTATTTTCAAATTAAATCATATTTTAAGTGTGCATCGAACGTTTCGTAGACTCGGATAAAACTGACGTTTGAAACGTCAAAATTATGAAAGATGTAAAAATGTACTTCAAATTCAAAAACTCAGTTTACTCAAAAACTAAAGAGATTTCGAAAACATCTTATTCTTTATAAGTTGTTCATTTTGGCATGCTCTACAATTATTATTAACATAAATTTGCTGTAACTATTAGCGTTTCATAATTGTATACCAAAAATTAAAAAAAAATAATAATTTTTTTTCTTGAATAACAATGATTTTATGAAAAATGTTTTCAAACAAAATAATCGCATTTCTTTATTGTCTTCAATATTTGTTTAAATGTTTTTGTGATATTTTTCATATTTAAGAAAATATTGTCAAAAAACAAAAAACAGTTAAGGTAAACACCCACTTCCGGTGTACGAAATTTTACCAAAAGCTTTTCAGTTCTTCGGATTATCAAATAAATCTTATGTACAAAGTTTCATATCAATTGGTCTATTAGTTTTTGAGATACAGCGCGCACAGACACACACACACACACACAGACACACACACACACACACACACACACACACACACACACACACAGACACAAAATTTTTTTTTCTAGAAATTGTTGAAATGGCATCTAGGGACCCCAAAACGGATATTTCCGTAAAAAAAATTTTTGAAAAAAAAATCACGATCACAATATTTTCTCGTACTTCGTAACGGAGAAAGTAAAAATGGTGATGTGGCCATCATGTTACTTTCTCCGACTTGATGGTATCATTTATATTTACGTTTTCATGGTTTATTTTCTATTTAAATTATATTTTCAATGTAAATCGAGCGTTGCGCAAACTCGGATGAAACTGACGTTTAAAACGTCAAAATGATTAAACATGGAAAAATTATACTTCAAATTCAAAAACTCGGTTTACTCAAAAACTAACGAGATTTCGAAAAAAACTTATTCTTTAGAAGTTGTTCATTTTGGCATTCTCTACAATTATTATGCACATAAATTTGCTGTAACTATTATTGTTTCATAATTATAAACCAAAAATTGAAAAATTAATAATAATTTTTTTCTCGAATAGCAATGATTTTATGAAAAATATTTTCAAGCAAAAGATGTGCATTTCTTTGATGTCTTCAATGTTTGTTTAAATATTTTTGTGATATTTTTCATATTTAAGAAAATATTGGCAAAAAACAAAAAACAGTTAAGGTAAACACCCACTTCCGGTGTACGAAATTTTACCAAAAGCTTTTCAGTTCTTCAGATTATCAAATAAGATGGATGTTGAAAGTTTCATATCAATTGCTCTATTAGTTTTTGAGATACAGCGCGCACAGACAGACACACACACACACACACACAGACACACACACACACACACACACACACACACACAGACACAAAAAAAAATTTCCAGAAATTGTTGAAATGGCATCTAGGGACCCCAAAACGGATATTTCCGCAAAAAAAATTTTTGAAAAAAAAATCACGATCACAATACTTTCTCGTACTTCGTAACGGAGAAAGTAAAAATGGTGATGTGGCCATCATGTTACTTTCTCCGACAAGATAATATCATTTATATTTACGCTTTCATGGTTTATTTTCAATTAAAATCATATTTTAAATGTACATCGAGCGTTGCGCAAACTCGGATGAAACTGACGTTTAAAACGTCAAAATCATGAAAGATGGAAAAATTATACTTCAAATTCAAAAACTAGGTTTACTCGAGAACCAACGAAATTTAGAAAAAAACTTATTCTTTAGAAGTTGTTCATTTTGGCATTCTCTACAATTATTATTCATATAAAATTGCTGTAACTATTATCGTTTCATAATTATAAACCAAAAATTTAAAAAAATTAATACATTTTTTTCTCGAATAGCAATGATTTTATGAAAAATATTTTCAAGCAAAAGCTATTCATTTCTTTGTTGTCTTCGATGTTTGTTTAAATGTTTTTGTGATATTTTTTATATTTAAGAAAATATTGGCAAAAAACAAAAAACAGTTAAGGTAAACACCCACTTCCGGTTTACGAAATTTTACCAAAAGCTTTTCAGTTCTTCGGATTGTCAAATAAGACGTATGTTCAAAGTTTCATATCAATTTCTTTATTGGTTTTTGAGATACAGCGCACACAGACAGACACACACACACGCATACAGACACACACACACACACACACACAGACAGACAGACAGACAGACAGACACACACACACACACACACAGACACAAAAAAAATTTTTCCAGAAATTGTTGAAATGGCATCTAGGGACCCCAAAACGGATATTTCCGTAAAAAAAATTTTTGAAAAAAAAATCACGATCACAATACTTTCTCGTACTTCGTAACGGAGAAAGTAAAAAATAATAATACATTTTTTTCTCGAATAAAAAAGATTTTATGAAAAATATTTTCAAGCAAAAGATGTTCATTTCTTTATTGTCTTCAAAGTTTGTTTGAATGTTTTTAATGCCACTAGTTGTAATAATTATTTTCATTATATGTTCTTTCTTTTTCTAGCTTAGATTGCCTGATAGGCATAAGTAATGGTACTACTTCTTTCGGTATGGTAACCCCAGATGAAGCCGCCATTGCTGCAGGTTTCTTGAGCAATATAAATGTTGTCGGAGAAATTAGACCAAGTGATGGTAAGTACAATGCAATTTAAAGAAAAGAGTTGCAACAAGAGTTTTCCATTAAATATTGTTGCTTGTGTAAAAATAAAACATGAATTGAATGATTGAGTTTAATACATAATAATAATTTTAAAAATCTCCTAGTTTGTGATTTCTAATAATAATAATTACGTATTGCAATATGTTTTATTATAAGTGCTAAATGAGAACCTAATCGAAAAAAGATTAAGTATAAATTGGTTCATTCGATACTTCCTTTTTTTATACAGGGTTGGGCAAATGTGTTGGAACACCTAATTTCTGGCTAAATGCCTGTTGTTTTCTCATTACTTTTAAAACAAATGTTAATGGTTTTACTCATCCTATTCAGTGACTTACTTTGATTTTCAATAGCTTCTCATTTTTTGAGATATAACGTCATCGGCAGTTTGTTTAAATAGATCACCCTGTATATTTTTATATTTTCAAATAGACACCTTTTTAATAATTACAATGATATAGGGTTTGGTGGGTGTGCGATATTGTTTTCGAGACTTTTTAACTTTTTCAAAAAAAATTTAAGATTTTTTAAGAATCTATTTTCAAAACTTTATTTCGTGACCTTTTTAAAAACTTTTTCAGGTTCTTTTTTAGGACAAATTTCAAGACTTTTTCAGGATTTTTTTCTGGACTTTCTTTTCAGGGCTGTTTTAGGACAATTTTTTCAGTTTTTTTCCAGTAGTTTTTCAGGTATTTTTATAACCCTTTCAGCCCTGGTGGTGGCAATTGCCACCGCAACGTTTACTAAAAATTATTATTAATTTATTTAATTAGTGGTGGCTTTTGCCATAATTAATTCCTATACTAATTAAGCAAATGAGTTCAAATTTGGTATTTATGGTCTTAAGAAGCTCCCCATCAATAGTAATTAACAAAAAAAAATGTTTTTTTCAAATTTAAAAATCCAGGGCTGAAAGGGTTAAGGATCTTTTTAAAGAATTTTTTTGAGGATTCTTCTTTCCGAATTTTTTTTCAAGAATTTTTTTTCGGGACATTTTCCTGACATTTTTACGGTTTCTTTTTGAGGACATTTTTCAAGGCCCTTTTCTGGACTTTCGGAACCTTTTAAAAAAAAAAATTCAGTACTTTTTCTCAGAATATTTTTGTTAGGAATTTTTTGGGACCATTTTTGGTCAGGATATTTTCTTCAGGACTTTTATTCAGGACTTTTTTCCAGGACTTCTTACGTTAAAACTTTTTTTAAGGATTGTTTTTCAGCACTTATTTCAAGATTCTTTTTCAGTACTGTTTTTGAAAACTTTCTTATAGGACTTTTTGTCAGAAGCATTTATTTGGGACTTTTTTCAGGACAATCTTTTTCGGGTCTTATTTAGGACCTTTTTGTAGAATATCTTGCAAGACTTTTTTTAAGTCTCTTTTAGGACATTGTTTTCGAGACTGTTTTAAGGACTTCTTTAAATAAAAATTAAGATTTTTTAAGAATTTATTTTCAAAACTTTATTTCGTGACCTTTTTCAAAACTTTTTCAGGTTCTTTTTTAGGACAAATTTCAAGACTTTTACAGGTTTTTTTCTGGACTTTCTTTTCAGAGCTGTTTTAGGACAACGTTTTCAATTATTTTTCAGTAGTTTTTCAGGTATTTTTAAGGATCTTTTTAAAGATTTTTTTTGAGGACTCTTCTTTCCGAATTTTTTTTTCAAGAATTTTTTTTCGGGACTTTTTTCCGGACATTTTTATGGTTTTTTTTGAGGACATTTTTCAAGGCCCCTTTCTGGACTTCTTTCGGAACCTTTTTAAGAAATTTTTTCAGTACTTTTTCTCAGGATATTTTTGTCAGGAATTTTTTTGGACTATTTTTGACGGGAGTTTTTCAGGATATTTTCATTCAGGACTTTTTTCCAGGACTTATTACATCAAAACTTTCTTTAAGGATTGTTTTTCAGCACTTATTTCAAGATTCTTCTTTATTCAGGGCTTTTTTCCTGCACTTCTTACATCAAAACTTTCTTTAAGGATTATTTTTCAGCACTTATTTCAAGATTCTTCTTCAGTACTGTTTTTCAAGACTTTCTTATAAGACTTTTTGTCAGAAGCATTTGGGAGTTTTTTTCATGATTTTCATGATATCTATTATACTTACCTTTCAGGACTATTTTTTCAGTCCATTTTTCAGGCTTTCTTGAGGATTTTAGAACTTTTTTCAGGTCCTTTCAAAGGCTATTAAGAATTTTTATAAATTATTATATTTTTAAAAGAGGATTCTTTTTCGAGACTTAAAAAAAATCAAGACTTATTTTTAGGACTTTTTCTTTCAGGACCTTTATTTTCAAGATTTCTTTTCAAAAACGGATTTTTTTTTCGAAACAATTTCGGGACTTTTCGTTGAGGACTTCTTTTCGGGATTTTTTTCAGAAATTTTTTTTCAGAATTTTCTTCACGACATTTTTTAGAATTTCTCTTTTCATGACCCTTTTCAGATATTTTTAGCTTTTTTCTCAACACTATTTTCAAAACTTTTTATTTGAGGAATTTTGTTAAGGACTTATTTTAGGCCTTTTTGCAGGACATTTTTCAAGACTCTTTGGAATCTCTTTTATAGG
The DNA here is from genome assembly GCA_910593695.2 of Ocypus olens. Classification (NCBI taxonomy): domain Eukaryota; kingdom Metazoa; phylum Arthropoda; class Insecta; order Coleoptera; family Staphylinidae; genus Ocypus; species Ocypus olens. Next base: position 9,650,597 of record OU343061.1, read on the forward strand.
ACAATTTCTTCAGATCTTTTCAAGGATCATTTTAAGGGCTTTTTACAATGCTTTTTTAGAATTTTTTTTGTTTATTTCTTAAACATGTTATTTTCAGGGAAATTTTTCAAGAGTGTTTTTACAGGACAATTTTTTTTTATATTTCGGGATTTTTTTAGGAATTTTCTTCATGACATTTTTTAGAATTCTTACTTTTTATGACCTTTTTTGGATCATTTTAAGGACTTCTTCAGATATTTTTAGCATTTTTCTTCAAGACAATTTTAAACCTTTTTATTTCAGGAATTTTGTTAAGGACTTATTTTAGGCCTTTTTGCAGAACTTTTTTTCAAGACCGGGATTTCTTTTTCAGGGAAATTTCTTCAGATCTTTTTAAGGACCATTTAAAGGATTTTTACAATGCTTTTTTTCAGAAATTTTATTTTTATTTTTTAAACGTGCTATTTTCAGGTCAATTTTTCAAGACTGTTTTACAGGACAATTTTTTTTTTGATATTTTGGGATTTTTTTAGGAATTTTCTTTATAACATTTTTTAGAATTCTTACTTTTCATGACCTTTTTTGGACCTTTTTAAGGACTTCTTCAGATATTTTTAGCATTTTTTTTTCAAGACAGTTTTAAATCTTTTTATTTCAGGAATTTTGTTAAGGACTTATTTTAGGCCTTTTTGCAGGACGTTTTTTCAAGACCAGGATTTCTTTTTCAAGGCAATTTCTTCAGATCTTTTTAATCTTTTTAAGGATTTTTACAATGCTTTTATTCAGAAATTCTACTTTTATTTTTTAAACTTGCTATTTTCAGGTCAATTTTTCAAGACTGTTTTTACAGGACATTTTTTTGATATTTCGGGATTTTTTTAGGAATTTTCTTCATGACATTTTTTAGAATTCTTATTTTTCATGACCTTTTTTGGACCTTTTTAAGGACTTCTTCAGATATTTTTAGCATTTTTTTTTTCAAGACAGTTTTAAATCTTTTTATTTCAGGAATTTTGTTAAGGACTTATTTTAGGCCTTTTTGCAGGACTTTTTTTCAAGACCGGGATTTCTTTTTCAGGGCAATTTCTTCAGATCTTTTTAAGGACCATTTGAAGGATTTTTACAATGCTTCTATTCAGAAATTTTATTTTTATTTTTAAACGTGCTATTTTCGGGTCAATTTTTCAAGACTGTTTTTACAGGACAATTTTTTTTATATTTCGGGATTTTTTTAGGAATTTTCTTCATGACATTTTTTAGAATTCTTACTTTTCATGACCTTTTTAAAGACTTCTACAAATATTTTTAGCATTTTTTTTTTCAAGACAATTTTAAACCTTTTTATTTCAGGAATTTTGTTAAGGACTTATTTTAGGCTTTTTTGCAGGACTTTTTTTCAAGACCGGGATTTCTTTTTCAAGGCAATTTCTTCAGATCTTTTTAAAGATCATTTGAAGGATTTTTACAATGCTTTTATTCAGAAATTTTATTTTTATTTTTTAAATGTGCTATTTTCAGGTCAATTTTTCAAAACTGTTTTTACAGGACAATTTTTTTTTTATATTTCGGGATTTTTTTAGGAATTTTCTTCATGACATTTTTTACAATTCTTAGTTGGACCAAAAGTTTTTTAGACCATTTTAAGGACTTCTTCAGATATTTTTAGCATTTTTTTCTCAAGACAATTTTAAACCTTTTTATTTCAGGAATTTTGTTAAGGACTTATTTTAGGCCTTTTTGCAGGACTTTTTTTTCAAGACCTGGATTTCTTTTTCAGGGCAATTTCTTCAGATCTTTTAAGGGCCATTTAAAGGATTTTTACAATGCTTTTTTTTTAGAAATTTTATTTTTATTTTTTAAACGTGCTATTTTCAGTTCAATTTTTCAAGACTTTTTTTATATTTCGGGATTTCTTTAGGAATTTTCTTCATGGCATTTTTTAGAATTCTCCTTTTCATGACCATTTTTGGACCTTTTTAATGACTTTTTCAGATATTTTTGGCATTTTTTTTTCCAAGACTATTTTCAAAACTTTTTATTTCAGGAATTTTGTTAAGAACTTATTTTAAGCCATTTTACAGGATTTTTTTCAAGACACTCTGGGATTTCTTTTTCAGGATAATATGGTCATTTTCAGGACTTTTTGTTCCGGACTTTTTTTCGAGACACTTTTTCGGACTTCTTTCAGGATTTTTTTAAGGACATTTATTTCTGGTGCTTTATATGAAGACTTAATTTTTCAAGGACTCTTCTTGCAGTACTTTTTTCTGGACTTTTTTTACGACTCTTCTTCACAACTTTTTAACAGTACTCTTTTTTCAAGACTTTCAAGACTGGGACTTTTTCGAGAATTTCTTAAGAGCCTCTTGTTCAGGACTTCTTTTCAGGATTCTTTTCTGAATTCTCTTAATTACATTTTTACTATATTTCAGGACATTTTTTATAGGATTCATTTTCAGGACTTGTTCCGGACTTTTTTTCGAGACACTTTTCGGACTTTTTTCAGGATTTTTTAAAGGACATTTATTTCTGGTGCTTTGTATGAAGACTTAATTTTTCAGGACTCTTCTAGCAGTACTTTTTTCTGTACTTTTTTACGACTCTTCTTCACGACTTTTTAACAGTACTCTTTTTTCAAGAGTATGTTCTCAAAACTGTTTCTTCAGGACTTTTTTTCAGGACTTTCTTTCAGGTCTTTTTGAAGGAACTGTTTTTCAATATTTTCATGTTCAGGACTTTTATTAGGGTTTTTAGGACTTTTTAATTAGAACTATTTCTAGAAATCTTTTTCAGGACTTTTTTTTAGGACTTCTATTATTATTTTCAAGATTTTTTAATCAGGACTTTTTTTAGAAATCTTTTTCAAGACTTTGTTATTCAGGACTTTTATTAGATTTTTTTTTGGGCTTTTCAATTAGGACTATTTTTAGAAGTCTTTTTCAAGACATTCTTGTTCAGGGTTTTTATTAGGTTTTTTGAGGACTTTTTAATTAGCACTATTTTTAGAAATCTTTTTTAAGACTTTCTTGTTCGGGGCTTTTATCAGTTTTTTCAGGACTTTTAATCAGCACTATTTTTGGTAATCTTTTACAAGACTGTCTTGTTCGGGATTTTTATTAGATTTTTTTGGGACTTTTAAATCAGGACTATTTTTAGAAATCTTTTACAAGACTTTCTTGTTCTGGACTTTCTTGTTTACGGCTTTTATTAGGTTTTTTGAGGACTTTTTAGAAATCTTTTTTAAGACTTTCTTGTTCGGGGCTTTTATTAGTTTTTTCAGGACTTTTTAATCAGGACTATTTTTAGAAATCTTTTACAAGACTGTCTTGTTCAGGATTTTTATTAGATTTTTTTGGGACTTTTAAACCAGGACAATTTTTAGAAATCTTTTTCAGGATTCTTTTGTAGCATTTTTTTTTTAGTTTTTCAGTAAACTTACGGTGAAGATTATTAGAATTTGAAACATAATTTGTCATTTTTACGTTTCATATGTAATTTTGTCGTTTCAAAAGCTATTACCACTGGTCAAGAATTTTTTTAGACTCTAAATTATCTCTTTATTAGTATCTATTTCATGTCACTATTATTAATATGAACTATCAATTAAAAACATTTTCTTGTAATTATTTTCGTGTTAATTCCTTGTTTCAGAATCGAACGCAACTGAAGAATTCAAAATTGTTGTGCTGGTAAAAGATCCAAACATAAAAAGGTTTTCCGACCTAAAAGGCAAAAAGTTGTGCCATCCTGGATATGGTAAGTTGACCGCGCCAAATTACATGCTTGATATGTTCGAAGAAGCGGTGCTCACCGACATCCTCGGAAAGGGTTGCAAAATTAAGAACACGCTCCTTGAATACCGAATCAGCGAGATCAGCAATTTTTTGGGGAATTCCTGTAAACCTGGACCATGGGTACATGACGCCAAGAAAGACAATGAACTCAGTACGTATCTTGATCAATTTTCAAGTATTATATAAATGTATGTATTTATTGTTTATTCCTCGTATTTACATAACATGAAATTGTACAAAAAAGAAATCAACTAAAATTCTGATCACACGTGGAAAGGAATTTTAATTTTAATTTTCCAATCTATCAAATCCGTTGTCGGTTAAACGTTCTACCGTCTTCTCATCTGCAACGCAACTGCGGAGGTTTTATCACTCATAATAATTTCGATTCCCGATCAGCGACTGCACTGAATTGATGAGGACTAGTAGTCCGAAACCGGTCTGTAGTTTGTCGTTAATGGGGAGTAATAAGTAATGCTTGCAATTAACGTTTTCTTCATTATTTGGGCCAAATTTATTTTAAACACGTTTTCTATAATTTAGAAAAAGAGTATTCAAAAATGTGTGAAAATTGTGAGGGAAGTCCAAATGACATGTGCGCAATTGGAACCATCACCCAACCATTCGAATCATCAATGAAATGCTTCGAAGAACACGGGGGCGATATTGTAATTACAACCACAAGAGAGATACGTAAGAGAGCAAACCTATCCGCAAGGTACTATATGTGCCCAAATGGAACATCCAGTACCCAAGAATGTGTTTGGAGTAGAAAACCATGGCCACTCATTGTTGCAAATGGGTAAATGTTTAATAAATCACCGAACTGCGGAATTATGTCAATAGCTAATCGTTTCTATGTTTTTCACAGGAAAATGGTAGATTCAGTAATAGCCTATCTAAAGCAGTTGTTGTACGAACAAATTTCTGGTGCTGACATTCCTCAGAGGAAGCTTGATGTTAAGCCTTACTTGCAAAATATATTCAAGAGCGACTCTACTAAAAGGTATCAGCTCATGAATGTTGACCTAGATGAGTATGTGAAAGGTAAACATTTAAAAATAGTATTACCAAACAAAAATACCAGTTTCGCCTTATTACTTCATTTGCCTCAAGCTTTTAAAATCAGATTTTACTCCATGTGCAAAAAAGGATATAGAAAAGTATAACATTGCAGGTTTCAATTATTTTCCGGAGGAAACCAGATGTGACGCAGAGTTGAAATGGTGTCTAACCTCCGATAAAGAGATGCAAAAGTGCAAATGGTTCCAACGTGCTGTCATGAATCAAGGAATTCTACCCGGTATTGGATGTGTTCAAAAAGACAGCAGGGTTGAGTGTTTGAATGCAATCGCCAATGATAAAGCCAATATTGTCGCCATCGATAACAATCTTGGATACACAGCTAGAAAGTAAATATTTATCACTATCCATCATTACAATTCTATAGCTTTCTTATAGTAAAAAGTCGTAGAAAATAGATTACAATAAATTTATCTATAGAGTAAAGCTCTGCCTACTCTGATATAAATTTCTCATTATTAGAAATTAATTATTTGTGCCTTAGGTAGAGTTAATTTATTACGTCACTTTGAACCCCTTTCTCTCAGTCACGCTGAGCTTCCCGTTTCGTCTTCACGTAGGATAAATTAATGATATTTGTCATTTTTTAGATACGGTCTAAAACCACTAGGATTCCCGGAAACGAGCGAAGAGGTTAGAAGCATGGTCGTTGTCAAAAACTTACAAAACAACATCGCATTATCAAATTTAAAAGGCAAAAAGGGGTGTTTTGCCGAATTTGGAGATATTGGTGAGTTTTTTGGATATTAATTTATGCATACAAATCATGTGCTTTAGTACATTTCGTACATGGATATACTAAAGCACATGATTCGACACATGAGCACATTTTACATTTTTGACATATGTACAGTCAGAGAAAATACAAATGCGAAACTCGATCGGCGATGGATGCTACCGCATGTCGGTGCTTAGTTCGGTCGAATCCCGTTCCTGCTTAAAATCCATTTATGAGGTAATAAAAGGGTATCCCGAGATAAGATGGTCAAAATGCCACCCGACACAGATTTTTAAATAAATATGAAAATATCATTAGTTGTGCCCTTAAACCAAAGTAGCAGTATATCAAAAATATCCCTACATGACCCGGGAAGCCCCAAAATAAGATTCTTTAAAATATAATTTTTTTAACAACTAAAAAATTATTTTAAAAATCTGAAAAATCACATATATTATTGACCCAAATACCAAATTAGGTGAATTTTTTCAAGGCCATTGAACGTTATATACAATATTAAAAAAATGTTTGAAAATAAAAAAGAAAATTTGTCCACAAAAATGCTGAAAAAATTGTCCCGAAAAAAATGCCTAAAAGAGTACTGGAAAAAATTGTACTTTCTCGTACTTCGTAACGGAGAAAGTAAAAATGCCAAAAAGAGTCTTGAAAAAAAGTACTGAAAAAAATTGTCTTGAAAAAGTAGTCTTGAAAAAGAGTACTGAAAAAATTGTCCAGAAAAAAAAAATGCCAAAAAGAGTACTGGAAAAAATTGTCTAAAAAAAATACCGAAAAGAGTACTAAAAAAATTGTACTGAATTGTGCCAAAAGTAGTCTAGAAAGAGTACTGAAAATAAATGCCAAAAAGAGTACCGGAAAAAATTGTCTAAAAAAAGTGCCTCAAAGAGTCTTAAGAATAGAATAGAATAAAATACAATTTTATTAGATCATTATATTGCCTTCACAATATTGGACACGTCAGGTATAAAATACATAAAGTTAAATTCAGATATGTATTCACGAAACAACTTAAAATAACTTGGTTAAAAGAGACTCTTATTCTTGGTGTTAACGTAATTATATAATTTTTGAATTATGTTATGCTATAGAAAGCCTGCTGTAGAAGTAACGATTTTGTCTTGAGAAAGAGTACTAAAAATATTGTCTTGAAAAAAAATGCCAAAAAGAGTTTTGGAAAAGAATACTGAAGAAAATTGTCTAGAAAAAAAAATGCCATAGTAGTCTTGAAAAAGAGTACTGAAAAAATTGTCCTGAAAAAAATGCTAATTGAGGACTGAAAAAATGTGTTTAAAAAATACCAAAAAGAGTACTGAAAAAAATTGTCTCAAAAAAATGCCAAAAAGAGTACTGGAAAAAATTTTCCTAAACAAAATGCCAAAAAGAGTACTGGAAAAAATTGTCTTGGACAAAATGCCAAAGTCTTAAGAGTTCAAAAAAAATTATCCCAAAAAAATGCTAAAAAGTCTTGAAAAAGTGAACTGAAAAAATGCCAAAAAGAGTACTGGAAAAAATTGTCCTGAATAAAATGCCAAATAGAGTACTGGAAAAAATTGTCTTAGAAAAAGTGCCAAAGCGTGTTAAGCGTACTAAAAAAAATTGTTCCAAAAAAATGCTAAAAAGTCTTGAAAAGTGAACTAAAAAAATGCCAAAAAGAGTACTGGAAAAAATTATCCCGGATAAAATGCCAAAAAGAGTACTGGAAAAAATTGTCCTGAATAAAATGCCAAAAAGGATACTGGAAAAAATTGTCCTGAATAAAATGCCAAAAAAAGTACTGGAAAAACTGCCAGAGTCTCAAGAGTCCAAAAAAAATTGTCCCAAAAAAATGCTAAAAAGTCTTGAAAAAGTGAACTTAAAAAAATGCCAAAAAAAGTACTGGAAAAAATTGTCCTGAATAAAATGCCAAAAAGAGTACTGGAACAAATTGTCTTAGAAAAAGTGCCAAAGCGTCTTAAGAGTACTAAAAAGAATTATCCCAAAAAGATGCTAAAACGTCTTAAAAAAGTGAACTAAACAAAATGCCAAAAAGAGTACTGGAAAAAAATGTCCTGAACAAAATGCCAAAAAGAGTACTGGAAAAAATGGTCCTGAATAAAATGCCAAAAAGAGTACTGGAAAAAATTGTCTTAAAAAAGTGCCAAAGCGTGTTAAGAGTACTAAAAATAATTGTCCCAGAAAAATGCTAAAAAGTCTTGAAAAGTGAACTAAAAAAAATGCTAAAAAGAGTACTGGAAAAAATTGTCCTGGATAAAATGCCAAAAAGAGTACTGGAAAAAATTGTCTTGGAAAAAATGCCAAAGAGTCTTAAGAGTTAAAAAAAAATATCCCAAAATATGCAAAAAAGTCTTGAGGTGAACTGAAAAAATGCCAAAAAGATTACTGGAAAAAATTGTCCTGAATAAAATGCCAAAAAGAGTACTGGAAAAAATTGTCTTAGAAAAAGTGCTAAAGAGTGTTAAGAGTACTAAAAAAAATTGTCCCAAAAAATGCTAAAAAGTCTTGAAAAGTGAACTAAAAAAAAAATGCCAAAAAGAGTACTGGAAAAAATTGTCTTAGAAAAAGTGCCAAAGCGTGTTAAGCGTACTAAAAAAAATTGTCCCAAAAAAATGCTAAAAAGTCTTGAAAAGTGAACTAAAAAAAATGCCAAAAAGAGTACTGGAAAAAATTGTCCTGGATAAAATGCCAAAAAAAGTACTGGAAAAAATGCCAGAGTCTCAAGAGTCCAAAAAAAATTGTCCCAAAAAGATGCTAAAACGTCTTGAAAAAGTGAACTAAAAAAATGCCAAAAAGAGTACTGGAAAAAATTGTCCTGAACAAAATACCAAAAAGGGTACTGGAAAAAATTGTCCTGAATAAAATGCCAAAAAGAGTACTGGAAAAAATTGTCTTAGAAAAAGTGCCAAAGCGTGTTAAGAGTACTAAAAAAAATTGTCCCAAAAAAATGCTAAAAAGTCTTGAAAAGTGAACTTAAAAAAATGCCAAAAAGAGTACTGGAAAAAATTGTCCTGGATAAAATGCCAAAAAGAGTACTGGAAAAAATTGTCCTGAATAAAATGCCAAAAAGAGTACTGGAAAAAATTGTCTAGGAAAAAATGCCAAAGAGTCTTAAAAGTTCAAAAAAAATTATCCCAAAAAAATGCTAAAAAGTCTTGAAAAATTGAACTGAAAAAATGCCAAAAAGAGTACTGGAAAAAATTGTCTTAGAAAAAGTGCCAAAGCGTGTTAAGCGTACTAAAAAAATTGTCCCAAAAAAATGCTAAAAAGTCTTGAAAAGTGAACTAAAAAAATGCCAAAAAGAGTACTGGAAAAAATTGTCCTGGATAAAATGCCAAAAAGAGTACTGGAAAAAATTGTCCTGAATAAAATGCCAAAAAGAATACAGGAAAAAATTGTCCTGAATAAAATGTCAAAGAGTCTTAAGAGTTCAAAAAAATTATCCCAAAAAAATGCTAAAAAGTCTTGAAAAAGTGAACTGAAAAAATGCCAAAAAGAGTACTGGAAAAAATTGTCCTGAATAAAATGCCAAAAAGAGTACTGGAAAAAATTGTCTTAGAAAAAGTACCAAAGCGTATTAAGAGTACTAAAAAAAATTGTCCCAGAAAAATGCTAAAAAGTCTTGAAAAGTGAACTAAAAAAATGCCAAAAAGTGTACTGGAAAAAATTGTCCTGGATAAAATGCCAAAAAGAGTACTGGAAAAAATTGTCCTGAATAAAATGCCAAAAAGAATACAGGAAAAAATTGTCCTGAATAAAATGTCAAAGAGTCTTAAGAGTTCAAAAAAATTATCCCAAAAAAATGCTAAAAAGTCTTGAAAAAAAGAACTGAAAAAATGCCAAAAAGAGTACTGGAAAAAATTGTCCTGAATAAAATGCCAAAAAGAGTACTGGAAAAAATTGTCCTGAATAAAATGCCAAAAAGTGTACTGGAACAAATTGTCTTGGAAAAAATGCCAAAGAGTCTTAAGAGTTAAAAAAAAATTAGTGAACTGAAAAAATGCCAAAAAGATTACTGGAAAAAATTGTCCTGAATAAAATGCCAAAAAGAGTACTGGAAAAAATTGTCTTAGAAAAAGTGTTAAAGAGTGTTAAGAGTACTAAAAAAAATTGTCCCAAAAAAATGCTAAAAAGTCTTGAAAAGTGAACTAAAAAAAATGCCAAAAAGAGTACTGGAAAAAATTGTCCTGAATAAAATGCCAAAAAGAGTACTGGAAAAAATTGTCTTGGAAAAAATGCCAAAGAGTCTTAAGAGTTCCAAAAAAAATTATCCCAAAAAAATGCTAAAACGTCTTGAAAAAGTGAACTGAAAAAAATGCCAAAAAGAGTACTGGAAAAAATTGTCTTGAAAAAAATGCCAAAGAGTTTTAAGAGTACTAAAAAAATTGTCCAGAAAAAATGCTTAAAAGTCTTAAAAAAGTGTAATTTAAAAGTTTATTTCGTCATATGATTGCTATCAATAAATACCATCTATGTGACTTTTTCCATCTTCCAACGTTTGGTGCGACAACTTCAAAAATTCGAATAACTAATTCTTTTACGATATTTTTTGTATATTTCTCAACAGTTGAACAGTCATTTTATGTAAAATTATTGTTAGTATTTCAGTATTCATTTTTTTTCAGTTTCGTATAAACAACCCAATTTTTTTGTCAAGATATGACCATGAAACCCTCGAAAAATGGATTTTTGTTTCAACCACTATAAAAATCTGAAAAAAATCATAAATATTTTTATCCCAAATACCAAATTGAGTAATTTTTTTTAAGGTTAGAAAGGGCGAAAAAAAATGGTTAAACCTAAAAAAAATATCACCCTAAATAAACTTTTATTTGGGTAAAAAATATATGTGAATTTTTCAGATTATTATAATAATTTTTAGTGATTAAAAAAATAAAATTTTATTTTTCAAGGGTTTCAAGGTCATCCATATCTTGGCAAAAATGGGGTAACATATTTATACGAAACTGAAAAAAAATTACTACTAAAATATTACCAATAATTTTATATAAAATTACTGTTCAATTGTTGATAAAAAATATCAAAATAAACATTTTAGTTATTCGAATTTTTGAAGATGACGCACCAAAAATTGGAAGTTGAAAAAATCACAAATATGGCATTAACTGATAGAAATCATATAACGAAATAAAAATGTCCGTCAGTCGATCACTTAAGGGCGAGAAGTGAACTAGGCGTGTAAATTTTATTACCTCATAATTGTATTTTAAGTGGGGACGGGTTTCGACCGAACTAAGCACCGACATGCGGCAGCATTCCGTCGCCGAGCAAATTTCGCATTTGTATTTTCTCTGACTGTACTTAGGTCCGCCAACCCTATACATCTGATTTGGAAATATGAGAAGTTATTTCCGCAAATTGGCACACTGGCTAATAATTTTAAATTTTGAATGAAATATTATAACCTCAATACCACAATGACAGATACAAAACTGCTTTACAGCTGAATGTACAAATTGCTTCCAATTGCTTTGCTAATAGTCTGCGCCTTTTTTTTATTTTAGTATATTTATTTCCTGCCGCTTATGGCCCGTTCAAACAATCATTGATTTTAATCGTGATGTATTTTTGATTTCAGCATACATTTCATTTTTCAAAAACGTAAACGCTAGCGGATTGGTGAAACCGTCGTGTGATTATGGGGTATTCTCGAACGAATTTCTAAGTGCCGCTTGCATCCCAGGTATCAACGATCCAGACAGGAAGCCCACCAAAGCCACAGAAACTGAAAAGTTGTGCAGTCTTTGCCGCGCGGACACAAGTAAAGTATCTTTCAAAAAAATACCTCTAGTCACTCTAGTGGATGGATTGTTAGGAGAGTTTTATGCTTTTTATATTGATTAAACATTCGGAACCAATAAGTATTGTTTCCCCATTCGTACAACTACGAACCAATTTCGACCTATCAGTCAACACTTGTACCATATGTATAAAAATGATTTAGATAAGGCATGGCCATGATAAACAAAATCACGGTCTTAGATTAGTTCAGCACGTTGTTGACTTTATGTCAATTAAAAGTCAGTTTTAATTTAATCATGGTAGTCTCACAACTTCACAAGCGTTTCATCATTAAATCTTATTTCCGTAATGGACATCTTGAAATGGGCAATGGATTTATAATACTCGTCTATGCCGTCGCTACCGTTGCCGCAGCTGCCTTCGCCACCGCTGTCGTTGCCGCCGAGCCGCCTGTCACTCCTCTAGCTCTGCCCCCATCCTTGTGTGTTTCTTGTGCTGTTTCATAGTGACTCGACTCCCAAGAGCTAGCTGAAGGTCATCGAGGGCGGTTTTTCACACCCCGCGCTGCGACCCCCCGTTGACACGAGTTTTATTTGACAATTAGATTAGCTTAACCTTACTTGTAACAAGTACTAGCGAAGACGTGATGCGACGTATCAAACCTCCGAAATACAAAGCCACCCTTTATCAAAATAATTTTTATACATATGTAAGCGCTAAAACTTGATCGTAAAGTTTAATTTGGCGAATGCATTCATTTTAATCCAATAATAAAAGTTTCAATTTTAACTTTCAGCGTCTATCACATGCAAGGCCAATAGCGAAAATGAGTACTTCGGTAACGAAGGCGCACTTAAGTGCATTAAAGAGGATGTAGGAGACTTCGCCGTAATTAGTAACAGAAGTAAAGTAACCAAAGGGTACATTTGTTACATCCGATAACGTGTTTCTTTCTAGATGTCAGTGATGTTAGCTTGAATGATAACGAACTGATAGTAATTTGCAAAAATGGCTCTTTGGCAAATTATCCAGGATTAAAGGTGGATAATGATTGCTATCTTTCCATAACCAGCAGCAGCGAATTGGTGGTTAAACATGATTTCAGGTACTTCAACGATTCGTTGATAACATTATCAGCATTTGAGGTGGTGTTTGGGCAGGATTTGCACAAACCTTTCGATTTGTTCGGCCCGTTCAATGGAACGCGAGATTTGATGTTTAAAGTAAGTATAAAATCATAAGAAACTGCTCTTAAGCAAAATTTTTGTGTAAAATTGTATACAGGCTACCGCTTTTTTTTTATGTATCTCGGTAGATGGCACTATTGATAAAATACAATTAGTTGGAAAAAACATTCGCTACATGCAATGTCAATCAAATTAATTCTCAATAATGCCAGATGTGTGAATTTTATAAGGTTTGATTTCATTTTTGTAACACCCCGTAATAACAACAACTCGTTAAATGTATTTGTTCGTTTATTTCTTAATATATATATATATATACAGGTCATGTCACGCCCGCTATCCGTCACGCTCGGCTCTCTACTGTCCTCTCCCAATGCTGCCAACCACCTCCATCCTTCTTCTTAACTTCTTTCACATGGATAGGATCTTCTTTGGTTTTGGTGTTCTTTTGCTACGTCTAACCGGCTCGCTTCTTGAACATTGAATTGGTTGTCTTTCCCTCTCTCCCTTTCCTTGCTCCTTGATTCCTTGTATGTTTGGAAGTCCTCGGAGAAACTTCCTGTTCCTTCTTATGATCCCTTTGTCTGTCTCTACGAGGTAGGATCTTGGTTCCTTGGTTTGCTTCCGTATCTGGCCTTCCTTTTGCAGGTCCCTGATCCAAACTCTTTGGCCTGGTTCCAGCTCAGGGAGGTTCTTTACCCTGTGTCTTCAGTCGTAGTATGTTTTTTTGATTTTCCCTTTCCTGTCGCATGTCTTCCCTTATTCGCCTATGATCTGGTGTGTGTGGTTCCACATATGTACTCGTTGTTGGTAGTATATCTCTTAGCCTTCTCCCCATTAACAGCTGGGACGGTGATGATCCGCATTTTAGGGGGGTGTTCCTGTAGATCAACAATCATATATATGGATCCTCATTCTTTTTCAGAATATTCTTTATTATCTGCACTCCTTTCTTAATTAATCCATTGGATTGCGCATAGTATGGGCTGCTTGTTATTTGTTTAAATCTGTATTTTTTCTTAAATTCGTTGAATTCGGCGGACACGAATTGTCTACCATTGTCGGAATGTAGTTCCTGTGGGATCCCATGTCTCGAAAATGTCTCCTTCAGTTTCCGAATTACCTCTCTACTGGATATGTCTCTCAGTTTATGTATCTCCGGATACTTCGAGTATGCATCCTGGATGACCAAATACCGTTCTCCTTTGTATTCCGCTATATCCACCCCTACGACCTCCCACGGGTATTTCGGGATATCTTTTGGCTTTAGTGGTTCCGTTTCTTCGTCCCTGTATATTATGGATTTCTCACATTGTCTTATTTTATCTTCTAACTGCCTTCTCATGCCTGGCCACCACAGTGTCTCTCTCGCTCTGTCCGTGCATTTCTTTAGTCCCAAGTGGCCCTCATGTATCTTCTCCAGGTACGTTTTCCTCCAGTCTTTGGGGATGATTATTCTTCCATTATATGTGATCAGGCCGTCAGTTAGCCCTATCTCTTGCCTGTGGTTATAGTATACGCCTACTCCTTCCGGGCATTTCTTCTTCTCCGGCCATCCGTTCCCGATCATTTCTTTGATCATTCGTAGAGCTTCGTCCTTCTCCTGCATTTCTTTTATCTCTGAGTCTGAGTCGTATTCTAGATAGTCTACGTAAGTTTCGCTCCTTACCTCAAGTACGTCCTTATCCTGTCTCCCTTCTTCCATGGGGCTTCTTGATAGCGTATCTGGAATGTGAAATTCTGATCCACTTACATACTCCATGTCGTATTCGAAGTTCATCAATCTCATCCTGAATCTTTTTAGTCTGGGGTTTAGTCTGTGGAGTCCTTTTGTTTTCAGTATAGCCAGTAGTGGCTTGTGGTCTGTCCTTAAGACAATTCTTTTACCTACTATGTATTGTTCGAATCTTTCACATGCCCACGTTAGCGCGAGGCATTCCTTTTCGATTTGCGCATATATTATTTCTGTCTCGCTTAGTGACTTCGAAGCATAGCACACTGGCTTCCATTGTCCGTTTTCCTGTTTCTGTTCTAAGACTCCTCCTATTCCGTAGCTACTCGCGTCTGCGGACACTCTGGTTTCCTTCTCTATTTCGTATGGCGCTAGTATTGGTGCTTCTGCCAATATTGCTTTTAATTTATTGCAGCACTCCTCTTGGGGGTGTTGCCATGTGAATATTTCTTCTTTCTTTAGTAACTGTCTTAATACTTTTGTCTTCTCGGATACATTGTCGATAAACTTGGATAGGTAGTTTATCATGCCTAGGAATCTCTGGAGCTCCTTCACGTTCTTTGGCTTAGCGAATTCTGTGATGGCCTTTATTCTATCGTAGTCTGCTGCTATTCCATTTTCTCCTATTACATGTCCTAGGAATTTAATTTCCTTGAGTTTAAATTCGCATTTCTGTTTGTTCAGTGTTATTCCTTTATCTCTAAGTTTCTCTAGTAGTGCTCGTAAATTTTGTTCGTGTTCTGTTTCGTCCTTCCCAAATACAATTAAGTCATCGATGTGTACTTTTACTCCTCTTAGATCTCGGGCTGTCTCTGCCATGGCTCTTTGGTAGACCTCGGGTGAAGAAGTCAATCCTTGGGGGAGTCTTCTGTATGCATATCTTCCGAAGGGGGTGATAAAGCACGTATACCTCCTCGACTCCGGGCTCAGTTCCAATTGATAGAATTCGTCTTTTAAGTCCAGCTTGGAGAATATTCTTGCTCCCCGAAGATGTGATAGTGTTTCATCCACCGATGGTAGTTGTAGTCTTTCTCGTATTATGTATTTATTTATTTCCGAGAAGTCTGTGCAAATCCTGATTCTGCCCTTCTGTCCTTTTTTTTCATTGTGACCACCAGTGGTGCGCAGAATTCTGTTGGCTCCGTTATTTTTTCGATTACTCCTTTCTCGACTAGGTCCTTTAATACTGTTTCTACCTCCTCCATTAGCGCGAAGGGTATCCTTCTCGGATTACTGATCGCGAAGGGTTTTGCCCCCTTCCGGGTTTGAATTTTGTACTGTACTCCTTCTATTTTCCCCAATCCTTGGAAGACTTCCGGGTATTCGCTTAAGATACGTTTTTTGTAAGTGTCCTCGTGTATTTATTGAATCCTTGCTTCCCCTGAAATCTCTATAATTTGGATATTCCCTCCTTTCTTTTTAACATCTACTAATCCCAGATCTACCATTTCTGGGCGCCCCAAACAAGTTTCCCTTGGTCTTTGCTACGTACATTTTTAAGATTCTCTTTTTTCCCTGTTGTTCGACCGGTACTAATATTTCCCCTTTTATCTCAAGTTCCTGGCCTCCCGGTCCTCGCAAGGTTGTTCGTGTTTTCCTCAGTTTCACTTCGTCTTTGATTTCTTTGTAATCTTTTTCGGATATTACCGTAACGTCCGCTTCCGTGTCTATTTTGAACTGCATTGCTCTACTTAGGATTGGTAATTGTACATACCATGGTCCAACTGTGTATTCTCGTACGCTTCCAATTTGTTTTACTTCTAGCAGCTCTTGGCCACTGCTCGAGGTCTCCTGTTCTACCTCACCGACGGTCCTACAGAGTCTCATATAGTGTCCTCTGATTCCGCACTTCCTGGATTCTATTTCTTTCGCGGGGCACTTCTTGTATGGATGCCATGGTGTTTTGCCGCACCTCCCACAGTTGTTTCTCTTTTCCATCCTGTCATTTTGGTATCTTCTTTTCTGGGTTTGGTTTTCTCTCGTATACCTGTTCCGATTTCTTTCTTCCTGTGATTTCTTGTTTACCATCTCGACATCTCTTCTTTTCTTCTTAATTCCATGTTTTGTTTCTTTATTTCCTCAGATTGTTTTATTTTCTCTATTGCTTTCCTGAGGGTCAATGTCTCGTCCAATTGCAGCACCTCTGACAGTCGTACGTCTCTAATCCCGATCACGAGTTGATCTCGGATAAGTTCTACTTCCATATTCCCGTATTTGCATGACTTCCCGAGTTCCATTAGTGTATCTATGTATTCTTCCACGCTCTCACTCTCTGTCTGGATTCTCTTATTGAACTTCGCTCGTTCATATATTACGTTCGTTTTGCTCACGAAATAGTCTTCTAAAATGGTTATTGTCTCGGTGTATGTTGTTAAGTCTTCTTCTTTTTTCTGTGCTGTATTTAAAATTTTGCTCACTTCCATTCCCATGTACAGTAGATTGTTTAATTTGAGTTTGTTCATCGCATTTATTTAACTCCACCTCCACTCTGTACCGTTCGCAATTCTTCCTCCAGTTTATGCAGCTTTCCTTGTTGTAATTGAATTTATCCGGCTGTGGTACTGTGTTATGCGTTCTCGGTATATTCTGTCTTGGGTCGTGCTGCACTTGCATGCTCACTATTAATCTCGTTAGGTTATTTACCTGGTCTCGCAGCTGTTCGATGTCTTCCGACATTTTGTTTGGTTACGTAGTATCCCACGTTCCCCGTTCGCTGCTCACTTATTTACTGTTCGTCTGTTTTTTCACCTGACACCATGTAACACCCCGTAATAACAACAACTCGTTAAAGGTATTTGTTCGTTTATTTCTTAATATATATATACAGGTCATGTCACGCCCGCTATCCGTCACGCTCCGCTCTCTACTGTCCTCTCCCAATGCTGCCAACCACCTCCAATTTTAATACAAAATGAATCGAATAGATATGTCCACAATATTAGCCCTAGAACTGTATCGCATTTTTTTTACCTATTCCCGTATCGCGGAGTAAAAAAACACCCGTATGTCGGGCCCAGCATGACTTTTAGAGCTCCGTGGGGACTTAATTTTTAATCTAAAATCGCGTGAACCAAGTAGTTTTGGCCAAAAGTTTGAAGGGTTCGAGAAAAACGAATAAGAAGGGCGAGAAACGTAAAATTCTAGCAAGAATGACAATTTTTTAATGATTGCGATATCTCAGAGTTTTTAACCAAATCGAGTAATTCCAACGGGGTTATAGAGGGGAGATACTTTGTTTTAAGGATATTATAGTCGTTCTGGTCAATTCTCCAAAAAAGGTATTTATTTTGAGAAATCAAACAGCGCAAATTGCAAGGCTTTCAAAAATCGAGTTTTGCCGCAGACATGGTTATAATTAGTAAGAATTTCTTTTAAATTGGAAAAACATCTTTTGTTGAAAGGAAAAAGTACAATGTTGAGCATAAATCTTAAATTTATCATTGCATATTTTTTATCGTGATTTCATTCTTGCTCACCGCACGCTTGACAGAGAACAGGCATTACATCGAGAGCATTTTACTCCATATTTTCGGTCGATGGTTCTGGGACAATAAACACACCTCCCCTGTCTTCCTGTTCCACCTATGCCTTGTCAGATTATCCGTTCATTCAATATTTCTTGAATGTAAAATACTGTTTGGCGTGGCAGATTGGTCAACTCTTTCCTTCTCTGGATATGAGCAATTGTAAGGTCGACTGAATTTTTCAAGAAGTCTCTCATGTTAAGTGGAGGATTTTGAGCATTGAAATTATATATGATTGAAGTGTTTATCCCTGATTGGTCCAGCATCCCTATGAAAACTCTCACTGCCCATCTTTTCGTTTTTCTTGCTGTGGCACATCTGATCGAGTGTCAGTGCCACCTTTTGTCATGTAAAACATGATCGTCTCTGGTTTATTCGTATTCTCAGCTATTTCTCGCAATCGATCAAATATTGATAAAACAAGAACCACTTTATTATTCTTGGGAGTGAAGGAAAGAAAGAAAGTTGGTTCGATCAAAAGCGAATTTTGAATGTCCTACCTCACAAGCATTTTTGAAAGAAGGTGGTATTTGAGATTTATTTTTCTTCGATGTCCCAACCATCGTGAGGTTCTTTTGCGACATGGTATCAAAAATTTCGGTACAGGAAAACCAGTTGTCGCATATTATATTTCTGAAGCTTTCATACAAGGTGCGGCAAAACAGACAGTGCAGTTTTGAAGGGCTATTAAAAAATAACGGCGAACTTAAAGAAATGGGGTTTATTTGAACTTAATCGGTACATCATGCCGTTTTATGCATTAAGTCCTGAAGATGACATCGATGACGGCGATTTCTGAAATTTTCGGCCGCATTTTGGCACATCTCGATGGGTATAGCGGCGATTTCCTCCCGAATTCGATCCCTGAGTTCTTCCAAGGTGCGAGGTCGATGCCTAAAAACCTACAGGAAGAAGTCGCAAATGCTCAGATCAGGGGAGCGTGCGGGCCACTCTACATCACCTCTCAGAGAAACGAGGCGCCCAGGGAACACCTGTCGCAGTTTCGTCATTGAAACTCGAGCAGTATGAGCCGTAGCCCCGTCCTGCTGAAACCAGATGTCTCCCAGATCTGCTTCCTCCATCAGTTCTCTCAATCGAGGTTGAAAAAAAAAATTCCAACATGAAAGCATAACGTTGAGCATTGACAGTTACGGTTCGTCCGTCCTCTTCAAAAAAATAAGGCCCAATCACCCCAAATTTGGTAATCGCACACCACACGGTGAGTTTTGGGGAGTGAAGTGGTCTCTCGTGAAGTTGCCTTGGGTTATTTACTGCCCAGTATTGAAAATTTTATTTATCCACCCCTCCACAGAGATGGAAGTGGGCCTCGTCACTACTAAAAAAAGTTGACCTCGCGTGGATCCGGTTCAAGATTTCTTGGGAGCGATTCATGTGGTTTTCATAATCAGGGGGCATTAACTTTTGAACAATCATCATTTGTAGGGGTGGAATGAGTCTTCATGCAATATCCGTCTTAGAGAGCGATCAGCAATGGTCAATGCAGTTGCATGCTTCCGAGCAGAGCGCCTAGGTGACCGTTCGATAGCTTCTCTTACTTTTGCTACATTTTCGGGTGTTCTTACCGTTCTGGGTCTTCCTAAACCGTTACGTCTTTGTGTGGAACCAGTTTCTTCTAATGTACGCACCCAACTCGCGATTAAATTACGGTGAGGGGCGGGATCACGACGCGCAAGATTGAAATGCAGCCGGAAGGCCCACTGGGTGGCGACGGCAGAACGGCCATTTTCAAGAAACGTGCGAAGCCCCGATGTTCTCCAGACCAAACCATGGTAACGACTAAAAACGGCACGATTCCCCCGACACAATGAGTTCCCTCCCTGGTAGGTACCCCCACCACACGGGATGTACTGAGCGTTCCAAACTGCACTGTCTGTTTTGCCGCACCCGGTAAATTGGCTCGCTTAATTTCCTAACATAATAGGATGGCACATTTTTACTTTCTTATCGTCCAAAACCAATTTACCAACATATGTAATTGCATTCACCAAATAAAATGTTTTTGAGTCGTTCAAATTGACTATTTTTACACCATATTTATCTGGTTTTAGACCTTAAAAGGGCAGAGCTTACGAAAAGACAACAATTGTTCGTCGATAGTACACTATTTTCCTGGGCTGTATAGGGTCCTACATTTTTCAACAAAAGAGTCCTAAATTTCTCTTATGGGGGCAAATTTATCCTCAAGACGACGACTGCTCAGATGTTCCTATCGTCAAATCTAAGGAATTGTGTAATGGCTTCAAATCTCCTTTGGGACATAACGGCACTTTTAGATTCCATAGACCATAAAGAGAGGTCATATTTGTTTTTGGATACCAGAAAAATGTAATAAATCAAGCCTTCAATTAAATTAAGTCGATATGTTTATATAAACTATCCAACTGCCTCTTTATTTCTCGATCCTCGGTATAACGGTCAATTTCTTCATTTTTATGCCGGACAATTTTCGAAAGTATGGCTTCGTCGAAATATAAACTCCAACTTCCATAAAAAGATCTCACCTCTTTTGCATGTCCTATTGGAGGCTGAAAAGTCGAGGCTATGGGGCCTCCATTTGACAGTCTTTCACGCGAAGTGGTATACCATTTATTCCCATAACAATACTTTTTCGTCGTCCGCGATTACTACCACTAGTTGCTAGGCCTCTTCCCCGTTCTCGTCCTCAACTTCCTCTCCTCTTTGTATTACGCGGTTTCTTGGCTGCTGGAGCTGTATCTGAGTGTGGGCACTATACTTACCCAAAAAGTGCGAAAAAACCCAAAAAGAAAACACTTGAAGGTGACGAAAAATATACACAAAATGTATCGCGGGGTGAAAAAACACCCCAGACGCACTTTAAGTCTTTACTGCTCGAGGCTACACGTGTTACTGCTCTCTCTACTCCCAGATGTTGAAATTGAATTATGATTACGGTTTCGGGTCGTAAACGTAGGCCGGTTGCGTTTGGCGCGAGATTTGAACCGCTCTGGGGTGTTTCTTCACCCCGCGATACAGTTCTAGGATTAGTTTAGCAAAAGTTAGTATGAAAACTTTCAGTTTGAAATTGAGGAGAAAACTACAACACGTGTACTGTAATAACAAATAGTATAATTCAAAACGAGTTCAATAGCACGCGTTCAAGTTTAGAAAACGACGAGCGTAGCGAGGAGTTTTCTAATGGACAAGTGCGAGAAAAGGCCTTATGAACGAGTTTTTTATTTATTATTATATACCCCCTTAAAGTAGAGCCAAAATGGGATTTTTTCCCGAAAGAATCATCAAATTTGGTTGAAAAGTCGTTGTGTTTTGTGCGAAAAACCTCAAAATGCACATTTTTTTTAAACACCCATAACTTGGTGCCAAATCATCATAGGACGATTCGTTATTAGAGTCCTGTATAAGGAATTGGTCAAATTTTAATGCCTTTATTATCGAGTCGACAAAATTTTTCCAACTCCGCAGACATCGTCAAAGTTGGACTGGTTTCCTGAAAAAAAAATTTTTTTTTCGATATAAAGAAAACACTTAACTTTTTTATACCACTTTTTTCTTTTCTTTATATCGAAATTGAAAATGTACCACGAAGTGAACGCCTCCAAGATTCAAGAAAAATTTTTTTGTTTAAATTGTGACTGTTGAGATTCATCCAAAGTAGTGCTTTCCATACTAGCAACAGATTACACAAATAGCAACTTTGTGTACTGTGTGTAGTTAACATTTCTAAAATGTTTTTTTTTTAATTTAGAAGTATTTTAACTATTTCATTTAGCTATTCCAAATAATATGAACTACCAAAACGTAAATAATAAAACTGTTTTAGGACACCACCCCTGGGTTAAATTTTGATGCTGAGGTCAATCAACACACAAAGAATTACATGGAACTTTTCAACGGTTTCGATGAGTGCATCAGAGCTGGAAATTCGGGTGCAGAGAAGATTGACATAAAAGTGGCCCAAGCTCTTCTATTCGCAACAATTGGATTGATTTCCTTCGCAAAACATAGTTTTTAAGGACAATTTTGTAATTTGACTAATAGTTAAGTACACGCCCTTGAAACATTTTTAGCAATAAAGTAAACATTGATAATATAAAATTACTTGCTTTTACTGTTTTCGCGTCTGGATTTGAATTGTTTTTTTCGTTAACAGTAGGTACAGTACAAAAATCTATAGGACAACATTATTTATTACAAAATTTTATTTAGTCCAGATTTAAACCGGTTAAATTGGGAAAAAGTTTTATATTTCTAGTATTACTTGTAGTCTGGAAAGGCATTTACCTTAACTCTTGTAGTTTTGAAAATAACAAACAAAAAGTTTTATTTTCTTTATTAAATTAAACACAGATTCAACTTTCATTTTTACTTGCAATTTGGACTATTTTACAAAAATCTTTGCAAGCTCTGTATTTTAAAAACTAAATCAGGTTTTTTAATAAAACTTTTAACTTCAGCTTTATTTGGCAATATTAAAAAAGCTTGTGGTGCAATTAGAATCTGACGCAGCGTATTTAGACCGGGCCCTTTTGGTGACAATGTCAAAAAACGGCACTAGTTTTTAGACATACCAAATAAACTGAAATTTCAAGGTAAAAAGACATCTATTGACGGAGCTACAATAGTACCTCTGAGTTATAATCCAGCGATATTTTAGCGCTAATTAGCGAGGTTATTCCGTTTCTGGTATCAGCAAACGGGGCTCTGTCGTGCCTTACGATCGTAACTTATCTGCTCATATCTAAAATGATTAAATAGGTAAATAAGTGGACGATAAAGAATGTCGCAGTACATAAAACAATATTGGATCATTTTCTGTTCAGATGTGCCTGATGCTAATCGTAACCATTGTAATTATCGAATCAGTCTGTCAAGATGGTAAGTAATATAATCGTATAGAATTTTAGATATCTAATAGGTACTATGTTAGATATAAGTAAAGATGCGACAAATACTCCTTATATTGAGGTTATTTCTATTATGTTTCTAGCGATAAATTCATTTGCTGCGACAAACGACGCGGAGAAATCGTAGGTTCATCTTCCAAAATTTCTTGGGCTGTGTTAATAGCATCCTGAGTACGTTTGACTAGTCTACTACTTCCTGATTTACGGAGAATACTACCCGTTTCATGAAATAATATAACAGATCGTAATAAGGTATTTCTAAATTTTTCATAAATAACGGGAACGTTAGGAAATTCCTGAAACTCTGCCATAGGTGCGTCGAATGAATACACCCAATTTCCGTCCACTTTAGTCCCATTTCGGAAATAATTTTCAACTAGAAGCGTTTTTTGCTGGTAGCTGTAAACCATTATGAGCATGGAATAATTGTGACTTTTAGAAAGATCTGACGTTATGTATGGCAATTCCTAACATGTGTACCAACTTACATTTAAAAAAATAAAAAATCATGGCACACCAGAGCGCATTAGCCCACTTGACAGAAATCACATTTTCGGAATGTCATTTAAAAACGTATTTTAATTAATTAACCAATCGGTCGGGCAAAAAATAGTATAAGCATCTCGGGCGTTAGTGCTACCGGTCTCGGGTAAGACTCCAAAGTTGTGCTTTCCACACTAGCAACAGATTACACAAAGTTGCAAGTGTATTGGGCATTTCTAAACTGTCTTTTGATTTAGTGGTATTAGGGCTTATTTCATTTAGCTATTCCGAATAATTTGAACTACCAATACGTAAATAATAAAACTGTTTTAGGATACTACGCCAGGGTTGAATTTTGATGCTGAGGTCAATCAATACACATAGAATTACATTGAACTTTTCAACGGTTTTGATGAGTGCATTTGAGCTGGAAATTCTGGTGCAGAGAAGATTGATTTGAAAGTGGCCCAAGCTCTTCTATTTGCAACAATTGGATTGATTTCCTTCGCAAAGCATATTTTTTAAGGACTGTTTTGTAATTTCACTAATAGTTAAGTAAACGCCCTTGAAACGTTTTTCAGCAATAAAGTAAACATTGATAATATACAATATATACTTGCTTTTACTGTTTTCGCGTCTGAATTTTAATTTTTTTTTCATTAGCTTAGGTACAGTAAAAAAAATCTATAGGACAACATTATTTATTGCAAAATTCATTTGACAAATTTTAGTTGTGTAAACCAAATATCAGATAAATATACAAAAATAAAAATTCTCAAATAACATTTTGCAATAAAAAATGTTATCCTATAGATAAGCTTCAATTAGTATAGGAGAAAAAGATATTTGCATTTAGAGGATTTGCAGTGGCTCGGATTGAATATATGAACCTGTTCGTAACCGATCAAAATTAAGTCTCTAACTTATTGAAACAACTACAAAGTTAAAAGTTTTTTAGTCCAAACTAAAATCGGTTAAATTGGTAAAAAGTTGTGTATTTTTCTTTCTAGTTGTAGTCTGAATAGGCATTTACCTTATTTTTTTAGTTTTGAAAATAACAAACAAAAAGTTTGATTTTCTTTATTACCAGTAAACGGGATCGCTTCGTTTTTAACGATCGTATCTTATCTGCTCATATCTAAAATGATTAAATAGGTAAATAAGTGGGCGATAAAGAATGTCGCAGTACATAGAATAATATGCGATCATTTTCTGTTCAGAAGATGTTCCTAATGCTAATCGTGGCCATAGTAATTATAGAATCAGGCTGTGAAGATGGTAAGTAATATAATCGTATAGAATTTTAGATATCTAATAGGTACTATGTTAGATATGAGTAAAGATGCGACAAATACAAGTACTAGGTGGGCTAAAAGAAGTCATCGGATGTTGTTTGGCTTTCAAAAATTTCGATTCTTTTTTTTGATTATGTTTATTTGAACCTTTAGAATTTTATTGGTCAAGTCGAGAAGATGATAT
The DNA here is from genome assembly GCA_910593695.2 of Ocypus olens. NCBI lineage: Eukaryota > Metazoa > Arthropoda > Insecta > Coleoptera > Staphylinidae > Ocypus > Ocypus olens. Next base: position 9,675,255 of record OU343061.1, read on the forward strand.
CAGCCAAATGGGCGCCGTCACAATTGATTGCCATATGGGCTCGTTTTATGGCATTTTTCATCACTTCGGCGAGAACTTCGGGCGACAGATTCTCGCACTCGTGTCGAATGTTGTCCTTGAGGGCTTCCAGGGTCTCGGGCTTGTTCACGTAAACACGGGGCTTCAAAAAACTCCACAAAAAAAGTCTGGAACGGTTAAATCGGGCGATCTTGCGGGCCAGTGCAAATCGCCAAAACGAGAGATGAGGCGACCCGGGAACGCCGCCTTCACAATATCCATTGTGGCTCGCGCAGTGTGTGCCGTTGCTCCGTCCTGTTGGAACCACATGTCCTCCAGTCCGAATTCGTCCAATTGCGGCAGAAAAAACTCGGTTAACATGGCCCTATAGAGCGCACCGTCCACTGTTGTCGTTTGACCAGCGGCGTTCTCGAAAAAAAATGGCCTAATGACTTCTCCAGCGTGAACAGCGCTTTGAGCGGGTGTATTGGCTCCTCGTGTATCACTCGTGGATTTTCGGTGCCCCAGAAGCGATAGTTTTGCTTGTTCACGTACCCGCTGACGTGGAAATGAGCCTCATCGCTCATTATGATTTTGGTCGAAAAATCGTCCACTTCCTCCTCGAGATTGAGGATGGCTTGGGCGTAGGTTACACGCGTTTGGCGGTCGACAGGCAGCAGCTGATGCACGGACTGGACTTTGTACGGGAACTCGCGCAGGTCTTTGACCAAAATTCGCCTTAGGGACGACCGGCTGATGGCTAATTGTGAGGCACGGCGTCTGGTAGATGTTTCCGGCGACAGCGCGACATCCTCGGCAACAGCGGCGATATTCTCGGCAGAACGGGCGCTCCGGTGCCGGCCACTCTTGGCAACGTCTCGTGTGGTCCCATACTCTTCAAGGTTGGTGGCCAAACGGCGCAGTGTTTGCGCAGTCGGTGTCGGACGCCAACACCACAGACGAATTGTTACGCAAAAAAATAGACACGATTATTCCGCGTTCTTGGGGAGTGTATCGCTCCATGGCTTGTTCCCTTGTATTCTACATCTGTCTAGTCCACAAATGTCAAAACAGATTTAACATTGGCGGCCATTTGCAAAAATAAGAGCATCTTCCAATAGGGTGATTTTTTTGGCCCACCTAGTAGTTAAAATTAACACGGTATACAAGTATGTATGCGAGTCATCAAATTTTAACATTCAATCACGAATTACAAACATGTTTGGCAATCATACGAGAGATTTTAAAGTCTGCATTGTTTTAATCGTATCACGATTAGTATATGTTTCACATTTTTTATTGATTTATTTCGAACGTGCAAAATAAATTTTGTATATTCCGTTTTATCATTGCCTGAAAAGTTATAAGGGTGTAGAATAGCGTATAATCTATTTTTCTACTGCGAACGTTAAAAAATTAAAGTGCGAAATTGGTTTTAATAAAACTGATACGTGTTGAAAGTTGTTGTTTACATAACAAAGCGTGGGAAACAGTGTTCGCCTCTTGCCATCGTACTAGCGTAAGGTAAACACATTTCAGACACACACTATTACATCGAAACTATAGATAAACTTATAGATCATAATAAACTTATTTTAATTTATTGACGCGTATTCCAAATTTATATTATTATTAAAATGTATACAACTAATTTTATTTGCTATTATTTGCACGCTTTCTCGTTGATTTCACCGGCAAACAATTAAGTGTGGCTGCACTCGCGGCCTCTTTTATGTCTTTGGCTCTGGGGAAGTACCAGTTCACTCGTCGTCGGCGCTCATATCGCTAAAGTGCTGCGATAGTCGGAGAGAAAAATAAAATCAGTGAAACAAAACCAAGTGTTTTAATTAATCAAATATATAATTATGTTTCACCACGGGTTAAGTGAGAAATTAATTAATCATAAAATGAATATAATTCAAACTGACAATTCTAATGTTACTGATGTAATAGTATTACAATTATTCGACCAAAAATCTTAAACATGATTTTTTTTTAACGTCAGTAGAAAAAAATGTGTCACCTCTTGTGAAAGTGCGTCTGTGCTTATCTGCACAACGGGCGACAAGCAAGCACTTTCCTTACGAGGTAGACAAATAACTGTTATCTTCATTTTCCTTGCTTTGTCAAGGCTGGCCCGGTGATAATATGTACCCGGATATGAGCTAATTCAGAGGGGCGCGGAGGCTCCTTTCGTAAAAAAAATCGCAATGCAATACTAGAAAGATATAGATAAGTAAGGAATGCTCACAAGAAATGTAATTGCTGCGAAGAAAAGTTACTATACTCGGCGCACCGAATCCGTGGTATATTGGATGTGCGTGATCTTCGCGTGATGTTCGCTGATTGGTCAGCGCAAACGCATGTAAAGCGCGTGTCACGCAGCCGAAATATAGTGATTACGTTATATCCATAAATCAATCTTTTTCAATTACAATTAAATAGGAAGTGGTAAATAGTTAAAAGACAAAAATTACTTGTATATTCTCGTGTTATATTTTAAGTGTGTTTCTGGCACAGAACTAAAATGTGGCAAGGCAGTGTGAATCAGGCTATTCATATCGTCTCGATGAACTATTACGAGGACGAGGGGTGAACGCAACGTGACCATACCACCGATTCGGTACGCCGAGTATAGAGTAGTGTACTGCTCAAAGCAAATAATAAGTCAAAAGCAGGCATCATTGATGAGGAAAGAAACAAGAACTTATGGATGGCTTAGCTGGTAGATTTGCAGACACTCAGGATAACGTAATAAAAATATGATATTCCACGTATTTTTATTAATTACTTCACTGAATCCGTGCTTTCTTTAACTAATAATGTGGCAAACATTGAACATAATAGCTCATTTTATGTGCAATTTATTTTTTCTTTTATTTTTTCCCGATGTCAATTCATGAAAGTGCAACAATTATAAAGACAGTCTGTGTTAAGAGGCCTTCTGGTCATGATAATATACCACGTAATAGTTTTGGGTAGTATCAAATATTCCTTAACCTATTTAATCAATCGTTCATTTCCTAAGGAACCAAAAATATCAATCACAGTCCCAATTAATAAGAAAAACGATAAAAGCAGCAGAATTATTAATTATAAGGCAGTGGCTCATTTATCAGTTTTTTTTTTCAAAAATTTATAAAAAAGCATTCTTAGCAGATTGACACCTTTTATAAATAAAGGAAATATTTTATCCAAAATCGGGTGTAATAATCGAATTATAGTGGTCATTTGAGCCATGTAATGTGGCTCATTACCCCCTAGTGAGAGAATAAGTTTCTCTCACGGAATGCATGGATCCTTCATAGGATTTTTAAATTATTTCAAATTGACACCAAGTACGTCAAAATTTCTTGTCAAAATTTTATAAACATTATTTCAATATTAAATGCAATTGCAGACGATTTTGGATAAAAAAAAATGTATTATATTCATGTGGAATTCCTCATTAGTCCCTTAAGAAAATTAAGTTTTTCTTGCGGGACAAATTACATACATTCGGGACGAAAAATTGACGCATTTTTGTCCTTCGTATAACAAGGGGGCTAGAAATAAAACCGCATGTGTCTCTTTCAATCCTACACGGACATTTGACACCAGCTTCTCCTCGACAAATTATTTGATCAAGGCATGTGAGGCCAAGAACTTAACTGGTTGATCTCATATTTAGATGGTCGATCTCAAAGGGTATCGGTCATACAGTATTGCCCGAGGCAAATAGGGTCCCAACAGGTGTTCCTCAGGGTCCCCTGATATTTATTTTACTTTTAAAACATATAATCGAATCCATATCCAATGGTTTCAATACATTATTTGCAGATGATGCATCTGCCTCAGTTATCGGTAAAAATAACTTGGAACTAGAACAAGGGGGGGCAGCTGCCATCTCCTGGAAAATGAATTTATTAACTTAAAGTAATATTTTATATACTAAACTTGTATGTATTCGGTAAATGTATACTTTAAAAATTACATCAAAATTAAAAATTATAACAAAAAGTGCGATCCACGTTATGTTCGATGAATCCGAAAAAAAAAAGTTGAAGTACAACGACGAGCGGGCACGGTTCTACCCGACGCGTATAATACAGTGCGATCGAATAAAAGTTAGTTAAAGTTGGCCATGAGCCAAAATTCCTAAACTTATTGGCAAGTGTCAAGCTGGAGTATATTGGTATTTTCCAATTTAGGAACTAGAAAAATACAAGCTGTTTTTTATTCATGACTTGCTTTGACTAATTTTTTATTCGATCTCGCTGTATATTACTGTACATTTTAGTAGAAATTAACAATTTTTGACGGTTGTAAATTGTTATTTGTGGTAGTTGAAAATTTCTTTTTTCTGCCAACGTGCCATTTGAGGTGATAGAAATATGCGATTTTTGACAGTTGAGATTTTCTTTTTTCTTTTAATATCAAAAAATGCCATTTTTGATTGTAAAAATTTACAATTTTTTGATGCTACTAATTTCTTTATTTACTGTTGAATCGTACCGTTTGTGGTGGCAGAAATGCAGAATTTTTGACAATTTGTAATTGTTACTTTTGATCATTAGAAATTTCCCTTTTTTAATATTGAAAAATGCCGATAGCGATAGTAGAAATGCTCAAATTTTAACAGTCTAATATTTTTGGTATTTGGAAATGTTCTTTTTATTATTGAGACGTGCCGTATTTAGTAATGAGCCATTTTTGACAGTATTGAATAGTTATTTTCAACATTTGAAAATTTCCTTTTTACTGCTAAGTGCCATTTGTGATGGTACTGCTATTTTTGACAGTTCTAAATTGTCATTTTTAGCAGTTGAAATTTACATATTTTTTAATATCAAAAAATGCCGTCTTTGATAGTAAAAAAACATAATTTTTGGCAGCTGCAAATTTCTTTATTTACCGTTGAATCGTGCCGTTTGTGGTGGCAAAAACGCCATTTTTAGCAGTTAAAAATGCCGTTTTTGATAGTAAAAATTCACATATTTTGACCGCTGCAAATTTCTTTATATGCCGTTTGTGGTGGCAGAAATGCAGAATTTTTGACAATTCCAAATTTTAATTTTTGACGGTTAAAAATGTATCTTTTTACTATTGAAAAATGCTGTTTCTGACAGTAGAATTGCACAAATGTTTGACAATTTGTAATTGTTTCGTTTGGCCGTTGGAAATTTCCCTTTTTTTAATATTGAAAAATGCTGATAGTGGTAGTTGAAATGTTAAAATTTTGACAGTCTAACATTTAGGGCATTTGGATTTTTTTTTTATTGTTGAAACGTGCCGTTTTCAGTAATGAGCAATTTTTGACAGTATTGAATTGTTATTTTCAACAATTGAAAATTTCCTTTTTACTACTAAGTGCCATTTGTGATAGTAGTGCTATTTTTGACAGTTCAAAATTGTTATTTTTAGTAGTTGAAATTTTCCCTTTTTATACAAAAAACTGCCATCTTTGACAGTAAAAAAAAAATTCTGGCTGCTGCAAATTTATTTATTTACCATTGAATCGTACCGTTTGTGGTGGCAAAAATGCAGAATTTTTAGCAATACAAAAATGGCAATTTTCTTTTTTAGTATCAAATAGGAGTATGTAGGCAACCATAAAAGGTACCCAAATAAGCAATAAAATACATAGCATGCAATTTAAAAAATATATCATCATGCCGTCATGCTTTTTTGGGACACCCTGTATAATCAAAAATATTTTCCAGGAATGCATCATAGGATACAAATATATTCTACAAAATATCGAAATGCTAACTTAATTAGTAACTATAGACCTAACTTTTCGATTTTATTGTTAAAATTTTCGATTTTTTTGGTCGGCATTTTTGATTTTTCAATTAATCTACATTTATTATCTTCAGGTCCGAGTTTCGATGTTTTCAAATTTTTGGCCAAAATTGTAGACTTTTATTTTTTGTATCTTTTGCCCTAAATTTGTATTAATTTTCTTTTATTTGTATCTTAAATTTTTTTTTCTTGGTCCACGGTTTTTATTTTTAGGACTGAATTTTAGATTTTTAGTCGTATATTTTAGATTTTTGGTCTTTTTATCCTGTATTTTAGATTTTTTTAACTTGGATTATTGATTTCATTTCGTAAATTTATTATTTCGTAAACTTATTATTAGCGTCCGAAAGTAGCAAATTATTTTTTTTTTATTTTCAATTTTTCGGCCTGCATTTTTATTTTTAGATCAGGTTATTTTTAATTTTTTGCCGATTTTTTAGGTTTGTTCCAAATTTTTGATTTTTTTGCCAAAATATTCGATTTGTTTGTTGAAATTTTGGATTTCTGGGTCTGCATTTTTTATTTTTATACCTGAGCTTTTGACCTTTTGTCCTAAATTTAGGCAAAATATCGAAAACTCGGGCCTAAAGATGAAAAATGCAGTCAAAAAAATCGAAAATTTCAACAAACAACAAACATACCGGAAAAAAAATCTCGCATATAAATCAATAATTCTTTATTTTGGCCTACATTTTTGATTGGTTTGTTGAAATTTTCGATATTTCCGCACTTTCGATTTTCTGTTTTTGTTAAAAACTTTGATTTTTTGTCCTTTATTTTAGACTTTTTGACCTGAATTATTTATTTTTACGTGGAAATTTTTGATTTACTTGCGGATTTTTTTTTTTTTTGGGTCAAAGTTTTTTATTTTTGTCCTTTATTTTAGATTTTCCCACCTACATTTTTGAATTTTTTGACTTGTATTTTCAAGGGTTTTGTATTCATTTCAGATTATTTATTTCATTTTATATTTTTTGTTTTGGTGGGTTCTAATTTAAAAATTGGGCTCGTTATATAGAGCTAAGGAGCCATGACACTACCTCTAGTTTCAAGCTGAGCAAGACTTTTTAATTAATTTTTAAAACACTTACTTTGGTCTAGGAAGATAAATCGTATATTGTATAAGTGGCTCTACCATCAACATATTCCACGAGCCGCCACTGTTGGACGTTCTTTGATTATAGATTATAGAAGGGAACATTAGAAAACGTATGCCGTGTTATAGTTCTCGCATACAACGCTAACACTAAGTAATACAACATATATTTTGAGGTATAAATGTTTTCTATATATATATTTTGTAGTACATACAATGTTTACATAAAACAGCTACTTCTAGCAATATGTCCGTTCAAAGTTGATGAGTTTTTAAATTATACCTTTTGAAATAAGCATGTTATTTTATAACCTATATATTTTTTTGACGAGTGTACATATTTCCTTGTAAATATTCTAGCACAATAAACACTATTACTATTTACACTTTAAAAAAATCTCTAAATGCGAAATCCCAGATAATGCTAATGAACGAATATAAATATTTTGAATCAACTTGATATTTCCTATATTCAACCCGACTTACGTATATATTTCCGACGCCTTCTAAATATTAAATAAGCAGTCATTCAATATTCAGTCCCAGCTCTCGTTGGCCTTACTGCACAAAAGATGAACAAAGAGCGAAAAGTTCTACTTTACGAACCATTTATACACCATTACAAATAAATACATTGTTTCGTTTCAGTTGTTATATCCACTTTTGAAACCAATAGAGATGAATGTAATGAACTCAATTCTGCATCCACGAACATTAAATGCAAAGTTTGTGACAATATGTAAGTAATAAAAAAAATATTTCACTTCAATCGGCAATAAAATATTCCTTCAAGTTATGGTAGATACAGCAGGTAATTATTGGTGATTGATCTTGAGATCCTACCAGTGACGATTCGCGGGTTTTTTTCTGGTACGGCCGAGGAACAAGAGGTAGTAATACAGATAGGTAGGGTCAGTTGCAGAGACGGCCGTACCAGAAAAAACCCCGCGAACCGTCACTGGATCCTACGACTGTGGTATTATGTGCATTTATGAGAGTAACTTTAGAGGATTGCCTCCATCATCATATTCTAATGGCAAATGGTACCTGTATCCCACCCAGCTGCAGACCCAAACCGACGCACCCATTTTGAATAATGTCTGATTTAATAACTTTATATTTAATTTTTCATGGCAAGTTATTTTAAAAGTTTGCATTTCAAGTGATAGTTAAAAAATATCAGATGTGTTCAAATCAAAATTATTTATTCCCAATAATATCAGCATGGCCTTAAAATTCCCAGTAATTTACTGGCAAAACTTTGAGTTTTTTAATCATTTTATATTTCAGAATTAATTGTTTGCTTGATATCGACAAAGGAGAAACAACGTTTGGCCTGGTATCCTCAGAAGATGCTATTATATCTGCTCAATTTTTACAAAACACCATAGTAGCTGCCGAAATAAGGGATGCGATAAGTATGATTTTAAAGTATGATTTCCACATAATAAATCAATTTTAAACGTAGTTAAATAAATTTCAGCTGCAGTATGTTGAAATAAACATATTAAACTTTAACTAGGGCTCGAATTTTTCTTCCAAGATTCGTAAAAAATATTCGAAAATTGAAGTTTCAAAGTTTAGAAGATTCGTAGCTTCGAATTTTAGATTTTGCAGTTTAATTTCGGAAAATTTCATTTTTATCAATTTTTTAAAAAACTAATTAAAACGATTTATTTTGCAAGACATGTTATCGTTTTTTACCTTGCCAATACATTAGTTTGATGTCAATTTATTATTACAGCCACTCAGTATGCGCATCTTAAGTTTCGTCTTGGGTTATCGAGGAAAAATTTTGAAATTACATAAAAGTTTAAAGAACTGTTTATGGTTTTGGGATTGACAAATTTGAAAACTTTGAAACTTCACAACTTCGATCCTTTGAAAAAATCGAAAACTTCGATACTTCGAATCTTCGTAAAAAAAATTCGGAAAGTTCTCTTCGTTTTTTTGGATTCTTCGAAGTTTCGAAGTTGCGAAGCTTCGAATTATTAGGATCTCTAGCTTTAATGACTAGATTTTTCGTATTTGCTATTTCTCGATAGTGATGGTAAATGGATGGATGGACTGTGATGGTAAATGGATTTTGAAATACGTTTGAATTTTTTACTTCTACGCTGTTTAAGCTACATTATGGACAATACTGAACATTTTTTTACTCGTACAAAATGTTTAAGCTACATTATAAACAATACCGACACAACTGTAATTTCGACCTTTGGTGGTCAATATAAGAGTTGTAACGTTAATATTTTTTGTAGGATACAGAGACCCCTATCAGGAAGAAGTAGTGGTTGTAGCGAAAAATTTAGCAAGCACCAACCTACAAAACGCTAAATACTGCCACATCGATGAAAAAGCGAACCAATGGGTGAAGTATGGTTCACTAATATTCCAAGATTTTGTGCTCTCGACGAACAAGGATTACTCTCTGAAACCAACAGACGTATTTTCTATTTCAGAATACCGCTATAAAATATTAAATTCTTTCCTTGGCGATTCCTGCATACCACATGCCAAATTGCCAAAGCTCTGTAAAACTTGTACACATCCAAAAAATTGCACTTATAGTACAAATGGATTAATAGAAAGCGTAAATTGCTTCAATAAAGGGGGGAATATTGCTATTACTACAAAGAACATGTGTAAGAATATGAAAGCAGTTGGGTATATTTGCATGAATAACTCGTTATCTACCATACCTTGTTCTTGGTTTTCCATTCCTTGGCCACTAATTATCACACGCAGGTGAGTTCGGTTTTTATTTATTGTTATACTCAAACCTAATATTTACATTAATTTCTTAAATTTACGATTTTCTGTAGATTCAAAGGTGTCAACAATTATTTGGCAATGGTGACGTAAACTGTTTGTGAAAAATCTTCGATTTTCTGAATATTCAAAGGTGTCAAAAATTATTTGCAATGGTGATGTAAACTTTTCGTGAAAAATCATTTTTTATTTATACAAAGGTGCTGAAAATTATTTTTTCTACGACCGATTAATAAAGTGGGCTTTTGCGCATTCATTTGAGAACGCAAAGTAGACGATTCCCCAACACTGTACTTTGCCGCACGTTGCTATAGGTAACGTGCGGCAAAGTACACTTTCCCGCACACTTCAATTAAATGTAGGTGGTGCAGTCACTGCTAAAGATATTGGCCCTGGCATGAAAGGGATGTCACGGCTCTATAGTTCCTTTTGATATTAAACTCTCCTAGGGATTGTTGAGGAGTGCGGCCAGGGCGGAGGATGCATTTTGTGGATTTGCGTTATCACAAAGCGTGGTGTTGGTGCAGATCCCAAACGCATACTGTACGCTGTATTTGCAGTCTGCATATTCATATTATACCAGTGTATAATTTATTTTCAAGCTTCAAAGTGCGATATTTGACCGTAAGTAGAGTTGTACCAAGCACTCGAGACGTGTTGCGCAGTGGCCATCTTAAAGTCAATTGGCTCTGGAGATTTGTTGTCGCGATCTCCCAATGCTTTCTCACTCTGCGCAAACTTTACCCCCATACATCTCGAGTGCTCGGTAATACTGTAAATGCGTTTGGGATCCGCACCACAACCTCATACATCATGATATTTCCTCAACATTTGTTTTACAAATATTGCAAAAATATATACTTAGTAATATTTCCTTAACATTTTATACAAATATTGCTAAAACATATAAAAATCTATCATAATAAATATCACTGAAATATGTGTTTTGTTAATGTTTTACGTATTTAAAACATGCAGTACGGCAGTGTTTATAAAAATAAAATTTATTTAACGTCATATTGACGGATTTTTAGTTTACATATACAGGGTATTTTTTTTATCGTGGGCCATAGGATTTTACATGCTAAAAATTATACCTTGTGTTAATGTATATTTTATCATAAAATTTTGAAGGAAATTTTAGTTAGTAATAAATCAATTATTTTTCTACATGATGCGCTTAGTCAGAATAATTTAAACATGTTTTATGCCATTAAAAAATGAAATTATTTAAAATAAATAACTGAGCAAAAATAATCAAAGTACCTTGAATTTCTGAAATGTCAGATTGATTAGTGAATTAATTTTATTTTTTAATGGAATAAAACATGTTTAAGTTAATCTAATTACGCGCATCAAGGGGAAAAGTAATTGATTTATCACTAATTAAAATTTGCTTTAAAATTATATGTTAAAATATACATTAACACAAGGTATAATTTTTAGCATGTAAAATCCTATGGCCCACGATAAAAAAAAACATACTGTATGTTTGTCTATGTTATTATATGCGTCAGCCCATATGCCCCCCCCCCTCCCCAAATCAAATTACTGGGTGCACGCCTGACTGTATAATATGCTCTATACCTACAAATTCGTTTTGAAAAAAAAACCTGTAGTTTTAAATTTTTAATGTTGATAAATGAAATGAAGATAAGATCATCATTTCACTCCTCAAAACGTTTTAATAAGTGTTTAACGAGATATCAATAATACATATTCTAATGTTGAAATGGTTTTGTTTCTAGGGATAATTTTCAAAAAACAAAAAAATTTCTCACTAACATGTTTGTCGATTTCACGCAAGAAAACATCGACCAAAGACCTTATGTTCGAGTACTTCTCTACCCCGAGGCGACAGATGAGATATCATTTTTGGAAAAAGAAGTTAAATTAGACAGTTACATAGGTAAGTGCAGGTATAAGGATTTTTCAAATAATAATGTTGCTAAAACCTTATGGTTTCAGCAACATTATTATTTATATTTCGAAATGTGTCGATAACGATATTACGTCTAAAGCTGATTACAAAATCAATACCAGCATATTGGTCCCAAAACAAATATTAATTTCATTAATATCTGTTTACACAAAGGTCGTGGCCGGTTTTCTTATGGATAGGATGCCCCTAGCGATATCGGGCTGATTTTCACACACAAAGTACTTTATGGTCCAACACTAAATTACCCATCTTCTGGAACCACGTGGTTCCGGAGTTATGACGTTAAGCTAAAAAATAAATCAAATTCTCCGAAACGGCAACAGCAAAAATTTTGAAAGAAACCTCATAAGCAGGATATCTTAGGAGGGTTCAAACGAATATTTGTTTTTATTGTATTCCGACATCTGCAGGGTGTCCAAAAGAAATATTTTATTTTTCGAAGCGCGATTTTTTAACACCCTGTAGAGGTACCGCCACCATGTTTCATATGTAACATCACTACATACTCATGTATAACATATATTTAACTGGAGATGATCGTGGAGGTACAACATGGTGAAAAACTCAAAAAAAAAATCCAAAATATCCTTTCTTTTATACTCGCCAGCTTCAAATACAGTGGAGCCTCTCAAAAGTAAATATTTAAAGATAATCCCTTCCACGCACTAAGCTTCTTCTAGGAAACACGAGTACGGATAACGATCTACTTACAACTTCTCCAATGAGCACACCCCTTGCCCTAGTAGCACAAAATATTTCTTAAATATTAAAAAACACATATTTCTGTGATATTGATCATGACAAGTTTTTATATATTTTAGCAATATTTGTATAAAATGTTGAGGAAATTTTACTACATACACTCGTGGACAAAAAAATCCGGACACCGAAGTAAATGTCTGTTAGCATAAAAAACAAATATTTTTTTTTTACTTTTTTTTACAGACGTGAAAAATACTCGATAAATTGAGAATTGAAAATAAAAAAGAGGTACTAAACATTTTATTCAATAAGAAAAAGGCAGGAAACAGTGAGTCATACAAAATTGCAAAATTCCTTTGGTCTTATTGGCTAAGTTTTACATCTACATTGTCACATCATTTAAGTGATTAATAGTATGTACTACCTCTGCGAACTTTAATAACTTCTGCCATACGGCTCGGTAAACTTTGAATGCAGTTGGAGACCTCTTCTTGTGTAATGTTTTCCCACTCCTCACGAAGAGCTATTCGAAGATCCTTTGCCGAATTCGTCGCCCTAATGAATCCCAGAGATTTTCGATAGGTTTCAAATCTGGGCTTCTAGCTGGCCATTGTAAACAACGAATATTAACCTCATCCAAATATTGCTCAACCAGCCGTGCGCTGTGTGGTCGCGCGATATCGTACATTAATGTAAAGTTCTCACCTACGAATGGAGCAAATGGTACGACGTGATCAGCTAAACACTCGTTGTTGTATCTAACAGCCATCATGGCACCATTTTCAATGAGAACAAGCTCAGTTTCTCGTACAGTGACACACCAGCCCAAACCATTATACTACCACCCCCAAATGGCACTCTCGGAGATATAAAACACGCTGAAAATCGTTCACCATGTCTTCTCCGCCCACGTTCTCGTCCATCTGGAGAACGTAGACAAAAACGAGACTCATCTGTAAACAATCCGGAGCTCCATTGTTCTAATGTCCAGTCTTTATGTTCACGAGCAAATCGTAGTCGCTCAATACGATGAGTTGGGAGCAAACGTGGGCAAGCAGCAGGTTTTCTTGACTTCAATCTTCGGCGAACAGTTCGTGCAGAACTTGCAGTACCATAAACATCTTCCACTTGGCTAGACAAAATTGTTAATGGTAAACCACGGTCGCGTAGTGTAGACAATATCATAAAACAGTCTTCTCGCCGGTTTGTAGTGCGAGGTTTGCCTGACCCTGGCCTTCTTGTATATTCCCCAGTTCGGCAATGTCGCTGTATTGCGTCTTGGACCGTACTCCTGGGAATATTCAAGACAGCTGCGATGTATCGAATACTGCGTTCATCTTCGTTCAAAGCTACTGCTCTGGCTACATTTGTTGCTTGTCTTTTGTTAAAAGATAAGTACCAGCACCGACAGTTCAAATACTCTTTCAACACAAGCAGGCCAACTGATAAAAGCTAAATAAACAGCACACCCAGATTTTTTGAGTTTTGCATTATTTTTGTTTTTGTTGTTGTCTTGATAAATAAAATGTTAAATACCTCTTTTCAAGATACATTAACTTCGGTGTCCGGATTTTTTTGTCCACGAGTGCATATTTTTGCAATATTTATAAAAAAATGTTGAGGAAATATCATGATATATATTTCCGGCAATATTTGTACAAAATTAAAGGAAATGTTACAATATATAAATTTTGCGGATTTGCTTTATCACAAAATGTGAGGTTGTGGTGCGGATCCCAAACGTATGTACAGTATTACCAAACACTCCAGACGCGTGGGGCAGAGTAAGAAAGTATTCGGAGAGAACGAGAGCCAATTGACTTTTTCGGCTGTTGTTAAACCTTCAACATCGCCAATGAATTTACAAAGAAATCTGATTACATGAACATGGTTTTGTAGCTTAAGTTTAGATGTATATAGAGGGTGGTGGGTGGTCACGATCCTGCAATCCAACTAGTTAAACATCAACGAGGGTTGCACAGGTGTAGAACAATAACGAAAACGTAACGTTATTTTTTAATTTGTTTCTGTAAATTAATTCATTTGCAGCAAACTGTGCTATGGTCAACTGATTGGATTGTACAATAGGGCCTAGCCAACACCTTTCGCATCAACTTAATTTCAACAAGCAAAAGTACGTCCAGTTAAGAATGTTTCTTTAGCAACTCGTTGGAAAAGTTGAAAGTTTAAAAATAATACGAAATGCGATTTTCTAGCGTAAATAGGGACGATACAAGAGGTGGTGGGTGGGCCCTAAGTGGTGGGTGGTCCCTAGTCCGAGGTGGTGGGTGGGCCCTATTTCACTCTCCAATTCATGGATCATAAATAATAGTTTACAAGTAGCAATTAATACATAAGTGTAATAAAAAAACATCAAAGGACTTAATAATTCTTAATAAACTTATTTATTGGAGGAAACCTTGGCGCGGGAGCAACTGATTGGATTGTAGGATAGGGCCCACCCATCTCCCTCCGGATGAACGTTTATTTCAATTAAAAGCCCTGTTTCGGCTGTTGTTAAGCCTCCAACATCACCATTGAATTTATAAAGATATTTTATTACACGAACATGGATTTGCAGCTTAAATTAAGGCGAAAATTACGGGTGGTTCGTACGAATGTCACTTTTTAGAACAAAATGAAATATCCGCCGTTATGGTTTCATGGCAAACCTTTGTTTTTAATTCAAAATAATAGTCAAGTTTTTTTGAAAATATCTCGGTAAATACTCTGCAGAAATTATTGAGTAAGGTACCAAATGATTCAGCTTAAAAAGGTTTAAAAATAATATAAGAAGACCGATACTGTCAAATAATTAGGGGAGCCAATATTAACCCATTTCAAATTTTACATGTAAATCCCTATGAGCCGCTTCACAATTCAACACCCTGTATGTTCCTTAGTGCTAGTACAGTTATATAATCGTTATCAGAAAGTCGATATAATTAATTAGAAAAACGCCTTGAAAGGTTGTCAATATTTTTCACTGCTATTTTAAGCATTGACTTAACCGACACTGCACAGTTGTTATTTTTTATAAGAAGGAGTTTCAGAGACTCAACGATCAATGAAGAATTCTCCACTATTTTGCCATTGAAGGCTAAAACACGTATTATTTTCTAGGTGCGACACATACAATAATTCAAAAAAAGCACAGGCTGCGATGGTGCGTAATTTCCAAATCTGAAGCCCAAAAGTGCCTCTGGATCAAATGGGCGGCGTTTTATGGAGGGATCCATTTGAACATTACTTGTGATCAATTGCCTACCAGAGAAGCCTGTATCATAGACGTAATGGAAAATTCATCAGATTTATCGATTATGAGCAAGAGATTCAGCCCATTGTTCAGAAAGTAAGAATAGAAAACATAGCCATAGTTTGACGATAATTAGTTACATTTAGCCCACAAGTGAACATATACACAGTTGGCCAAAAAACGGTGCAAGTAGTTTTGTACTGTCATTTCTTCGTGAGTTATTAAAATTTTTAAATAATTTATATAACACTGAAAAGCCCAATTTTTATAGATATAATGAAGTACTTTTGCTCTAAAAAAATAGTACTTAAACTTGTGCCCGGAGCACCTTCTTGGCTTGAGTTAATGCATGAACTTCTATACTCTCAGGATATTTTTGTCCCAAAAACTAAAATAACTGACAGAAGTGACAGATAATGTCTAAGATTCATTAGAAAATCAAAACAAATCATGGCTCACTAATTTTGATACCTACAAATGCGACAGTGCATTATAAATTCCCGCCTTTGCAGAGCCTTCGTTAAGGTGAAATATCCTTGATAAAGAAAGTTTTAAAAAATGCAATTAATATTTTTTGTAAACTACAAAGTGTAAACATTTTGTTGTTGAAAGCAATATTTAATGCGTTAATTAATATTGAAAATATTAATATTTTCAATTTGTACAGTTTTTTTTGCCCACTGTGTACATTGTTTAAATAAACATTTCCACCAATTTCAAATGCCTGCGATTGTGAATCGTGAAGATGTTGCTAGAGCAATAGCCATCGGTGCAATTTTTTGTTGGCTCTTACAACTATGGTTGACACTTTCGTCAAACGAATTCTTTTGCAAGTAGACCGGGATCGGGATAAAAGCGAACAACGGCTCCGCGCGATAGCCCTCTTAATGTGTCAATAATGTTGAGAAGTCGCCAAACCACAGCAATGAAAGCACGAATTTGATTCGCTCAACTACGGCAGGTAGAAATAGGTGATCGAACTGTTAGAAGACGTCAAAGAGAGGCGGGTTTGTTAGCACACAGACTCGCAACAGCTCCAGCATTGCTCCCACGTCACCGCGTGGTTCGGTTACAATTTGGACAGTTCAACAGCGTGTCAAAGAGGGAGCCGCAGCGCGGGGTAAAAAACCGCCCTCGTTGACCTCCAGCTAGCTCTTAGGGTGAGTATAGACTAGAGGATTTACTAGTAACAGAACAACGAGCCGCTCTATGATATGTTCTAGTGTATCACCCTCACGAACCAGACGTCGAGCATGCTCGCAGTTTTGTTACAAACTAAATTGTACAAACCAAAGAGCGTATTGGTGTAACATTTCGTCGAGCCTTAGCGCGAGCGCGGGCGAGGGACGAACGACGTTCAATTCAACTATGTCCTGGGATAGGGAAAAAAACTTTATCGTTTATTGAAAAATACCGGAACCATGTCATTTTATGTGAGCATTGCGCCGAACAGAGCGCCGAGCATTCGCAGGAACGTACATGCTTTTGAAACTGAGCATTTTCCATTCGTGAGAACGTTACATTTCATAGAAATGCTCGAGAAAATGCTCTAGTGTATATCCACCCTTAGGAGTCGGGTCGCTATGAACACAGCACAAGAACACAGATGATGGGGTAGAGTAGATAAAAGAATATTGGCGCGATAACAATACCTCTTATTTACACACGGATTATGTTACAAAAAAGAAATGTTTAAAGTTCATATACATGGAAAGTCAAGAAAATAGTGCCATAAAAAGGAAACAGTCACTTAAGCAATTGTCACAACATTTCACCTATAGTTCGCATCGGGATACCCGACGAGTTCGCGGAGGGGTGACCGGCGGCTCGGCGGCAACGACAACGGCGGCGAAGGCAGCTGCGGCATCCGCAGCGGCGGCGACGGCAACGGCAGCGGCGGCAGATGTGGCGACGGCGGCGACGGTAGCGGCAACGACGGCAACGGCAACGACGGCAACGGCAGCGGCGGCGAAGACAGCGGCGTGGCGTCGTTGAATCGGCAGCGTTGCGTATCGGCGGCTATAGTAACGGCTGCGGCTGTTGTGTGTCTGATGAACTGAATTCTGATGTGAGTCGAATGATTTGATTTCTGAGTGATGACTGTCGAATTCTCTCTGATGATTGTTGAATTCTGACTGTCTTGAGAGCGCTCCTTTGCCTTTTACGGGGTCTACGCCCTACTGTTCTCTGGGTTGCGGGTGGTGGTGGTGGTGGTGGTAGGGTGCGAAGGGAGCATCCAGGTCGGCGCACCTGTTCTAACCAGCAAATTGCTCTTCCGAGAACAATTTGGGCTCGAGTCGATTTTGTCACGTAGGCAGGCAGCGGGAGGCGGCTCGACCGTCCTTTGTGTTGTCCTGGCAGCTGCACATTTCCTCTCATGGTTCTGCGAAAACAATCTCAACGATGCCCTCGGTAAATCGGCGCACAGCGGGTAGAGGCTCATCTTCATTGTGTTGTTACTGGCGGCCGTACTTCTTCGAAAATTATTAAGTTTGGAAATTTCGATAATATTCAAAAGGAGCAATGGTTAGCTTATAAAATGCAAATTAAGATAATACGCATGTTAAGACGCGTAGATAAACTAAGCGCCGACAACAAACGACCCCGGAAAACGAGAGAATTTTGAAGTGCGTAGAAAAGTATCTACATATGATGGCTGCCAGTATGAGTCGTTATCGTGGGTATGTCTTCACGAGGATAAATCCTTTCGAGGTTAAGGTGTGAGGGGATTCGATCTTCCCACACAGGATTCAAGATCCACTGAAAACTGCTGTTGCGCGTCTTGGGGAGGCACCACTGGTTGCTCTCGACGCTGGTCAGGATACTGGTCCTTGACGAGATCCTTCCGCGGTTGTGGTGCGAGGGGATTCGGGCATCTCGACACCGGATCTCGGCATCGCTGGATGCCTGGATCCTAGGATGCAGGCCGGGACACTGGTCCTTGGAGATCCTTCCAAAGGTGAGCTGTGAGGAGATTCGGGCATCTCGACACCAGATCACGGCATCACTGAATGCCTGGGGTGGCCGCATCCTGGCAGCAATCGCGTTTGGTCCTGCAGGGGATGAGCTGACATCCTGGAGTGTACTGGCACGGCGGGAACCAAGACGTGTGGTTGTCCCTCCAGTCCTTGGGGCGGCTGGTGCATCGGACGCCGGGGCGGAGCACGGGGCGGCTGGAGCTGGAGGTGTTCTGTGTTCTGGTCATGGATGGTATTGTCAATGTTGTTGATAGGCGCCACTGCATGTGTCACCGCATGCAGACGGGTGGTTGTAGGTGGTGTGCTGGGCTGGTGTTATAGGCGGTTTTGGTTCCAACGCCTTCGTCATTTGGAACGGTTTTCCATGTGTACACACAGCCGGTCGGGGGTGGCGTCACCATGCATTCCTAGGTGGTGCCTGCTTGTCGTCGGGCGAACGTGGATTGTTCGAATGTTGGGGCACTTACACTAACTTATTGCGTCTTTTCGCTGGGTACTAATACTAAGTCTAAAATTGTCATTTTACGCGATCATGGTCACGACTCGCGGCCCGTAGTCGCGGTCGTCCGGGGCGCTCGCTGCTTGCGGCGTCTGAAGCAGTAGGTGTGGCGTCTTGAGCGTCTTTTGCGGCGCTTTAAGACGATTGGTAGTTGCAGGGCCGGAGGGCGTCTCTTACTCAGGCGTCGTCTGCGGGCAGAGGTGTTATGTGGAAATAGATGCCTCTGATTGTACGGCCCGGTATGTCCCTCTTTGGGCAAGCAAACATCTTGGGAGCTACGGTTGTCCAGTGAAATAGCGTCGGAGCCCGCACAAGTGCTACAGTGGCACCTGGTTTCCGTGTGTCCATGTAGTCACGTTACCCCAGTGTTTCCCTTGGTGGTGGAAGCTGGCGTGGTCTTCTCAGCAACTGGTAGAGAATGCAGTACTGACGGTGCTGGAGTGATAGCTACTATTGCCACTGCAACCAAAAGGCGTTCTACAGCCCTTGGCACTATTCTCTCCCACTGGTCCTTCCCTGTAGTAATGGTCGGCGTTTGGAAGGCGATCGCACAGGTGGTGATGACTTGGTATCGTGGCAGCGGAGTCAATGTAGCCACTGTTGCCATGGAAAGTGCTGGTTTTGCCGTGGACTTAGGAATCAGTCGTTCCCAGCTACCTTCTCCAGTTGTGTCTGTTGCTGTCTCCATCCTGACTGCACTAAGACCGGGCGCAGTTCTGGTGCTGGTTACCGTCGGAGTGGTAATGCTGCCGACGTACAGCCCGTTCCATCCATCATCACTGGTATGGGTGGTGTAGCTGCTCTCCCTGGTTGTAAGTGTGGCCTCGTAGCCATCGTACAAGGAGTGGTAGTACTCCTTGTTGCTGTTCCGGTTTCTCCTTCTGTTCGTCGTGAGTTGCGTCACTCGGCCCCGTCCAGGTCCGCTGACCAGAGCGGCCCCGTTTGGTCTGACATCACGAGGTTAATCCTGGTATTCCTCTATATCGTTGGGTCATTGTAGCTGTCATCCTCAGGTCGTGGGCTTGCACTCGGCCTCGAGTTGAGCGACACTTCTCAAGCGAGGGGGGGAGCTGGCAAAGCGCGGGGTGAAAAACCGCCCTCGTTGACCTCCAGCTAGCTCTTACGAGTCGGCTCGCTATGAACACAGCACAACAACACAGATGATGGGGTAGAGGTAGATAAAAGAATATTGGCGCGATAACAATCGCTCTTATTTACACACGGATTATGTTACAAAAAATATGTTCAAAGTTCATATACATGAAAAGTTGTAATGGTTCTAACCCTGGTGTTGTACAAATTTGCAATTTGTACTGTTTTTACGTTGTGTGTTGTGTGTGTAGTAACCCTTAATTATTTAACAAGTTCGTTACCGATGTTAATATGTATCATCTTTATTCTTTTCTTTCTTTTCACTGACTTGGTGCATCGCTTATGTAGACTGAGTTTATTTTATTAGCTTATAACTGATTACTTGGACTTGGGATAGCGTAGGGATAATCAGAAATTACAATTTGACAACAACAAATAAATCAATGAAACAACAGATATGAGTTTAACGAATGAGTAGTTTATTCAAATTAAAATGCAACGAAATTGTTTATCATAAGTTTTGACAATTTTCAATTTAAAACCGATTATTTACCATTTACACATTTTAATATCGTGACCAGAACCCGTGTTTAGTACTACTTTTAGTACATTTGTTATAACTAAAAAAAAACCTTTATTTTTTCTTTCTCTTTTTCTTTTATTTCGACGTTATTGTATGTCATCCCCCAGGTCGCCAAAACGAGCAAGCTCGCCGGATTTAGGGGTGAAAGAACACACTGACTGATATTGTTTTCGTTATTATTATTGGAATTTATTTAAAGCATAACGTTTGTTACACATTGGTACGTCATCCCTCAGGTCGCCAAAACGAGCAAGCTCGCCGGATTTAGAGGGAAAGAACATATTGACTGATATTGTTTTCGATGTAATAGAGTAATTAGTTATTACCTATTGTCAGTTCCAGTAATCAGGAAAGATCATTGGAATAGTTAAGCATGCAAATATTGTGATTCATTTTACTCCCTGGCATGATCTAACATTTCTTTGGTTGATTTGAATTGACGTGGTCGTGGGAATTATAATTTCTTCCGATCTCGTGCCCTTGACTCGCTTATCTATTGATCATCGAATTGTACACTAAACAAATCCCTTAATTGAATCGGACGAAATGCGTCGCGAGTCTTCTCAGCTGCATTTCCTACATGACCTAATGTTATTTTTTGAGATAGTGATAATGGTAGATATTATAAAATGAGCGTGAAATCGGTAATTACTTCCCTAAGAATGTTTCGCTTAACAGTTTTTAGTGTTAAAAATTACCGATATTCCATATTCGAAACAAATAATATAACCGGTAAATTTTTCCGACGCTTTAAAGCGTTGGAAAAGGATATGGAGATTTCACGGAACAGGTGTATGAGAGAGGAAGCACCAATTTATTTATATTTTTTAATTACCCCCCTAGACTAGTTGGTTGGAAACGCCCTTGCAGTGGCGGAAACAGCAGCGGCAGCGGCGGCGAAGACAGCGGCATGGCGTCGTTGAATCGGCGGCGTGGCGTATCGACGGCTATGGTGACGGCTGCGGCTGTTGTGTCAGATGAACTGAATTCTGATGTGAATCGAATGATCTGATTTCTGAGTGATGACCGTCAATTCTCTCTGATAATTGTTGAATTCGGACTGAGTCTTGAGAGCGCTCCTTGCTCTTTTACGGGGTCCACGCCCTACTCTTCTCTGGGTTGCGGGTGGTGGTGGTGGTAGGGTGGAAGGGCGATTTAAAAATCTGGAGCTAACATCAGTCCATGACTAAAACGCACAAAGTCACAGTTTGTCAAGGTGTATTTAAAGAATCACTTAGCGTCATGGAAACATATGCGATAAATGGCATTTTAGAGGTGGGAGTAGAATCAAATTCTTAGATGCCTGTACTTGTAAAATATAAGTATAATTAATTTCTTCTTGTAAGTCAATTTTGTCGAATTCCGACTGTTGCAATAATTCAAGATTTTGGTTATTAACTATCGTTCACTTTTACTATATTTGGTACCGATAAGTTGAGTTGAAAATAGTCAATCCCAAAAAGTTTGGGTGTTCGGTCTTTTACCAGCAAGTTCCGCGCAAAATAAATAATTGCTCTATTAATAGTTATTTAACCAACTAGTGTGTTAATGATAGCGATTAATAGCTTGCGCGATTGCGTTAATTGCTGAGATCGCCAATTAACACACGAGTTGGTTACAAGATTTTTCTGTTGATCGTAACTTGATAGTAACTTAGAGAAAAATTAGATTAGAGAAAATCCAAACAAAATAAACAAACAAACTTGCTTTTAAGCCCTTTGTAACAATATCGACAAAAAATGCGAATAGTACCGATTCGGAATGATGTTGATGCCTTACCTGTTTCTCCTCACAGTAGGAAATAATACATTTTTTCGTAAAAATATTGACTCTTTTCTGGAAGCAAACTTAATGTTGCGTTATTTTCATTGGCTAGTACTTTAGGCGGTGTTAATGTTAACTCGACACTATCTATAGTAGCAGACATTCACTCGATACACGCGTTTTATAAATTTGACGTTTCACACTTTGACATTTATTGGTATATCAAAATCGAAGGCGCTAATTTGTTTCTAGCGCAGAGAATTAATATACTTTTGCATTTACATGTGAAACAAATAATAATAATAATAATAATAATTTATTGTCTATGAATGATACATTATGTCAATAACAACATTTTAGACTCGTCAAAAAATATATAGTGTTTGTATGTGATACATAAGATAACTAATGAATACAATACAATTATTATTATTTATATCAGTTACATTCCCAGTAATTATAAGTAATTAGCCACTCATGAATTAGTTATTTAATGCTAAACTAGAAATCGTTCATTAATGAAAAATCGTTTATTAATGAAAAACTTTCGTTAATGAAAAATCGTTTATTAATAAAAAATCGTTTATTAACGAAAAATCCTTTATTTATGAAAATTGTTCATTAATAGGGGTCGTTAATAAACGATTTTTGATACATTTGGGTACATTAAAGTTAGCCATTAACGAACCAGCAACGGAAAAGTTTTTTAAAAAAATCGCTCGGATGAGTCCATTTTCGTTCATTATTGCGCACTATTTGGCGTGCTCAAAAATATTGTGCCATCGCTAGTGTTTGAAGTGTGATGTAATCGGATGCAGTAAACGAATTCAGGTGTTATTGGTGCTTATAGTAGATGCGTGTTCTTGAGTTTCTGCGCTTACGTACCTACGTCTTCTTCTTCAACAGTTTTTGAATTCGCTGGCTTATGTTTTTTGGGTCGAAACACTCAGTAATTACGTTCACGTGACCCTTTACGGCCCATTTCGCAATAAAAAACTCACAAACAAGCATTGACCCAGGAGCGCGCGAATCGGACATGCGCCGTGATGTTTAACTAGCTATAACTCTCGAACTAGAGAGAAATCTGACAAACCCTTTTACAGGCTCATAAGACCCTTTAGATTAAAAAAATGAAGTAAAAAAAAATCGATGTTTTGAAACCGACAAGGTGTAAGTCCCGTTTAAGTGATTGCGCGGTTTTGATATTTTCCTATATTTCACAAAAAGTAAATACGTTTTTAAATTTTTACGGATGTCCAACAATTATTGCGTCCTGGATGGCTGTGGAATCAAAGATGAATGTCGACATTTCTTTCCAGAGAAAGACTAAGGCCGGGCGCACTTTGGACACTAATTGTGTCGTGCGTAAACGAATGAATACTGTTCGTACGAATTGAGTGCGCACACAAAATACGTTTTCCCAACAAGTTCGGATAGTTTTCGGACGTCGTAAGTAAACGCACGTATACGTACGATAAATCGCACGCAGTCTGCGCGCTCCTAATTGGTAGATCGGGATTGTTCATGCGTATTCGTACGTTTCCGCACGAATAAATAAAGAAAACGCATTCAAAGTGCGCGCGGCCTAAGACGACCAAGACAAGAGGCCTACCAGCACTTTTTCTGTGTCGAAGAAAACATTGAACAATTGCTATCACATCGTGTAAACAAGAATTAATTCATTGTTTCATTTCACAGTTCTCATGTTTGAGACACCCATTATTAAATTTACCACATTCTGATTTAAGAAAAATTGAACTTCTGCTCCAATAAACAACATGTCGAGTAAATGCAATAAATTTGTTATTTTTTTATACGTATTTTAGTATTAAAATTCAAGGATTAGAGGCAATATCACATACCCGTAACTACAACCCTCTCAAGTCGTTAATTCTAGTAAAATCTAAAGACGTAAATTCATTGGAAGGAAAGAGTGGTTGCTTTTCTGGATATCAAGATGAAGGTATATCAAGTTCTATATTCTAGGTTACGTTTGATGAAACATAGCATTCTGTGCCCTATAAGAATACAAATATATCTTTTCAGCATTTTTATCCTTCATGGCTCACAGAAAGGATTACAACCCCAATTTTCACGAACAGCTGAAAAATCTGTCTCCATCGACGGATGAGTCCATAATGTGTGATTCAAGTAAGTTAAAACGAAATCCAACAGATAATCGATAGCTGTAATAAATAAGACAATTTCAGGTAAATGTATTACTCTTTCCACAAAGAAACAAAACAACATTAAGGCTACCATGGATTGCTTGAAAGATCATGATTTTGCAGTGGTGATAGAAGACCGTAAGTATGAAATATTATTTCCAACCAACAACAAACTTCAGACCGGTTTCGGACAGCGAGGTAGAGTCGTTGATGAGGAATCGGAACTACTAAGACCCGCGTAGGTAGAGCCATCCCAAAATGTTGTGACACCTGGGGGTAAAGTTTGCGCAGAGTGAATATCGTGAATGTTCGTCCCTCCAGGAGGTGCTGATATTGCCTTATGGTGGCGTATATTGCAAGAAGCTCTCGGTGGTACGCTGCGTACTTCTGTTCAGCTGGTGATAACTTCCGTGGCATGAAAGCTAGTGGTTTCCACTCTCCCTGTTGCATTTATTGTATGACGCCTCCTAGAGCGTAGTCTGAAGCGTCGGTCGTGACTGCTAGGGGTGCGTTGGGCTCTGGATGCGCCAACAGTGCTGCCTCTGCGATTTGCTGCTTGCATCGCGCGAACGCGGCTCGTGCGTCATTTGTCCACTCGACGGGTTGGTTGCCTTTCTTCTTACCTTTCAGGAGGTCATTCAGCGGGCTTGTATGCTAGCAGCGTTGGGAATGAACCTTCTATAGTAGTTGATCATTCCGAGCATTTGTCTTATTCTCTTCGCTGTTTCGGGTAGCTGCAGGTTCTGGATGGTCACTACCTTGTCGGTGAGCGGTGTGGTTCCTTCTCCGGATATGATGTATCCTAGAAAAGCTATCCTGAATGCTCCGAATTCACACTTGGCTGGGTTGATTACTATTCCGTTGTTTCGTAGTCGTTGGAACAGTTGTCGTAAGTGCTTCTCGTGTTCGTCCTCTGATTTGGAGGCCACCAGAATGTCGTCGATATACACGTAGCAAAATTCGAGGTCTCGCAGGATTCCGTCCATGAACCGTTAAAATGTCTGAGCTGCGTTGCGTAGTCTAAACGTCATAAATGAGAATTCGAATAGTCCGAATGGCGTGGTGATTGCTGTTTTTGGAATGTCGTCCTCTGCTACAGGTATTTGATGGTAGGCTCTGACCAAATCGATCATGGAGAAATGCGTGCTGCCGTGTAGTTGTTTGGCACAATCTTCGATATGCGGAACGGGGTATTTATCCGGGATCGTTCTTGCGTTCAGTGCTCGGTAATCGCCGCATGGTCTCCATTCTGAGTTTTTTTCGACACTAGGTGAAGTGGCGAGGATCATGGATCTCGCTATCCCCATTTCACACATTGTTTTATATACGCTTTTCGCTATTCGTATCTTGTCGGGTGCGAGTCGGCGTGGTCTGCTGGATACTGTTTGGCCTGGCGTTGTTTGGATGTGGTGCACTGTTCCATGTCATGTGGTTGCTGGTAACCCGGCTGGTTTGCAGATCTCAGGGAATTCGCTCAGGATTTGGTGGTATTTTTTACTGTTGTTGATCGTGCTCACCGTTGCCTCGTCGCTTGTCGTCAGTTGACCGGGTGTGGTGATGCCTGAGTTTTCGGTGGCGGATGTCGGGTAGTAGCTCATAGTGGGCTAGGAAATCGGCCCCTATTATCGCCTTTTGTACATCCGCAATCACAAACCGCCATAATAAATTCCTCCTTAAATTTAGATCCAAGTTCAAGTTTACTGTGCCATACGTGTTTATCGCAGTTCCACTCGCTGCGTAAAGTTTGTACACGGCAGCGTTGCCGGTTCGCTTTACAAATTTCCGTGAGAAAACGCAGACGTCTGCTCCTGTGTTGATCAAGAATTGGACTCGCGTTTGTCGATCGGTGACGTATAGACGGCGGGAGGTGTTAGGCGTGTGGTCAGTCGCCGCTACTGACTGCCTTGGTTGTTTCCCTGCTTCCAATGTTTGCACGTGGGTCGACAGTTTCGCGCTTCGTTGCCAAACTTGTAGTGGAATCGGCACGTCTCATATTCACGGGTCTTCGCACGGGTTCTGCCTTAACTCTGGCTCCTGATTTGTCACTGATCGTGTCTTTGTGGTCGTCTGAAGTTCTGCTTCTCTTGTTGCTGTTGAAGCTGCGTCTTCAGTTGTCCGATCTTCGCTACGAGGTTCTTCAGCGTGCCATCGTACGTGTGCGTGGCCTCGTTTGCCGTTTGGACGGCTGTGTTCGCCATGGCGTCTGCCCATTCTGCCACTTTTTCCAGTATTGCCTCAGTTTGTGTGGCGAGTATGGCCTGCATGTGGTTTGGGAGTCGTCCCAACCACAGCGATCGGAGAAGATTTTAGAGAGAGAACGCGGCCGTCTAGGCACACCATGTAATCTTTGCACCATGGTTTTTGGCGTCCCCTCTCTTGAAATTTAAGATGTCCACTGCGCAATGTGTCACAGCATTTTTGGAAGGATCCACCGATATTGGTCGATTATGCCTACATTTTACCGCCGTATTACCGTAATTTTTATCTTGAAGAAGCTGCGATTATTTGTATAGATTTATACGTGCTTACATATCATTTACTTTTTTTGTTGGTGCATCTTAGGGCTCTATCACACCAGGCCACCATGATGGTGACACCAGTGGCGTCACCATGGTGGATCCCGCTACCAAGTAAAGCAACCAGCCGAGACACCAGGCAGCCGGCATCCTTGTTATTCCACCAGTAAGGTCTGGCCGACCGTATTCGACTGGTGGCGCAACCAAAGTGGTGGCGCCACCAGTCCGATACCAGGTGTGTTATGTTCCATTTCACTTAATACATTTGACTGGTGGCGCCACCATGATGGCCTGGTGTGATAGAGCCCTAACAGACCACTTTCTCAAACTTGCATTTCATTCAAGTTCAAACAATTAAAATAATAGCGTGTTTCTTGGCGGCTTCTACTAGTAAAGCGTGTTCCCGTCAATAACCGGTCTGCGGTTGTCGTGGCAAACAATCGTTTAGTTCAGAGGTCTCCAAACTACGGCCCGTGGGCCGTATTTAGCCCGCGACCTCAAGAGTCCGGCCCGCGACAAGCAGTTACATTTTGCGTAAACGTCATGTTTAAAAAATTTATAACGATTTTTTGTTATAGATTTTGAAATTAGTTATAAAATTGATTATATCTTGACCCGCTAGATTATGAAGAATTGTACATATGGCCCGCGATGGAAAAAGTTTGGAGACCCCCGGTTTAGTTTATGCTTAGTTCAAACAATCAAATTAAATTACTTTCAGAAAAGCTGTTGTCGCAGCAAAACATATTTGTCTTATGCGACGAGAGGGTGGTTAGTTACTCAACGAAATTGCAACCCGACTGCTATTTATCAAGTATCAACGACATGTTTATAGTTAGGAAAAATTTCGGGTACAAAACGGATGTGTTGGAGTTATTTTCTTACATCGAACGTATGGAAAGGTTTAAACTATTCAAACCATTTGCAGGAGAATCGCATGTCTTATTTGAGGTATTTATCATCAAGTTGGTTTGAGGGTGAGGCAAATGAGAAAATGAGCAATACAAGGAACGTTTGAAAGTATATCTAGGAAACTGACTTATTTAATTTTTTACAGGGTGTAGATGAACAAAACGGAACATAGGATTCCCAATGTTAATTTCTTTATATTGGAATATTATCCTACCTGACCTTTTTTTTTTAATGGCAACTATTATTTACGTGAAAATGACCATTCGTATTTCATAATTAATGCAAAAAAAATAACAGCATGACTGCATGTAGAAATGTTGGCTCTACAAAAAATTTATATTAATGTTTACTCTAAAATGATCAGGAAAAATAATATTCAATAGGTTTATCCGGAAAATACGTATAAAAGTGGAATAATAACTTTATTTTACAATTATTCAGGTATTTCAATATGGTCTCCTTCAAAGTACTCCCCCTGAAAAAAGATGCACTTCTGCCAATGTCGTTTCCACTGTTGATAAGATCGCTGAAAGTCTTCAGTTGTGAGGCTCTTCAGTTGCCGTGTCGTTGCTGCCTTGATGGCCACATCCCACAAGTGCCGCCCCCGAAGCACCATTTTGCATTTTGGGAACAGGAAGAAGTCGCAAGAGGTTAAATCGAGTGAATAAGGAGGGTGTTCTGTCACGGTTATTGAGCTTCGGGCCGCACAACGAGAGACTTGTGAGCAGGCGCGTTGTCGTGATGAAGGAACCACCTGCCCCCTTGTGCCAAATCCGATCGAACTCGGGCCACACGAGCTCTGAGACGTCCCAAGACTTCAACGTAAACATTTCCGTTCACTATCTGAAAAAAATGCCCTTAGAATCAAAGAAAACAATCAACATTGCTTTCACATTGGACCTTGATCTCCGCGACTTTTTTGGTCTCGGTTCCCCTCCACATCAAAGACTCGTCTCCTGTGATGACCCGGTTGAGAAAGTCCTCCCTTTCATCTGCTTCCAACCAATCCTCGCAGCAAGCAACCCTTCTTGCTTTTTGTTCTGGAGTCAAGAGCTTCGGAACGATTTTCGCGCACAATTTTTTCATTTCAAGTTTTTCGGTCAAAATTTTGTGGATGATTGTTTTGGGTATTGACAGATCCTCGGCTATCATTCTAAT
Source organism: Ocypus olens (assembly GCA_910593695.2). NCBI lineage: Eukaryota > Metazoa > Arthropoda > Insecta > Coleoptera > Staphylinidae > Ocypus > Ocypus olens. The sequence continues at coordinate 9,704,474 of OU343061.1, forward strand.
TATCAATCGACACAAACCCGAATTCGTTCAACATTGCCTTCAGAACTCGATGTGGAGGGGCGTCCCGAGCGAAGGTCGTGCTGTTTAGGTAGGAGTATACCTACCAGTGACGGTTCGCGTTTTTTTTATACGGCCGAGGTAGCAGAGGTGTCAATACAGATGAGTATTGTGCGTGGCCGCACCTATCTGTATTACCACCTCTGCTACCTCAGCCGTACCAAAACAAACCCCGCGAGCCGTCACTGATAACCACTACCATTCTTCTTCTTGTTGTGCATTTCCTATTGGAGGTTAGATATCATCGTAGTTATGCAACTCAAAACAATTGAATATTGGTACAACCAAACCAGTCCCTCAGGTTTTTGAACAAGGACACTCGACATGTATCAATATTCGTTTTCGCGTTTATCTTAATTGAAGAAGTATTTAATTATGTGGCTCAGGTATTTAAGTTTTCTCTTTTTGGTGGTGTCGATATTTTTGCATTTTATTTAGGACAAAGTAACATACATCTTGTAGACGCGGACATTGGCAACAAGCAGTGATGGTTCGCGTGGTTCTTTCTGGTACGGCCGAGGAACAAGAGGTGGTAATACAGATAGGTAGGGTCAGTTGCAGAGACGGCTGGCTGCGTGACCGCACCTATCTGTATTACCACCTCTTGTTCCTCGGCCGTACCAGAAAAAAACCCGCGAAACGTCTCTGGCAACAAGCTGGATTTATAGAAAACATAGAATAATTCACAAAATTACGACACCTCTTAAAAGGTAACAGGGAGATGAGGTTCTTAGATAATCTCTGAAAAAAATTTAAATCAGTCAGTTTACTATATCTTGCAAACGCGTATATAATTAGGACTAAATTAAATAATCCCTAGACAATGAATATCTTAAGGTAAGGGTCGTTTTACGATGACTTCTAACTTTTCAATTTTCAACCGTCCCATAAACATATGACTATGCCTAAAACCACAGCCGTCGTAAAACCTTACACTTAAGATCTTTATTATTTAATTGTATCCAACTGTACCTATTATGTTTAACGCATGGTGTTTTGTTTGTGTGGAGGGGACACCAATGTCCAATCTTCTAGATTTATAGCTTCAATTAAACTTTATTTTGTAAATTGTATCAATCTTATTATTTTCAGGATGATTCGTTAGGAATTGTTCAAAAAAAGCCGGATGAGAGAAACGATCCATTCTTAATAATAAGATCTGCGAAGATTGTTATGGATAGAAAGGAAGCTAAATCTAATTCCTACAAACATGACGTAAAATTATTTTATGTTATGGGTTTTTATGTTTGTAAATTCGTATGTAAAATCGTATTATAACAATATACTGGCCTGTTCTGGTGACTTGTTTGGTGCGGCCAAGGTAGTTGAGGTGAGGTGTAATAGAGGCACAGGAGGGTTGATTCATTCAATTTTGGTCTATTCACATCCAAGAGGCAGCAAACGTAAACGCGATGACGTGAACGGTGAGATTGCCCAAGGTCGCACTCTATTAGAAGATTTTTATCTTTTAATCTCGAAAATGGTTAAATTTGGAGGTCATGTTACTTGATGATTTTTTTAATCCAAATTTGCAATAAAAAATATTGCATTGCTTTCAAAAAAAGGAAGTTGGTGTTGAGTTCCGGAAGTAGAAAATGTTTTCATTGAAAAGAGCACACTCGATTACATCAATGCTGAAAATCTCATTACAATACATTAATTAGAAGTCCAAATACTTTTAATATGCGGTCTCGGTGGGACACCTTGTATATGAAATGAAATAATTACATGAATAAATGGATAATTAAAGAAGATAAATACAACGTCCACGGACCCGAGCGCATATTTCTCGATCAAAAAAATGTTCCGCCCGGGGCTGGTAATATCGAACCCGCACGACTTGGGATCTAGCAGGCAGATGTTCGCGCTCTTACCCACTACACCACCATTTAAATACTTAAATGGCCCTTTTTCTCCCGCTTTCTAGGGATACTTATCTCCACATTAGCTGTTACTTCATTGTCTGGCTCACATTTCAACACACTCTTTAAACAAAATGCGCGGCGCTCAAAATACAAACTGAATCCGGCCGAGAATGAACGAGACTAGCACGCAGTTAAGTCACACATTGTTTACACTTGCTGCCTCTTGGATACGAACTGCTGAAGTTCGCAATAGCGGCGGAAAGACATTACCCTGACTTGTACTATGGCTGATCCAAACGTCACGGCTCGGATAACATTTGGTATACAATATTTCGTTTTATATTTCATAATCACTTTTGATAAATTGCTGACTGATTGCCGTAAACATTTATGATGGAAATTCACCTGTGCATCGGAAGGCTTATAATAGTGGACTGTATTTTTCGTAATGAGGGTTTGGGCCGTGCAGCAAAAATGGGGCACTCGAGCTTCTTTGACTCGGTCTCCCTGGTCTGGTTCTGACGAGGGCAAGGACGAGGACTTATACTGTACAAGAACGAGAACGGGAACGACGACATTCAGATCAGGAATAACGCGATGGACACACTCTCACCTCCGTGTCTGATCTCTTCTCGAAAAAGGAAGAGGACTTCTTCCTTTTTTACATCAACCATCACGCATGGGCACAGTCCTCAAAATTGGCTCCACAGCGCGATTCAAAAAACAAAATACAAAACGCGGCAAATTCAATGATCCTTCGTTTGGATCCCGAACAATTTAGAACAAACAAACAAACAAAAAACCTTTATTTGGCATAAATAACAACTCTAAACTTATACCCTTACCTACTTACCCCACATCTTTTCTCAGAGTCCTCTCGATCACCAGTTACCTACACTTCTCTGTCCTCAATCTCACCAATAACTTACACACCTCTATCCCGCTGCCGCTTTCACACAGACACGCATTCCTACTTCTTTCTTTCACTCTCATCCTTATCGCCTCCCTCACTTCTTCACACCCATTCATCCAGTGCTCCCATATATCTCTTTCTTTCCCGCAAAACCCACACCTCATGTATTCCTCTCCCATCCACATCTTCCTACCCTTCTCCTTGTTTTCGCACCGGAACCTCGCCAACAAACGGACTTCGTCAGGTATCAAGTTTTTAAAATACCGAGGCGGGCCTGCGAACACCTGCAGACCTTGGAAATTCGGGTTATATCTACTGTTGCTTATTTTGGTTTGCCTCTCTTGCAACTCCACCGACCGTAACCGTTCCGCCACCTCCTTCTCGATCAGCTCCCCCTCGATACCTTTTCTTCGAAAACCGTCGCTGACCACCCCGCCCTGACATACAACTTATTCCTCTCATGCATCCATGTTATTCCTTCACCTTTCCTCATCATACCTCTTTCACTACTCTTTCATCCCCTAACCCTAATATCCTCCTCTCAAATTTTACCACCCTTCTGGCCGCTTCCCGCTCAACCGACAATCGCTGACTCTCCTGCAGAACTATATAATTTGGCGTGGTCCTCTCCAACCCTAATATCCTCTTTAGGTATTGCATCTGCACTTTTTAGATATTTTTCTTCCCACTCACTCCCCACACCTCTGATGCATACAATATTATCGCCCTCACACAAGCATCCCAGCATACCATTTGCATACTTACATTCTTACCTAGCATCCCGTTCCATATACCCCGCATACGCTCTATAGCCAAATTCCACATGACGCGCTTTTGTCCCTGTTTCGCTGGACATATAAACAAGATATTTAAACTCACTCACTCGCTCAAACTGTTCTCCCAGCCAACTCAATTCTTCCTCCTTTCCTCTCCTTCCTACATTTTTACAGATCATCCATTTCGTCTTTCTCGCATTCACAGTCAATCTTCTTTTTCCAAAGTACCCTTCCAATCTCACCTTCATCTCTCTTATTTCCTTCATCGTTTTCGCCATCACTACCACATCATCAGCATACGCCAGACTCCACGCCTTCTTTCCACCCACCACTATTCCCCCTGCCTGCCCCAGTTCCAACACCCTCTCCATGTCTGCGAATAAACATGTCGAAGATTTTGTCAGTTGGGTTACACAACAACTAAGTTCCGGTCCTAGCCGGCGTCACAGGGTTCACAGATCATCCCGGAGTTTCCCCGACCTCCATTTGGGTGAGAGGCTCTGAACATCCTCTCCTCACCTTTACGATGGCTTGGGCGTCATCCTTATCCAACCCCATTACCAGAACGAGTCTCTCTGAATTTTCCTGCGGGCGGCTAAGGAAGGTGCACCACGGCTCCGTTTTGCTGGTTCTAAAAAACGAGCCTTTTTAGGACCACTTCTGATCCTTCAGGTTTACCCGGAATCAAGTCGCTTTAGTCAGTGTCGATAAGCTACCGACACTGACCAGGCGCTTTCCCATTTATCCGATGAGGCAGCCACCGTCGCTTTGAGATAAACTAGTGTTGCCTCATCGTCGCGCAGGAGATCCTGAGGATCTCCCTCACACCGCTGAAGAGTGGAACTATCTCGCTTCCACTCTGTTTGGGGTCGTCTAAGCTGTACCTCCATGAAAATTTTTCCGAGAGGGTTGGCTGTGTGGATCACCGCCACCCTTAGGTTTGTATGACATCTGGGTCCCTCCCGATTTTGTTGCGGGACCTCCAGATATCGTCTTTTTCGGCTTTTGTGTGGACTTCTTCCTTGCCTTCTTCTTGTTGCCAGGGGAAGGCCCGGATGATCCCACAGATCTCGGCTGCTTGCTGTCGCTTGACTTGGGCTTCGCACTGCTCATCCGTTGGACCTTCGTCAGAGGATTTGGGTTAGGTTTTTGGTTTAGAATTATCCGCAATATTGATTATTTATTTCGTCCTCTTGGCTTCTCGCCCAACATGAAGCCCACAAACGGGGACGTCACAAAACGGTTGCCAAAGCTATCAAGGCTAAGGAAGGTGCACCACGACTCCATTTTGCTGGTTCTGGAAAACGAGCCTCCTTAGGACCACTTCTGGTTCTTCAAGTCGCTTTAGTCAGGATCGATAAGCTACCGATAAGTACCCTGGAGTGAGTTGCACGTGAGGAGTGTCCAGACCTCGATGCCTGGACTCCTGCGCGCACCATCCCTCCAAAGGCGCTCACCCTACCCCTCTGACGGGACGACGCAGCCATTGTTGGACCTCCAGATATCGTCTTTTTCGGCTTTTGTGTGTACTTCTTCCTTGCCTTCTTCTTGTTGCCAAGGGAAGGCCCGGATGATCCCACAGATCTCGGCCGGTTGCTGTCGCTCGACTTGGGATTCGCACTACTCACTCCGGATTTGGCACCTGCCTCTGCCATTTGAGCTTACCTCCACCTACTGACTTCCGTTCCACAGCAGTTTCTCCTTTTCTGCTGCTTCCATGTTTCACCTACTTCGCTAGTGGCTTCTGTGGTCGCAGTAGAGGATATAGATTATTTTAGGATACCCAAGAACGCCTCAAATGGATGACAGGCTCCCCGCCTGTTGTGTCTCATCCGAAGCCGGGAATACCAAAGCGATGAGCTCCACTGTTGGACCTTCGTCAGAGGATTTGGGTTTGGTTTTTGGCTTAGAATTATCCGCAATATTGATTATTTATTTCGTCCTCTTGGCGTCTCGCCCAACATGGAGCCCACAAACGGGGACATCACAAAACGGTCACCAAAGCTATCAAGAGGATGTAGTACCCTGGAGTGAGTTGCACGTGAGGAGTATCCAGTAGTGATGATACGGTATTTCAGTAACGTTTTTGGAACTATATTTTGCGGTAACGCGACGTCGCGCTCCACAGGAGAAAATACCGCGTTACTGTGAAGCGAATGCAGAGGCGTTCCGATGGAACTTGGAACGACTAACGACAGATGTAAATCGCCGTTCCACTCACAAGCACTCGCCCCCAATTGCGGTTACTAGTCATCGGACGTCGCCGTTGTACAATCAGGTTACTCATATAACGAGAAAATAATAGTATATTATTAAACGAGTGAGAAAGTTGGCCATTGCCACGAGGGTGAAAATTGCAACACTCGTGGCAATGGCCAACTTTCTCACTCGTTTAATAATATACTATTATTTTCTCGTTATATGAGTAAGTGAGTACATCGGACCAAGGGGATCATGAGTAATTGACTATATAGCAATCAAAGGTATCTCGAGAGAAGAAGTGAGAAGAATGGAGGTGGAGGAAACCATGGGATCGGATCATTTGCCAATAAAAGTGGAGATACGGATGGACAAGGGGGAAGGAGTGGAACAAGAACAGGAATTTGTGAGAATAGAGAGCGGGATAAGTGCAATTATACATATGAAGAAAAGGTTGGAGAAGGTGCAGTGGAATGAAGTTGTATCAATGGAGGAAATGGAGGAGGTCATACTGGGATGCGGAAGAAGAGTGAAGGGAACGAAGATGGATGAGAGTACGTGGTTTGATGAAGAATGTCAGCTGGCAAAGAGGGAAGTGAGGGAGGGAGGCAATGAGAGAATGCTTATGGAGCGGAGGGGAAGAGAGGCGGGTGGTGGCAGCTAGAAAAAAGTATGATAGTATATGTGAAAGGAAGAAGGTACAGGCATTGGAGAGAACAAGTGAGGAAATGAGAAAGTGTAAGAGTGAAGCAGAAATGTGGAATATCCTGAAAAGAGGTGAAAAAAAGAGGCAGATACGGGTATCAATACAAGAGTGGTCAGAGAAGTGCAAAGGAAGTAGCGGACGATCGGAGAGTATAGGGGACGGAGGACTAAGGGGAATGATGGAGGATTTCTTAGAGGAGGAGGTTGAGAAAGCGTTTGAGTAAGTGAAACGAGGGAAAGCAGCAGGAATGGAGAGACTGAAGGCGGAGATGTGGAAGGAGATAGGAAAAGAGGGGAAGGATAAGCTGGGGGGCGGATCAACTGTCCATTGTGGGCACTGGTAGCTGCACATTTTCACTAATTGTTCTGAGAAATGTCCTAACGACGTCCTCGATCTTATCCCTTCATTGTATTGTTACTGGCAGCTGTACTTCTTCGAAAATTCTCGTTTGAAAATTTCAATAATGCAGATTTATGTTAATATTGAGAAAGGAGGAATGGTTAACTCATAAAATGTAAATTAAGATAATTACGCATTTGTTAAGACGCGTAGATAAACTAAGCGCCAATAACAACCGCCATTTTGTAAAGTCGGTGAAACTCTTTATTGTGAATCTAATCAGCCTCCTATCATGAGTTTTGTGCTTTTTTAAAGTCTTTATTACCTCTCTCTCATCAAGTTAAGTTCAGTTAAGTTTCACTTTTCTCTTTCCGAGAAAAAATAGGACGAGCATCTTCGTATGAAGAGATAAAAGCACTCTCGAGGTGCGAGGTCATTCACTTCAGCGTGCGTCTTGGGTGTTTGATTGTTAACTCCTAGTAGTTGTTCAGATAAGGTTATTTTTTGCACAACAGGGTTCATACAAATATTTAGTTCCTTATCTATTTTTCTTGAATTTCTGAAGTTTCGCCTCCAGTTTATAACGGTCTTTCGTGTTCTGGATGTGATTACTTATACTCGCGCCGGTGTCCATACTCCCCCACTCCTCCACGTGGTGGGCATTAGTGTTACATCCTATAATAAGGCTCGTATGACTGGTTGATTGGTCACAGTGTCTAATTACAGCCTCCAGTCCATACGTCGGAGGTGGATCTTCAACGTCAAAGTGCAACCATCGTCCCAATATGACTAACTAGTGCGAGTATGCTTGATAACTGCTGGAGTATGAGTAGAGTATGGAAGATTGCTGATTCTGGATTTTTGGGTGTATGAGCAAAAATGAAAGAGGTCGGCATTACAAGAGTGTCCGTTCAACTGTGAGTGCGCGAGGCTTTAGGTTTTAGGTAAGTATCGTTTGTTTAGTTACATGAAACATATTTGATTAAATCTTGGATGGTGGTAGTATTTACCGTCCCGTAATAAGTAATCCAAGGGTTACACAATGCAGAGATGAGAAAAATTTTAACTCCATCCACACCTCTGACGCAGAGTACTGTGAGATCAGCACTAGAAAATTGTGGCATAAGTATGCTCAATCAGTTAATGGGTGCGTAAATACAGGAAGTTCCAAAGTTTACGGCTTTGAAATTTAAATTTAAATTATAAATTATGTAAGATATTAAGTCAAGTTTGTCACATACGATGTATGGTTTGATCAACAGATCTTTGCGTGTGCGGCATTACCAAAAACGGAGTGTTCTCGCCTTGGACGACGTGCGTAAGCACATGATTGCATATCATCATGATCATGGCTATACCAATGTGAACACTGAAAATTAGGGTGATCGTCGGGAATTTTTTGGAATTTTTTCAGAGAATTAGCCAAGTGTTTGGCTTACAAGGAGAGGATCAGATGTGTGACTCACCGATTTGATCCATCTTTGGCGCACGTGCAGGTCATGACTAGGAGTGTAACAGGTGCAAGTAATAGGGCGCACTATTCGGCCGTTTTCGAGATCAAAAAATTGATTTATTCTAAAATTAAGATATTTAAATACACACGGATTTATAAAAACTATAAAAAGAAAATGAATGAACCCAACGTCAACAATGGGGTTCGATCCTTCGACCTTCCGACTACGAATCGGAGGTTTTATCGATGCGCCAAAAGGTCGGTATATGTTTGTTAACGCAAAAGGTATATAAACATACGAATAAATAACAAATTTAAAATCATTTTTTCTCGAAAACGGCTGAATAGTGCGCTCTATTACTTGATGGATCAAATTGGTGAGTCACACATCTGATCCTCCCCTTGTTAGACCTATATTACATAATTATTTCATAAAAAAATATTGAGATTCAAGCGACTGATGCGCTGCCTTCGGAGGCGCCAAAAAAAAAGTACGATGATGTAGGATTTTCAAAAAATATCAAAATCTAACAAAATGACGTAATTATGAAAAAAAATCTGTTTTCTTGCCTATAAAGTGATCGTTTCTTTCAATGCCAAATCGTCAATTTTCATCCAATCAAAAGTATCTTACGTCATCGTAGAGTAACTATATTCAAGAATACTCAGTTGAAATTTCCAGTCAATCGGATAATTGCTCTTCGAGTTACAATGTCAGCAAATTTGAAAAATCTCATTTCGAGAAAAACGCGTTTTAACTATCAATTTTTAGAAAATAAAATTATATTTACCATAAAAACTGGTAATCAGCTATACCTAGTCCATACAATTGACCCTCTTCTTCCTCGAATAATGCCTGCTGAGAGTCTGAAGTTTTTCTCAGAGCTGTTCGTCCCTTTTTTGATGTTGCTTCATGACGTAACTCCGCCAGCTTGATTCGGCTGTCATCTCTCTCCATGGCGTATTCTTTTGCAATAGGACCGATGATGATGTCCATTACTTGCAGCATTTTTAGAATAGCATGAAAACCATCGTTTAATATTAAAACTGCAAGAAAATTAGCGAGCTTGGTCGTTTTCATTCCATTATGAAGGTGTTAACTTTGGTGCTAAGGTAATAACTTTCATTATTATTCTGCTAGTTCCCTCCTTTGCATCGCTCTAGTAATTCCCTTAAACTCAAGTCAGTATAAATAGGTTCCAAAGCTTTCGCAACATCCTTGTCAAGTGGCAGATAATCATGCTTGAACTTTGATACGTCCATTCCTTCAGCAGACAAATGATGCAAGGTAGCTCAAATTTCTTGATACATTTCATCAACATTATCTTGATGCCTGGTAATTATCAATCCATAGTATTCCTAGAGTTTATAAATAACTTTATCCGTTAGCCTCACTGTATTCTTACTCCTTCCTCCTAAACCTTTGGGCGCGGCATCGCGTTCCCATTCTTTTTTTCACATGTAAGTAGCATTCTAGTTTTCCTACATGTACATCGTACGGATTTAAATCCAACAAACCTTTGTATGTGGCACTATCTCCGTCGCCAATATAACGCGTATATTTTACTTTGATTGATCGATCAAGCGACATTTCCTTCACACTATCAACCTCCATTTTTCCAGCTGATCCAATATGATTCACATCGCAATCGTCATGTCCTTCAAGCCATTCTTCGTATTCTTCAGGATGAGAATCTTTTTTCTTTTCCCATACTTCACAACTCTTACAATAAGTCGATTTTACGATTGAATCGATGATTTTTCTGCTGAATTTACCTGGAAGAGTTGTAACACCGAAACGTGAAGTGTGGCCGCGTTTTTTCCATGTTCCATCTCCGGAAACTGTCAGATTATTATCTGAACCTTGATTCTCTAATGTTTTAGCTCTCTCCTCAATTACGGCTTTTTGTGTACTATATTCATAAACAGTTTCAGCAGCTTTGGTTACATTTTCAAAGCATCCAGCGAAAGTGTTGTTATGAAATTTTCTAAGAAGATCCATCAATCCACAATATTATATAGTGTATCAAGGACCGAAAATAGGCTTTAGCAACATGAGCGAGCGAAATCGCCACTTCTGAAGCGTATAAACCACAGAGCTTTAAGGATAAAGAGGGACAGTTCAATGTTAACTTTTGGAAACGCCATCAGCGCCGTCTGCGAGTCATCTTGTCAAACACATCGAGCCAGCGGGAAATTTAAAATTGCGACTTTACAATTCATTTTTGCAAGTCTTTCGAACTTTTTGGTTCTCATCAGTGCGACCCATCCAAATAAAAGCGGAAATCGCAGACACTTGCTTTATAAAGACCTTAGACTTAATCAAACGCAAAAAGTAAAGCTCTAAATGATGTTGAAGGGAATTCCCTTGAAATGTTTTCCAAACGAATTCTTTTTGGGGCAGATGTTAAATCATGAAGTGAGCTACATTCTTGAAGGGGCCGTTTTAAAAAAGATTTTGCAGGAATTGTACTGGAAGAAGGTGTATTAAAAATTATCGGAATTGCATTCCAATTTAAATATTTTCTAGAGGAATTGATAAATACTTAAAAAGTGGTCCTCACAAATGTGCATAACTTTTGAAAGTGGATTTTTTTTAGAGTAATACATTTAATGGTATTAACCCATTCATCTCTGCGATTAGGACACTTCGGAAATGTAAAGAAAACTTTATTTTTAATATTTGAATCACGGATATAAACGTTACTGCAATTTACTTAAGAGTACTTAATTTACCCATTGCACACTCTTTTAGGTTTAAGAATATTAATTTAAATTTTAATTATAAATACCTGGCCGAATAACAATTCAACTCGTGACGTTAATGAGGTTATGTACGTCTAAAAAGGCCGGCAATATGATGGGAAATAGATGTTGTCATATCTCATTTGTGAAATTATTCAAAAGTCTATTTTGCTTTAAAATTTATCTCAAATAGACTTAAACAAACAATTAACACTAGTGGACTTTGAATATTACCAGATATTTTAATGTTCTTAAATACCTAAAATAAATTTAACCAACAAAAATATGACCATATTGCTTGGTTACTTAGATTTGGCAACGTTGCATTGCGTTAGTTGGGCCAGATGACTGTAAGATGGCGTGAATGTCGTGTTTCCAATTTTCCCTATTAAAATAGCCCCCTCTGGTATAAACCAATCTTCACGGGCAGTTTTCGATGGTGCATGTTCACTCAAGCAAACCACGTGCTTCAACTGTATACTTCACAAGGCAAACCTGATATCATAATAACTTCGTTTTCCAAGCTGGAAAATATAGGGCCTTAATTTGAGCTAGCATTAAACGTTGACAAAGATATGAGAGCATCCAGAAATGTTTTTTCGTAAATATATGGTGGAGAGCCTCCTTGAATTTAAAACTACGATAAAACGAGGCCATTCTATTTGAGGTTACTTAAGATGCAAAAATGTTCACAAATGAGAATTTACAATTAACGAAATACACACGTTTTATTTGGCATTAACGATGGTTCACCTTACGCCAAACTGTAGTAAGGCATTTTAAATTATGTTTTTAGCAACTACATGTTCATTAATGTATTAAATATATAAAGTCACATAACACAAGATTACGAACGAAATAAACATTGATAAATACGATCAAAGGTCGTGGACTTTATTTAACACAACTACACTCAACCTCTGGGTATCCTTTGATAGTCATTCATTCACAATCGATTAAAATGGCATCGTTTTTAAGAAAATTTATAATTTCCACGGCTAAAGCTCCAAAACCTGTCGGTCCATACAAGTAAGTTATTTCACATGTATAGTCATAAACTACAATCTACGGTCAATCGTCTATTGATCGAAAAACTAATTTATAACTACCGTTTAAACCAACATTTTTATTGAACTTTATTGTAACTAATAATGTAAACAGGCGAAACTACTCAATAATGTTAAAAACTCACATACTTTTAGCAGTTTTTTTATTCGCTAATAAAGTAGCTATTCCATTTCACTATTCTGATGAATTACTCTGAATGAAATAAAAATCCCTTGTTTGAGTCTATCTACTAGAGATGGGCAAAACTGCTACGTTTGAATCACGTTGCTACCTGTGATTGCTACTTTCTAATATCAGTGATTTTAAACTGTGGTCACGATTAGTAAACGTCGTAACACCTTCTGAAATGGTTAACGGTTCCTCAAAAATGTTTTTGATATTATTCTGCTAATATTTGTCCTTCAGTTGTTCCTTTTGATATTATACCTGCGACTGAAGGTAACATTACTTTCTCCGTTACGAAGTACGAGAAAGTATTGTGATCGTGATTTTTTTTCAAAAATTTATTTTACGGAAATATCCGTTTTGGCGTCCCTAGATGCCATTTCAACAATTTCTGGAAAAAAAAAATTGTGTCTGTGTGTGTGTGTGTGTGTGCATGTGTCTGCTGTGTGTGTGTGTGTGCTGTGTGTTTGTGTGTAGGTTTCCGTATATTTGTGGCGACTTGTGTGTGAATCAGCCTGAACTGTGGCAAATTCTCAAATTGTGGCAACATACACACGATGCCACAATTTTAAACTGAAATCTTAATTTTGAATAATTCTACCGATTTTTTCCCGACTATATATATTTTCCCGACTACACTTTAGTGCAAAAAAATAAAAATTTATATGAAATGCAAAAATTCAGTTTACTTTACCAGACGTCGATCTTTCAAAATAATTTTGGTTTTTGAATGTGCAGCAATTTTCAGTCGAGTTAAGAATTTTCAAAAATGTATTTTTTTCAATGACGAATTCTCTAGCGTCAAAAAAATAAATAATAATATAAAACGCGGGAAAAAGATTCTAAAAAATTTAAATCACTTAAAAAGACGTCAATCATTCAAAATTATTTTGGCTTTTAGATGCGCAGCATTTATCAGTAGAGTTCGGAATTTTTGAAAATGTATTTTATTTAATGACGAATTCTCTAGCGCAAAAAATTAAAAATCAATATGAAACGCGGGAAAACAATTCTACAAAAATTCAAATCCCTTCACAAGACGTCGATAATTTGAAATCATTTGGGTTTTTAAATGTGCAGCAATTTTCAGTCGAGTTATGAATTTTTGAAAATATATTTTTTTCAGAGACGCACACTCGAATGCAAAATATTAAAAATTAATATGAAACGCAGGGATAAAATCCTACAAACATTCAGCTCACTTTACAAGACGTCGATCTTTCAAAATAATTTTGGTTTTTAAATGTGTAGCAATTTTCAGTCGAGTTATGAATTTTTGAAAATTAATTTTTTCAATGACGCACACTCGAGTGCAAAAAAAGTAAAAATTAATATGAAACGCAGGGATAAAATCCTACAGAAATTCAGTTTACTTCACAAGACGTCGATCTTTTAAAATAATTTAGGCTTTTGAATCTGCAGCAATTTTCAGTCGAGTTATGAATTTTTGAAAATGTATTTTCTTAATGACGCACACGTGAGAGCAAAACATTAAAAATTAATATGAAACGCAAGGATAAAATTCTACAAAAATTCAGGTCACTTGACAAGACGTCGATTTCTTGGAATCATTTTGGTTTTTGAATATGTAACAATTTTGAGTCGAGTTACGAAATTTAAAAAAAAAACTCTCGGGAGCAAAAAATTCAAAAATAATATAAAACGCGGGAAAAAAGTTCTACAAAAATTCAAATCACTTCACAAGACGTCTATCTTTTAAAATCATTGTGGTTTTTGAATGTGCTGCAATTTTCAGTCTAGTTATGAATTTTTGAAAAAAAAAAATTTTTAAGTCGAACTCTCGGGAGCAAGAAATTAAAAAATAATATGAAACGCGGGAAAAGAGTTCTACAAAAATTCAAATCACTTCACAAGACGTCGATCTTTCAAAATTATTGTGGTTTTTGAATATGCTGCAATTTTCAGTCTAGTTATGAATTTTTGAAAATGTATTTTTTTCAATGACGCACTCTCGAAAGCAAAAAAATAAAAATTAACATGAAACGCAGCGATAAAATCTTACAAAAAATCAGTTCACTTCACAAGACGTCGATCTTCCAAAATAATTTTGGTTTTTGAATATGCAGGAATTTTCAGTCGAGTAATGAATTCTTGAAAATGTATTTTTTTCAATGACGCACACTCGAATGAAAAAAATTAAAAATTAATATGAAACGCAGGGATGAAATCCTACAAAAATTCAGTTCACTTCACAAGACGTCGAACAAATAATTTTAATTTTTTTTTGTTTTTGAATGTGCAGCAATTTTCAGTTGAATAATAAATTTTTGAAAATGTGTTTTTTAATGACGCACACTCGAGGGCAAAAATTTAAAAATTATATGAAACAAAGGGATCAAATCCCCCTCCCCAAAAAAATTGTTTGCTTCACAAGACGTCAATCTTCCAAAATAATTTTGGTTTTTGAATGTGCAGCAATTTTCAGTCGAGTTATGAATTTTTGAAAATGATTTTTTTTAATCACGAACACTCGAAGGCAAAAAAATACAAATTAATATCTCCATCGATTGTTAATATTTTGAAGGTGCCAGAAAAATAATAATAAATTTACATAGTGTAAATCAGATTTTTGGGCAGAACATGCGGCGATTGTCGGTATTTTAACAACTCTATCTGCATAATAAATAGACTATATTTCTACAAAAAAATATTTATAATTTTAATAACGCTGCTTCGTAAAGTTAGTATTTTAACAATTTTGCTACTAAATTTTGCTATTAAATTTTGCAATTAAATTTTGCTATAAAATTTTGCTAAAAGGCATTTGATAAAATTTTGTGCACCGTTAATGGGAATTTTTGATAATAAATGTTCTTCGTAGTTTTTATTTTGAAAAAAAAAATGTAAAAATGAAAGTGTATAATTTTATATCTACAATTTAGAAATTACATTATTTTTAATGTTAGTAAATAATTTCAAAATAAACAATTTACAAAGAACAAAATTCTTTCTAAAAGTGAGCAATTTTTGAAAATAATATAATATATAATATGAAAAATATCTCTAAAAGCCCTACTGTAATTTAACCGGAGACAGTAACATGAAACACACATTTTTTTAATGAAACAACCATGCATTTAAAAGCCAAAGATGTTCAAAATATAGAAAGCAAAAAATAAATATATGTTACGTTTCGTGGCAACGTTGCTTTTCACACACTGGTAGGTTATGCAATATTTGTGGCAACCCAAGCTCACATACGGTATGTTTCCGTATATTTGTGGCACCCTCGATACACACTTCAGGTTTCCCTATATTTGTGGCACGGGTGCCACAATAATTTTTTTCCAATAACTTTGTTTATATGGAGGGTAAAGCAAAATTGACCACATATTCGGAAATAGCGCGGAAAGGCGCAGCGAAAGGGCAGCATCTAAACGAAAGCGCCACAATTGAAGCTTATTCATGGGTTGCCACAAATATTGAGGGACGTGTATAGGTGTGTCTGTCTGTGTGCGCTGTATCTCAAAAACTAATATTGCAATTGATATGAAACTTTGAACATACGTCTTATTTGATAATCCGAAGAACTAAAAAGCTTTTGGTAAAATTTAGTACACCGGAAGTGGGTGTTTACCTTAACTGTTTTTTGTTTTTTGCCAATATTTTCTTAAATATGAAAAATATCACAAAAACATTTAAACAAACATTAAAGACAACAAAGAAATGAACATCTTTTGCTTGAAAATATTTTTCATAAAATCATTGCTATTCGAGAAAAAAAATTATTTTTTTTTTAATTTTTGGTTTATAATTATGAAACGCTAGTAGTTACAACAAATTTATTTGAATAATAATTTTAGAGAATGCCAAAATGAATAACTTCTAAAGAATATGTTTTTTTCGAAATCTTGTTAGTTTTTAAGTTAACCGAGTTTTTGAATTTGAAGTATAATTTTTCCATCTTCCATAATTTTGACATTTTAAACGTCAGTTTCATCTTCTCGATGTACATTTAAAATATGATTTAAATTGAAAATAAACCATGAAAGCGTAAATATAAATGATACCATCAAGTCGGAGAAAGTAACATGATGGCCACATCACCATTTTTTAGGCTATATTATTGTTATACCAAATAAACATACATCCTTGATTCAGTTCAAAATTCGAGAAGTATTTGGAGATTTTTGCAGAAAAACAGAATGTTTGTTAGTAAATTTGAAAAGTTGGAAAGTTTTAGGTATGTGGCAAATGTTTTCCTATTTTGGTTTTACTTCTGAAAAAACGCATCGTTTGAAAGATTATTTGCTTTGTTCTCGAAGGATTATTTTTAAATAAAATCATTAACCAATTTGAAAATGTTCGTTTTAATTTTTTTAAGCAGTTGGATTGAATTAACGATGGTTCACCTTACGCCAAACTGTAGTAAGGCATTTTAAATTAATTATGTTTTTGGCAACTACATGTTCATGAATGTATAAAAAGTCACATAATAGAAGATTGAAACAAGCGAAATAAACATTGATAAATACGATCAAAGGTCGTGGACTTTATTTAACACAACTACACTCAACCTTTAATTGATTGTCATACATTTACAACCGATTAAAATGGCATCGCATTCAAAAAAAATTATAATTACCACGGCTGAAGCTCCAACACCTATCGGTCCATACAAGTAAGTTATTTCACGTGTATATTCATTAACTACATCAACTACATCTACGGTCAATCGTCTATTGATCGAAAAACTACTAATTTATAACTACCGTTTAAACCAAAATTTGCAATGAACTTTATTGTGACTAATAATGTAAACAGGCGAAACTACTCAATGATGTTAAAAACTCACATACTTTTAGCAGTTTTTTATTCGCTAATAAAGTTGCTACTCCACTCCACTATTCTGATGAATTTCTCTGAATGAAGTAAAAATCCCTTGTTTGAGCCTATTTATAACTACACAAAACCCTTAGTTGAAGGCTATAAAGTGAATTATCTAAATAAATTTGAGACAACCTCACTTGTTGCAGATGCATTAAATAAATGTAATAAAGACGAAAAATAGCTTGAATACATGAATATTCAACCCATAAAAAAAACTCCTTTATTGGCATACACATAGTTACACGCGGTCACGCAGCCAGCCGTCTCTGCAACTGACCCTACCTATCTGTATTACCACCTCTTGTTCCTCGGCCGTACCAGAAAAAAACCCCGCGAACCGTCACTGTTACTTTTCTACTTTATATGATGGCTCTCCTGCACTCCTTTTCTCTCCCCAATTTCTGCAGCGTCCTTACCCCCGCCCCATCATCCATTCCGCTATCCTCTTATTCCTCCCATCCATTCCTTATTCACTCCCTCACATTCCTCCGCCAGATGCCTCCATGTATCCCTCCCCCCTTCACACATTACACATCTCATATACTCTTCACCCATCAATTTCTTCCTCCCTCTCTCGCCTGACCCACACCTAGCCAGAGTCACCCTTTCTTCTCTGCTCCATCCGTCCTCGTCTAAGTACTTCGGCCTCCTTCCATGCACCTGCCAACTCCCATATATGTCACTGTATTTGCTTCTTTCAATACATCCCTGTCTCTCCTGCACTTCCACTTCTTTCTCCCTCTCTCTATCACCCACGTTGCCACATTCACCCCTCTCTCCTACCATACCCTCACTTCCAATTCTTTCTCCCTCTCTCTCTACCCACGTTGCCACATTCACCCCTCTCTCCAACCATTCCCTCACTTTCACTTCCGACAGTCCTACTGTCTCACATTTTCCTTCGTTCTTTCCTCCATTACCCCCCCCCCCCCACACTCATGCACGTCCTCCATACCGCCTTCACCAATCTCTCTTCTCCTAGCTCCCTAGCTCGTACCTGGCCATTCTCTCCATTGCCTCACATCCTAAATTTCCTCTGTTTGTCTCCTGAAGCAATATGTAACCGGGCGTTGACCTTTCCACTTCCAATATACGCTTCAGGAACGACAACTGCTCCCTCTCCACACACTTATACCCCTTCGCCCCCATACTTCCACTCCATACATTAAAATTGACTTCACACACGCATCCCATACTTAACATGCCACTCTGAAATTGTTCCCCATCCATTCTCCCCATTTTTCCCACGCGAT
This sequence comes from Ocypus olens, assembly GCA_910593695.2. Taxonomy (NCBI): domain Eukaryota; kingdom Metazoa; phylum Arthropoda; class Insecta; order Coleoptera; family Staphylinidae; genus Ocypus; species Ocypus olens. Next base: position 9,722,864 of record OU343061.1, read on the forward strand.
ACCCCAAGCTTTTCTGGCCTTTCCCTGCGCCCATCTTAAATACTCCTCATATCCCTCTATAAACATAAACCCCAAATACCTTCTTTTTTTTTGTTTGGAGATGTGCTGTTCGCAGGCGGTGCAGCAGTGGCCTCCGAGAAGCGGAGCACCGGTGGTAGTACCGTGGGCATTCTTCACCCGGTTAGTTTCCTTCCACCTCGGTTAGTTTCCGTAGTCTCCATTCCTAATTGGTGTAATACAGCAATACATTACAATTACGATACATTTAGTACACTAATAACTAATAGTAATTACAGACTTATTGCAGACATTAAGTTGTTACACGCAGTGGACACAGGTTATCAGGCTTGTGCCCTTGGTTTGGGCCCACTAGCCCTCCCCTATCACGGTTGCGATTGAGCTCGCGACTGCTCGCGGCTTTCGTCCTTGGCGCGAGGAAGTAGGTGCTGCTCTCCACTTGGCGGGCGATGAGATCGTGAGGCCCACCAAAGTTTCGGCCTCGACTGGAGCCCCGACGGCCTCTGCAAGTTCAGCTCTGTCGTCTTCCCATCGTTGACACGCGGTGAGTGTGTGGTCGGCCGAGTCCACTTCGCCTGTCTCGCAAAACTGGCATTCGGAGGATGCCTCCTTGCCAATCCTCCTCAGGTAGTCCTGGAAGCATCCACGGTCAGTCAGGAGTTGGGTGATGAAGTAGTCGCATTCGCCGTGTTTGCGCTCGACCCCGCTCCTGACGTGCGGGATTAGTCTGTGGGTCCACCGTCCCTTTTTTGTGTCCGTCCACCTGGCTTGCCACTCCTCCATAAGCCTTTCGTTGGTCTCTTTCTTGGCGTTCCAGGGCACTCCTCCCTCTTTGGGGATCCCATGGAGGGAAGCTCTTGCTCTGACGGCCAGATCCGGTGTGGTGCCCGCCTCTACTCTAACCTATAATTGACATCTGATCAAGCGGACACCTGCATACATTGTTGCTATATAACCTGTCGAGCGGTTGCCAGACTATAGGGCCAAGGGTTCGCCTGACTCGCAATCGTGACTTGGACTTAACAATACTAATAAAATAAGCTTTTAGTCATTACTTACCTTTGTACCTGCTGTCTCAGTTCGGATTGACTGGCATCTCGGCGTCGGCACAAATTCGTTCACTCGCAATTAACGTTTCGTAGGAGTAATGGGATCGGGATATCAATGAATTACTATACGAAATGACAACGACGGCAATTGATATGACAAACGTGATATTGTAATGAAATAAAGAATTTAACAAACATTACTCTTGACATACATTTAGTGGACAACACAATCGATACATTAAAATCTAATTCAACAAACATCACAATTATCTGACGTTACATCTTACAAAAGAATAATTACAACACAAGTGAAAATTAACCTTTACACATTATAAATGAATATCCACCCTGAGGCCAGAATTTCCGCAGCCGCCGAGGATACCGTCCTGTAGGCCCTGTTGATCCTCAGGATGCCTGGTCGCAGGGCCTGTTGGAGCCTTGTGACGTTCCTCCTGGCGCTGACCCCGTTGACCCAGGCTCGTGCGGCGTAAGAAAGCTTGGCCTTCGCTACACCCACGAGCGTTCTTGTCTTTGCCTTACTGGGGCCGTCCATGCTGGACATCAGGCAAGCTACGGCCCGCGCCGTTCGAGCTGCCCCTGCTGCTGCTTCCTGAATGTGGGCACTATGATACGTGTAGGCGTCGATCGTAACCCCGAGATAACGCATGTTGCGGGAGATCTCGACTTCGTGGCCGAGAAGGCGCAGATCCTACTGGTTCTTCTCCATATTGCTCCTGTCTTCTGGGGAGCGATCTCAAGTCCGGCCTTGGCCACCCAGTCGGCGATTATCCTGATTCCAGCCTCGGTGATTGTCCGGAGCACCTGGATGTCCCTGCACCTAACGACGAGCAGGATGTCGTCAGCGAACCCGATAACATCGATACCCCAAATACCTAAATCTTTTTACCCTCTCAATCACCTCTCCCTTCCACTCTAACTCTTTCACAGTCCCCTCTCTTCCGTTATTCCTGAATCTCATCCATTTCGTCTTCTCCACATTCACGCACTGTCCCCTGTTATCCATATACCTCTACGCTCGCCTCATCATGTCTTTCATCCCTTTCCAATCAACTCATGAAGAAAGTCTTGAAAAGAGCCCCGAAAGAGAGTCCTGAAAAAATGTCCTGTAATAACAGTCTTGGAAAAAAGTTATGAAAATAACATCGTAAAAAATCTTAAAAGAACATTTCTGAAAAAAACCCTGTAAAAAGATCATTAAAAAGACCTAAAAAGGTTCTAAAGAAATTGTCCTGAAAACTTTCAAAAATATCCTGAAATATAGTACTGAAAAAAAAACTGCAAAGAAGGAAAAAAAATTCCCGAAAAAATAATTCTGAAAAAAGCAATGAAGAAAAGTCTGAAAAGAAGTCCTGAAGGTTCCTAAGAAAGTCTCCAAAAAGTCCCGAAAAAATGTCCAGAGGAACAGTCCTGGAAATAAAGTCGTGAGAAAGAGTATTGACAAGCCGTAAAAAAAGTCTTGAAAAATAGTCATCATGCAAAATACCAGAAATAAATGTCCCGAAAAAGAATCCTAATAAGTCCTGAAGAAAGTTATGACAAAGAGTCCTGATGAAATATCACAAAAAATTGTCTGTAAAAACAGTCTTGAAAAACTGCCCTGAAAGTAATAAGATAAACAAAAAAAAAATCGGAAAAAAAAGCATTGTGAGAAGTCCTTAAAATGGTCTTTAAAAATATCTGAAGAAATTGTCCTGAAAAAGAAATCCCAAAGAGTCTTGAAAAAAGTCCTGCAAAAAGGCCTAAAATATATGCTAAAAATATCTTAAAAAGGCCAAAAAATATCCAAAAAAGATCATGAAAAGAAAAATTCTAATTTTTTTCTGAAAAAATGCCAAAAATTAATCCTGAAAATTTTGAAAAGAAATCCTGAAAATAAAGGTCATGAAAGAAAAAGTCTTAAAAATATGTCTTAAAAAAATTTCTTAAAAACTCCTGAAAAAGAATCAAAGAAAGAAAAACATTGTCCTGAAGTCCCAAAAAGGCAATTTTAGCAAAAGCTTTCCAGTTCTTCGGATTCTGAAATAACACTTATCTTCAAAGTTTTATGGTCATTTCTGTATTACTTTTTGAGATACAGCGCGCACAGACAGACTGTTATGTTGAGAAAACATGGTGATGTGGCCATCATGTTACTTTCTCCGACTTGATGGTATCATAGCCATTTATATTTACGTTTTCATGGTTTATTTTCAATTTAAATCATATTTTAAATGTACATCGAGCGTTGTGTAAACTCGGATGACACTGACGTTTAAAACGTCAAAATTATGAAAGATGGAAAAATTATACTTCAAATTCAAAAACTCAGTTTAGTCAAAAACTAAAAGGATTTCGAAAAAAACTTATTTTTTATAAGTTGTTCATTTTAGCATTCTCTACAATTATTATTACATAAATTTGCTGTAACTATTCCAATATATGGCGAAGGCGCCGAGTTATTGCTAGAAATATTGCCAACTTCACATACATCACATAATTAGTGATTAAAACAGTCCATTTTTCAATTAAGTTTATTTAGCATTAGCTTTAATACATTCAAGTCTACAAAAATCATCATATAAAAACATTTTATAATACACACCTTTGCGAAAAACAAAATGTCAACAAGAAAAGAAAAATTATATTCAATGATTTAAAAATTTACAAACAATTACTAGTAAAACTTACTTAAAAATTTCTAAACTCATTAAGAAATAAACTCTTGAAATATTAACACTACAACAAAATGATAAAATTGAAATACGATGAAAATTGCATTCAAGAACTTGGAAAATATATAAAAGAATCTTTATGTCGCTTCAACACTATATCATCCGCATACGCCAGCATCCACACCTTATTCTTCCCAATCACTACCCCTCCCGCCTGCCCTTTCCTCATCACCTCCTCCAGTTCACTTAAATATAAGTTGAATAACATAGAGGACTTGACGGGCATCCCCACCGACGTTCTGAATCACTCCGACACATCCACTCCCACTTTTGCCACCACCCAAGTTTCCTTATACACTCTTCTTATCCACTCTACCATACTCTCACTCACTCCTTTTCTCCTCACACATTCTAACAACCTAACAACCTCTTCCTCGGCACTGAGTCGTAAGCCGCTTTTAAATCCAGAAGCACCGAATACATGCTTTCCTTCTCTTCCGTCACCCTCTCAACCATTCTTGCCAGGGTAACGATCTGCTCCCTTGTCCCCCTCCCCCTCCTAAATCCCTGCGTCTCCGGTATTAATCCCTTTTCCTCTACCTTTTCCTCCAACCGATTCTTCACAACCATCATGGCTATCTTGTACCCGGTGCACATCACCGTGATTCCTCTATAGTTCTCCACATCCTTCTCGTCCCCTCCTTTGTATACCGGGCACATCATACCCACTCTCTAAGCCGTAGGTATGCTTTTTCCTCCCGTCCACGTTTGGTTTAATATCTCCATGAACCTCTTCTTTACCCCTTCTCCTACCTTCTTCCACATCTCTGCCTTCAACACATCCATTCCTGCTGCCTCTCCTCATTTCACTTCGTCGAACGCTCTTTCTACCTCCTCCTCCGTGAACTCTTCCGCCATATTTCTTCGCCTTCCTTGTCCCACTGCCTCCGGGCATCCGCCAGTGGCGGCTCGTGGAACATGTTAATGGTATGTATCCCTCCTGCGCCTCCGGTATTAACCCATTTTCCTCCACCTCTTCCTCCAACCGATTCTTCACAACCATCATGGCTATCTTGTACCCGGTGTACATCACCGTGATTCCTCTATAGTTCTCCACATCCTTCTCGTCCCCTCCTTTGTATACCGGGCACATCATACCCACTCTCTAAGCCGTAGGTATGCTTTTTCCTCCCGTCCACGTTTGGTTTAATATCTCCATGAACCTCTTCTTTACCCCTTCTCCTACCTCCTTCCACATCTCGGCCTTCAACCCATCTATTCTTGCTGCCTTTCCTCCTTTTACTTCCTCGAATGCTCTTTCCACCTCCTCCTCCGTGAACTCTTCCGCCATATCTCTTCGCCTTCCTTCTCCCACTGCCTCCGTGCATCCGCCAGTTTCTCTGTACTTCCTTATCCATTCCTTCAGCCAGTGGCGGCTGGTGGAACATGATGATGGTAGAGCAACTTACAAAAAAAACCTCCCCTCCCTTCTTTTTGAAGAAAGAACGATTTATCTTCCTAGACCAAAGTAACTGGCGAAAAAGTGTTTTAAGAATCAATTAAAAATTCTTGCTGAGCTTGAAACTACAGGTAGTGCCATGGCTCCTTGATTCTACATATTATAACGAGCCGCCCCTGCCTTCAGCGATACACCCATCCGACTCCGCCTTTCGCATCTTCTCAGTACCTTCCACATTTCTGCCTCGTTCCTGCATTTCTTCAATTCCTCTTTTGCTTTTTTTTAGCTCTACTAGAAAATTGTCTACTGATGTTTGTCTATTTGAATTTACAAGACTTAAAATTATTGCAAATAAATGTTAGTTATATGTCGCCACAAAATACGTCTAATAAGTGCGCGTCATCGCCGCACGCCCGGGATGTGCCAGACCTTGTTCAGCACAAAATGCATGTTCAGAGGGCGACCTCTCCTGAACCCCTCCAACCGCGCGTCTCCCCGCGGGGGCCACAATATCCTAACGAAATGCCGTGCGCTCGGTGCGCTACGTGGAATCTGGCTCCTTTAACCACTTTGCGCCCATGCTACTTTGATTGGGTTATAGCATAATCCAGGGTTTATTGAAAAATTACTTTTTTGTTGTTGTTACGGTTTTCTACGAAATATTATTCCACTGTTATAAATCTTTTCAAATATGAAAAAATATTCCATAGATGGCGCTAAAGCGGTATTTTTTTTTTAATTTGTAAAATATATTTTTTTTTGCTTGTTCCTACATGTGGCGACCTGGGCGTGAAGAGGTTAAGGGCGCGCCGTGGCGGAGTTGCATTGGGGAACAAATGCATTGCGATTTTTCTCTGTTCATTAAAGTTATACAGGCGTTGTTTAACATTTAAACATTAAAAATGAATTATAAATTCTGGCTGAGCTTGAAACTACAGGTAGGGCCATGGCTCCTTGGCTCTACATGACGAGCCGCCCCTGGATGCTCGTATCGAATTTACATTCTAACCTTGTTACAGAATATACAGGGTGTTTCTAAATAAATATCGGGGTTTTAACACTTTGTAGTATTTATTACGTAAAACTTAAAACCATAATGAATACATGAAATGAAAGAGCAACTCAAACAGTTATACCTACAAGCTTACAAGTGTTCAATGTGTGCACCTTTCGTCACACGGCACATATCAAATCGATAGCCCAGTTCTTTCCAATGATGTAATTGTTGCAACAGCTCCCGCAATCCTGTTTCTTAGGTCGGTGAGGTCAGCTGGTAGTGAAGGCACATACACACGATCCTTTAGATTAGTAGAAATCACATGGCGTCAGATCGGGTGAGCGTTTGGGTAGAGTGACGTTCAACCAATCGCGTACGTCGTTATGCCAGTGAGGCGGTGCGCCATCTTGCTGCCAAATGAAGTTATTTGGTTCGTCTTCTACCAATTGGAGAAATAGCCATGGATTGGAACCATCACCATGAAGATAAGCTACAGGTACGAGTGGAAGATCATCAATGGAATGAACTCCGCCTTTTCCATGTATGATCAAAATTTTTGTTACTTTTTTGTGTACATATATCTCGACATATTATTTTAATACAAGGAATAAATTGCCAATAAATAAATAAATAAAATCAAGATAGGAAGTACCAGTTACAGTTGCTTTTCATAAAAAGGGCCCATAAACTTTCCGCCGTGATAGCACACAAAATGTTTAATTTAGAGGAGTCTCGTTGCAATTGTACCATCTCGTACGGATTTTCCGAGCCCCATGTGCGCACATTATTCAAACGTGTCCACCAGTGACGGTTCGCGGGTTTTTTTTCTGGTACGGCCGAGGAACAAGAGGTGGTAATACAGATAGGTAGGGTCAGTTGCAGAGACGGCTGGCTGCGTGACCGCACCTATATGTATTACCACCTCTTGTTCCTCGCCCTTACCAGGAAAAACCCCGCGAACCGTCACTGGTGTCCACTAATCTGAAATGTCGATGAATCTCTGTAAACAACATGATCCAGAAAATCGTCGTGCAACAACATTTCATGTGCAAAATTGGTACGTAACGCTTTTTGTGCACTAGTCGCCATTTTTGCTTTCACTTTCGCTTTCTAGCGCATGCGCGTAACAGCAAACAGAACTGTGTTGCTCGTTCATTTTGTGTATTCATTATGATATTATGTTTTACCTCATAAATACTACAAAGTGTTAAAACTAGTGATGGGATCATTCGAATGACGATAATCGATTAATTCGATTATAAAAATAATCGATTATCTCGAGAACCTATTTTTTTAATTCGAATAATCGTTATTCGAGTGATCATTCGAATGATCATTCAAATGAGCATTCGAATGATCATTCGATTGGCATTCGAATGATCATTCGAATGATTTATTTGAGTGATCGGTACTCAAATGAACAATTCGAAAACTAGCTATTGGGATAATCTGAATGACCATGAATGTCATTGTACCAATTTGTACTCGAATCTATATCATTTGAAACTTTACTTAGTGTATTAATAGGATATATTTCCCACGAACCCTTACGGCGAAGTACTCTAATATTGTTTACAATATATTCTATATTATAATTTTATTATGATATATTGCTGAAATCAGAAGACAAGTATTTATAAACGATTTTAACGAAATAACCGCAGTTCTGTTTTTAGTAAGTAAGTCACGATAATTTGAGTGATCATTCCGATATGTTTATACCACTTAAGAAATAAAAATACTCGATTCACGATCATTCGAATTATTAGTCGAATTATTAGGCGAACTTTTATTCGAATGATCATTTCAATAAAAATCGATTTTTATATCATTCGAATGATCATTCTAATAATCATTCGAATGATCATTCGAATACATAATCGATTTTCAGATCATTTGAATGATCATTCGAATGATCACTCGAATTATCATTCGAATGATCATTCGAATGAATAATCGATTTTCAGATTAATTCGAATAGTAATCGTTCAATTATGCCCATCACTAGTTAGAACCCGGATATTCATTTAGAAACACCTTGTACTATTATATCAAAGTTAGTGCAAATGATGAATACAACATGTTTATCTACTGTAGTCACTTGTGATAAGGTGCGATAAGAATTTTAACACATGTAAGAGGAGCAATAACAGCTTAGCAGTTTAATTTTGCGTTCAATAGCAGTTTTCTTTAATAATGGAACGTCAAAAAAGAAGATTTATTTACACCAAGAAAGTAGCGCCGCCAATTGGTCCGTTTAGGTAAGATGTGCGTTACTGTTATAATGACCCAATTTCATGTAAGAGATAAGAAACAACATTACGTCTACAATTTTGACATTCCATTCACACATATTTCTTATTACTACATACTCCTAAACGCAAGCCCCAAAGTGCGAGATCTCAAAAACTATAATAGGTAGAGAGTTGAAATTTTCATGAAAAATCACAAATAATTCAAGAACCCGACTATTAAAATTTCAACCCCCTCCGAACACCCCTTCAAAAATAGGATTGCAACCCCTCAAAAAAAAAATTACATTTTTTTTTTTTTTTCCCGATAGGCTCGGGGCTTCTCTTGGCGACCGTGAAATCCGCGATTTTCGCAAGTAATACAACGAGTGTATTAATGATTTTCGAAACACAAATTCATTCGATTTTGAGAAATAAATTATGTTGCTTGGAAACCACACGAGCGCGAGAGCGCGAGTCTAGTTTCCTAAAGCAACATAATTTATTTCGAAAAAGAGAACGAATTTGCGACAATCGTTATTTTCACGAGTTGTATTTGTTAAGATTATTTCGTAAGAAATATACATTCATTTTAATAATTTTTTTTTTTTATTGCTGTATTATTCCAAATCGTTTTGATTACCATTTCCTTGTACTCAGTTCCATCCATTTTTCGCATATTGAAAGCCCAATCTGTGAGTATATCAAGTTGTTCATTTGATGTATTTTCTTCAAGGCAGTGATTACGTTCTTTACAAAATTCAGAGAACTGTTTCCTGACGTATTTTTTTAACCGCACGGTATTTTGGGGCGTATGTGCTTCCACATTGTTTTTTATTTCAATTAAACTAAATTCTTCAAACCGTTTTGGATTCATTTTAAACACTTTTACACGTTTATGTAAATGATGACATTGACATTTCGTAAGATTAAAGCTACATGCGATGCTTCCACATTGACTGAAACAGCCAATAGCCAAGTGAAATACAAAAACGAAAACACAGGACCCAATAAACCAATACAAAGCTGAAGCACGAAATCGAAAACATAGAGTTGTCAGTTATGAATACACAAATTTGAACCAATGAAATAAGTGTATTTTATGTTGGACGAAATAATCTAAGTTACCCAATTACTACAGGATGATTTTTTGAAAATCGATTTTTGACGAAGCATAGGTTCACACCAAAACTTTCACATCCCTGGATTTTTGAGCTGGAAAACTGGGACTAGGCTCAAAAAATCCCCAATTCATTGGAACATAAAAGTTACTATAGGAAATTGGGGTGCGACCTGCGGTTGCAATCCCTCAGCCATTTTTCTAAAAAATCACACTTCGGACGCTTCCGCAAAAACGAGCGCTCTTGCCCTTACGATTACGACTTTAATTTTCACAGAGTTTTGTATAACTAGCTCCCCTCTACAGTTTATGTCGCTTACGAATTTTTGATATCTCTAACCCTCGAGGAGTTATTCAAAGAAAACCTCCCCGATTTCAATAAAAAAAATTCTAGAGCGGCCATTTTTAATCTCACGTGAGAAATTTAAACGGCATGCTATTCAGAATTGCATTTTGCGTCGAAAAGGTAGGAACTATATTTTTTGTAGGGTGCACTGTTTACGATTTACGACCGATTTTCGATTGTTTTCCGTTTTTTTTTTTTCAATTTTTTCAATTTTCTTTTTTTCAAAAATTAAAAATCTGATGATGGCATATCAGTCGTCTATTTAATTCGTATCAAACATCCCCATAAAGTTTTACGATCAGATTTTTAGTTTTCGAGATATGACGTTGTATACGGAAGGGGGAAGCGAAATTTAGCAGCGGGACACATTTTTTTTTGTCCGATCGGAAATCTGATTACGCCACCGGAAAGCCCGTCTCGAGCCCAACAGAAAATCCAAATAAAATTTCTTGATCCGACCCCTCCTTCTAATTTTAAAAATTAATTAAACTTTTATTTATTTTTCCGGTAAATATTTTCGATCGTCTTTCACTAAATTTTTGTAATTCTTTTTAAATCATGGATCTAACGACGGATTACCATTGCGGTGTTGCGTGTACGTAAAAAAAACTTTGAATTTTTAAAATCGCCCGGTTATTAACCGAGATATGAATATTTGAATTATTGTTTTTTTTTAACGTTGAAAATTTTTCCCCTGAAAATCAATTTAAAAAAAATATATTTCCGGGAGGGTTAGAATAATGAAACTTTGGGAAATCATTGAGCGTTCCATTTGAAGCAGACCACCAAAGTTTGGTAACATTTTGGTCATCCCGTCGGCCGCGTCAGCCGCAACGGGGTGCCAAAGACCAACAACCAAACAACCCCTATCAGTACCGCCCTAAATTGTGTTTATATGTTGGTTTGTAATGTGTATACGCTTCTCAGACGCTCACCAAATAATTTTTGGAGGACCAAAATTAATGAAAAAAAATAAGCTTCATCCTGTTAACGTCCGAGTGCTTTTCAAACAGCAAATTAAGAAATGCATTGATAGTGTATTGTCATATTTGACAGATGTCAGATTCAGAAACTGGGGTTACCACCAGATTACATTCCCAAAGTTTCTCGGCGCGTGGTCTGAGCAAAACGATTCAAAATAATGTTTTTTCTTATTTTTTTCTCCCCCTTCTGCACGGATGAGAGAGGTGGTGATTTTGGGGGAATTAAGTAAAGAGTAAGCGCATTTAAAACTGTATTACAATAATAACCCTCATAAACATAATTCAGTATTGTAGGCTCTGCCTTTTTCTGAGCCTAGAGGATATCCGAAGACCTTGCAGTTAGAATCCACGTAATTTTAAGTACTGTACCATCCTTAGATCGGGACTAAAATCGCAATATAAAATCGACTTAGCGCCGCTTTTACAATCTTCGGATAAATGTTGGTTAACTTATACCCTCTTTAACTAATCCCATCGTTTATCTCTCAGTTAACGCACGCTGCCTTTTACAAACGCTTAGATAGATTTTCTCCCGAAACGCCAACGTTGGCAGCATTGCGGATACATGCGATTGCGCAGTTTATAGAATTGGCATTTTTCGTTTTGCTTGCGGAATGGTTAGAAAGTTGTGTTTGTAATCATTGTTGCGACCCTCGACCCCCTCGAACTTCTTTTCGACATTCCATCTAGAAATATGCCAGAATGCATGTTTTTTAGAAACTAGTTTGTCGCCCTCTAACGGCCCCTGTATGTAATACCGATTGCAGATCGCTATAATGCCGGTATGGTGCGTGTGCTTGCTGTGCGCATTGCCTGCGAGTTAACCGAGGTTTATCTGCTGCCCCAAGCACCGGATAAGATAACTGCGACTTATCTGCTTCTTAACCCTAACCCTGCTTTAACTAGGCATTGTAAAAGCGTATTTTCGCATTTAATCCGGAGATAGTGTTAACCTTATTTTAACCGACTATTGTAAAAGCGGCCCTTAAAGTCAAAATCACCAGCTACCTTGATTCATATTGATGGGCAACACACGGGCGGCGGCGCATCGCAGCGGACCCGTCGTGCGTCACCAATTACTTTATTTTATTTTAATGGCCTCCACACAGACGACGGCGCAGCGCAGCGGAGCCGTCGTTCGTCACCGGTAACTTTGCTCAAATTTAATAGGTTACACCAGTTAATTTTATATTTCACTATTTCACATAAAGAACACAATTTCACATACATCAACTTAAGCTTGAAAAACTAGTTACCTTAATTACTAACTATAATTTAGGTAAATGCTTGAGTGTCGCTGCGCATTTCTTTATAATCATTTTTTAAGCAATGAAATTTATAAAATAGAGATTTATTTTATTTAAGATCTACTTCAGATCAAAATATTACAAATGAACAGAATCGATTACAAATAAAACAAAAGACATTTTTTATTGCGATTTTAGTCCCAATCTAAGGATGGTACAGTACTTAAAATTACGTGGATTCTAACTGCAAGGCCTTCGGATATCCTCTAGGCTCAGAAAAAGGCAGAGCCTACAATGCTGAATGGTCGATAGCGACCAGTTTTGAAAAATATCCATCAAAAACTAATATTTTTTTCTTATATTTCAGTCAAGGTGTTGTTTTCAACAATGTGTTATACGTATCCGGGGTACTGGGAATGGATAAAAATACGAATAAATTGGTCGATGGAGGCGCACCAGCTCAAGCAAAACAATCTCTGAAAAATTTAGGTCACATTTTGGAAGCCGCCAATTCTTCATTCGACAATATTATAAAGACTACAATTATGCTCAATGATATTGATGATTTTGGTGCTGTAAATGATGTCTACAAAGAATGTAAGTACAAGGTGGCCCATAAGTCACAGAAAGGTTTATTGGTGAGGTTGTCTCAAAATGTATTTTTTTTAAATAATAGAATACAAAGTCTGGAGATTTGTTTATATCATTTATGAGAAATTAGATCTTTAAAATGTCGGGGATTCTCGGCTTCTAAAAAAGGGCATTTTCGCGGACAGCCGTTAAAGTTTGTCGCTACAGTGCTCTAATTTTGGTATGAATATTGTTCTTTAGTTGTTGGATTGTCCGGAGCTTTGAGGGAATACAAGTATATTCATTTAAAAAAAACCTCAACTGTGCCATGATTTTTTATTTTTTAAATTTTTAGTTGGTAACACATATTGAGGTTATGTTACTTGCGGCATGTTCCTATCGATAAATTAATTTGCTGTGATAAACGACGCAGAGAAGACGTAGGTTCACCCTCCAAAATTCCTTGGGCTGTGTTAATAGCATCCTAAGTACGTTTGACTGGTCTACCACTTCCTGGTTTACGGAAAATACTACCCGTTTCATGAAATAATACAACAGATCGGGATAAGGTATTTTTAAATTCAACATAAATAATGAGAACGTTAGGAAATTCTTCCTGAAACTCCGCCATAGGTGTGTCGAATGAATGCACCCAATTTCCGTCCACTTTGGTCCCATTTCGGAAATAACTTTCAACTAGAAACGTTTTTGCTGGTTGCTGTAAACCAGTGGTGGGGAAACTTTTTTTAAGACGGGCCATTTGTAATAACTAGACAATCGTAGCGGGCCAAAGAATAATGCTTAATCGCTAACTAATTTATGTGTTCTATAAACATATACATATATTATTACACACACTTATTATTTTAATAGTAAAAAAGGTAACAAAATTATAAGCACAAAATATAAAATGAATTTAGTGTAGTTCTTGATGTGAAGTAATATCACTTTATTTTCTGGTGTCATTACTGGTTGATGGTGCATGAGAAAAATGAAATTGAGACTGTTTCATCAAAATTTCATCATAGTCCGGTTCCATTTGCGAAGCAGAAATTCTTAAAACTGATGAAAGGTGCTCATCTGTAATTCTGTTTCTTAAAGAAGTTTTCCTTCCTAAGCTTCATTGTTGAAAAGATTTGTTCGCATATATAAGATGAGCCGAACATTGTCATTATCTTCATTGCATGAGTAATTAGATTTGGGAAATTATCTGGACTTAAATTTTTATAAAATTCTAGTAATGGTACTGTATGAAAAGTTTGTTTCAGGAGAGTATTACAGTTCAGTTCTATTAACTCAAGTTGAAATTTTGCATCAACTTCTTCGTAATTAACATTGAATGGAGTCGCAAAAATACTAAACTCTGGTTCCATTTTTCTAAAGTCCTGAAATCTCCTTTCAAATTCTGTAGATAGTTTTCTCAAATTAATTTCGTATTTTTTAATCTTATTGTTTGATATAGTGAATTTTAAAGATTGTATTCTTGGAAAATGAGAAAAATCAGATTTAGAGATCTGATTAGCAAATAATAATAACTGTAATTTGAAACTTTTCAGGTATTGCCAAATATCGTGAAGAAACTGATTTTTTCCTTGCAATTTGAGATTAAGTTTATTCATGTGTACGAGGAGGTCTGTGAAAAAAGCGAAATCAGAAAGCCACATTTCATTTTCTAAGACGTCAAATTGATTATAAATGTCTTTATCAAGAAGAAAATTCACAATATCGTCTTTTAAATCCCAAATTCTTTCAAATACTTTTCCAGCACTTAACCAACGAACTTTTGAATAATACAGGATATCGGAATGCTCAGCATGTACGGACTCCAAAAACTGTTGAAACTGGCGATGTAATAATCCTCTGGAACGAATCATATTTACTAGTTTTACAACAATATTAAGTATATGGTCAATATATAAAGCCGATTTACAGAGAGCATCCTGATGTATAAGGCAATGCAAAAAAACAACATCATTTTCCGGATACTTAGAATTAAATTTCCCAACAAATCCTTGATTGATTCCAACCATATTAGGAGCACCATCTGTAGTTACATTACATAGCTTGTCAATAGGTAAACGAAGTTTATCGATGCAATTTTCAAATTCACAAAATATATCGGCACCAGTCGTTTCCTTTCATTGACTGCAGCCCTGCAAGTTCTTCTGTAATTTCAAATTGGGCGTTGATTCCTCTTACAAATATGAGTAACTGCGCAGTATCGCTGACATCTGTACTTTCATCCATGGTAATTGAATAAAAAATAAATTTTTGAGTTTTTGTAGTCAGTTGTGAAATTAGATTTTTATCAATATTTTCAATTCTCTCGGTGATTGTTCTTCTTGAGAGAGACAGTGACTGAAAATCCTTTTTCTTGTCAGAGCACATAATATCGCACACATCTATCATGCACTGCTTTATAAATTCACCATCTGAAAATGCTTTATTAGATTTAGCAATATTATAAGCCAACACATAACTGGCTTTCGTAGCGCATCTTTGAGAATGATTGGCTCTCTGAAATAATTGTTGTTGACTTGATAAATTTTTTATTAAATCTTTCGATTTAATTTTTTTCACCTCTTCACTTAACGATGAGTAGGAGTGGTTTTCATGTTTGCTCTTGAAATGGCGTTGAATGTTATATTCTTTTAAAACTGCAACAGTTGTATTGCAAAGTAAGCACATAGGTTTTTCTTTAAATAAAGTAAAGAAATATTTCCACGTCCATTCTTCTTTAAAAACTCGACATTCTGAATCCACTTTTCTTTTTTTAACATCCACTTTAGACGTTACCTACTACGGAGAACAACACGCAGAAACGCAATTGACGAAAGCTTACTGCTAACTAATGCTCTTACACGGGAGTTTGGGGGATTACACAAACAATTACTCGAGTCACAGCGGGTCGTTGCAGATGACTGACTAAGTCGCTAACTAACTGATCGTCGGGCGGCCTCGCTTGTATTTATACCTACCTGCGAGAGTGTCTGGAAGTTTCGAGCGAAGATGAGTCATCTGTTTAGGTCGGATGGATTTGTCCAGAATACTATTGTGTTTTGAATATCGCCGCAGGTAGTTTTTATGCGGGAAGTCACATTACGAAGTAAGAACGCGTTCAAACATTCTCACGACGGCACTCTTAAACGGACCGGATTAAACCTTTCCGCGGGCCGGACTTTCCCCATCACTGCTGTAAACCATTGTGACTTTTAAACTGATTTGACGTTTTTTATGTCAATTCCTAACATGTGTGCCAACTTAAATTTAAAAAAATAAAAAATGAGGTTTTTTTTAATTAACATAGGATACAACCAATCAACGAATCATTGCTGCTAAGGGGGTAACTCTGACGGAAAAATATCGACGATATTTTCGTTGCGGTTCAATACTATTGTGATTGATTTTCGACATAAAATTCTATAATTTTGATAGGCTGCATAGAATTTGTACATCATACATTTCCTGACTGTTTACTACACTTCCTAAAAATGACAAAGAAAAATATTGATCAGCAAAAAGTAATTAGCATTTCAAATCACTCTGTTATTCCGCCCAATCTTTACAAATCTTTACAAAGCATGTTATTAATGTGAAATATGTTGATCAAAATAAGAAGCTGCCTTCTGTTACTTATCAACAGTAATATAACGAGTGCCTATGATTTTGCCGGCAATTATTAGCGTCAGGATCACAATTGCTTGTTGCGACGATTTTCTAGAAGCAACAAGCAAGAGTGATCCAAACGCTAATAATTGCCTAGGAAAAATCAGTCACGAGTTAGATTCGAGAAGACAATTGGCCGAACAGAAAGTTTACACTTCATAATTTGGAAAATTAAATTTGGTGACACCAAGTGTCAGACCTGTATTCATCTGCGCCACAATAATTGTAGTAAAAATGAGCTTACCAAGATTTTGAGAAATGCCTATAATACTATTACTGATGAACCCAGGCTTAATTGCCATGCATAACATGCAGCGTGGTCTGTTACGCATCATAATTAGAATTTTATTGGATCATCTCATCAACATTATTCGATTTCATTGGTTAATAAGTAAATGAGGGCAATTGTCAAAATAACAAAATGTTTTATTAATCATACTTAATGAGCGTTAAATAACGCAAGCTCGATAACCAAACATACCGAGTCGCCACAAAGAGTCACTTCTTCTATACTGAACTGTCAGCAGTTTCCTATGGACACTAGAGAGGAATCCTCCCGGTGATGACCAATGCAATTTGGTCGGAAACAGGTTCTTTCTAGAATCACAACATTTGCACAATGCGAAGATAAACGCCGTCACTTCGACAATGTGTATAATTTTTTTTTTTATATTTCTGTTACAGTTTTTAAAAAAGATTTTCCCGCTCGATCCACTTTCCAAGTAGGAAAACTTCCTTTGGGAGCTGAAGTTGAAATTGAAGTCATAGCTGCAACTGGAAATGTAGAGACTGTCCCATCTAAGCTTTCTAAGCTTTAAATCATATATTATAGATTATACAAAGTAAAATATACAATTAGTTCTGATTACATTAAACTCCTTCATTTTTACACGTAGTCATAGGTTAAAAAATATTGTTTATAACAATAAAAAATAAAAGTCAAATTTGTAATTCTAAAACCTTTCAGAATATAACTAGTTCCGCGAAAAAGACAGAGCGCTAACCGAAATCCCCTTTTTCGTAGAAGCAAATGTATTTTATAAGGTTGTTTCCTAGTTCCTGCGTATTGTTTTCGTATCAAAAGTGGTTTTCTTGTGGTACCGCATAGCTACAACACTTCGGAGATTCGATTTTTGTTGTGTTTTTTTTTCATAATATTTATATTTATCAACCTATACGAACATACGCATGCACGTGTTGCTTATTTGACATCGATATTTTACCAAAGGCGGCTGGCGGCGTAACTTATGATACGGTCAGCGCAGCAGAAGCAGAGATTGGTCGAACAACGCGTCGCCACAGTGTAGTTCGTAAGTAGTAGTCTCAATCAAACAATTTAGAGGATTCGGATTTTCTTTGCGCACGTTACTGCGTTATTTAACAATCACGTGCATTCAAAACATAACCTTATTAGAACTATAATGTGGCATCGCTACCGTACTGATGGAATTTGATACACTGACTGAATAAGTCAACCGACCCGCACCCATATTTAATGCCGGCTCCAGTACCGTGGTCCTACCATGAGTCACACCAACAGATCCCACTATATTTTGCATTCATTTGACATGCAAGAAGCGATTCATTGCTGTCGTACATGGCAAGTAAAAACAATCAATTTCTTAAATATTGAACACCTACAGACCGGTTTCGATCTTTCATGTCTCATTAGTGTAGTTAGTTGCTGATAGTTCAGTACAGCATTCAGGCAATAGATTCCGCCACTTTGGCGTTTCTACTTTTAATCAGTTTATAGCAAAAATGATTTTAATCAGATACCTTGAAAACATGAAATGTGGAAAGTGTACAAGTGAAAATGTTTGTGATACAATGATACAATTACATGTATAGGAATTGAATAGTATGAACGATCTGTTTTTAAGACATGGCGAATATATTCAGCCCTTTGGTAAGAAGCTTGTCGAGGCTTCGCCCACACGCGTCGCATAGGTTTGTTGGTGGCTCGTGACGTGATCCGCCATGCCTTGATGCATGTTAGCCAGGCCTCCTCCACGGCTTCTTCTGCGGTAATATCGAATACACAAATACGTAGGCGATGATGGAGGTCTGGACCTCAAAATAAACGTCTTCGAATTGAAAAGTTCTTGCAACTTCGTATCGGCGGCTTTTTGTGGAAATAATTGACCATATGGTTCAACAAATACGAGACAGATTTAAAAATTTAGATTCGCCTTTTGCTGAAGAAACCCTACATTCCTTAGAAGTTTTTTTTTTTTTTTTTTTTAAGGAAAGATGATTGACAGGAGTTTGGGTTAGGGAATCGAGGATGATGGGGACTTGGCTTAGCCAACTAGGGCATTCAGCCACAACCAATTTTTAGTAATAATATTCATATTTAAATGAAAATGGGGACAAACACTAGACACCCAGGGACCCGTACGGCCATTTTTCGTGTTGAAAAAGTGACTCGAACCCGCACCAACGGGGTCCAGAGGCCGGACCTCTACCCACTAGACCACCGCGGCCCCTCCTTAGAAGTTAATTATAATTTTTTTTTTTTTTTATATAAACCTGCTTATCGATCTCAACTTTGTGTTTTATAAAGGGTTTCAGAGCTCTGGGAATGGTCAATCACGTGCTTATTTTTCAAAATTTCGAAAAATGTTTTTTACAAAAGTTGTGTATAATAGTGATCTGCACGCCCTAAAAATATTTAAATTTATACAGGGTGTCTCATAACAAAGTTACAGACCAAACTTATGTTTTTTTTTAATGGAACACCTTGTATTTTTTTAAATTTTTTAATTATATGGAGCAAATAAAGGTGAGTTACTTCGATACTCCCTGTACCTATTGTTTGCCGTTTTCGAAATATTTGAAGATTTGTTGAAATGCATGGTCTGGGTGAAATTTTATTTTTGCCCCAGTGATTCGCGTTGAACGATTAAAATTATTTCTATTATTTGCTTGAAGGTTCGAACTAAAGAGTCAACTATGATTTCATACAAAAAATTATACAGGGTGATAAAAAAATGCGGTAGAAAAACCGAACTTATAAAGTTAAATAACTTCGTTTTTTTCAAATGGCACACCCTGTATTTAGTAACGTTTTCTTCAGTGGAATCCAATTATCTTTCAGATTGTATAAGGATTCCCTGTTCCTAATCTCAATAGTTTTCTTGTATTCGGCGATTATCATATCAGGAATAATTATTATAATATGAAAGATAATTGGATTCTACTTGAGACTACGTTACTAAATACAGAGTGTCCCATTTGAAATTCGATCCACCATAAAGGCATCAAAATTTGATCAATTCCCTATGCAGGACTCAAAGAACGAAGTTCCTACGACAATTTGGCACCAAGTTATGGGTGTGCACTTTGGGGTTTTTCGCACATAACTCAGCGACTTTTCAACCAAATTGGATAATTCTTCTTAAATTCAACAAACCTTACTTCATTGCCTATTATTAAACCTTTAATCCCTCTATAAATTACCGTGTAAATCATTAAAATGAATGTAGAATTTCGACGATATGACTTATTATTCCTGAATTTTTACGGCACGTTTATTTGAAAATAGTAAAGGGTTACAAGTTTTGAGATGATTTAACGTTCAAATTATCAAAATCATGCCTCAGAATTACTATTTAAAAGCTTTTAAACATTTTACATTCGCATTCCCACGCCTCGTCGCCATCTATTCGACGATGGCCGAACTACTAAGTGATGTTTTTGAACAGCGCCAAAATGCTCGAACTTTATCCTTATAATCAAAGTGTTAATATTCAGCAATGCGCTGTACACGAAACGATAGCCTATTTAATTCCAAATTGAATGGTATATAAAATAGCTGAGGCAATTTAGCGGTTTTCTTGTAATTTGCGAATGAAAATTAAGCACGACACACTTACCGACATTTACAGTTCACTGTAACGTAAAACCTAAATGCACAACAATTTGCTATATTCTTCAATGAAATACGGGTCCCAATACTTATTACTGATTATTCAATTAACTTTTTATATTATTAATGCATAACAATAAGAGAAATATATGAGGAATTCTAATATTTATTGAGGGCACCCTCTGTTATCGTGGGGATAAACTACGTTTTCATTTGTGGATTTAATAATTGTTTTAATAATGAAAGAATATTTCAAAACTTAAGAAGACTGTTATCTTATAATAAAATAAATTTAGTTGTAGATATTTTCGTATTTAAGTTGCATAAACAATACATTATAATATATCCGCCTAATCACAGGCAACCCGATAAACGCATAACTACTATAAAAAACTTCCAATTTTAAAGGAGACAGTGACAAAACCATAAGTGTAATCCTCAGTAAAGCTTCAAAAATAGTGCGAATATTTTAGTATTTAAATTGCAGAAATAATTATATTACATAAACGCCTACTTACAGACAATGCAATACACGCATACATAATATTAATTTATTACAAAAACTTCCAATTGTAATCCTCCGTAAAGCTTAAAAAATAATGTGAATATTAAAGTATTTAAATTGCAGAAATAATTATATTATATAAACGCCTGCTTACGGGCAACCCAATACACGTATAACTAATAATGATTTATTATTTAAAACTTCAAATTTTAATCGTAACAGGGACAAAACTATAAGTGTAATATTTTTAAAGCGTTGCTAAGGATTACACTCATGCTTATGTCCGTATTATATTTAAAATTAGAAGTTTTTAATAAAAAATAATATTAGTTATTGAATATTGGGTTGCCTACAAGTAGGCGTTTATATAATCCCATTGTTTCCGCAATTTAAATACTTAAATATTCCCACTATTTTTGAAGCTTTACTCAGGATTACACTTATGGTTTTATCCCTGTTACGTATAAAATTAGAAGTTTTTAATAATAAATTAATTCGAGTTATGCGTATATCGGGTTGCTTGGGATTAGGCGTGTATATTATAAAATATTGTTTTTGCAATTTAAGTACGTAAATATCCACAACTGAATTTATTTAATCATGAGACAACATTCTTCTTAAGTTTTTAAATATTCTTTTATTATTACAACAATTATTACATCCACAAATTATTAAGTAGTTTATCCCCACGATAACAGGTGGAGCCCTCAACTTAGATTATGATTTCTCGTATATTTCTCTTATTGTAATGCATTAACAATATAAATAGTTGAATGATTAATCAGGACTAAGTATTGTAACCCGTATTTGATTGAAGAATATAGCAAATTCTTCTTTATTGAATTTTTATGTTACAGTGAGCTGTAAATGTCGGTAAGTGTGTCGTCCTTAATTTTCATTCGTAAATTACAGAAAAACCGCTAAATTTCTTCAGCTATTTTATACACCATTCGATTAAAAATTAAATCGTCTACCATTTCATGCACAGCCCATTGCTAAACATTAACACTTTGACAATAAGTATTAAGTTCGAGCATTTTGGCGCTGTTCAAAAACATCACTTAGCAGTTCAGCCACCGTCCAATAGATGGCGACGAGGCGCGGAAATCCGAACGAAAAATGTTTAAAAGCTTCTAAATAGCAATTCTAAGGGATGATTTTGACAATTTAAGCATTAAATCACCGACAAACATATAATCCTTTAATCTTTTGAAATAAAAGTGCTATAAAAATCCTGCAATAATAAATATTGCCGCAGCAATTTTTTAGTGGTTAAATTGATTTTAATGATTCAAATTGTAATTTACAGAGGCATTAATGGTTTAATAATAAACAATAAAATAGGATTTGTTATTGTTGGGAAATTAGCATTTACTTACGGAGTTATTTTAAACCCAAATAACTCCTAATCACCCTCTCAACCACCTCCCCCTTCCACTCTAGCTCTTTCACTCTCCCCTCTCTCCCTTTATCAATGAACCCTTTGACTATATATTATAATTGCTGTATTAGTTTTTGAGATACAGGGCACACAGCAGACACACACACACACACATACAACCCCATATACACACACACAACACACACACACACAGACACAATTTTTTTTTCCCGAAATTGTTGAAATGGTATCTAGGGACCACAAAACGGATATTTCCGTAAAAAAAATTTTTCAAAAAAAAAATCACGATCACAAACTTTCTCGTATTTCATAACGGAGAAAGTAAAAAAGATGTCTACCTTTGCCTGTGCGTAAATCTAACCAGCACGTAATAACATGGTGCGTTATTTTTGGCTAGGAGTCAATTTAGAAAAACACTCCCGGATTCTAATACCACGATGTTATATTCTTCAAACATATTTACTCAAGCCGGTGATTTAATCTATTTTGGGATGTCTCGCATTGGATGTATGTACATAAAGCCGGTAATCCCATCCAGTTTCAAGGTGAATACCCAAAGCGAAATGCACTACTCTAGAAAGCTATTAATACATCATTCATAACACAACACTATATTCACTCTTTAAGATTATTAACTAATAATACTGATGATTTAATTAAAATCCTATATTAACTTATAATGATGCGTAGAAATCAGTGACTGTTCGCGGGGTTTTTTCTGGTATGGCCGAGGAACAAGAGGTGGTAATACCGATAGGTAGGGTCAGTTGCAGAGACGGCTGGCTGTGTGACCGCACCTATCTGTATTACCACCTCTTGTTCCTCGGCCGTACCAGAAAAAACCCCGCGAACCGTCACTGGTAGAAATAACAGTATTGAAATGAGCCGACCTCTTGTAACATTTTCCCTGAAACAAGCACACCAACTGAATAAAAGTTAATAAACGTCAAACGCGAACAAGACCAAACACCGAGCTCGCACGTAAACATTTAAGAACAGCTGATATTATATTAATTGTAAGTAGAATGATTAACTACGATTATTTTATGTTTATAAGTAGTGATGTTTTCATAATAACTATGCTTTGTTTACTATATAATTCTGTAGCAACTTAACCTGTAAATGGATATCAATGTATTAGTATTATTTCACAGCAATTATAGTAATTACATGATTTACTAAATCCTTGAACGTTGCACAATTTGTAAACTCTTTTATGTTGCTAAAAGAATTTTGGTGACATTATTTTAAATTTACTTCATATGTGAATTATCGTAGAGGAGGCTAAGAGAGGGATGTTGACTCGTATCCATGATAACCACTTGCGATGCACTTTGCTGCAAAATTGGCGACTGGTGGATCGCATCCAGTTTTGAAATCTTTAACATATGAATTAATTGCAAACAGGATAAAATAGAGCATTATCAATGTTCATCAGATGAAATTGAATGAGTTTGATCCCATTTATTGTTAAATATTCAATAGTGTCATTAAAATAGGCTTTCTAGAAATAACCATGATTGATGGCGAAGCATAGGTTGAACTGAGTGAGGTGGCTGCAGAAGAAAATTTGACCAAAACAGCACTGGAATATTTGCTTCCTCTATAAGAGTAGGCAGTGTAGCACAAGCGGCATCTTTGTCTTAGCCTCCTCTACGAAGATCCATGAGCCGTTGCTGATGAGAGCCACTCTAAAACTGAAATTATTGGGTATCTGTTCACAACCCGCCGCTGCTTCATATAATACCCAATTCATTATAATAATGGTTTTTCCATTTATATCTGTTATTAATTGATAATCAATATACCATGTATGTAATTTTCAATGCAGGGCATATAGAAATAGCATTGAAAATCTCATATTTCATATTCATGTCCATTAACATGTTAAGCACCGCGTGGTATAGTGTGCGTGCCACGCATATTTTGTTCCTGGGGTGTCGTGGCATACATAGAGTATCACACTGCAAACTATTTTATTTTGTGCTGTGGTATCGTATAGATGTCACCGAAATTTCGTGAATATACATATACAGGATGCCCGGATTTCATAGGGACAACATGGGCAACTTCTGCATTTGAAGAGATAGAGAGATGGTCAAATTAGCAAAAAGGTGCAGGTTCAAGGACTCATTAAGAATTCACCCCCAAATACTACTTGTCACGGCCTCCACAATAAAAATTAAAGGAAAATCTGAAATTGAAGAAATTGGGAGAATTTGTTTTAATTTTTATTTTAAACAAGCGAGCCATGACAAGTGGGATTTGGGGGTGGATTCTCAACGAGCCCTCGAACCTGCACCTTTTTGCTAATTTGACCATCTCTCTATCTCTTCAAATGCAGAAGTTGTCAATGTTGCCCCTACGAAATCCTGGCACCCTGTATATGTCAGACATTTATTTCTACAAAGCCTATTTTAATGACACTATTGAATATTTAACAATAAATGGGATCAAACTCATTCAATTTTATTTGATGAACATTGATAATGCTCTATTTTATCCTGTTTGAATCTCATTTTATTTAATGAAAATAGAATAATTGTTGTATCCTGTTTATAGTATGCACATTGTAAATACAACAATTTAGTATTCACTGTCATGTTACTGATTATAAAATGTTTTAAACTAGAAATGAATTATACGCCTTATTGAAGGCTATCTTATCCACATATTTTGTTATACGGTAGGACCTCACTTTGCATAATGAAACCGTACCGCAAATACATGCATATTTTGAAGTTATTGTCAAGTGAACCCAATAATATTGAAATAAAACACAAAGTCGGACGAGTCTAAAATATCTCCTCATAGCTTATACATGAACCACATGATAAAACAATAAAAATTTGACTTTCGTTTTTATTGAACTCATTCCTGTAGCGCTCTCTGGTAAAACGGTTATACCATCCATCTCAATCAGCAAACACATACTTTGCGCACTTTAACCAAATTATGATTCATTGTTTGTTGAACAATTTGCTACAAATTGTTTTGTTGTGTATTGTTTGAAATAAATATTGAATGGACAATAAAGACAATTATTATTATTATACATGAATTTTGGTACCAGTTTTCCTTCAGTTCCCAGACTGGTTTGTTACACATAAAGTTTTCTTGGTAGAGTAGTCATTTGTTACTCTGATTCTACCATTCTTGATGGCTTATTGGGATTTCTCAGAAAAAAATAATCTTCATAAAAATGTGTGCTTTATCTAAATCTGATGAGAAATAACTGACACACCACTTCAGAATTATTAAGTCTAATGCTACTCCAGGCATCATTTACTGCATTGAAGTCGTACAGTTTTGTAAGTACTTCTGTTTTTATTGTGAAAAAAATTTTTTTTAGTCATGAAAATTTGGAGGTGAATAAATGGAATAAAGGTGCGCACCCAGGGGGGTGGCTATCGGGCTTGAGCCCGAAATCGGCAGATAATAACACAAAAACGCTATTTTTAAAACATGTAACCTTAAAAAGATGTCAAAATCAACAAAATGTGCACTGCGTTAGAGAATTCCAGATAGTCAATATAATTTTACTTCAATTTTTATAGGGTTTTTCAGAAAATGTGCTACCAACTATTTTCGACTTATATAATTCAACAAGTAGTGATGTTAAAATGGTTCACACGAGGTTGATTCTACAAATTTATACTGCTATACAACAGAGCTTGACAAAGTATATTCATTATACAGATTGATTAGTTGTTTTTCGAATGATATTCTCAAAAAAATTACACCATGCAGTATTTCTTGTATTGAATTTTGTACAAGAAATGTTATGATAAGTTGTATATACTATGAAAAATTTTAACATACTGTATCATTCAATATCCAGCGTGGCACTAGCCAGGGAAGTAGTTGTTTCAATAAGTTATTTGTTTATAGTCTTAGTAAGACTTAATTTTGCTTGCAGAGTTACGAACAGGTTGAATATTTTTATATTCAGGCTATATTTCGTTTTTTGAATTTATTTAATACTGTATTACTTTTTTTTAGATGACAAACAATGAACTCCGTTAAAATGGGAGTCAATTTTATATACGTAGCGGTCCTAGGACTGGTATTTTGTGTGACGGTTGTGCAATCCAAAGCAAAGTGTAAGTAACTGTTACTAAAATATAGTCTTCACCGAATCACTTCCAATTGTACACTTTTCAGATATCGTTTGTACTGATCCTGCATATACAGAAAAATGCGGAGTGTTTGAACGCCAACAAGATATTGACATTAAGTGTGATATGCTTAATAACAAGTAAGTGGAGATGATAATATTAGAATATACAGTAATTTCATAGTAGAATAGCTTGATTTTGAAAAATAAATGTGAGTGTGTAGTTTACTGATGTGAATATAATTGGATTTTGATAACGCAGTCTTTGATTATATACCACAAATTGCTGGGTGAGTAGCGACCTTGTTTATTGAAATTCTTGCGTTGATATGATATTGAGAAATTCATATTTTTTTTTTATCTGAACGTTTGACTTTTAGTTCAGTTGCGTTTATAATCTTGAATTCTAATCATGAAAATAAGAATGATTAGACCATAACTTCTAATTTGTTGAGAAAGGTCAAAACTATTATATGCTTCCACATCTTCTAATTGTCCTCCTGGGCGTAGGACTCTCCCATATCCTTCCATGTTTCCCCGTCCTAGAACTTTTTGCTACCATGTGTGCCCTGCATGTTTCCTGATGTCAAACCATCCTTCTGTTTGCCTGGGCCACCAATTGGTCACTTTTTATGCCCATCGACTTTTGTCCTATTTTCATGGGTTTCATCCCATAAGCTAATACCGAACATTGTTCGTTCCATAGGTCTCTGGTTGCACCAACCTGAATTAGTGCCGAGTTATGTAACTTGAGTTATATAATCCGAAATTAGAGCTTTTCAGGTGCACCAACCAATTTTACCCCGAACCTGAGTTAGTAAACATGGGTTATCTAACCACAGATATTTCCGCGGTTAAAGTTTAATTTGACGTTTATATTGAGAGTTGATATTTGTGAATAAATGTGGTACGGTAACTAGCAAATATAATTAAAGACATTTATTACTAAGATTAATGGGAAACGGGTATGTTTCAGCTGTATTGGCATCCTCTCCCCGTTGTTAGATGAGGCGTTGAAATCAGATGCTACATGTTCCCAAGCCTCCGCTTTCTTCTTGACGGTAACCCCATCAGTTCTTTTGTTCTTCAGAATTTTGAAATAGTTGCTTTTCAGCTGGAGTAAAATTTCCAGACCTTTTTGCCTTTCCATTGTCAGTTTTGACATTAATCAAATAATTTACAAGTATTCCCATTAGTGGGCGACTGCAGTGATGTCGAACACGTGGACTAGCAGGCCGCGGGCCAATCGGTCAATAGAGTCGATGACAAAATATGCAATGTTGTCGGGTCTAATCTCATGTTTGCTAACTTTGCTTTATAATACGTCGGTGCAACGCCTCTCATTTTAATCCGGATTATAATATTAATCCGAGTTACTTAACTTGAGTTACCTAACTTAACTAGAGTTGTTGGTGCAACCGGGCATTAGTAGTTCACAATCTGTTTGCACTCTTTTTTGTCAAAGCCCATCGTCTCTAATCCATAGGTAGTATGCAGGTGTTGAAGACTTTGCGTTTTAAGTTTATGGGTACATCAGGGTTTTTGAATATGTATTTAAGTTTACCCAAAAGTCCCTGCATCAGGCTTGTTCAGCGTTTGGTTTTCCTTTCCAATTTTGATTTCATGTCCAAAGTGTATGAAAGCAATCTCGAAAAAATATAAATATCACTTTTTTATATTATTAGATATTCAAAAAAAAAACGTGTCGAGTGGTTTGAGTGAATTTTTATTTAGAAACGCAGTTCAAATTTTTGGATTCTTTTCCGAAAAATGTTTAAAATGTAAAATACAGCAAATTGCTTTCTAGCGTCATTCATTGATGCTTCCTATTATTACACTGTTTCTCCATTACGACTTCTTATTTTTATTTTGCTGAGATTTACTTTCAATCCGATCTTATTGGTTGGTTCATTTAGTTGTGCGATCTTATTTGTCAGTTCTTGGATATCACTAATAGTAAGAAAAATGTCGTTGGCAAAATGCAAGTTATTTAGATATGTGCCATCGATATTCCGGTGTTTCCAGACATGTTGTTTTAAACAACAAGAAAGTTTTGGGGTTATCGTAGCTCCTTGGCGAATGCCTCTGTTAAGTTGGATCCTTCCCGTTGTATGTTTTATAGAACTGCCGAGTACCAAGAGACAATGATTGTGTTGTTCGTAGCTTTTCCATCGAATCTAAGTCTTTGTTATCGGTAGGAACATGTCACAAGTAACATAATCTCAATTTGTGTTACCAACTTAAATTTTTTTAAATAAAAAATCATGGCACACTTGAGGTTTTTTTTTAATGAACACACTATTTGGTGGCTTTTTCTATAAGCGTTCTTAGTGTTTGCAGATGATCGATAGTGCCACCTGCTTGCTCAATTGGTTGATATTTGCAAAAATTCGATGGTCAGTTATTATTTTAGTTCATGGTTTATTTAGGTGTGATAATAGTTGCATTCGGGAAGGTCACTCCATTCACTCTTTTAACTCACCTTTTTCCCACCATACTTCTTGTATATGTACTTGCAATACCTGCAAGATTCTGTACCCAGGCATTTAATAACTGCAATGTCATCCTTCACCTGTTAACCGTTTATCTATCAGATATTTGGTAGTACAACTCTTAACCCTTTCAGGACGGGTCACATCAATAAGCGTTTTAACGTAACTTCTGCGACAGCCAGGTAGCATCAATAAGCGTTCTGATGAATTTACTTGTTTTTATATCCGAATAACGCTCATCATTGACGCTGCAGATATGTTTTTAGTTTCGGAGCAAAATCCAACACTGGAAATCGATGTTTGAAAAATGTACATTTTTTACGTCCGTCGGGTGTGATATTGCCAGATATACCCGTACCGAAAGAGTTAAGGGGGGTCACCGATCCAGATGACCCAAACTTTGGATTTTTTCTTACAGAACTGGTGTGAATTAGAGATAAGATTTTCTTCTCATAATGTTTATTGAACCTTTCTCTACAAAAATAATTTTTTCGAGATTACGAAATAAAAATGGCGGCCAATATGGCCGTTGTCCGGGGGCTCCTCCGCAAAACTGCGTGTAATTTCCTGGTCGCAAAATTACACGCATAAACATAAAACATACATAAAAATGAAGGAAATTTAACGGAGTATGGATCCCGCCTATCAAACCGGATAAAACTCAAATTACAAAATGGCGGACGTTTGAAAAAAAAAGTTAATTTTTTCGGACTATTTTTTGACTTTGGCACGCTGTAAAAAATCTAAAAAATTAAAAAAATGATCAGATCGTAGACGGAATCCATGAAGAAAACAGTTTCCTTTTGAAGACAGAAAGAACGAAGTACATTGGCCGAACGGTTCAAACGCTAAACTGCACGCAGTTTAGAAAAATGTGGTTTCGAGAAAAACGCGTTTGAAGTTTGCGCAGGAGCATCCCCGGAATAGTAAGACAGATTTTTATTATTATTTACCTCAAACACAGACTTTGCCGCAATCAACATTTTTGCAATAAAGCCTCTGTATATATCATTGCTAAAAGAAAGCGTGATGTCCATCATAGAGCACAGCATCTTCAAGCCCTGCGGCGAAATTTGTACCAGAGTGACCCACAGCGCTCAGGACATCCATTCAAAACACTGTAGCGACGTCAATATTTGCCGGATCGAAATATCCTTTCACCCAAATATTCAAGACATGTATAGCTATCATTTCATGCAAAAAACAAAAAATGCGAAAATTCAAATTTCTAATTCGGTGACCCCCAACAAGTTAAGGGTTTCTACATCAATGTTTTGCCTTGAGTAATTCCGATGTTTTGATAATATTGTTTATTAAATCAGTTTTATTAGATGGTTTGTAATAGCTACATTTGATGGGAAAAACTTCATTCAGTAGCAGTGGCGGTTTATGAACATTCATAGAGGAGGCTGAAAGAGATTTGTTAATGCGTCTCCATAACAATCGCTCGAGATTCACTACCCACTCTTACAAAGGAAGCAAGTATTGATGTTTTCTTTTGTAGCCTCTTCTAACGAACATACACAAGCCACCCCTGTTCAGTAGGAAATCAGCCAATATTTCGTGCTATCGCCTATAGTGTTTAAAGTATCCATGTCATAGCCTTAGTTATTTTCATTCTATAGTGTCACTCCTAATGCAATATTATGTTTTTACATTGTAGATTTGATTGCTTAGTAAATAATAGTGAAGTAACTTCTTTCGCTAGAGTTACGTATGAAGAGGCCTTAAGCAGTAATTTCTCAGATAGTATTTATGTAGTTGCGGAAATACAACCAAATACAGGTAAGTAACATGAGTGGGCGCTTGGTCGAATATATATGAACAAAATGATTTGCCTTAAACCCAAAATTCATCAATAGTGTATGCAAAAAATATTTAGACCATTCTTTCTGGAATTGGGTAAGAGAATATACTTCAAATTGTTTATTCCAATTTTATTATTAATAACAAAAGCAGAAATGAATTCTAATAATGGGTAACAACCTTAGCAGTACAGAGTAGTGTGGGTAACTCATGGAGGAGGCAACTCCTCGAAGTGAATCATGGGTATGTATCATGTGAAAATTTGCAGCTCAATTTGACCATTTTACAAGGGAGTCATGAGGAGCGGCGGCTCGTGGATGTTCAGCGGTCAGGCAACGGAAGAAAATTTGACCGAAAAAGCAATGGAATATTTTCTTCCTCTATTAGTGTAAGTAGTGCAGCACGACGTGCGTCATCTTTGCCTCCCCTATGGAAATCCAATAGCCGCTGCTGGTCATGAGCCGACTCTTTTTGCTGAGGCAACTCACCTAAAAGAGTCATTTCTCCCCCACCTAATTCAGAGTGCTTACAATTTTGAGGGATGATCCACAAAAATTACTAACTAATTTGAATGTGACATTGAGTATACATGAGATCAAGCGCCCCTTTAAAAATAATTATTAATTCTTGGTTAAACACATACAGGCTTGGGTAATAGTTTCAACACAGGTTAATACTGAATATGGCAGAATTGCTGGTTTTTACTGCTTCTATTCAAAACAACAATTTCAATGTGCTGGGTACGAAAGATTAATTTACTTAAACTAGATTTTTTAGCGAGACGGGAATGACGAGGTGTTCATCGTAACTTAGGATATAGATTCTGCATAGGCTCTTTTATTTCATGTTTTTTTTTTCTATTTTTCATTCATAAGTTAAAGAAAACAAATTGAAACCCTGAAGACACATCACTTTCTAATGTTTCAATACCAAATATGAGTTGTAGGCAATTCGTGCGGTGCCCGAAGGAACGAGTTGTATTTAACTAACATGGCAGTCAAGGTGTTAAAAAAAATACCTTTATTGGCATATACAGGGCTTAGTGGAACAAAACGGAACATAGGATTTTCAATGTTAATTTCTTTATACTGGAATATTATCTTCCCTGATCATTTTAGAAGAAACATGTAAATAAATGTTTTGTAGAGTAAAAATTCCTGCTTGCAGTCATGCTGTTATTTATTTTTTAGCATTCATGAAAACCCTATAAAATGATAAAATAAAAATGATCATTTTCACGAAAATAATAGTTGCCATGAAATTAAACAAAAACGGCGCGCTGTTGATTTGTTGGCTTCTGTCAAACGTATTGAACACTTCATAACTGTTTACAAGTCTTTTCATTAAAAATGTATTCTATTCAAGAAAAAGTTCAAATTGTGAAGTGGAGCTATGCTAGTAGCAGTTTTCGTGAAGTGCGGGTTATCACGTTGTAATATTTCTTGGTGGCACTGGTATTTGTACGAGTGAAAATGATGCTTCTTTAAATACCTCTGGGCAGTCGTATAGTGAATTGCACACTTGTCAGCAATTTGTCTTAAGCTTATGTTTGGATCTTCTACTACAGAAGCTAAGACCATAAACTCGCCATCCTTCTCATTTATTGGTAAACTATTCTGCTCGGCATTTGATGTCCTCTTAGAATTCCGTAATATTGAGCCAGTCATTTCAAATTTATGAGTCAATCTTTGGACCGTTGCATTGGAGGGTCGGGATAGTTGACCGCAAACATATCCCCCACTTCACGAAAACTGCTACCACTTCACAATTTGCACTTTTTTTTTAATAGAATACATTTTTAATGAAGAAACTTATGAAATATTCAATAAATTTGACAGAAGCCAACAAATCAACAGTGCACAGTTTTTGTTTAATTTCCTGGCAACCATTACTTTCGTGAAAACGATTATTTTTATTTTATCATTTTTTACACAATACACACCCTCCATATTCTTCCCCATCCATACCTTCCTTCCTCTCTCATCCGATCCACACCTTAGTCAAGGTGTTAAAAATGGCCACAAACAATTGACATTAAAATTGTTAAACTTCAAACAACCTGACCTTGTAGCTGCTATCAACTCGTAGCACCACTTCCTCCGGTTCAGCCACCATCACTATCCCATTGCACTTACCCTGTAGGCACTTCCATAAGAAAGGGTAAATTTTAATAAGGAAACTGAACAACTCTGTTAAACATGTATAACCAGACTTAAAAGTAAGAACAAAGTTCAAATATTCCACTAGACCAGTACCAATTATGTGTAATTGCATAGTTGCAACAGAACCAGTAAATGCTTCTAAGGATGGCAAAATATAAATTAAAAAAGGTGCAAAACCGTTGTAACTATTACCCAACCAATTATATTATTTGATCTGTTTTTAATGAAAATGTGATTATAGGAAAACCTGGCTACGTAGAAACGGAAATTGTGATAGTAGTTAAAGACGCTAATATAAAAAGTTTTAATGATCTGAAAGGCTCGAATGTGTGCTATCCCGGTTTCAAGGACTCGAACCACTTACGGTATTTCGCCAATGACTTTGAGAACGCCGTTTTAAACTCAATTCAACCTGATCTGTGCCTTGTACAAAATTACCCTTACGTCGGTAGACATATAAAGGGCCTGAGTGACTTTTTCGACTCGTCTTGCCGGCCTGGACCTTGGGTCAATTACGAGGAAATCGATGACGCTCTGAGTGAGTACATGGGCAACCCAACTGCAAACCAATTTTATTAGCTAACTGAACACTAAATTAAAATTATACCGAGTGTCTGGGATAAGGGACGAACATAGGGATTTAACATGTAAAATTAAATATGTGTAATTATTAGCTCCCCTATTCATTTTAGAGAAAATTCGTAAAGGAATATTTTTTAGAGAATTAAAAATTGTAAGTGTATCATCCATTTCATTTACGTTTGTACCAGAATCCACCTCAGAAATAATAAAAATAAGTTGAACAATGTACCATTTAATAAAAACCCTTGCCATGAGTTTGACAAATGTCAAATATCAATTCACGCATTGTAATTACTATGAACAATAACGTTGGGCTCGTTGTTAAGTGTGAACTAACATTCATCTGCAAAACGTTTCGGTCTGTATTTGATCGATTCTGCATTAGATCTGCCTAGTTTCATCATCCACTTGCAGTATCTCTTCATGGCATTGATGCTTGTAGGAATGATAACCATGCTTCTTCGGAATTTTCTGTACAGAGAATTTAGACACGTTGCACTCACGAGCAATGCATCGTATGCTAGTTGTTAGTTCAGCATTTATCAAACCCAAAACTGTTTCTTCCAATTCATTGTTGTTTCTTCTGTTCCGTTTGCATGTAATGTCACGAACTCTTGAGTAAACTGACACCACTGCAAAATGTTTTGATAATGAATACGCTCTCTTCATTGCAATAACTCAGATTATTGTTCATAGTAATTACAATGCGTGAATTGATATTTGACTAGTAAAATTATTCTCTCTATAACATGACATTTGTCAAAGTCATGGCAAGGGTTTTTATTAAATGGTAAACGGTTAAACTTATTTTTATTATTTCTGAGGTAGATTCTAGTACAAACGTAAATTAAATGGATGATACATTTACAATTTTTAATTCTCTAAAAAATATTCCTTTACGATTTTTCTCTAAAATGAATAGGGGAGCTAATAATTACACATATTTAATTTTACATGTTAAATCCCTTTGTTCGCCCCTTATCCCAGACACTCGGTATAGTAACCGTAGCCATTTGGTAATCTGTTATATTTCAAATTGGTTTGCAGTTGAATTTCCCAACAGTTGAATATTCCAAAGTATGGTATTGTTTTATTTGATTTTTAGAGGGTACCTACCAAAGTTTGTGCAAACTGTGCAACATTACTGAAAATTATGGTTGTTCTACAGTACACGTGAGCAATCCCTTTGATTACTCATTGGATTGCTTCGAAAATAAGGGAGACGTTGCGATATTATCAAAGAAGTTGGCCATGACACTGAAATCGCCTTTGTATTTAACCGCGAAGGGGACCGTGAGCTCTGCCCCTTACGTGTGGTTCCAGAAACCTTGGCCTCTGTTGCTCTCAAATAGGTAAGTTTATAATTTTGTTTAATAAATTGATTACAGTTTAAGTTATGAAAAGTAATAGCGTGAATATAGTTCATCCGTTGAGAGCTGACGTTGACTCATGCATTTTCGTACTAAGAATTGCTTTGCATTTTATATCTATCTTTTTCTATCATGTACGAAACAGTATGAAATAAAAGACGAACGTGTGTCTGCGTGTTAAAGAATAGGGCAGCGTAAACGTAGGTCTAAGCTCACGCATGACTCTTGCATCGCATTGGCACGCTTCATATAAACACACAAAACACGCGAGCGCTACTTCAAATAACATCCTGCCAATGAAAATCAGCGCGGCACCAAATTTTCTTACGGACATACTACCGTGGACAAAAAAAATGATACCCCTAATTTTATTAATGTAAATATGACTTTCCATTTGACAAACCGGCAAATGTCAATCTTGTCAGATATGTGTTAATCATATAGATATATGAACATAAATTGAATAAGCCATACTTAAGTAACACACAGAAAGCACAAATTGCTATGCAGGTCAAATGTGGCAAATATATCAATGATGTAGCAGCTGAATTGAATGTAAGTAGACGTACAGTGCAAAAAATTTCAAAAATGTGGAGGAATGAAAGGCGATTGGAGCAGATTGAAGGTTTGGGCCGCCAAAAAGTTTCAAATAATGAAGAAAATGATGCTGTTATAAACTATTTAATAGAAAAACGGTTTGAAAATGCTACAAATGCCGCATTCATAACAAATTTTCCTGGAAGTTCCCGAACAGCTTACAGACATCTATAGTTAAGTGCTTTATCTTGCCATGCCGCAGCCAGAAAACCTCTATTGTCTTAAATTAATAAGAACAGCAGAATTGGTTTTGCACTGGAATATCTTCCGAGGCAAGAAGACTTTTGGAGTAAAGTGATATTTTCAGATAAGAAAACATTTCAATCATCCTATAATGGAAGAACGAAAGTATATCGGCCACGAAATGCACGATTCGAAGAATCCTATCTCCACAAACTTATTAAGCTAATTATTACTGTCACTGTCAAATAATAAGGTTACATAAGTCAAATTCACAACACTAAAAAATAAGAGGTAATACACACATGACAAATTAGGGGTGACATTTTTTTGTCCACGGTAGAACGTTTACTTAAATCTTGATTCATGCGATTTTAAGCGATGAGTCACAGGCAGCTCTCAGCGGCCCGGCTATATATGAATATTCAACCTGTTCATGACTGCCATATTTAGTTATTGAAATGACAACTTTCAATACAAAAAAAAATTGCTTGTTATTGATATTAATTAATCGTCAAACAAATGATTAACCCTTAACTATGGACACGGAGTCTACTACACTCCAGCGTGAATGTTTTGCATTCCACCCGTCACTGTAATTTCAATTTATAGCTGCCACTTTAAGTCACGTCGGTGTTCTCTAACATAGTGTATCGAGTAATCATTTCTCAGTAACGATTCATTTGGAGTCTAAGAAACTCCATGTCCTAAAATGCACTAAAATCGAGTATCCATGGTAAAGGGTTAATTTAAAATTGAATTTGAAAACTTTAAACTGTTATTTATTGAATGCTTCTACAACAAGTAAGGGTTTAAAATTTTAATTACAATTTATTTAATTCAAATAACAATTGGAAGGTGAGGCTAAAGAAAAAAACGTGTTAAAAACAGTGTTTCAACCATTCGTCAAAGCGAAAGCGTAAGTCAAAAAAAGAAAAAAAAAGCGTTTGAATAATACTTATACCCTCTGTAATAGTAAGTAGTGCAGCATGCCATGGGGACAAGCTAATGTCTGTCTCTTTGCCTCACCTACGAAGGTTCACAAGCATAAAATCGAAAATATTCTTTAGCAACAAAGAAAAACAAAATCAACTAGATAGAAACGCCAAAGTGGCGGAATCTATTGCCTGAGTGCTGTACTGAACCAAATCCGGGTGGCTTTAACACCGACAAGATATGGACATTGCCAGCGGCGGCAAATATAACAATATTAATGTGAACATTAAATATTGTTCCCTCATCAGAATACCTACAGACCGGAATCGACCTATCAGGTCTCATCAGTGTAGTTAGTTGCTGATGGGGAAACGGAGACTACCATTGGAATATAAGTAGTCCAAACAACGTTAAAGGAAGAAACACCTCTTTGGCCACTTTGGCGTTTCTACCTTTAACGGTGTTTGGAATACTTATATTCCAATAGTAATCTACGTATCCCCATCAGCAACTAACTACACTGATGAGACCTGAAAGGTCAAAACCGGTCTGTAGGTGTTCTGGTAGGGGAACAATATTTAATGTTCAAAATCAATTTAGATAATTTTGACACAATCTTAATTTTTGTATTTATAGGGAACGTCCTGCACAAATTCTTGAACTATCAAATGATAATGAAACGATGTCTAATCTGCAGAAACCTCAAACTTTAAGAAGTTTCCTCACAGGTTAGTATTGAAAGTGAAATATGTTTTTCACGTTGGTTTGATCAAATATCATATGTCTTAGAAACTTTAAATAAGTCTCCAGTGAAGTCGAAATGCCCACCGAAGCTTAATTGGTGCACGAATTCCAACCTTGAAACTGAAGAATGTGAATTACTTAGAGAAGTGGTTTCTCAACAAAGAATTCCAGTAGACATAGAATGCGTTGAGAAGATTGACAAGTTGGCATGTATCAATAGTGTTTCACAGAATGAGACGGATATACTCACTGCTCAAAATATATATGGATTCATTGCCAGAAGGTAAGTAAATGATTTTATTATTAAAACAAAAATTAAAATAAATACATTAGCCCGATAATCCCATACGTCCTGTAGTATCATACATAAACTCTCCAACCCGAAAAATATCGGTTGAACTTAACTCTATTTTTAAATCTATCACCAACTTCACCGATCCCCATTCCATTAAAAACTCTGTAGAGTTAACCAATAATCTTAAAAATATAACCATTGCCAGCAGTTGTAAGTTAGTATCCTTCGATGTCTCGAATATGTTTGCGAAAATACCACCTGAAGAATGCATCCAACTGATAATTGAACATTTAGATAGTAACAATGTTAACCCAGTAGTCAAATCAGATTTTATTGATTTAATAGATCTAATTCTAAAACATAATCACTTTTCATTTAATAATAAATTCTACATACAGAAAGAAGGTCTAGCAATGGGTTCACCCCTGAGCCCGCTTCTAGCAGAACTTTTTATGGATAACCTTACAAAACAAATATTAAACTCACCCCAAGGTAAAAAACACATAAAATGGTGGTATAGATACGTCGACGATATTCTTGCATGCTTCGTTGGTACTGACAGACAAGTTAACCAGTTTCTAACTTTTCTTAACTCCCTTCATCCATCCATTAAGTTCACAGTAGAAACAGAATGCAATAACAAAATTAATTTCTTAGACCTAACATTAACTAGAACTAATAATAAACTTAGATTCGACATATACTGTAAACCTACTTTCACAGATACAATTATCCCAAATTCCTCCCGCCACCCATATAAACATAAAATAGCAAGTTTCTACTCAATGATAACCCGTGCATTCAAAATTCCACTTAGCTCCGAATCCCTTAAGAAAGAAATCAATACAATAAAACAAATTGCTACTAGTAATGGCTATCCAGAATCACTTATATCCAAATTAATTAATAAATTTCAATTAAAACAAATTCAAAATTACATATATGCTACCAATCCAGCCACAGAAAACAAATCATATAAAATATTAACTTTCTTTGGAACAATAAGTTCAAAAATTAAAAATATTTTTAAAAAACGAGACGTTGACATTGTGTTTAGATCCAACACCAAACCCTCTAATTTAATTTTTAATGCAAAAACACCAATAGATAGTATGTACAAGTCAGGAATTTACAGTTTAACATGTCCAGATTGTGGAGGATTGTACATAGGACAATCAGGTCGTAATTTTCAAATTAGATTAAAAGAACATCTTAGATCATACAATTTAAAACATAATAATTCAACCTTTTCAAATCATCTGTTAGAATTAAACCATAATTTCGGCAAGGATGTACTTTCAGTAATCCATCTCACCGAAAAAGGTAGAACAATGGATTTACTGGAAGCCCTTGAAATTCACAAGGCAAAAATTAATCCGGGAATTTCCATCCTCAACGACCAGATTGACCTGATGTACACCCCTCTTTTTGAAGCATTCTAGTTTTAGTATATATACCTTTGTATTTCGTATTTTAAGTACTCAGTTTGATAATGATTACCGTGTAATTGAAACTAGTCACGTATAGTAAAATAAAAGTGGTACAAAAAAGTTAAGTGTTTTCTTTATATCGAAAGTAAAATAAATACAGTGGATAATACTGTTACATCATACTATTGTATTCCTTATTTTAAGCCGCCAATGGTGACCTGCTGGTCTGTGAGACCAGGTATGTTAAAAAATTCGAATAACTTTATTCCCCGTTATTGTTTTTTTGTTGCAATTTCGAGTAGCTGCTGCATTGCAGAGCTTAAATTGATTAAATATCTTTTTCGCATCTTATTAAATAATATAAACATTGTTAAATCGTTTTTCATTGAGAAAGTTGTCTATTATTCGGCCGAATCATTTTCTCCACAAGTGACGTCCAATCAAAAGCGGTTTCATTGCCTAACAGGTGACGTCCAATCAAATTATAGCAGTTTCGTTGCCCAACAGTTTAGTTGTTACTATGGTTACGATTCGTTTTTTGTCAGCGAACTGCCGCAATTTCCAAATAGAAAAATTATTTGTTATAATTTAATACAAACAGAAAAATCTTTAGGTAATTATTTAATATGATGTAAAAAAGTATACACTCGGGTGAATTGCAAAACTCGCGTACGGCCAGTGTTGCAAACTTCACCCTCGTGGCAATGGCCAAATTTCTCACTCGTTTAATTAATAATATACTATTGTTTTATTGTCAAAGAGCATAAATTTGAAAAAAAAACATGAACCATTAGTAGAGTACGTTTGAATAGAGAAGAACCTTGCGAATGAACGAAAACTGATTTTTAGCCGTTAGTCGAGTCTATTATGCAGAATAGGGTGTGGCAGTGTTTCATTAGCGTAGTTGCTTCCGAGTTCCGAGTGTCATTCTTCATTTTATTGTTCGTTGTTTAGCTATGATTCGTTTTTCCTGTGTTTATAAAAACCAGTTCTTTTCAGAACTTACGAGTTAGTGAACTGTACGATAGTGGTTTATATTAGTTGTTTCATTTTTGATAAATCATTTATCGCTGCATTCCGATGGCCGCCGAAAGGAAGTGTTTGTTGGGGAAACGTGGACAAGTAATTCACTCTCAATCTCGTGACATTATCTGTACAGAGTTTATGGAATACGAAGCAATATAAATGTTTTTGAAGGCGGCACCTATATTGGGATTTTCACGTATTATTTTCTGCCCTCCCAAATATATTTACTTGAATTGCGCACGCCACTGGCACAAGCGACCGTTGAAATCTCGCGCAACCTTGGGCTCTTCTCTATTCAAACGTACTCTAACGCGTTTTGAAAAGTCACCATTGATCAAAGTCAAATTTGCGTCACCACTGGCGGGTTAACCGTACCTATTCAACTTATTGCCAATAAGGGCAGTCGATATTTTAATATTGGTATTATATCGATATTTTAATATTGGTATTATATCGATATTTTAATATTGGTATTATCAAAACATTTACCAATTTTTGCTCTACATATTTTTATCAATTCTCCATCAGTAAATGCTTGTTTACATTTCGCAAGTACAAGTGACACGGAATACAAAGCAATTCTACTTTGCCTTCACAAATACATTTCGCAATATGTGTATTCAGCAGTTCTGTTTGTGATAATATTGAGTGTTTACGTTTAAAAGATTTGAGATGCCTGCATAATTCATACATGCTGGCATGAATTAAATCACATTTTTTCACTTTACGTTATTTTGCTCAGCTTATGATTGACCTGAGATACTTGTCCATATTACCGTACATGAAATATGTAAATGTTAGATATAATACAGGAGCTAATACACTTACGTGTGGCACGCTGCAAGTATTGGTTGTAAATTGATAAAGTAGTGGAATTTTTAATGCACGTAGGAGCATGTGGAATTTTAAGTTTTTAACGGTGTGCATTTTTATATTTAAAAGACATAAAAATTGAATCTTCATTTATTTATTAACCCCTTAACACACACTTTTTTGGCATTACCGTTTAGCGCGCTCGAATTAACTCGAGCGTTTACGTTGAGGGGTTAAGAAACCTCTTATGAAAAAGAACTAATTCTAATCCTAGCTAAAATAAGTCAAAAATACATCATATCTACAATAATATAACTATTGGCAGAAAGACCGCTATCCGATAGCCTTTTTAAATAAAATGAACGGTGTATGTGTACACTGTGCGCCTAAAGTATGGAATAAATTCGGTAAAACTGAAATCGAATATTTTGGGAAACAATCCTCGAACGAGTCGATTTTCTTTGATAAAAATACACATTTTTGCATGATTTTTAGTCATCATTTGTTTTTGAGTCGCCATTTAAATGACAACCCCCTATTTTTGTTCTTGATTTTGAGAGATCTTTTCATTGTTGAAATGACAGCATAAAAACGTTGCCATCTTACATAAGCAATTTTTCGAGCATCCTTTCCAAAAATATTCGATTTCGGTTTTACTGAATATATTCCATACTTTTGTATATAATTTTGTATGTAATAATAACGAAGAATAAAGATCATGAAGTAGTATAGCTATTGTAAGACTTATTTGTGTTTAAAAATAATTTTAAAATGGATCTTGGTTTTAGTAAACACTTACAACCAATTGCATATCCTGGTGTAAACATAACGGATGCGTCAAAATCAATGGTTGTCATTTTATCGGAGGATACAGCAATAAAGGGGTTTAAGGATTTAAGGGACAAATTTGGATGTTACTCTCAATTTGGAGATATTGGTAAGTCGAGACTTATTTAATATGTATGTACACACATCGGAAAAGTCTAGGGATATTTTTCTATGAGTAGGTATTTTGGTTAAAAAATGTATTTCTAAATATATTTATAAAGTAAATATATAGACTTACTAATCTTCATTGTCAATGTTACAAAATAAGGTAAACATTTGTTTTTAAGAACCAGTCATTTCCAAGAAATAACAAAATTAACAATATATAAGTTTTTAACTATACAGACAATTCTCGAGGAATCATTTTAATACAGAGTATGACCTCCATGCTGATTAATCAGGGCTCTGCATCTATTGTTCATAGACAAAATAACGTTGTCAATATCTTCTTGGGGTAAACGTGCCCATTCTGCGGTCAGAAGCTCCCTGAATCTAAAGACATTATGAATGTTGACCATATGCCGATTGATTCTTTTTAAAGCATGTCCCACATATGCTCAATGGGGTTTAGGTCCGAAGATTGTGCTGGCCATGGCAATACTTGTATTGTCTCGTCGGTCAACCAGTTCGTCACAATACCTGCGACGTGCGGTCGAGCATTATCATGCATGAGATGGAAGTTTTCTCCAACAGCACCGGCAAATGGAAGCGCAATAGGTAGAAGAATATTGTCCAAATATTGCTCAGCTCGCAGAAAACCATTTGGGAAAATGAGCTCCGTTCTACGGCCCAGAATTATTCCGCCCCATACCATTAGAGTAACACCTCTGTAAGTGTATACCACCTGGACGTGTCTCAAACGTTCCTCATTTCCGGATCGCCTTCACACTCTTATCCGACGAGAATCTGGATGAAATCCAAATCTAGACTCATCAGTAAATAACACGGTCGCCCAATCATGTTCATCCCAATTGTGAAAATCTCGACACCAGTCTAATCTTGCTCCGCGATTGCCTCTAGACAGAGGTTGATTTCTGAGAGGCTGTCTAGAATGAAGATTGGCTTCATGAAGACGATTTCTTACAGTATCTCTGCCAACGATTACGTTATCTGCCCTCTGTAACTCGGTAAACAATTCAGATGCCGTGATAGTTGGATGTCTTTTAGATGTTAAAACCTGATATCTGCCCTGAGCTGGTGTTGTAGAACGTCCACGTCCTGGATGTTGTTCGGCCGGACTTCCTGTTCCCCCAAAACGCCGCCATAGCCGACTGATGACACTTTGGGAAACACCTATTCGCTCGGCCACTTCAATTTGTTTTATGCCAGCTTGAAGAAAGCCTACCGCTCGATTCATCACTTCTAAACTCTAATGTTGTCGTTCCA
Organism: Ocypus olens; assembly: GCA_910593695.2. NCBI lineage: Eukaryota > Metazoa > Arthropoda > Insecta > Coleoptera > Staphylinidae > Ocypus > Ocypus olens. The sequence goes on from OU343061.1 coordinate 9,765,764, forward strand.
TTCCGAAACACAGTATTTTTGATGTAGTGAGTAATCAAAGCACCGTAGAACGACTAAAATCGAAGAATTGATTTTTCACAATATCTTGTTTAACTAGTTTTCTCTGTTTGTTTTGTTTGTTTGTTTTTGTTTCTTTTTCAGGTGTTCAAAAAATAGCCTGCCGAGTATTCTAACTGATAATTGCGTTAAATGTAGAATATAAACAATATACAGTTCATTTTTATGGTTTTATAAAAATATCCCTAGACTTTTCCGATGTGTGTATATAGTAATTTTCATGAAATAATCTCATTCATAAATTATGTAAAAGATGAAGTGCTTGAATAATTTTTTTCCACAAACGGGAGAGAAATTTGAGTTTTGAGTGGGTTTTATTTTAATGGATAAACTCTTCATTTAAAGGTGTTGTGCCCAAGAGAACTTCAGCATCAGATGAAAAAGCATTTTCTACAGTTTCAAGCATTTTGCATTGGTTTTGTGCATTTAAAACCACAATTATGTTTTATTTGTAACCCAAATACACCAACTAACTAAAAAAGTGATTAAATTTTATTCCTTTATGATTCAAATTAATATGTATACTGATTTCAGCATTTTCTTCATTGGTGTTCGAGCTGAAGAGGCAAAAGTTGATAAAAAAGTCTTGCACTTTGGATGAATTGCTGGTATCATTTGTAGGGGTCTCATGCATACCGGGAATCATTGATCCTAATTGGGAGACGTTGCCAAGTAGTGTGGACATTTCAAAGTTCTGTAAATGTATCGGTGGCCCAACCTCGAAGAGTAAGTAGTTTGTATGAAATAAAAATTAATGATGTAGTCGTATTAAGGTGTAGAAATTAGGTACTTCCTTAATTTGCATAAAATTTATATTCCAACAGGTTTCGGCGTACGCCATCTTCGGAAAAATTGAATAGGTGGCGCATTTCTATGTTTAATTTTTATTTTGGTCTCACTGTTATTATGGCTTGTGTGTTGTATACAACTTCACATACACAACGACACACATTTGTTAAAAATAAACTACACAGAAGCCCTAATAACAGTGAAACCAAAATGTACATTAAATATAGAGAATGTGCCCACGTATCCATTCTAAATAGACAATTATGCCAGAAGATGGCGTAAGCCGAAACCGGTCGCAATATAAATTTTATACAAATTAAAGAAGTACCTAATTTCTGCACAAAGTAAAAATTGTTCACTGACAACTGATAACTTTACTCTGGTTGTTCAGTTAAACTGGAGGTAGACAATGGTTTAAAAATTTGAATTTAATACCGTGTGTTCGATAAAAAATGCCCAATGCCATAACTCTGTTATTTATTGACCGATTTGAATGAACTAATAAATAAAGTCAATGGCTGTTTAAATACTATAAAATGACAGTAATTATATATTTTTTCAAAATCAACTTCATTGCCAAATGGTAGTCAACTTTTAATTTTTAAATGGCTGCATATACTTTTCTAATTTTATAATATTAGACATTATTTTTCTGAATTCGATTATGCCCGTTATGTTGGTTTTAAGTTAATATTTATGCCAGAAAAAGATAATAATAAATCTTGTTCAAATGATTTTTTTGGTAATAAATGTAGTGTGCCTTGAAAAAAATTCGAATCGACAAATGTCATTTATTGTAAAAGTCAACCATTTGTTATTACTGTGTGTTTCAGACATAATCATGAACAATAGCGAGTTAACAGACATGTTACAAATTTATTTTCTATGTAATAGAAATCGAAGAGCTGCGGCACGAATTTATCACGGTTATTCTAGAGCGGTGAATAACAGAACTTAAATTTAGAAGGTTAGAAGGAAATTTGAGACGATATGGAGCCCAAGAGCGTGGATCGACAATTTCGTGGACTTGCAGAGTTAGACGTTCTACTTAGTGTTTACAATAATCACAGAACATCTAAATCGCAAGTGAATTAATACTTGCACTACTTATTTATTCTATTCTACATTGAGTTGTTGGGTCCTTATTATTCATGTTTGACATAACCTTACAACAAATGACATTTGTCACTTTTTTCTCCAAGGCACGCCAATTAAAATTTTTGAAAAATATAATTTTAAATATAAGATTTATTTTAATTTTTTTCGACCAAAATATTGAACGAAAAACAACATATTGGGCATTATGTGATTCAGAAAAATAATGTCTAATGTAAAAAAATTAAAACGTCATATGCTGCCATTTAAATATTTTAAGTTGGCTATCATTTGACAATTCAATTATTATTGAAAAAAATCAATATTGATGTCATTTGTTAGTATTTAAACCACCATTGACTTTGGTTTTTAGTTCATTCATATCGGTCAATAAATAACAGAGTTATGGCGTTGGGCATTTTTTATTGAACACACGGTATATGTAATTAAAGACACTTGGTTATGTTGTTACAAGGTAAGTATTAAAGTAATTGGATAATAAAAATTTACCTAGTCACCAAGCATCAAACCAACTTATTTTTATTACCAATCATTGCCAAAAACACTGTTTTTCAGTATTTAATTTCTTTGTAAGAGTATGTACGACCAAGCTTATAAAAGCCCCAGAAAATATGTGAACTAAATTCAATGACAAACAATACTGACCAATCATAGTCGAGATTTTCTGTTTGTACATTCTCCAACAAAATCTTTTCATTTATTTCGAACGGTGTGTTGATCATTATCTTGTATGAACTATTTATCGTGCTTGGGATTTTGTCTTTTTAACGGCGCATCTTATTAATAAAGTATTTATAGGTAAGTAAATTAAAATACATACAGCTGTTAATTTTTATGTTATGTTAATTCCTAAGAATAATTTTGTGCACCTGAATGTACTTTACAAGCATACAGCTCCCCCAGACACGCCCCTTTGTGGCTTCTGTAAGTTTCGATGAACTATGGTGCAGCTAGAGTGGTTACCATGGAGATGTGTTAACGTCTACATCTTTACCTCTGTTACGAAGGTTCTCAAGTTACCGTTGTTACCAATATTTACCTTAATGTCAATTATGTATACAGTGTTGGCTATGTCTAAACGCTTGATCTGTATTATTTTCAGCTGATGTACAGTGTAGTGCTTCTTATGAAAATGAGTATTATGGAAATGAAGGTGCACTGAAGTGTTTGAGCGAAATTGGAAACTATGCTGTTGTTTCAAATTATGGTGAGTATTTAAAAAAATGTAATTATCATAAATGGTGAGATATATACATTTTTTTCATTTACCCTACTTTTTAAATGAATGTTTTTAATTTTTGTCTCGTCATTTTCAAACAAAATTGGTTAGGTATATTTTTGATACACGAGGCAAAATTGCGCACGGAGAGCTGTTTGGGGGGTACAATGAAAAATCCAAAGTTTTCTGCAATGTATTTGGCTCAGAACATTGTCAAATCCATGCACGTAGGTTGAAAATGTAACTTTTTTTGTAAATTATATGCTCAGAATAGCTATTGTCTACTTTTTAAAGTAGACTTAAGGGGGCCATCCACTGTCGTACATGTAGGACGGACCACAACGTACATGCGCGTCCTATATGAATGAATAGTGGATGGGTACGTTCAGGCAAGATAGAACGTGCAATGCAAAAACTGCTAGCATTTGCTCGCAATGATCCGAAAACAAAGCAGTGGCGGCGGTTATCGTTATTAACACAAAAATATTTGTTTTGAATTTTCTTTTTCGTCATAAGAGTATTACGAAAAAGTGTAAATAATATAATTTTGTAAACACCGATTCTTAAAATAAATTTGGTAATTTATTTGCCATGTAAATAGACTCGAAATTGTGAATTAGAAATTTCTCACGAACTACTCTGGAAAAGAACGTGGTACGTGTATCGCCATCCACTATCCGGCACGATGGTAGGACGGTCCAAAATTCAAGCGGAGACAGAACTCTGGTCCGTCCTGCAAATTTGCCCATCCACTATCGTACATACGCGGGCAGACGTGTACGTTGTGCAAAACCGTGGTACGTGCACGACAGTGGATGGGCCCCTTTACATATTTCATTATACATTCATTCTTGCATTGAAGAATTCACAAGGAGTTGATAAATTTTATGGCTGTAAATTTACCATGCCGATCCTTTTCGTTGCCACACACCACAATCTGCAATCCTATTACGGTTACTCCCATATATTTTTCTCTTTAATGGCGTTTTTCAGAAATTGAAGGACGTCTCAATGACACCAAGTATTCAATATTATGTAAAAATAATGTTAAAAAGCATTTTACTGATATTAGCGAGGATGATGAAGACTGTTTTCTGTCTGTGACTACCAATCAAGAGATTATGACTAGGATGCATGACATTTTACACATAGACACTGTTGCCATGCTGGCGGACTTGGAAGGATTGCCCAAGCAGTACGGATTCTTCAGTAAACTAAAAAATTTGATATTCAAAGTAAGTGATTGTTAATATATGTGTAAAATATATATTCTGCTACTGGTTGGTGATATAAGAAAAAAATGTTTCTATTTCAAATGTGTATATTCTGAAAATAAGTTATTCTATAATTGATTGGAAAAGTTGGCCACTCCCTAAAGTGACAAAATTTAAAAAACGTTTGCTTGCTCTCGCCGGTAAGGGTAAATTTGCAGGTGCATTGCTCGAATCCAACGCAACAATCAACTTTCACTTTATTTCCATTTTAGCGCTTCTCATTTAAAAATCGTAAACAATAATTCTTAATATTTCAAAAATTATATCTAAATCAATTTTTTTAATTGTAGAAATATCTTTTCTATTTAAGAAACTGTCAACTTTTCTCTCGAGTGACATTGGTAACTTAGCACTCTTAATAGATAAAAAATAAATAAAAACCCCACTTTTACAATTGTTTACCTGTTTCAGAATTCTATCCCGATGCTAAATTTCAACAACAGCGAAGATAAATTTGTGCTCAACTATAAAAAAGTATTTTCAGACTATGATGGATGTACGGAAGACAACCACCCCTCCACGAATTCGGCAATGAACACAATCCAGCAGCTTTACATACTCATTCTACCTATTGTTCTCTTGCATTTATTTTAATTAATGTGTGATAATCCATAAGGCTTAAAACAAATATTGATGTATATGCATATATTTTTTTATTCCAGGCTTAAACTTGATGTATTTTTTAAAATTATACCTAACAAGATAATGTACACGACATGAATCGTATTTTGGAAATTATATTGCACGAGAATTTATACAACATGTTCATATGAAGTTTTAATAGGTCACATTTGAACAATGAAAAGTTGTTTTTAAATTCAGTCACATACAAGTTTATTGAAGATTTGTAAGAATATAAATTATCTTTGAGTTTAGAAAAAAATTAAATTCCTCATCACACTTAATTGTGTTCATTTATGTTGGATTAGTTTATTTATAATCATTCTACACTTATTTGCGTTTTATTTTTTATTATTAAACAAAACATTAGAAACTATTGTTCAATTTAAGTAGCAAGCAAATATGTTACAAATTCCTTTAAATATTCCCAAGAGTAACAATACACTAAAAAATAAACCTTTGTAGATATAAGAACTTTCATGTACTTTATTGAATAAATACGTTATTCCCAAGAATAAAATAAAAGGTGAAAACACACTTTTCATTGTTCAATTAACTATTAGAAAAATTAATTTGAACATTTTATTTATCGAGACTTGAGGCATCTATGTGATTTGACTTTGTTTTTATTTATTTATTTACGTAATTATGATTTTAAGCTTTTGAAGGTTTGGATCATGTTTTTAGTGTTTTGTTATTAATTAGTAGCACGTTTTTATGATTAGTTGTAGGTCTTTGTTATCGATTGAACTATTTTATTTGCGTCCATTTAAAGTATTTTTTTCTATACGTAATAATTTTGTCTTCCCAAAAAGATATTTATATTTATTAATTAGTTAGGATATATTTTCTCGGATGTATTTATTGCTCAAATCTTAAAATATACACTTGCAGGTTTACATCATTGTTTTACCTTTCTGTAACATATAATAATAAAATCACTGAATAAAACACTTACTATGTTTTTGCCACAATTTATGTAATGTATCTACAACTATTACATATATACACATAATTTCTCATATGTAATACTTGTATATACATTAAATAAATTGGGGTAAAATATATAAAGAGATAGCAGAGTTAATGTATTTAGTTGGGAATGCCGATCTACAATCGGCTCTGTAACTTAAGCAGCACCGATTCGAACTGCATGGCGCTGCAATCTGAATATATTTCCTGAAAGGAAAGAAAATGTAGGGTTTGGTAGGTGTTCGACTTGTGGTTTTTTAAATGGAAAAAATGATTTATCAAGTTTGCTGCACTCCAGACAGTAAAAAGATTGCATGTTCTAAGCAAATGTGCGTTTTGCAGTTACTTGCACAGGTCAAGAAAACTTCAAAAATACGAGGCCTGTAGGGCTGAGTATTTTTAATTTTCGAGACCTGTTTGAATGCACTTAACGAACCGAGTGTTGTATAGTATTTTTTACGCTACCGATTTAAATAGTAAAAAAAATAGTTCAAAACGATTTTTATAATTATAAATCCCTGCGGTTTTAACTAGCCTATAACGGTACTAGGACTGTCATGATTCAAAACAGGCTGGTTATTTTGCGAGTTTCCTAGCAACCGAAATTAGTCCGTGAAAGCTATTCGAACGTGACCATAGATATATCTTTTCTATGAACGTGACTAAATACACACACTGTAAGCATGGCAATATAGATCGGTAGTGCAAAAAATCAATAAAATGAATGTAGAATTGCGACGACATGACATTATACCGGGATGTTTAAGGCACGTTTATTTGAAAAAGATTAAAGGGTTACAAGTTTTTAGATGATTTAAGTTTAAAATTATCAAAATTATCCCTCAGAATTACTATTTAAAAGCTTTTAAACATTTTACGTTCGCATTTCCACTCCTCGTCGCCATCTATTCGACGATGGCCGAACTACTAAGTGATGTTTTTGAACTGCGCCAAAATGCTCGAACTTTATCCTTATAATCAAAGTGTTAATATTCAGCAATGCGCTGTACACGAAACGATGAACGATTTAATTCCGAATCGAATGGTGTATAAAATAGCTGAGGCTATTTAGCCGTTTTCTTGTAATTTGCGAATGAAAATTAAGCACGACACACTTACCGACATTTACAGTTCACTGTAACTTAAAACCTAAATGCACAACAATTTGCTATATTCTTCAATGAAATACGGGTCCCAATACTTATTACTGATTATTCATTTAACTTTTTATATTATTAATGCATTGCAATAAAAGATATATATGAGGAATCCTAATCTTTATAGAGGGTACCCTCTGTTATCGTGGAGATAAACTACGTTTTCATTTGTGGATTTGATAATTGCTTTAATAATAAAAGAATATTTGAAAACTTAGGAAGAATGTTATTTTATAATAAAATAAATTTACTTGTTGATATTTTCGTATTTAAATTGCAGAAACAATACATTATATTATATCCGCCTAATCGCAGGCAACCCGATATACTCATATCTATCATTAATTTATTATTAAAAACTTCCAATTTTAAACGTGAATATGACAAAACCATAAGTGTAATCCTTAGTAAAGCTTTAAAAATAGTGCGAATATTTAAGTAATTAAATTGCAGAAATAATTATATTACATAAACGCCTACTTACAGATAACGCAATACACGCATTCATAATATTCATTGATTATTAAAAACTTCCAATTCTAAACGTGACAGGGACAAAACCATGTATAATCCTTCGCAAAGCTTAAAAATAATGTGAATATTAAAGTATTTAAATTGCAAAAATAATTATATTATATAAACGCCTACTTACATGCAACCCAATATACGTGTACTAATAATGATTTATTATTTAAAACTTCCTATTGTAAACGTAACAGGGACAAAACCATAAGTGTAATATTTTTAAAGCGTTACCAAGCATTACAAGCATGCTTGTGATGCTATTATCTTTAAAATTGGAAGTTTTTAATAATAAATTAATATTAGTTATATGTATATCGGGTTGCCTGCAAGTAGGCGTATATATAATACCATTTTTCTCGCAATTTAAATACTTAAATACTCGCACTATTTTTGAAGGTTTACTCAGGATTAAACTTATGGTTTTGTCCCTGTTACGTATAAAATTAGAAGTTTTTAATTATAAATTAATTGGAGTTATGCGTATATCGGGTTGCTTGTGATTAGGCGTGTATATTATAAAATATTGTTTCTGCAATTTAAATACCTAAATATCCACAAGTGAACTTAATTTATCATAAAATAACTTCTTCTTAAGTTTCTAAATATTCTTTTATTATTACAACAATTATTACATCTACAAATGATTAAGTAGTTTATCCCCACGATAACAGGTAGAGCCCTCTACTTAGATTATGATTTCTCGTATATTTCCCCTATTGTAATGCATTAACAATATAAATAGTTGAATGATTAATCAGGAATAAGTATTGGAACCTGTATTTGATTGAAGAATATAGCAAATTCTTCTTTATTGAATTTTTATGTTACAGTGAACTGTAAATGTCGGTAAGTGTGTCGTGCTTAATTTTCATTCGCAAATTACAGGAAAACCGCTAAATTTCCTCAGCTATTTTATACACCATTCGATTCAGAATTAAATCGTCTACCGTTTCATGCAGAGCCCATTGCTAAATATTAACACTTTGACAATAGGTATAAAGTTCGAGCATTTTGGCGCTGTTCAAAAACATCACTTAGCAGTTCAGCCACCGTCTAATAGATGGCGACGACGGGCGGAAATCCGAATGTAAAATGTTTAAAAGCTTCTAAATAGCAATTCTAAGCGATGATTTTGATAATTTAAGCATTAAATCACCGACAAACATATAATCCTTTAATCTTTTGAAATAAAAGTGCTATAAAAATCCTACAATAATAAATATTGCCGCAGCAATTTTTTAATGGTTAAATTTATTATTTTATTTATTTTATGATTTAAATTGTAATTTACAGAGGTATTAATGGTTTAATAATAAACAATAAAATAGGATTTGTTGTTGTTGGGAAATTAACATTTACTTACGGAGTTATTTTAAACCCAAATAACTCCTAATCACCCTCTCAACCACCTCCCCCTTCCACTCTAGCTCTTTCACTCTCCCCTCTCTTCCTTTATTCCTGAACCTCATCCATTTCGTTTTCTCCACATCCACACACAGTCCTCTCTTTTGCATGCATCTCTCCACCCTTTTCAACATGCCTTAATAATTAAAAACCAAAAATTAAAAAAATAATAAATTTTTTTCTCGAATAGCAATAATTTTATGAAAAATATTTTCAAGCAAAAGATATTCATTTCTTTGTTGTCTTTAATGTTTGTTCAAATGTTTTTGTGATATTTTTTATATTGAAGAAAATATTGGCAAAAAAACAAAAAAATAATTAAGGTAAACACCCACATCCGGTGTACGAAATTTTACCAAAAGCTTTTCAGTTCTTCGGATTATTAAATAAGACGTATATTCAAAGTTTCACATCAATTGCTCTATTAGTTTTTGAGATACAGCGCACACAGACACACAGAAAAAAATTTCCCAGAAATTGTTGAAATGGCGGACGAAAATTTTTTGAAAATAAAATCACGATCACAATACCTTCTCGTACTTCGTAACGGAGAAAGTAAAAATGAACACATCGTGTTCGAAATATACATTTAGTGTTATAAATAAACGAGTGAAGTGAGGAATATAACTGTTTAATTATTTAATTACAAAAGAGAGAAATATTTTCAAATAAATAATAATAACAAGTAGCTGTGATCAACTGGGGAAGGTTTGCTATTTGTTGATTAAATTGATTTTCATCGAACAGATTGTTGGACTCAAGAGTACTAAATGATTTGCAAAATGAGCAACTTTCTAATTTGTTCATCACCACCAGGCAAAGTTTTAAATATCCACTTTGTTAGAAAATTAAGACCATTGCTGGATGATGCTTAAATAGGCATGTCTTTCTTGTCATTTGAACAGATTTTGATTGCTTGTGTAATGATTTGTTCCACTTTTCCATTTTACAAATGTTAAATCTGACTTAGTGACCACTTCACTACACTACTGGTCTAATGGTCCAACTTTAAATTTCAGGTCGCGAAATTTTCTCATGGTACTCCTTGGGTAAAAAAAAAACAGGTGTGGTAGATTAGCATGCAGCAGTGGCAGTTTGTGATTTATTGTAGAGGCTAGGGCAGAGATGTTAATGCATCTCTATAAGAACCGGTTGGGCACCACCGTTTTCTCCTATAGCTTAAATTTACCACGATGCAGACCTTCGCAGAGTTGATCTCCCCCACTTTACCTTGCATGGTTTCGTACGCCCTGGTTAAACCAGTGTCAAATAACCGTGTTGCTATTGGTTAATAGTAGTAGAAGTAATTGTACCATATGTATAAAAATTATTTAGATAAAGGGTGGCTTTGTATTTCGGAACGTACGTTGCAGGTTTGATACGTAGCATCACGTCTTCGCCACCAGTTGTTCAAAGTAATTAATTGACATAAAGTCAACAACGTGCTGAATTAATCTAAGACAGTGATTTTGTTTATCATGGCCTTATCTAAATAATTTTTATACATATGGTACTTGTGGGGCTCTGCCTAATCGGCCAATAATGACGGATTACAGGATTATGTTATTACGTGTATTTGTAACTGAGCTTGTTACTTCACAAACGCCATTAATTGTATCCCATCCGACTGCTCGACTCAATCGCTGGCCCCTTGCTGCAACAGGGTGTGCAAAAAAAATCTGTAAAATTCTTGAATGGGCCAGGACTAATTTAACCCTTTGGGTCCCAAAGGTCGTTGGAAGCACACGGTCGAAAAACGCAATAGCCGTGGTCTTTATCGTTTGCGAAGAGGCCCGACAAAAATCTCATCGGCGCAATCGCACTGTTTGGGATTCAAGGAGTTAAATTAAAAGGAAAACGCATATTTTTAATTTGTAATTATATTTGTAGATACATTTAATGATGCTTATAAATCTTAGCCGCATTAAACTAAACAGAAAAAAGATATTAAGAAAAAATATTTTCAATAAATTAGATGTTCCTAAGTATGTTCCAAATCACAGTAATTTATGTAGTTGTTATCCCCAGCTTTACAATCAGTCAGTAGTAGTGAAATTGATTGAGTTGACATATTTACAAATCAAAACCACCGCAACCATCACTTTTTCAATTGTTAGTTCTTAAATTAAATAAATTAGTGCTACGTTAAGACCTTTTCACATATCGTTTTTTTTAAGGGCTAAAATGATTTCACAGCAACATTTTAGAATTCGAGTTAATATCTTACGGTAGTGTGGGTGTTGGAAGATGTTTTTTTCAGTACTATCACAGTTTTATGTGTTGATTATGAATACAACACTTTAATAATGTGCTGCAACATTCACTTCTAAGATTATTATAAGTATTTTATACATATTGGCAAATAAGGGCTTTGGACAATAAATATCGTATTTTCTGGTGTACAACGCACATCATTTTACAAAAAAATTACAGGGGTGCGTGTTATACACAGACACAATTTAGTAAACATTTTCAAAAAGTTGGCTACAATAAAAAATGATTTTTTTAAATAATAGCTGCTTCCAAGAGAGTTGCAGAGCTGGAAGGAAAATGGAGCGAGCGTGAGAGATCAAACATCAACGTGTTTATTCATAGGAGCTGCATTTGTTTACAAATTAGAAACAGACTGTGTTTTTTCTCTCGCTTGCCCACTGCTTCTCCTCCGCCCCTTAACAAATCTCTTGTTCTTGCAGCTGGTGTTTTAATTTATCAAAAGGGGATAGGTTTAGACAGCGGTCCATAGCTGTGCAGAAACTACAATGTTTCTTTAACTAAATGCGTTACATTTCAAGCACAAAAGAATGAAGCGAGGTTCTCAGAGTAATAAATTCGACACTAACGCAGGTTTTTATAAGATTTTTAACGTTTAGGGTTTAGTGTCCGATAATTAATCGACACTAATGCAGGTGTTCATAAGACCTTATGCATTTAGGGTTTAGTGTCAGATAATTAATTGACACTAATGCAGGTGTTTATAAGACCTTATAAGTTTAGGGTTTAGTGTTCAAGTACAAGTAAAACGGATGCCCACTAGAGGACAATCAAGACATTTTTTTAATACATAATTTGCAATTATATTTTGTTTGGTATTTATACATTCCTATATATTGTTAATTATTTTCAGACATTTTAGAAAGTGCCCATCGGTGGTCACCGGTCTCAGCAAGTAATTTCACGTGCCACGAGCAGGTGGACACCTCTCTCAATTATAGGAATTTCTTGTATTATTCAGAAATTTGCGATAACATTATCTAATGAACTATGAACTGCATCTTCCCTTAACATTCAATGTTTTATAAATCCAGCATAACTTATAATTGAAATTGATTTAAAAACTGAAATTATAACTTGTATTAAAAAAATCCGGAATTAAAATCATTTCCCTGTAGTGAAAACTTTCTTTGTGATTTTATTGAAATAAACAAATCTGAAGTGGTGAGCTGAAATTTTGGCCAAGGAAACATTGAAGAGAATTTCACCCCTACTCTTTTAAAACCCACCTACTCCCCTGCAGAAATATATTTATAATGAATTATAGAAACTAAATTAAAATTAAAATCCTTAACTCGACACAGATGCCTAAATGAATAAAAAAAACAATGTAAAATCACAGAAATAAGTCTATCATATTCATCGTAATATTAGCCAGAAAATTATTATTTCAATAAGTGATTTGCAGGGGAGGCTGCAGAAGAAAACGGTGGCTGTACAAAAAAAGGCAATTCTTGGTGTACAGTATTTTAGGGTATGATGTGAAAAATTTTAATTTCATGTAGATATTTCAAGAATTCAAGTTTGGAATACAACTCATATTATTTTTTTGTAATCAATAACAAAAATCCTACCAACACAAAAATAAATAAAATATTAACACGATGGCTGCCGTGAGCATCACGATTGCCCTTGGTGCCCATGTTGCACAGTTGGACCACTCTTTTATCAAAGTAAATTATTGTTGTAAAAAGAATATATGATTTCATTCCTTGTAAGCCTAAACAAATTAAATTTCGTTACATTTATTGATTTATTTCTATCTGGGCACATTTTCTTCTTATGTGGGCAGCCAATGTGTTAAAGTAGCACATCCCGGGTAGTTCTTGTGTTAACATCCCTCCCTCAAACTCCGCTACGAAAGTTCACAAACCGCCACTGATGATGTTTCATAGTTTTGTGAATTTAACATCATTAAATTTTATACTGTGTATTTTTTAAAGTAATTAATTAATATTATCAGTGGCAGTTTGTAAACCTCTGTAATGGAGGCTAACTACACACACACTTGTCGGAATCGGACGGACGGCTCGCATCGGCAAAAATTGCTTAACACAGTTGTAAATGTGTCAACGCACATTTATCGGTACGGCATGGAACGGATAAATGTGCGTCGACTCGTTTACAACTGTGTTAAGCAATTTTTGCCGATGCGTGCCGTCCGTCCGATTCTGGCAAGTGTGCGCGTAGCTTTAGGGAGAAATGTTAGTGTTCAGCATCCACAACCTCTTTTGCCGAACATTTACAAGCGTCCCCAGAATTTTATTACATTCCCGTCCCTTGCCACATTATTCTTATATAGTTACAGGATTTGTCTTTGCTTTTACCATTTTGAATAATGAAAAGTATGTGCAGAAGTAAACAAAATTGTTGTTCCCCTGCATTCAATGTGAAAATAGGAAAGAATCAGGAAACGTCCGATAATGCCCATCTAAATTTAATTGTAAAACAAGTGAACCGGTATTTTGCAAACATGTTTAAGGTCTTAACTATTGCTTTATAAAGCATTATAAAATTAGTTAGTTCTGGCAGTCTACTTAACTAGAGTTTAATTATGGTCATATCTTGATTTTCTTCGAAATCATTTTTAAGGGGCCCTTTTCCCTGCCCCTTTTTCTACCCCTCGTTTCCGGAGAGTTATCTTCCAGCTCGTTGAATATTTTCTTTAACATAGCACTGACTTCTACTTCTGCTATCGTGTCCTGGACCGTGTGTCCCGCGAAATTTCTCTTCGAGGTGTCTGCTCCATTCACCATCAACAGGTTTACTAGATCCACTAGAAACAAATAATTTTTTCAAAAACGGAAGAGAAAGTAGATTTGTCAGCTGTCGAAATCGTGAGAGAAGTAACATTACTCTCCGTACAAAGTTCAATTTTTTATTTTAACTGTCACGGCTGACAGCGTTTTTTCTAGGTTAGGATTTGGAAACGAACATTTTACACTTAAAATATTTCGTTTGTGAAAAAAAGCATATACAGGGTGTTTCAAAATTCATGCACCAAAAATTTTCTGCGTACTCCACGTAGAAAGAAAAAAAACTCTTATGACAAATCTCGATTTTCTACAAAATAAAATGGATTTAACTCCTCCGCTGAAATATCAATGAGACGCCACAGTTCCCTATCAATGAATACGTTCGTTCGCTTGTATAAAAACAAACGGTGTGGGTTTTAAGTGTTGCATGAATGAATGGTGACCTAATTTCGAGCGCGCAGTAGAAAAAATTTTATCTAAACATAAATATTCCGGTGCGGGTTGACAAAACCGACGCACAAATTTCAAGTTCACCTTATTTATTATATATTTTTTTTATTGTTCCTGGCGGCTTCCTACACTTGTGCATTTTTATTGCTGTGCAATTGTATCCCCTGCAGTCCTATTACTTAAAATCGCGGGGGGTAGGTGCTGTAACATGATATCCCTTGGTTACCCAAGGCCAAGACCTAATTGGAATAACACATTTTTAGAAAGTCCGTAAAAACATCTGTTTCCAGGAAGACACAAATCGGTTTTAAAAATTCCAATTCCATACTCGATGGTACATTGACCTAATTTCTGTGCTGCGTCAATGTAATCGGCACCGTTTGTTTATCTAATACAAGCTCGAGAGACCCCAGACCAGGCGAGCGCGAACATGTACTGGTGTTCTCGCCTGTTTCTACACGCGAACGTAGTATTCATTGATAGGGAGCAGTGGTGTCTCTTTAATATTTCTGCGAAGGAGTTTAATCCATGTTATTTTGTGGAAAATCAAGATTTGTCATAAGGGTTTTTTTCTTTTTATCTACGAGTACGCAGAAAACTTTTGGTGCATGGATTTTGAAACACCCTGTATATCTCGGGAGAGAATGCTATTTTTCCCTTGGTGCCTTTGCACGTCAGGAAAAATCCCGCATTTCTCTCCCTTGATATATAATCTACTATTTTTTATATACAATTAATGAACTTTAAAAACAAAAGCTTAAATAAGTTACAATATTATCAAAATAACTGTTGAGTCGCTAAATAAATGACCTGCGTGTGAAATAGGAACAAGAATAAAGTAAGTTTTGTTAAAGTTTTTCTTCAAAATGTATCAAAGTAATGGCTTTCTGCATTAAAGGTATTAATCCGGGCAATCTCGATCAACTTATTACATGATGATAACGCCTTACTTTTCTCTTTTGCAAAACAGATTATTTATAAATATCCAATGAAATTTAAAAATATATGTGAATAAATAAATATTAGCAAATAAAATCTGACATTTTATAACCCCATTAAAGTCAAGACAAAAGATTAGAAATTTAAATATTTAATCTTTAATCCAAGCAGGCAGAAGCTCGCGCTCTACCCATTACATGGATTTATTTTTTTTAACCCTTTGACCTACAACCACGAGTACTCCTCGTGTTTAAATGTTTGGGCCAAGCACAACGACCACGATCATATCTCTTGGCGCGCCGCTTGGGCCAATCGCATTGAGCACGAGCTCAACTCGTGGCGCAGCGCTTGCGTTAGTAGTAAGGAAAGTAGGCCAAAGGGTTAATTATAACCCCCAATTAATTTAAATTTTAAAATTCTTCTACACAGAGTGAAAAATCATGTTTTGTTTATTGATAATTTTAGAAGACAGTTAAACTTACGTGATTAAACTTGAGACAACCTCGTTTGTTGCAGATGCATTAAATAAATTTAAAAAAAAGGCGAAATCTAGCGTGAATATATGAATATTCAACCTGTTCGTGACTCTGCAACATTAAATCTTAAGAAGACTATAAACAAATAACTTATTGAAACAACTACTTCCCTGGCTAGTGCCACTCGGCACGGATATTGAATGATAGAAAAGAAATTTGCATGTTATTACAAGTACTAGTGGAGAAATAACATTGGTTTATTTCTACATATAGAACCAACTTGAAATTTATTCTAAAATTAAATTTGAAAACTTCAAACTGTAATAGTAATTTACGATACAAGTAACGTTATGAAGGTTTTTACATTACGAGAGATAAGTTTGAAAACACGAGCAACGTAGGAGCGAGTGCTTTTAAATTCTAGAGTAATGTAAAAGCAAATAATGTTACGTATGTCATAACACGGTTTATTTTAGCGTATTTCAATTTTTTTTTAATTTGAGAAATGTTAAATGAAAACCGTCAAAAAGCGAAGTCATGTTTGTTTACCAATACCTCCATAGCAACGAGTTGCGTTAAGATAATATAGGTACCTTAACATTACTCATTGCTAAGGAGTTATTGACATGATAACAGTATAGGATAAAATAAAAGTTATTATTAAAATGGAAAGACTAGAAAAACATTTTGACAAGGACACACAGATAAGTTCTAGCAGTTTCTAGCTCATTCATTTTAATAATAACATTTACAGTCCAAAGTTTTCAAATTTGATTTTAGAACAAATTTCAAGTTAGTCCTGTATGTAGAAATAAACGATCTTAAACCAATGTTATTTCTCCACTAGTACTTGTAATAACATGCAAATTCCTTTAATCATTCAATATCCGGCTAGTGGCACTAGCAGCTGCTTCCCTTGCTAGTGCCACTTCAATAAGTTATTTGTTTATAGTCTTAGTAAGACTTACTTTTGCAGAGTCACGAACAGGTTGAATATTCATATATTCACGCTAGATTTCGTCTTTATTCCAAACTTACATGAGTTTGATTCTACCGCATGGAAAAGAGCAGTCTTTCCCGTCTTTTTATCTTGTGAATTCAAATTTGCATCCAGTTTTATTAACACCTCGGCATCTTCCAAATTTTTATGTATTACCGCTAACATCAGTGGAGTATAACCTGAAACAGAAAATGATTATAACTACAATGGATATAAGAGTCATTCAAATATTATTCATGGATATAAGAGTCATTCAAATATTATTCAATGATAATAGAAATTCATGATTAGGATTTTCAGGTAATTTGAAATGAAACAATTTTCTACACTTAATATGACCATTTATCGAATAATGCACACAACTATAGTTTCGACCCATGTATGATGCGAGGGTTGAAACTATAATTGTGTTATACTCTATCTACTCATAGATTAGACTTTTTTGACATCTTTGCTGACAGACACTAGAAAATAAAGTACCAACGGCTATGAGAAAAATGTAACTTTGCAGCAAGTTAGGTTGGTACCGGTATACTTCCAATATATACACAGTTTGACAGTTTGTTATGTTATTGTTCTTGATTTCTGCCATGGAGAACGTTCTAAATGATATGACGATCCAACTACACACCTACGCAGTATAAATCTTGAGTGCGATTTTTGTAATAAATTAAGTTTCGTAAGTACTACCTTTTTGTGGCGGAAGTTATTCGGCAACCCAGTGGGATTTCTGTCAAAAAAATCTAATCTATGAGTAGATGGAGAATAGTATTGTTTATAATATAAATTTAACATTTTGCTGGAATGTATTACCACATAGTAACAGTTGCTATTATTATTTTTAACAGATTAATGGTGGATTTCACAAACATTTATTTAAGCCACGTTTATTGTAAGCCGATTACATTCTCTGCTGTGTAAACATCTTTATCACTGTCAGTCACCGAATACATTTTTGAATCTTTGTTGTTAAAATTCCAAATGGAGCCTCGGAAGAGGATTTAAGGTAAATCTTAAAGATCAACATATAAAAGAATTTGTAAACACATTGACGGCCAACTATGAAATAACTCGTAGTCTGCATTCCAATCCGGAAAGATGACTAAAAGCTGGTTAATTTTGTTGCCATTGCGCAGCAGTAGAATATAGAATAGAATATTTTTTTAAAAGCAGCTCGTCATATTGAAACAAATGTTTATCTTCTTTATTTAGGCAAACGATTTTTGTCACAACTAAAATAACAGATAGAAAGGACGGCTAATAACTTTGATTCATCTGAAAACAAAAGCAAATCATGGCCCACTAATTTTGAGACCTACAAATACAAACAGAGCCTTCATTATTGTGAAATATCCTCGATAAAAAAACTTTTCAAAAATGGAATTAATCATTTTTGCAATCTGCAGAGTGTAAATATTTTGTTTTCAACACAAAATTGAATGCATTAAGTTTATCAAGTTTATGCTCAAAACATTTATAAAAGGCTTGCCTGTCCCTTTTTAAAGATTTAAACTAAACCATTTATAATAGACCTATTAAATTTAACATGTTCACGGACAGTAAAAATTTGAGCGAGCTGCAAAAATTGACTTTTAAATTAGTTGTGATATCCGAAATCTGATTGACATATTTTGTAAGAGTAGTCAAAATATCATATTTTAAATAAATAATAATAATTGATTCTAAAACTCGAATGCTATAGCTTTCCCATCATTCTGCACCACAATGAAAATCAATGCTATAGCATTCACGACCACGAATGTGTCAAGCACCATCTTCAAAAGTAGGTTTGTACAGACAATACCATAATCCCGTCACTGTGGAACTTTCCTGGTTTCTAGATCAAAAATGATGGTTTTCAAGCCTGTTTTGAAATGTACATTGAGAGACCGAAATGGTGGTCCGACAGTGCAAGGTCTGGGGATGGCCGAGATGAAGCCCTTTCTGTTGACCAGTTCCCGCCGTTTTTTTGACTTATTGCAATCTCGCTAATTGTTGACCAAATCAATCATTTTGCCAGACGGCAGCAGTTCATGATGCGTGTGGCCCCATCAATCCCACCAAATATATAGCATTAAGTTCTTTGGCATCAATGTAGGCTTTGACACAGATTGTGGAAATTCACTTCGCCTCTGACTACGATCTTTTTCGTACATTATCATCATATCTGATCTACTTTTCACCGCCTGTGATAACCGCTTCAGTAATGTTTATTTTCTTGGCAGTGTCATGGCTGCTTGTATGACGGTTTTGCACATTTGCTACAACTTCATCAACTTTTTCTGTGACGCGCAGTGGTCGACTACTGCGGGGAGCATATTTGGCATTGCAATTTCCAAAATAAAAGAAAATGAACCATTTTTAGCTGTTGCTTTTGAGATCTTGAGATGTAGCAAATGTTTACAAATTTCGCTCATAAAATAAGCCTGAATAAACAAATTCCAACAATTTTTTTCGCCTGCCTCTACCAAAACCATATATTTCGGCCATAAAAATTGGGCCGAAACTACAATTTAGCGTATCTTGGGCCGAAAAAATAATGTGCATAATCTAGACAACCTTCCGCAGAATATGAGTAGGCTATGCAAAAATCTGATAGTGACAGTTCAATGGTGTGTGATATAAAATTTCCTGAAACACTGTTTTTACTTAAGGCAGGCGAAAAAATATCGAGTGTAACTCATTCCGAAATGCTTTAGCAATCCGCCGCTTTTTATCAACACGAGCGAGCGAAGCTTGATACACTATATACTATTACTATATTACTATATACTATTACACAACTACTACTGTCAAATATCAGCTTTCAGTTGATGATCCAAAGCAACTCTAAAGCCATCTAGTTTTTCGATTACCCGACATTTGTATTTAATCTGGCCGAAAATTTAAAATGCCAGCAAATTCTGTCCATCCCTACTATACCTACCCACTAAACGATGATGATTTCTGACGTTTCTGTAAGCGGGTCTAAAATAATGACAGATTCATGTTCGCAACACTTGTAAATCCTAATATATGATCAAAACCATTATAGCATACTTGGGTCTAAAATTCGACTGTTTTTAACTGTTTATTTTCAAACGAAAAATCTTCGGAGTTTGTCCGCCTGCAATTAGTTTTCCTTGCCCCGCTAAGGGGTAAAAATATTTTTCAGCCAGGAGTGACGCTACACTTTAATTGTTCAAATTCAAATTACATATGGCATTTTTAACAAAATTCTTGCTTTAACACGTTCACTGCGTTACCCGTCATGGACTTCCATATTTGGTGGAACAAACGGGCAATGGTACTTTGACGGAATTAAAAGTTTTGTGGTAGCGATTAACTCCATTCGGTTTGCAGGAACACAATTTTAAGAAAATTGTTCGGGTTTTATACAACCCGAATCACCCATTATGAAAACGCACAAAAATCGTAGCCGCATTGAAAGTGTTAAGCCATTTAATTCAAAGATACCTTTAGATATCAGTATTTTAAGAAACTTACATTTTATTACTAACTACTATGCTTTTTTATACCAAAACATCTGTGAGATCGTATCTTAGTGGAGCTTACCCTGATAATTGAAGTCGTTAATATGATCGGACTTCTCGAGCAAATCGTTTTTGTATAATTCTTTTAGGTATTGATTCATCACTGCTAAATGGAAGATATTATTTCCCGAGACGTCTGTGTCGTAGAAGCTGGCATTGAAACTTTTGAGTTCGGCCACTATTGATATGGATGCTTTGTTCGAGATGGCTAGTTGTAGTGGGGTCTAAAAGAGGAATTCATTACAAATTACCAAATATTACACGATTTTTGGGAAAAATAAAATGATCGTGGATAAAATAAGGAACGAAACATATAGAGATGATCTTTTTATAACTGTGGGGTAAATCCTAATAATGGTTTGTTTTGGAAAAAATACTGGGAAAATGTAAAGAGGAAAGCTAAGAAAAAACAATGAAGGCAAATATCAACAGCAGTTTTGTGAAAAAAGTGTTTGAAGTTAAAAAAAACTGGTAAAAGGAAAAGAAGAGGAAAGCTAAGAAAAACGTTGAAGGTAAATATCATCAGCAGTTTAGTTGAAAAAGTGTGAAGCTAAAAAACTGGGAAAAAAAAAGAAGAGGAAGGCTAAGAACAACATTGAGGCAGTTTAGTGAAAAAAGTGTTTGAAGCTAAAATACTGGAAACAGGAAAAGAAAAGGAAAGCTAAGAAAACCATTGAAGTAAATATCATCAGCAGTTTTGTGAACAAAATTTTTGAAGCTAAAAACCTGGAAAAAAGAAAAGAAGAGGAAAGCTAAGAGCAACATTGAAGGCAGTTTAGTGAAAAAGTGTTTGAAGCTAAAATACTAGAAACAGGAAAAGAAGAGGAAAGCTAAGAAACACATTGAAGGTAAATATCATCAGCAGTTTTGTGAACAAAATGTTTGAAGCTAAAAACCTGGAAAAAAAAAAGAAGAGGAAGGCTAAGAACAACATTGAAGGCAGTTTAGTGAAAAAAGTGTTTGAAGCTAAAATACTGGAAACAGGAAAAGAAGAGGAAAGCTAAGAATAACATTGAAGGTAAATATCATCAGGTTTTGTGAACAAAATGTTTGAAGCTAAAAACCTGGAAAAAAGAAAAGAAGAGGAAAGCTTAGAAAAGCATTGAAGGCAGTAAAAAGAAGGGAAATATCATCATCAGAACTACACCACCTGGCAGGTGACAGAAATACATGGAAGGAAGAATGGCGGAATAAATAGGGTTGCCAACAGGATCCTTTTGGGCCGGAGAGCCAGTTTTGCTTTACTAATATCTCTCCTTGCTCCGGCCCGTATAATAAATTCTCTGGTTCATCAGTGCGTTAATATTAAAATATTTAAAATAATATTTTGGATATAAAACATGTATATTGCGCTACAAACAACTTTTCGTGCAGATAGAAGCAGGGCAAATTTACAAAAACACAACACGTTCTGCCCCCCGTCGCCAAAAAACCTCCAGCCCAGCTGTGTAACAGGTGACAATCATAGCAATAAACAATGGAAAACTACACTGTGTAACAGGTGACAACCATAGCAATAAACAATAGAAAACTACAGACAGTATAAACCACAAATAATTTATTGTTATGTATATAAACAATCATTACACAAATTCGATTCAATTTTATTCATTGTACATACATGGTGGTCCGTGGACTTTGTTGAGTTACACGGCATTTTTGAAAAAATCGCAGAGACACGTTGATTTTTGTTTCGGAGGACAACTTTTGCACGACATTTCCACCTTCATAAGTTTAACCCCCTAGCCATCCCTAACTTCACCCCCCGATTTTAAATAGGGAACATATCGCTGAAAAGCTCTTTTGATTCCGAATACAACAGTGTCATTTGTTTTCATTTTTATCTATTCCTGTCATTTCTAAATTGCAATTTCACTTGTATAACGCCACAAAAAAAAGTTAATAAACGACAAATTGATAAGTGATTAACACAAAAGAACAAAACAGAACAAAAAATAATAACAATACACTCAAAAAAACATGAATACCTAACGAAGAAAATGTTCAGAATTGCTTCCGTTGGTTTCCATACAAAATAAAGATTCTATTCCAAACGTTGTCTAACTTGAGACGTGTCTGGAATTATCAAACGGCATTCATTCAATTTTCTAAAAAAGCGAAAGGTGGAGGTGCACCGTCCTGTTGAAAAATTGGTTATCCTGATAATCATCATCAGTTGCAACTATAGTCTATTTTTCATAAGATTGCAAACAGCGAAGGGTAGGGCAATATGACCTTGTTCAGTGATTGGTTGAAATTGTGAGAAAACTCACACCAGAGACATTTAATTCTCCATCTTCATTTTTTCGACTGGTCTCTGTCAATTTACTAGCTGGCATAAGCGTAGCATAAGGGGGTAAATATTATACTGTTAATGTAGTATTACCGAATAAATTGAAGTATAAACTAAGAGTACTATATTTAAATAACAAAACTGACAATGAATTAAACTCTGAAAACTCCTGAAATGTTAAATTCTAAGAAAATATGAATTTAAGGAGTATTACGGCGTGTACGCTCATGAAGTGTAAACATGAGCAGTGTGCGAGTGGCCGCCATTATAGAGACACCGTTCACTAATTACTGTTTTGTTTTGTTTAGTGTTTCTCCTTATTACTGTGTGGTGTTTCTTTAATTTCGTATTTGTACAATGACTGATAAATTCATCCCATGCTTTTCCCTCACTCTGTCCATTAAACATGTAATCCACTAGATTTAAATTTCGCACCAATATTTGTCACCAGATTCACATATTTTAATGGTGTAAATCAGTCTTCTAGTGTTTGCAATCTTAAGAAAAATGGGGTATAGTTCTCTTATAAAGTAAATGGCTTGATTTTGTAGCAATTCCTGGTACATTCCTGCCGTTAAATTACCGGGTAGAAAAAAATGAACCATCGATGTGATCTCCAAGAATACCAGCCCAAACATTCAGCTTTTGTGGATATTGCGTATGTACTTCATGAGAAATGTTTTACTGCGATTTACAGACCCATACAAAGAAAAAGTACATTCGTCAGAAAAACAAACATTAAAGAGATAATTCTGATCATTGCACGCTGAGATATTTCCACTTTTTCTTCAAGAGAGTACATGACAAAGGTCAAAACAAATTTTAGAATCATGTACAGGCCGGGCCTTATAGGATGGCGAGAAGCGGCGCAGCCCGAGTAGCTCCGAATGCGCCGTTTACCATCGTTCAGCAGATTTAAAAGTTTCTGCTCGGCGGTCACTAGCGTAATGCAGAGGATAAGGGAATAATTTTTTGGTCATTGTGGTGTATGGAAATGATTTATAATGAAATGAATATTAATAAAATATATCTTGAACACAGAATTGGTGTATCATTGATTTACCATTTTAATTGCGTATATATGGTGTATCTACCACGAAAAGAGTAATAATGGTTTGCCGCCATTGAGAATTTTTTAATTTAGCGGCAATGCGACACCACTGCGCACCCACGTCTCTCGCCATCCTAAAACTGTATATGGGATGTGTATGAGATAAATGGGCAAAGTTTGTATTTCGAAGTGTTGCTGCTCGCTCAGGAATCAATGAAAACGATAAAAATGACACTTGTATTCAGAATCAAAAGAGCTTTTCAATGATATATCACTCGACCCATTTTTCCTATTTAAAATCAGGGGATGAAGTTAGGGGTGGCTTGGGGATTAAGTTTATGAAGGTGGAAATGTCATCAAAAGTTGTCCCTCTTGAAACAAAAATAAACGTGACTCGCGATTTTTTCGAAAATGCCGTGTAACTCGGCAAAGTCGCTTGTTACCTCTGAGATGGACCACCCAATACGTAATGATTGTATGTATACGAGTGATGGCTGGTGGCGTGACTCATGGCATGGCCATGGTAGTAGAAGTGGCAATAAAAATGGGTGCGGGTTGTTTGACTCATTCACACAGCGATTCGAATTCTATTGGAGCAGTATAGATGCGCTGTCCTGACCTAACCTACTTCCGCTGGTTGTACCATGAATCACGCCGCCAGCAATGTACATATAATAATTTTTTTGTGGCTAAAAATGAGTACTCGTTTTATTATGATTACCACACAGTGAGGGTCGCAACCATACTGATGAATAGAAAAACTATATGCAACACCTGAAGATAAAAATGTTTTCAGTTAAGCAAGAAATTGGATTGAAGTTATACGAGTTCATTTGCTAGCACATTTAGATATTAACACGTTTGCTGCCGCCGACGCGCTAGTGCGTCCGACTTTATACTTACGTAAATGCAATCCCAATTGTGGTGGCAGCGAACGTGTTAACGACATACAAATTCACAAACTGTTCGCATTATTTCATTTGAAAAATGACTACAAATACAGTGAGATCAAAAAGTCCAAAATAGTTGGCAGCACATTTTCTGAAAATCCCTATAATTATATTGGCTATCTGGAATTCGCCAATGCAATACTACTCGAACACAGAAGTCACAAAATTTTTAGGCAACACCTTTACAAATCAAAATAAATTACTTAACTCTGGCATTTATTCGTTAAAATGTTCGAATTGCGAAAAAATTTATATCGGGCAAACCCAAAGAAATGTAAATATTAGGTTTAAAGAACATTGTTATCATATTAAGAATATGAACCCAGATAAGTCGGCGTTCGCACATCACATTTTAAAAACAGGACACAAATATAATATCGAAAATGTAAAATTATTAAAATACTCCAACTCCTATAATCTAAATTTATTAGAGGCAATAGAAATGAAAAAAAAAACATGTATAACCTTCTTAATTTTGATCTTTCCCCCTTAAATAACACATTGTTAGATTTAATTCCCTTCCCAGTTAATACTAATCCGGGAAATCTCCGACCTTAAAGCAATTTGTTGTTTATTACTTCTCGGTCTTTCCCGTAATTCCCAACTTACCTTAAGTATTCCGTTCCTATTATTACGTTTATTAATCGTATCATACCGCGTTTGTATATATATATATTTAACCGACCAATTTGTAAACCCTTCAGTTAACTATTGAAAATGAACACATCGTGTTCGAAATGTACATTTAGTGTTATAAATAAACGAGTGAAGTAAGGAATATAACTGTGTTTAATTATTTTAATGCAATAAAAGTGTACACTTTGTTGATTTTGACATCTTATGATTTTTTAAGGTTACTTGTTTTAAAAATAGTTTTAATCTGCAAATTTTGCCTATTTTAGACATTAACAGTTATTTCTAAAACTGATATCACTATTAATAATATATTTAAGATTCATTACCTACCTGTTTTATTTAAATTTCTGGGTTTTCCATGACAAAATTCCCATTCTGAGTGAAGCCACTGAACTTCATATTTTAAGGGCTGCCAACTATTTTCGACTTTTTGATCTCACGGAATATAAACGCAATAAGAAAGGATATACTTGTAGACTTACTAGATTTTCCCCATTCTCGATATCCACAGATAAATTCCTCAACTTCAAAGCTTGGCATTGTCTTCTGACTGCACCGTGGTCGTTCTTCATTACTGCTATGTGTATCGGACTGTAATCGGAAATAACAAAATTATCTTTGCTCGTCAGTATTCATAGTGGCATCAGCCAGAAAAGTATAATTCATATACAGTAGAGATGGATAACTTGACTGAGCCGATTCAGAGTCACGTCAGTGAAGTGAATTGGCAAGTCAAGTGATTTTATTGAAAATATAGACTTTTTGAGTCATGAATAAATTTTAATTTTGCTCTTCGCTTCATGTGGTGATAATAAGATTTTTTTAAATATTGTCAGAACACCCACAGACCGGTTTCAGTTAGTTGCTGATGGGGAAACGCAAATTACTATTGGAATATAAATATTCCAAACACTGTTAAAGGTGAAATGCCAAAGTGGCCTTGCATGGAAAATCAAAACCGGTCTGTGGGTGTTCTGATGGGGAAACAATATTTAGGCCCTTATTCATAAACGTCCGTCAAACTATATAACGATTGATTACATGTAACGGACCATTAAAAGTATCAATTTGGTATTCACAAACGATTGTAATATTAAATCTTTGGTTAAATCGTCTGTAAATATAACCGGCCATTTTCGACTGATTAAAATTTAACGAGCCGTCAAATAGTCATTTCTACAGGTTATGTTTCACGGTAAAGCCGATAAGAAACTACGTGATATTAATAAAGATTAAATAGTGTTTGAGCAGTGTTTGCGGACTGAAATCGTCAAATATATTATACAAATGGCGAGCAGCCGGTGAAAGCCATCCAAAGAGACAAAAAAGCAACAATCAGCCCGAAAGGTTATGGCTTCAGTGTTTTGGGATGCGCAAGGTATAATTTTTATTGACTACCTTGAACATGGATAAACAAGCAACAGCGACTATTACATTGGGTTATTGGAACATTTGAAGACCGAAATTGCCAAAAAGAAGAAGAAAAAATCTTGTTTCACCACAATAATGAACCGTGTCACAAGTCACTGAAAACGATGGCAAAAATGCATTCATTGGGCTTTGAATTGCTTCCGCACCCACCGTATAGTCCAGATCTGGCCCCCAGCGATTACCACCTCTTTTCAGAACTCAAAAAGATGGTCCGTGGCACGAGATTTGGCCAGACGAGCAAGAAACTAAAGCATATTTTGAGGCCAAAGATAAATTGTTGTACAAGGGTGGCATCGTAAAGTTAGAAAAACGTTGGAGCGATTGTATCGCCGCCAAAGGAGAGTATATTGATGAATAAAGAAGAATTTTAGCCAAAAAATGTTGTTTTACTACTTAGGCCCGGGAGTTTTTGATATTCGAGGTAGCAATGCCCGTGTTACATAAAAGGCAAATAATATTGATATGCAAAAGTCAGAAGACTATTTAGTAACTTACGAATTAGTCTGCTACAAGACAATATTTGCAGAAGAGCCGCAATTTCATACCCATCAATTCATGATAAGTCATTCTGGAATTACTGAGGCATGACACGACCCTCCAGTTAATAAAAGAGGCCATTGGAAAAATTGCAAAGAATAAAAACAAAATATTGATTGTGTTCGGAGCATGTAAAATCATGCTATGCCCTGAAAAATTGTACGTCAAGGTTGACAGATTATTGTTTGTGCATGTTTAATTTTTTTTACTCTCACTCTAACCTAAGCACCAATCGCTGCAACTGCTTACTACTACTTATGGTAGTCCAACATAATACACACAAGTACCGACTTGTGAAATATATGTTTTATTTTATTTTTGCATATAAATTTACAAGAAAAATATATTGTTTTTTTGCAAGTGCTCAAAATGAAAGCTTTAGCTTTGCAATTTTAATTATATACTTTCAATAAATCTTAACCCTTTGCACACGAACGGCGCCTCTCAGGCGCCATCCTATTCTTTACTTCAACTCGAACAGTGCCTGCGAGGCGCCATTACTATTTATGATAATATGTACCTTAGATTTTGCACGCACTGTAATTTTTTTTCCTGGGTGTGAGATTAGTCCGGTATATATATCAGATGATGGACACTTGGATCCCTCAGTCATTTCTTGCAAAATCGTAGCAAAATTTTTGGTGCTCTGTTAAGTGAAAACAGTGAAAAGTAAAATTAATTGATAAACAAAATCGAAACAAAAGATTTTTGATATTCTATTAAGCGAAAGTATTGGTAATTAAAATTACTTTTTTTGTGTGTAGTTCATCCCTTTGAAATACTTTTACAAGTGATTGTAAGTAAATTGTGAACTTATCAAAATATTTTACTATAGAGGCCGCTTGAGGTCATAAAAATGTAATCAATGAACGAAATTTGTAGCAGCGAAGCTGAGTTTGATTTGACGATATTAAGATCGATTGAAAACATTCTTAATTAACATAAAGAAGATAGTGATCCAGACAATAGCAGTGAAGAGAATGATGAAATAATTGGTACAAGAAAAAAAATTTGAATAATAGAAAGCGAAAGTGAAGATTCTTCTGATTCAGACGTTACAGAAGAATGGGAAGATGCCACTGAATCTACAGAAATACTTTTTTGTTTAAAATTCTTATCTTTGATGTATTACAATTTTTTATTGAAACTACTGTCGGGTAGGTGAATACCCATACTAAAAAATGGTTTGGCTGCAAAGGGTTAATTTGGTTCAAATATATATTTTTTAAAACAATATTTTCTGTCGGGTCTCATAAACCAAACAATATTTTCTGTCGGGTCTCATAAACCGAACAATATTTTCTGTCGGGTCTCATAAACCGAACCCACCTGCGCGTGTTATTTTAAGAACACACGCGTCCAGTGCTTAAAAAAAAATCATCAAGAATGAATGAATGCCTTACCGCGTCTTTTTTTTACCTTAAAAGAGAATAATATTTGAATAAAAGAAAAACCATTAATATTTATCAAAATAATTCACTGAAAATCATTGGTTAAATATTTAATCAAAACGAAATATCTTAGCAGGAAGTGAGTACAATTTGTCACACTTAAAAAACCCGGAGCTAAATGAGTCATTGCCACACCACTTCCCAAAACTAGCAGTCTAAATTCAGCCCACAGCCAGGGGGAATACCTTCTCTGCTAAACCAGATTATTTATAAGTGACGGGGGTTTTACTAGAACCAGTTCTCATCCATGTTGCAATATATCGAAATAAAATATGTTTCTGACGTCATAAGCACTTTCCTGAAGTGTGATAAATTGAGGTTTTTTAAATGATTACATAAACAAGATTTTGCATAGCAGTAAAAATCATTGATTCATTGATTTATATGCGGTAATTCCCCGAAAGTGTTTAAACAGATTGTAATTTAATCAGCAATTTAAAACATGCCAGATAATGTCATGTTTAATTAATCACCATTACCGACATTAAAGTACTAAATAATTATACATATCTAGATTTTCCATAAAAAAGTGCTACAATAATTTCTTAGTTAAAATGCGTGGTATTAATTGTTTTGACATGAAAAAATTTTAAAATTCTATATTCTCGCGATCTCGTCATATTTCGTAACGGATTACTAATACGCAAAGTACGGCACGGCATCTATGCGGAATCTCACTAACTTTCACCGGACCTCCGGGCAGCGTGACATCGACGTGGTGTCACACTAGTTCAGTATATTTGGATGACGTGTCGCCTGGAGTCACCCCTAATGCTAAATATTTGGCAGCCGTCCCAGGGACCATTTTATGCTCTTGGGACAGCATTTTCTAGGATGATTTTCATGCATAGAACAAATCAAATTTGGGCCTCGTAACCCAAAATTTTGCACGCCATGCCCAGGTTTAGTGTGTTGATCAGTATTGTAATACACAAATTATTCGATTACTCAATTTTTGAGTTTATATTTAGATTTTTCAATGAAAATTTGTATTTTGTTGCTCACACGTCCAGATTTTTACTAATAAATAAGTTAAACAAGTAAGAAAGACAGTGAATACCTTATTCTTTTTATTTACTTGTTAGTAAGGCAGGTGGGCCTTATCCTACAATCCAATCCGTTGCTCACGCGCCCAGATTTTTACTAATAAACAAGCTAAACAAGAAAGAAAAACAGTGAAGACATAATTTTTTTTATTCACTTATTAATTGGTGGAAAAAATGGTGCGTGAGCCACAGGTTGACAGGTTGGATTGTAGGATACGGACCACCCATCACCCCCGGTTCCACTTTTATTTAACACGCTCGCTGCCACTGCAATTGGGATTGAATTTACGCAAGTAAAGCGCATCGGTGGCAGCCAACGTGTTAAAGTACATAATCATGTTCCTTAGTATTTCTAAAATTTACACCTCTCGAATAAATAGAAATTTCTTCAACCAAACAGAATTTTGTAGTTTGAAATAATGTTGGTGTCTATGATATAACTACAGATTAAAATGGGACAAGCAGGTCCTGTCAGACTTGGTCAGTAAAGTCGTGGGACACATGTGTCCCAACAGATCCACTTAGTGGTGCGCTCTATAAACATAATTTTTCTTTGCTTAGGCTCACATTGTTCCAAAATTTTACGACTCAATCTTAAAATTGTAAACTGTAAAATTTGGGTGAAACTTAATAAAAATGTGTTCTTTCTTATTTGCTCTATCGCAATTTATTTTAATTTAATAAAGGCTTTACAGCTAAGGCAAGTTATGGCATGCGTTAAAACACTTTTTAAAGACATTACTTTTTATATGCTTTAGTAAGAATACAGAGTTGGCAACCCTACCTAGATGTAAAAAACAATTGCAAAAAAAAATCTAGTTGCTGCTGAATAATTGTTTTATACACATATTT
The DNA here is from genome assembly GCA_910593695.2 of Ocypus olens. Classification (NCBI taxonomy): domain Eukaryota; kingdom Metazoa; phylum Arthropoda; class Insecta; order Coleoptera; family Staphylinidae; genus Ocypus; species Ocypus olens. The sequence goes on from OU343061.1 coordinate 9,796,570, forward strand.
TAAGATAATCGCAGTAGCGATTATATTTGTTGAGCTGTCTGTGATGAGATCCCTCCACTCTGTTTATGTGTACAACTGTATCGAGCACTCGAGACGTGTGGGGGTAAAGTTTGCGCAGAGTGAGGAAGTATTCGGAGATCGTGAGAGAGCGCGACAACAAATCTCCAGAGCCAATTGAATTTAAGATTGTCACTGCGCAACACGTCTCGAGTGCTTGTTATTATTATCCAACTGAGCTTGTTACTTCCGAAGACAGACGAGTCCCCTTTAACGAGGTATATTTGGAGAAAATATTTTTGAGTAAGTAGGCATTAAAATAAGAAGCAAATTGGTAAAACATACCAACACTCAGGTCTGCTTAAATTTTCAAAAACTTAAAAGACATTTTGAATATTTTAAAGCTAAATTAGACAATTAAAAGAATCGTAACTGATAAACAGGAGTAAATTTAATAAAAGGCTAAATTTCGCTTGTATACCAAAGCTATAAAACTAATAACTTATAGAAACAATTATTTTTAACGTTCCAGGCTCGGTGCTCTAAAAATGGACAGGCGTTTATATACAGACTTGGCGCCCGGCCTGGAAGGTTAACGTAAATATTGCTATAATTTTACACAAACGTAATTTTTTTTCTCAAGTTAGTCTGGAAAATTAAATCATGACAGTTTATTATAATCTACTTGCTTTCATAAAACTAGTATAAAAAGTAATTGCAACAAAAATTACATAGCCTGGATATTATTGAGTATATTTACCGATTATAAACACAAAGAGTAATCAACACAAAACAATAATAAATATATGAAATCTGCAATTTACAAAATAAAGACAATTTTTTTATTTTGAACTAATGACAGTGAAATTATTTACGACCTCGGTTTTTTTTTGCAGAGGTTCAATTACTCTTTTTTTTGTTTAAACGACTAAATAATGACAGATAATATTTAGTAGTGAATTTATAATGAAAAAAAAAGTTACTCACTAGTTTTCGTCCTCGTCGTGTTTATCGCACATTTTATAACACATCCAAATGATCAGCCGCGCGGAATGGTTAATCCCCACTTGCCCATTAACGCACTGCACTGGTTTATTACATACCCCCTTACCAACAGGGATCATTTTCGGAATTTTTAAGTCGACACCCATGTTAATGTCCTTGTGTAGGATGATTGGGCCGATGAGAGAGTCGTACGGACTGATACAAATTGCACTTCCGTCCACAGTGGCCAACTCTCCCCCCACTCTATTTTCCACTGCTGTGAGTTCATTGGCTGCCAGGTAATCCTGCTTGATGCTGACATAACCATTTTCCACATAATTGACCTGAATCTCTTCATTTTTATATTCCAAATCCGTTTTCGGCTTATTCCCGTGGAACTGATTTATATATTCTATTGTCTCTTTTAAAGTGTTTATTTCGTCCACATACTTACAAATTTCCCTTTCAAACGTTGAACATTTGGATTTTAACAACTGCATCTTTCTCCTATCTCTGCGCATTCTGGTTTTCAGGTAAAGATTGTCTGTTCGTAAATTTTGGATTATATCCAGTAAACTGTTTTTATGTTTAGAAAGTGCTAAATTACACCGCATATGTGAATGTTTTATTTTCCTATTGAAATTACTCTCTAATTTGGCGATCGCCTTCAATTTATCACTTTCAGCAACCACCATTAAATTGTTCACTTTATCATCACTCACTTTCTGATTTAATTTTAATTTAGTGCCGGTGTCCAACTTCACCATCCTGCTTTCGAAATGCATCTTGGAATTGGTAACGGGCGCTTCTTTTCTTTTCATCTTGTCGCCACTTTTAGAAACGCACATGCTTTTGATGGTGTCTTCGGGTATAGGTAAGGGCCTTAGGGGCACCAGTTTGTTGTTGATGAGGATGAAGCTCCTGCCGCTGTTCTTGTCTTGCGTGAGTAAGAGGGTTTTCGGTATTTTCTTCTTTTCTGCAGGATTTTCTGGTTTTTGCATTTTGTAGACAGGATGTAGATCGTCGAGGGAATCCCCGTAAAACCCTACCAAGTCTTCTTGAGAATGTTCATTTGCATCAGCATTTAGTTCTGTAATAGAAAGATAAAAATATTATGCAACAATGAGTATTGTGTGCGTATTTTTTTAGATCAGATTATCTGTGTTTTCTACGCTTTCTTCAAATAATATTTCTTATCTATAGAGTGTTTGTTAAATATAAATAATGTGTTTTTAACAAATATTAGTTGCAACTATTTTGATGAAATATTTGAATTGAATTCAACTACAAACAAATCAAGTTTCTTCAGTTTACGATGTATTGAAGAATAAATTATAAAACAGAACACACTAATATATGTAATTAATTGTGATTATTGAACCCAAGTCAATATTCTCAGTATAAATGTGTTTGTAATAGTTCAGGTGGTTCCCCTAAACAATTTACTCAGTAATGGTAATCAAGGCCGACGTACACACGCTGTTTATGAAAGCATTGTAAACATAAATACTGCACTCTAACATATGGCCTGACCTTGCTAACATTACAGTTAATGAGATAATCACGTTTTACTCATCCATATTGACATACATGATTTATTGTATAAATAATCTTATAAATGACGATCTGTATGGTTTTGCTTGAGGTTTATGTTAAACACCATATTTTATTTATCAATTGTCACGGAAATCAGAAAGAAAAACTATTCTTTTTGACAAATTGAAGATTTAATTTTTTTAACTTGCTAAAATTAATTGCTATAAAAAATTACGAACTTAGGAACTGACGTTGGGTCCAAAATTTGATGGATTTTCACTTTTTTTCAACCTGTGGGTCGCACCCCCCAATGGCCGGGGGGGGGGGGGGATTCGCAAAACCTTACTTGGTGGGTTGCAAGAGTTTGCAATACAATGAAAAGAAATGCAATTTTAGTGAGGAGGCTGTGCCTGTTTATTTTTTAAAAACGTGTTGAAATATGGTGAAACTCGAGACGAGTTGCTACTTTTCCCGAGACGAGTTACAGGTACTTTAAAATCATTGGGTTAGATTACGTAGGGTTGAGTAAGGTTGGGTTAGGTGAGCAGCGCCGTTCGAGTGGACGCATCAAATCGCCTGGGCGCCGCTCGAGTGCAAAGGGTTTTACACTCTAGACTAAATGTTCTCTCGATGAACTTATTTATTGATTACCTCCTGAATTGTAGGATAAGACCCTTATATATTATTATAAGATATGGTCTACCCACCTCTTACCCACTTTCTGGATTGTAGGTTAGGGTTTACCTACCTCCTTTTGATTCCATTTTACTCAAACTACAATCTGTTGAAAACATTCCAATTCATGATAAAGGAGACTAAACATATAAAAATAAATACATAAGAAGGTAATTTTGCAGTATGATACTAAACAACACACATGCGTGAAAATCATGCGGACGGCGCGCTATGTTATCACGTCTCTTTATTTAAATCAGGGTATTTTCAGTAGAGAATACTTTTTATTTCGTTTTATTTACAATAATTTTACAACGATTAGTGCTTGTGCTTTGCTTAGGGTGAGGTTAAGGTTCCCCTTTTGGACGAACTAATAGTTTCACCTGCAGTAGTTTAATCATATTTTATTTTACGTTAGTTATAGTGAGACAAGAAATCTGGCAACATTCTAAATATCAAGTGGTTGCGGTTACTTCGGTCCACTCATTAGTATCATAAATTGCAAAATTACCCATAAGAAAGACTTGGTGGAAATCATAATTTGTGGCAATGGCTGGTTTGTGGGATCACCCTGTGATGGCTCGAAGGGTGATTCATGGTACGACCGAGGTAGCATAGGTCGTCTCTGCAAATGACCCTACATATCTGTATTTCCACCTCTGAGCCCACCCATCGCACCGTGACTCTACGGTTTTACTTTTGTTGAAGTTATCAAAACACTGTTTTTCAGTAAGTAGTAAAGATATGTTAGGTATTTACTTCCTGTAACATTTTGATGGTAATATAATGCAATAGCTCAAGTTGGCAGCATTGAAATGGATGAATAGAGAGATAATAGTGAGTGAGCAGCAGAAAGTTTGATAAGTTGTGAAATCCTGACCAACATTTTTTTTTATTTGGAACCGAATTTTGTGACTTTGTGATCTTTGTATTATCGAACCTTTTAACTATAAGTAGTAATATTTTAAATATGCAGTGTAAATTGCTTGTACATTTAACACTATTTTGTGTTAAATTAAATACTGATCATCACTATTAATAATACATTCGAGATTAATTATCTCTGTTCCATATTTATTTTTAACCAAGAAGGCTGTGGTTTCGTTTTATAAAGTTTACCTCACGAAAACCAACAAAATTGATCTGACAGTGAAAAAATTATTAAATGTCAGATTTCTAACAAAGTTGCCTAATTCATTTATTAAATTAATTAAATTATTGCTTCAATCACTGTGAAACACCTAGTTTGTTCTAATTTAATTAATAAAAATGCAAAGAATGTTCTGCATGTCATAAAATTACATTCATTTTCACAGTAATAAAATTGTCTCTACAATGAAGATACTCAATTTGATGGCATTGTCCACTGTCATAAAATATAACCTCGTTTTTTTAAATATAACCCATTTTTTTCAAGTCTGGTGAATTTTTACATTGGCCAACAAAACTGTCACCCTAACAGAGCCAACTTAGTTAAAAATAAAAATGGAACAGAATTTAGCGGTTTTATTTAAATTTCAGGGTTTTCCAAAATTTCCTTTCTTAGAGACAGACGCCACTGAACTTTTGTCAGTTACCTTACGCCAGCGGCGGCTCGTGGATTTCCGTAGGTGAGGCAAAGACAAAGATGCCGCTCCTGCTGCACTACTTACTCTAATGGAGGAAGCAAATATTCCGTTGTTTTTTTGGTCAAATTTTTCTCCGTTGCCTCACCGCCGAATATCCACGAACCGCCGCTGCCTTACCCCAACTATTTTCGACTTTTTGATCTCACTGTTAAGACATTATTTTACAGTTGAAAGCTGTTTAATTTTGAATAAATGACACGACAATATAATCAGTAGGGCGGTCCGTTGGTGTAGTGGGTACAGGCGAGTGCTTGTGCCGGTTGCACCGCGGCCGTGTGGGTTCGATTCCCAGCCCAGACGAAAGACTTTTCTGTCGAGAAGTATTCGTTCGGGTCCGTAGTTGTTTGTATACGTCTTTCATTACTCATTTGTTCATTTACTCATTTAATTTATAACTTAAAATATATACATAACAATTGATGATGGCTAATGGTCATAGCACCAAGGCCATCAGGCGTAAGGCCGAAAAAAAAAATATATATAATCAGTATTTAAAAAAGTAAAAATTATTTGCAAAATGTATGTATGGCTCATACACAAAGCAGATAGGTTACAGAGAGTCGTCTCAACATGAAGAAGGTTCTCTATTCCTATATTCATTACTACTTTGCACTGCAGAAGGCGAAGAGCAAAGCAAAAAAAGGTCCTCACTTTATAATTTTAATCAAAAGTCAGGACCAAGTCATGACTCAAAAACATTAATCACTCGACTCGCCCACTTTCGATTCACTCAGGTTTTACTCACCTCTATCTCTACTGCGGGACAGGTCACCATGCATTGAGGGGCGTGTGGTAACCCTGCGCACAAATGATTCCATCAAAATTGACATTTACTTATCACTGCCAACATAAGTTTATTAACACGTTCGCTGCCACTACAACTGGGATTGCGCATTCGCAAGTGTAAAGTTGGACGCACCAGCGCGTCGGTGGCAGCGAAGGTGTTAAAACAACAATTTCATCGTATGGTAGTTATTTAGTAGACTAATTTTGCCAGTGATTTTGTATAAGTAGAGACCAATATAGACATACATATGTGTCCTAATATACCTATGGAGCAAACATGTACAACGTGCCGTTTTCTACCCTCATCGTTCTATTGTACATTTGTTCCTAGCACGATATCTCTCTCGCGGTCACGAAGCGAGCGAGCAAGCCTACGACGTACGTTAGGCGGGTACCCACTCGTAACCTTACATAACCTGGATCAGCTGTCATTTATTTACAGTTTATTCCGTGAGAGCGTTTTTAGTTGAATTATCTCTTTATACTAACAAAATGGGCCGGAAGTGCATTGTTTGTGGTGCTTCCCAAGAAATTTAATTGGGGATGTCATTCCAGTACTTTCGTTTATTGGAACTTTCAATTTTAGCGCCTTATTTCGTTTGATTTGAGAAGGGGTATCCCGGTACTGCTATTGGTGATCGCGAGAAAGACAGATTAATGCCCAAGTACATTATCTGAGTGGATAAAAGTACCATGCATTTCATATGTTGTGATGTTGGCACCCTAACTAATTCAGCATTTGGTATCTACTAGATATAAAATCACTGAATTTTGCAGATTATGAAAGGTCCCACGCAGCACAAAATATTGCAGAAATATTCCTTCAATATTGCAATCTTGCCTTTGCAAACAAAACGTTGCTGCAATGTTTCGACAATATTGCAATAGTTACATTCGATTCATAATGCAGAAGTGTTGCTTTAACCATTAAATGCATCGTGTTGCTATTTGGCAACACATGTATTTTCTAGCTCTACATTCACTGCAGGAATGTTTGCATGTTTTTACGTATTTTAGCCAAAAGGTAACAGACCGCTCACAAGTATTTGTAAACGGTGCACACCATTAATGCGTCGTGGATTTTTAACCACAAATAATGCGCCTCAAGATGTAAGGCAAGACCAATTTGGATATTTGCCGATACATGTACATAGATACCAAAATGCTCCTTGCAAAGGATTCTCTCGTGTCAAATGCGAAAAATGTGGAGTCGGACCATTTGAAGAATTTTTTCGTGAAATAACTACTAATACGTATTACGCAGTAACAGAATGCGCACTGTAGCCATTTGGCAACATATGATAATTTTGTAAAAAAAATATTTTTACAAAGATGTGATTTTTTTCCTTATTTTTTCCTTAATATACACTCTTTTTTTAGTAATGTCTGATAAATATAAACTGTAATCTAAAAATCGTGCATTTAGGGGTTAATATTGCAGGAATACTGCTTTTTTGTTTTAGTTGCTAAGTTACATTAAATTTTCAGAACAGCGGTGTTTCTAATCTTATGGCATAGACATATATCCTATACAACTTTTATTTTATTTTATTTCTGTAACGATCTCGTGTAATATTGCTGAAGTCTTTTTCGGAGATATTTCTGTAATGTATAATATTTCTGAAATCTTTCTAGTAGATATTTCTGTAATGATGTCGTGTAATATTGCTGAAGTCTTTTTAGTTATATTTCTGCAATATTGTGTGGGGTATGGCATCTATTAATATTATCGTAAGTAACCATTTATAAAATTAACTGTGGGATATCACATAACTTGTCATGATTTTATCATGTATAAAATCATACAGACGGCTTAGATTACGTTTTTTACGATATTGAGTTTACACTGTATGTGAATGCGTATGAATGGTGCGTGCAACACGAAGGTGTACCTTTAGGCAGTGGCGGCTCATAGAACATGTTGATGACAGAGCCACTTATACAATATAAACATTCTCATGATTCACGTTTTGGGGAAGTACAAATTTGTGCCGCAATCTGTTCTCGCGTTATCCGTTCTCAACGGTTGAAAATTCCTGCTTAGTTTGCAACTACAGGTAGTGCCATGGCTCCTTGGCTCTATATAACGAGCCGCCCCTGCCTTTAGGTTATGTTTACTCTTTGAAGTTTATGCTAACAGTAAAATAGAAATAATATAAAAGATACTTAAACGTGATTGGGGAAAACCATTGCAATGTGCCTTTTACTAATATTACGCCGAAAATAATTATGTCTAGTAGAAAATAAGTAAAGGAAAAGGCGTTGGGAATTGCGACAAATTGTGGAGGGGTCATGTCAAATTTTGTATTTAATTAATAAAAATATTAAGATTTCCTGTCAGTTTCCATAATTGGAAAGAAGATGCATTAGATTGAGAATTGAGGTCCGCTGCCACCTGGGAAACCCAATTGCCGTAACAATCCTGACAAAACCCGAAACTCTGAAACGTGGTTTACATCATAAAGATTGAGAATTGAGCCTTTAATATCACCCGTTAAAAATTTCTTCATTTGCAATAAATGTGTTGTTTCATGTAAAAATTAATAACAAATAATAAGCTTTTATATTTTTCTTGAGGTAAAATATGTTTTCATTGTGACCCCCGGAAACCCCATGGAAGCCCTCATTATCCTTTAGGCTGCGGGTAAAAAAAAAAGAATAAAAATATCTTCGTTGCTGATAATCAACAATTCCACTGACTATGCTATCGATCATGGTGAACCCACATAATAACTATTTCAACGCCTTGGTGCATTCATGATTTAGAATCATTTAAAAATTATGAAACTAAAAATTCTCCTTTCTGGGAAGCTCTATTACCTACAACTTTTTTCTCTTCCAGTTTTTTTTTTGTAAATATTGTTTACATTTTCCATATAATTTCTGTTTAGAGAGCTTTTTTTATGAGAGGTTAATTTCTATCTACATTTTCCAAAACTGTTTTATGGCAATTTATTTCCATTTAAACATAACAATATTGGCATGAACACATTATAATTGGGCGGCCCGTTGGTGTGGTGGGTACAGGCGAGTGCTTGTGCCGATTGCACCGTGGCCGTGTGGGTTCGATTCCCAGCCGGGATGAAAGACTTTTCTGTCGAGAAGTATTCGTTCGGGTCCGTGGCTGTTTGTATATGTCTTTCATTATTCATTTAATTTATAACTTATACAAATATAATATGGAAGATGGCTAATGGTCATAGCACCAAAGCCAGGCATAACGCCGAAAAAAAAAAACATTGTAATTTTAGAAACACATTATTTATGCTCTCATATGCGAGATTAGTACCTTCGGGATAAGCTAAACAAAAATGTAACCCTCAAAACTGTTGCAGTTGAATTAATAGAACAGACTATACAAAGTAATTATCTATTGAAACCACAATCTTGGGTACTGGCAGGAAAGTAGTTTTAATATAAGATCAAAACTTGGTCATCTTCTAAATTTTATATTGGATAGGATCAAAATTGTACTTCGTTGTCGGGTACATCATTTGGAATAGGCAAATTATTTTTTGTGATTCAATGTTAATCCAGCAAAGTATTTTCGATTACAACTAGTCATTAGTTTCTATTTTGTAGTTTTCAAAGATATAAAAAAAAAATAATTTTTCCGGCCAAAATAGTTTTGTATTTTCTGTAGAAAAATAAATATCCAAATCACAGATTACCAATTTTATTAGTGTTAAATATAGAAGGTGTTTACTTTGTGGTATCAATAGTGCTTTATTCATGATTTAGAAAGAATAATTTTGGAATAGATGGCAAAATTTTTGCATTTTTCGAGATTTTTGTACTCGGGCTATACAATAATACTGAATTATTTGAAAATAAATCTGTTAAAAAAAGAGAAAGAAAACCACAGTACAAGCAACGTTAAGTACATACAAAACAATTGTTTTCATTATTTAAATAATGTGTGCTAATGATGAAGTTGCAAGAAAAACACGAAATTCGACTACAACGGTTTTCGCAATCACGGCACGATGCACTTTATTGGCCTCAAATTTTAGCAGTTAACAAAAACAATTGAACTGATTCATTCATGACCTCATTGGGATTAACAAGGATGCATTAGAACCAATTTTACACGTGTGGGCATTTAAAATTCGCGCATTTTTAATCAGATTAGGATAAAATGTAGCGCGATAGGAATACCACACACGTGCGGTTCGATAATTTTGGTGCGGGGTTTTGCGTATGGCGTAGGTTATACGTCGTGACCTTACAACACTTACCCATTCCATACCAAAATAGATCCTGTGCGTTCCGTTCACTAATGCGTTCGATTAAAGACTGCCGCTCGGGGACTTCACAGACACCACGACATGTTCGAAAATCGCTTATCCGTTTGCAAAAGTATTACAAAGGGGATCCCCATTTAGCGAGCACGCGGACAATGCAGCCAATACTGACGCCATCTTGTTTCGTTGCGTAGAAGCGCGTTTGCATCTAAATAACGCCGACGAATTTTACATTACGCTTCACGATAACAGCGCAATTTTATCATCTTACATTTAAACTGACAGTGGTTCGCTGTAATAACTCAATTTATCAACGCTAAAACGAGTGGTTGTGTTGGTAAATTCTGCGTTAAATCCGGCAACAGGGTATGGGGAATAACACCCGGTTAAAAATTTTGGCGGGAATATTGAATTACGCGTGAGAGAAACCTTGACGAATGGTGTAATCGTAGGCTAAATGTAAATGTTTGCGGTGTGACGCATGTTTATATAAGTTTATACGTTCGTTTCTAGTATTTTACTAAATATCAACGTCGTAAAAGAAACAAATCGCTTTTGAATTCAAAACTTCTTTCCAGCTGTTGAACCATACAAGATGATTTGCATTTTAAAAATAACACTAGCAAATAATAATAATTAGTTGATTAAACGTATATTCTTATGGTGGTAGGGATGGTATTTATTACTAGCTACCCACCTGACGGTCTTTGAGTCGTTTTGTGTGTGCACCAAACAGCATACGATGAATTCGGTTTTTCAATAGAAAATTAATAATCATTAACGGTGCGAATTGACATCATTGCGTAGAATACATGGTAATCCTTCAATAATTGAAATTAGAAACTCATACTTATTGCAGATGCATTAATAAATTGAATAAACAGGAAATATAACTGATCTTAGCTGAATTGGGTTTATAATCCATAATTGACATTTTTAAGAATCATCTTATCTTTGTTATTGCGACAGATACTATCTCATCCGATGACTTTGATATGTTACGAAATTTATACCTAGAATTGCGTTGTAACTCTCGGAATTGGCAGTATTTATTTTGTGAATTCAAGTACATTATTATCATCTGATCGTACGACTATTATCGTGTGCATTCGCCTAACGGTACTGGCGGTCGTGTAATGACCTCCGCGAGAGTTTATTGTCTTCGCTTCGTTGGTGAAAGTTGAAACCGGTTTCACAACGAAAGGGGATTTCCCCTTTTAATGCAACGTCGTATTAAGAAGTTGACGAGTTGACGATTTTTACTGCGAATAAAGATTGTCTCAGTAAAAATCATCCATTATTGAAAAGGGTTGTTGGTTGGTTAGGCAGTGGTAAACCATAATCATACTGGATTAAACAAATTCACCATGTTTTAACCACAAATGATTTTTGTTTGTTTAGTTTTATATAACTGTATTCTCACGTTATATAATATTTTTTATAATACCTCAAGGTGTTCTCACTTGTGCGACCATTGAAATACAAATATAATTGTTTCCAGAATTTACAATTTGCTCATGCAGAAATTACGTACCAGAGATGGGCGAAATTACTTTTTTGTCAGTCGACTAATTGATTCTGTTGAAAAAGTTGACTCACTCATGAGTTACCCATCTCTAGAACGTTTCTGTAGCAAAATGTGAATTTAATAATTGGAATAAATTACATAAAGATGAAAGTAAAAATTAAAATTCCATTCCAATGCCATATTGGATATGGAACCTATAATTACGCTTCAGCAGAAAAACATTTTTTGATCATAATATTTCAGTTTTACAAGTGTTTTTCATTTTTATTTCACTGAAGTTTGCAAAGTATCAATTACAATTTCGAAAGACATGTTTTTTTCGGATTAATCAAAGTTTTTATTCAATTGTCATGTATCAACAATCACATTTCCGCAAAAAAAACAGTTTTTGATCATAAAATTTCAGTTTTGACCAACGCCATTTTTGTTACAGTAAAGTTGTCACAAGTTTGAATTGGCAAATTTCAAAGATCTACTTTCTAGGAATAATCCGTCAGAGTTCCATGTAATTGTCATATTGGATACGGACGTTATAATCATGTTACTGCAGAAAGTCAGTTTTAAAGCACAAAATTTTATTTTTGACCAACAGTAATGTTGTCAAAGTTTTAATTAGCAAATTTCAAAGATATACTTTCTATGAATAATCCGTCAGAGTTTCATGTAATTGTCATATCGGATACGGAACTTATAATCACGTTATTGCAGAAAGTCAGTTTTTTATCATAAAATTTCAGTTTTGACCAGCGTGATTTTTCTTACAGTAAAGTTGTCAATCTTCTAATTAGCAATTTTCAAAGATATACTTTCTATGAATAATCTGTCAGAGTTTCATGTAATTGTCATATCGGGTACGGAAGTTATAATCACGTTATTGCAAAAAGTCAGTTTTTGATTATAAAATTTCAGTTTTAACCAAGGCGATTTTTCTTACAGTAAAGTTGTCAAAGTTTTAATTAGCAATTTTCAAAGATATACTTTCTAGAAATAATCTGTCGGAGTTTCATGTAATTGTCATATCAGATACGGAAGTTATAATCACGTTATTGCAGAAAGTCAGTTTTTGATAATAAAACTTCAGTTTTAACCAACGCGATTTTTCTTACAGTAAAGTTGTCAAAGTTTTAATTAGCAATTTTCAAAGATATACTTTCTAGGAAGAATCCGTCAGAGTTTCATGTAATTGTCATATCGGATACGGAAGTTATAATCACGTTACTGCAGAAAGTCAGTTTTTGATCATAAAATTTCAGTTTTGAGTAACGCGATTTTTCTTACAGTAAAGTTGTCAAAGTTTTAATTAGCAATTTTCAAAGATACACTTTCTATGAATAATCCGTCAGAGTTTCATGTAATTGTCATATCGGATACGGAACTTATAATCACGTTATTGCAGAAAGTCAGTTTTTGATTATAAAATTTCAGTTTTGACCAACGCGATTTTTCTTACAGTAAAGTTGTCAAAGTTTTAATTAACAATTTTCAAAGATATACTTTCTATGAATAATCCGTCAGAGTTTCATGTAATTGTCATATCGGATACGGAACTTATAATCACGTTATTGCAGAAAGTCAGTTTTTGATAATAAAATTTCAGTTTAGACCAACGCGATTTTTCTTACAGTAATGTTGTCAAAGTTTTAATTAGCAATTTTCAAAGATATACTTTCTAGGAATAATCTGTCAGAGTTTCATGTAATTGTCATATCGGATACGGAAGTTATAATCACGTTATTGCAGAAAGTCAGTTTTTGATAATAAAATTTCAGTTTAGACCAACGCGATTTTTCTTACAGTAATGTTGTCAAAGTTTTAATTAGCAATTTTCAAAGATATACTTTCTAGGAATAATCTGTCAGAGTTTCATGTAATTGTCATATCGGATACGGAAGTTATAATCACGTTATTGCAAAAAGTCAGTTTTTGATAATAAAATTTCAGTTTTGACCAACGCCATTTTTCTTACAGTAATGTTGTCAAAGTTTTAATTAGCAATTTTCGAAGATATACTTTCTATGAATAATCCTTCAGAGTTTCATGTAATTGTCATATCGGATACGGTAGTTATAATCACGTTACTGCAGAAAGTCAGTTTTTGATCATAAAATTTCAGTTTTGACCAACGCCATTTTTCTTGCAGTGAAATTGTCAAAGTTTTAATTAGCAATTTTCAAAGATATACTTTCTAGGAATAATCTGTCAGAGTTTCATGTAATTGTCATATCGGATACGGAACTTATAATCACGTTATTGCAGAAAGTTAGTTTTTGATAATAAAATTTCAGTTTAGACCAACGCGATTTTTCTTACAGTAATGTTGTCAAAGTTTTATTTAGCAAATTTGAAAGATATACTTTCTGGGAATAATCTGTCAGAGTTTCATGTAATTGTCATATCGGATACGGAAGTTATAATCACGTTATTGCAGAAAGTCAGTTTTTCATCATAAAATTTCAGTTTTGACCAACGCGATTTTTCTTACAGTAAAGTTTTTAAAGTTTTAATCAGCAAATTTCAAAGATATACTTTGTAGGGATACTCCCCCAGAGTTACATACAGTTGTCATATTGGATATGGAAGTTATAATCTTGTTTTTGCAAAAAGGCCGTTTTCGATTATAAAATTTCAGTTTTAACTAACGGCATTTTTCTTGTAGTGAAATTGTCAAAGTTTTAATTAGCAAATTTCAAAGATATACTTTGTAGGAATACTCCCCTAGAGTTACTTGCAATTGTACGTACCCAGGTGTGGCAGGTTGGCGTTTCTTCCGTGTATTTGGTTTTGCAAACAAAGTGATAATATAATAAATTACAACCTTTCCTCTGTGTATGTTGTGTTGCCTAAACGCCGTCGCCGAGAGCCGACTGAATTCATGCGTCCGGTCGTTCCGAGTTCCTACGTTTTCCACGCCGGTAAAAAGTAAACAATATGACGCCTCCGTTTTCTTTAACCTTAGTGGTACTGGTGGCGAACACCCCAATATGCATTATCGAACATTTTCAGTATGTAATGCATTGGAAGGTTCCAATTATCTAATTCATCAACGACAATTTTGCTTTTTGATGTCTACACCTGTCACGTTTAAGTACTGCCAATCGCGACAACCAAAATGTTACCACAAATAGTTTAATAATAAGCAAAAACTGTAAAATAAAAAATCTCATAATAAAACTATTTTTGATATAACAAATGGTCCATTATTAAACCAAAGTGGAAAAAAAATCATTTACAAAATTGCTCCAAGAGCTCGAGATCCATAAACAAACAATGCATGTTCAGTTTTCGGTAAAAACAATTTCCATGTCCTACAGACAACAAAACGTCAATGCTCCAAGCTCGACTTGGGAAACGAAAATTGCATTTAATGATTCGAAAAATTGTAAAATAATAATTAACCAAAGAAATTGCTTCAAAGGCCCAAGATCTTTAAAGAAGCAATGCATTTATGATTTTATATTAAAACAATTGCCATATCCTAGGTGGAAACAAAACAGCAACGATCCAAATTTGAATTGGCAAAACGAAAATTGCATTTAACGATTTGAAAATTGTAAAAAAAACTGATAAACCGAGAAGTTTACTTCAAAGGCTTAAGATTCATAAACAATCGATACGTTTATGATTTTCCATCAAAACAATTGGCATAAAAATATTCTTACCCCTTGGATGTCAGAAAGGAAAACAAACCAAAAGACAGTTTGGAGCTTATTATCGAGAAATAAAGAAGTTAAGAATAAACCAAAAAACAATCTGGTGCTTATTACCGAAAAACAAAGCATACTAGATAAATAATATATTTGTGGCTCGTACTAATATTTATAATGGAATTTATGCACAATTAAGCACAGTGCACACCAGTGGCAGGTGACGGCGTGACTCATGGTACGGCCAGCGGAATGTAGAGATTGGTCAGGACGACGCATCTCTACCGCACTGATAGAATTTGATAAAAATGCAAAAATATACCTGGTGTTCCGTTTAAAAAAAAACATAAGTTTGTGTTTTCTCTCTGTCGTGGGGCACCCTGTTTACATAAAAATATTTTTCGATTATAGAGTCGATAATTATCTACAACTCTTCTATAAATCATATTTTTCTATCTTAAATATTTAAGACCAAAAAGTTACTTTGACGCATCAGTGGGACACCCGGTATAGTTAGTTTGATTGGTTATCTGATTTCAGGCCAGTGGCGGCTCGTGGAACATGTTGATGGTAGAGCCACTTATACAACAGTTATAACCCATTAAAAATTGTTGGAATTTAAGAAGTTGATTGTATTCTTAAAATATTATAATGTGGGAGTCGTGTAGAATTATTTCAGAATTTTTAAACAATTTCTACTATTTTTTATTTATTTTAGAAAATGCTCAATTTTCAACGCAATTAAAAAATGCTTGTTCAACAACGAACAGTAATAACCCATTAAAAATTGTTGGAATTTAAGAAGTTGATTATATTCCTAAAATAATATAATGTGAGAGTTGTGTAGAATTATTTCAGAATTTTTAAACAATTTATACAATTTTTTTATTTATTTTAGAAAATGCTTAATTTTGAACGTAATTAAAAAATGCATGTTTAACAAGGAACAGTTATAACCCATTAAAAAATGGTTGAAATTTAAGAAATTGATTATATTCTTAAAATATTATAATGTGGGAGTTGTGTAGAATTATTTCAGAATTTTTAAACAATTTCTGCTATTTTTTATTTATTTTAGAAAATGCTCAATTTTGAACGCAATTAAAAAATGCACGTTTAACAAGGAACAGTAATAACCCATTAAAAATTGTTGGAATTTAAGAAGTTGATTATATTCTTAAAATATTATAATGTGGGAGTCGTGTAGAATTATTTCAGAATTTTTAAACAATTTCTACTATTTTTTTATTTATTTTAGAAAATTCTTAATTTTGAACGCAATTAAAAAATGAATGTTTAACAAGGAACAGTTATAACCCATTAAAAAATTGTTGGAATTTAAGAAGTTGATTATATTCTTAAAATATTATAATGTGGGAGTTGTGTAGAATTATTTCAGAATTTTTCTACAATTTCTACTATTTTTAATTTATTTTAGAAAATGCTCAATTTAGAACGCAATTAAAAAATGCATGTTTAACAAGGAACAGTTATAACCCATTAAAAAATTGTTGGAATTTAAGAAGTTGATTATATTCTTAAAATATTATAAAGTAGGAGTTGTGTAGAATTATTTCAGAATTTTTAAACAATTTCTACTATTTTTTATTTAATTTAGAAAATGATCAATTTTGAACGCAATTAAAAAATGCATATTTAACAAGGAACAGTTATAACACATTAAAAAATTGTTGGAATTTAAGAATTTGATTATGTTCTTAAAATATTATAATGTGGGAGTTGTGTAGAATTATTTCAGAATTTTTAAACAATTTCTACTATTTTTAATTTATTTCAGAAAATGCTCAATTTTGAACGCAATTAAAAAATTCATGTTTAACAAGGAACAGTTATGACCCATTAAAAAATTGTTGGAATTTAAGAAGTTGATTATATTCTTAAAATATTATAATGTGGGAGTTGTGTAGAATTATTTCAGAATTTTTAAACAATTTCTACTATTTTTAATTTATTTTAGAAAATGCTCAATTTTTAACGCAATTAAAAAATGCATGTTTAACAAGGAACAGTTATAACCCTTTAAAAAATTGTTGGAATTTAAGAAGTTGATTATATTCTTAAAATATTATAAAGTAGGAGTTGTGTAGAATTATTTCAGAATTTTTAAACAATTTCTACTATTTTAAATTTATTTTAGAAAATGCTCAATTTTTAACGCAATTAAAAAATGCATGTTTAACTACAGTTATAACCAGTGGTGGCTCGTGAAACATGTTGATGGCATAACCACTTATACAGTATACCCTACCCCCTCCTTTTTTAAAGAAAGAAAGAACGATATATCTTCCTAGACCAAAGTAACTGCCGAAAAAGTGTTTTAAGAATTAATTAAAAATTCCGCTCTTGGTTCACACAATAAGTTCAGGTAGACACACCCGGTTAACCGATTGAAATAATCAACAATTACCAGAGAATGTATACTACAGTCTAAATGCATGCTGTAATCAAAACCCACATGGCTCACCATATGTTCCCTTTAACATTACTAATTAAAAACGAACACACATTAAGATTCAGTGACCCTATTCATAAAATTTACACAAATTAAACTGACCAGCCATCATCTTGAATAATTAAAATTAATTAAATGTAAATAACAGCCACGTTTAATACCAAAATTGGCTCAATTAGAGATAAGCTGTTGCATAAATTCATCATTCCTATCAAATTCGTGCTGATTGTGTGGCACTGGTGGGAAAAAGAGACGTAGAGTTATCTAACACCAGGTCATTCTTGCTCCAACAACTGAAAAGCATGCAAGCCCTCTCTTTCGACGCCCGCTCCAAGGAGTTGAAGCTGATACAGAAGAGCATACCTGAAATAAAAACCGGTAGAGACGTTTTGGTAAAGGTGGCCTTTTCGGGTATTTGTGGAACCGATTTGCATATCTTGCAGGTAAGGCCTGAATATTTGAGTGTGTTTTTGTTATTGCAACGTCCTCTACGTGGTTTATTGCAGGTAAATAACAATTGCGGTGTTTTTAAACGGTAAATTATGAATTTTTGCGATTACTACGTAGTAAATAACGGTCGGAACCATCCTCTTCATGAAAACTATTATTGTATGCGATTATTAAAGAATCTGAATGTAATTTAATTTACGCCTTGGGCATAGAAAAGGTAAGTAAATACAACTGGATACAAACAGCTATGCCCCGTTATAAAATTTCATTCCGGTTCGTCGGCTATTGATTTTTTTCGAATGTATAGGGTGTTAGGGACAAAAAGTCCTAGAGCAGTTACGAGGGGGAATTATCTGTCATATCAACTGTTTGTTTGGATTTGTCGACTGTTTATCATTGGGTGTGTATTTGTTATAAAAAATTCAATGGTTCATAAACGATCTATAATAATAAAAAAAAAATAATAAATGCCTTAATTAAGTAGTATTTGCTAGATTTCTCAGAATGCTGGTAATTTATTCGAAAAATCACTGTTTGTATTTTAACCGGTTGAATTTGTTATCGGCAGTTTGCTAAAACTCTTAAAATTCTGCCTCGATTACGATGAATTCAAAAGTTAATCTGAGTAACAAATTACCATTTAAAATTTCTCTAACTTCACTAAGAGAAAAATGGAGCTTGTTAAAACTGAAATTTGATGATCAAAAACTGACTTTTTGCAGAAGAACGCTTGTAGATTCCACATTTACAGTGACAGTTCAATAAAAGGGTGAAAGGTTAATCCTGAGAAGTGTCTCTTCATAAATCACCATTTATAATTTCTTTAACTTCACTGAGAGAAAAATTACGCTTCTCAAAACGGAAATTTGTTGATCAAAACTGACTTTTTGCAGAAGAACGCTTGTAGATTCCACATTTCCAGTGACAGTTCAATAAAAGGGTGAAAGATTAATCCTGAGAAGTGTCTCTTCATAAATTAACATTTATAATTTCTTTAACTTCACTGAGAGAAAAATGGCGCTTGTCAAAACTGAAATTTGATGATCAAAAACTGACTTTTTGCAGAAGAACGCTTGTAGATTCCACATTCACAGTGACAGTTCAATAAAAGGATGAAAGGTTAATCCTGAGAAGTGTCTTTTCATAAATCACCATTTATAATTTCTTTAACTTCACTGAGAGAAAAATGGCGCTTGTCAAAACTGAAATTTGATGATCAAAAACTGACTTTTTGCAGAAGAACGCTTGTAAATTCCACATTCTTAGTAACATTTCAATAAAAGGGTGAAAAGTTAATCATGAGAAATGCCTCTTCATAAATCACCATTTATAATTTCTTTAACTTCACTGAGAGAAAAATGGCGTTTCTCAAAACTGAAATTTGATGATCAAAAACTGACTTTTTGCAGAAGAACGCTTGTAAATTCCACATTCTTAGTGACAGTTCAATAAAAGGGTGAAGGGTTAATCCTGAGAAGTGTCTCTTCATAAATCACCATTTATAATTTCTTTAACTTCACTGAGAGAAAAATGGCGCTTGTCAAAACTGAAATTTGATGATCAAAAACTGACTTTTTGCAGAAGAACGCTTGTAAATTCCACATTCTTAGTAACATTTCAATAAAAGGGTGAAAAGTTAATCATGAGAAGTGCCTCTTCATAAATCACCATTTATAATTTCTTTAACTTCACTGAGAGAAAAATGGCGTTTCTCAAAACTGAAATTTGATGATCAAAAACTGACTTTTTGCAGAAGAACGCTTGTAAATTCCACATTCTTAGTGACAGTTCAATAAAAGGGTGAATGGTTCATTCTGAGAAGTATCTCTTCATAAATCACCATTTATAATTTTTTTAACTTCACTGAGAGAAAAATGGCGCTTGTCAAAACTGAAATTTGATGATCAAAAACTGACTTTTTGCAGAATAACGCTTGTAGATTCCACATTCTTAGTGACAGTTCAATAAAAGGGTCAAAGGTTGATCCTGAGAAGTGTCTCTTCATAAATCACCATTTATAATTTCTTTAACTTCACTGAGAGAAAAATGGCGCTTGTCAAAACTGAAATTTGATGATCAAAAACTGACTTTTTGCAGAAGAACGCTTGTAGATTCCACATTCTTAGTGATAGTTCAATAAAAGGGTGAAAGGTTAATCCTGAGAAGTGTCTCTTCATAAATCACCATTTATAATTTCTTTAACTTCATTGAGAGAAAAATGGCGCTTGTCAAAACTGAAATTTGATGATCAAAAACTGACTTTTTGCAGAAAAACGCTTGCGGATTCCACATTCACAGTGACAGTTCAATAAAAAGGTGAAAAAGGGTAATCCTGAGAAGTGTCTCTTCATAAATCACCATTTATAATTTCTTTAACTTCACTGAGAGAAAAATGGCGCTAGTCAAAACTGAAATTTGATCATCAAAAACTGACTTTTTGCAGAAGAGCGCTTGTAAATTCCACATTCTTAGTGACAGTTCAATAAAAGGGTGAAAGGTTAATCCTGAGAAGTGTCTCTTCATAAATCACCATTTATAATTTCTTTAACTTAACTGAGAGAAAAATGGCGCTTTGTCAAAACTGAAATTTGATGATCAAAAACTGACTTTTTGCAGAAGAACGCTTGTAAATTCCACATTCTTAGTGACAGTTCGATAAAAGGGTGAAATGTTAATCCTGAGAAGTGTCTCTTCATAAATCACCATTTATAATTTCTTTAACTTCACTGAGAAAAAAATGGCGCTTGTCAAAACTGAAATTTGATGATCAAAAACTGACTTTTTGCAGAAGAACGCTTGTAAATTCCACATTCTTAGTGAGAATTCAATGAAAGGGTGAAAGGTTAATCATGAGAAGTGTCTCTTTATAAATCACCATTTATAATTTCTTTAACTTCACTGAGAGAAAAATGGCGCTTGTCAAAACAGAAATTTAATGATCTAAAACTATTTTTTTGCAGAAGAACGTTTGTGGATTCCACATTCACGGTGACAGTTGAATAAAACTGTGAAAGGTTAATCATAAGAAGCGTCTTTTTACAAAATACCAATTAAAACTTCTCCAACAATCATTATTTTCTAATATGCGGGGATTATAATTTACCCAATATAGATTGGGGAAGTAACAACAATGGCTTAGCACCCATTGATCAATTATCATCACAAGCTCAAACTGTTTTGGAAGCATTTGAATTTTTAAATTTAACTCAAATAAATACCATTCCCAATAATAATGGTGTATTTCTTGACTTAATATTCACTCATTTGCCCTCGTTAAGGGTTCAGAAAGCCCAAGATGCTATTTCCAATGAAAGCCATCACCATGTTGCTTATAACTTTGAAATTATAAATATAGTGCCATTCAAGACAATACACACTGAAGAAACGATGTATATGTTTTATCAGGGTGATTATATTAATTTGAATACATATTACTCCCTGGTGAATTGGAATCTGATTTTAAATGGCGATGATTTAAATAACATTGTAGACCAATTCTACACAGTCATAAAGGAAGGCATGGAACTATTTATACCTTCAAAAATAATAAAAAGCGGACACAGAACGTTTCCTTGTTGGTTCAATGGGGACTTAATCGATCGCATTAGAAGAAAGAAAACTTCCCATAAAAAATATAAATTATCACACAACTACGAAGACTATATAACATTTAGTAACATACGTATGGAATGTAAAGTTTTAAGTAATAATTTGTATAAAGAGTATTTAAATAAAACTGAGTACTCCATTAGAAATAATCCCAAGCATTTCTGAAAGTATGTAAGAGAAACCAAGAAGGAAAATGGACTTCCCAGTACAATGAAATATAATGACAGGAGTGCTAACTCGGGCAAGGAAATAGTAGACATGTTTGCGGAATACTTTTCATCAGTGTACGTTAAAGACTCTGATGATGATCTTCAGGCGCCGGACGATATTTTGCTGGATATGGAAGGATCAATACAAAATTTTGAGTTGGATATTACTTTGGAGGAGACTTTCGATGCATTAGCGGGATTGCGTGAATCGTGTTCAATTGGACCAGATGGCTTACCTAGTATAATTTTAAGAAAGTGTGTTTGTTCATTGGCTAGACCAGTATTCTGTTTGTTTTCCCAGTCCCTGAAATCGGGATTTGTACCCGACCTGTGGAAATCTAGCTATCTTACGCCCATTTTTAAAGCGGGGGCACGGGATAATGTGGATAATTACCGAGGTGTCTGTATTCAGTCCGTCTTACCTAAACTTTTGGACAGCTTTGTTGCTGGTAAAATCGGGAAAATGTGTAATAACATAATTTCAGTGGAGCAACATGGATTTATGCCAGGGCGGTCAACGGTAACTAATTTAATGGAGTACCGAACATACTTGTCAAACGCTTTGGAGAATCATTATCAAGTCGATAGTATATACACTGATTTCTCCAAAGCGTTTGATCGTGTAAATCATAGGACTTTATTGTTGAAATTGGTTCAGTTGGGTCTAAATAACGGTATAATTCGGTGGATATCGTCATTTTTGAATAATAGGGTACAATATGTGCGAGTTAATAATTTTATATCGGATGAAATTTCTGTAGTTTCGGGTGTTCCGCAAGGGTCCCACTGTGGCCCAATTTTGTTCTTACTATTCATTAATGACATATCAAAACACATAAAACATTGTAATTTCTTGTTATTCGCTGATGATCTTAAATTGTACAAGGTGATAAAGAACATAGGTGACTGCATTGAAATTCAGAGAGATATTAATGGTTTAATAGACTGGTGTGACAATAATAGACTTTTTCTTAATTTAAGTAAGTGTTCAATTATATCTTTCTCTCGCAGTAAACATATTATTAATAACAATTACCTGATTAATAACTGCGAATTGCAACGTGTCACTTCCATAAAAGACCTGGGAGTGATTTTTGATTCAAAATTAAGTTTTAAGGATCACATTAACTATTTATGTAGCAAGAGTCGCAGGTTGTGGGGTTACATATGGCGGTCATCTTTGCCTCTTGGAATATTGTCTCTTAAGACTCTGTATTGTTCTCTCCTTCGTCCAACTTTGGAGTATGCATCTCCTATTTGGTCTCCTTATTTGTTAGGAGACATTAAACAAATTGAACGAATCCAATTGAAATTCTTAAGAGGCGCTCAATTCAAAATGGGGAAAAGACACGTTAGAGGTGAATATGATCAAGTACTATATGATTTGAACATATGTTCGTTAGAAAAACGCAGAACTGTAAACGATCTGGGACTTTTACATAAAATTTTAAATAATACCATTGACTGTAGTAGTTTACTAGAAAAGATTCATTTTTATGTGCCAGCTAGTACAGTTATCACCAGAAATAGACCTCTGTTTAAAGTGCAGTTGACTCGCACCAACTTTACCAACAACAACGCATTGCATAGAATGATGAGCTCTGCAAATAATTTATGTAACTTGCCTTGGTTTCAATTATTCAATTCCTCTTTTGTCAGTTTTAAAAAGGCCTTATATTTGAATTTGAATTGATTAATTATTATCTTTGCACTACTATTTTCTTTTCAATTTTATTATACTATTGTTATCTACAATATTTTGTTTTTTGCAAATTCAATTATGTATGATTTGTACACACTATATACCTCTGTGTTATACAATAGTTTTAAGTTTAGATTTAAGCAAATATTTTATAATTTTTGTATATATATTATATGTATAAAGGGAATTCCCGTTAATAAATAAATAAATAAATAAATAAATAAATAAACTTCACTAAGAGAAAAATGGCGCTTGTCAAAACTAAAATTTGGAGATCAAAAACTGACCTTTTGCAGAGGAACGCTAGTAGATTACACATTTTTAATGACAGTTAAATAAAGCTGTGAAGGGCTAATCATAAGAAGTATCTATTTATAAACTGCTATTTAAAACTTCTCTAACGTCACTGAGATAAAAATGGCGCTTGTCAAAACTGAAATTAGATGCTCAAAACTGACAGAGGAACGCTCTTAGATTCCACATTCACAGTGAATAAAACACAATTCAATCCCGAGAAGTATCTCTTTACAAATTACCATTTAAAACTTTTACAGCTTCATTAGAAACAAAATGGCGCTGGTCGAAACTGAAATTTGGTTGTATATTCTACATATCCAAGGCGACAGTTGAATGAATCTGACATAAATTAATGTTAGAAAGTGTGACCTCACAAATTCTTACTTTAACACGTCGACCGCTTTGTCAGTCACCGGTGACTGACACCGAAGCATTCCAATGGGGCCACGTCAGTCACCGGTGACTGAGACCGAAGCATTCCAATGGGGCCACGTCAGTTACCGATGACTGATAGTGAGTACCTACTTTTAACTTACTATTTAGCGCTGTCAGTCACGAAAATGAATTAAATAAGCATATTCTTCCTCATTTTATAAAATAAAACTTAAAAACTAAGAAAACTTTTTTGACATTTTACAAAAAACTTGTTGGCAGCCAATGTGTTAAAGTTTTCAAACTTCATTGAACAGAAGATGGCGCTGGTCAAAACTGAAATTTGATGCTCAAAATCTGATCTCTTGCAGAAACATGATTGTAGATTCCAAATCCAAAATGACAGTTGAATAAAGCCTTGGCAGGTTGATACTAAAAAATGTGCTTCTTTATAGATCACCATTTTGAACTTTTCCAACTTCCCTAAAAGAAAAATGGTGCCCGTTAACACTAAAATTTGATCAATAAAAATTAACTCTTCGCAGAAACATGATTGTAGAAACCATATCCAAAATGGCAATTACACGAAACTGTAACAGGTTTATCATAAAAAATGTGTATTTAGAAATTACCATTTAAAACGTTTTCAGCTTCATTCAAAACGTCGTGGTGCTGGTTGCAACTGAAATTTGTTGATCAAAAACTGACTCAATGTAGAAACATATTCTACATATCCAATGCGTCAGTTGAATGAAACTGACACAAATTAATGTTAGAAAGTGTGACCTCACAACTTTTTACTTTAATACGTTGACCGCTTTGTCAGTCACCGATGACTGACAGTAAGTACCTACTTTAAACTTACTATTTAGTGTTGTCAGTCACGAAAATGCATATTCTTCCTCATTTTATAAAATAAAACTTAACAACAAAGAAAACTTTTTTGACATTTTACAGAAAAGCTTGTTGGCAGCCAATGTGTAAAAGTTTTCAAACTTCATTGAACACAAGATGACGCTGGTCAAAACTGAAATTTGATGATCAAAAACTGATTTCTTGCAGAAACTTGGTTGTGGATTATCTAATTCGATAATTCAAAGAAACCTTCACGATGGATCCTAGAGATAGCGTCTTTAGTTGTTATCAATTAAAACGTCTTCAAATTTACTGAAGGAAAGGTAGCGCAGGTCAAAACTTACATTTTGTGATTAATAACTGACATTGCCATTGTAGACGCCATATTTAAAATGACAGTTGAATGACATTGTAACAGCTGAATCCTAAAATGTGTGACTTGTTTGAAACTTTTACAAATTCACTGGAAGAAAAATGGCGCTTGTTAAAACTGAAATTTGTTGATCAAAAACACTTTTTGTAGAAATATAGTTGTAAATGTTATATTAAAAATGCTAGTTAAATGAAACTGTAGAGGATTAATCTTAGAACATGGTTCTTCACAAATTCTGAATTAAAACATTTCAACTTCATTAGGAACAACAAGGCGCTGGTCAAAACTGAAATTGGATGATCAAAATCTGGCTTCTTGCAGAAACTTGATTTTAGATTCCATATACTAAATGACAGTTGAATGAAGCTTTGACAGGTTAATACTAAAATGTGTTTCTTTACAAATCACCATTTCAAACTCTTCCAACTTTCCTAAAAGAAAAATAGTGCCGGTTAAAACTGAAATGTGATCATCAGAAATTAACTTTTCGCAAAAACATGATTGCGGATTCCTTATCCAAAATAACAGTTACGTGAAACTGTAATGGGTTAATCCTAAAAAGTGCGCTTTTTCAAATTATCATTTAAAACTTTTACAGCTTCATTAAATACAAAATGGCGCTGGTCGAAACTGAAATTTGTTGATTAAAAACTTACTTGTTGCAGAAACATCATTGTTGGTTCTGTATATCTAAGGCGATAGTTGAATCATATATACTGACACACAGTTTTTGAAAGTGTGAGTTTACAAATTCGTAATCTAAACTTCTCAAACTTCATTAGCATTTAAAACTTTTACAGCTTCATTCAAAATGACGTGGTGCTGATCGAAACTGAAATTTGTTGATCAAAAACTGACTCGTTCTAGAAACATGGTAGTACATTCTGTAAATCAAATACGACAGTTGGATGAAACTAACACAGATTAATGTTAGAAAGTGTGACAACAAATTCTTACTTTAAACTTTTCAAACTTCATTGAAAACAAGACAGCGCTGATGAAAACTGAAATTTTATGATCAAAATCTGACTTCTTGCAGAAACATGATTGTAGATTCCATACCCAAAATGGCAGTTAAATGGAGCTTTGACAGGTTAATACTAAAAAATGTGTTTTTTTGCAAATCGTCATTTCCAACTTTAACAACTTCACTAAAAGAAAAATGGCTCCGGCTAAAACTGAAATTTGATCATCAGAAATTACCTTTTTGCGGAAACATGATTGTAGTAGGTTCCATATCCAAAATGACAGTTATATGAAACTGTAACAGTTGATCCTAAAAATGTGTGCTCTTGCAAATTATCATTTAAAACTTTTACAGCTTCATTAGAAACGAAATGGCGCTGGTCAAAACTGAAAAACGTACTTATTGCAGAAACATGGTTGTAGGTTCTATACATCCAATGCGAAAGTAGAATGAAGCTGATACAGATTAATGTTAGAAAGTGTGACTTCTCAAATTCTTAATTTAAACTTCTTAAACTTTGTTGGTAACAAGATGACGCTGGTTAAAACTGAAATTTGATGGTCAAAATCTGACTTCTTCCAGAAACAAGATTGTAGATTTTATACCCAAAATAATGGTTGAATTAAGCTTTGACAGGTTATAGCTATTATTACAACTAGGGAAATATGAAAAGTATATATGAAATGTATTCATATTTCCCGTGTTGTAATCAATAGTTTTTTTCTGATTGAAAGAATATTGTTCTGTAAATAGGAAAATATTGGATTGTAAATTTTTGAATTTATCGGATTGGTAACGTTGCTAAGGGCATTGTTTGAAAATATCATAGTTGACTGGTTTGATTTTTGTGTTGTTTCATACATTGGTGAAATGTCAAACTATGTGTTAACGCAAGCGGCGAAAGACCGTGAATGTTTGGTTCCGGTAAAATCCATAAAGGATACCTTCCTAAAAATTAGGAGGTGTTGTCCTGAGAGCAATTAAAATAATTCTTGCGAGAAGCTCCTAATGACATTTTTTTTGATGTTTACATTTTCCTAGGGAAATATGAGCACTTCATATTTCACTAGGGAAATATAAGTGTGTTATGACATATCGTAACCAAGGCAATATCACTCAATATTGTTTCAATCAGAAAAAAATACTATAATGTGTTTTTTAACCACAAATAATATTATTAGATTGTGTTGCGGTCAAAAACATCGATCGTCGAATTTGAATAATTTGTACTCATACGAGTTCATTAACATGTTATTACATTTGATTATGATCTATTGTCAATTCCTTGGCGATTTGATTACGCTTATAATTAATTTAGGTCATTAACGTAACTTGATTAGGCATGACTCATGAATCCACTTAATCTATAGTTAGTAAGTTTGCTTGTTGATTAAAAATTAATATTATTTTAATTTAGATTGTGTCAGTTTTAGGAAAAATTTACGGGTAATCAGTAATTATTATTTGTAGGGAGAATTTCCATGTAAACAGGACGCACCATTATCTCTAGGTCACGAATTTTCCGGAACAGTTGTTAAAATTGGCGAGGATGTGACAACTCTACAAGTCGGTGATAAAGTTTGCATCGATCCTAACCAGTAAGTCGATGGTAAATTCATTGACATTTTTTTAATACAGTTTTGTATTTATTGCAGTGGATGCGATGTGTGCCAATTGTGCCGAGAAGGAAACCCACACTTTTGCAAAACTGGTGGTTTGAATAACACCATTGGAATTTTTATAGATGGCGGATGGGCGGAATACGTCATAGTGCCGGATTTGCAAGTGCACAAATTGCCCAAGGAAATATCGTTGCAACAGGGTACAATATTTGAATATATTTTTTCGAGTAATGAAATAAATAGCTGCAATGCCTGCAAATTAGTACCAAATTTTCACGCCATCAGCCTCTTTCATAATTGAATATAATTATTTTTTTCCGCTACCGACAACGTAAATAAGCATTGCATCTATAGTGACAGGTACCGTAAGTGGCTGATAACTAACATTCGTGGTGTTTGTTGTCCTTGGCGACGGAACTTAATTTTTACTTACGGACCTAGGAAAATAATAAACAGAAACGTAACGCTTCAACATATAGGCGAGCAACACATTTTCGTCTATATCTATAGCATCGGCATCTTTTTTACATAACCACTGCTTAAAAAAAGTCGTAACAGGGCACATACCTTTTTCGAATTTGCCGGTAACAGCAATAACACGCAATATTCGCAGCTTCGTTTGCATCCATGCCCGCAAAAACTGTCACTGGATTGACACAAACAAACAAAATTCGACATTGTTTTCTCGGTTGGGTTGCCACAAGACGCATAGGTGACTATAAAAATTTGAATCACAAATGTTACAAGCCGTATTTTAGAATATTTTCTGATCTTTTTTAAGTATTATATGTCCGGTAGCGGAAAAAAATAAGCAACACGGAACGTAATGACAATTGACATTTGAGGTAGGCGAATACGAGCCGAGGCGGAGCCGAGGCTCGTCGCCTGCCAAAAATTAATACGTCCTTACATTCCTTGTTGCTTAAATAACTATTGGTTTATCACCTATTACACAAAAATAACTAAAATAGATGTATTAAACGTTAAATAAATTGTGTGTCCTGTTACATTTTTATTACTAGTGCCACAAACAAATCTACAAAATTCAGTCTTATAAAAACTTTATGTCCAACATTGGAATCAATTGTTGTGCAAAGTATAAATTGTATTTTTTTAGCTGCATTGTGTGAACCTTTATCGTGCTTGGCTCATGGCTGGGACCTAATATCACCTGTGACTATTGGCAAAAATATTCTGGTAACCGGAGCTGGAATCATTGGGAATTTATGGATAATAACACTTCACTTACAAGGTCATAGGAAGGTGACCGTCTCCGAACCGAATCAGAGTCGTCTGAAATTGCTAAAACAAGGCTGTAAGTAATAAATAATAATTGTGTTATTCAGAAACTCCCATGGAAACCACGTGCTCGTCGTTGGCCATTTGTGACAATTTAGTGTATTTTCGTTGTTCGAAATATCTTGCAACTACAGTCAGTGGCGGCTCGTGGAAAATTTTGATGGTAGAGCCACTTAGCGTCCTTTTTGAAGAAAGAAAAATCGATCATTAAAAACCTTTACTTGTTGCAGAAGCATAAAAAATTAAAGAACGAAAAATACCGTTCTTCGTCCGCGGAAATCACCTTAATAAGTGCAATACTTAACTTATTTTTGGTTAAAAAACGGAAAATTATTCGTTGATCTTATCTACATCTCTTAAATTAGTGATGAGCGTTATTTTCACTAACTGCTACTTTGCAGCCGTTACTAAGAAATAATAACGGTTACCGTTATTGAAAAATCCCACTAGCGGTGATTTTCTCAAAACTTATTTTATAAAAGGAACTCGATTAAATAATGAATCACTTCTTAGTAACAGTAACTCTTGTAACCGATTCAATAACGAATCAGTTCTTAGTAACAGATTGATGATGATTCGATTAATCAATATTAATCAATAACGAAGCACGTATAAAAAAATACTCGAACAAGTATTGAAAAGAATTTGATGTAAAATTGGCAAACACAAAATGGACCAGTGATTTCACAAGAAAATGTAATCCGTTTTAAAATTACAAGAAATTCTTCAAATTTTGACATCAAATCATCAAAATCGAACAACGCATTCGGCAGCTGTACAATTTCAAAAATCAAAGTCGCGAAAATCTTGGAAATTTAAAAACTGCTATTTTTGCATTAATTTCAAAAGAAAATTTGGAAATCCGTTTTAAAATGACAGTTCACCATATTTTGACATTTGTATCATCAAAATCGGTCAACGCGTTGAGCAATTTAAAAATTAAAATTGAAATTAAAATCCTTGGTCGTCTTCGTAATTTTGGCGTTTTGCGTTAATTTTTGACATTTTCGAAAAGTTTACGACGACCGACAAAACTCAAGGAAGAGATGATTTGCCCCTCCCTAGGATCCACCAGTGATGAACCGTTTTGAATAATACTAAATTCGCCATACATTGACATTTAAAATCGGACAAATCATTCGGTGGTTGTACAATTAAAAAAAAAATAAAAGTCGCGATTTAAAAATTTTGGATTGCAATTTTTGCATTTTGTGTTAATTTCAAGAGAAAATTTTCATTGTTTAATTCTACAAAATTTGCCATATTTTGACGTTTGAATCATCAAAATCAAAAAATCCGTCAGTTGTGCAATTTCAAAAATTGAAATCACAATTTTACAATATCCGAACTAAAAAAGTGAGATTTTTACATTTTGTGTTAATTTCGCGGAAACATTTCGTAATCCGTCGTAAAAGTACACTAAATTTTCCGTATTTTAACGTTTGAATCGTCAAAATCTAACAATGCATTCGGCAGTTATATTTTTAAAAATCAATATTCGATTTTCTATTTTCGAAGTTTGAAAACGATTTTGGGATTTTGCGTTGATTTCATGAACAAGCAAAACTAATCCGGATTGTAAAATGCATGAAATTTGCCACAATTTGGATCTTAGAATCACCAAAATCGGACAACTTGTTTATGTAATTGCAAAAATTAAAATCGTAATTTTGATCTTCTGACTTTTAAGGGGAGGGTACCCATAAAATTAGCATACAAATAAATTGAATATATTTATGTAAATACAAAATATTTTTCATAGTTTTTTATTATAATGTATTATTTAAAAATAAGTAAATATTTTCAGCTTTTAATTTTTGTTAATTTGTTATTATTAACAAAATTTGCAACATTTCACTAGGGACCAATAGACTGAAGAATGAATTTAGTCGGGAAGTTTAAATTTGTTATATAACCGACCAATACATGTATCCTTCTATTAAAACAGTTTGAAGGTAATACTTTGACGCATTAAGAAACTGTGGTTAAATAAAGTGAAGATTAAATAAAAAAATAGTGTTTTTTGTGTCTGCTGTCGTTATTTATGCTCTGAAAACGATAATATTTTTTCAACCGATAGACACGAACACAATAGATATCTGTGCAAAATTAAAAAAAAATCTCATAGAATTGCGGTTTGAGTGTTTTACAAAATAAAGTTATTAAACTGTTTTTAAATTGCATTAAATTCTCGGATGGTTACGTTAGAATCATCAAAATCGGACAACGCGTTTAGCAGCTGTGCAATTTCCAAAATCAAAATCACGATTTTAATAAAATATTCAAACTTGAAAAGTGCAATTTTTACATTTGTGTGATAATTAACCCCTTAAGATTCACTTTGTTACAAACTGTTACTGAGTAAAGTTATTTTACATAATATAACTATTTAAATAACTAGTTATTTTGTGGTCAAAGAATTAAATTAAAGTTCATTACTCAGGGGCGGTTATTTAAAGTAAGTTACTGTTATCACAAAATAACTAGTTATTTTGTGATAACGTTTAAATAACTAGTTATTTGTAGTAACAGTAACTGTTATAACCGTTTCTGGAAAATAACCGTTTATCTCATGACTTACGAGTACCGAAAGAATTTACAAAATCTGTTCTTTTGCTCAAGAGTTATCCTCAAAAAAAAACAGAAGACAATTAAACTGCAAATTTAATTTTTTTATGTCTTATCTGCATCTATTCGGCGAGTACAACACTGCTGAAAGAATTTGCCAAATTTGGTCATCCGTTCACAAGTTAACCTTAAAAAAACAAATGATTTTTTGGTCCTGTACTCGATGAGTACAATACTTTTCAGGAGGAATTTTTAAATCGGCCATTTTGTTCAAGAGTTAATTTCTTAAAACCACAAAACAATAAAAATGTGTTCAAGAGTTATCCTTGAAAACTCAAAAACCATTGAACGTCGAATTTATTTTCGTTTTTATCTGTATCTATTCTGTGAGAACAATACTTGAATTTTCAAAATCTGGTAATGTGTTCAAGAGTTATCCTTAAAAAACCAAAAAACACTTGAACGTCGAATTTCCGTTTTTTCTCAATTGACATGCATTTAATAAGTACATGACTTGCCTGTAAATTGTGTCAATAGTACATGAGCAAAAAGGCTTATTCGGCGATGAATTAAATGTATTAATCGTGTGCACGTTGTCGCGTGCACGAGATGAGCCAGAAATGATTTGACTCCAAATGCTGGTTCAGAACTCGTCCCTCCCCGAACCGCGCACTTCCCCGCCGCTGCCAACATTCTAATGAAATGCCGTACCAGAAGTAAATTGACTCCGTTTGCGTTGGGGAACAAATGCATTGCGATTTTTCTGTACTCATTAAAGTTTCACGGGCATTGTTTAGAGTTGCTGTTTTTAGAAATACAAAATTCTTGTCGAGCATAAAATTAGAGGTAGTGCCATGGCTCCTTGGCTCTACATAACGAGCCGCCCCTGACTACAGTGAGATCAGAAACTCGAAAATAGTTGGCAGCCCATTTTTAAATCCCTATACATATTCAAGCAAATTTATATTGGCTGTCTGGAATTCTTCAGTGTACATTTTTTAAATATTAAAAAAAAAACTTTTGTTCGATACCTCGCCAAAAAGTGAGTCCGTATCCATAGCTACCAGTGAGTGAAAGTTCCTCTTTCGCTCACTGTCTTTCACTCACTGATTTTCATGCACGCATTGTGTACATTTTTCCAATTCTTTCTGATAACGTGATTTTAATTTTTTATGCAACATTTAATACGTTGGGGTATTAGCGGCTTCCAGGACATCATCAGGAATATCCTCACGAACATATAATTCTTCATCATCCATTTTCACAATTTCCACAATTTGCACGCAACCACTTTATTGGCATTACATAACTTGTTTATTTTGTTTTTGTTTTTTCATGGCAACAAATCTACGAACATGTGAATTATTTAATTTAAAATTTTGAATTCAAAATTACAGACTTTCTGGGGAGGTATCGAACAAAACCAAATACAGCACTCGAGAGCAGCCTTTCGTTCACTTGAATTGCATCGTCACGAACACGCATTTCGCGTGAACGAAAGCTTCACCTACCTCAGTCTTACTGTAAATAACTATTGTGTGTTTTACAGTGACGGTTCGCGGGTTTTTTTCTGGTACGGCCGAGGAACAAGAGGTGGTAATACAGATAGGTGCGGTCACGCAGCCAGCCGTCTCTGCAACTGACCCTACCTATCTGTATTACTACCTCTTGTTCCTCGGCGGTACCAGAAAAAACCCCGCGAACCGTCACTGGTGTTTTATCTGCCGTTGTTGTCTATTTTAAATATTAGCAGTTATTTTCAGAACTGATCTAGCCGTTTTATTTAATTTTCAAGGTTTTCCATGCGAACATTCTCGTTCTTAGTGACTCCACTGAACTTCTGTCAGTTAGGGTATGTTTTAAGGGTTGCCAACTATTTTCGATCTCACGGTATAAGAGAGTATTTACGCAATTATGGGTACTAAGTAGCGGCGGTAGAGGAGGCTAAGACAGAGGCGCCGCTCGTGTTGAACTACTTACTCGTATAGAGGAAGCAAATATTCTGCTGCTGTTTTGGTCAAATTTTCTTCCGTAGCTTCCTCGTCGAACATCCACGAGCCGTCACTGGTATTAAGCCGGATCCACACGATGCTACGAACACCTTCCAACGTTGGACGCTGGATGGTTGGGCGCATCCACTACGAGTGGCCAGCTTCCAGCGTCAAACGTTCGTGTTGGAAGGTGTTTGGCCGGCTGTCAGTCTTTTAGTCTGCTTCAAAGGGTTTTCTCTGTCATTGGTTGGCATACTTGGTGGTATTGGATACATTCCCACACGACATGCAACATTTGTACGAATGACAACCGTGTATCATAAGTAACGGTCTTTTTAATAAGTATTTATTTTGCGTGCTTATAAATATAAATACAGAGTAATGTAAGAAATGTTGTTATTGCAAGCAAAATTGCAGTAGGTAGGTACAAGTTCAGCCACTGGCAATAATATTTTATTAATTAGTAAATCATGACAATTATAAAAACTAAATATAAAATTAACTGAACTTAAGGGTTTAATACTTAATTAAATGATTAAAAAAAGTAAAAACAATTAAATAACTATCATAACATAAATGAATAATAACCTCTACTATATGTACTGTCACCCTAGCGGTGACTCTGAGAACTAATAAGGGGGTGAACCTCCTTCAGACAAACGTTGGAACCAACTGCATTTGGATCTAACGTTTGTCTATCGTGTGGGAGCGCATGTATCAAGACGTTCGTCCAACGTTTGACTCATCACTTGGAAGCAAACATTTGAGGCAAACGTTCGTTGCATCGTGTGGGCCCGGCTTTAAGCGATGCTCCGGGAGCGAGGGCTATAAAACTATCTTCGCCGAAATCCTCTTTCCAAAACATTCGCGAAGCACTTGCTAGTCTTCTCCTTTCACGTAACGAACATCCTGCCCCATCCCACTCTTTTATTTCTGACCAATCATAAGTCTTTATTTTTCTATAGTCCGTTCTCTGGAATCTGGCGGCTATGGTCGTAAAAGAGGGCCGGAGCTCGGTGAGTAGGGGACGTAATATTTTTTATCTCAAACCAATCTTTGTTGAGAAGTACTGGTGTAAAAGTGCGTATACCAATAGGAGCGAAGGACAGTAATAAATGTATGGGATGCAATTAAACGAACCACCAATACCTTTTCTTTGAGGGTGCGTCGATCCTCAGGGCAGACCGCCAGATTCCAGCGAACAGATAATATCCTCAAACTCTAAACATTCATTGAACCTCTTAAACGTCTTGCTATAGATTTTTACTTGTTGTTTACTGTTATTTATTTGAGTCAACTGTTTACAGTTTATATTTACAAGTTATTACTTACTGCATATTTAATACAAATGATAGTCAAACAGGAATCTTTGTAGTCTTTAATGCTAAAATTCAATTTTAGTGTATTATCTTGAATGTTTCAAACGTAAAGCGATTTCGATCACAATTTATAAAAAAAAAGATTATCTACAAAATATATTGAGAGAGGTCCTTAATAACACATTTTATATTACAGTTCAAGAATACGATTTCGTTGAACCAAAAACACTGAGTGAAAGGCAAAAGAACGACCCAACATACGGATTTGATATCGCCATAGACTGTTCTGGTAACTGCATGGCGATCGAGCAAGGCTTCAGCTTGTTGAAACCAGGGGGAAAGTTGTGTATGTTCGGAGTAGCCCCGCCGCAAGACAAAATTAGGTATGTTTTAATTCACGACAGCGGCGGCTTGGCGATCTTCGTAGAATCTGCAAGGCAGAGATGTCGCTCGTGCTGCACTGCTTACTCTTACATTCCGCTGCCGCTTTGGTCAAATTTTCTTCCTCATTAAACTTCTACGAGCCGCCGCTGATTTACGACCATGTAAAAAAATTGATTATAAGAAAAAAATGCGTTCTTTCAGGATATCTCCATATGAAATCTTCAAGAAAGAATTAACAATTTTGGGTGTGAATATCAACCCGTTCACGTTTTCCAAAGCATTAGGTCTGATTGAATCTTTCGGCGATAGGTAAGTAATGTGATTAAATTAAAATATAATTAATTAAACGCATGGAAAAGAGTAGTTTTGGAGTAACTACCCGGTAAATATCCATTTTCGCGTTTTTTAGTTTTGCATTTTTAGCGAAAATGGTGAATTTTGAGCAAAAATTACTTCTATTAAAAGTTGTAGAGCGGAAAATTTCCAATCGATGTAGGTCATTTGCTTTGGTAAAAACTTATTTTTTATGTATTTTGAGCAAATTCCTTAATTGATTAATTTTATTTACAATTTTTCAAATCGTTAAATTTATTTTTCATTTTCCAGTACAACTTTGGACTGTTGCGGTTTTGTTTGCAATTAGGATACAGCAATTGTTTTTATGGGAAATTAGAATTGCACTGTTTTCATGGATCTTATGTTTTTGAAGCTAATTTCTTCATTAGTTAATTTTTTACAGTTTTTCAAAAGGACCAGTTTTGATTTTAATAAAACTCATCAGCTTAGTAAAGGCAAGGACAAGGAAACGGTTGTTTACTATAGAGTTATAAACCTCCAAGTATTCTTTAAGAATAAAGCAGTGACGGTTCGCGGGGTTTTTTCTGGTACGGCCGAGGAACAAGAGGTGGAAATACAGATAGGTAGGGTCAGTTGCAGAGACCGCACCTATCTGTATTACCACCTCTTGTTCCTCGGCCGTACCGGAAAAAAAACCCGCGAACCGTCACTGCTGTAAAGGCGGCATCTGTTGTCTAAACTACTCGGTGGATTGCTCCACTCAATTAAGAAATTTGTGACAATTCATGTCGTCTTTATAGTATGTCTATCTGGATCTTATAAATATTTAATTTATTTTTCTTTTACAGGTACTTGAATTACGATCTGCTGGGAGTTAAAGTATTTAGCTTGGGAGAGTACAATTTGGCTTTGGAGCATTTGCGGAAAGGGGCAATTTCAAAGGCGATATTTACGTTCCAATAAATAAATAATTTTTAAAAAAGAAAAAAGAAATAGTTTACTTGTGTTTTTATAACCTATTTGTGAATTAAAAATATATATTTGGCGGAAACAAATCTGTGGAGCCAATAGCGGATTTTACTTAAATTACTTTCTTGATATGTAACGTGTAATCTAATATGAATAATTAGTAAATAAAGTAAAAATACGTATTTTTAAATTTTTTCCATGCAAGCTAAATATCTGTTTATTATGCAGTTAGTTTCATAGCGATTGTAACATCAGCAACGAACTTCTCCGAGACAGCGGAAGAAATTTCTCGAAAGGCATTTGGGTCCGTTGACGAAAGATTTTTTCGAGATAAGTTGAATATCCTTGGATTTATTTTATCTTTGTTATCAAAACGCTGGTTATTTGTACAGGTGCAGAAAAATGTACTTAAAAGTGTGTGAATTTGATAACGGTACCTTGCAAGGATCAACCCTATGTTAATTGTTGTTTGTGATATTCATAGATGATATTAGCGAACATATTGAAGCGGTAATATGATCAATTTTGCTGATGACATAATAATCTGCCGGTAGCTGAACTATAGAAGCAAACGTTGATAGTATATAGAATCAAATAATAGTATATTATTAAACGAGTGAGAAAGTTGGCCATTGCCACGAGAGTGAATTCACCCGAGTAGCAATACGAGTTCAAAACTATACTTTTTCGCATTATATTAAATAATTACCTAAAGATTTTTCTGGTAATATTAAATTATAACGAAGAATTTTTCTCATATTTGGAAATTGAGGCATTCCGCTGACAAAACGAGGATGTTTATGAATTCATGTTTTCTATGGTAACCGTAGTAACAAAACAAATATGGTGGAGCACAGGCTACTACTTAAAAGCGGCACTCACACGCAATCCCGCAAATCTAAACAAATATTCACGACTCGAGTTTCGACGTATTACCGTCATTATCAAGTGAAGAAGAATGCGGAAGAATTAAATACCTTCTGCCTACGCGCATACAAAAGCTCCACGACGGTAGTGACACTCATATAGGTTTTTATTATGCACAGCTTCTGAAATATCGAGCTCTAACAACACTAAGTTCAAGGTCACTCTGGACTCTTCAGTAATTAGGAAATAATTAATGTTTACAGTGTATTGCATGTAAATTTAGTAAATATTTTCGAAGTGATTACGTATATCAGATATAGAATTGACCAATGGAAATTTTAACTTAATACATGCCCGTAATATAAAAAAAAACTGTGTTGTAATATAATTCACGTCATGTATTATTTAAATTAGTTAATTGTAGGTCATCATGTCAACAAGTAAGTCGTCGACGTTTTTATGTTAAAAAATCTTATCGTATACTAACGATAACATATTTACACAATATACTGAAGGAAAAAAAAATGAAACACTTGAAATTCGTGAAATTTCGACCATTTTCAAACCGCCATAACTCGGCGTATTTTCAATCGATTTTGATGAATCTTTGAGGGCGAAAAACTTTTAAGTGTCTTCTTTAAAGTCATGCATGTGAACTTAAGCGTAACCCCTTCCGCCCCCCTCTAGCGCCCCTGTGAAAAAAGAAAGTTTTTTCTGGAAACCATGTCCAACTTTGACGATGTCTACGGAGTTGGAAAAATTTTGTAGACTCGATCCACCGTAAAGGCATTAAAATTTGATCAATTCCCTTTGCAGGACTCAAAGAACGAAGTTCCTACGACGATTTGGCATCAAGTCATGGGTATTTGAAAAAAAAGTATTGAAACTAAAATCTTGCTCGTTATTTATTATTATTGCATACATCACACCAGATACAAATTCTTTTTTGATTTGTTATCTCAAATAAATTTTTATAGTGATAAAATGATTTTTGTTGGCGATTTTAACTGTTCGTCAATTTCACTTACTCAAGATAATCTTTTTAACAAAGCGTCTATAATTTCTAATGTTTGCACTTTCTTAGGCCGTTAGCAATATAACACAAAAAGAAATAATATTTTAGACTTTATATATTCCACTGTCAGTTGTTATGTTGAAAGAGAGCAATTTCCATTCGTTTTGGACTCTTATCATCCCGCTCATAAATTTGCCTTGCTCTCGTGCTATGTCTCCGGTAATGTCATTAAACTAAACTACAAAAAAAGAAATTTAAAAATGCTTATTTATGCCTAGGCTTTAAAAGTAACGACCCAGTCAGGTGAGACTACGTCATGTTAGTTCGCCAATCAGATGAGATGCCGTGTCGACCAATAGAAGCCGCCCGGAAATTTGTTTGACATTACAATGTATTTTTCGCTTAATTGAGAGTTGCCTTCAAATTTCCCGTGCCAAAAAGGCCAAAAACAGGTTCCCCGAAGTTATAGTAACGCCGCGTGTGTTTTCCACGACCTCCATGCGAGTCCCTAACTTATCCACACACAAAAATTAAATCATGGAACGGTGGCGAAATTTGCTTGCCGTGACCGGCTCCCGGTGGCCCGGCATTTGACGTTTAAACGTCGTCGACCGGCGCACTTATTTCCTGCACAGTAAAACGAGACTTTCCTTCAGACGTTACCTGTGAAAGAAGCCCAATAACTAGTGGTATATTGGAGGGGGAACGTGGAGGAACGACGTTCCGGCACCTTTTTTTAGAAACGGAACGCGTTTGTGTTTGTTAATATTTTGTATAGTAAGAATAAAAAAAATAAAAAAGCTTTACAATGAAAACAATAGTTTGCTTAAAATAAGATGATCTCCATGCTGTTTGTGGAAAGTCGCGGACTATTTTTTTGCTAACACTATTCCCTTACTTCTTCGCTCTCACCATGCGTTCCCTTACTTCTTATTTTACCAATACACCACTGCCAATAACGGCTTCTGTGAAGTATTAACAACCCTGCGTAAGTTTTCTCCGAGCACCGGGTGTTTGCATAACTTTCCCACGTAATTGAACCCGAGCAGCAATCGGAAAAATGATCGAAAAGGATTTGGAGGTTACGTATTCTATAAGTTTTATTTCAATTTAATCATTGAACAATAATAATATGAACATAATGACTTTAATATTTTTAATGTAAAGAAATGTGTGTGATACCAAGAAAGTGCATTTTATTGAAAAATAATTGAGAAATACGTATGTCAAATATTAAATTATTAAAACTCACTATGTTTAAGTATATATTTTATTTTAGAAGTAAATCCTTGACTAAAACCAAAGTAGAAAAAATAGTATATTATACTTGTGTAATAAGAGTCGAGCTCCAATCCCACTTGTGCCACAATATACCCTCTTATTAAACTTGTATAATAATGTACTATTAATGCCTGTATCATGAATAAATATACCATCAAATCGGAGAAAGTAACATGATGGCCACATCCCCATTTTTTATTATCG
Organism: Ocypus olens; assembly: GCA_910593695.2. Lineage (NCBI taxonomy): Eukaryota > Metazoa > Arthropoda > Insecta > Coleoptera > Staphylinidae > Ocypus > Ocypus olens. Next base: position 9,836,715 of record OU343061.1, read on the forward strand.
ATGCACATTTATCTTTCAAGTGCCAGATAAAATAATAAGTTTAACGTTAATATTACGGGGAAACCCCTAGATAACATAATCAAATCTGAATAACCGTGCAAACACGTCTGAACAGTTCTAAGAATTTATCAGCTGGATATAGGAATTACCCATTTGCAATTTCTAATAATGCAGAGAAGTATTTCAGGAATAATAAACGCAGTGTTGCCAGATTGGGTTTTTTTTCCCAAAATGGAGGTACATTATTGTTTTGGGGTGTATTTTGGGAAAGTTCAATCAATGGAGTATCTTTTGGGGTGGGTTTTTATATGAAGGGTATTTTGGGAAAATTAATTAACACGTTATTACATTTGATAGAAATATCATTACCAATAGTACACAACCATAAAGAAGTCAGTAATTTTCCTCATCAAAGAGGAAAAACCTGTGACATCATTTATGGAAGTTGTCCTAGGGATTCTATTATTGCCGTTTTCGTCATTTTGTGACCCCCAATTAGATGCTGCACTTTAATTTACAAAATATGTATGTGTGCCGAAAAGAAGATGAAAATTTTGCGGATGAAGATGATTAATAAATTTTAATAAATTCTATATTTATGCTACTTTAATCTTGTATACCGGATGTTGACTTGGCGGACGCAACATAGGAAATCGCATGTTAATTTTGAAGTGTTCAAATATTGGCTCCCCTATTTATTTTACATTAATAAAATCAGAATTTTCCCTTCTACAAAAAAGTTCAATACATTTTGTCTCTAAAATAAATAGGGGAGCCAATATTTGAACACTTCAAAATTAACATGCGATTTCCTATGTTGCGTCCGCCTAGTCAACACCCTGTATAAGTTTCTAATAAATCCACTGTATTTACGTACTAAAAATGACTACTGTCAACACTCTTTGCCCGTAAATAAATTATTATTATTACATTAAATAATCAATCTTTTTGTTTGCATTTTTTATCGTTAGGCCTGGATTTTGATTTTTTTGACCTATATTTTAGATTTTTGACCTGCAGTATCGATTTTCGATTTTTTTGTCGGAATTTTTCATTTTTAGGCCCGAATTTTTGATTTTTGGCCCTGTATTTTAACCTGAATTATTCATTTTTATGCGCGATTTTGACGGCATTTTCTAGTTTTTGATTTTTTATCCTTTATCGTTTTTTAAACATTTTCGCGTTTCTACTTGGCAATTTATTTTGAGCCAAAGGTAGTTTTGGGACTGAAAAGGCAAATTATTTTTCTTTTGCTTGATTTTTCAATTTTTTGGTCTGTATATTTTTATTTTTTAGACCAGGATTTTTTTTTTATATTTTAGATTTCTTTGTTCTAATTTTTAGAATTTTTTGTCTACATTTTTCATTTTTCGATTTTTTTCGATTTTTTTATTATCATTATTAATTTTAACGAGCGAATTTCTTTAGTTTACACTCTAAATTTTTAACATGAATTGTTGATTTTTATGGGCGATTTGTTTGTTTTGAGTTTTGCCCTTCATTTAAGATTTTTTTTAACCTGAATTATTGTTTTTATGCGCGAACTTTTTCAATTACTTTCGAGTTTAGAGTTTCGGCAATTTATTTTGAGATAAAGTTATTTTTGGGGCTGAAAATAGCAAATTATTTTTCTTGTGCTTGAAATTTCATTTTTCAATTTTTTAGTCTGCATTTTTTATTTTTTACAACAGGACATTTGATTGTTTGCCTATATTTTAGATGTTTGGTCTGTGTTTTTCATGTTGTTCCAAATTTTGAAGTTTTTGACTTATAAACCAAAATTTTCGAATATTTAGTTGAAATTTTCGTTTTTTTTTTTCTGGTGTGCATTTTTTATTTTTGTTGAGAGTTTTCGATTTGTTGCCTATATTCTTAGATTTTTTTTACCTTGATTATTAATTTTAACGAGCGAATTTTTGATTGGTCTATACCAAGCATGTTAAACATGCTTACAAGTTGTCTGCGGCCCGGCAAGGTTGGTATCAAATATTTAAAAAAATTATATACAAGGTAAAAATAATTATTTGGTTTCAATTGTAGTTTTTTTTTTGGGTAATGCGGCCCGCGGCTTGTGTGTAATACTTGATGTGGCCCTTGGTGGTACGAGAGTTTGACATACCTGGTCTATACTTTAGATTTTTAACCTGAATTATTGTTATTATGGGCGATTTTTTTAAAATTATTTTTGAGTTTAGAGTTTCGGCAATTTACTTTGAGGTAAAGAGTTATTTTTGGGGCTGAAAATGGCAAATATTTTTCTTGTGCTTGAAATTTCAATTTTTAGCCTGCATTTTGATTTTTTGGCCTATATTCTAAATGTTTTTGGCATCTAAACCAAAATTTTCAAATATTTAGTTGAAATTCTCTTTTTTGACTGCTTTTTTATTTTTGCCAAGAGTTTTCAATTTTTTAACAATGTTTTTAGTTCGTCTGTTACTCTAATTATTAATTTTAATGAACGAATTTTTGATTGGTTTTTAGTTTAGATTTAAATGAATTGTTGATTTTTATGAGCGAATTTTTGACCGACATTTTCGAGTTTTTTGGTCCAAGGTTTTGTTTTTTTTTTGCCCTATAATTTAGATTTTGCAGACTGAATTTTTGATATGTTTGGCCTGAACTTGGTTTTTGCATTAATTTTAGGTTATTTATTAAATTTGAAATTTTTTGTTTTAGTGTTTTTTTAATTTTATTATAGTGGTTGTTTTAAAATAAAACTAATGTACTTTGATATTCTGTAAGAAAATACAGCCTGCGCGATTTGTGTTTAAGGAATTACTTAATTTTAAAATATTTTGATTCGATTTGTGATTTTGTTTTTCGAAAATTTTTAAATCAAATGATTATTTTTTGCAGCCAATTTAGTTTTTTTAGTAATTGTTAAATATAATACTTCTGCCCAGAATGAAACAGATCACGCACTATAACTGGAACTGTTTGGAAATTATGCAAAAAAAATACAAACAATTTTAAGTAGTTAATTAGCAAGGCTTTCCGGGAAATTAAAGAATTATTTTAATTATTTGGAGGATACCACAGCACGATTAAATATTTTTCTAATTTTTTAAATGGCCTTTTTGTACTACCTACATATTTTCGGAAATTTTTTTTTTTGTGCAAATTCCGAAATCTTATCAGCGCGCCTTCTCTAATCCCAGTGTTGCCAGATTGGGGGGTTTCCCCAAAATGGGGGGGTAAATTAAGGTTTTGGGGTGTATTTTGGGGAACTTTAATCGATGGGGTATATTCGGAGTGGGTATTTTATGCGAGGGGTATTTTGGGGTTTTTTTATGAAATATTTGGGGAAAATTAAAAATTACTCCTGGCAACACTGAATAAACGTTAAGTGTGTCTGTAAATATTTATTAGGCGAGTAAATAATGCATATTGAAAACGTTCCGTTCTGTTTGCGGTGTGTACACACGTTATTTTTCTAATACATTTTAAATAGTTTTTTTTGTTGATACCTTGTAAAACATATTGCATAACGAAATTACAAACTTAATACTTTTTATCCAAAATCGTTCATTACCCATTAGTGACACATGGAATAAAAAAAATCGCTTGGAGAGGTCGACGTCATCTGACGTGTGACGTCATCGGCAATTTTATTCAATAGGATTCTTTTTTTTATGTGGCAACTTTCGTAAAGCTCTTAATTTACAGCGTCACATTCGTCACTAAATTGTTTGCTTCATTTTAATTATTTCATTTAAATTCGTCATAAAAACGTGCACCAAAAATCGAATTTTCAAAATATCGAATATCCGGCCCGTATTTCGTTAGACAATTCTTAACTCAGTCGGCAAAACCGCATCGAAATCGGAAGTAAAATTTCCGAGAATTAACCCCCTCAGTTTTGAAAAATACTGTTTCGAGATAAACGCGTTTAAAGTTTTGGGAAAGTTTACCTTGGGATAACTTTCTCGTTTGTTCAGTTTGCACGACGACTATCAGGTATCATATGTTTTCGGCATCGGTGAACATGAATCTGAGGTCAAATTTGCAAAGTTCAAGATGGCGGATACAATATGGCGGACCAAAAGAAATTTGTATCCACCAATTTTGTCCAAAATTTGGATATAAGGGTTTTCGCGGTCGCCGAACGTGAACTTATTATCAGATTAGTCAAATTCAAGATGGCGGACCAAAAAATGTTGTATTTATCAATTTGGAATGTGTCAACTTCACTCGCTTGGCGTCGTCGTTGACGCAAAAATTGTAGCACGTCGGACCGACCTGAAGCTGCAGAACCTGCATTATTTGCATAATGTTGTGAAGTTCATCATTGTAATTGCAAGCAGCAATACCGGCCGCGATGTCTACCACTGACTTCCCAGAATGGACAACTTTTGGAGCTATCTGTCAGAGCGTCACGTTGAAACTTTCGTTCCCATTTTGCGTAAACCCACCTAGGCAGCATTCCAGCAAGTCATCCCGGCTCAGTTCTGTGTAGACAGGACGGAGAGCCTCGAAAATATCCTTCTTCATCGCTGGCTTGTGTTGATATCCATGAAGTAGACCCGTCGCTTTCTGCCAGCAGCAGCTGACGCTCGCTTAGCGCACCGGGACGTTTTTTAGAAAATCGTCTCGTTAGCCGGTTTAAATGTTTCTGGCGGACTTGGGTTGAATGCTAAATTAAAGTACACATCCCAAAAAATATTTAAGCCAAAAATCAAAAAAATCGATTTTTTGAAAAGGTCAAGGTAAAAAAACTGCCGATGACGCCATATTTCAAAAAATAAGGTAGCTGTTGAAAATCAAAATCACTCAGTAGAATAAATAAAACTATACACATTTATTTTAAAAGTAATAAGAAAAAACAGAGATTTAGCCAGGTGTTTTTTTCAGACGCATTTTTCCAACCCTGTTCAACGTGTTCATAACTGCAAAATTAAATCTTAGTAAGACTTAATTTTGCAGAACTACGCAAAGTTTGAATAATAATATATTCAGGCTACTTTTCGACTATGTTGTTTTTATTTATGTTAACTAACAAATACCAAAAAATAATAATTTTCCGTACATATCTTATAAAAATTATTAAAAGAATTGCACAATTTCTATCGGAATAGCAAGCGAAGCGGTTCCAACTTCCAACATTTAAAAATAGCACCTGTTAGCTGATTCTATGTGGAGCACCAGGAGTGTTAGATAATTGAGCGGTGTATGTGTGTGTGTTTAAATGTGAAATGTAAACCAAAGTACGTGCAAGTTTAATACAATCGCAACAGGAAAGTGCAGAGCGCCCCTCTAATTCAGGACCAAAATTATCGCCGCTTTGGACACGATTTTAAATACTTTTAAAATGACGAGGAATAATTATTATCGGCCGAGGCGAGGGGAGACCGTTAGAAGGTTCGTTTGTTATATTTTTAATTGGTTTGCTTAAATAATGAATGTAACCATTTGGGATAATATTTGGCATACTGTTCTTGCAGACATTACAAATTATTACAACACAACGGAAAATTTCAGCTTGGTAATAAATAAAATTGTATTTATTTAATCATCAATTAATCAGTTTAATTATAAATAATACATGGTAAACTACTATTAACCCATATTTGCCTGAATTTAAAATAAAATAAAAGTACATAATATTTTTGTCTAAATCAAGTGATTAAGATCTAAAAAATACAGAAAGATTAGTTTTCGTTCCTCTATGAAATGTACGATTGGAAGAAAGTACTGATAGTTGGTGCTAACAATATTCCAGATATAATTTAAAGGGAGACTTTAAAATTGTAGTCATACATATAGGACTGTAGGGAAATCAGGGTTAATTCAAATTAATAAATGTACATATAAACCACTCATATCTGCAGTTTTGTTATACAGCAAATACTTTCTCTTAAAAAAAGCATTTAAAAAAATACCTTTTTTACAAAAAGTTTATATTTTTTCCGGTAGAATACGATTCCGCAATAAAAAATAGGGGGTTTCATTTGAAAAATCAAAGTTGATCTTCGTTTGACCTTGAGAATTACCGCCAAGGACATTTTCAAGGTCACCAACATATGTCCCCCTCCGAATTCCACAACTTTTATCTGACACATTTTTTGCCATGTTGCTCAGGTTTCGAGATATTTGGTATGGCAATTTCAAATGGGACACGTGCATAGTATTTCTTTTTTATAAATGCACCATAGGGATTTACATGTTAAAATTTGTATGCCCGTTAATGGAATTTCAGCATAATTTTTGGCAGGCTTCAAGTTTAGACCTTCCTGAAGAACTTTGAATAGTTTCTAAAATGAAATATACCTTTATATATAAAAAAAAAACTCATAATACCTTTAAGGAGTATTGATTTAATTTAATTTTATTAAGCATTTAAGTGAAAATAAATTACTTGATTAATTAAAGTGTATTTTTAAATATCATATATTAAATAATTATCATGTTGTCACTTACACTCAATCTAAGTCTTAGATTTTCTTAGTTTCTAGGCAATCAACTAGCTTATGTGCAAGTGATATCAAGAAGTCAATGAAGACCTCACTTTATAAATAATAAAAAAAAACATTTTCTTTGATAATATCATACGATTGATTATTAGCGACTACAGTTTCGATCATTTTCAAACTAAAGTTTGTTTCCTTGGACTTTTGATATAGGCAACAGAAGTTACACAGTCTAGTGCAGGGCTAGGCAAACTTTTACAGTTACCCGTCGATTTAAAAGAAGGAACATGTAGCTGTGCGAGTGTCCGCCATTATACTCATAGCAATATTCAATCATTTTCTATTTTTACTGGATTAACCTTAAATGAACAATTTTCAATGAACTATTGTTTACCCACGATTTATGTATATTGGGTTGCCGATGTTGTCAGACAACCACCATGTTATTTAGTATAGGGTGATCAGAAATAGATGCCCGCGTGCCGCTTAATATACTTTGGCCGCGCTATGAAGGTATCTGAGGTGATTTATGAAGGGTCGGAAGGGCCGCCCTCATCAGAAGTGATTGGATATTTTGTTACTTTACACTCACAGATGTTTACACTTTACTTGCTAGCTATTGATGTTGTTCTATGCATAAATGACGTTTTTAAAAGGTTATAGATAGCACCTCAGATGCCTTCATAGCGCGGCCAGACTTTACTTGTAAGTATGTGTATAAAGCTGCGAACAGTTGTGTCCAAGTGGATATACAGGGCGGTCCATCTTAAAGGTAACAAGCGAGTTTGTTACGTTATGCGGCATTTTTGAAAAAATTGCCGATTTTTGTTTCGATGGGGACAACTTTTAATGACATTTTCAGCTATAATGTCCCAAGGGCACTGATAATTTCGCGATAATTTTGACTAAACCCCGAAAGTGTGTTGCTTAGTAATTGCCCGACGCCGTCAGGCGGAGGGCAATTACTTAAAGCAACACACTTGAGGGAACTAGTCAAAATTATCTCGAATTTATCATTGCCCGAGGTACATTCGGTAAGATAAGTTCTTGAATTATGTACAAAACTTGAAAAGCTATTTATTAAAAGTACAATTTTCAATTCGTATTTTCTTACCTCACAAAAATGCTGGAACAGTTTCCATACGTATTTTTTACTTTTGACCGTGTTTTTTGGTGTTGTAAATAAATTATTAATTGCTTCATCGCATTCTGTCCCGAAGCGTGATTCAGACATGTTTATACGTTGACAGATCGATCGTAATTTTTTATTCAAGGGTATCTATGAATATGATATAAATCTGAACATCGACACCGACAGCGGGGGTCTTATCAGCCTAATTTTAACAAATCGCCCTGACGCGCGGGGTCTTACCGTTTCTCAGTGACATTGACGTTCTAAGTTTCTGTAGCGTGCGGCGTTCGACAAAAATGGACGAATCTGATTGGTTGTTTACTTATGAAAGAACTTATCACTTTTATAACCTTAACCCCGTAGCCACCCCTAGCCTTACCCCCCCCCATTTTAAATAGGGAAAGTGGGTCGAGTGATATATCATTGAAAAGCTCTTTTAATTCTGAATCTGAAGGTATATTTTTTTTTTCATTAATTTCTGAGGGAACGGCAATACTTCGAAATTGCAATAGTGGCATGGCACTCATTACAAAAATAATAAATTTAAATTTTTTGCTCAAATGTAAAATTAAAACATAATGTGTGATACATCATCGTAAACAGAAAATCTTGCATTAGAAAATGTAAAAATCCAATATGGCGCCCATAAGAAAAACAAAAGTTGTCTATTGTTTCTTTGCCATCTTGAAAGCTACAATAAATCTAATAACATATTTAGATCCTCCATTAAAAAGGAACAAGATCATTTTGCAAAAACTCTAGATATCAAGTTCACACCTTCAATTGCCATTTACTCGAAAATTTTCTTATGTAAGATGGCAATATTTTTATAAAGCCAGTTCGACAATGAAAAGATCTCTCAAAATCAAGAACAAAAATGGGGGGTTGCCATTTAAAAACAAAATGGATGACGTCATTACTCAAAAACAAATAACGAAGAAAACCGACCTGTTTTTCTCAAAAATATTTTATTTCGGGTTTACTGAATATATTCCATACTTTAGGCGCGCACTGTATTTTAGTAGTCGTACATCTTTATTTGACACGTTACATAATATTAACATAATAATTAAAACATATTTTGCATTTTTTGTCATCGACCGTTTGTCTTTCCGCCCTATGTATGTTATTTACTTAAGTATTCCAATAATGAAACACTAAATCGTAAGTAGGTACATTGGTCTATTTTAAACGTTTTGTCAGCAAACATATGTTTGTTCTCACCAATGGAAAAATAGTTGGCATATTATTACGTGTTGATGTGCTCAAGGATACAACGCATCACCACTTTTATATTGATTCAATAAAGCCACTTTGAAAAAGGTATACCGGGTGTAACTGAATTCTGGTAGACCCCAAATATCATTTGCATTTTAACTTATATCTTTATGAAATTTAGTATAGTGTTTTTAGGGAATAAAGTGCGTCGACATGCCTACATTTAATAAAAATTCGACTTCCGGTTTAACCGGCAATGACAATAACTTTTCTATTTCAAATGGAACACCTTGTATATTTTTACATAATTTTATTTGTCTCTAAATTCTGAGTTCAGAGATGTGTAAAGTGACCTTTTGTTTATTAGTTTTTTGTTTAAATTTAGTTTAAATTTAAACAATGAACTGACAACCAAAAGGTCACTTATGATACATTTCTAAACTCAGAATTTAGATACGAATTTAATTACGTAAAAAAATATAGGATGTTCCATTTGAAATAAAAAAGTTATAGCCGTTTCCGGTTGACCCGGCGCCTTCACCATATATGAAAATATATGGTGTCACATAGAAATTTAAATAACCTATGCATTTAATGAATTAAATATGTAAATCATATTTCCCTTTTTTGGTGCGTTTTGGGCTGTTTAGTTTTTTGGTTACTGCTCTTCTCGCCGTTGGCGTTTCATTAGATTTAATTGATTATAAAAACGATTTGTTTTTAAGGTGCAAATCAATACCTGATCGAAATAATTAACAATTAAATTAATAACAACATTATAGATCGTCATTATAATCAATTGCCAGTGAAAACCAAACAAAATTAAGGTCATGCAGTAACATGTACGAAAACCGGTACACGTTCAACGTGAAAATAAAGGTGCGAAATGGGTTTAAAAAAAACGTGGACTGTCTGTAGTGCTTTAGGTTTTCCAGGCCGATTTCATTTCGTTGACATGTGTAGAAATAAAGGAAAGTAGTAAGAACTAAAGAGTGTAATTAACTTGAGACAACCTCACTTATTGCAGATTTATTAAATAAAAGTGATAGATTTTTCGTCTTTATTACTTTTATTCAATCAATCTTACTGAAAAGTCAGAAACGCAGATACCTAGCATTAATTCGCTTCAACGTTAAAATTGATTTAAAAAAGTGACTGGAATTTATGATAGCGTATCAATTGTAACCCTAATTAATATTCTAGGGTATTAGAAGATATTCAAGATAAGATGCTTTCAGATGAACAGATTTTCAGAATAAATAGTGTTGTGTGAAAAGTTATGATAAAATAAAAATACCAATGAAAATTCATAAAATTGAGAAAGAAATAGAAGCTCATGTTATTAAGAAAGATAAATTTTCATACGATGTACTATTGGGATTAGATGTTATCAAAGACTTTCGATTAATTCAGGATGATGAAATGAATAAATTATTAGTTAATAAATCCAAAACTAATCTTGTAATATTTAGAACAAAAAATACACAAAATATTCCAGAAAATATAGACTTGAATAATGAGACTTTTGAAATTAAAAATAAATCTAATTTTTTGGGAATGGTAATTGATGGTAATTTAAATTGGTATTTGCATTGCGATCAATTGCTATCAAGATTAAATTCTACCTGCTATGCTTTGAGGGTTCTAAGACAGGTTTTAGATACTTCTACGATAATAATGGTTTACCTAGCAAATTTTGAGAGCTTATTACGATATGGGATAATTCACTACGGATATTCTCCGCACACAAAGCACTTATTTATCATTCAAAAACGTGCCTTAAGAATTATATTCAACCTTAAATTTAATTAAAGCTGCAAGGGAGTGTTTAAGAAAGCCGGTATCTGTACATCTTTGAAATATTGCTTTTTAATTTTAAATACAAAGGAAAATTTAACTTTTACAAAACAAAACATGAATATGATACACGTAATATAGAAAAATATGCATTCCCACCCCATAGACTCACCCTATTTGAAACATCACCTTTGTATGCCGCATTGAGGATGTTTAATGGCTTGCCAAAACGTCTGCAAACTATTGGAAGCGAACGACTATTCAAAAATGAATTAAAAACCTATCTAGTCGAAAAAGAATTTTACTCCATTTCGGAATATACTAATTGTAATTAATTTAAACCATTTCTGTATTTTCTCTTTGTGACATGTTCAACTAGCGTTGTTGTGATTTGATTGTTTATGTATCTTATCATGTACTTCTTCTATTTTGAATAAAATATTAAATTATAAATTGTAAATTGTAATTGCAAAATGATCAACTCAATATCCTTCAGAAAATACCAGAAACCGATGTGATTTAAAATGTTTTAAGTTAAGCTCTCGTGAATCCAAAACATTGCAATAGAATTTTAATGAAATTCTTTAGAGCAAAGTCAACAGATGGATATTCTACAACATGTATCAGCTTCTGCACATAGAAAATTTGATGTTGGGTTAGTAAAAGATTATGCAGCTCATATTAAACTTTTGGTGATTAAATTTGTCTCGAAGAAACCATATAGATCTTCCCTTTCTGATCAACAAGAAATTGAAGAACAGATTAGTTAAAAACTGAAGCATCATCTTCTCCATTTGCACCACCCGTTACAAAAAAGAAGATCGCCGGCGTTCTCGTTTCTGCATAGATTTTAGGGAATTGATTGTAATACTAGTTCCAAAATCACAACCGTTTCCACGTATTAAAGATATTATTGTGAAATCTCGCAATTGCAGATGGTACTCCATATTAGATATTAGCTCGGCATTTTGGTCTATACCAATCCGTCAAAAAGATCGTCATAAAACTGCATTTGCGACTCAGAATGGTCAATATCAATGGAACAAGACAAACTCGCCGCAACCAACAGAGTCACAATATCCTGGATTAAGGGACATTCAAATAATGAAGGGGACAACTGGGCCGATAGGCTAGCCAAAAGGGCTACCCTGAAAAGGGAAGGCTCCAATGCTTTGCCACTGGCACCACTCACTATCTCCCAAATACTTAAAGGAAACTCCCTTGAAGAAAACAAAAAGGAATGGCTACAAACTGACAAGTATGTGGTCGCCAAAAAATTCATCCACTCACCAACACCGAAGCTGAGCAGGAAATACATTGAATTACCAAGAAGCAGTTTGCGGCTGCTAATCGGTACCCTTACTGGGCACTGCAAACTAAACAAACACCTCCATAACATAGGGGTGGTAAAAGATCCGCTATGTCAGAAATGCGAGCAAGAAGAGGAGTCCCTAAGACACATCCTGTGGGAAGTCACTCGAACAACTCAGGTGGTCCGTATTCGGAGAGGAGTGGCCAGATTGGTCACAACTGGGCAACCCTCCACACGGCCAACTACTTGACTTCACAAGAAGTTTAGGTTGGCTTGAGGAGTAGGGCTCAGGAGGTGGCACAAAGGACCAACGAATGGTCTAGGTGCTGCGACCATTTGGACGCCCTCCACAATGGAAACTTGCAGTTTGGGCTGAAAATTTCACCTGCTACCCTTCAGAGAGCTATTCGTCGTTATGGTTATTCATGAGTTTCCAAGACCTGAAAATAAGAAAAATGTTCATCAATTTTTATTATAAATATATTCCAGACTATATCAGATCATTTGAACCCTGACACAACTTGCTTCGGGATAATACAATATTGTAAAGATACATTCGGACCTACTTACTATACCTCATTTAATAACCAGGCGGACTAAACGCGAAAGCCACGTTTACACTATAAAAAGTAACCAGAAAAGTAACCAGACATGTTTTGGCGGTAAAAATAAAATGATTTCAATTTATTTTATCCATAACATTCATTCAACATTTATACCAACACATAAATTTATTCTAGGCATTCTTTCTTGATCATATACTCAATGATGTAGTATATAATATTAAAAAATAATTAAAATAAGTATGGGACCCTCTTAAGAATTTAGGGGCGTATTGAAAGACGTATAAGTTGTACATATATTTATTTACATATAAAGTGGATTGTACTAGTAGGTATATTTTAAAAATACATATAATTCCGTAAAAGTTTTGAAATATAAATACTAGATTGTCGTGAAATAAAATTTTATTAAATTAAATAAATTTGCTATTTAAAAACGTATAATAACTTACTTAAAATCAATCTCATTCATTAATTTATATAATGTATAACGGGACGTCATTGGCAGGTCATCTCTATCCTTTAATGCAATCAAAATTTAATCCAATGTAGCGATTTCATTTTTAAAGAAAAATCTATGTACAATTTTTCACACGCAGAATTTGTAGATATCTTCGGTTGCTGGACGTCCTTCAAGACGTTTAGGACTTGTTACTGCCCCAATCTCCTTTCACCCCCTAATTGCGTGAAACTCCACAATCCTAAATATAATGTACATTTATGATTTGATTCCATATTGCAATAACTTGCGCCACACTTACCTAATGAATCACAATTTTGTATTCGACGGCAGTAGCTTTTAAAGCCTCTTGTATTAAAGCTTTATATAAGATAATTTTGGATTGTTAGAGTGTTAATGCTCTAAAATCCAACCATTTCCATTTCTCGAGGGCCGAAAATGACACCAAACTTGTGCTGGGTATTTATCCGTAGTTAGAAATAAAGTAACTATTTGCACGAAAATCGCGGGATGAGAGGAATCGATTCTTACACTATCAACAGTAGATATAACTGGCTAAAAACACAAAATCTGATTCGAAACGCATGAAAACTGTGGGACACAAGGATCGGTTAGTGATCAGCTGATCATAACAACGGCCATTACTGTTTTAAGCAATTTGGGCCTGTGTAAAAACGGCGCCCGATTGGCCAATCACAACAACGTATTTTGGCGGCTATAATTTGATTTAGTCCGCCTGGTTATTAAATGAGGTATAGTCCTATTCTAGCGATTTTCGATTCGACTCGTCGCACATTTCTTTTTACTGATGGCAGCAAGTTCGGTGTTGGTGCAGTTTTGAAGCAGATTCAGGATTCTGAAGAGTTACATCCTGTCGCATATTTTGCTAAGAAATTTTCACCATCTCCATCGAAAAAAAATCTATCTATTTGTAGTGTCTTACTATTAAGGAGGCAACACTGGCTTCTCGGAATTTCATCAAGTTATTTCAGATCACAAACCACTCGAAAATTTAAAAATTAAAGCTCGAACTGATGAAGAACTTAGAGATTTAGTATATTTCTTATCCAATACAATTTTACTGTTCGTTATTCCCCTGAGACAACTAACAAGGAAGCTGATGCTCTTTCCCTTAATCCTGTCCTCGAATATTTTGATACTTCAGAAGAAGTTCGCGTCGTCAATTTGGTATCCCTTGAAGATGTCCAATTAAATCAACGTGAGTATAACCCTGATTTCTCAATTGCTAGATTTACTCATTTGGTCTACTATACAAAAGACTGCGCAAAAAAGAGCGACTTTATATTCCAGAAAAATTTGGAATTGATCTAATAAGAAAAATTCACACCCACTATGGTCATATAGGAGTTGGACATATCTGTATTAAACTGCGTCTATTCTATTATTTCCGTAGTATGGATTCACATATTCAGGAATTTTGTGCTCGTTGTGAAATATGCTAAAAGAATAACACTCAAAAAGGCCCAGTTGGGACCTGCCAAAGAACCGTTTGAGATAATGTCCATAGACAACATTGGAGGTTTAGCAGGTCAGCGTTCACCTAAGCGCCATCTTCACCTATTAGTGGGCCATTTTTCATGGTTCGCACACACTTCTTCATCAAGTTGACAACAAGCTAGTGTTCTCATTAAATTCCTACCTTATATTTTTGACCAAAACAATGTAAAAGTTCTACTTGCAGATCAATATACTGGAATTAACGCTTCTATCTTCAAAGGATTCCCGAGGCGTCATATTGTTACGCTTATTTTAAGTTCTATTGAAATGGGCGAAAATAGGTTTTTGACGAATTTTCCGGAAAAACGTAATTTTTAGGTTATGTTTCGCCCCAAAAAAATTTCACCTTGGGATCTTATTCCTCTATCCAAGCCAACTTCGGTACTCATGAAAATGGACAAAAACCTGGATTTTGCAATATTGAATCGAGGATATCTCGGGAACGCGGGCGAAAAATAATAAAACAAGTAGACGAACATTTTGGAGGCCTATTTACATTTCAAAAAAAATCTCTGGCAGAATGCCCTATGTACATAACGTAAAATATGCAATTAACTGCATCTTATAAATCCATCATGGATTACTTCAAAAATGTAATCAGTGTGGTTTTTCCAAAGAATTTTTTTTTGGCCTTGGTGATGTTGGTGCAAGTCAGGCGTTTTGCCTTAGGATCATACTGAAACACCCATGATTCATCACCAGTGACAATTCACAAGGGGAGGATCAGATGTGTGACTCACCGATTTGATCCATCTTTGGCACATGTATAGGTCATGAATGGGAGTGTAACAGGTGCAAGTAATAGGGCGCACTATTCCGCCGTTTTTGAGAAAAATGTTTTTTTAAATTTATTATTTATTCGTATATTTATACAGGGTGTATTTGAAATAACGAACAGGCATTTAAAGCAACTACAAAAAAATATTTGTGAACCCATTTCCGTCAAAATTTATTCGAAAAAAAAAAAATTTTGAATTTTTCTAATTTTTCGAGGTTTTTTAAACATTTTGAGAACCGATGCTTTTCTCATTTAATTAGGTCTGCATTGAATGTGTGTTTGTTTATTTAAAACGCGAGATACGATTTCTTGCCTCCGAAATTTGAAGTGTTATCGCAACGTTTTTTTTTGTAAAAGATAAACAGTCCTCAAGTTCATTGACGCTTAAAGAGCACTCAGATATTTCCTACGCGCTTGTTGTAATTCGATATCTAAAGCCGATGCCGTTTAAAAATTAGGTCACATTACCACTGCCCCCAAACATGTTGCGTATTTTCACTCATTAACTTTAATAATTAATTGCGGGCTTTTTGTTACAGTTATAAACAAAATAATTGCGAATATTGTTTAAAAATAATATAATCTCTTTGTGGTTACGAGCCTGTTCGTTATTTCAAATACACCCTGTATACCATTTGCGTTAATAAAAATACACCGAAATTTTGGCGCATCGGTAAAACCTCAGATTCATAGTCGGAAGGTCGAAGGATCAAACCCCCCATTGTTGAAGTTACGTTCATTCATTTTCTTTTTTATAGTTTTTATAAATCCAAGTATATTTAAATATCTTAATTTTAGAATCAATTATATTCATTTCATTTTTAGGCGTAAAAGGATTCTCAAACAAATTAAACAAGAGATTGAAAAATCAATAATTGTTTCCAGACTATTTTTTTATAAATCCTTGTTATTTTCTATATGCTATTGTGCTTTTCGGGCGACGAAGGACTGTACGAACCAGGATAATTAATTTAGAACAAAATACTGGAAATAAAAATATTGATTTTTCAATCTCCTGTTTAATTTGTCTAAAAATCCTTCTCCTAAAAATGAAATTTATATAATTTATTCTAAAATTAACATTTTTAAATACTAACGGATTTATAAAAAAAACTTGGCCAAAAGGATTCGAACCATCGACCTTGCGATTACGAACCAGAGATCTTTCCAATACGCCGCAGGGTCGGTACTGTTTCGGTAACGTAAATGGTACAAACGCTCAGTAAATAAAAAAACAACCCTTTTTTTCTCGAAAACGGCTGAATAAGTGCGCCCTATTATTTGCACCTGTTACACTCCTAGTCATGACCTACAGGTGTGCCAAAGATGGATCAAATCGGTGAGTCACACATCTGACCCTCCCCTTGTCAGTCAAGAAAGTTTGGATTGTTGTGAGAATTCTGAACGATGTCTTCGACGCAACAGAGAGGTTTTTGCTTATCTGTAGTGGTGGCGTGAGACCGAAATTTGTCCGAAATGCGCCCCTGACCTTTCCAAACCGCCTAGAGCTGGTCATATGGACATGTATCCAGGCCAGAAAAAGGAAAAGGAAAATTATACAAATCTTCTTCTTTCCTAAATCGCCAAAAAATCGTATCGTCACCTTATGGTCTCGATAAAAAGTGACATTCTTGTGTGCAACAAAAAAACACCTATTTCGCAAAAATAACTATTTCCAAAAATTCTCGGGATCTACTGTGGTACCTCAAAATCTATTATATTATTTTCATTAATGTGTGTATAAACTTATATTAATTATATTATTATGTATTTTCATATATATTCTATACATTTAATGAATTACTATTATCATTTCCGTTATTTTTTTATTTTCACCATCACAGCACTTTCAGCACGTACTGAGAAAATAAAAAAAATCTACTGAATTTTTGATGATATATCTACACCAAATAACCAAAAAAACATAATGCAATCCAGCATTTGCCAATTGCCAATTTAAAATTAAAAAAAACAAATTTTCTAGTATTAATTCCATTAGTTACACCTGCAGTACATTTAGCTTTTAGGATTACTCAAAAATGCAATTTCCGAAAACACAAATCGAAAACGTAAACACCTACACGTTTACGTGCCAGAGCACCCATTGTCTGAGGTCAACATTTGATACAAACAACGGAAATAGGTTTCGCACACAACACACACCGCCGATACTGAACTCTATTTCCACTGCACTTTTCTCTTCCCAACAAAGAATAAACTTCGTATTTGGCGAATTTCCAACACGTACGTTTTGCACCGCGCCGATTCTACATCCTTGCCCAGTATATAAACCCGGCGGAGGAGACGCACAACGTCAAATTAAAACTCGCGGTTATAACTTGTCACACGAAAAGAAAACAAAAAACAAAAATTGCGCATCGAAGGGTTACTAACCCCGAAGTGTATGGTGTTGTTGACAATAGTTTTGTGAAAGACGTTAAGAATTGGAAGTTCGCAGGGTTGGTTGTTTTTCGCTTGTTGAGAATTGTGGTCTTGGGTAAGTTTTTGCAAAATTTCATTTCATCATTGTTTACAAAAGATATTAAAAACACAGTATTTATCAAGATGATGGCTACGAGTGTTACTACGTGGCGGTCTATTTTTAGATAATTTGAAATGAAACAACTCGATATAAAGGATTTATTAATAAAACTTTACAGTATTTATCGTTTAATTGTCTACTGACGTTTATGAAAATATAAACTATAATTAATATCTAAAAATTCAATTCCAACCTTCTAAAATTTATAAAATCAACTATAACAATAGAGCGGCCTTGCACTGTGCAAGTGAGTTCAAGTCCCACGCCGTCTCTGGGTTGCATTTTATTAACATTATTATTTATTTAACGAGATCCCTTTTATTTGACGTTCGAATTTATTCGGTTGTGGTTAAATCACCTTATAGCTTTTTAATTTATTTTTCTACTCCCACCTCTAAAATGTCATTTATCGCATATGTTTCCATGACGCTAAGTGATTCTTTAAATACACCTTGACAAACTGTGACTTTGTGCATTGTAGTCATGGGCTGAAGTTAGCTCCAGATCTTTAAATCGCTAAAATCAATTGACACCCAAAATCAAGTTAGTTGTCACTTATCAACAATCAGTCAAAATAAAAAATAAGTAAATGAAAAAGGGATACTTTTAACTTAAATCAAATAGATAATACAAATCATTAAAAAAATTTAGGAGAATTCATGATTTCTTTTAGCAATTGCCATAATATCTCTAACGTAACTGTTATTGTATATTTACCCAAGTGGATTAATCTAATAATAATGTACTATTACCATGTTCACTTAAGATAATAAAATAATTTCAAAATTGTACGAATTTAGTCGTAGAAAAAGTATAGTATGCAATTCGTGTTATAAACTTCTCTAGACACTCGGTATTAAACACTCGCTCCGCTACGCTCCGCTCGTGCCTAATTGACTCGTGACTAAAATGCCGTTTATAACACTTGTTGCATAATATACTATTAAAACATCGTTCTACACTCGACGTCAAAAAAAGCGCCACTCGAAAAATCGCGAAAAAACTCGAATTTCCAAACCGTCGTAACTTGGTTCAATTTGGTCGAAAATCGATGAATCTTTCAGTTTGGGAAAGATTCAAGTTTTATCTTTAAGAATGCGTAGTTGATTTTGAGCCCAAGTCCAACCCACCCCCCGTAACAACGCGATGGAAAAAAAAGTTTTTTATGTAAAAAAATGTCCAACTTTGATAAACTGTACCGTGCGCAAAAAGAATCGGCGGGAAATTTTACTACAATGCCAGAAAAATTTAATCAATCTCCTTCAAATGCTTTAAAAATTCGAGTCGTTTCGATGATTTGGAGCAAAGATGAATTTTTGAAAAAAAATGACATTTTCACTTTTTTGGCCATAACGTGAGCAATTTTACACCAAAATCACCAAAATCGATGATTTGAACAGTTTCAAATGTTCTCTTCAACGTCATGTGAATTGTTTTGTTGCTAAAACGATTCCAACCCCTGCCACCTCCTAAAGGAAAAAAAATGTTTTTGAAGTTTAAATGTGTAAATTTGGTTTCTTGTACCGTGTGCAAAAAAAATCGTGGATTCAATCGGTCAGCATGGCAATAAAGTTCCATCATTTTCCTCCAATTTCCTCCAAAATTCAAGTTGATGCGATGATTTGGCGCGAAGTTATGTGGTTTTGAAAAAAAATACATTTTGCGCCTTTTTGGCCATAACTTGAGCAATTTTGCACCAAAATCGATGAGCTTTTGCAGTCTGAACAGTTTCAAATTTCCTCTTCTACGTCATGTGAATTGTTTTGTTGCTGAAACGATTCCACCCCCTGCCACCCCCTAAAGGAAAAAAAATGTTTTTGAAGTTTAAATGTGCAAATTTGGTTTCTTGTACCGTGTGCAAAAATGCAAAAAAAAATCGTGGACTCAATCGGTCAGCATTGAAAAAAGTTCAATCATTTTCCTCCAATTTCCTCCAAAATTCAAGTCGATACGATGATTTGGCGCGAAGTTATGCAGTTTTGAAAAAAAAAATACATTTTGCGCCTTTAACTAGCCATAACTAGGCGAATTTCGCACGAAACTCGATGGAATTTTGTGATCTAAGAGTTTTCGACTTTCGTGACCCCTTGAAAACCCCTACAAAAAGTGTTTTGGATTGACAAAAAATGTTAAATTTTTACAACTTGTTTTCATTTTCAATGTCTTTTTTTTCAAAAATTCATAACTTTGCTCCAAATCATCGAAACCACTCGAATTTTTAAGGCATTTGAAGGAAATTGATTAAATTTTTCTGCCATTGTGGTGAAATTTTCCGCCGATTTTTTTTGCGCACGGTACAGCTTGTCAAAGTTGGACAATTTTTTACATAAAAAACATTTTTTTCATTCGCGTTGTTACGGGGGGTGGGTTGGACTTGGGGTCAAAATCAACTACACATTCTTAAAGATGAAACTTGAATCACACTTGAAGATACAATTTTTTTTTTCCAGAAATTGTTAAAATGGTATCTAGGGACCCCAAAACGGATATTTCCTTAAAAAAAAAATTGAAAACAAAATCACGATCACAATACTTTGTCGTACTTCGTAACGGAGAAAGTAAAAATTTAAGTTGCTTTTAAAAGTAAATGGAAATTTCAAATTTAAAAATTAATATGTAAAATTTGCAAGAAGTTCATTCAAGACTTTTAACGCTAGGTACGCGACGGAACTTCACGATTCAGAAATGACATTTGAATTAAAACGCTTGTTTAGTTTCATATTTATATATTCAGTCTCCTGGCACGTGTTTCGGCTTTTTATAGCCAACCAAGAAATATACATATTAAAATTCTAATTTAATAGTTCTTTGGCATGAGGTTGGTCGCGTGGTAATCCATAATTAGACTATATTCAAAATTCACATAGAATGTTTTTACTTTCTTCGTACGAAATACGGGAAAGTGTTGTGACCGTAAAATTTTTACTTTCTCCGTTACGAAGTACGAGAAAGTATTGTGATCGTGATTTTTTTTTCAAATTTTTTTTTACGGAAATATCCGTTTTGGGGTCCCTAGATGCCATTTCAACAATTTCTGAAAAAAAAAATTGTGTCTGTGTGTGTGTGTGTGTGTGTGTGTATGTGTGTGTGTGTGTGTCTGTGTGTGTGTGTGTGTCTGACTGTGCGCGCTGTATCTCAAAAACTAATAGAGCAATTGATATGAAACTTTGAAAATCTGTCTTATTTGATAATCTAAAGAACTGAAATGTTTTTGGTAAAATTTCATACACCGTAAGTGGGCGTTTACCTTAACTGTTTTTTGTTTGTTGCCAATATTTTCTTAAATATGAAAAATATCACAAAAACATTTAAACAAAGTTTCAAGACAACAAATAAATGAACATCTTTTGCTTAGAAACATTTTTCATAAAATCATTTTTATTCGAGAAAAAAATTTATTATTATTTTTTTATTTTTTGGTTTATAATTATAAAACAATAATAGTTATAGGAAATTTATGTTAATAATAATTGTAGAGAATTCTAAAATAAACAACTTATAAAGGATAAGTTTTTTTCGAAATCCCTTTAGTTTTTGGGTAAACTGAGTTTTTGAATTTGAAGTATAATTTTTCCATCTTTCATAATTTTGACGTTTTAAACGACAGTTTCATGCGAGTCTACACAACGCTCGATGTACATTTAAAATATGATTTCAATTGAAAATAAACTATGAAAACGTAAATATAAATGGCCATGATACCATCAAGTCGGAGAAAGTAACATGATGGCCACATCACCATTTTTCAATTTCGTTTCCGTTTTGTGGTTCCTATAGACGGTTTCGACAATTTTCTGAAAACATGGTGATGTGGCCGATTTTATGGTATAAATTAAATTCTTATATATTTTCCACGTTTATAGATTTTTTTCAAAAACTGATGGGATTCTTTATTTTTTTAAGAGAAACTCTAAATATTTCCAAATGTAACTTTGACAATCCAAAGAACTGAAATAGTATATTGTACAACGAGCATGGAATGACATACATTTCTCGCGAGTATGAATTGCATCATGAGCCGAAAGGCTAAGAGCGAGAAATAGTCATTTCATGCAAGTTGTATACTATGCTTTACCTACGACAACTTTGTTGAGCTTCATTGTGATAGTTAAGGTAATTAAAAACAGATAGCGGACAATTCGTATGTGGTAACTTTTATTAGAGGCACCTGCTTAACGTTACCGCGGAAACAAATGTCAGTTAAAATCAAACCGCCAGCCCCTACATTATTATTTATTGTTCATATCATTTCTTGAGTTTATAAACTCTTAGTATATAAAAAAACTAGTTTTTCCTAGGCTTAAGTTGACAATAGGTAAATGTTTTTTTTTAAATTTTTAATAAAAAAAAATATATTTTTATTTTTTTAATTGGTGACGAACGAACATTAAAATTGACCAAAGTAACTGGTGACGAACGACGGCTCCGCTGTGCTGCGTCGTCGTCTATGCGTAGCCTATTAAAATTGACCAAAGTAACCGGTGACGAACGACGGCTCCGCTGCGCTGCGCCGTCGTCTGTGCGTGTCCCATTAAAATTTACCAAAGTAACTGGTGACGAACGACGGCTCCACTGCACTGCGCCGTCGTCCGTGCGTAGCCTATTAAAATTGACCCAAGTAACCGGCGACGAACGACGGCTCCGCTGCGCAGCGCCGCGCCGTCGTCTGTGCGTGTCCCATTAAAATTGACCAAAGTAACCGGTGACGGAAAAAAAATGTATGGTCACTTTTTGAAAAATCATATCTCGTTAAGGGGGCAACAAATCAAAAAGCGCGTCGATATAAATAATGTGGAAGGATGCTTTGTGAAGTGATCCCGCCACCGACGGTTCCTTCAAGAGCAAAAATAAAGTGAGTGGCGGCGTTTCGGCGAACCTCTGAAATTTCATATATGAGGCCTTTGCTCCAAAACGGCACTGACGATTTTTCTGAAAATTAGCAGGGATGTTCCGCTCGCCGAGGGGAGTATCTGGAAAAAATTATTAAAAAAATGTTCGTAGCATTTTTGAGTTTTGACACTTTCTTTTTTTTTGGTTTTTTATTTCTTGGGGGCGATGGGATGGAGTCAGAGGGACGGCACTGGGAGGGATCGATAGAGCTCCTGATTTTGCATCGGATCGTGCCGAAAAAAATTCCAAAAAATTTGCTTCCGCCCCTCGGGGTGATTTTAACGTTCCGTCACGGCCGTTTCAATTACTCCGAAACCGGTCAGCGTACGGCGGTAAAATTTGGTGGGGATCCGCAGGAGGAGGAAGAGAATCTTTGTTGAAAAAATCAAAGCGATCGGCCTTCATTTGTAGAAATTAACAATTTTTGACCGAAGGGGGTGGTAAAAATTTAGGGGTTAAACTCAAAAATTAAAAAAAAGAAGTCCGAGAGTCTCTTTGAAATATTTTTTAACGTCTAAAAAAATTTTTCGGCGCCCTCCCCCTTCGCTGCCAACTGACTTTTTCGTCGTTTAAAAATTCGTCCCGGGGGTTGTGCTGGTTTTAGAGGGGTGGGAGTGATCGGGATCGACTTGATCGGCGATCCTCCACATTTTGGTGAAAAAAATTTCGAGCGTACTTTTAAACGCACCCCCTGGGGGTGTTGTCCACCCCTCGGGCGTGGGGGTTGATAACCAAAATCTAATAATTTTCCTTATTTAGTGCCCTCTATACGGTGTCAAAATTTCAACTCTCTACGAGTTTTAGTTTCGTTGCAACGCGTTACACTTCCTTACAGTGACGGTTCGCGGGGTTTTTTCTGGTACGGCCGAGGAACAAGAGGTGGCAATACAGATAGGTGCGGTCACGCAGCCAGCCGTCTCTGCAACTGACCCTACCTATCTGTATTGCCACCCTTGTTACCTCGGCCGTACCAGAAAAAACCCCGCGAACCGTCACTGCTTCCTTACTCAATTAGTATGTATAAAAAAATAAAAATAGTATGGAGACAAACATCGAAAATAACAAATTTGCCGATGTACTACGACTAACGCCCCATGTATGTAGAAGCGGCGAATCAAATATCTTTAAATTACTTCATCATTTTGACACATCGAAGGTTAGGTTTTATCTCTCGCGCCATTGGTCACGCCAGCAGTGTTGAAACACAGATAATCGATGCTGGAATGAAATGCGTGAGCAATGCACCAGATATACCAATCATTCACAAGCATGTAATGAGCATATATCCAAGTTGTCGTAGGTAAATGTTTTGGTAAAATTTTGTACACCGGAAGTTTGTATTTTGTTTTTTCTCCGATAATTTATGGAAAATATTACAAAAATATTTAAACAAACGTTGAAGATAACAAAAAAATTAACATCTTTCATATTTTTATATTTTTCATAACTATTTTTTTTTTAAATAAAATGTAAAATTTATAATAACTTATTTATTTTTATAAATAAGTATGTCAAGTGCTACGTCAGTTTAAAGAGAACCAAAATGCCGTTCTAACGAAGCCATAGCCAACTAAGGTTTTTATTTAAAAAAAATCAAGTTTGTATTATATCTCGGAAACCAATAACAGAAAAATGGTGATGTGACCATCATGTTACTTTCTCCGACTTGATGGTATCTTTTTTCTCGCTTTCTTGGTTTATTTTCAATTGAAATAATATTTTAAATGTACATCGATCGTTGTGTAAACTCGGATGAAACTGACGTTTAAAACGTCAAAATTCAAGATGGAAAAATAATACTTCAAATTCAAAAACTAAAGGGATTTCGAAAAAAGCTTATTCTTTATAAGTTGTTCATTTTAGCATTCTCTACAATTATTATTCACATAAATTTGCTGTAACTATTATCGTTTTATAATTATAAACCAAAAATTAAAAAAATAATAATAAATGTTTTTCTCGATTAAAAATGATTTTATGAAAAATGTTTTCGAGCAAAAGATGTTCATTTCTTTGTTGTCTTCAAAGTTTGTTTAAATGTTTTTGTGATATTTTTCATATTTAAGAAAATATTGGCAAAAAACAAAAAACAGTTAAGGTAAACGCCCACTTCCGGTGTACGAAATTTTACCAAAAGCTTTTCAGTTCTTTAGATTATCAAATAAGACGGATGTTCAAAGTTTCATATCAATTGCTGTATTTGTTTTTGAGATACAGCGCGCACAGCAGACACACAGCCATACACAGACACACAGCCACACACAGACACACACACACACACACAGACACAATTTTTTTTTTCCAGAAATTGTTGAAATGGCATCTAGGGACCCGAAAACGGATATTTCCGTAAAAAAAAAATTTTTGAAAAAAAAATTACGATCACGATACTTTCTCGTACTTCGTAATGGAGAAAGTAAAACTACTGATTACATTTTATTATTTAGTGAAAAATTATCCAAAACTTTGCATTTCACAGTTTTTTTCTAGCTTTTATAACAATCGAGTAAAATCGATTAAAAAAAATCGGCAATTAAAAAATGCATATATTTAGTTACTGGACTTGCAGTTTTAGAACTTTACCAAGCGATATCCTCGTTAGGAAGCGTTTATACGAACTCTGTTGTTCATTTCCAAAAACAATCTGAACCACCCTGTATATTATTTTTCGAAAATTTTACAAATGTGATTTCATTTTTAAATTACTTGAACAAATAATGCGATCCATCAGGTAAAGCTCACTAATACATTTTTGTTGTTGGAAATTTTATTTTTAAATTTGTATTCTCAGAAGATAAACACTTACTACGGTCAACAAAGAGCTCAAAACAAATACTCGATTAAATCGCATGACTGGCAAAACAGACGCTCTTATTTTTTAGGAACGCCATTCTTGCAAATATGTTCAAGTTGAAAATGCGCACTTTTCATTCTCACGACGTATTTGTTTACGTTCCTGGATGTGCGTGCATTGTGTACAAATCTTAAACCAAAGGGCAGATGTTTTGTTTCACGAAATACTAACTACCAACGCCAATAAACGTGTCATAGATTTGGCACAAACGGAATAACTTTCATATTTCTATTCAATTAATATTTTTTACATTTATTTACAAACACCAAACGAAAACAAATATGTTTATTTTTAACCGGCTTTCGATTTATTTCAACCTAGTTTTGATGATATTAATAGTAACCATCTCCTCTTCAATGCCGCAAATATTTTTTATGGAATATAATTATTGTTATTTCCTTGTCATCGATAATTGTGATCCGGTGTTGACGTTTTCAAAATTTTCATGTGTTGTGGGAGTTCGTTATCCGGAAGCCTTTCTCCAAAAATGGTTTCTACATAAATCGAATACAAAAATGAGTAATTCCGACGGCAATCATACACCCAGCACGATTTTCACCGTAATCAGAATTTCATTGGCTCATATCATCAACTTTACGCGATTTCATTGGTTCAAAGGCAAGTGAGGTCAATTATTGTTTCCTCGTCATCGACATTTGCGGTTCGGTGTCCTACCTTTTCGAAATTTTCATTTGTTGCGGAAGTTCGTTGCCTGGCAGCCTTACTCCAAAAATGGTTTCTACATAAAACGAATATAAAAATTTCGAAACCAACATGAGTAATTCCGACCGCAATCATGCACCCAGCACGATTTTCTCCGTAATCAGAATTTCATTGGCTCATATCGTCAACTTTACGCGATTTCATTGGCTCAACGGCAAGTGAGGTCAATTATTGTTTCCTCGTCATCGACAATTGCGGTTCGTCTTTTCGAAATTTTCATTTGTTACGGAAGTTCGTTGCCTGGCAGCCTTAGTCCAAAAATAATCGAATACAAAAATTTCGAAACCAACATGAGCAATTACGACGGCAATCACGCACCCAGCATGATTTGCACCGTAATCAGAATTTTATTTAACTTTCATTGGTTTAACGGTGAGGTCAATTCGCACTCAATTAGTGCAACGTTTTAGACATCCTTTTATAGTGTCATGGCCAACTCGTAAATACAGTGAACGCCAGTAATTTTCTTTGTTTTATTGTTTATGTATTAATTGGCTATGCGTCCTTGCACTTGTATAATGACCTCTTTAAACATGCGCCAACATTTATGTTTTCGAGAGGTCAGTGAATTGCAAATTCTTTAATTAGTCCTCAACAGCTGTTCTTCGGACATCATTAAATAACCATATGGACGTTTTTTTTTTGTTTCGTTCCTGCCAAAAGTTATTGGACGTCGTCAAATATTAATGCGCGTGCCAAAATCAACTTTTTTTTCATTTTATATTCATCTTAAACTCGGAAATTTATTTGGATGATGAAATGTATTTATTGAAACTTGGCATCGATAGGCCGTCAACCAATTTGATGTCCTGCAGCAAATAAAAGGAATTTGGGTTAAGGGGAAAGTGGGAAAATGGTAATCCTGACCAGGGGCGGCTCGTTAGAATCATCAACATCGGCAGTTAAAAATCAAAATCGCGATTTTGGAATATTGAAAGTACAAAAAAGTGCGTTTTGTGTTAATCTAACGAGACAAATTCGTAATCTTTTTCAAAATTACACTAAATTTGCCATATGTTGTCATTTGAATCATCAAAATTAGAGAGCACTTTTTGGAATTTAAAAAATCAAAATAACAATTTAAAATCTACGACCATTGAAAACATAAAATTTTGAAGTTTTCTGTTCATTTAACGAAAATCTTTTTAATAAGTTTTTAAATTTACAACACTTTGAAATTGGAATTATCAAATCATAGATCACGTTTGCCCGTTCTGCAATTAAAAAAAAATCAAAATTATAATTTAAAATCTTCGAACTTCGAAAACGTGAAATTTTGACATTTTATGTTGATTTTACAAAAATGTCTCTTTGATAACTTTTAAATTGCACATTTCTTTTTACATTTTGTTACATTTTGTCGTTCGACTTATTAAAATCGGACATGTTCGGCAGTTAAAAAAAAAACAAAATATCCAAACTTTAAAAAAAATGCAATTTTACAAGAACATTCTATAATTTGTTCTCAAATTACACTAAATTCGCCATATTTTGACATTTCAATTATCTAAATCAGACGCAATTGACTGTTCTGCAATTAAAAAAAATCAAAATCGATATTTAAAATTTTCGAACTTTGCAAACGTGAAATTTGATTGATTTTACGAAAATATTTCTTAACCAAGTTTTAAATTGCACTACATATGGCACATTTTGTCATTGGAGTCATCAAAATCGGACACCGCGTTCGGCAGTTATGCAATTTAAAAAATCAAAATCGCGATTTTAAAATATTTAAAAAAGTACAAATTTTGCATTTTAATTTAATTTCAAGGGAATGTTTTATAATCCGTTTTAAAATTACACTAAACACGCCATATTTTGACTTTTGAATAATCAAAATCAGACGGGTTTGGCTGGTTTGCAATTTAAAAAAATCAAAATCCCATTTTAAAATCTTCAAACTTTGAAAACGTAAAATTTTGACATTTTGCGTTGATTTGACGAAAATATTACTAAACCAACTTTTAAATTGCACAAAATTTGGTGTACATTTTGACGTTGGAGTCATTAAATACGGAGAACGCGTTCTGCAGTCATGCAATTAGAAAAAAATTAAATCCGTGATTTTAAAATATTCCAATTAAAGAAAAGTGCAATTTTTGCTTTTTGTGTTAATTTGACGAGAACATTTTATAATCCGTTTTAAAATTACTCTAAATTCGCCATATTTTTATTTATTTATTTATTTATTTGTTACAAAAACCCAACAGACATTATGTCCAATTAAAGGGTCTACAAATATATACAATGTAATTTATAATATAAATTATATATAATATATATAATTTTACGTTTGAATCATCAAAGTCAGGCTGTACTGCAATTTAAAAAAAAATCAAAATCGCAATTTAAAATCTTAGAATTTTGAAAACTTGAAACGTTTTGCATTGATTTTACGAAAATATTTCTTAACTAACTTTTTAATTGCACTAAATTTGACATATTTTAATGTTGGAGTAATAAAAATTGGACAGTGCGTTCGGCAGTTATGTAGTTTTAAAAATCAAAATTGCGATTTTAAAATATGCAAAAAAGTGCAATTTTTGCATTTTGTGTTAATGTAACGAGAAAAATTCGTAATCTTTTTGAAAAATTACATTACATTCTAGAATGTAAAAAAATCAAAATCGCAATTTAAAATCTTCGAACTTTGAAAACGTAAAGTTTTTTACATTGATTTTGCGAAAATCCAACCAACTTTTAAATTTTATTAAATTTGGCACTTTTTGACGTTGGAATTTTTTTCGAAATCTCGTTAGTTTTTGAATAAATTGACGGTAGAGATTATAAAAATTTGAAAGACTGTTAATTTTGAGGTTTCAAGCGTCGGTATCATCTGATCCTGCAAAACATTTGATATACAATTGCGAACAAAATAAAGTAAGACGCCATTGTAATCTAGTGGGTGACTTTCCTCTAAATTGTATTCGTAAAAATTGGGCTTTAATTCCCATTCATTAAACGCCAATGACTGATTCGCACTAGACAAAAAGAGATGTCAGCTTTTTTGTCCGCAATTATATATTTAAAATATGATTTACACTGGAAGTAAAAATATAAATAACTATTATACCATCAAAATCGGAGAAAGTAACAAGATGGCCACATCACCATTTTTTTAATTCTGAAAATGTACTAACAATTCAAGTGTAACTATAAATCTTAACAAATGTAGGTCACACCGTTTTTCAATTACATATATACTTTGAATTTATAAATATATATTGTATGATAAGTGGCTCTACCACTCAAAAAGTTCACGAGCCGCCACTGATCCTGACTAGAGAATTTACGTGGTTCTAGGCACCAATAAGTTGGAGGCACGTAAAAATATTATGTTCTTAATTGAAAAAAACACATTTTTGCTTTTCAAAAAAAATCCATGTTTTTGTATTTTAGAACTGAATGAAAAATAAAAATGCTGTATTAACATAAAATTATTATATTTTTCAGTTTAAATTATTTTGTAATATTCTACCAAATAAAAATTACTACTACTTCTGTAGTGAAAGTATAATTCATCCACAGTTACTAGTTACGAGATACATGGTTATTTTTTAGTAACGGTTATAACAGTTACTTTAACTACAAAATAACTAGTTATTTAAACAGTTATTTAGTAACCGTATTTAAAGTACCCTCAGAAAACTTTACTCAGTAACAGTTTTTAAGAAAGTTTCAGATTCTAATTAAATTTTTCCTGAGTCTAAATTATTCTTTTTTGTATATGTTTTGAAGGTTATTCGAATGAGGAAACATATTTTTTGATCAAACTAGTTGGCACCACGGGCATTTCAATGAAAAAATTTAATTATTAAAAAGCATTTTGACATTTGATTAACACTTATTTTAAAGTCTAATCTACGCAGCATAAATAAAGTTGTTTTATAGATTTTTGCAACCAACTGTACATTAATTGTAATTTTTTGTAATGGGTTTATAAAAATTGATTTATTTTACTTTCGCCTATAACTATTACATCAATAAAATTAGCATTCAAATAAATATATTAAAATAAATTGATTATGCTTTTTACTTTCTCCGCTACGAAGTACGAGAAAGTGTTGTGATCGTGATTTTTTTCAACTTTTTTTTACAGTAATATTCGTTTTGGGGTCCCTAGATGCCATTTCAACAATTTCTGGAATTTTTTTTTGTGTCTGTGTGCGCTGTATCTCAAAAACTATTAAAACAATTAATATGAAACTTTGAACTTTGAACTTTGTCTTATTTGATAATCTCAAGAACTGAAAAGCTTTTGGTAACATTTCGTATACCGGAAGTGGGTGTTTACCTTAACTGTTTTTTGTTTTTTGCCAATATTTTCTTAAATATAAAAATATCACAGAAACATTTAAACAAACATTGAAGACAACAAAGAAATGAACACCTCTTGCTTGAAAGCATTTTTCATAAAATCATTTTTATTCGAGAAAAAATGTATTATTATTTTTTTAATTTTTGCTTTATAATTATAAAACGATAATAGTAACAGCAAATTTATGTTAATAATAATTGTAGAGAATGCTAAAATCAACAACTTATAAAGAATAAGTTTTTTTCGAAATCCCTTTAGTTTTTGAGTAAACTGAGTTTTTGAATTTAAAGTATCATTTTTTAAACTTTCATAATTTTGACGTTTTAAACGTCAGTTTCATCCGAGTTTACACAACGCTCGATGTGCATTTAAAATATGATTTCAATTGAAAATAAACCAAGAAAATGTAAATATAAATGGCTACGAGAGCATCAAGTCGGAGAAAGTAACATGATGGCCACATCACCATTTTTTAATTTGCAAAGATAAAGTGCACTTTATTTGTTACCTCAAATTACACTTCATTTAAAGGCACTTTCCAATCAAATAAATTGAACATCAACTTTAAATATTTTCTAAAGCAAATAAGTTACCTATATCGTAGTAACGGTCGTAACCATCATGTTTATAAATTTTATATATTACAATACTTTCTTATATTTGATTATTTCTATTTTGCAAACAAATATAACTTAAAATATCTAATGGATTTGTTTTTTGTTCAATTGTATATGATAAAGCAAACGTTATAAATAACTTTTATACACAAAGGGCTTAGAGAACGGCTTTCATGTGAGCATTGCACACTTTGTTGGCATAAAGCCTTTTGTTGGCAAACAGAGCCGGCGGATACGCAGCTGTCTGACTTTTCCCAGTTCTTTATGCGGCCATCGCTATTTTCGCCCCAAGGTCAAATATTTTAGACAGGAAATAATCTAAATATATTTCGGAGTTTCTCCGATCATATGATGCTAGTAATTCTAATTATGGAAACAAACAAAACGTCACTATTTTAGAAAATAAAGAAAATATTGCAGTTATTTCTCATTCCAGTAAGCTGTAAACAATAGCAACAGCAATTAACATATTTCTTAAATTAATCAAGAGAATGGTTGAGATCGTTGTTACGTGGAAATTAAATTTAACATCTTAATAATGAACCCTTTTCCGAAGTAGCGGGAAATAATCACATGAAATCTTGATTTTCTGGGCATAATTTTAATCAAATTTCAAAGTTAAAAATGGTGATGTGGCCATCATGTTACTTTCTCCGACTTGATGGTACCATAGCCATTTATATTTACGTTTTCATGGTTTATTTTCAATTGAAGTCATATTGTAAATGTACATCGAGCGTTGTGTAAACTCGGATGAAACTGACGTTTAAAACGTCAACATTATGAAAGATGGAAAAATTAAACTTCAAATTCAAAAACTCAGTTTACTCAAAAACTAAAAGGATTTTGAAAAAAACTTATTCTGTATAAGTTGTTCATTTTAGCATACTAATTATTAGATGTTAAAATCTGCTGGGAAATAAAGTATTATTATTATTATTGTAGGTAACTATGGCAACAAAATAAATATTCTAAATATTGTTTTACAAGAATGTTTCCATAAAATCGAGTGATTCTGACATGTATAACTATGGTAGCAAAACAATTATACAAGTCACATATTGAGAAATTTGACCAAAATATCGAGTCATCTTATGGTAACAAAACAATTATACTTGCCACAAAACGAGAATTGTAATCAAAATATCAAGTCATCTTGATATAAGTACAAATTCTTAATATTTAACAAGAATATTTTCCACAAAATCAAGGCACTTTCACACGAGTAACTATGTTAACAAAACAATTATACATGTCACATAACGAGAAATTTTACCAAAATATCGAGTCATCTTGGTATAGGTAACTATGGTAACAAAACAATTATACAATTAAACGAGAATTTTAATCATCTTGATATGGGTAACTATGACAACAAAATAAAAATTCTAAATACCATTTAACAAGAATATTTTCCACAAAATCAAGTCACTTTTACATGGGTAACTATGGTAAACTCCATCTACTCATAGATTAGACTATTTTGACATCTTCAGTGCCAAACACTGAAAAATGAAAAGTACCAACACGGCTATGAGAAAAATGTAATTTTGCAGTAAGTTAGGTTGGTACCGGTCAGTGGCGGCTCGTGAATTTTTTGAGTGGTAGAGCCACTTATACAATATATATTTATAAATTCAAAGTATAAATGTAATTGAAAAATGGTATGACCTACATTTGTTAAGATTTATAGTTACATTTGAATTGTTAGTACATTTTCAGAATTAAAAAAATGGTGATGTGGCCATCATGTTACTTTCTCCGATTTTGATGGTATAATAGTTATTTATATTTTTACTTCCAGTGTAAATCATATTTTAAATATACAATTGCGGACAAAAAAGCTGACATCTCTTTTTGTCTAGTGTGAATCAGTCATTGGCGTTTAATGAATGGGCATTAAAGCCCAATTTTCATAAATACAATTTAGAGGAAAGTCACTCACTAGATTACAATGGCGTCTTACTTTATTTTGTCCGCAATTGTATATCAAATGTTTTGCAGGATCAGATGATACCGACACTTAAAACGTCAAAATTATGAAAGATGAAAATGACAGTCTCAAATTTTTATAATCTCTACCGTCAATTTATTCAAAAACTAACGAGATTTCGAAAAAAATTCCACCATCAAAATGTGCCAAATTTAATGAAATTTAAAAGTTGGTTGGATTTTCGCAAAATCAATGTAAAAAACTTTACGTTTTCAAAGTTCGAAGATTTTAAATTGCGATTTTGATTTTTTTACATTTTAGAATGCAATGTAATTTTAAAAAAAGACTACGAATTTTTTTCGTTAAATTAACACAAAATGCAAAAATTGCACTTTTTTACATATTTTAAAATCGCAATTTTGATTTTTAAAACTACATAATTGCTGAACGCACTGTCCCATTTTTATTACTCCAACGTCAAAATGTGTAAAATTTAGTGCAATTAAAAGGTTAGTTAAGAAATATTTTCGTAAAATCAATGCAAAACGTCAAAGTTTCAAGTTTTCAAAATTCTAAGATTTTAAATTGCGATTTTGTTTTTTTTTTTAAATTGCAGTGCAGCCTGACTTTGATGATTCAAACGTAAAAATATGGCGAATTTAGAGTGATTTTAAAACGGATTATAAAATGTTCTCGTCAAATTAACACAAAAAGCAATTTTTTTTTTAATTTGAATATTTTAAAATGACGATTTTAATTTTTTTTAAATTGCATAACTGCAGAACGCGTTCTCCGATTTTGATGACTCCAACGTCAAAATGTACCAAATTTTGTGCAATTTAAAAGTTGGTTTAGTAATATTTTCGTCAAATCAACGCAAAATTTCACGTTTTCAAAGTTTGAAGATTTTAAAATGGGATTTTGATTTTTTTAAATTGCAAACCAGCCAAACCACATTTTGATGATTCAAAAGTTAAAATATGGCGTGTTTAGTGTAATTTAAAAACGGATTATAAAACATTCCCTTAAAATTAAATTAAAATGCAAAATTTGTACTTTTTTTTAAGATTTTGATTTTTGAAGTTGCATAACTGCCGAACGCGGTGTCCGATTTTGATTAATCCAACGACAAAATGTGCCATATGTAGTGCAATTTAAAACTTGGTTGAGAAATATTTTCGTAAAATCAATCAAATTTCACGTTTGCAAAGTTCGAAAATTTTAAATATCGATTTTGATTTTTTTTAATTGCAGAACAGTCAATTGCGTTTGATTTAGATAATTGAAAT
Organism: Ocypus olens; assembly: GCA_910593695.2. Taxonomy (NCBI): domain Eukaryota; kingdom Metazoa; phylum Arthropoda; class Insecta; order Coleoptera; family Staphylinidae; genus Ocypus; species Ocypus olens. The sequence continues at coordinate 9,871,069 of OU343061.1, forward strand.
GTCAAAATATGGCGAATTTAGTGTAATTTGAGAACAAATTATAGAATGTTCTCGTAAAATTGCATTTTTTTAAAGTTTGGATATTTTGTTTTTTTTAACTGCCGAACATGTTGTCCGATTTTAATAATTCGAACGACAAAATGTAACAAAATGTAAAAAGAAATGTGCAATTTAAAAGTTGTCGAAGAGACATTTTTGTAAAATCAACACAAAATGTCAAAATTTCACGTTTTCGAAGTTCGAAGATTTTAAATTATAATTTTGATTTTTTTTTATTGCAGAACGGGCAAACGTGATCTATGATTTGATAATTCCAAAATCAAAATGTCGTAAATTTAAAAACTTATTAAAAAGATTTTCGTTAAATGAACAGAAAACTTCAAAATTTGATGTTTTCAATGCTTGTAGATTTTAAATTGTTATTTTGATTTTTTAAATTCCAAAAAGCGCTCTCTAATTTTGATGATTCAAATGACAACATATGGCAAATTTAGTGTAATTTTGAAAAAGATTACGAATTTGTCTCGTTAACACAAAACGCACTTTTTTGTACTTTCAAAATTCTAAAATCGCGATTTTGATTTTTAACTGCCGATGTTGATGATTCTAACGACAAAATTTAGTGCAATTCAAAAGATGTCAAAGAAATTTTTCATATAAAATCAAACTTCACGTTTTCGAAGTTATATACCTATTTTGATTTTTTTTTTAATTACAGAACAGGCAAACGTGACCTTCGATTTGATAACTCAAAAGTCGAAATGTGGAAAATTGATTGTAATTCTAAAACGGATTATAAAATTTTCTGGTTAAATTAACACATGCAAAAATTGCACTTTTTTGAAATGGCGATTTTGATCCTTGAAATTGCACAACTGAGGAACGCGTTGCCCGATTTTGATGATTCTAATATCAAAATAATAATAGTTGTAATAATTTTTTTCCAACAATTTAATAATTCTATAATGGAAACATATTTGATATTAAATAAATTATCCAAGCACAAAATGAGGAGAATTTAGTGCAATTTAAAAACTGGTGAAAAAATGGCGATGTGGCCATCATGTTACTTTCTCCAATTTAATGGTACCATAGTTATTAATATTTGCACTTTCATGGTTTATTTTCAATTTAAATCGTATCGGCATTCTTAACAATTATTATTAACTTAAATTTGCTGTAACTATTATCGTTTCATAATTATAAACCAAAAATGAAGAATTTTTTTTTTGTTTTTCTCGAATAAAAATTATTTTATGAAAAATATTTTCAAACGAAAGATGTTCATTTTATTGTTGTCTTCAATATTTGTTTAAATGTTGGAAAAATATTGGAAAAAACAAAAAAAAAACAGTTAAGGTAAACACCCACTTCCGGTGTACGAAATTTTATCAAAATCTTTTCAGATATTTGGATTATCAAATAAGGCTTATGTTCAAAGTTTCATATTAGTTGCTCTATTAGTTTTTAAGATACAGCGTGCACAGACACAGACACACACAATTTTTTTTTTTTAGTAATTGTTGAAATGGCATCTAGGAACCCCAAAACGGATATTTGCGTTAAAAAAATTTTCACTACTTCATAATGGAGAAAGTATAAAAATATCCAGGTAAATAAAAGTGTATTAAAAATTAGTCAAAAATTCTTGCTGAGCTTGAGTCTACAGGTAGTGGCATGGCTCCTTGGCTCTACATAACGAGCCGCCCCTGGTACCGATATACTTCCAATATTTCATACGCGACGTCGCCGATAGACACATTATTAACAGTTTGTTATTGTAATTATTCTTGATTTCCGCAATGGAGAACGTTCTAAATGATACGACGAACCAATTACACCCCTACGCGGTAATTTTCTTGAGTGCAATTTTCGTAATAAATTAAGTTTCCTAGGTACTACTTTTTGTGGCGAGAGTTGTTAGGCAAACGAGTGGGATTTCTACCACTCAAGATGTCAAAAAAGTCTAATGTATCAGTAGACGGAGTATAACAAAACATTTATACATGTCACATAACGAGAAATTTTACCAAAATATCGGGTCATCTTGATATAGGTAACTATGGTAACAAAAAAATATACTTGTTACAAAACGAAAATTTTAATCAAATTATCAAGTCTTCTTAATATGGATAACTATGGCAATAAAATTAATATTCTAAAGAAGAATTGCTTTCTGCAACAAGTAAGGTTGTTTCCAATTTATTTGTTAAGAATATTTTCCACAAAATCGAGTCATCTTGACATACCTAACTGTGATGACAAAACAAATATTCTAAATATCATTTAAAAAATTGAGTCATCGAAGACTTTAGCATCAAAATAATTAAACTAAATACTATTTAGGTAGAATTAACCCCACAAATCGAGTCATTTATCATGGGTAACTATGGTAACAAAAAATGATTCTAAATGCTATTCTGTTTTTAACATTCTTTAACACTAATCTAACACATGTTTATGGATAAATATGATGTTTAATCTATTAATGAATTAACTTCTTTGTTTTAGATTGAGGATGCCGACGGAATTTATCACGAATCCCCTGCAGAGGGAATTGGCAGACTCGATCATCAGGATGGTTCCACTCGACGAAATTCGGATTTTATTAGCCTGCGGGGCTAAAGTAAGTGCACCATTTTTTACATTAATTTTGGATATGGTGCGTGTGCACTTCTAATTCCATTTCAAGGTCTGTTGCGTAATGCTGCACCTTTGATTTATGCACGCCATTAAAAATATCATTGATGCTTGTGACGTCTGCCGTATTGCAGAGCTAATTTTATTGGAAGCAAATATTGTATTCGAAATTGCGTTTTACTGGCGCCAAAATTAAATTTTCAATATTTATTGTTAGTGCTCCTAAATTGAAAATAAATTTAAATTATAGTTTTGAAAACGGCCACAAGCTAGAAACAGGTCTACAGTTGTTATTGATGAGAAATAATAATTTATGCTTAAAAGTTAACGTTTAAATGTATATGTTGTTAATAATAATATTTTTTGTTTCCAGGTAAACGAACAAGTGACGCAAGGTTTAATGCCATTGCATTATGCTGTTTGGCAAAGGTATTATGAAGCTGCCCAATTATTACTTACACGTGGAGGAAATGTTAATGCAGTCGATGAATGCGGATATAGTGCTTTACATCTAGCAGCAGAACATGGGTAATTAAATTGTTTTATTAAAGATTTATTACTAAAGCAAGAGGTATTATTTTTTTTTTTTGGTGTAATGAGCAGGGTGGACATTTTTATGTTTTTTTCTTATAGGGGATTTTGATAACTATAAGAGATAAGAAAACGGATAGCAGATCTAGCTAGAAGTGAAATTCAGCTATCGTCTTTTGTTTTCGAGCATTTCTTAATTTTGAAATTGCCTATTTATTGGTTGTTTTCGATCTTGGAGATAAAATATTGAACGTATTAGTTCAATATTTTATCTCCGTTGTCATGATAGCGGAGATAAAGTCATGCTTTATACTACAAATTTTAGTAGATAAATACAAGTTTGAAATACGAAATGACATAAAAGCTATTTTTATTCAAAGTTCCAAAACAACCGAGATGTACACGTATTTAAAAATCATAAACTTTTTTTAATGCATGACTATAAAAATGTCGCTTTTTAGATATACTGACGTTGTCAAGCTTCTCCTACTTTCCGGCGCGAACGTGGATTACCGCGTTAACACGGACGAGGAGTTCCCGAGGACGACTTTATGCGATGAACCCTTAAGACTGGCGATTAGGAACAAGCACATGGAAATAGCGAGGATGTTATTGGAACACGGAGCGGATCCCAGCAAGAGGTATTTCTTTGGTGCCGAAATCAATCTGATCACCGACCCGGATTTCCTGGAGCTATTATTGACGTTTGGCGCCAACCCAGATAGCAGAGACAGATCTGGACTTACTCCTTTGATGAAAGCTGCCAGACAACCACATGTAAGAGTTATGCACATTCCGATTGTATGTTGTTATTTGGGAAATCGTAACTATGACGAATTTTAATAACTTGAAACATAAATATTGGAACTGTGGGAATTACTGTATCTTTCATTATGAGTAAAAATTATGTCATATCAAAGATATATCAACTCTATGATCTTTATTTTTTTCGCGGGTGCTCGTGTTTAAAATGCTCCTCTTATTGAACAATAAAGCACTTTTACAACGTGTTTCTAAGTAATTTCTCTTTAATATATAAACAAATTAATTTTGAACTAAAGACTTTTATATCTTTTAATATTGTCAGTAATTTATGTTTAACATATGTAAAAAGTTCTTCCATAGTTTCCTTCACACATGCAAACTCTTTTTATGTCAATCAATTTACGGTTTGTAAGAATTTTATGGAAATGAATTAACAAATAGTACTACGTATGTAATTTCTAAAACGATTATTCTTTTAGGGATTAGAGACTGTATTACTTCTATTAAAGTATGGAGCCGATGTTAATGCAATGACAGACGAAAGGCACGACTACAGAACTGTAAGTTTTTAAAAGTATTGTTACGTCTATCGCTTCTTATTTGACGCGAATTACTCTAGGAGTGCTTTGAATTGAGAAGACTTGACCACGATAAATAAATATATTTACAAACTGTACAATTTTAACAAGTTGTTCATCTGACAGCTCGGTGAATACTAATTTACAGAAATATGTAGAAAAAGGTGTTAGAGGGGCACAGGGTGGTCGCACCGCTTTGGTCTCCTCGGGTACCTGCTGGTACGTTCTTCGGTAATCCGACGTGACCTTCATTTCAAGGGCAAAGTTCTATTTTAATTATAAACTTTATAGTGTTTCCTAAATTAGGTTGAATTAAATTAAATCATTCAATTAAGGATAGTAATATGAAATAGATATGAATTCTAACAAATAAAAACTTAACTTTTTCATTTTTTATTTTAAAATTCTTTTGAAAATGCCCTAATCAGCCAAAACTAGTCGACAATTTTATACATCCAGAATCTTAACTGAGTTTGTTTTTTGCTGGAATTAATATCTATTTCAAATCATAACAACCATCATCGAGATCGAATTATTGATTTTTATTTTTCTAAATTTTCGAGGCATCGCGGTGTCTGCTTTAAACGGACCTACCTGTACTTCCCTTAAGAGTTGCTAAAGATGTGATCTGAAAATCCCTTAAAGACATCCTACCTCCTTCCTTCGGGATGGATGGAAAGCAAAATCCCTCTAGCACTAGCTTTGCACACTGAGGAAGTTTCCAGAGTTTAACACAAAAAAATAAAAACTGCTTCGGTATTAAATACACCACTAAAAGTCTCCAAAAACCAATTCCTTTGGTGGGCGAAGAGCAACACGAACCTCCAGATTTTTCCTCGATCGAAATATTCAATAAACAGTTTCCGGAAGAAATTAGCGAACGCGATTCGCGCATTCTTCGCGGCGGCTACGTGCAGACTGGTTCTGATTAGAGAAGACGCGCCGATAAAACACCCAAAAAAGTTACCGTCAGGTGTCGAATCACGAAACTCACGCATTTTCCAGTTTCAAAACTCTGGGGACAGGGAGCAATTAAAATGTGAAAAATATGTATTTTTTTTAATATTCGAAACAGATTTTTATTAAAATGTGTAGTCAGAAAGAAAGTGCACAGGGCTCTTTGAAAATAAAATCCAAAAATGGTAATGTGGCCATCATGTTACTTTCTCCGACTTAATGGTATCATTTATATTTACGTTTTCATAGTTAGTTTCAATTTAAATCATATTTTAAATGTACATCGAGCGTAGCGTAAACTCGGATGAAACTGACGTTTAAAACGTCAAAATTATACTTCAAATTCAAAAACTCAGTTTACTTCTAAAACTAAAGAGATTTCGAAAAAAACTTATTCTTTATAACTTGTTCATTTTAGCATTATCTACAATTATTATTAACATAAATTTGCTGTAACTATTATCGTTTTATAATTATAAACCAAAAATTAAAAAATAATAATACATTTTTTTCTCAAAAAAAAAAGATTTAATAAAAAATGTTTTTATGCAACAAATGTTCTTTTCTTTGTTGTCTGTCTTCAATGTTTGTTTAACTGTTTTTCTGATATTTTTCATATTTAAGAAAATATTGGCAAAAAATAAAAAACAGTTAAGGTAAATACCCACTTCCGGTGTACGCAATTTCACCAAAAGCTTTTCAGTTCTTCAGATTATCAAATAAGACTTATGTTCAAAGTTTCATATCAATTGCTTTATTAGTTTTTGAGATATAGCTCACACAGCCACACGTACACACAGGCACATACACATACACAGACACACGTACACACAGACACACACACACATGCACAGACACATTTTTTTTCCAGAAATTGAAATGGCATCTAGGGACCCCAAAACGGATATTTCCGTAAAAAAAATAAAAAAAAAATCACGATCACAATACTTTCTCGTGCTTCGTAACGGAGAAAGTAAAAATGGTGATGTGGCCATCATGTTACTTTCTCCGACTTGACGATATCATTTATATTTACACTTTCATGGTTTATTTTCAATTTAAATCATATTTGAAATGTGCATCGAGCGTTGTATAGAGTCGAGTGAAACTGACGTTTTAAACGTCAAAATTATGAAAGATGGAAAAATTATACTTCAGATTCAAAAACTCGGTTTACTCAAAAACTAACGAGATTTCGAAAAAAACTTATTCTTTAGAAGTTGTTTATTTTCATAATTTAAAACCAAAAATTAAAAAAATAATAATAAATTTTTTTCTCGAATAGCAATAATTTTATGAAAAATATTTTCAAGCCCAAGATGTTCATTTCTTTGTTGACTTCGATGTTTGTTTAAATGTTTTTGTGATATTTTCTATATTTAAGAAAATATTGGCAAAAAACAAAACAGTTAAGGTAAACACTCACTTCCGGTGTACGAAATTTTACCAAAAGCTTTTCAATTCTTCGGATTATCAAATAAGACGTATGTTCAAAGTTTCATATCAATTGATCTATTAGTTTTTCAGATACAGCGCACACAGTCAGACACACACACATACAGACACAATTTCTGGATATTTCCGTAAAAAAAAAATTGAAAAAAAATCACGATCATAATACTTTCTCGTACTTCCTAACGGAGAAAGTAAAAATTAGTCAGACTTCAATTTGTTTAGAACATTAAACTTGACTATTGTCATTTTAATTCTCCAGAATGAGGATTTTTCAGTTTTAATTAATTAACAAGATTTAAATTTCCCGCCAATAAACTGACTATGAGGTTCAAAAGCATTGTTGTTATTTGGGTAAAACCGGATGTAATTCCCAGAAATCGAATGCCCTTTTGCAATACGCTTCGCTTGAAATGCACTAATTTTAATTTCTCAGATTTAAATTTCCAAAATCTCCCAGGTTATGATAGTTCATATTCCTCCCGATTTAAATTTCCCGCCATTAAATTTCCTCAATTTTTTTTTTGGTTGGCAACAATTTTGCGCGTACAGGGTTTGCATTTTTACTTCTAGGATTACTTCCTGTAATTCCCCAAGTTCGAATTTTTAGGGAAGCAAATATTTTGGCACTTTTAAGTTGGAATTAGTATTTCCCGCCACGAAACTCTCTTAGAATTTGACAATTGGCAGCCACTTTGAGTTGTAATTTCCCCAGATTTGAATTTCCCGCCATTAAATTCATCTAGGTCTGACGGGCAAGAAATTTAATATCAACATGCTACGCTTTAAATAATTGTTTTTAATTTAATATGAAGTTGCTATGTAAATTAAATTTAAAAAAATAATCAAAATAATTTGAGTAGAAGTTAAAGCTCGGCTGGTACCATTTTAATTAGCCAGAATTGAATTTCCCGCCAATAACTTATTCTTAAGGCTCAGCAGCGTTCCCGTTTTTAGGTGAAACCGTATGCAATTCTCGAAAATTCGATGCGCTTTCGCAACACTGCAGAACTCAAAGCTCCGCTTTAATTGCATTAATTGTTTCCAAAAAATATCTCAGATTATGACAGTTGATATTCCCCAAAATTTGAATTCCCCGCCACTTAATTACCCCAGATTTTTGTAAGTTGGCAACCCTTTTGCGTGTAGAGCGTTTCCATTTTTATTCCCGAGATTGTTGCCTGTATTTCCCCGTATTTGAATTTCCCGCCACTAGATTTCCCTAGCTTGGCAACACTTTTGCGCGTGCAGTATTTCCATTTTTACTTCCTGTAATTCCCCAGGTTCAAATTTCCGGCTACAAATTTTTTAGGGAAGCAGACATTTTGGGAAGTAATTCTCCCCAGATTTCTCGAGTTGGCGACACTTTTGAGTTGGAATTAGAATTTCTCGCCGTGAAAATCTCTCAGAAAATCGGCTGTAATTTTCAGAAGTCGGAAACACTGTAGGACTTAAAGCTTTGTTCGAATTGCAATAATTTTAAGTCCTCAAATTTGAATTTCTCGCCGAGAAAATCCTCCAGATTATGCTGTTAATATTTTGCCAGGTTTGATTTTTCCGCCAATAAATTTCCTAACTTTGTATTTCATACAAAAAATTATACAGTGTGATAAAAAAAAATGCGGTAGAAAAACCCAACTTATAAAGTTGAATAACTTCGTTTTTTCAAATGGCACACCCTGTATTTAGTAACGTATTCTTAAGTAGAATCCAATTATCTTTCGGATTGTGTAAGGGTTCCCTGTTCCTAATCTCAATAGTTTTCTTGTATTCGACGATTATCATATTAGGAATAATTATTATAATTTGAAAGATAATTGGATTCTATTTGAGAATACGTTACCAAATACAGGGTGTGCCATTTGAAAAAAACGAAGTTATTCAACTTTATAAGTTGGGTTTTTCTACCGTATTGTTTTTATCATAATTTTTTGTATGAAATCATGGTTGGCTCTATAGTTCGAACCTTCAACCAAATAATAGAAATGATTTTAATCGTTCAACGTCAATCACTGGGGCAGAAATAAAATTTCACCCAGACCATGCATTTCAACAAATCTTCAAATATTTCTAAACCGGCAAACAATAAGTATATATTGAAGTAACTCACCTTTATTTGCTCCATATAATTAAAAAATGACAAAAGATACAGGGTGTTCCATTAAAAAAAATACATAAGTTTGGTCTGTAACTTTGTTATGAGACACCCTGTATAAATTTAAATATTTTTAGGGCGTGCAGCTCACTATTATACACAACTTTTGTATAAAACATTTTTCGAAAATTTGAAAAATAAGCACGTGATTGACCGTTCCCAGAGCTCTGAAACACCCTGTATAACCATAATATGAAACATTTATGTGGGGATGACGGGTAAGATTTAAAATATTAGCGTGGCATGCAACATGTTAATGACAGCAGCTGTAAATTTAAAAAAAACTCAGACTTTCATTTATGTAGAACATAAAGCTTGGTTGTTGCTATTGTAATTCCCCACATGTTTTTAATGCTACTGCAATAAGTGGAGGTTTTTCAATTTTAGTTAATTCCCCAGATTTGAATTTCCCGCCAATTGATTGTGGCAACAACGTTGCTGTTTTTGAGTGAAACCGGATGTAATTCCAGAAAATCGCAACACTGTGGAACTTAAAATTCCGCTTTAATTGTAATAATTGTCATTCTTCTGATTTTAACTTTCCACCCCGAAAATCCCCCAGATTATGAGCGTTGACATTCCGCCAGATTTGAATTTCTCGCCACTAAATTCCCCCAGATTTTTCTTTGATTGTAGAACTTGGGGCTTCGGTTTAATTGCATTAATTTTAGTTCCTCTGATTTTAATTTCCCACCACGATAATTCCCCCACCCCAGATTATGACAGTTGATATTCCTCCAGATTTGAATTTCCCGTTACTAAATTCCCCCAGAAGCTTCGTTTTAATTGTATTAATTTTAGTTCCTCAGATTTATATATCTTGTCCTGAAATACTTCCAAATTATGACAGTTGATATCCCTCCAGATTTGAATTTCCCGCCACTAAATTCTTCCAATTTTTTTTTGGTTGTAGAACTTGAAGTTTCGATTTAATTGGATTATTTTAGTTCTTCTGTTTTTAATTCCCCACCCTGAAAACTCCCCAGATTACGATAGTTGATATTCCTCCAGAATTGAATTTACCACCACTAAATTCCCCCGACTTCATTTGGTTGGCAATACTTTTGCGCGTACAGCGTTTCCACTTTCACTTTCGGGATTACTTCTTGTAATTTTCTGTGTAACAATTTACCGCTAGATATTTTTGGGAAGCAGATATTTTGGGTAGTAATTCCTCCCAGATTTCTTGGTTGGCAATACTTTTGAGTGTAGATTAGAATTTCCCGCCCTTGAAAATCCTTAAGAAAATTGCGTAGTTGGTAGCCATTTGGGTTGTAATTGCCACTAAATTCGCCCCGACTTTTCTAGATTGGCAAATAATAATAATAAAAAGGCATAAATGATAGGTTTTCATGCATAAAATATTAAATTTGTGTTTATTTTTCAATTTTAATTAATTATTAATTTTAATGTTGATTTCATTTCAGGTTTTACATTACGCGGTGTTGTCAGGAAACGCCGATATTGTAAACTTGTTAATCAAACAGGGCAGCAAACTTAACTACGAAGAAGTTTATGAAATTGGAAAACCCAGCCCTCTCGATTTAGCCATTCTGAAAGGAGATCCAAAAGTTGTTGCTCTACTAATACAATCAGGTAAATACAAACAACAATTATTATTTGAACTACGGACCGATTTCGACCTCCTTCGGTCTCGTCGGTATCATAAAAATACATTCCTCCTAAACAATTAAAATTTCAGGTGCTAATGTGAACTACAGTTCTCCAATAATTGGATCTCCTCTACACGTGGCCAGTGCTGATAATATCCCAAACAGATTTGAAATATTGAAGGTACCGCGGCAATTATTCCTGTTGTTGCTGAAAGTAATCTACTGTTGATTTTTGTAACAGATGCTGTTGACGGTGGGAGCCGATCCAAACTTGAAGGTGTTCAATGACATATCTGACAGGAATTCCCAACTGAGGCCTGTTTTGGTTGAATACATAGCGAGTAATGAAAACCCCAGCATTGCCGTTGTTACGCTTCTACTTCAGTATGGTGCCAGAGTGAGTATTGTTACTTTTTCATTACTACCTGTTTGTTGTTAACGTAGCTATAATCCATTCACGATCAACTTTTTGTAAGGTGGGCTATGTTAAGGTGACACTTTTGTAGGCTCACTTTGGTTAAGCAATAAGCCATTTTGTTTTAACCCCTTCGGCCCTGGTGGTGGCAATTGCCGCCGCAACATGTCTCTACTTACTATGACAATCCATATTTTTGCTGTTTATCACTAGATGTCACTTCAACGAAGCCTCACTAATGAATTCCTATACTAATTATTCAAATGAGTTAAAATTTGGTCTTAAGAAGCATCAATAATAATTAACAAAAACATTTTTTTTTTCAAATTTAAAAATCCAGGGCTGAAAGGTTAAGGTATGCAGGCCAGATATGTTCTGCTACTAGCACTATAGTCGCTATTCCGTGATAGTATTTTACAGTAGTCCGTTTTCATCGAAAAAACAGAGTTTTGACGTTGTCATTTTAAATGCCATTTTTAATGTTTGAAAACAGTTTGTACAGAATGAAATTACTAAGGACATACGATCACCCCCATGGCTTGCTGTATTAAAAATTGATCGTAATTATTTCATATTCTGCATGAGAAACCAATCTAATGTAGCGAACATGAATATTATTTTTAGGTGGTGATGAAAACCCAGTTCAGAGATCCAGACGGAATTCTGAACTCCTTACAAAACGTAGTTGCCGCGAACTCGAGAGACATCTTCCACTTACTTCTGGACGCCAGTGAATCTTTCGACACCTGCATGATCCGTCGAAACAACGTCATCTCGCCCGAACAAAAGGATATCCTTCTGCGCATATCAACCACCCCGCTGACCTTGAGAAGGCAAGCGAGGATCTTCTTGAGGAAAACCCTCGGCAGAAACCTGATCAACATAGCCGACGACTTTGAGCTGCCGAAATGCCTCATCAAGTACCTAAAATTTGACTATAGCTGAACGCTTACGTGATAGACACGCATCCACTGCTTCATAACGGCTTAGTGAGATTTTTTGTGATTGCATTAGGTTCACAATGGTGGAAGATATAATGATACTGTGTTTTAACAAGCGTAATTAAGATTATTGAGGAAGATTTTCTCCGCAGGGAAAGATTTATGTTTTCTTAACATGCAGCTATAATATGGTGATCATCATAATCATGATGTTAGTTATGTAAGCCACTCAATTTTATATCTTTGTATCTATTTTATGACTAAATAAAACGTGTAATTGTATTTATACATTTTCTTCTGTTATTGATCTTTATTATAATCTGAATTGATTAGATTGTGGGCGAGGGTAGTAGTCGCCCACTGAGGATAGGTGTTTTGCGTCAACAGCAGTTTCTACGAGTGTGTCAAGTTGGCAGCACAATGAAGAGTTCTGAATAGAGTGTTCTTAATTCCTTTTGATATAGCTAGAAGTACTATCAACTTTTAAAAAAGACTTCTGTAAAATTGGGCTGACAGGAATGTTTTGAAAAATGGGGTGCCAACTTGACACCGCACCCCAACGTTGTAATCGAATAGTTCTGAACTAGTTTTAAGGTGTGTTTGGGTTAGTACTATAGTTCTTAATCCTTTTTTTATTTTCAAAGTTGGAAATTCGAAATATTTCATATTATAGTCGGGCCGCTGACAGCTACCTGTGACTCATTGCTTAACACGTTGACCGCTTTGTCAGTCACCGGTGACTGACACCGAAGTATCCCGGTGGGGCCACGTGAGTCGTCGGTGACAGGCAGCTAGTACTTAAAAACCCGTAAATCTAAAAAAATACATCAAAATGAATTAAATAAGCTTATTCTTACTTATTTTATAAAATAAAACTTAAAAACTTTTTTTGACATTTTACAAAAAAACTTGTTGGCAGCCAATGTGTTAAAATCGCACGAATCAAGATTTAAGTAAACGTATGTCCGTAAGGAAATTATACTCAATATTGGTTGAATCTAAATATTTCATAACAACTATGGATAGAACTCACAAAGAACTATTTTTTATTGATTTCAACGATATTTTTAATTTTTGATATATGAACTAACTTGTGAGTAAGAAAAGTCCGCAAATTCTATTACAAAAATTGCCTTTCAAGGAATAAGTCTTGAAATTTTTAAATCCCTTCAGAATAATCAAAATATTTTTTTACACCCTTTAAAAATTAATGTCATACCATGCGAGGAAACAAAGTAACAATACTCAAAATATTAATTTATGAAAACGAAAATTGCATTCGCTGATTTGAAAAATTGAAACAAATAAACCTCTCAAGAAATTATCCTCAAAATTTTCAAATCACATCAGAATGAACCCATTTTTGACTTCTTACAAAAACAATTGACATTCTTTAATAAAAAAAACGAAATAGCAATGCTCAAAACGTGAATTTAGGAAAACGAAAATCGTTAAATGCTGATTAAAAAAATTGTTTAAAATAAACCTCTGAAGGAATTATCTTTGACATTTTTAAATTCCACCAAAATCAACCTAATTTTGACATTTTGTAAAAACTATTAACGTACCTCAGCAAAAAACAAAATTACAACACTCAAAACGTGAATTTAGGAAAACGAAAATTGTATTCAACGATTAAAAAATTGTAAAAAATAAACCTCTCACGGAATTATCCTGAAAATTTAAAAATTTCATCAGAATGATCCTATTTTGTAAAATCTGTATCATGTAAAAACAAATGACATACCACTGCAAAAAACAAAATGGCAACACTCAAAACGTGAATTTAGGAAAACGAAAATTGCATTCAACTATTAAAAAAAATTAAAAAATTAACCTCTTAAGGAATAATCTTGAAAATCCTAAAATTTCATCAGAATGATCCCATTTTTGACATCATATAAAAACAAATGACATACCACTGCAAAAAACAAAATGGCAACACTCAAAACGTGGATTTAGGAAAACGAAAATTGCATTCAACGATTAAAAAAATTGTAAAAAGTAAACCTCTTAAGGAATAATCCTGAAAATTTTAAAATTTCATCAGAATGATCCTATTTTTGACATCATATAAAAACAAATGACATACCACTGCAAAAAACAAAATGGCAACACTCAAAACGTGAATTTAGGAAAACGAAAATTGCATTCAACTATTAAAAAAAATGTAAAAAATTAACCTCTTAAGGAATAATCCTGAAAATTTTAAAATTTCATTAGAATAATCCTATTTTGGACATCATATAAAAACAAATGACATACCACTGCAAAAAACAAAATGGCAACACTCAAAACGTGAATTTAAGGAAACGAAAATTGCATTCAACGCTTAAAAAATTGTAAAAAATAAACCTCCCAAGGAATTATCCTCAAAACTATCAGATCGCGTTAAAATTCATCTATTTTTGATACCTTGTAAAAACAAATGACATACCACTGCAAAAAAACAAAATGGCAACACTCAAAACGTGAATTTAGAAAAACGAAAATTGCATTCAACGATTAAAAGAATTGTAAAAAATAAACCGCTTTAGGAATAATCCTGAAAATTTTAAAATTTCATCAGAATGATCCTATTTTTGACATCATATAAAAACAAATGACATACCACTCCAGAAAACAAAATGGCAACACTCAAAACGTGAATTTAGGAAAACGAAAATTACATTCAACGATTAAAAAAATTGTAAAAAGTAAACCTCTTAAGGAATAATCCTGAAAATTTTAAAATTTCATTAGAATGATCCTATTTTTGACATCATATAAAAATAAATGACATACCACTGCAAAAAACCAAATGGCAACACTCAAAACGTGAATTTAGGAAAACGAAAATTGCATTCAACGATTAAAAAAATTGTAAAAAGTAAACCTCTTAAGGAATAATCCTGAAAATTTTAAAATTTCATCAGAATGATCCTATTTTTGACATCATATAAAAACAAATGACATACCAATGCAAAAAACAAAATGGCAACACTCAAAACGTGAATTTAAGAAAACGAAAATTGCATTCAACGCTTAAAAAATTGTAAAAAATAAACCTCCCAAGGAATTATCCTCAAAACTATCAGATCGCGTTAAAATTCATCTATTTTTGATACCTTGTAAAAACAAATGACATACTATTGCAAAAAAACAAAATGGCAACACTCAAAACGTGAATTTAGAAAAACGAAACTTGAATTCAACAATTAAAAAAATTGTAAAAAGTAAACCTCTTAAGGAATAATCCTGAAAATTTTATAATTTCATCAGAATGATCCTATTTTTGACATCATATAAAAACAAATGACATACCACTGCAGAAAACAAAATGGCAACACTCAAAAAGTGAATTTAGGAAAACGAAAATTGCATTCAACTATTAAAAAAAATGTAAAAAATTAACCTCTTAAGGAATAATCCTGAAAATTTTAAAATTTCATCAGAATGATCCTATTTTTGACATCATATAAAAACAAATGACATACCACTGCAAAAAAACAAAATGGCAACACTCAAAACGTGAATTTAGAAAAACGAAAATTGCATTCAACGATTAAAAAAATTGTAAAAAGTAAACCTCTTAAGGAATAATCCTGAAAATTTTAAAATTTCATTAGAATGATCCTATTTTTGATATCATATAAAAACAAATGACATACCACTACAAAAAACAAAACGGCAACACTCAAAACGTGAATTTAGGAAAACGAAAATTACATTCAACGATTAAAAAAATTGTAAAAAATAAATCTCTCAAGGAATTATCCTCAAGACTTTTAGATCACGTTATAAATCATTTATTTTTGATACATTATAAAAATTAACGACGTACCACTGCAGAAAACAAAATGGCAACACTCAAAACGTGAATTTAGGAAAACAAAAAATTACATTCAACGATTAAAAAAATTGTAAAAAATAAACCTCTTAAGGAATTATCCTCAAAACTTTCAGATCGCGTTAAAATTCATCAATTTTTCATACCTTGTAAAAACAAATGACATACCACTGCAGACAACAAAATGGCAACATTCAAAACGTGAATTTAGGAAAACGAAAATTGCATTCAACGATTAAAAAAATTGTGTTTTTTTTTTTAATTTCTTATTAATAAATTGCACTATACTTTATTTTCCGCGCCCTCCAGCGGAAATTATAGGGAAATTCAAATGATCTATAGCGATTGAAATTGTTCCGCTCTACAACTTTTAATAGAAACAATTCTTACCCAAAAATGCATAGTTTTCCCTAAACATGCAAATTGAAAATGTATGTATCAATATTCGCGTTTTTGAATGTTTTTTTGTGTTCAAACATTTATAAAATCAGCCCACCCTAATGTGTAAGCCCTAATTAATTATCTATTACATATATTTTCGTTAATGCAATTAATATACAGTGTGGAAATTAAGTTGCGGATAAATTCGGTAAACCCGAAATAAAATATTTTTGGAAAACATCCTCGAACAGGTCGGTTTTCTTTGATAAAAATACACATTTTGGCATAAAAGTCGATTTTCAGTCGTCATTTGTTTTTGAGTAATGACGTCATCCATATTTTTTTTTAATGACAACCCCCTATTTTTGTTTATGATTTTGAGAGATCTTCTTATTGTCGATCTGTCAGTGTAAAAATGTTGCCATCTTACATAAGAAATTTTTCGAGTAAATGACAATTGAAAGTGAGAAACTGTAAATTTTATTGTTAACACAAAATAAAGAAAAATATCTTTAGAAAGCAAATGCAATTATTAAATTAAATGTTCTGCCATCCACAGTTCGACCACGTAGAAATTCTTCTTGAACATTTTAAATATTTTCAGGGCTAATTAATAATTGCGCATTTCATCAATCCACCTATTCATAAATAAAGCAATTGTTCAAAAAACGCATATAGCGCGAGGATGCGCCGTCTTGCTGAAACCATATTGTATTATATGGAAAGTTAAGATCATTGTTGTTTGGGAAAATTGCTACAAGTGCTGAAACATTGAAAAAACTCTAAATATCGGGTTATCACCTTCAACTGTCATTTACTCGAAAAATTTCTCATGTAAGATGGCAACATTTATATACTGCCAGTTCGACAATGAAAAGATCTATCAAGATCAAGAACAAAAATAGGCGATTGTCATTTAAAAACAGAATGGATGACGTCATTACTCAAAAACAAATGATGACTGAAAATTAACTTTTATGCAAAAATGTGTATTTTTATAAAAGAAAATCGACGTGTTCGAGGATTTTTTCTAAAAATATTTTATTTCGGGTTTACGGAATTTTTCCACTACTTATTTTCCACACTGTATTTATCAACATGAAGTAATGATAAGACATCATGCAGAAAGCGGGTCATATAAATTTGCATTATCAGATAGCTGCCGTTTTATACAAAATATTGCAATAAATTTCAGTGTTCTGAAAACCATTTTGGAAAAAATGCGCTGTAAGTTAATCGGTGGCAAATAACTGCATTTCGTAAATAATGTTTTATATTTTTAGATTTTTATTCAATCATCGTTTTCCTGTTTGGGATATTCAATGTACACTCCAGTAAACTAAGTTCCGCTTTTAAATTTGATTCCTTCGAATTAGAATATAAAACGAAGTTGGGAAGAGCTTGGGATGTACGGTCAGGTCTATATAAACCGGAAATTATTATTCCCAGTGATTTCCAAGTTTATTATAAAAGTAGGTTTGTATTGTATACAATTCATTTTAGATACATTAAATAATTGACTTATATTTTAATTTATTGTGATTAATCATTTCGTATGCTGTCGATCAACCCCTGGAAAGTTGTGTTTTCAGTAAGGTGGAGGCATGGACAATTAATGCAGTGTCATCTGCATATAACAGTGGATAAGCGGATGGGTTTAGGAAATTGGGATTGGGATTGTAAATATCTTGTAGAGACGTGGAGATAATGGAGAACCTTGAGGGACACCTTGTTGAGAGTAAAAGGGGCCAAATAAGGAATTTAGAATTATGACTTTCGGAAATCTATCAACCTCTTTACGAGGTCGAGTAGGATTCCCAAGGAATTGAATTTAAACAGCAGATCTCGATGTGGCATCGAGTCAAACGCTTTTTGTATGTCTGGAGGGGGTTGAAATAGGAGGTTGTTACTTGGTTTTATGTTTAAATGAAAACATACAGAAAGGTTTCAACACGGGTTAAGTAAGAAATTAATGAATCATACAGAAAATATTCTTATTTTAGATTGTAAGCAAAATCGGCTGTTTCTTGCATTACCTAGAGCAGAGAGGACTATTCCTGCAACTCTTGTGGAAGTAATCCAGGAAAATGGTCGTCAAATTTTAGAACCGTATCCAACATGGCCATGGAATCGTATTAGTCGTATAAACCCGTGCGAGATAACTAGAATACTTTCAGTTCACAAAATTGCGGTAAGAAACTACCGATAAGTCAGTTTTTTATAATTAATACATTTCTGATTGATAGGTTGACCGCTGTGACAGGCTGTGGGTATTGGATGAAGGTATCTATCAAGGAATCGATGAAACCGTTAAATGTCCAAAGCAGTTGTTAGCTTTTGATTTGATAAAAGTAAGTGTGTTTCGTTTGTTTTGGTCAAAATATCACAAAATCTAAACATGGAATTTTTGTGTATTTTTATATTATCGCAATTTAGAATGTATTTTGAGTAAATTTGGAAAGTTTCAAATCGGTAGCAATTGTTTTTATAATTTTTTTCTTCACCTGGATTTTTACAACATCTCGGGACATTGGGTTCTGTTTTGGTCGAAATATCACAAAATCTAAACATGGGGTTTTAGTATATTTTTATATTATTATAATTTAGAATGTATTTTGAGTAAATTTGGAAAGTTTCAAATCGGTAGCAATTGTTTTTATATTTTTTTCTCTACGCCAGGATTTTTACATCTCAGGACATTGGGTTCTGTTTTGGTCGAAATTTCGCAAAATCTAAATATGGAGTTTTTGTGTATTTTTACATTATTATATTTTAGAGTGTATTTTGAGTAAATTTGGAAAGTTTCAAATCGGTAGCAATTGTTTTTATTATTTTTTTCTCTACGCCAGGATTTTTACATCTCAGGACATTGGGTTCTGTTTTGGTCGAAATATCACAAAATCTAAACATGGGGTTTTAGTATATTTTTATATTATTATAATTTAGAATGTATTTTGAGTAAATTTGGAAAGTTTCAAATCGGTAGCAATTGTTTTTATATTTTTTTCTCTACGCCAGGATTTTTACATCTCAGGACATTGGGTTCTGTTTTGGTCGAAATTTCGCAAAATCTAAATATGGAGTTTTTGTGTATTTTTACATTATTATATTTTAGAGTGTATTTTGAGTAAATTTGGAAAGTTTCAAATCGGTAGCAATTGTTTTTATTATTTTTTTCTCTACGCCAGGATTTTTACATCTCAGGACATTGGGTTCTGTTTTGGTCGAAATTTCGCAAAATCTAAATATGGAGTTTTTATGTATTTTTACATAATTATAATTTAGAATGTATTTTGAGTAAATTTGGAAAGTTTCAAATCGGTAGGAATTGTTTTTATTATTTTTTTCTACACCAGGATTTTTACAACATCTCAGGACATTGGGTTCTGTTTTGGTCGAAATATCACAAAATCTAAACATGGGGTTTTAGTATATTTTTACATTACCATAATTTAGAATGTATTTTGAGTAAATTTGGAAACTTTCAAATCGGTAGCAATTGTTTTCATTATTTTTTTCTTCACCTGGATTTTTACAACATCTCGGGACATTGGGTTCTGTTTTGGTCGAAATATCACAAAATCTAAACATGGGGTTTTAGTATATTTTTATATTATTATAATTTAGAATGTATTTTGAGTAAATTTGGAAAGTTTCAAATCGGTAGCAATTGTTTTTATATTTTTTTCTCTACGCCAGGATTTTTACATCTCAGGACATTGGGTTCTGTTTTGGTCGAAATTTCGCAAAATCTAAATATGGAGTTTTTGTGTATTTTTACATTATTATATTTTAGAGTGTATTTTGAGTAAATTTGGAAAGTTTCAAATCGGTAGCAATTGTTTTTATTATTTTTTTCTCTACGCCAGGATTTTTACATCTCAGGACATTGGGTTCTGTTTTGGTCGAAATTTCGCAAAATCTAAATATGGAGTTTTTATGTATTTTTACATAATTATAATTTAGAATGTATTTTGAGTAAATTTGGAAAGTTTCAAATCGGTAGGAATTGTTTTTATTATTTTTTTCTACACCAGGATTTTTACAACATCTCAGGACATTGGGTTCTGTTTTGGTCGAAATATCACAAAATCTAAACATGGGGTTTTAGTATATTTTTACATTACCATAATTTAGAATGTATTTTGAGTAAATTTGGAAACTTTCAAATCGGTAGCAATTGTTTTCATTATTTTTTTCTTCACCTGGATTTTTACAACATCTCGGGACATTGGGTTCTGTTTTGGTCGAAATATCACAAAATCTAAACATGGGGTTTTAGTATATTTTTATATTATTATAATTTAGAATGTATTTTGAGTAAATTTGGAAAGTTTCAAATCGGTAGCAATTGTTTTTATATTTTTTTCTCTACGCCAGGATTTTTACATCTCAGGACATTGGGTTCTGTTTTGGTCGAAATTTCGCAAAATCTAAATATGGAGTTTTTGTGTATTTTTACATTATTATATTTTAGAGTGTATTTTGAGTAAATTTGGAAAGTTTCAAATCGGTAGCAATTGTTTTTATTATTTTTTTCTCTACGCCAGGATTTTTACATCTCAGGACATTGGGTTCTGTTTTGGTCGAAATTTCGCAAAATCTAAATATGGAGTTTTTATGTATTTTTACATAATTATAATTTAGAATGTATTTTGAGTAAATTTGGAAAGTTTCAAATCGGTAGGAATTGTTTTTATTATTTTTTTCTACACCAGGATTTTTACAACATCTCAGGACATTGGGTTCTGTTTTGGTCAAAATATCGCAAAATTTAAACATGTAGTTTTAGTGTATTTTAATACTATCATAATTTAGAATGTATTTTGAGTAAATTTGGAAAGTTTCAAATTGGTAGCAATTGTTTTTATATTTTTTTTCTACGCCAGGATTTTTACAACATCTCAGGACATTGGGTTCTGTTTTGGTCGAAATATCGCAAAATCTAAACATGGAGTTTTAGTGTATTTTTACATTATTATAATTTAGAATGTATTTTGAGTAAATTTGGACAGTTTCAAATTGGTAGCAATTGTTTTTATATTGTTTTTCTACGCCAGGATTTTTACAACATCTCAGGACATTGGGTTCTGGTTTGGTCGTAATAACACAAAATCTAAACATGGAGTTTTTGTGTATTTTTAAATTATCATAATTTATAATGTATTTTGAATAAATTTGGAAAATTTCAAGTGGGTAGCAATTGTTTTTATATTTTTTTTCTACGGCAGGATTTTTACAACATCTGAGGACATTGGGTTCTGTTTTGGTCGAAATATCGCAAAATTTAAACATGTAATTTTAGTGTATTTTAACACTATCATAATTTAGAATGAGTAAATTTGGAAAGTTTCAAATTGGTAGCAATTATTTTTATACTTTTTTTCTACGCCAGGATTTTTACAACATCTCAGGACATTGGGTTCTGTTTTGACCGAAATATCGCAAAATCTAAACATTGAGTTCTGTGTATTTTTACATAATCATAATTTAGAAAGTATTTTGAGTAAATTTGGAAAGTTTCAAATCGGTAGCAATTGTTTTTATATTTTTTTTCTACGCCAGGATTTTTACAACATCTCAGGACATTGGGTTCTGTTTTGGTCGAAATATCGCAAAATCTAAACATGGAGTTTTAGTGTATTTTTACATTATTATAATTTAGAATGTATTTTGAGTAAATTTGGACAGTTTCAAATTGGTAGCAATTGTTTTTATATTGTATTTCTACGCCAGGATTTTTACAACATCTCAGGACATTGGGTTCTGGTTTGGTCGTAATAACACAAAATCTAAACATGGAGTTTTTGTGTATTTTTAAATTATCATAATTTATAATGTATTTTGAATAAATTTGGAAAATTTCAAGTGGGTAGCAATTGTTTTTATATTTTTTTTCTACGGCAGGATTTTTACAACATCTCAGGACATTGGGTTCTGTTTTGGTCAAAATATCGCAAAATTTAAACATGTAATTTTAGTGTATTTTAACACTATCATAATTTAGAATGAGTAAATTTGGAAAGTTTCAAATTGGTAGCAATTATTTTTATACTTTTTTTCTACGCCAGGATTTTTACAACATCTCAGGACATTGGGTTCTGTTTTGACCGAAATATCGCAAAATCTAAACATTGAGTTCTGTGTATTTTTACATAATCATAATTTAGAAAGTATTTTGAGTAAATTTGGAAAGTTTCAAATCGGTAGCAATTGTTTTTATATTTTTTTTCTACGCCAGGATTTTTACAACATCTCAGGACATTGGGTTCTGTTTTGGTCGAAATATCGCAAAATCTAAACATGGAGTTTTAGTGTATTTTTACATTATTATAATTTAGAATGTATTTTGAGTAAATTTGGACAGTTTCAAATTGGTAGCAATTGTTTTTATATTGTATTTCTACGCCAGGATTTTTACAACATCTCAGGACATTGGGTTCTGGTTTGGTCGTAATAACACAAAATCTAAACATGGAGTTTTTGTGTATTTTTAAATTATCATAATTTATAATGTATTTTGAATAAATTTGGAAAATTTCAAGTGGGTAGCAATTGTTTTTATATTTTTTTTCTACGCCAGGATTTTTACAACATCTCAGGACATTGGGTTCTGTTTTGACCGAAATATCGCAAAATCTAAACATTGAGTTCTGTGTATTTTTACATAATCATAATTTAGAAAGTATTTTGAGTAAATTTGGAAAGTTTCAAATCGGTAGCAATTGTTTTTATATTTTTTTTCTACACCAGGATTTTTACAACATCTCAGGACATTGGGTTCTATTTTGGTCAAAATATCGCATGGAGTTTTTGTGTATTTTTACAGTATCATAATTTAGTATGTATTTTGAGTAAATTTGGAAAGTTTTAAATCGGTAGCAATTGTTTTTATATTTTTTTTCTACGCCAGGATTTTTACAACGTTTTAGTACATTGGGTTTTGTTTTGGTCGAAAAATCCCAAAATATACTGAAGGAAAAAAAATGAAACGCTTGAAATTCGTGAAATTTCGATCATTTTCAAACCGCTATAACTCGGCCCATTTCAATCGATATTGATGAATCTTTAAGGGCGAGAAACTTTGAAGTGTCTTCTTTAAAGTCATGTATGCGAACTTAAGCATAACCCTTCCGCCACCTCTAGCGCCCCCTGTGAAAAAAATAGTTTTTTCAGGAAACCATGTCCAACTTTGACTCTACGGAATTGGAAAAATTTTGTCGACTCGATCCGCCATAAATGCATTAAGTTTTGGTCAATTCCCTATGCAGGACTCAAAGTTTCAACGACGATTTGACACCAAGTTATGGGTGTTTGAAAAAAAAGGACATTTTGAGGTTTCTCGTTCATAACTCAGTGATTTTTCAACCATATTTGATGGTTATTTCGGCCAAAAATCCCATTTTGCCTCTACTTTAAGGAAGTAAATTCAGATTGGAATAATCCTTTTTCGAACACTTCAATACCCGAACAAAAAAAAAACACGTTTTTAGGCAAAAATCGGACTACTTTGGCAACGTGTACCGAGTTAGAAAAAATGTGTCGACTCGATCCACCAAAAGGGCATTGAAATATGTTCAATTACCTGTGCAAGACTCAAAAAACGAAGTTCCTACAGCGATTTGGCACAAAGTTATGGGTGTTTGACAAAAGTGCATTTTGAGGTCTTTTCATTTTTTCGTTTGGAGGGGCGTACATCTTTCTCTCTGAGTGGGGGATAAACCCTCTCAAAGAGGACACATATTGCTTTTGATTTCTCAAAAGATCGGGCCATTTAAAAATTACCTAAATTTTTACAAAAATCAATTGTTTCATTTTTTCCGTCAGTGTAATTTGTTTTTATTGGACGAATGGAAAAATGGACGAATAATGGTGAGTTAGGCCCACATTATTTCCGAACCTACAGGGATTGTTAAAGTGAGCCTTTTTTGACCTACAATAAAGTTTTTTGTTAATGGAGTTCTAAGGTACAAAATGCGATATTTATAATTTCGCGCAAAGAATGAATTTTCGTGCATACCTTAAAGAACATGCAAAGAAAATTTAATTCGTGAAAACGAAAACAATTTGGTCCAAAAACTTCGGACTCAAAAAAACCACAAAATTCCCTTTTTTTTCAAACACCCATAACTTTGTGCCAAATCGTTGTAGAAACTTCGTTATTTGAGTCCTAAGCAGGTAATTGAACACATTTCAATGCCCTTTTGGTGGATCGAGTCGACACATTTTTTCCAACTCGGTACACGTTGCCAAAGTTGGACGTTTTTTGCCCAAAAACGTGTTTTTTTTTGTTCAGGGGTTGAAGGGTTCCAAAAGGGATCATTCCAATCTGAGTTTACCCCCTTAAAGTAAAGCCAAAATGGCATTTTTTCCTGAAAGAATCATCCAATTTGGTTGAAAAGTCGCTGAGTTAAGTGCGAAAAACCTCAAAATGCACTTTTTTTCAAACACCCATAACTTGGTATCAAATCATCGTAGGAACTTCGTTCTTTGAGTGCTGCATAGGGAATTGATCAAATTTTGATGCCTTTATGGTGGATTGAGTCGACAAATTTTTTCCGACTCCGTAGACATCGTCAAAGTTGGATAAGGTTTCCAGAAAAAAAACTTTTTTTTTCACAGGGGCGCTAGAGGGGGGGCGGAAAGGGTTACGCTTAAGTTCGCATGCATGACTTTAAAGAAGACACTTCAAAGTTTTTCGCGCTCAAAGATTAATCAAAATCGATTGAAAATAAGCCGAGTTATGGCGGTTTGAAAATGATCGAAATTTCATGAATTTCAAGTGTTTCATTTTTTTTTTCTACCAGTGTATAAACAAAGAGTTCTGATGTATTTTTACATTATCATAATTTAGAACGTATTTTGAGTAAATTTGGAAAGTCTAAAACCGGTACAAATTTGTTTTTATATTTTTTTCATTCGCCAGGATTTTTACAACTTTTCAGTACATACATTGGATTCTGTTTTGGTCGAAATATCACAAAACCCAGACATAGAGTTTTTACGTATTTTTAAATTATCATAATTTAGAATGTATTTTGTGTAAATTTGGAAGGTTTCAAAACGGTAGCAATTGTTTTTATATTTTTTTCCGTGCAAGGATTTTTAAAACGTTTCAATACATTGGGTTCTGTTTTGGTCAAAATATCACAAAATTTTAACATAGAGTTTGTGTGTATTTTTACATCATCATATTTTAGAATATATTTTGAGTAAATTTGGAAAGTTTTAAAGCGGTAGCAATTGTTTTTAATTTTTTTTCCATGCCAGCATTTTTACAACGTTTTGGTACATTGGATTCTGTTTTGATGAAAATTTCACAAAATCTAAACATAGAGTTTTTGTGTATTTTTAGATTAGGTATCGTAATGTTGTATAAATTTTCAGTAAATTTGGAAAGTTTTAAATCGGCAGTACATAATTGTTTTTTTTTAACATCAAGATTCTGATCTGAGGATTCTGATGTTAGTCGAAATATCTCGAAATCTAAGGATGAAACGTTTATGGGTTTTGACAGAATCACAATTTTAATTGTATTTTAAGAAAATTTCCAAAGTTTTAAAACCGTAGCAATATATTTTTTTATTTGCCAGGATTTTAACAACTCTCAGTTTTGATTTTGCTTAGGTTGAAATATCTTAAAATCCGAAGATTTGGATGGAATGTTTTGGATTTTCACAGTAAAATAATTCAGAATGTGTTGTGAGTAAATTACTAAAAACTAATGTAATTGACAGAAGTTCAGTGGCATCACCAAAAATGGGAATTTTGGCATGGAAACTCGAAAACTTAAAACAACTAGATAATGAATCTTAAATGTATTATTAATACGTTGAACGCATTGTCAGTCACCGGTGACTGACACTAAAGTATTCCAATGGGGCCACATCAGTCACCGATGACTGATAGTTAGTATCTATTTTAAACTTACTATTTAGCTAAAAAAAAATGCATCAAAATGAATTAAATGAGCATATTTTTACTCATTCTATAAAATGAAACTTAAAAACAAAGAAAACTTTTTTTGAAATTTTACAAAAAATACTTGTTGGCAGTCAATGTCTTAATAGTGGTGATCAGATCTGAAAATAACAGCTAATTTTTAACAGAAAAAATCGGCAGATAAAACACACAAAAGTACTTTTAAAACAAATCACAAAATATACACTGCACTACATTGGAGAATTAAACGTTGGTTGAATTTTTAGGGGGATTTTCAGAAAATGTGCTTCTAACTATTTTCGACTTTTTGATTTCATGGTACTAATTTAGTATACCTACTGAATTGTCATAGCATTAGGTTCTGCTAAGGTAGAACATCTAGAAATGGGGTGTTTGTGGATTATTACAAAATCTTATTTTAGAATACAATTTGAGTTAGTTTTAAAAATTTCAAGTTGGTATGAATTTTCATAGACTAGAATTTTTGTGTTGAAATTTCTATCGGTGAAAATCACTGGCCTCTCGTGGAACTTGTTGATGGTAGAGCCACTTATACCCTCCCGATTTAACTTCCTGGACCAAAGTAACTGGCGAAAAAGTGTTTTAAGAATTAATTAAAAACTCTTGCTGAGCTTGAAACTACAGGTAGTGCCATGGCTCTTCGGCTCTAAATAACGAGCTGCCCTGGCGAAAATAAAAGTGTAGAAGACCTCTTTTGTTTCCGCTGTGGCGCCTAAAATTTGACTCTACGCTACTGCCACAAACGGACAAATCCGGTGATTTTGGGGACCAGTGAATCTTGAGATGACATGGCTACCGAATAATTCTTGCACTGCTGCCATTGATAGCTTTAGTACGCGACGTTGTCGCACCATCCTGTCAAAACCAGGCTTCGTGAAGTTGTAGGAAATTGTTCAAGGGAGGTGCAACAATAGATTGCATCGGAACATATAGATCTGTAGTGAAGACCCTTTGTGATGAACCTGCACACCATACCGCTACTTTGCTGCTGTGTGAAGGCTATCTGATTCAAATAAGTTGATAAAAATACCATAGCTATCTCAATTTTTGTTTTCAATTTTACATAAATCAGTTTCTTTCATAAATTCCAATGGTTTCGCTGACTAATCAAATGAACATCACCAAACTGCATATTGCTGTATGTAGAGTTTTAAGGAGAATCAGAATCCATAGAAACATGTGGTGGTTACCATTAAAAAAATGGCGATGACGTCATTACGCAAAGTTGTGGGGGTATGGAAAATACACAACTATCAGAAAAGATGCGCGTTCAAAAATTAAGATTGACGTTTCGGAGGATTTTGGCCGCAGATGATCGGGGATTTTTTATTTGGAGCGTGCCACAGCCAACGTTCGCACTGTATAAATGGCAGGCCTAATTCGACATTAAGACCACTAGCTTGATACTTCTGGCCTAGTATTTATTTTTTATATGCTTACCTACAGAAAAACATACTTCGAAGTTCGTTATCAAAGTTAAATATACTCGCAATATTTTGGCGGGGCTGACCCCATATACGACCGCAAAGGGTTAATAATACTATCAAATGCTGTTAATATTTATTATATTAGTTATATCCTATGACATTCAATTTATTTTCTAGGACAAGCTGATTCATAGATACACACTACCGGAAGAAGGATTCCACAACACATCACATATTCTATCCCTCGTAGTAGATATTAATGATAATGATAGCTGTGAGAAAGCACGCGTTTATATATCTGATGGTGCAAGTTATTCCATCACAGTGTATTCAATGCAATATGAAACATCATGGGTTTTTAAGCATAGCACTTTGGTTCCTAACGTAACTGGTAAATATACTCATTTAAATTTAAAATATGTTGTAAGAAATTACTTATCTCTCAATTTAAAGGATCAGTTAAGTTGACTGGATCTTAAAAGGAAAGCAAAACACTTGTTTTGTTTCACTATTATTATTTATAATAATTACAGGTGATTTTCAAAGAAGTACAGATTAATCTATCTATCTATCTATATATCTAATACCACTCCTTTGAAAATAACCAGAAATTATCGGAACACAAAATATTGATCATTTTCAAAATAGTACAGATCAAGTCTCAAGATTTATAAAACTACCTTTTCCCCGTCAAGAAATAAACGGTGATGACAAGATTTAATACAAGATCGAAACCGGTTGTCGGTCGTTCGAAGGGATGCGATATTTAATATTGTATTGCTATTGTACCTTTTGTTTAGAATCAACTCCTACTTCAAACTTCAATGAAATTGGAATGGGTGTTTCTCGTGATATTGGACAATTTTTCTATACACCTTTTGCTGGAACGAATATGTTCGCTATTCGCGTATCAACTTTAAGTAATGGAATACAATTACTTCAAAAGGAAATAACCAACACACTCCAAATCAATGTACGTATTTGTGTTTTCCAGTGCATTGAACATTATCTGTAATAAGTCGCGATTTAGACAAACGAAGTCGTATTGCCCTAGCGGGCTCGGGCCTGTTGCCTTAAGCAATGCAACATGGGATGTAATTAGAACTAACTTGTTTAATAATAAATAAAAAAACTACTATTACTTTGTATAACTTTGAAAATTTATTATTTTCGTGACTATAGTTTTGGCATTATTGAACTCACAGTGTTATATACATGTTAAGTTATACACATTCAATACACAAATATGTACAGCCCAAGGATCTCGTGATTCACCATCTACAATCATTATCTGACAAATAAACATAAAATTTTAGGAATTCACTTCACCAAGAACTGATCAAATTGGTACATTTGTAATAGACACTGATGGAATATCATTTTCTAACGTATTAAACAGTAGTTCGTTGGTATGTTGGAATACGAAAAATGTTATTTATAGAGATAACATGCATCTTATTGAACAATTTCCTGGTATCATGAATATGAAGGTACTTTTACAATATGTTTTGTTTATAAATAATTCCATCTGTTTATTTTTTTAGATAGTCGATAATGAGTGCTCACCATTTTTATACATTCTATCATCTCACCAACAGAATAACTCTAGTACAAGTTATCAGATTAGTTATGCTAAAACAGAGGATCTTGTTGTGGGAACTAATTGTACCAATTTCCAACCTTTCGCATCAAAATTAAGTCCAAGTCTGGAAGCTGGATCTAGTTAATTTTAAAGCGTAGAAATTTCAGATAATGTTACTAATTAGATGTATCGCTTCTCCGGAAGAATATTGGCGCAAGTGTAGATTACACAGTTCTTTAGAAATTGCAATTAAAATTTTCACTGGCAGGTTGGAATTATTTAGACAATGGGCAATTTTATTCTAGTTTTAGATTCATATTTTTACCGGATTTAAGACTGAAATGCTTCACCTACCGAATATAAGTTTAGGAAATCAAAGATAGCAAAACAGTACGAAATAAAAGGTTTTTCAATTTTCTCATTAATTTTTTTTTTTTATTTAAAAAGACATAAATTTTGCCTTCAGAGAAGCGATATGTTTGGAATTTATGATAAATATTGAAATACAATAAATAAGCGTTATATTAAGAAATAAATTGTTACTTATTTCAATTTCCAAAAAGTGCCAGGATGTTAGCTTTAACCCTTTGCGATCCAGTTAATTTTTTTTTTTTCGAACCTAAAATAAATAAATGGCAGGCCTAATTCTACATTAAGACCACTAGCTTGATACTTCTCACCTAGTATTTATTTTTTTATATGCTTACCTACAGAAAAACATATTTCGAAGTTCATTATCAAAGTTAAATATACTCGCAATATTTTGGCGGGGCTGACCCGACCGCAAAGGGTTAAAGTGTTAATCAAATTTTATCACTTTGTTCAAAACAAAAAGGTTACATGTGCTTTAAAAAAATGAAAGAATGCGACTTTGTAGGTAACAAGGTGCTTGGATATTTTTCTGATAAGTCACAAAAATGATGAATAGGACCAATTGATGCCAAAAGATATCGTGCTGGTCAATTGGTTCATTTCAAAATGAGCAATTAAATAGATAGAATCTAGTAAATACGCTTCAAAATAATATTTTGATAATTGCAGACACTGTCAACTGCTGAAATTAATTGATAGCCACAAGCCTAAAAAGTAGAAAATTTTGCAAAAGAAAGTGCACGATGTATTTTTGAAAGAATTATTGACCTGAATCATTTGCATAATTTAGGTTGTTGCTGTAATAATTATCAACGCATCTCTCGCAACTGCTATACTGATAAGATGGATCCAAAGTTTACCTCATCACTTCTCATCAAGTCTCTTCTTCCTTCATCTTTATTTTCTTCTTTCCTTTTTGTTGCTAACAACCCATCAAAGTGTCTCTCATGTATTGATGTCTATTATTTCTCCTTTATCTTTAATGAGCGTTGCTCTGCCCATTAACTAGCTTCATCTAACATCTCTTTCTTACCGACTCTTTCATTTCTCCATCCTCTTATTGCTCTTCTAGACTTTCGTACACACCTTAGAAGGTGTGAGACACAGAATTTTGTTTCTGAGTTGGCCATGCCCGAGAGAGATGAACATAGCAGTCATGTCTGAGATTAATTCATTTTTTAAATCTAATTCAGTTGAACTAATCTAGTCTCATGATGTAATACTATGCAACATACCCCATTTATCTCACAGCCAACTCTGAAACAAAATTTTGTGGCTCACACGATAGAATGACACCAACCCAGCCACATTTTTTACTTTCTCCGTTACGAAGTACGAGAAAGTATTGTGATCGTAATTTTTTTACGGAAATATGCGTTTTGGGATCCCATTTCAACAATTTCTGGAAACAAAATGTTGTGTCTGTGTGTGTGTTTGTGTGTGTGTGTGTATCTGTGCTCGCTGTAGCTCAAAAACTAATAGACCAATTGATATGAAACTTTAAACATAAGTTTTATTTGATAATCCGAAGAACTGAAAAGCTTTTGGCAAAATTTCGTACTCCGGAAGTGGGTGTTTACCTTAACTGTTTTTTGTTCTTTTCCAATATTTTCTTAAATATGAAAAATATTACAAAAATATTTAAGCAAATATTGAAGACAACAAAGAAATGAACATCTTTGGTTTGAAAATATTTGAATAAAGTTCCTACGAAGATTTGGCACCAAGTTATGGGTGTGCATTTTGAGTTTTTTCGCACATAACTCAGCGACTTTTCAACCAAATTGGATCATTCTTCTTAAATTCAACAAACCTTATGTCATTGTTTATTATTAAACCTTTAATCCCTCCATAAATTACCGTTTAAATCATTAAAATGAATGTAGAATTTCGACGACATGACTTATTATTCCGGGATTTTTACGGCACGTTTATTTGGAAAAGATTAAAGGGTTACAAGTTTTTAGGTGATTTAACTTTAAAATTATCAAAATTATCTCTAAGAATTACTATTTAAAAGCTTTTAAACATTTTACGTTCGCATTTCAACGCCTCGTCGCCATCTATTCGACGATGGCCGAACTACTAAGTGATGTTTTTGAACAGCGCCAAAATGCTCGAACTTTATACCTATAATCAAAATGTTAATATTCAGCAATGCGCTGTACACGAAACGATAGACGATTTAATTCTGAATCGAAAGGTGTATAAAATAGCTGAGGCAATTTAGCGGTTTTCTTGTAATTTGCGAATGAAAATTAAGTACGACACACTTACCGACATTTACAGTTCACTGTAACTTAAAAATTAAAAACAGAATAATTTGCTATATTCTTCAATGAAATACGGGTCCCAACACTTATTACTGATTATTCATTCAACTTTTTATATCATTACTGCATTACAATAAGAGATATATATGAGGAATCCTAATCTTCATAGAGGGTACCCTCTGTTATCGTGGGGTTAAACTACGGTTTTATTTGTGGATTTAATAATTGTTTTAATAATGAAAGAATATTTAAAAACTTAAGAAGAATGTTATCTTATAATAAAATCAATTTACTTGAAGATATTTTCGAATTTAAATTGCAGAAACAATACATTATAATATATCCGCCTAATCATAGGCAACCCGATATACGCATAAGTACTATTAATTTATTATTAAAAACTTCCAATTCTAAACGTGACAGGGACAAAACCATAAGTATAATCCTTAGTCAAGCTTCAAAAATAGTGGCAATATTTAAGTATTTAAATTGTAGAAATAATTATATTATATAAACGCCTACTTACTGGCAACCCAATACACGTGTAATTAATAATGATTTATTATATAAAACTTCCAATTGTAAACGTAACAAGGACAAAACCATATGTGTAATATTTTTAAAGCGTTACCAAGGACTACACTCATACTTGTGCCCGTATTATGTTTAAAATTGAAAGTTTTTAGTAATAAATTAATATTAGTTATTCTATATTTGTTTGCCTGTAAGTAGGCGTTTATATAATACCATTGTTTCCGCAATTTAAATACTTAAATATTCGCACTATTTTTGAAGCTTTACTCAGGATTACACTTATGGTTTTGTCCCTGTTACGTATAAAATTAGAAGTTTTTAATAATTAATTAATGAGAGTTATGAGTATATCGGGTTGCTTGGGATTAGGCGTGTATATTATAAAATATTGTTTATGCAATTAAGGTACGTAAATATCTACAAGTGAATTTATTTAATCATGAGACAACATTCTTTTTAAGTTTTTAAATATTATTTTATTATTACAACATTTATTACATCCTCAAATTATTAAGTAGTTTATCCCCACGATAACAGATAGAGCCCTCTACTTAGATTATGATTTCTCGTGTATTTCTCTTATTGTAATGCATTAATAATATAAATAGTTGAATGATTAATCAGGAATAAGTATTGGAACCCGTATTTGATTGAAGAATACAGCAAATTATTTTTTATTGAATTTTTATGTTACAGTGAACTGTAAATGTCGGTAAGTGTGTCGTGCTTAATTTTCATTCGCAAATTACAGGAAAACCGCTAAATTTCCTCAGCTATTTTATACACGATTTGATTCAGAATTAAATCGTCTACCTTTTCATGCACAGCCCATTGCTAAATATTAACACTTTGGCAATAAGTATAAAGTTCGAGCATTTTGGCGCTGTTCAAAAACATCACTTAGCAGTTCAGCCAACGTCCAATAGATGGCGACGAGGCGCGGAAATCCGAACGAAAAATGTTTAAAAGCTTCTAAATAGCAATTCTAAGGGATGATTTTGATAATGTAAGCATTAAATGATCGCCAAACATATAAACCATTAATCTTTTGAAATAAAAGTGCTGTAAAAATGCTGCAATAATAAATATTGCCGCAGCAATTTTTTAATGGTTAAATTGATTTTAATGATTCAAATTGTAATTTACAGAGGTATTAATGGTTTAATAATACACAATAAAATAAGATTTGTTGTTGTTGGGAAATTAACATTTACTTACGGAGTTATTTTAGACCCAAATAACCTCTGCCACACACTCGTCGAGTGGCATGGGAGGTAGCGAGGAAAAGAGGCAGAGACGTAGTCAGACGTAGTGTAGCAACATTTCTCGTCATTCCGCACATCATGCTCCTCGTCATGCCCACTGCTCCCTGTTTTGTCGGTTTTTGGGCGCGAGTCAAACACTGGCAATATGAACGCTTACGTTTGTTTGAAAAGATTAAAGGATTGTAAGTTTGGCGGTGATTTAACGTTCAAATTATCAAAATCATCCCTCAGAATTATTATTTAAAAGCTTTTAAACATTTTACGTTCGCAGTTCCACGTCTTGTCGCCATCTATTCGACGATGGCCGAACTACTAAGTGATGTTTTTGAACAGCGCCAAAATGCTCGAACTTTATCCCTATAATCAAAGTGTTAATATTCAGCAATGCGCTATACACGAAACGATAGACGATTTAATTCTGAATCGAACGGTGTATAAAATAGCTGAGGCAATTTAGCGGTTTTCTTGTAATTTGCGAATGAAAATTAAGGAGGACACACTTACCGACATTTACAGTTCACTGTAACTTAAAAACTAAATGCACAACAATTTGCTATATTCTTTAATGTAATAGGGGTCCCAATACTTATTACTGATTATTCATTCAACTTTTTATATTATTAATGCATTACAATAAGAGAAATACATGAGGAATCCTAATGTACATAGAGGATACCCTCTGTTATCGTGGGGATAAACTACGATTTCATTTGTGGATTTAATAAGTGTTTTAATAATCAAAGAATATTTGAAAACTTAGGAAGAATGTTATTTTATAATAAAATAAATTTACTTGTAGATATTTTCGTATTTAAATTGCAGAAACAATATATTATAATATATCCGCCTGATCACTGGCAACCTGATATACGTATTTCTATTACTATACCTCATTTAATAACCAGGCGGACTAAATCAAATTATAGCCGCGAAAATACGTTGTTGTGATTGGCTAAACGGGCGCCGTTTTTACACAGGCTAACATTGCGAAAACTGTAATGGCCGCTGTTACGATCAGCTGATCCATCACCGTTTACTTGTGTCCCCCGTTTCCACGTGTTTCGCGTCAGTTCTTGTGTTTTTAGCCAGTTATTCCTTCCGTTAATAGTGTAAGCATCGGTTCTTTTAAGTACTCATCCCGCGATCTTCGAGGAAATAGTTATTTCATTTTGAACTATGGTTATATACCCAGGACTAGTTCGGCGTGATTTTCGAGCCCCCGCAATTTATACAGAATTATATGTATCTTTACAATATACCTAATACTTCAATTCACTTGACATGTAAATAAAATATGTACAACATGAGTTTTTCAGTGTGCCCCTAGAGTCTTAAGAGGGTCCCATACTTATTTTAATATTACAAACTAAATTATTGACTGTATAATCAAGAAAGTTTGCCTAAAATTTATTTATGTATTGTTATGAATGTTATAGGTAAACGAATTTTAAATAATTTTAATTTTACCGCCAAAACATGTCTGGTTACTTTTCTGGTGACTTTCTCTGATGTAAATGAGACTTTCGCCTTTAGTCCGCCTGGTTATTAAATGAGGTATAATTTATTATTAAAAACTTCCAATTTTAAACGTGACAGTGACAAAACCATGAGTATAATCCTTAGTAAAGCTTTAAAAATAGTGCGAATATTTAAGTATTTCAATTGCAGAAATAATTATATTATATAAACGCCTACTTACAAGCAACCCAATACAGTTGTACTAATAATGATTTATTATTTAAAACTTCCTATTTTAAATGTAACAGGGACAAAACCATGAGTGTTATATTTTTAAAGCGTTACCAAGCATTACACGCATGCCTGTGTCCCTATTATCTTTAAAATTGGAAGCTTTTAATAATAAATTAATATTAGTTATGTGTATATCGGGTTGCCTGCAAGTAGGCGTTTATATAATACCATTTTTCTCGCAATTTAAATACTTAAATACTTGCACTATTTTTGAAGCTTTACTCAGGATTACACTTATGGTTTTGTCCCTGTTATGTAATAAATCAGAAGTTTTTAATAATAAATTAATTAGAATAATGCGTCTATCGGGTTGCTTGTGATTAGGCGTGTATATTATAAAATATTGTTTCTGCAATTTAAGTACGTAAATATCCACAAGTGAATTTACTTAATCATGAGACAACATTCTTTTTAAGTTTTTAAATATTATTTTATTATAACAACATTTATTACATCCACAAATTATTAAGTAGTTTATCCCCACGATAACAGGTAGAGCCCTCTACTTAGATTATGATTTCTCGTATATTTCTCTTATCGTAATGCATTAACAATATAAATAGTTGAATGATTAATCAGGAATAAGTATTGGAACCCTTATTTGATTGAAGAATATAGCAAATTCTTCTTTATTGAATTTTTATGTTACAGTGAACTGTAAATGTCGGTAAGTGTGTCGTGCTTAATTTTCATTCGCAAATTACAGGAAAACCGCTAAATTTCCTCAGCTATTTTATACACCATTCGATTCAGAATTAAATCGTCTACCTTTTCATGCACAGCCCATTGCTAAATATTAGCACTTTGGCAATAAGTATAAAGTTCGAGCATTTTGGCGCTGTTCAAAAACATCACTTAGCAGTTCAGCCACCGTCTAATAGATGGCGACGACGGGCGAAAATCCGAATGAAAATGTTTAAAAGCTTTTAAATAGCAATTCTAAGCGATGATTTTGATAATTTAAGCATTAAATCACCGACAAACATATAATCCTTTAATCCTTTAAAATAAAAGTGCTATAAAAATCCTGCAATAATAAATATTGCCACAGCAATTTTTTAATGGTTAAATTGATTTTAATGATTCAAATTGTAATTTACAGAGGTATTAATGGTTTAATAATCAACAATAAAACAGGATTTGTGGTTGTTGGGAAATTAACATTTACTTACGGAGTTATTTTAAACCCAAATAACTCCTAATCACCCTCTCAACCAACCCCCCTTCCACTCTAGCTCCTTCACTCTCCCCTCTCTCCCTATATTCCTGAACCTCATCCATTTCGCTTTCTCCACATTCACACACAGTCCTCTCTTGTGCATACATCTCTCCACCCTTTTCAACATGCCTTTCATTCCCTCCCAATCTCACGCCATCAACACTATATCATCCGCATTCGCACTTTCCAATCACCAACCCCCCTCCTGTCCTTTCCTCAACACCTCCTCTAACTTACTAATATATAGATTGAACAGCGCCGGGCTCAGAGGACACCACTGTCTAAATCCTTTCCACGTCCTAGACCTCTCTGACACCTCCTCTCCCACCTTTGCTTCCACCCACGTTTCCTCATACACGCCTCTTACCCAATCTATCACTCCGTCACTCACCCCCTTTCTCCTCAAACACTCTACCATATACCCCCTCGATACCGAACCATACACCGCTTTCAAGTCCAGAAATACCGCAAACACACTTCCTCTCCCTTCCATCGCTCTCTCTCTGTCATCCTCGCCAGGATAAAGACCACCAGATTTCATTTAAATCGGAGGGTAATACTTGGTTAGTTGTCACAAATTGTTATCATTAATTAATTAAATCACCTAGTTGTTTAATTGGAGGAATTTACCAGAAAATGCAGTTCATACATTTACGAAGTAAAATACCATTTTCAATCACTTTGAACCTACATTTACAGTACGGCAAACGTAACTTGCCGTTGCGCAGTGGCAAAATTGTGGGCGGAACCTTCGAAGGGCGCTCTCGATAGATTTCGTGAAGAGTTCGCGCGTCTGGTACATTCAATTATGCGGAGGAGAGTGCCCGATAGAGTTGTAAATGAATAGCGCCCGCAAAGAATATGTGCTTGCTTATTACAGAGACTGTACTCGGCCGGCTGTAGAAAGAGAGCTTTCGCTTGCTATCTGCGCATCTGGCCAACTTATATTTGTCGTCCTGTACCGTGTGATCCATTTACCACGACGTATAGCAAATTAACATGGGAAAACTGATTTTTCTCGATTGCCGCTCCCCTATTTAAAATAAAAGGAATCCAGTGCCACCATTGGATAGATTAATTTATTGTGCTTCATACGATATCACACAATTGTGAATTAACGTTATTGTTTCTACTACCGTGAGGATTGATTAATTCCCTAACAATAAACTGTACGGATGTAAGCTATTTTTCGGTTAAGTGTACGGATATGAAATCGTTGCCAGGTTACAGATAATAACTAAATGAAATTATTACGGTGGCGGCGGCGACGGCGACGGCGACGAGAGAATGATAAAACAAAAATCGTCGCACATCGAACCTCAGGTTTCTATCATAAAAACCCTTTCTCCGTTAGAATAATAATTATTCATTGAAAATAAATTGACATCAAAATAAACGTCAAACAGATGAACGAGATTTTAATAACGTACATGAATAAAGCGAAGGTAACATGATTATTTTGAATAAATTTATTTACTTTTGAGGCTTTTTAAGGTGCTTATCCATCGGCGCTCGCGATCACCCAATAGCCTGTTCGTCCATTGTTGTCGTGTAACATTAACGTATTTTACCATGTCTCGAGTTCGTCAAAAGTTCCGCCAGTTATCGGTAACTTTAAAGGGTACGTTCGCCAAACCTCAGTCAGGTGTAGATGGCGAAACTGTTTGCATCAATTTAAAATCGAAAAATTATGGAGTGGACGGATGAAAACGCACTGACGCTGGAAAACTGGAACACTGAGCTAACTTCTTGGGGAAACAACGTCCAACGAAAATTAATTTCATCTAGAAGTGTTCGTGTAACTGCTCACGTACTGAACGCTGGGTGTTCGAGATTTGTTCGTGAGCTAATGGCAAACAGGGCTACTAGCTGTTGACGAACTGTTCACTATAAGTTCACCTTTACAGATGGTATAACAACATTAATATATAATTGTGAGGTACCATATGAAGCGGATTAAAATAATCTATCCAATGGTGGTATTGGATTCCTTTTAGGTTAGGGTTAGGAGAGCAGCAATCTAGAAGAAACAATTTTCCCATGTTAACTCGCAATGTTCCGTGGTGAAGCGATCACACGGAATAATTTCTTTATCAATCAACCCTTTCACACATTAATTCAACCCTCTACGGGCGGCCGCGTTAGACAGCACGGTTTTTACATTGCGCGCATGCGTAACTGCTCCGTCTTCATCCATGATGGCCGCCGGTCTGGAATGCGCCGACCTTGGGGTATCCCCGTGACCCAGTCACGTCAGACTTACATAATCCCGCATTCCAGACGCGGAGTTCCCTCCGTCAGTAGGTCAAACGGAATTTTTGGTTACAGCTCGCTTATGTAAAGACGGATCGAACTCGCGTTTTCACAATGGTGTGTATTTTTGTGCGGGGATTTCGAAAATGCTATTGAAATTTTTGTACGGCTTATGGATTATGAGATTTTTCTGTAAATTATGGTAAAATTCACGTTATTAATTCTTAAAATTAATTTGTTATGTTTGCCACCTCGTTTTAAATTAAATTTGGCACAGGAAGTAATTTAATTCTTTACTGAAACATCCGCTATTATGATATCATGACAAACCTTTCTTTTTAATTCAAAATAATTGATTCAAGGTTATTTCGCTAGTATCATATTTGTTTGTAAAAGCAAATGATTTGCAGAGTTCAAACTTAAGTTATAATCATTATCTCCTTCACCGACTTATTGATTTACCGTTACACAAATTAGGCAAATTATAAGTTTTATACGTGGAACTCGTTTGTATATTAATAATTAGGACTTTCAATTATCTAATATATTAACGAGAAACTGCGAGGAAAAGTAATTTGCCATTACCTATAATAACAATCCACAGGCTCGTGCAGTATGCAACGAACTGGTACTGCCTGCAGACGTGAATACTGTGCTGCGTATATTAGGTCCCCATCGTTCGTAACGCAGTTTAAATTATACATCAAATAACACGTGCAATACGTTTCTACATTAATAATGATCCAAGGACATTCAACTATTAATATATTAAAGAGATACGGTGAGGAAAAGTAATTTACTATTAGAAATATTAGCAATCCGCAAACTCTCACTATATGCAACCAACGTATCTCCCTGCAGACGTGAATACTGTGCTGCATATATTACGTTCCCATCATTGGGAAATTGCTCGTAATAGTTTAAATTATACATCAAATAATAGAATTTTTCTTAATTAAATTGATTCACTAAAAAAACAAGGGCCTTATTTATTACACAGGATGTTTCATAATGTCGGAGATTTCTGTTTTAGGAAGAATTAACATTTTTTTAAATATTAAATACTAAAAAATAATCAAAAAAATAATAGTTTTTAGACAGAAAGACCTATGGTCTGAATATATTTCTTATTTTCTATGTACTGTCATTATTTACCATTTCTGTAAATAAGATTTGTCATATGTAATATTTTTTGGCATCTAAAAATGTTAATGCCGTTAATAACTCTATTTACATCTCCGGAGTAATTATAAGAAAATTAAGATTACCGAAGCTTAGGTAATTTAATTACACCTTTCAATCCGCACAAATTAATCTAAACGATCTAAAATTCTCGGGGATTACACGCAAATTTCTACAGATTTATTAGCGCGAGGTGTAAATACCAAGTGCATTTATGGGGCAAAAATGTAATGCTAATTTTACATAACACACACCTCTCACTTTCAACATCCCTTGAATGCCGACGAGCATCCGGACTTTGAATAATTTTGCAATATAATTTTTTTTCTATTGCAATAGAAAGTATCACATTTATATGAAACATTAATCTTGGAGCAATAAATAGCAAAAAATGTGTAATTTTATATTTATTGGGAAAAATTGACAGTAGTCAGCTTCGTGTTACAAGACAGGTATAGGGTTAGGGCGAGGAAAATTGAGACACGCTATCGTGGAATTCTGAAAGGTAATTTTGTGTGAAAATTTGCGCCTTCCTCAAGGACGTGGGGTAAGTGCCAAGGCTTGAAAACGCCTACAGACTAACAAAGGATTAACTATTTTATTATTACAAAAGAAACAATAATCGTTTTTTTTTCTACTATAAGTCCTAAGTCGTTATTACAAAAGAAACGATCTTTTTTTTTTCTTTACTATAAGTCTTAAATTCTCAATTTGCGGACGTAAAGTAAATCTTTACGCCACAGAGTGTAAAATAAACATTGTTGTAACAATAGACTATAAAATATGATGCTCTGTAATAGTTTTAAATAATTTAATTTGAAAATGCAAATATTTCAAACTAAATAGTAAAATATGATTGATGGTGGAAGGTATTACTTTGTGACACATTTTAGATTCAGGAACTTTTAAATGAAATACACGTTGTACGTGTTATCCAGGAACACGCCCACTATCTTTATCTTCTCTCCACCATTCGTCTTTCTTACTGTTCATTCTAAAGCATGATTTATCTTGTTGCGCCCTCTTATTGCTCTTTTGAGAACTGTCCTAGCTAGACCCTTCATCAAACCAAGCTATCCTACCTACATACTACTTTACTCTCACTTTTTGTCAACGCCTGTTTTGCATTTCTTTCCTAACTACTCTGCAGACGGGACGAAGTTTTAAAGATCACTCCCAGAATTATTCAGTATATACCAGAGATAGGTAAATAGTTCAAGAATCGGTTCAATGAACCGGTTCTTAGCAAAGAAGGAACTGCGGTTCCTCTGCTCTTTAATATATACTTGGCTTTTTCTTCCAGAGTGAAAACAAGACGCGTATCCCTACCTGTAGAAGCTTTTCGGTGGGACCGCATGAAGTCACCTGCCGAAACTTCATGCGGTTCCAAGATATGCGCATGAAGTTAACTGCGGTTCAGTCCACTAGCAGCACAGCTTCATGCGGTTCCCCTGGTATGAACCGCATGAAGTTTCCGTAGATAGCTTCAAGAAGTTCAAACCTCGAAACGAATGGAGTTTCCGCGGTAACTTCATGCAGTTCATACCAGGTACCGCGTGAAGTTCGTGCAAATAGCGTTCCCGTTGTGAACCGCTTGAAGTTATCCGCGAAAACCTCATGCGGTTCTCGTGATTTTTTTTAGTCCAGACTTAAATTTTGACTTAAATTTTACATTTGGAATTTTAAATTAAAATGTGAAAACGTTTAATTAAAATCAACATTTTTTCTAGACGCTTGTCACTTTCAGTCAAATTTTGACATTAATTAACTCATTAAATTGGAATTTTTTTAGAGGCATAATGGATTTAAGTCAAAATTAGTCGTTTCTTGACGTTTGGCGATTTTAAGTCAAATTTCGACATTAATTTGAACATGAAGTATTTTAACTTTAATTCAATTTGGTATATTTTCTAGAGGCTTAACGACTTTAAGTCAAAATTACTCTTTTCTCTTGGCGCTTGTTGACTCTAAGTCAAATTTACACATTAATTTGGACATAAAGTCTTTTACCTTAAATTCAATTTGAAGCTTTTTTAGAGGCTTTAGGTTTTAAGTCAAAATTAGCCTTTTTTTCTTAACGATTGTTGACTTTAAGTCTAATTTATACATTAATTTGAACATAAGCTCGTTTAACTTTAATTAAATTTGACATTTTCCTAGAGGGTTAAAGATTTAAGTCAAATTGAGTCTGACTTTAAGTCAAATTTCAACATTACTTTATTATAAAGTCTTTTAACGTTAATTCAATTTGACATATTTTCTATAGGCTTAACGAATTTAAGCCATAATTAGACTTTCTTTCTTAACACTTCTACATTTAGTTGTCATAAAGTCTTTGAACTTTAAGTAAATTTAAAATTTTTTCCAGAGGTTTAACGAGTTTAAGTCAAACTTAGTCTATCTTTTGACGCCTGTCATTAATTTGTAATAAAGTCTTTTAACTTGAATTAAATTTGTAATTTTTTCTAGAGACTTAATGGCTTTAAGTCAAAATTAGTATTTTTGTCTTAACGTAAAGTCAGATGTCGACATTAATTTCTCATAAACTCTTTCAACTTGAATTAAATTCGACAGAAACTTAACGAAAATTAGTCGTTTTTCTAAGAGTTTGTTTGATTTAGACAATAATTTGCTCATAAAGTCTCTTAATTCTACCGAGACATTTTTTCTAGAGGCTTTAGGGTTTACATCAAAATTAGTCGTGCTTTCTTAACGCTTCTCAACTTTAAGTCAAATTTCGACAGTAATTTGGACATAAAGTCTCTTCACTTTAATTAAATTTGATATTTTTTCTAGAGGCTTAACGCTTTTAAAGAAAAAAATAGTTTTTTTTTTAAGCTTATCGACTTTAAGTCAAATTTCGACAATCATTTGCACATAAAGTCTCTCAACTCCACCCAAATTTGACATTTTTTCTAGAGGCTTAACGTCTTCAAGTTAAAATTAATCTTTTTTTCTTGACGTTTTTCGACTTTAAGTCAAATTAATTTGGATATGGTCTTTTGCCTTTAATTAAATTTGACATTTTTTTATAGGCTTAACGGCTTTAAGTCAAAATTAGTCTCTTTCTGGACACTTGTTTACTTTAAGTCAAATAATTACATAAATTTATCTTAAAGTCGTTTACCTTTAGTTAAATTTAACATTTATTTTAGATGCTTAATAAATAAATAAAAAATTAATAAATCTGTAGCATAAGAAATTCAATAATATTTTATAATTTCATAATAAAGAAATTAAACAATTTTAAAATTATATAGTTCATTCAAAAATTAAGAAGAGTATGATATACCGAGTGTGCATTTTCTTGCTTTCCCGATTATTTTTGAGAAAAAGTACAAGAGTAAATAAATGATCAGAGTTTAAAAATCTACCAGATTTGATTTATATTTACTATTGATGAGAGAGAGAGAAAGAGAGAGAGAGAGAGAGGAGAAAATGTGAAAATTAAATAACAATGTAAAAGTAGAAGCCATGACAGGAATAAACTAAAACTTTAAATTTTAAAAATCAATACAAACATGCAAAAAACATACTAAATATTTAATGCCCACTTCCCGTTTACAAATATTTATTCATATTATC
Source organism: Ocypus olens (assembly GCA_910593695.2). NCBI lineage: Eukaryota > Metazoa > Arthropoda > Insecta > Coleoptera > Staphylinidae > Ocypus > Ocypus olens. The sequence goes on from OU343061.1 coordinate 9,914,733, forward strand.
AAGTATAAAATACAGAAAAGTTAAAATATATTGCAGTAGTGGCCATACTATGAATACCCATGTTCTATATTTTTTAAATTAATTAGAAGCCTGGAACTCATTTCTGACAATCTGGTTTAAACTGCAGAAAAGACGTGTAAACCGCTCCAAGGAACCGGTTCATTCCAATAAGTGAACCGGTTCGGATCTGTTCCCAACAGTGAACCGTTTTTCCTATCTCTAGTATACAGGGTGTATTTGAAATAACGAACAGGCATTTAAGGGCACATACACAAAATATTTGTGAACCCATTTCCGTCAAAATTTATTCGATTTTTTTTTTAATTTTCCTAATTTTTCGAAGTTTTTTAAATATTTTGAGAACCGATGATTTTCTCATTTAATTAGATCTGCATGGAATGTGTGTTTGCCTCCGAAATTTGAAGTGTTATTGCAACGTTTTTTTTTGTAAAATATAAACAGTCCTAAAATTCATTGATGCTTAAAGAGCACTCAGATATTTCCTACGCGCTTGTTGTAATTCGATATCTAAAGCCGATGCCGTTTAAAAATTAAGTCACATTACCACTGCCCCCAAACATGTTGCGTATTTTCACTCATTAACTTTAATAATTAATTGCGGGATTTTAGTTACAATTATAAACAAAATAATTGCGAATATTGTTTAAAAATAACTCTTTGTGGTTACGAGCCTGTTCGTTATTTCAAATACACCCTGTATACCTTTCTCGTCCTCTTATGCAAACACAAATCCTTCAGTTGTTACGGTGAAATGATCCGGTCAGATCCGCCCTCTGCCTTCTGGTCTCGCTAAGAAAATATACAAATCTCAGAAAGTGGAAGGTATCTAACGGGCAATAGGAATGTGGACATATTTCTTTTTTTTTTTTGGTGAAAATTCAAAATTTATTAAAAATAAAATATCATATTTTGTTAAAATACCAAATAGTCATATAATAATTACATTAAATCTATAACATATTATACTTAGCACTAAACAAATGCTTTTCACCTGCTATGGTTTCCTTACTTCAAAGAGAGCCAGGCAAGGAAAAGGTTACACATTTACTTAAGCTACATATAAACCACCACCTTGGCAACAGCCCAGATGCTAGCTCTAGTTGGAAATTAGTTTTGATTTACTACATTAAAATAACTTAAATATTATAAAATTGATGATAGCTTCAGCATCAGGTACATGGACAGCACTTGTATACATTTGTTGGCCCAATAAAACCTGAAATAACAAATAATTGATTATTGGTAAGAAATATACTGTATACATAATATGTTCGGCTGCAGCAACGAGCGATTGATGAATGATGGACGGTATACAGGAATGCTCAAGTAAGGTTTATACAGTGGATTGAAATAAACCTACAAAGGTTAATTGACCTTTAGAAAAAGAAGGTGACTTCTTGAATTATTTATGATTTTTCGTGAAAATTTCAACGTGCTACCTATACCCGTTTCCGAATTCTGTGAAACCGTATTCAATTTAATTAATAATGATCAAGAAATTTTACACAGAATAATATTTACTGATGAGGCATCATTTTCCTTAAATGGTGAAGTTAATCCACAAAATTATAGGTTAGTATTCTTCCTTATCGATACCCATTCCTTCACCTTTTAGATTTTGGGCGTGCAATAATCCTCGCTTACAAAATTTGACGCACACACAATACAATGCGAGAGTTAATGTATGTGTGGGCTGGACTAATTAATGATACCCTTATTGGTCCTTTTTTTAATGGAAATCTAAACAGTAATGTTTACTTAGATCTTCTACGAACTCGTATAATGCCAGAAATTCATACACTAAACATTGCTGCTCCTTATTATCAGATGGATGGAGCGCCTCCACATTCTACAGCTGAATAATAATAATTATTTAAGTGAATTACTTCCTGATCGCTGGATAGTTAGATTTGGTCCAATACCTTGGCCACCCCGGTCGCCAGATTTGTCTCCAAACGACTTTTTATTGTGGGGGTATCTAAAAAGCAATGTTTATAATAACATTATTATAAACAATACTTTAGAGTTAAAATATAGTATAATTACTGTTTGCGATGAATTATGAAGAAATCCGCAACAAATTAGAAATGCTATTCAGGGATTTTATAATCGACTTGGCTACTGCTTAGAACGTGAAGGTGGTCATTTTGAATATTTATTATAATTACTTACGATTTATCATTGATTGTTTCATTAACCTCGCTTTATTCGTAATAATCTTAAGCTTTCATTGTACTGTGAAGTCGACGGGGCCGAGAGAAGAAGAAGAAGAAGAAGAAGCATTCACTGGCACCTTTGTGTACTTGGTTGCCTACATTGTCAATACATTGCAATGTGTTGATGTGATTATTATAACAAAGAATATAGACATGAACAATCATATGTTCTGAGTTAAAAAAAGAGCCTGTATATGAGTATATAATCTCTTTACAATCTATATTTAGGTAGGCCTGTTAGGGTGACATTTTTGTAGGTACTATTTAGTTATTTTGTTTTGAGGTTATAATTTATGAAGAACATTCAGGCGCTCTTGCCAACAATTTTCTTTTGTAATACTAGTCGCGTTACCGTTGAATATTTTTCACACGCAAATTAGATAATGAAACTTTTTACAAAGCATTTTGTTATTTAATAGATATTTCTTAATATTAATCTTATTAATTTTATATATTTTCAAAAATGTATTGGGCAAACTTTGTTTTGACATTTGTCAAAATTTCCTGCTTCGAACATAATAAGGAGAAATCATGGCTTGCTTTTCTAAAAGTCGATCGTTAATATATTATAGGTACAGTCAGAGAAAATACAAATGCGAAACTTGCTCAGCGAGGGAATGCTGCCGCATGTCGGTGCTTAGTTCGGTCGAAACCGGTCAGTCCCTGCTTAAAATAGAATTATTAGGTAATAAAATTTACACCCCTAGTTCCCTCTTCGCCCCTAAGTGATCGAGTGACGGACTCCATATCTCTGATTTTTTTCATCTTACAATTTTTATGCGCCATTTTGAAAAATTTGAATAACTAAAATTTTTACGTGATATTGATATTTTTTATATATTTATCAATTAAAGAGTAACTTTATTTAAGATTATCGGTAATATTTTGGTATTAATAATTTTATTTCAGTTTCGTGTAAATAATCCAATTTTTGCCAAGATATGACCTTGAAACCCTTGAAGAATAAGATTTTATTTTTTAACCACTAATAATTATTATAATAATCTGAAAAATTCACATATATTTTTTACCCAAATAAAAGGTTATTTAGGGTATTCATGTTTTCATTAGGTTTAACCATTTTTTTTCGCGCCGGACCGATCAAGTGACGGAAAATTTTATTTATTTATATAGTCAGTTCTTTCAATGTTTGGTCTTAAAAAATTTGAATAACTAATCTTTGTACGATATTTTGTATATATTTATCAACAATTGAGCAGCAAAATTTTATCAAATTAATAATAGAGTAACAGTATGTTTATGTTGAGTTTAGATTCTTTTTTTAAATTAAAATTTTTAACACCTTATATCTTTACCAGTGGCGGCTCGTGGAACATGTTGATGGTAGAGCCACTTATATAATACCCCCCCTCCTTTTTTTAAGAAACAAAGAACCATTTATCTTCCTAGACCAATCGAATATTTTGGCCAAAAAATCAAAAATTTGGAACAAAAAAGATCTAAAATATCGGCCGAAAAAATAAAAAATCCTGGTTTAAAAATAAAAATGCAGACCGAAAAATTGAAAATACAAGCAAAAGAAAAATCATTTGCCATTTTCAGCCCCAAATATAACTCTTTTTAGCTTAAAATAAGTTCCAACGAGAAATTCGAAAATAATTGCAAAAATTAAAATTAAAAAAAAAATCGCACAATAAAATCAATAATTCAAGTTAGAAAATCTAAAATATGGGACAAAAAATAAAAAATTAAGTACCCAAAAATCAAAGTGGTAGACCAAAAAATCAAGATTTTTAACAAACGAATCGAAAATTTAAGTCGACTAAAATTGAAACCAAAACAATCGAAAATACAAAATATAGGCCAAAAAAGTAGGGCCTAAAAAGGTGAAAATTTAGACAAAACATCGAAAACTCGGGCGTATGCAGACAAAAAATCGAAAATTTCTACAAACCAGTAGAATATTTTGGTCAAAATAATGAAAAATAAAAAGAATTGGAACTGAAAGAATCCTGATCTCAAAATAAAAAACGCAGACAAAAAATTAAAAACTTAGGTAGAAGCAAAATAATTTGCCAAAAATAAGTTTCTGATCAGAAATTCGAAAATAATAGCCAAAAAAATAAAAAAAATCACGGAATGAAATCAATAATCCATGTTAAAAAATCTAAAATATTGGATAAAAAATTTAGACCAAATATCGAAAATTCTGGCATAAAAATAAAAATGGTGGACCAAAGAAAGAAAAATTTTAACAGGCAAATAAAGAAAATTTTAGGGTAAAAAAATAAAAATCTACAATGTTGGCCAAAAAGTCGAAAATTTAGACAAAACATCGAAAACTCGAACCTAAAGATAATAAACGCAGACTACACGAAAAATCAAAAATGCGGACAAAAAAATCGAAAATTTTGACAATAAAATCGAGAAGTTAGTAAAGAAAAATTTAGGTCAAAAGATTAAAAAAATAATAATACAAATTTGTAATGTAGGCCAGAAAGTCGAAAATTTAGACATTGCCCTAAAGATAACAAATGCAGGCTAAAAAATCGAAAATTTCAACAAACAAAACTCGAAAATACCAGAAAAAATTTAAAAGATCTGGCATATAAATCAATAATTCAGGTTATAGATATTTTAATCAAAATCATATCAAAAATTTGGAACTAGAATTAAAATTTCGGCCCGAAAAATAAAAAATGCGGACCAAAGAATCAAAAATTTGAACAATTAAATCGAAAATTTAGGTCAAAATAAAGAATATTCAGAATATTAAAAAAAATAAAAAATACAAAGATAAAATATTTTGACCAAAAATATCGAAAATACAGGACAAAAATTTTAAAATTAAAAATTCGTCTGGAAAAATAAAAAATGCGGACCAAACAGTCGAAAATTTTACCAGTTAAATTTAGGCCAAAATAAATAATATTTGGGCCTAATAATAAAAAATGTAGACAAAAAAAATCGAATATACAGGTCAAAAATCTAAAAAAAAATCTATTTGCTTAGTACAATACTTTGTACTGATTCTGGATTCTAATCCAAAAATTTCATGAAAATTCTCCAATTTGAACGACGGTTTTGGATCTTAAACGCAAAATTTGTGACCTAAAATTAAAAATTTGGATTTTAATTTGACAATTATATGTAAAATCCAAAATTTGAAATATTCAATCCAAGTTTTTGGTCCCTAAACGCAGAATTTGAGACTTAAAATTCAAAATTTGGATTCTAATACAAGAATTTCAATAAACATCTCGAATTTGGACCATAGAATCCATGGTTTTTAAACGCAAACATTGTGTTGAAAAATCCAAAGTTTGGATTTTAATTTGATAATTATATGTAAAATCTCTAATTTGAAACTTTAAATCCAAGTTTCTGGTTCCTAAACGCAGAACTTGAGATCCAAAATCCAATATTTGGATTCAATTGATCAATTGCATTTAAAATCTGGCATTTGGAACATAAAATCTAAGTTATTGACTCTTAAACGCAGAATTTGAGTCCTAAAATCAAAAATTTGGATTATAATCTAGGAATGTCATGTAAAATCTCAAATTTGGAAAATAGAATTCATGGTTTTGGACCTTAAACACAAAATTTTTGCAATAAAATCCAAGATTTTGATTTTAATCCGATAATTTTACTAAAGATGTTTGTTCCATTTAAAAAAACACAACTTTGATATTTTAGGGCGTTTGGAACATCCTGTATAATATGAAATTAATTTTAAAGAGTAACCATAATAGACCCCTATATATTCTAAGAGTCAAACTTTTTCAAAGCCACGTATTTTGGCCACACTATTCCGTGCCGTGTAGCATGAATAACCCTATAAATTTATTTCATTTGTTGATAAATTTATAAAAACATAAAATGACCTTGAATAATTCATCTAATTTGGTATTTTGATCAATAATATATGTGATTTTTTCAGATTTTTTTAGTGGTTAAAAAATTATATTTGAAAAAATCTTATTTTGGGGCTTCCCGGTGTCATGTCGGGGTTTTTTTGATATACGGCTTACGACTACTTTGGTTAAGGTCACAACTAATGATATTTTCATATTTATTTAAAAATCTGTGTCTGGTGGTATTTTGACCATCTTATCTCGGGATACCGTTTTATTACTTCATAAATGGATTTTAAGCAGGGACTGACTGGTTTCGACCGAACTAAGCACCGACATGCGGCAGCATTCCCTCGCCGAGCGGGTTTTGCATTTGTATTTTCTCTGACTGTACATGGGTTCTGAGAGCCAAAATCCCGACAGAGTAACTCCCTGATAAACCAATATCCAGAAAGGATACAACTTCACGATAATTGCGATTGTAAGAGTCAAGCAAGGTTTTTCTAAGCCAAAGATTATGAATGGATGGCTAGTAGATGGTGCACAAGAATTGCTTAAAATCCAAACATATTTGATTTTAGACAAGGGGTCTAAAAACAATAATTAACGTCAATTGATCTTGATAGACAGATAAATTGTCAGAATTCCGATAGCCAAAGTTCCAAACTACTTTTGCTTTACGCTTGAGGCACTCGGATTAAAACGAAATAGAAGCAGCACAGTATTAGTTACAAATAAATTTAAATGTGGGTCAGAATCTCGATAGCCAAAATTCCACCTACTTTTACTTTAAGCTTGAGGAACTAAAACTAAATAGAGGCAATAAAGTATTTTAAATCGGAACCCTAAATAAATCTGATATTTAAGAAACATGTTTGAGAATTTACGATCTGTTAGTAATAATGTAATTAAATACTATATGTATATGAATTACCGGTTAAGTTTACTCTTGGCTTGTGGCAAACTGGAGAGGTCATCTTTGAGGACGTACTGCCTAATAGCCAGCATGTAATTCCGGTTGTAAGTCTCCCACGAGAATCCATTTTCCTTGGTCATGTCAATATTAAAGTGATCACCATCCTCGGCGTCTCTGACATCGCTCATCAACGTCTTCATTGTGGACGTTTTGAAGTCGTATTGGTTGAGAGAGCAGAATTCGCCGGCCTTGCAAGCTTTAGCAAACTTTTTGCTGATGGAGTACATCCTAAAATAAATATAATCATATAATCATACAGAGCCTGTCAATCAAGTAAATGTGTAAGCACATTTGAAATTTATCTAAAAAGATTTAATAACTTACATGGGTTTGTGTTTTGTGCAGATTAGAATGAAGTCTAATATACAGGCAGGTACGGTATGAAACAGGACGGAGCATATCCAGTGCATAACTCGGTTTGTCCTGTATGAAAATCCTGGATACCAACTTAAGTATTTAGTGGGATACATCAAGGCAGATTTGACTGTAATGTTTCCGTAGTCTTTCCATAAAATCCTGTGGATATTTCCGCTGGTGCAGTTGTAAACCCTCATGGTATTTGATCTAAAAAATATAATAACAACTCTCTTATTGTTAGATGCAAATACATTTTATTATTGTTCACAAAAGGATTATCTCAAAATTTGAAGATATGGTGTTTGTAGATTATTGCGGAAAAATAATTATCACTGCCTTCTGAGGGAATTTTAAAAGTTTCAAGTCAATATAAATGTTTTAAATTTCTACAATCTTGGGCATTGTTTGCAAGGAATTAACTCGAAATAGATCATTTTTTCGTTAAAAATATTAAAGATATGAAATTCGTCATTTTATAATGGCATTTTGGGTAGACACGAGAATCAAATCATCAACATTTTTACCCAAAATTTTATAGTTTAAATCGCTTAAGTAGGCTCTAATCTACACGTATCTACACGTTGGTGTTAAAAAATTAAATTAGAAATGCGCCAAAGAGTGTTTTATCGGATTTTAAAATCTTGTCATTTTATGGTGGCAGTTTGGGAAAAAAATGATAAAAAAATTATAAACATTTTTAGCCAAAATTTTATAGTTTAAATCGCCTAAGTAGGCTTTAATCTACACGTTGGTGTTAAAAATTAAATTTTAAATGCGTCAAACAGGTTGATTGGATTCGTCATTTTATAAAGGAAGTTTGCGTGGACTAAAAAAAATGGAATTGTGGATTGACTGTAGTTCTACAGACTGATGTTACTACATTCTCCGCATTCGATTTATAATAAATCATAAATAATGAAGACATATTAATTCCTTGGGAGGTCGATGCGCCGGGAAATCCATGGCTGGAAAATCCGGATTTGAATGTATTTATCACAAGAAGTAATATTTACTATAATTTAAGTTAATAAGTTAATTACAGAAGTAAACTTTTGAATCACTTACAGCCCTAGTTATAGCTCACTATACGTGCCAAATTGGGCTCATATTTCTTTCTCGCAAACCGGGAATATTAAAAGATTTTTTACCTATTTGCGATGGTATGCCAAGCTGCCGTGACCAATGTGTTGGCGACTATGTCAACAGGTATCATATCCATAGTTAAGTTTTCGTCACAAATAATACTTTTAATGGCTCCTCGTCCAATTTCCATCATAATTCCTGTGATTCCAGAAACGTTGTCGACCCATCCGGGAAAGGGTTCTTTCCAGGCGCCGGTAACTGAAATAAAAAAGTATATATTTATAAAGGGTTATCGGATTTGTTTCCTGAATAAAAAAAAAAAACAAAACATCGAATTTTATTGCAAGGAAGATAAAACAGTGCAACACATAAAATGCAAACTCCTCGTGTGGAATTTCTCGAAGTACTTATAGAAACTAACAAAACCCCATATGGGTTTTACTAGTTTTAGCTGCTATTGGGATTTTATGGCCTTCGAGAAATTACACACGAGAAGGAGTTTGCACTCGATGACTTCAAAAATGTTGCACTGTGTAATTATTATTAGGTACAAATGCCCTCTACAATTGCACTGACATGATACCATTCTTTCAGCGAAAGTTTTCGTAATGCTTTGAAAAAAATACGCCACAAATCAGCAATTAAACGTCTGATCGTCTAGTCGTAGCAGACTTGTTGACATTCCTTAAAATAGCCCTAGAGGAAACGTCTAATGGGATTAGATGGAAAGACCTCCAATGGAGGCCAATCAACGCTAAGAGACATTTGTTTGACGTTAAATGTCTGCTATATAACATCTGACCCCATCCTGTTGAAACAGTATATCATTTAAATTCTAATCGTTGGTTTCATTCAAAAAGTCTTTCAACATCTCTCGAAAGCGTTGCCACCTTAGTACTCAAAAAAAGGTCCACTATACCTCATTTAATAACCAGGCGGACTAAATCAAATTATAGCCGCGAAAAAACGTTGTTGTGATTGGCTAAACGGGCGCCGTTTTTACACAGGCCAAAATTATTAAAACGGCAATGGCCGCTGTTATGATCAGCTGATCTGTTACCGTTTACTTGTGTCCCACCGGTTCCACGTATTTTGCGTCAGTTTTTGTGTTTTTAACCAGTTATTCCTCCCGTTGAAGGTGTAAGAATCGGTTCTATCAAAAACTCATCCTGCGATCTTCTAGGAAATAGTTATTTCGTTTTTAACTATGGATAGATGCCCAGCACTAGTTCGGAGTCATTTTCTACCCCCAAGAAACGGAAAAGGTTGGATTTGAGGGCATTAACGCTTGTTTAAACACAATCCAAAATTAATACAACAGGCTTTAATACAACAGGCTTTAAAATATACTGTCGTTGTACACACAATTGTCGATTCATTAGGTAAGGGTAGTGCAAGTAATCAAATCATAAACATGTATAATAATTAGGACAGGCTGGCAGTACGGTGTTTCGCAAAATTAAAAAGAAAATTTGCCTAAAATTTATTTATGAATTGTTAAAATTATTGAATAATGTGGGTAAACGAATTTTAAATAATTTGAATTTTACCGCCAAAACATTTCTGGTTACTTTTTTGGTTACTTTTTATAGTGTAAATGTGACTCTCGGCTTTAGTCCGCCTGGTTATTAAATAAGGTATAGTAGAAACTTCATGTTTAGAGAATACGGTAGGACCAAAATCCAGAAGTGATCGTCAAATGATTTAATTTTTTTTATTCTTTGTGAGATAATTTGTCTTAATAAATTTTACTTACCGATTGATGGTCTTACGATGCAGGTTGGTAAATGTGCCGAATATTCCCAAACAATGTGTTCCGCCATGGCTTTGGTCAATGTGTAGGTGTTTGGATGTTTGCCCTAGAAAATTCAAATGAGGATTTACGAATGTTTGATCTTATACTTTACATCCTTGAAATATAATGCGTTGCATTGATTAAAGTAAATGTGCGTGTATGTGAAAATTATAGCAATTAAAATAATGATTCACTTAACATTCACCAGGTACTAACATTGATTATTTATTAGTGGTATCGTATTATTCTATTTGTAATTAGTTCAAATATTGAAAATTAATATACCGAATGTTTGAAGAGTCAAAGTCACTTTTTGCGCTTAAATATTTAAGATAGAAAAATATGATTTATATAAAAGTTGTAGATAATTATCGACGCTATAATCGGAACATATTTTTATGTATAACGGCGAGCCAACACAAACTTATATATTTTTTTAAATGAAACACAAGGTATATTTTTTCATTTTTGTGCGTAGTTTTTAATACTAATTAAACTGACAATAATTTTTATTGGGCTAAAAGCCGTGGCCGGTTTTCTTATGGATAGGATGCACCCAGTGATAAAGTGCTGATTTTCTCACACAAGATACTTCATGATCCAACACTAAATTATCCATCATGCCTATATTCCGGAACCGCGTGGTTCCGGACTTTAAGCTAAAAAAATTAAAAATAAAATTTTTCTCCGGAACGTGAAAACCAAAAATTTTGAAAAAATCTCAGATATAGGATATCTTATGAGGGTTCAAACAAATATTTTTTTAAATTTTATTTCGACATCTATAGGTAACCAAAAAAAAACATTTTTTAATGCAGGGGTGTCAAAGGGTCGAGCCCGTCCCTAGTCGCCCGCCTGAATGATATATACTAGGGATGGACACTATTTCACGTACCTGTAATGTTAGTAAGAGGCAAATTTTGCCGTAACTATGACTGAGTGCTACTGTTTATTAAACTCTAACTGTGACTGTTTCCCTGTTACCCCATTATTAACATGTTTTTTAAATAACATTCGAGTTAACATTTTAAATGAAATAACAAACGTCGTACGTAATAGTGTCATTTTGACGTAAAATTTTAAAAATTATCAAAAAATTGAAGTTTTGGCATCTGGTTGTTTTCAAAAGATTGGCAGATACACGTTTGTAACATAATGACACAAGCAGTTGTTTTCCGTTCCACTTGCTTTGGACTACAATTTGGACATGAACATTCTGGCAAAATTTGGTCCGATAATGTTGGTTCATTTTCATAGTGCGTAAAATGTTTTTAAAATATTTTTAGCTTTCATTTAAAAATCTCATGTAACACCATTTTTTAATGATTATAATTTTTGAACGCACTGTATTAAATTAATTATTCAAAACACAAAATATACGAAATTGGTTGTTCTTTCATTAAGCAATCGCCCTAGAAGTTAATTTTTGATGTAAAATCACACTCTACTCAATTTACATGAAATAACTCAAAAACTATGGAATGCGGCTTTTCGTTTTTTATTGAGCTCAAAGAACATTTAAATCTAAATCTGCCTCCCAAATTTAGAGATGAGGGAATTTCGAGCAATCTCCCTCGAAATTAATATTTGATGTAAAATCATTACACTTTAATGATTAAGTCAAATAACTTTAAAACTAGGAAATGCGTATTTTTTTTTTTTTTTTTTTTTTTTTGTTTTTTTTTTTTTGACTTTGGCAGGCGCCCTTCAGTCACATCAATTGTTTGTACTTCTACTTGGCTAATAATGAGTGGTGAAATATCAACAGGGATACATTCATGGAGATAAAGGTTGTCTATGAGGGCTGTCATGACATATGTTTGTAAAACGAACAGGAGTGAGCCCATGGTAACATATAACAAAAGAGGTTGGAGTGTTTTAAAATGAGATGAGCTTAGAACTATATTTAATTGTATTGTTACCACATAATAATCAGATTATATCTTAATATTGGTGCTTTTAATAAATTTATAAATAGCTGAATAAATAGATACTTCTTCAAGGGATAATAGATGTACCATATTGACTGGGAGGCTTGTGCATTGACTAATGTCTTTTAGTAAGACTTGTGTTTGAGCTATATTCAGAATGCACTCAAAAAATATATGATTAATATCACCCACACATCCACAAGAACAGAGTGGATCTTCTTTAAGATTTAATTTGAATAGATGTTTAGGGAATACCCCATGATTTATTTTTAATCTAGTTATTGTAGATGAAAGTCGGCGAGATAGAGTTTGTTGGGATATATGTGGGATTATTTTAGGGAAGGTAGGATGAAGCTTTTTATACTGGGTGTCTTTAGAGTGTGTCCAGTAATTATCCACTTCTTTTGTTGCTAGTTTACCAATCACAGGGTAGATGTCTGTAGCGGGAATGATGATGGTCTTGTCTATATGGCGTTGGCTGGATTCTGCGGCGAGTTTTGCGAGTAAGTCGGCCTTTTCGTTTCCACTAATATTGCAGTGCCCTTTTACCCAGATTAAGCTTACTATTTGATTTTTTGCTTTTAATTCCCCAATGTTCTTCTTGATATCCATTATAATGTGGTGATTAAGTGTTCTGAGATTGGAACTAGCGATTCCAAGTAGTACTGATTGGGAATCAGTGATGACAGCAATATTCCCAGTTATGTTCTGTTTAGCCCATTCTATTGCTTTTAGAATTGCTGCTGCCTCGGCTGTGAAAATCGACGCATTAGAATCAATGGTTTGTGCAAACTCAAATTTAACATCAGGAACATAAAAAGCGTATCCGACGCCATTATTTGTTTTGGATCCATCAGTATAGATTTTTTTAAATTCACTATATTTATTATTTAAAAGATCTCTCAAGATCATGTCGTTTACTGTGCTAATATCTGTGTAGCGAGGAAAATTTGGTTTTATATTTAAATTAAGGTGGTTATAGGTGTGTGAGTAGATGACAGGTTTAGGGCTGGAGAAATATTTTGGCATTTCACAGACTTCAACAAATGCACCAACTAGTGGTGGTATATTCTTCTTACTCCAATAGATTCCTGTTAACACTTCATTGTTCAAATAGCAGATAGATGTTAAGATATGTTCTTTCTCTAATGATTTATACTTTAGGATTACTTTTCTGGCTAATGACTTCCGTCTAAGAGACATAGGTGGTTCCAGAGATTCGCCTAAGATTGCATGAGATGGCGATGAGTTCATCGCTCCTAAAGCAATTTTCAGTGCCTTAAGTTGGATAATATCAATTTTTCCCAGCGCTGTATTACTTGCAGCTCCATAAATAGTGCATCCATAGTCCAAAATTCCTCGGATGTAGGCCCTGTAGAATATAATTCCTATGTAAGGGTCTGCTCCCCACCAAGTTTTACACAGAGTTTTGACTACGTTAATTCCTTTTTCACATTTACTAGTTATGTGCTTAATATGAGAGTTCCATTGTAGTTTAATGTCTAATATAATTCCTAAATATTTCGTTTCTTTGACCACTGGGAATGTGAAATTAAAAATCTTGATTTTAGTTCTTCTTGGGGGATGATGTCTTGAGAAAAATATAAATACTGATTTCTCCTCGGAGATGGTAAATCCGTTCTTTACCATCCATTCGTTTAGTTTAGTAACTATACTTCTGCACCGTTGAATAGAAATATTCATGTTTTCACATGAGGTGTGAATGGCAAAGTCGTCAGCATATTGGATGCAATTTATATGTGGAGGAAATATTGTGTGGATATCCGCAGTATATATATTAAAAAGAAGAGGAGCAAGGACTGATCCCTGTGGGAGACCTGTATGAGATATACGTGGTCCGATTAGATCTCCGGTTAAATGATCCAATGTGAATACATTTCTCCCTGAGTACAGTGAAACAATATTATTTGCAGCTTTTCTTGGGATACCTAGATTTACCATTTTATCTTCCAATATGTTTAAGAGGACAGAGTCATAGGCACCTTTGATATCCACAAAGAAACATGGATGGTATTGGTTTTTTGAAAAGGAACATTGTATATTGGTTACCAAATCATGCAAGGCATCAAGTGTGCCAAGTCCACGTCTGAAGCCATATTGTCTTATTGGCATCTTATTGTTATTTTCTAGCCACCACTCTAATCTTAGCTTAATCATTCTCTCGAAAGTTTTTATTATACATGATAGCAGAGAGATTGGTCTATAGGAGTAAGGACATGTTTTGTTTTTATTAGGTTTTAAAATGGGAATTAAGACTACGTTTTTGAACTCTTCATAATGATGCATATCAGTCCACCACTGGTTGTAGATGTTTAGAAGATATTCTTTGGCGATTCCAGGTAGATGCGAGATCATGCTGTAGGTAATTCCGTCCAAACCAGGGGCAGTGGAATTGACGTTCTTGAGGGCCATGGTCAGTTCTGCCATAGTAAATGGTGATGTAAGGAAATGTATTTCATTTGATATATTTGAGTTTTGTGAGGGAGGGGCAAATTGAGGGACAAATAGATCTAGGATTGATGTTGAAATATCTGGAGGTACATATTGAAAACCGCTATTATTGCCCTTGCAAGCCTTAATGTTATTCCATATTTTCGTCATAGGAGTATTTTTGTTGATACTGCTGCAGAAATCCTTCCATCCTTGCCTTGCTTTGGATTTAAATAACCTCTTAGTCGAAGCCGCCTCATTGTTCGCACGGAGGAAATTTTCCGATGTCATATTTCGTTTATAATTTCGTAACGTCTCTTTCCTCTGTTTTACTGCATTTGAGCACTCGGCATCCCACCAGGGTGGGGGCTTTGTAGTGTTATTCTCGGATGTATTTTGTTTGGGTATATTTTTATCAGCACTTCTGTTTATAGCAGATATTAATAAGCCGGGGTCTGGATGAACATGTTGGTCAAGCGAAATTACCATATCCGATGTAAAATGAGGCCAGTCAGCTTTATTAGTATTCCACTTCATTGTAGTTGTTCTCTTTTGATAATGCTGTACATTTTTGTTAATCATGATAAGTAGTGGAAGATGATCCGAGCCCAAAGTATCTTCACAAACTTCCCAATTAATCAATGGAGCTAGGTTTGGAGAGGAGATTGTGACGTCAATAGCTGATGGGTTTTGATTGGGAGCCGATATTCTTGTGTTACTTCCAGTGTTGAGTACAGTTAGATTTAGATTGTTTATTGCGTCTACTAGAGTATTACCTTCGTTGGATGATACTGCAGAACCCCACAGAGGATGATGTGAGTTAAAATCTCCGCCGATTATGCAATTACTTTTGATAGGATTCAGGAGAGAGAACCATTCTGATGTAGATGTTTGAATATTTGGAGGTTTGTATATTGAGACAATATGAGTGTCTTTTTTATCAAAGGAAATTGTTATACCGCAATATTCAATGTTGCTATCGATATTTAGCCCTAGAATAAGGTCCTTGTAAGGTATTGTGTTGCGGATTAGAATCATGACTCCTCCTTTTCCATTAATTCTGTCTTTTCTAATACAATTATAATTTTTAATGTTGAAATTGAGATTTGGTTTTAACCAGGTTTCCGATACTATTGCAATATCTATTTTATGCTGATTTATAAAATTATTAAAACTGTGTTTATTTGCTAGAATTGACCTAGCATTCCATTGCACTATCTTGATTCTCTTCTGATTCGCCATTGGAGTTGATTATCTTGGATATGAGATTAATTAAACTATTTTTTAAATCAGAGTAAAAATTTTCGTTTTCCAACAATTGTGGGTGTTGTAAAATACCGTTAAAAACTTCAGTCAAACTCACATTAATAACTTCTTTAAATTTAATGAAATCATCCCTATAAGGATTGGGGGTGACTGGGTATGAAGATGTAGATGGTTGGGGATTAGATAATCTATCGTTTATTTTGCGCCTTTTTGTGCTATTTCCCATGGCGCTCATTTGGTTTGTTTGTTTGGGGTTAATTAAAATGTTATGGTGATTTGGTTTGAGACTACCCGATGATAAGTTGGACGGGTGCCTCGGAATTTCTGTGTGGGAGCCTACCTTATTTTTAGTGGAGAGTTCTGGAAAATCCTCCAATTCGGATAAGCAATAATATTTATTAGCTGAGACTATATTCGCATAGGCTGTGGGATTTTCGGCAATCCTTTCACATTCTTTAAATGACAGGTTAGTGTCTGCCATGATTTTCTTAATTTTTCTCTGTGTTTCATAACTCGCACAATTCTTTGACATAGAATCGTGCCTATCTGATTTACAGTTAATGCAAAATGGTTTTTCAGATCCACAGATCCCTTCATGAGGGCTGGCGCAGTGTCTACAATTTGTTTTGCTGTTACATTGTTTACTTGAATGACCATATCTAAGGCAATTATAGCACTGGATGACTGGGTATACGTAAGTTTCTACAGGGAAGTTAACTGAATTAATTTTAATGTTTTGGGGAAGTTTTAGACCTGCGAAGGTAACTA
This sequence comes from Ocypus olens, assembly GCA_910593695.2. Taxonomy (NCBI): domain Eukaryota; kingdom Metazoa; phylum Arthropoda; class Insecta; order Coleoptera; family Staphylinidae; genus Ocypus; species Ocypus olens. The sequence continues at coordinate 9,931,415 of OU343061.1, forward strand.
TCATAGTTTCGCGAGGGACAAAATCGATTTTGTCGCCATTTTTGACTCTTCGGGTTAGCCTTTTAACCTCTAAAACCTCGAGCGAAGAAATTATATTATTTTTTATGTAATCATTATCGAAACTAGTATCCACCCCGCGAATCAGACCTTTTTTTTCCGTGAAATGGCGTGGGATATATGCAATAAGGTTATTTTTTTTAAACAAATTTGATAAAACTAGTTTATTCGCGGATGCACCGGACGAAGTTAGAATTTTTATGCGGTTCCTACCAATGCAGGATATATCGACTATGTCCTTCTTGATTTCATCATTTCGATGCAAAAATGCACCTACTTTTAGCGGGTGCAGTTTGCCGATGTTTTTATCGCGATGTTCGACATAAATCGCGTATGATCCATAATTATGACCGTCCTTATATGTAAGGTCAACAATAGTGCGCTCTTTATTGTCAATCTCCATAGAATTCGAATCCGCGTTCGCGTTTTTATTAGTGTCGATCGAGATAGTGGAGCTATTTTTGGAGACCGAGTGATCGGGCTCTTTTTGCGCTGCAATACTTGCGGCTAATAATCCGTACAATGGATTTGTTTTGATATTTGTATCTTTATTGTCACCCTTGTTAGAGGGTGGGGTTAATTTATCCTGTACACCAGCCATATTACGGCTGGTGCCGGATTTTAGGTGCGCCAAAGGCGCCTTTTATTTGGTGACTTTTTGTTAAATTATCAATGATAATACAAAGTCGTGATATTCAATTATTATAAATAATTATTAAATAATGAAGTGATACGCTCACTGAGTTCGGAAGATCAGGAAGATCGCTATCGATGAACACTACACACTCGCACGTGTACACGCGTCCGCTACTCGAGCGGAACTGATGCGTATTTTTGGATTTTCAAAGAAAATTTAATTCTCAATCTCTTCGTGATAAATTTGGTGATGTTCCACTAAAAAAAAAATATGAGAAATCGCCCTCGAAGTTAATTTTTGATATAAAATTATCAGTTTCACGATTTTCTTAGACAATGTTAAAAACGCTAAATTTCGAAAATTGACTTTGTTCAGTTAAAAAGGAATTATCTCAAAATTTATAGATGGGATGTTTCGAGATTCTTATGCTAACTTGAAGAATGATATATTTTAAGTAAATTTGAAAAGTTTTAAAGTCGTAGCAATTATTTTTCTATTTCTTATTCAATGTTAAAAACGCGAAATTTCGAAAAAAATTGTTTATTCAGTTAAAATGGAATTATCTCAAAATTTATAAATGGGATGTGTCAAGATTTTTATGCTAACTTAAAGAACTACGTATTTGAAGTAAATTTGAAAAGATTTATAGTCGTAGCAATTGTTTTTCATTTTTTTTATTCAATGTTAAAACGCGAAATTTCTAAAATTTACTTTGTTCAGATAAAATGGAATTATCTCAAAATTTATAGACTGGGATGTTTCGAGATTTTTATGCTAACTTAAAGAGTAACATATTTTAAGTAAATTTGACAAGTTTTAAAGTCGTAGCAATTGTTTCTTTATTTTTCTAGTCAATGTTAAGAATGCGAAATTTTGAAAATTGATTTTGTTCAGTTTAATGGGATTATCTTAAAATCTACGTAAGTGTGTTTCGAGATTTTTATGTAATGTTAAATACTAACATATTTTAAGTGAATTTTTAAAGTTTTAAAGTCGTAACAATTGTTTTTCTATTCTTTCAATCAACTTTAAGAATGCGAAATTGATTTTGTTCAGATCGAATAGAATCATCTCAAAATCTATAGATGGGGTGTTTCGAGATTCTTATGGTATCTGGAAGAATAACACATTTTAAGTAAATTTGATAAGTTTGAAAGTCGTAGCAATTGTTTTTCTATTTTTTATTCAATGTTAAAAACGAGAAATTTCCAAAATTTGTTTATTCAGTTAAAATGGAAATTCAGTTATCTCAAAATTCATAAATTTAAACCATGCATTCCGTAATAAATAGGATTTTTTTTATCTATAGTCCACCGCCTTGCGAATTTTAAATTAGGCAAATAAAGAAATAAAATAAATCTATACTACGATTTATTGTTGGTCAAATTAAACACTTACCAATAGTTTGCTCGATAGGGCTTCGACTGCTTCTTCAGGTAGGTTTTCTATACAGTTTATTATCGAATTAGGGTCATACGGTGGTTTGTAGACCATCTCTTCAATTTCCTTCTTATCTGCATTACTGTAGGCTGTAGACACGTGGACGAAACTCTGAAAAAAAAACATTTGAAAAAGTTATTAATTTTAACATATTGTTCACAGATTACTTTTCAAGTTTAATAAAAATTGATGGAAACATCTCTTAAATGTTTTATCACTGCTACAAAAAATCGTATATGCAAGTACACGATAAATATACTACGTGACATAAAAATCACAGTATAAATCATTTTATTTTCATAATATTTTGTACAATTGTAAAGGAAAACATAGTAAACAAATTACCAAATTTTCTCTTCGATTCAACGAACTTTACGAAAAAAATCTTTGCATAGCATTAGATATCAGTGCTACAGCGCACTATTTTCATTTGCGCAGTCGACCAAAATTTGAAACTAACAGAAGATTTTCTCGCGCTTTGAGCCTGAAAGACACTAGAAAGCGAGAAGATATTTTTAAAGAAATTTTTAATGTTTTTAGTGCTTTTAATCTGAACTGTGAGAATAGTGAGAAGTTTGGGAGTAGTGGCTAAAATAAAATCAGAATTATCACACAGAAATATTGATATAAATAATCTGTTAACATGTCACTGTATAATTCATCAAGAAAACCTGTGTCTAAATCATTAAAATTTAAGCATTCAGCAATAAAAACCCATCCAATTTAACGTTACGCCAATGATCACTATTGTGACCTTGAAAAAATTCGTGAAAAAAACTATATGCGTGTGTTTTTCGTAAAGTTCAATTTAGAACTTAACCAAAAACACACACATACCGGGTGTAACTGAATTCTGGTAGACCCCGAATATCTTTTTTATCTGTATATATCGGGTGTTTCAGACCACCCGTCGCGAAATACAAATTGGATTGACATACAAAAAAATACGTCTAAATTTTTTTTTTGAGCTCTATCTTGTGGTGAAAAATTTAAACCACCACCCCTCCCCCCTGGGGCGGGGTGGGAGGTAACTTTGAAATCTTAAATAGGTACCCCTATCGAATTTTTTTTTTGATTAGCAAAAAAAATTTTTTTTTAATATATTTAATTTTTTTTATTAAAAAAATCCTGTTTGTCGTTGCAAATATTCATACATTACCACAATAGAAAAGAATAGAATGGAATTTGATAATCAAATTAATTTTTATTCGTTTCTACGATATTTTTTTTACAAAGAATTTTTTTTTTCTTATTTCTGACATAAAATTACTAATGACTTCAATCAACGCCTTATTTAAGAGATGACTACGTAAAAAATGTCGTAATCTATCATTTGATGCGAGAAATAAATATAATGCAATAAATGTTTTTGCGAATATAGCGCCATCTGTCGCTCATTGAAATTTTTTAAACCTAATATTTTTTAGCATATAATCTAAATCTGCAATAAAAAATAGGGGTTCCCATTTAAAATTTCAAAATTACTCCCCTCCCTGACCCGGGGATGGGGGGGGGGGCGGTTCACATTTCACACCACATGATAGGGCTCAAAAAACATTTTTGGAGATATATTTTTTTATCTCAGCTCGATTCGTATTTTAGGAGATATTTGGGGTGAACGGGTGGTCTGAAACACCCTATATATCTATTTGAAATTTAGTATGGTGTTTTAAGAGAATAATTTGGGTAGCACGTGGAATTTTAATAAAAATTATATTTCCGGTTCGACCGGAAATGACCTTAACTCTTCTATTTCAAATGGAACACCCTGTATATTTTTAAACAATTTAATTCCTCTCTAAATTCTGAGTTCATAGATGTATCATAAGTGACCCTTTGGTTGTTAGTTTTTTGTTTAAATGTAATTTAAGTTTGTTATTTTTTGTAAATTTAACTTAAATTTAAACAAAAAACTAACAAAAGGTAACTTATGATACATATCTAAAGTCAGAATTCAAAGACGAATTAAATTATGTAAAAATGTATAGGGTGTTCCATTTAAAATAGAAATGTTAAGGTCATTTCCGGTTAAACCGGAAGTGGAATTTTTCTTAAAAATCCACATGTAGACACACTTTATTCCCTAAAAACACTAAACTATGTAAAAATGCAAATGATAGGCCCCAAAGATAATTTGCATTTTTGCATATATCTTTATGAAATTTAGTATAGTGGTTTTAAGGAATAAAATATGTCAATATGTAAACTCTTAATAAAAATTCCATTCCCGGTTTAACCGGAAATGACCTTAACTTTTCTATTTCGGATGAAATACCCTGTATATTTTTACATAATTTAATTCCTTTTTAAATACTGAGTTCAGAGATCTATCATAAGTGACCATTTAGTTGTTTATTTTTTGTTTCAAATTAATTTAAATTTGTTTTTTTTGTGTAAATTTAATTTGAATTTAAACAAAAGGTCACTTATGATACGTCTCTAAACTCAGAATTTAGCGACGAATTAAATTATGTAAAAATATACAGGGTGTTACATTTGAAATAGGAAAGTTAAGGTCATTTCCGGTTAAACCGGAAGTAGAAATTTCATTAAAATTTCACTTTTTGACATACTTTATTCTCTAAAAACACCATACTAAATTTTATAAAGATATATGTAAAAATAAAAATGATATTTGAGGTCTACCAGAATTCGTTACACCCGGTAGAACACCAAACATAAAATAGATATCAAATTTCACAACACCCACATATACATACATGCCAGAATATGCCAGTCTACCTGACAATTTTGCCTGAAGATGGCTTAAAGCCGGAATCTGTTAATTAATAAATAACTATTATTTTTCATTTTGAAAGTATAATGTTTATTGGCGGACATAAAGTGCCGTGTATAGCCCTTGGGGTATAAAATATTGGTAAGCAATAATAATCAACATTTCTAACATTTTTTTTGCGCTGTAGCTCAAAAACCACTAAATATTTTGAAGTGAAACTTTAAAGTCTTATTTGACAATTCCAATTCTTTGGATACATTTTGGTAATTTTGACTTTCTTCGTTACGAAGTACGAGGAAGTATTGTGATTGTGATTTTTTTTCAAAATTTTTTTTGCGAAAATATCCGTTTTGGGGTCCCTAGATGCCATTTTAACAAGTTCTGGAAAAAAAATATTTGTGTCTGTGTGTGTGTCTGTGAGCGCTGTATCTCAAAAACTAATAAAGCAATTGATATGGAACTTTCAACATACGTATTATTTGATAATCTGAAGAACTCAAGATCTTCGTACACCGGAAGTGGGTGTTTACCTTAACTGTTTTTGTTAGACAATAAGATAATAAAGCAATGAGATTATTTTGTTTGAAAACATTTTTCATAAAATCATTGTTATTCGAGAAAAATATTTATTATTTTTTTTTCATTTTTGGTTTATAATTATGCAACGATAATAGTTAAAGCAAATTTATGTTTTATAGTAATCATTGTAGAGAATGCTAAAATGAACAACTCATAACGAATAAGTTTTCTTCGAAATCCCTTTAGTTTTTGAGTAAACTGAGTTTTTGAATTTAAAGTATAATTTTTCCATCTTTTATAATTTTGACGTTTTAAATGTCAGAGTCTACACAACGCTCGATGTACATTTAAAATATGATTTCAATTGAAAATAAACTATGAAAATGTAAATATAAATGGCTATGATACCATCAAGTCGGAGAAAGTAACATGATGGCCACATCACCATTTTTTTAAATTTTGAAACTATAATGTTTATTGGCGGACATAAACTGCCGTGTATGGCCCTCGGGCCTATAAAATATTGGTAAGCAATAATAATCAACATTTATAACATTTTTTTTTTGCGCTGTAGCTCAAAAACCACTAAATATTTTGAAGTGAAACTTTAAAGTCTTATATGAAAATTCCAATGCTTTGGATAAATTTTGGTAATTGTTTTACACTTTAACACAGTTTTTTGTTCTCTTCTGATCATTTAAATATTACAAAAACATTTGAACAAATATTGAAGATATCAAAGAAATTACCATTTCTTGTTTGTGTTATTCGTTGCTCTTTTGTTTATAGCAAAAAATAAAATTGATATATCCAAGGTGGTAGATAACTAAGTGTTAAATAACTTCTATTTAAAACTTTTTTCTCTAAAGTGGATATATACTGAGCTATACGGGATATTCCATACTTTTCGGACGCCCTGTATATTAGTTTTTGAGTAAATCGACTGTAAAGATTGTTATAATTTAGAGGATAGTTAGTCATTTTTATCTTTTACAATTTTGACGTTTCTAACGATAATAACTGGAACGGTATATGATGGCCGCATCATCATTTTCCAAAATATTTATTTGTTTTATAGCGATATAATTATGAATTATAACGTATAATTACAGACCCACATTAGCAAGATTTCTTCTTCCTGTGCTTTTTCTAATTAGCTACTGAGTGATGCTTAATGCATTATGACTCCACAAAAGAGAAAAGTGTGTGAATCACTGAGACGCATCATCATTTTCTTGCAATTATTATTAATTGTAGAATTCTTACGGTAAGTTAGTTCTGCATCCGCTTTCCCCACTGGATTTTACCAATCTCGTGTTGTGACGAGAAATTATAAATAACGTGCGCAAAATGCTTTCACACCTGTTGACCAGAGTGTGGGAGCCTAGGTTAGGGTTGCCAACCGTCCTGGATGTTACGAGACATAAAAAAGTGTCTCATTTGAACAGTTCTGAATATTAAAAATGTTTCACGACGTGCTAAACGAGAACCAAAATCCTTCCAACGACGTTGAATGTCCTGTATTTTATAAACCTGCAATATCGGGTCAGTACAATATACTTCGATGACGCAAGTTTTTCGTGCGCAACTTTTCCGCACAGCTGTCTAACTATAGGAAGTTTGTTAGCGCTAAAGTGGGCGCATATTGATGCCTGTTTTAGCGCCAACTCAATTTCAATAGTACAGAGGACTTCGTGGAAAAGTTGCGCACGAAAAACTTACCAACAGAGAACACTGACACAGTCACTGGCAACTTTCGGTATTCGAAGCCATTCGCTCCATTTTAGGATTTTGTAGTGTTACAATAAATGAAAAAAAAAGTCCTGATTTTTTGGAATACGTCCTGTTTTTCTTAATTCCTGGTCCCGCAAATTCAAGTTTTGAATCTGGCAACCCTAGTCTAGGTATTACAGTATTGCGGTTCTGGCCCGAATACTGCGTGGTTTCAAGCAAATCGACGATCAGTGAAATTTTTAGAAGCGGCGGCTCGTGGATTTTCGTAGGTAGGGCAAAGACAAAGATGTCGCTCGTGCTGCACTATTTACTGTAATAGTGGAAGCAAATATTCCAATGCTTTTTCGGTCAAATTTCTTGGGTTGACTCAACGAACATCCACGAGCCGCCGCTGATTGTTAGTCTTAAAATACTAGAACAGGAGAGCGTGTCACTCCTATGGCAACTGAAGATACCAAAACAGGACAACTGCCAAGATTAATGTCATTCCTATGAACTAGCACCAAAATCGGCTTCTCCTGAAGCATTTAAATAAAAGTGGGAAGGTAATTTTCGATTAGGGAATGTTGCCAAACATAGACAAAATATTCTGAAGAGTGTGCAGAATGGAAACGAGAACTGCCTATTACTTTAGGTGACTAGGTGACTTAGAAGCATCAAGTAAATAATATTAATAACATAAAGTAAATAAATGGAAATATAAATCAAGTTTCATTAATTTCGTGTACTATTATACTGATATAACCAGTATTACAATGTGATATTTTATCTAGTATTCTTAACTATAATTGAGGAGTTGAACTGCAAAACTCAACAAATCCACTTTTATAATTTGTTCAGAAACCGCGAAAAACGTTCAGGAAGTCTATTTGTTGCCTAAAAAAAATGAATGTTTAGCCGCATTTTTAAATATGATTTGTTGCGTTTTAAAAGGTAATTCACACATATTCGGATTTATCTATGTTTGGACAGTAAGAATCGATACCAAGCTCATTTTGGCTCAAAATTGGATTAGTTGAGTTTTGCAGTTCAACTCCTCAATTTTTAATTTATATATTTTAATCTTGACTTGTCCAATATTGTGTTCACAATGAAAAAGACCAATAAATTCTTATTCTTATTCTTATTCTTACTTTTAAGAAAAGTGTAAAGTCCTGAAGGAGAAGCAAAACTAAAAATCACTACTGAAGGATTTGGATGAGCGACTAAAATTTCGAGTTTGGGAAACTCGAATAGGCAAAGTTATTATAATCGAATCAATTTAATTACTCTAGTAAATCAAGTTAACAAATAAAGACATATATACATACATATAAATCTTATTCAGATTAAATTTGCATTTAATTCCAGAAAATAGGTGTTGATTATGCATACCGAGAATGTTGACGCATTTCCATTTAAAATTCAAACTTTATGTAAACAAACTTTCTAATTACCAGAAAGTCCACACGGCTTTACGTAAATTTTTAAACCAAAACTCTTTAAGCTTAAATTGAGGCTGCTTGTGTAACTAACACTTACCTTCAATTGTTTCATTTGGCAACACAGTTCGACGATCGTTTTGGTTCCGAGTGTATTCAGGATGACGGCGTCTTTTAACGGTTCATTGAACCTGTAACAGAATATTCAAAATCATTACTATTCGCACAGATTTATACATAAAGTAATTTATGCTCTCAATCATTTTCTAGGTGATAAAGTTTCGCACAAAAATTCAAATTTAAATTAAATTAAATGTTAAAAAGAATCCCTCGGATAGATCAATGCACTTTTTGGCATGCTCAAAAATAATGTAACGTCACTACTGTTTGATGTGTGACGTCATCGGATTTTTTTAAGGGATCAACCCAAGGAGTGTTCACTCCATACGATTTTTTGGTGCCATATCTCAGTACTACGATTAAACGTATGGTGGCGCTGTCTTTAGTTTTTTAACAGTTTGCCTAAAAACCGTGCCAGCATTTTATGGTTTGCATGTTGGCTTTGTTTTATAAACATAACAACATACATTCAGTACACGTGTTACGTTCGTTCTACTGTTCTGTGCAGTTTTGTGTTTAATTAGAGACAACATTGATTACGTTGAATTTAGTGATTGTATTATTTAATTGGTAAGTAAAAGTAGATTTTTTTTTAATTTATATAAATTCTCATATCAACTTATTGTAGGTATATTACTGTCACTCATAAAATGGAATTGTTGTTGTGTGCTTGGATGTGACGATAGGGTGTTGTGCAGAATAGAGTTTTGCTTCAAGATAAGGAAAGATTTAAGTTATGGGTCACTAATATTTTAAATCCAAAGTTAGAATTAAAACGTCACAAAGACATTTATAGAAGACATAAAGTATAATATTATAATGTTGTTTATATTGGAAGCTTCTACTTCGTTATACATTTTATATAATAAATAAAATTAGTTGAAGTTTGAACAAAGTTTATTTTTCATTACAGTTTAAATAAAATGACTATAGTTTGGGCAATTTTAACTTGCTTTTATCGAAGAAATAATATATTAAAATTACGAAGCTGCCGAAACTATAGTCATGAAAACGAAAAATAAAATTTAGACCTTTTACAAAATAATAGTGTTATAAAAATATATATTTTAAAATTAGCGCCATTTTTATTCCAACCAATAAAATCCACGATCAAATAGTAGGTGGCGCTAAATTTGGTACTAACACTTTTCCTCAATTCTATTGCTTGAGTAGGCAATCTTAATTAATACTTTATCTATGGATCAACCGCACTCGCAGTGTCATGAAATAAGGTAATTTTTTTATAAAAAAATTGAAGCCTGGTTTAAATATTTTTTGACAATTCCTTTTTTATTGGATTGGTAGACATTTCAAGTTTTTACAATATTTTTTACATCACAAAATAGTCACAAACAAGCGAGTTTGATGTAATTCCGCGAAGAGCCAACAAAAAAAAGACTTTTCGCCATTTTGGACTGGATCATCTCGGATAAAAAAAAACCGATGCTAATCTTTAGTAAATTGCATTGATGTATGCTGGATCGGTGTTTTTTTCGTTCTGTTAATTATTTTTTTATACAGCCAAAAAACGAATGTTTGTCTTGCTAAAAAAAAATATTTTTTGTTTAACTCTCCGCCGTTTTGTTATAAATTGAAATGTTACAAAAAGCTCCGATTCAGCACACATCAATGCAATTTACTAAAGATCCCCGTCGGTCTTTTTGATCGGAGATGATCCAGTCCAAAATGGCGATTGGCACCGCAAGAGATCTATTTTTTTTGTTGGGGTTTCGCGGAATTACTCGCTTGTTTATGATTATTTTGTGATGTTAAAAATATTGTAATAACCTGTAATGTGTACTAATCGAATAAAAAAGGAATTATCAAAAAATATTTAAACTAGGCTTCATAAAAATTACCTTGCTTTTTGATACTGCGAGTGCGGGTGACCCCTTAAATGGAATTAGTTTTTTTTTGGCAACTTTTCTAGAGCTTTTAATTATCTTTATAGTCATATAATCATTTTGCAAAAATACCTATCCTCAGCGTTTTAAAAAAAATCTAAATTATGAATTTTGTACAAAATTTTATAATCATTTTCGTACTTAAAAAATATCTATAAAGAGAATCACAAACTCGACAAACTCGACAAACTCGACAAAAAGTGCAAATTAAAAAAAATGCTGATAACGTCACACATCAAACACTAGCGTTGTCACAGTATTTTTACTTTCTCCGTTACGAAGTACGAGAAAGTATTGTGATCGTGATTGTTTTTCAAATTTTTTTTACGGAAATATCCGTTTTGGGGTCCCTAGATGCCATTTCCACAATTTCTGGAATTGTTTTTTTTTGTCAGTGTGTGTGTGTAGGTGTGTCTGTGTGTGTGTCTGGTTGTGCGCGCTGTATCTCAAAAACTAATAGAGCAATTGATATGAAACTTTGAACATAAGTATTATTTGATAATCCGAAAAACTGAAAAGCTTTTGGTAAAATTTCGTAACCCGAAAGTGGGCGTTTACCTTAACTGTTCCAATATTTTTGTAAATATGAAGAATATCAAAAAAATCATTTAAATAAATATTGAAGATAACCAAGAAATGAACATCTTTGGTTTGAAAATATCTTACACAAAATCATTGTTATTCGAGAAACATTTTTGGTTTATAATTATAAAACGACAATAGTTACAGCAAATTTATTTTAATAATAACTTTAGAGAATTCCAAAATGAACAACTTATAAAGAATAAGTTTTTTCCGAAATCTCTTTAGAGTACTTCGTAACGGAGAAAGTAAAAAGTTTATTTTTTCGATTTTTTTTATTTTCGAGTTTTCTTTCCTGACGCGTCACGGGCTTCAAATTGACATTTGTTCTTGCAAAAGTTTATTTTCCGAGGCGTCTTGAAGAGATCTTTCCAGTGATGTGTAGAAACCCGCAATTGAACCAGTTGTTTCTTCAGGAAATTATTTCAAAGCCAATTTTTGAGAAAAGTAAGAAGTTGGGTAGTTTTTCAGGTTTTCGTCAAACATTTTAAATCGCCAATTTTAATTGAATCCGACTAATTTGCCCACGAGGAGCACATATTTGAAAACCGCGTTTAATTTGGAGTTTTCGTTTAGATTCAAAGTCTGAAAAATGGACTTTTTTTAAATTTTTTTTGACAGTTCCTTTTTTATTGCATTAGTACACATTTCAAGTTATTACAATATTTTTTATATCACAAAATAATCACAAACAAGCAAGTTTGATGTAATTCCGCGAAGAGACAACAAAAAAAAGACTTCTCGCTATTTTGGATTGGATCATCTCGGATAAAAAAAAAATTTCTGATGAAAAAAAAAAGGTATACTTCAATAGTCTACGACAATGATTAAAAAAGTTGCATTTTTTGAGCAATAGTTCCAAGGGCTGTAACTTGTGTACTTTTTCAAGTTTTCGTCAAAAATTAAAAATCTTCAATTTTAACTGAATCCGACTAATTAGCACACGAGGAGCACGGATCTGAAAACCGTGTTCGATTTGGAGTTTTAGTTTAGCCGCTACGGCCGTTCAAAGTCTGAAAAATCGACTTTTCTTGAAATTGTTCATTGTGACAAGCTCATTTTTGTGCAATTGAAGATTGCTGATTTTTTTAGCATTCTTGGAAGTTAAAAATGGGCGTTTTTGGCTTTTGAAAATTGCCAATTTTGTTAGTTCAAAATCGTCATTTTTTGACATTAGGAAAAATGGTCATTTTTAGCACTTGGATATTGTCAAATTTGGCAGGTAAAGTGATCTTAGGCCACTTGAAATTGGTCACATTTCCTTATCATTTTTGGGTGTTTGTTTTTTGGTTGAAAATGATAATTTTGGACCGTTGAAAATTGTCATTTGTAGCAGTAAACATTGTCACCGTGGGCAGTTAAATATAGTTATTTTTGAAATGTTTGACAGTTGGTAATAGTCATTGTTGGCAGTTGAAAAGTCTGTGTGCGCTATATCTCAAAAACTAATGGAGCATTTGATGTGAAACTTTGAACATGTCTTATTTGACAATCCGAAAAACTGTAAAGCTTTTGGTAAAATTTCGTACACCGGAAGTGGGTGTTTGCCTTAACTGTTTTTTGTTTTTTTCCAATATATTTCAAAAAAATGAAAAATATCACAAAAACATTTAAACAAATCTAGTGATATATTCATACATTTTTTAACTGGTATATAAGTAAATAGAATATTAAACAAACATTTAAGGCAACAAAGAAATGAACATGTTTTGTTTGAAAATATTTTTCATAAAATCATTGTTATTTTAGAAAATATTTATAACCTTTTTTTCATTTTTGGGTTATTCTTATGAAACAATAATAGTTGCAGCAAATTTATTTTAATAATAATTGTAGAGAATGCCAAAAAGAACAACTTACAAAAAAAAATTTTTTCGATTTTTTTTTGGTTTTGAAGTTTTATTAGGATTTGAAGTATAATTTGTCATTTTCATCTTTCATAATTTTGACGTTTTAAACGTCAGTTTCATCCGATTCTGCAAAACGCTCGATTTACATTTAAAATATGATTTAAATTGAAAATAAACCTTGAAAGTGTAAATATAAATAACTGTACCATCAAATCGGAGATGATGGCAACACCACCATTTTGTATCATGCCAAAAAGTGCGCAATAATGAACAAAAATCGATCTTTATCACCATTTATCTCTTGTTTTAAGATAAAATGACACGTATTAAAAAAAATGTGTAAACAGAATTACGAGCTCTACGAAGAAAGAAGTACTGTGGAATCGAATTGTTTTTCAGACTTATTATTAAATGTATTTTTTAAAGTCGAACACATTGGTCGAGTATAGATATTTACAAACGCGGGGTCCAACCACAATTAGTTTGCGGCTAAGCGAGCAAGGCGATACCTCCCAAGCGATAATGACAAACCGATATGTTACAAAGTGTAATGATATGTAAACGTGCCATTTATGATTGTTTTGCAGAAGTGCTCTGTGTATATTTTGCAATAAAGAGAGTGCATAAATTCAAGAGTTCAATCTCGCACAACCGAATCGCATAACAGTACTTGTTAAAGCTGGTTAGTCGCGACTATATTTTTATAGTAGTTTTTTCGTTTATCGCAGATCCGATTTTTCCGATTTTAAGAATATGGGTAGCACTTTCAATATTTTTGCAAATCCGTGTAAGTGTAAGATGTGGAAGATGATCCGCTGCACCTACAAATATAATTGATCGACCTTCAAGAAACCTCATATTTGAAGTCTAAATTTGATGATGAGGAACTAAGCGAATTTTACAGAACATACCTTTCCGAAGAAAAATATCCACAGCTAAGAGTTTTTGCAAAAAAAATAATTTGCACGTATATATGTGAGCAGCTTTTTTCAATCGTGAAAATTAATACAAATAAGCATCGCACTCGGCTTACAGATGATAATTTAGAAAACACTTTGAGCCAATGTACTAGTGGTATTGACCCCAATATTGATCATCTCGTTTCTCAGCTCTAAACTCAAGTCTCTCATTAATTTTCATTTGATTTTCCTATCTTTTTTTAATTCTAATAAATAAAAAAAATGTGTGAATTTATATCGCCTTTTCTATTCACTACTACCTACTTATTTCTTACCTACGGCCCGCGACCTGATCAAGTCTCGGAATTACGCTCTCGGCTAAGCAAAGGTTGTCCATACCCGCAGTATAGCATATGAAATATAATTTGAATGCTGCATCAACTTGATCTAAACTTAAATTTTTAATTTCGAAAAGTGACCGCCCGAATTGGTTCCAACCCACGACCTCAAGACCCATAAACAGGAACGCTACCCACTAGGTCCCTGCGGCCCCGAATGCCAAATGACCATTGTTATAGATGTTAATATTTCAAAAACACATCGATTTATTTAAAAAAATAAAACGCAGTGGTATGTATGGAATTTCTCCACAACTGTTGTGATGGCTCATCTTAACGCTAGGAGAAAGCACGATGGGATTAATCGTTCGACTTAATCCTGCAATTCTCAATATGAGGTGAAAGTATGCGATAAAACTGGCTCTTGATATTCAGATAACATAACGGTACGCTGCACTCTTGATATTGCTGTCAAAAATGCTACAACTGCAAATTTCGAATTCATTTGAATTTTAGTAGTTAATAAGGTCATTTTAATTAGAATGTAACTACTTATAATTCGTGTTAAAAAAAAACAGGTTGTCTGTTAATTAATTAATGAAATATTCACGCATCCGATGTAGGATTTAAAACGTTCCGTTTTTTGTTGTAGTGAGAAGTAGGTTCTCATAATTATTCATCATGCAAAAAGTTGAGTATTAATTATTGAGATGATTGGGACCGTTACTAGATGGTAATCCAAATCAGAATCTAGATAATTAGCAAATAAAAGCAATGAAGCGTGTCCTACAGCTGCACGTGTGTTGATTTTGTAACTTACAAAATAAAAGACCTAATTAAATAAAATGTACTTACTGTGTTATTATAATTTATTTATTTTTTAAGATTCTATTTAAACGTGTATTGTAACAAAAGTATTCATTCCTTAATTTTAAATGGAGTTCTTCTAATTGGCTAATTGGCAGCCTTAATAGGGCCAAAATGCCCTAGTCCCGATGTGTCCCAATTAAGAGGAATTGACAGTATATGAATAAAGATGGGTGCTAAAACGCCGGACCCGGCGTATTATAAGAGTATAATATACAACGGACCCGACGTATTATAAGAGTATAATACATGGTCTTTATTTTTAACTTAGAACATAAGTATGATTGTTAATGTCTATGTTCTATGTCATAATAATCACCTCAACGCATTGCAATGTAGGCAACCATACTTACACTAGGTTTTATTTAATTGTCAAAATGTATTACACCACCGAAGAAAGAATACAGATAATTAATTGATACAAGAGTGGGAACAGCATTCGACGTGATAGAGATTTGTTTTCGGTTGAGAAGTTTTGAGAGTCATAGCTACATTAAAAAACAAAAGCAGTTGTGGTCCCGATGGTATAACATCGCGAATCATCAAGGCTATTGCTGAAACAGTAGTGGACCATTTAGTCTACATTATAAATGAGTGCATAGACCAAGCAATTTTTCCCGACAATTGTACCTATTCCCAAAAAAGGTGATGCCAACGAATTGGATGACTTTAGACCAATTGCACTAACAAACGTAATTAGTAAAATATTTGAAAAAATTATTGTCGAAAGAATGATTATGTTCCTGGAGAGATATAATGTTATCACAAAATCACAACACGGCTATTGCTCAGGGCGTACCACGGAAACAGCCGCACATGACTTTTTAGAGTTTATTAATAAACATCTTGATGATGGTAAGTTTGTGTGTGGATTGTTCTTTGACATGTCAATTGCCTTCGATTGTTTACAACCCTCATTTATAAAAAATAAAGTATATGCAATTGGTTTTTGGGGAAAGTTCCTTGACTTCATGATATCGTACTTAACCAATCGAAAAATTGTGGTCCGAGTTCACAGAAATATTTCTCCAGAATATGATTTTACTTTAGGGGTACCTCAGGGGACAATTTTGGGACCATTGCTTTTCATTTTATTTACAAATGCAAAGCATTAGTGAAGGTATCAAAGTGATGTATGCTGATGATACCTCTATCGCTATATCATCTGCATCATATGAAGCTATGTGTTCTACTATCTCCATTATATCTAAAGATATTAAAACTTGGTGCGATGCTAATAATATGATACTGAATGAAAACAAAACAGTATTCATGCATTTTCAAATACTTAAAGGTACCCTTAATGCAAGAAGCAATAATTCGGTTAATTTTTCTAATACTACTCGATTCCTTGGTTTACATCTAGATAGAAATCTTAATTGGATTGAACATGTTAAACGGGTATGTTCAATAATTAACAAAAGTTATTATTAAGTTTTGAAACTAAAAAGCACTCTTGGTACAATGGAATTAATTACGATTTACTATTCTCTCGTATATTCGCACTTATCTTGTAATGTTGTACTTTGGGAAAAGTTCAGTCCGCTAAAATTTGTATTGCACAAAAGCGAATACTTAGATTAATATTAAATTTGCGATTTCAAACGTTCTGCAAAGAATATTTTCAAAAATATAAAATACTCACATTTCCTTGTATTTATCTTTATCGGTGTTTGATTTTAGTTAAAACAAATTGGAATTATTATGAGAAAAATTCTTCTAACCATTCATACCTCATAAGAAATGCAAATATGCCAAGGGTTACTGCACATAAGTCCGCAAAATTCGAAAAATCGCCATCATACTGAAGCGCTAAATATTTTGCTAAATTACCAAAGGGCATTCAAGCTTTGCCAATTATAAATTTTAAGAAAACCATCAAATTTTTCTTGAGTAATAAAGCGTATTATTCTATTAATGAATATTTGAATGATGATTTGAAAAAACATCCTTGTTTAAATATTTTATATTCTGTCTATTGTAATTGTATAATTTGTATAATGTAATAATAATGTAATTATTGTGTTGTAATGGTAATGTAATTAGTAATTAACTATTGACATGTACACTCATTTTATTGACAAAAGTACTAATAAATATCTATCTATCTATCTATCTATCTATCTATCTATCTATCTATCTATCCAAGCAGACAAGTTCCATCTATCTCAACAATTTGTAATATTTTCCATCATTTTGACAATACTGGCTGCGTGAGTAATTTTCACATTAAAAGGGCTAAAGGAAATCACATTTTAACGGAAGAGATGAAACTCAACATTTCATGTTACGTAGAGCAGAACCCCATATCATCGTTAAGAGTTATCGCAGCACAGTTTCAAAGTTCAGCTTCCGTTTACAAGACATTAAAATAATTTAAATACAATGCTTACAAGTTTTCAAATCATCAGCAACTATCCAATGATGACAAAGGCAAACGAACAGAATTCTGTGAAACCGTATTCAATTTAATTAATAATAATCAAGAAATTTTTCACAGAATAATATTTACTGATGAGGCATCATTTTCCTTAAATGGTGAAGTTAATCCATAAAATTATAGGTTAGTATTCTTCATTCCTTATCGATACCCATTCTTTACACCCATTCCTTCACCTTTTAGATTTTGGGCGTGCAATAATCCTCGCTTTCAAAATTTTACGCACACACAATATAATGCGAGAGTTAATGTATGGGCTGGACTAATTAATGATACCCTTATTGGTCCTTTTTTTATTAATGGAAATCTAAACAGTAATGTTTACTTAGATCTTCTGCGAATTCGAAAATGCCAGAAATTCATACACTAAACATTGCTGCTCCTTATTATCAGATGGATGGAGCGCCTCCACATTCTACAGCTGAATAATAATAATTATTTAAGTGAATTACTTCCTGATCGCTGGATAGGTAGCTTTGGTCTAATACCTTGGCCATGCCTGATTTGTCTCCAAACGACTTTTTATTGTGAGGGTATCTAAAAAGCAATGTTTATAATAACATCATTATAAACAATACTTCAGAGTTAAAAGATCGTATAATTACTGTTTGCGATGAATTAAGAAGAAATCCGCAACAAATTAGAAATGCTATTCAAGGATTTTATAATCGACTTGGCTACTGCTTAGAACGTGAAGGTGGTCATTTTGAATATTTATTATAATTACTTACGATTTATTTGTTTATTCGTAATAATTTTAAGCTTTCACTGTAGTGTGATAGGTCGACGGGACCTTTGTGTACTTGGTTGCCTGCATTGTCAATACATTCCAATGCGTTGAGGTGATTATTATGACATAGAACGTAGACATTAACAATCATATGTTCGGAGTTAAAAAAAAGACCCTGTATACAAATAAGAGTATAATATACAAGAGGGAAATCGCTTGTCAAACCACAAAATTTTGATAATAATAATAATATTTGGTATACTTTTTTTTGTTTTTCCACAAAAAAATTCATAAAAATTTTACATATTATAAAAGCCGTCCGTAAAATGTACTGGTTTTGAAAGGGGTTCGCGAGTGTAAAAAAACGTTGGCTTAGAGGAGTACCCCGTTACCCTGAACCGCTATTAATATTTTTAATACATATCCAAAATAGTAAATTACCTGACAGTAGCGGCGGAGTGGAATACTATATTAACTTTATCTATTAATTTGGCTTTGTCGATGTCACTTAATCCTAGGTTTGGCAATGATACATCCCCTTCGACCACTCTCACTTTATTAAAACGTTCTGGATCCTTCTCTTTGAGTCTACCAAAGACCTGAAAACAAACATAAAATAAATAAATAATAGTAATTACGGATTCTTCATTTTACAAAAATGTAGACAAGTTAATTTGGCAATATAATATAAAAATAATCATGAAGATGATTGCGATCGTTACTAAGAGTTAATCCATAATATGGGTTTAATAAAACAGTAAGGTTTTAACCACAATTACTACAATAAATTAACCCTTTACACTCGAGTGGAGCACAGTGGTGCGCTCGCGGAAAAAAACCCTAAATGTAAAAGGTTGAAATTTCACCGTTAATTTATGTTTGTCTGATTATCAATTAGTAGTAGTATACTGTACCAAAACTTGCCTTTTTAAATTTGTATAATAACGGAGATACATGTAAATAAAGTTGACTCTCATTTATGTATTTAATTTGGTCGATCTAACGTGAGAATTGGATCTTTTTAATTTCTAGCGATATTTAGCGATAAACAGTGGATGTGTTTTGTTATACATGGTATCTGCATTTGTTTGGCAGTTAATGTTTTTAACATGTATTTAAAAAATGATTTAATTTTCCTTAATAAGAGGTCTTGTTTAGTATTTTTCAGCTTTTGATAAGCATACAAAAAAGCTCCACGAAGCTCCAAGATCTTAGTACCATTTTTGAAAAGCTAATGCATACTAATATATGCTCCACAAAAATGGATTGCAACTTCCGTCAACTTTGGCCACAATAGAATTTCAAAGTAACCCGTAACGATAAAAATACCACCACCATTCTGACACGGTGATCCGGCATCTAGCGGCATCTAGTCTGTACATATGGCATTGACGGCTACAAAGTTTCTTACAATTGTGTGTGACAATGATTCTTATTTTTGATAAAAAAAGAATTTTTTGATCGAGAAGAATAAAAACATATTTTTTAAATGGTGCAGTTTGTAGTCGCGTACCGTGATTTGTGCTATTGTGAAGTGTTATTTCGAAATAATTATGAGTTGAATGACTTTTTGATGGAGAATTATCCGGCATTATTAGATGACCACTTTTCTAAAATATTAGAAGAAATAAAGAAGAGATGTTTACCACATTTCAATTAGAGATTTAAGTCCTGTGCATCGAATTAAAGCAAAATGTATTGAAAAAGTGGCTGGAAAGAGAATTCGTCGTAACTTTGCTCGTCGATGGTTTGGATACTTCTACTGACATCGTGTGCAAGGGAGGGAGACCCAGTAAGACTTTCGATGAGTGCTGTGATCGTGCCAAAAGGTATAAAATAGATCAGCTACGGGACTCTTATTCCCAGAATTTAATCAATGCTGCAGGTACTTCAAATAGTTCCAGTGAAAATTATAAGGTATTTGATGCCGATTCTGCTCTTGCACTTATCACTGCAGCAAAACTTTCGAAATACCAATACGAAATTATCAGGAAAGCTGGTAAACACATTGGTCACAATGTTTTTCCAAATAACCACAGCGTCTTGGAAACAAAAAAACGTTCCAGAAGAGGAAACCGATGTATCTGATTCAAATTTATTTATGACGCCCATTGTACCTTTTCAGATGACATTACCAACAAATGAAAATATTTGTATTTGGAAAAATGATCGCCCATCGTCAACGCGATATTGTAGAGCGGTGCAATTTCAATTTATAAAAGAGACCCCTACCTGATAAGAGAAGAGACTGGCCGCATTAAGAGTGAAATAAAAGTTTTACTTGAAACGGAAGTCATTTTTGGAGCATACTCTCTTAGGGTAAAACATGTCCTCCATTTAATAATGAGCAACGGGAAAGTGGCACAAGCGATAACCAATACACCATCGTCGATGACCTGTGTCATTTGTGGAGCTAAACCATCTGAAATTAACATAATTTCCAAAGTTCCAGTCAAATCATCAAATGAAGGTCCTCTCAGATTAGTAATGTCCACATTGCATACACGGATTAGATTTATGGAATATATTTTACATCTAAGCTACAACCTTGGTTTTATGAGATGGAGAGTAACAGAAGCTACTCGTTCTACGAGAGAAAAATCAAAAAGACGAATTCAGAAAGAATTTATCGAGAAAGTTTGGTTGGTTTAAAACTTGACATCGTAAGACAAGGAACGGGAACAACAAATGATGGGAACATTACACGGAGATCTTTCGGAAACCCAACTTTAACTGCCAAAATAACAAAAATATATCCGATTTTAATACAAAGATTTGCAGTCATTTTAGAAACAATTTGCAGTAGTTTACGAATCGATTCCAGCAAACTTGGTAAATATATGGAGGATACCGCAAAATTGGCTGTAAATATATTTTGGGTAATCAGCACTAATTTTGGTAACATTTCCAATGTCCCACAAACAACATCAAACTCAAAAATATAGCAAAACCTTGAATGCCTTCAAGGCCATCTATTAGCGCCAAACGTGAAGTTATGAGAAAAATATTTACTATTATGTAGAAGCACTAATAATCGGTAATTGTAAACCAGATTAACATACGGAAGATCGTAAAGGTTTATTCGTGTCTGATGAAGTGCAACATATAATTTCGTATAATTAGTTTATTAATACAGTATCGTTTTAAACTGATATGTGCGCAATTTAATAATGTTAAGCTTTATACTGTATGTGTTTTTGTATTAAGAGACCAGTCGAAAATGGAAAATCTGCTTACGTTTAAAATCAAATCTAAAGAATTGTTTATTGTTAAACTCATTTTTAACCCACCAATGGTGACCCACTGGTCTGTGAGACCGGGTTTGTCGAATAACTTTATTCTCCGTTATTATTTTTTGTTGCAATTTCGAGTAGCTGCCGCATTGCAGAGCTTAAATTGATTAAATATCTTTGTTTTATTATCAAAGAGTATACATTAAAAAAACATGAACCATTAGTAACACGTTTCGAAAAATCGTCAGTTGAAAACCCCGGTGCGTGAGACCGGGGTCACCATTAAATTTGCGTCACCAATGGCGGGTTAAAGAAATAAAAACCAAATAAAGTGATATTTCGCCACAGATCCCACAACCTCCACACCGGCAGTCACCATCCAAGACTTTCCTAAACAACCAGCAATACTAGAAAATCGGGGACATTGTAGCAGCAATGCTGCTACCCGTATCCAACCAGGCCGTCATAGTCATGGCAGCCATTCCGCAAGTGATCCTGGCCATAACCTACAATTGAACCGATCATCTGACGGCTGGACTTAAGACACCTGCCCGAATGGCCATCTTTGATTCCAGCCAGAAAAGGCCGGTGGCTGATTAACGCCTAGGGAACTGCTCTATAAATGTTCATATGCTTCTATGTACAACTTTCTGGGGCTGTACTCCACAAAGAGTGATATATTTTTAGACTATTGGCAATACATACACCCGTCAACATGTGCATATAATAATAATAATTTGAGAGGTGCTGAAATCATTTTTATATAAAAATGCAATCTACAGTAAAAAAGTATAATTTTGCGACAAGGTCAAAATGGGGGGAGGTATTATTAGCATAAAGCAATTTTTTGTTCCCAAATAATTTCATAAAATCAAATTAGCCATATATTATAACTGAATTTAAAACAACGCATTACATAACCTATATTGGAAATACATAACATATATTGTTATAATATACTCATTTGAAAAAAGGTGCTAGTCTTTACACATTATTGGTTATGTATGAACCGAGTAGGTCAATATTTTTGTAACTATATTGACATGGAAATTGCAACATCAAGAAGGAGTGGGAATTTTTTGACCAAACTTGCCAGAGTTCAACGTTCAACTATTAAAAGGTATCAATTGAATAAAATTTTACAGAAAAATAACAAAAGGACAAAATGTAAATATATTATTTTAATTAATAATGGATTGGTCTCCCCTATTAGTTAAACACTCCCTCACTCTTCATGGTATTGATTCTAGCAGATGGTCGATTTCCTCTTGAAGTATTATGTTTCAAGCAACCTGTAATTCATGCTGTAAAGCTTGCTGCATCTGCGGAGGATGCAGTAAGTTGGCCAGTCTTCTCCTCATAATGTCCCAAACATGCTCGATGGGCAAGAAATCGGGTGAAAGGGCTGCCGGTGGCAAGAGATTGACATTATCCTATGCAAATCGGTCCCTAAAACGTTTTCCAACGTGGAGACGGCCATTATCCTGCTGTAAAAGTGTGACTTCCAACTGCAGAAGAAATGGTAGAATATGGGGTTCTACCACCTCATACACATATCGCTGGGTGTTCATATTGCCTCGAATGAATACCATTTGAGACTTACTCCCATGAGTTATGGGAGTAAGACCATACCATAATCCACACAATTTAGTGCACAAGCCTCGCAACGTTCAGCATGTCTTCGTCTGACCCTCATACGGCCATCAGCCATCCCTAAACAGAATCGGGATTCATCCTAAACACCACCCTATGCCACTCTGGGTTCTATTGCAGTCGCAACCTGCGTTAGTGGTAACACCAAATGTGATTGATAGGATTGCAAACCGCAAGCACGGATTCTGTGGTAAACCGTTTGAAGGCCTACAGGACAACTTTCATTTCCTAATCATTCATCTGAAATTGATTTGGTACTGGAGAACTGGTCTCTTGCTGCCATAAGTCGAAGATGGCAGCCCTGCACCTCATTTGTTCTTCTTCGCACTCCGCTTTCTCTTCGGCGACGTTCCTGACCCTCCCTAGTCCATGCATGTTTGCAGGGGATGATGGTTGATTGGTTCCGCTTCAAGCGATTTGCAATTTCTCTGAACGAAAAATCACCTCCGCGCAAACCAAGAATACGACGATCTCTGCCGAATTCGCGTAATTGGCGATAATTTCCACGTTGGCGCAATCTAGGCATCACATCCTATGACTTAACTTAAAAAAAAACGATCACAAGCGACAACTATGAAGAACTGAACGAAGAACGAAATCTCGCAAAACATTCAGTTGATAAAATTGTTAGAAAAAACTGACAGAACTGTCTGATAAGTCATGATCACTTAATCGATATGAACGGAATTTTAATCAATTGATCCCTTTTAGTAGTTAAACGTTTCTGGCAAGTTTAGTCCAAAAATTCCAACTCTTTCTTGATGTTGCGATTTCCATATCACTGAGTATAATTGACTTTTTGTTTAGTCGGCCACTAACAACGGAAGAGTTATTAACAATCTTAGAAGAGTTGGACTATGAGGAAATAAGAGACGCAGAAGGAATAAATATTACCGTAAAAAATAATCAAAGCAGTTCATGAACAAAAAGGAACATGTCTTTTCTTAATTTGAAAATATACGCCGACAAAGTCAAATTGTAAGTTTTTTTAGGAACCAAGGAAAGATATGCGGCTTTTTGTTCATGGCCTTTCATTCATGGCCTGCTTATCTCACGGTACATTATTTCCACCTAAAAATTAAAATGATGCGAATTAAGATGATATACCTGAGGAAGAATTAAAACATGAGAATAATATTCATCAAATATGTTAAGGTATTTTGGCCTGACCGTATAAAATACAAATCATTGTAAAAAGTAAAGAAAAACATTATGAGTGCATGGCATGAAAGTCCTTAGTATCTAATAATTTTTTTCAAGAACCTACCAGTTCTGAACCTAAAGTATCAAATGAGTCCCACTAGAAGCAAAGAAATATACAAAAGTGTAAAAGTAGCAATAACTTGGAAGAATATTGATTTTCAACCCGAAACTATTCAAGAAGTCCATTTAAAAGTTAAAAATAAACTACACACACAATCTGTGATCACTGAAAAGATGTTGAAAAAGGTGATTCACTATTGCACATTTTTTTAACTATTTTGGGATATCGATTTGTCGGGAAAGTGAAAAATACGTGAAGTAGAAATATGGTGACAATAAATTTACTACAACTGGTGAAGATTTGTACAAGGCTTTAGCAATTTTACTTGTTTCAGGCTATAATAAATTGCCGAATAGAAAGTTGTGCTGGAAAATAGAAGCTGATCTCCACAATGCAGCTATTTATTTGGTCATGTCTCAGGATTTATTTTTATAAATATTTAAATATCTTCATTTTTTGTCATAATAACTAGTGATGGGCAAGATAGATAAAAAAAGATCATTTTAAGCCGCTCGATCTTTTCAAGCCGCTCGATGTTTTGATCGATCAAAGCTGCTCGATCTTTACGAGCCGCTCGATCTTCACAAGGTGCTCGATCTACTCGAGCAGATCGAGCAAAAGATCGAGCGGCTCAATACATCAACTTGATCGATCTTTGAGATACTCGATCTTGCCCATCACTAATAATAACGTAGCTGACAAAAGTAATAATTGTGGTAAAGTTGGATAAAATATCTTCAAAGTTTAGAATACGCTCAAGCACAGTCTACTGTGAGGTCTTTCGATGAAGCTATGAACTTCAATGAAGTTTGTAGTTTATATAACTTCAGTCGGCATAAGAGTGGTGGAAAGTCCGTCAGCTGGACCGCAAAAGATGCCGCGCGCTCAATGCTGCGCTTCACTTCGGAGGCCCAACTGACGGTCTATTCACTATTCTGGTGACATCTGACGATTATTTTCATGTTATGTGAACCACAAACCGTCACCTGAATGAATGTCAACCTGCATATGACTTCATTTTCACAGTTTACCGCGTAACTGACGGACATTCCACCCCCAGACAAGGGTCTGACGACTGCATAAAATAACTAATCGGAAAACTTTTCTTGGCAAGTTCTGCAGCATACCACACCGCCAGCGGAGGGTCTGGCGGTCGCATACCTTATGAACAAAATAGGAACTACCAATGGTATAAAATCCAGCGTGCATAAAATGACTTGATTAAAAATGTCACTACCTCCCGGACCATTGCGGTTCAATCTCCAAATCAACAGTTAATGTACCTTAGTCTTCACTAATTGCAAATTACAATTTAGGTATGGGTGATGTTGATATATTTGATCAGTTCCAGGGAACTCATAAAATTCATATTTGAAGTAAAAAATGTTTGGCCAATGCATTGTATTGACTTGTCGTAAGAGGCCACTGAAGTGCCTTCTGTCCGAAGTCCTACCTAACCATTTCCCATCTAACAGCCCATGTCCGATCAGTGCGCCGCTCGTGAGGCCGCGACACACATTGACCTTGGTTATGGGCTAATGCCACGCAGGGTATTGAACTATACAAAATAATTTTGCATGTTATTAATAGAACTATTATTGATATAACATTGGTTTAGATCGTACTAACTTGAAAATTATTTTTAATTAAATTTGAAAACTTTAAACTGTCATTTCCCAAAGTTACAATAAGTGATTTGTTTTTAGTCTTTATATAATATTTAATTTTGCAGAGTTGCGAACAGATTCAATATTTATATATTCAGATTACTTCTCCTCTTTATTTAATTTATCTAACGCTTCTGCAACACGTAATTGTTTTCAATTTTAAATACAAGTTTATTCAATACCTAATTAGTATAAATTTTAATGAATTATTTCCACCGTTCGAAATAATAATGTTCAATCAAGCAAGAACAATCGTGACCGCAGCAATGTATAAAACCACGACAATTGCGGCTTGCAAGAACTCGTGAGAGGATATCGTGGATAAAGATGCAAATTTAAATAATACTGTCTCAAGGATACATTTATTCCTTATATGTATAACACATTCCATTTTATACGTTTCCTTACGGAGAAATAGAACTTACAACTATGGAAGTCCACAGATAACACAGGCCGACGATAGAAAACTGTTTTAATGATTTACCTGGTTCTTATGTTTTTGGGTGTCTCGAGTCCAAAAATAATATCGCCCACATTTTTTTAATATACGAAATACGTGAAATTGTGGTAAAAACATAGTAAGTGTTTTATTCAGTGTTTCTATAATGAATTACCACGTAGTACCGCTCGCAACCATCACCATGACTTGAAATTAATTTTTATTTAATATCTGTGCATGTTTAATTCACTACTAAAACCTACAGTAAATCTAAATATAACTAGGTTGGCAGTATTGGCAGCACTGTTCTTTGTTTTCCTGCTTAGTCAGTGAACATAACCTCACTTTTTAGTTGTTTGCCAATGTGCTCCAAGTATGACTAACCGTGGTTGCAAAAACTGTTCTAATAATTTTTGTTACATTTGTGGGGATTTTGTAGTGAAGAAACTTCAACGAAACATTACAGACTTTAAAAAAGTAAACTTTACATATTTTGATCAAGAAAAACATTAAGCAAGGTTTGCTAGTTTGTGTTGAAGACCTCAGAAAATGGTCTATAAAAGCAAAAATAGCTTTTAGATTTGCGGCACCCATGGTATGAAGAAAATAAAAAATCATACAGACGATTGTTATTTATGTATCATTGATGTTACTGGATGTCAGGGGCGGCTCGTTGTAAAGAGCCAAGGCGTCATGGCATTACCTGTAGTTTCAAAAAATTTGAATTAATTCTTAAAACACTTTTTCACCAGTTACTTTGGTCTAGGAAGATCAATCGTTCTTTCTTTCTTCAAAAAATAAGGAGGGCGGGGGGAGTCTATATTGTATAAGTGTTTCTACCATCTACATGTTCCACGAGCCGCCACTGATTATAGCTGGAAACAAAATGAGAACCATCAAAAGTTGAAAAACAGAGAAAAAATTGCAATCTGCGCTTATAAAAATTGTAAAAAATTCATTTCGGTCAAGGTAACCTTCAAAATTTCAAAATGCATCCAGAATCAACCTAACTTTGATAATACACTTCAATATTTGACACATCGTGGCTGGAAACAAAATGGCAACTATCAAAAGTTGAAAAACAGAGAATAAATTGCAGTCGGTACTTATAAAAATTGTAAAAATTTCATTTCGGCCAAAGTAACCTTCAAAATTTCAAAATGCATCCAGAATGAACCTAAATTTGATAATCCACTACAATATTTGACACATCGTGGCTAGAAACAAAATGGCAACCACCAAAAGTACAAAAGGTGAGAAAAAATTGCAGTCTGCGCTTATAAGAATTGTTAAAAAATCATTTCGGCCAAAGTAACCTTTAAAATTTCAAAATGCATCCAGAATGAACCTAACTTTGATAATCTACTTCAATATTTGACACATCGTGGCTGGAAACAAAATGGCAACCATCAAAAGTTAAAAAGGTGAGAAAAAATTGCAGTCTGCGCTTATAAAAATTGTAAAAAAATTAATTTCGGCCAAAGTAACCTTAAAAATGTAAAAATGCATCCAGAATGAACCTAACTTTGATAATCCACTTCAATATTTGACACATCGTGGCTGGAAACAAAATGGCAACCGTCAAAAGTTGAAAAGCAGAGAAAAAATTGCAGTCTGCGCTTATAAAAATCGTAAAAAGTTCATTTCGGCCAAAGTAATCTTCAAAATTTTAAAACGCATCCAGAATGAAACTAACTTTGATAATCTACTTCAATATTTGACACGTCGTGGCTGGAAACAAAATGGCAACCATCAAAAGTTGAAAAGGGGAGAAAAAATGCAGTCTGCGCTTATAAAAATTGTAAAAAATTAATTTTGGCCAAAGTAACCTTCAAAATTTCAGAATGCATCCAAAATAAACCTAAATTTAATAATCCACTTCAATATTTGACACATCGTGGCTGGAAACAAAATGGCAACCATCAAAAGTTAAAAAGGTGAGAAAAAATTGCAGTCTGCGCTTATAAAAATTGTAAAAAATTCATTTCGGCCAAAGTAACCTTTAAAATTTCAAAATGCATCCAGAATGAACCTTACTTTGATAATCCACTACAATATTTGACACATCGTGGCTAGAAACAAAATGGCAACCACCAAAAGTACAAAAGGTGAGAAAAAATTGCAGTCTGCGCTTATAAAAATTGTTAAAAAATCATTTCGGCCAAAGTAACCTTCAAAATTTCAGAATCCATCCAGAATAAACCTAACTTTGATAATCCACTTCAATATTTGATACATCGTGGCTGAAAACAAAATGGCAACCATCAAAAGTTGAAAAACAGAGAAAAAATTGCAGTCTGCACTTATAAAAATTGCAAAAAAATCATTTCGGCCAAAGTAACCTTCAAAATTTCAAAACGCATCCAGAATGAAACTAGCTTTGATAATCCACTTCAATATTTGATACATCGTGGCTGGAAACGAAATGGCAACCATCAAAGGTTGAAAAGATGAGAAAAAATTGCAGTCTGCGCTTATAACAATTGTAAAAAAATTAATTTCGGCCAAAGTAACCTTAAAAATTTAAAAATGCATCCAGAATGAACCTAACTTTGATAATCCACTTCAATATTTGACACATCGTGGCTGGAAACAAAATGGCAACCGTCAAAAGTTGAAAAGCAGAGAAAAAATTGCAGTCTGCGCTTATAAAATTGTAAAAAATTCATTTCGGCCAAAGTAACCTTCAAAATTTCAAAATGCATCCAGAATGAACCTAAATTTGATAATCCACTACAATATTTGACACATCGTAGCTAGAAACAAAATGGCAACCACCAAAAGTACAAAAGGTGATAAAAAATTGCAGTCTGCGCTTATAAAAATTGTAAAAAAATCATTTCAGCCAAAGTAACCTTCAAAATTTCAGAATGCATTCAAAATAAACCTAACTTTGATAATCCACTTCAATATTTGACACATCGTGGCTGGAAACAAAATGGCAACCGTCAAAAGTTGAAAAGCAGAGAAAAAATTGCAGTCTGCGCTTATAAAAATTGTAAAAAATTCATTTCAGCCAAAGTAACCTTCAAAATTTCAAAATGCATCCAGAGTGAACCTAACTTTGATAATCCATTACAATATTTGACACGTCGTGGCTGGAAACAAAATGGCAACCATCAAAAGTTGAAAAGGTGAGAAAAAATTGCAGTCTGCGCTTATAAAAATTGTAAAAAATTCATTTCGGCCAAAGTACCCTTCAAAATTTCAGAATGCATCCAGAATAAACCTAACTTTGATAATCCACTTCAATATTTGACACATCGTGGCTGGAAACAAAATGGCAACCATTAAATGTTGAAAAGGTGAGAAAAAATTGCAGTCTGCGCTTATAAAAATTGTAAAAAAATCATTTCGGCCAAAGTAACCTTCAAAATTTCAAAATTCATCCAGAATGAACCTAAATTTGATAATCCACTTCAATATTTGACACATCCTGGCTGGAAACAAAATGGCAACCATCAAACGTTGAAAAGCAGAAAAAAAATGCAGTCTGCGCTTATAAAAATTGTGAAAAATTCATTTCGGCTAAAGTAACCTTCAAAATTTCAAAATGCATCCAGAATGAACCTAACTTTGATAATCCACTTCAATATTTGACACATCGTGGCTGGAAACAAAATGGCAACCATCAAACCTGGAAAAGCAGAAAAAAAATTGCAGTCTGCGCTTATAAAAATTGTGAAAAATTCATTTCGGCTAAAGTAACCTTCAAAATTTCAAAATGCATCCAGAATGAACCTAACTTTGATAATCCACTTCAATATTTGATACTTCGTGGCTGGAAACAAAATTGCAACCATCAAAAGTTGAAAAGCAGAGAAAAAAATGCAGTCTGCGCTTATAAAAATTGTAAAAAAATCATTTTGGCCAAAGTAACCTTCAAAATTTCAAAATCAGCCACCACATATTGATGATGTTTTACTTGATGAGTGCAGTGAACCTGAATCTGTTGAAGGTGGATGATACGTTACAATTTTCTCCAGAACCTCAGGACCCAGGTCGAGTTAAATGATTTGGTAAAATATTTAAGTTTGATTAAAGGAAACGCAGGCTAAAAGAAAAGTATTTGTTGGCATCTGGGACATCTATATACCATTATAGAGCAAGAGATAAGCAGTTCGCTAAGCTTATTTTAAATTATCGACTAGTTTCACCTTATTTTAGCATTACATTTTTTTTAATACAATAATAATTTAAATTCTTCACTGAAATATTAACCAAATTAGTACCGACAGAACAAGTAATCTATACCGAGTAGTTCACGCGTTGAATTTGAAATTAACTAGAACTTACAGGATTCTTAAATAGCTCCTTGAGCCTTTGCTCGACGTCCATGCCGCGTTTTGCCCTCATTAACAGGTAAACGGTGTCGATCGATTCACAGGACCTCAACAGTTTCTCCAAAAGGGCTTTGCCCACGAAACCGGTGCCGCCCGTGATGAAGATGTGCGCGTCGCGGTAGAACTCGGAAATGTTCTTGGAACTGAAGTCCGCCATCCTGATATTGTCCTTGATGCAGTGCAGATTGAAGTTGTTGTTATTGTTGTTGTTGATGCAGTCCGGGTTGAGGTACAGCGTCTCCGCTGGTGGTTTCTGTGGTGTTGATATACCCATATTTATCTGAAATGTAAACGAGGAAATTAAATAAGGGTCGGTGTGGACATCATAAAACTTTCTCCAATTTATTATTTTTTTTTTATTTTTCATGCTAAAATATTTATAAAAATTTACACTCGTCAAACAAATAGGAATTACACATAAGTGTGATAAATAATAAAAATAAATTTAGTGGTATAATAGTATATTGTACAACGAGCATAAAATGATGGCTATTAATCACGAGAACGATGTTTGCGAAACGAGCCGTAGGCGAGTGGAGCAAATGGTTTGAGTGATTAATAGCCATTATATGCGAGTTGGATTTTTTTACAAACGGGAGAAAAATTCGAGTTCTCAGCTGTCGAAATCGTGACAGAAATAATATCCCTCTCCCAAGTGAGAGAAATGATTACTTTTCTCCCTCGGTTGAGAAGTATAACACCTACTTCTTATTTCTTAAAAGTTAATTAGCGAAGTTTTTCTAAATTATTTCAGATGGAGCTGATCAAAATAAGTCTATAAATTAATTATTTGCAACTAAAGAATTACTCCGTACAATCGTTTTAATTATTTAGGGGATTCAACAGGACGAATACATTCTTTGCATAGCCCATTTATAGGGCCTACATGTTTTCGGAAAATTGGTTTTACAATTAAATTCTTCCCATGTTAAATCCTCCCGGAGTTTTTAAAATGGAAAATGCCCGAGATTCGTGATGCGGCAATGGTAACCTTTTTGTGCAGATTTCAAAATCTTATCAGCGCGTCTTCTCTAATCAGAATGTAGCTGGACCAGTTTGGTCGTCGCCGTTGCGAAGAACGTGCAAACGCTCTCAATATTTTTTTGATCATTTTCACCGCGGAAAAAAATAGAAGTTAGCGTTGATTTTCCCAAACTAAGCGAGTGTGTGGATTGTGTCAAGTGCTGGATTGGTAGTGACGGGTTTACAGGATTTAATGCCGATTTAGTTATTTTCAAGTGCTAACGACTGCTACAGTTTCAATTTGATTTTTTTATTTTCAAGACGACGGTAAACCGTTATATGTATTAGTGTACTTTTCTGTTCCTTTCGATTCATCCCGAAGGGAGGAGGTAGGGTACCTTCACGGGAACTTCAGAATACCTCTTTAGCAAGTCTCGAGGGGACAAAGGTATAGCAGTACAACTTTTTGTATTTTCTAGTTTTTTAATAAGGGATTCTATAAATAAATATATATAAAAATTATAAATATCACGTTAAATTACTTTATCCAAAATCGGGTGTAATAAGCGAATTACTGCGAGAGATTATGAATGCTTAAATTCTTTAAACTCAAGAATAATATTTTGCCATGGAAAAAATCATTCTTGAGTACAAAGAGCTTAAGTTAATAATGCTTTAAACTTTTACATACTAAAGTCAAAAGAGTCTCTTGCCATCTTGTTAAATTTTAATGTCAATAAATTGTTTTTCAAAGCCACCTTCGATTTTTATTTAGTAAAATGGCTATTAAAATGGTTGATAAAACGAGTTTTCTGCAAATAACTTTTAATGCGTTAGGAATTGGGACATGGTTGTTATTAGGAAAAATGTTTGTTTTTTAATTCTGCATGGAATGACATAAAAATATACAGGGGCTCCAATTTAAAATAAGAAAAATAAAGTGCTTTAAAGTTTGAAATGTTTGACACTAAATTTTGGACACCCTGTATAATTCATATTACTCAAACTTGGTTAATGGGACCATCAGACCTTATTTAATAAGTACCTTGTATGATTTTAATAACAAGGCACTATTTTTATTTTTTATTCATTTTTTAAACCAATAGTGCAAAACTGATTTTTTTTAGTTTGAATTTTTTTTTGCTGATATCCCTGAATAGATTTCAATAAAATTATAGGAGTATGTAGGCAATCATAAAAGGTACCCAAATAAGCGATAAATACATAGCATGTAATTTAAAAAAATATATATCATCATGACGTCACGCTTTTTTGGGACACCCTGTATAATCAAAAATATTTTCCTGAAATGCATTCTAGGATGCAAATTTATTTTGCAAAATATCAAAATTTAAATAATAAATAACAATTAATCACACTTTATTTCCTCAATATTCCTTAGTCAAGTTTTTATTGAAAATTCGAAAAATTCTCTCTTTGAAGAATTATTTTCCAACATTTTATAGGATACTCGGGTGATTTGCACTTTAAGGTCTTAACGCAAAGAGACGTTTGAAATAGTTATTTTTGGACTTACCATATCCTAAAATAAAAGATTTTTTAAAGTATTTTACATGTTTTATTGCAGTGGTGCGCAAACTGTTTACATTTCCCCCACTTTGTGCAAAAATTTGTCGCGACCCCTGGGTCATAGGTAAAGTGAAATTATAGCTTGAATTTGCCCTTATGTTTCTGAATAAAAAAAAATTAAACAAAAGATGTTCATTTCTTCGTTATCTTCAATATTTGTTTAAATGTTTTGTAATATTTCTAGGCTAAACCTACTTTTAGTGTACGAAATTTTACCAATTTTTTTTCAGTTTCAGATTCCTTTTTGTTTTTTACAATAATTTTTTCAATATGGAAAATGTTGCTAAAACTTTTAAATACAAATTGAAGGCAACAAAAAATGAATATCTTTTGTTTGAAAATATTATTCAACAATGATAGTTTTCGCCAAGAAAGAATTTTGTTTTTTTTTGTTTTTTGGCATAGGTTTGACCATTCAGCCCCTAACGATGACAAGAAAGAATTAATTTAAATTTTTGCTATTTATAGTCTATAACTATAAAATGATTTCTGTTACATCAAATTTGTATTAATAATAATTGTAGAGAATGTCGAATCGGACAAATATAATTAATAGGTTTTTTTCAAAATATCATTCATTTCGAGTATCTATCATAGTTTTGCCTTATATTTTCGATTTTTTTGGTCTAAGTTTGTTTTCTTTTGCCATTAATTTTTTTATTTTGGCCTAAATTTTTGATTTATTTGTTGTAATTTGCGTTGTCTGCATTTTGCATTTTTGCATTTTTGGTCTACATTTTTATTTTTTGCCTCTGTTTTAGATTTTGCAACCTATATTTTTTATATTTAGACACGAATTCTTAAGTTTTTGGCCTACATTTTCTACAAAGTTTTTATTTTAATTTTGGATCATTTATTTAATTTTATATTTTTGATTTTAATTTAGGCATTTTTTTATTAACTTGGTTAAAATTTGACATTTACTTAAAAAAAATATAGGCATTAGAGAATGATTTTGACCAACCACTTATTTTTTTATTTTGTGGCCTGAATATTTAATTTTTAGACCTAGAATTTTGATATTGGCCTATATTTTATATCTTAGGCATGTATTTTCAATTTTCTTGCTCCACATTTTTACTTTTTCCGTTACGAAGTACCAGAAAGTATTGTGATCGTGAAAATTTTTTCAAAATTTTTTTGCGGAAATATCCGTTTTGGGGTTGCTAATGCCATTTCAACAATTTCTGAAAAAAGTGTGACTGTGTGTCTGTGTGTCTGTGTGCTGTATGTCTGTGTGTCTGTGTGCCTGTGTGCCTGTGTGCCTGTGTGTCTGTGTGTCTGTGTGTCTGTGTGTCTGTGTGTCTGTGTGTCTGTGTGTCTGTGTGTTTGTGTGTCTGTGTGTCTGTGTGACTGTGTGACTGTGTGTCTGTGTGTCTGTGTGTCTGTGTGTCTGTGTGTCTGTGTGTCTGTGTCTCTGTGTGTCTGTGTGTCTGTGTGTCTGTGTCTCTGTGTGTCTGTGGGTCTGTGTCTGTGTGTCTGTGTGTCTGTGTGTCTGTGTGTCTGTGTGTCTGTGTGTCTGTGTGTCTGTGTGTCTGTGTGTCTGTGTGTCTGTGTGTCTGTGTGTCTGTGTGTCTGTGTGTCTGTGTGTCTGTGTATCTGTGTCTCTGTGTGTCTGTGGGTCTGTGGGTCTGTGTATCTGTGCCCGTCGTATCTCAAAAACTAATACAGCAATTAACATGAAACTTTAGATATGAGTCTTATTTGACAATCCGAAGAACTGAAAAGCTTTTAGTAAAATTCCATACGCCGGAAATGGGTGTTTACCTTAACCGTTTTTTGTTTTTTTTTCAATAATTTTTTAAATATGGAAAATATTACGAAAACATTCAAACAAATATTGAAGACAACTAAGAAATAAACATCTTTTGTTTGAAAATATTTTTCATAAAATCAATGTTATTCGAGAAAAAAAATGTTTTTTTATTTTTGGTTTATTAATATGAAACGATAATAGTTACAGCAAATGTATGTTAATAATAATTGTAGATAATGCCAAAATCAACAACTTATGAAGAATACGTTTTTTCGAAATCTCTTTAGTTTTTTTATTAAACTGAGTTTTTGAATTTGAAGTATAATTTTGACGTTTTAAACTTCATTTTCATCCGAGTCTACAAAACGCTGGATGTACATTTAAAATATGATTTAAATTGAAAAGAAACCATGAAAGCGTAAATATAAATGATACCATCAAGTCGGAGAAAGTAACATGATGGTCACATCACCATTTTTATTTTAGGACTTAAATATTTTATATTTTGGCCAAAATTTTAGGCTTAAATTTTCGATTTTTGGTCTGATTTTTGGATTTTTTTGGCCTATATCTCTTATTACTTTTTACGAGTAAATTTTTAATTTTTTATTTATTGACCTTCATTTTAGTTTTTTTTTTAAATTTCTGGTCTGTATTTTAATTTTAGGCTATTTACTTAATTTAACTTTTTGATTTTAATGTAGGCGGCGATTAATTGTTTAGAGTTAAAATTTGACATTCAATTAGAAAAATATAGTTGTGAGGGAATTGTTATAACCAATGACTGGATTTTTGACTTTATTGTCTGAATTTGGATTTTGGCATATGTTTTAGATCTTAAGTGGGTATTTTCAATTTTTTTGCTCCATATTTTTATTTTAGGGCCTAAATATTCGTTAGTTGGTTGTTACTAAACCTTTATTAAAACCTGGTTTTATACAGGGTTTTCTTCCTAGTTGTCTTTCCTGATGTGACAAACAAAGGGAATCCATATTCTATTACCGGTCGACACAGCATTTTGTAAATTAATATTCTTTATTTTAGCCAAAATTCTCAATTTGCTTGCTGAAATTTTTGATTTTTTGGTACGCATTTTTTATTTTTAGGCACAAGTTTTCGAATTTTGGTCTAAATTTTCAATTTTCTAACCTGAATTATTTATTTTTATATACGATTTTTTGCTAATATTTTTGAGTTTTTTGGTTTGAATATTTTATTTTTCGCCTAAATTTTTGAATGTTTCGGCCTGTAGTTTCAAGCTTTTTGTTTTAATTTTAGGTTATTTCTTTAATTTCATATATACTGGTGGAAAAAAATTAAACACTTGAAATTCGTGAAATTTCGACCGCCATAACTCGGCGTATTTTCTATCGATTTTGATGAATCTGTGAGGCCGAAAAACTTTGAAGTGTCTTCTTTAAAGTCATGCATGCGAACTTCAGCGTAACCACTTCAGCCTCCCTGTAGCACCCCTGTGAAAAAAAATGTTTTTTCAGGAAACCAACTTTGACGATGTCTATAGAGTTGGAAAAAATTTGTCGACTCGATCCACCATAAAGGCATTAAAATTTGATCAATTCCCTATGCAGAACTCGAAGAACGAAGTTCTTACAACGATTTGGCACCAAGTTATGGGTGTTTGAAAAAAGTGCATTTTGAGGTTTTTCGCACATAGTTCAGTGAATTTTCAACCAAATTTGATGATTCTTTCTGGAAATTATCTTATTTTGGCCCTATTGTAAGGGAGTAAACTCAGATTGGAATGATCCCTTTTCGAACCCGTCAACCCCCGAACAAGAAAAACACGTTTTTGGGCAAAAAAACGTCCAACTTTGGCAACGTGTACCGAGTTGGAAAAAATGTGTCGACTTGATCCACCATTTGTAAATTATCTAAATTTTTACAAATTTCAAGTGTTTCATTTTTTCGTCAGTGTAGTTTGTTTGTTTTTATTGGACGAATGGAAAAATAGACGAATGGTGGTGAGTTAGGCTCACATTTTTTTGACCAAAAATAAAGTTTTTTGTTAATGGAGTTCTAAGGTACAAAATGCGATATTCATGATTTCGCGCAAACAATGAATTTTCGTGCATACCTTAAAGGACATGCAAAGAAAATTTCATTCGTGAAAACGAAAACAATTTTGTCGAAAACTTCGGACTTAAAAAAACCACAAAATTCGCTTTTCTTCAAACACCCATAACTTTGTGCCAAATCATCGTAGGAACGTTATTTGAGTTCTGCGCAGGTAATTAAAGACATTTCAATGCCCTTTTGGTGGATCGAGTCGACACATTTTTTCCAACTCGGTACACGTTGCAAAGTTGGACGTTTTTTTGCTGAAAAACGTGTTTTTTTGTTCGGGGGTTGAAGGGTTCTAAAAGGGATCGTTCCAATCTGAGTTTACTTCCTTAAAGTAGGGCCAAAATGGGATTTTTTTCCGAAAGAATCATCAAATTTGGTTGAAAAGTCACTGTGTTATGTGCGAAAAACCTCAAAGTGCACTTTTTTCAAACACCCATATCTTGATGCCAAATCGTCGTAGGAACTTCGTTGTTTGAGTCCTGCATAGGAAATTGATCAAATCTTAATGCCTTTATGGTGGATCGGGTCGACAAAATTTTTCCAACTCCGTATACAACGTCAAAGTTGGACGTGGTTTCCAGAAAAAAAAAATTTTTTTCACAGGGGCCCTAGAGGTGGGCGGAAGTGGTTACGCTTAATTTCGCATGATTGACTTTAAAGAAGACACTTCAAAGTTTCTCGCCCTCAAGGATTCATCACAATCGATTGAAAATACTCCGAGTTACGGCGGTTTGAAAATGGTCAAAATTTCACGAATTTCAAATGTTTAATTTTTTTTCATTCAGTATATAATTGTATTTCACTATTTTACTTGTACCTGATACATGAAGGAAAGCCTTATATTTTTTGTTGTCAACAAAATTTCTTTTTAATTGGCGACCCACAAATATTTTCTAGTGAGCCTTTACGGTTTGCATACCACATAAAACAAATTCAACAGTTTTGAGAATTATGGCAAATTTAACATCCTCCTGAAAAGGTTTTAAAGTTCGAAGGTCACCAAAATTTGACAATATTCCTCATTTTCCAATATCGTGTGAAAGTTTCAATTTTCCACGATCTCTGGAAGTAATTTTATCCTTTTTTTTTCGAAATCATAAATTCTGATCATGCATAATTTTATAACCGAAAATTGAAGGTACGAAATTATTCTTAAATTATTTTGTATCAAAAAAATCGAATTTCAATAATAAAATCGGAAACATATGAACTGACCAATTTAGATTAAAAAAAATGGGAGTTTATAAAACAAGTATTGAACGTTTGTTTTGGAGAAATAAGTGAACGAGATAGAAAACTGCAGGTTTTAGAAGTTATACTTTAAATCCGTGTTTCCGTTGCACTTAAACAAGTAACGAATGAATAAAATAGAAACAACCTTACTAGTAATAACGCAAATTTCTTTTGTATTATTCAATATCCGGCGTGGCACTAGCCAGGGAAGTAGTTGTTTCAATAAGTTATTTGTTTATAGTCTTAGTAAGACTTAATTTTGCTTGCAGAGTTACGAACAGGTTGAATATTTATATATTCAGGCTATATTTCGATTTTTGAATTTAAGTAGCGAATGACCTCAGTTGCCAACACAAACTCAAAATTCGTTGATTCAAACTTAACCCTTTAACGACCAAAGAGTTTTTTTCTGGCGTAGTAACTGAGCTCTGCTGAACTTATCACTTTGCAAACAAAACATTTCTTTAAACATGAGAGGATCCAAAGAAAATAGAAAAACAGATTTAAAATTACACTATTTGTTTCTTTTTTACCATCAAATTCATGATAAAAATAGGTAACGGATGCAAAAATATGAAAGCCACTATAGCGGCTCATGGTCGTTAAAGGGTTAAACAAATGAGCGAATTTGGATCATTCTGTACTGTCTCTACCTATATGAGAATTTCGTTTTTCCGTTTAGATTTTGTTTTTTTTAAGAATGTTTCACATTAACGAAAGGGGGGGGAG
The DNA here is from genome assembly GCA_910593695.2 of Ocypus olens. Classification (NCBI taxonomy): domain Eukaryota; kingdom Metazoa; phylum Arthropoda; class Insecta; order Coleoptera; family Staphylinidae; genus Ocypus; species Ocypus olens. The sequence goes on from OU343061.1 coordinate 9,970,645, forward strand.
ATAAATTTGGGTTTTATAAGGCGCATTGGCGTCTGTAGTTATTAGTGAAAAGAGTCGATTCCGGGGGTTAGTTCATGACGGCGACGTGAAATCAAAAAAACGAACTAATAAAATTGAGAGTTGCAGTGACTATTCTCCATAGTAATTAATTCAAATAAAGACACCAATAAGGCGACATCTATTGATTAATATTATCCATAAACGTATCTTGCTGAAGTGTCGGTTCAGCGATTGCAAGAATTAAGCAACGTTGATCCGCGTCTGAATGCGGATGGATGATCATTCGTCATTGGGATACAATTAATCGCGTTTTAGAGTCACAACGCGATGCTTTTCACACAAATACACATAATAACACGGCTGAAGGACTTCGCCAACGCTGGCCGAGCTCCACGAATATAATGACTAATACCATTATCTGTATTATATTTCCTAAAACTAAACCATACTTAAATTTAGGTCATAAAAGGCGGAATTCAGAAACAAAAAGAAAGTTCTTACACTCCAGCCCAGAATTGCTGAACGGTGGAAAATCTAAATCAGTGTTTTTTCAAGTATATTATTCAGTAAACCACTAGTACATTTTTTTTTAAAGAAGGATGATTGACGGAAATTTGGGTTGGGGAATTATGGATGAAATGGGACATTGGCTTAGACAGCGTAGGTCATTCAGCCACAACCGATGATATTTAATACAATATTCATATTAAATGAAAATAGACATTCACAAACACCCATGCCCTACCGGGATTCGAACCCAGGACCCTCTGCATTAGTTTTAGCTGGTACATTTTATAGCTTTAAAATTGAGCGTGAGGTGATTGCATAATCAACTAGCGGCTTACCAAAAAATCCTCGTAGCCCACACTTTAAAAACACTGTTAATTGCACAAATGATCACAATTAACAACACTTATTGCACAGTAGTTTAGACCGGTAAAGGAATTCAGTCTATAGTGAGTTGAGGTTATAGCAATCACTGGACACAATCGATAAAGAAAAATCCATAAAGTACACAATTTAATATAGCAGCAAAACGTACCTATATACCGTTTGTAATGATATACTATCTGCAGCGCAAACAATTAACATAAAAACCGTGAAATATACAGTTGCGTTTTATATAGTTTTCGAATTGTTGTTTAAGTGGGGCGCGTAGTGGGGAAATTGTTATTTAATGGATCTACTATTTTGTAAATAATATATTTTGCAATATTAAATTACATTTTTTTGGTTCGGGGGAAGTTAAACGCTAGTTTGGCGGTTGATGCAGAATTGTGCACAGTTTGCAGCTGATTTAATTCACAAATACGGGTGAATATTAATTATAGAAGTCTTGGGTGACTGTGGAATTAAACATGAACGTCGATTCTGATTGGCATCGTAAAATTTACGTCTCGAATATTGGCTGTCAAACAACAAATCAATTCATGTTTATAAATTCGTGATATAAAAGCAATTGTATAACGTTTTCGTGATACAGGAGACCTCTACTACATAGAAACGGTGCAGATAGGTCTCTTGCCTTTTTCTGGAATTCATAATAATTTTATGTGAAGTAAAAATCGACATTCTGGTTTGATTCCACAGCCATCGACTACTTAATAATTGTTGAACACCCGTTATTTTTTGTGACATAAAACGTGTTATCTGATTAAGTACAAAAATAGTTCAAAATGTACAGAAAGCAAGATTAAATCTAATCATGGGGTGATTAGGGTGGCGGCCCTGAACATCGGCGGGGTATGTTGCGTGCGCTGGCCATTCGACGCATGTTGCTACCTTCGTTGAGGCTAGAAACCTTTTCCAAGAGCGGATAAATCGCGGATAGCGTGACAATACACGTCTAAATCTAAGAAAAATTTTATCTAAAGTATTTTATTACAAAATCTTCAAGGTTTTGTAAAAAAAAAAAATAACGGATTCATGTTCGCAACACTTATGAACCCCCTAAATTTAAATTCTTGAGCCATAATTCTAAACCAATATGGCGTATTCGGGCATTCAAGTAGACTGTTTTTAACAAAAGTTTCAAGCAAAAATTGCACCGGAAATAAATATTATTTTTATCGCATTTTGAAATGTTTTTCGAATGAATTTTATATCACGTAAAATTGAATAAAAATCGATTTATTGGTACTAATTAAGAATGTCTGATAAAGTTTTAAGATAAAACAGTTTGAAATTTGTAGAAATTTAGAACTAATTTCGGATTTTATAAGAGTGAAAGTTGCTTATATGAATTTTTTTTTTCTCTCGCAAGACGCCGAAAAATCGGACAATTCAACTATAATTTGGAGTGTATTTGTTACTTCTTTTTTATGGAATATTGAAAAGTTATCCGAACGTATTTTATGTTACATAAAATAGAACAAAACTATAATTTTTTGACACCAAGTAAAAAAAAAATGGCTGATAAAGTTTTAAGTCATAAAAATTTTAATTCTGTAAAAAAATTAAATCAATTTATGATTTTGAATGGGTCACAATCATTTATATGAAATATCAAGTGGCTAAATGTATAGTATATGATAGTCCCAAGTATCCCCTATCTTGCCACACCAAATTCAGTTTTAGGCTGATCCCCCCGGGGTGTGGTGAATTTTTCTCCCTCGTGAGTCGCTGAAAACTCGAACAATTCAACGATAATTTGGAGTATATTTGTTATTTAGTTTTTATAGAGTATTTAAAAGTTATCCAAATGTATTTTATATCATATAAACAGAATAAAAATATAATGAAATGACACTAATTAAAAAAAAAAATTTTCGAAAAAAACTTATACTTTATAAGTTGTTTATTTTAGTATTCTCTACAATTATTATTAACATAAATTTGCTGTAACTATTATCGTTTTATAATTATAAACCAAAAATTAAAACAAAAATAATAATTTTTTTTCTCGAATAATAGTTATTTGTTTAACAAGGTAATAAAGTGACAGATTTACGGACGCGGCTGGAGTTTCACCGCCCAGCGAGCTTGCGAGCGAGGCTGTGAATCCAGCCAAGTAAGGAAATCTGCTTTATTGCAACATAATTGTTTCGCGGATTGTTCAGGAGAAATTATTAATAACTTGCAATGCGATAATTTTCAATATATCTATTTCCATCAACATATCGCAGATAGCTTTGTAAAAATTTCGTAGGTACCCAAGTAAAACAAAAATTGACATTTATAATAAACAATGTGGTGCCCGCATTTTGATGGTGTATAATTATTTATAATCATAATGATCATGATTTCGTAAGTGACATGGAATGAATACTTAAATCGGATGGACCGTATAATTATTTCGAGTAAAACTCTTCAATACATTTCTTTACTGATATGGTTAATGGTGGAAGCCATTACTTTGTGATACATTTTGATTCAGGAATTCGCGAACTTTTCAATAAAATGCACTTTCTTGGTATCACACACATTTCTTTACGATTAAAAATATTAAAGTCATTATGTTCATATTATTATTGTTCAATGATTAAATTGAAATAAAACTTACATAACACGTTACCTCCAAATCCTTTATGATATTTTTTTTATTGCTGCTCGGGTTTACGTGGGAAAGTTAGGTAAACACACGGTGCTCGGAGAAAACTTACGCAGGGTTGTTAATACTTCGCAGAAGCCGTTATCGGGCTTCTCTCATAGGCAAAACCTGAAGGAAAGTCTCTCGTTTTACTGTGCCAGGAAATAAGTGCGCCGGTCAATGACGTTTAAACGTCAAATGCCGAGCCACTAGGAGACGGTAACGGCAAACAAATTTCGCCTCCGTTCGGCGACTCGATTTTTGTGCGTGGATAAGTTACGGAGGTCAGGGAAATAACACGCGGTGTTATTAAAACTTCGGGTAACCTGTTTTTGGCCTTTTTGGTACCGAAAATTCGAAGGCAACTCTCAATTAAGCGAAAAATACATTGTAATGTCAAACAAATTTCCGGGTGGCTTTTATTGGTCGACGCGGTATCTCATCTGATTGGCGAAATAGCATGACGTAGTCTTACCTGATTGGCTCATTACTTTTACAGCCTAGGCATAAATAAGCATTTTTAAAGCCTAGTCCGCAAAAGTGATATTTCACGGCCTAAAAGCAGTCCGAAAAATCGTACATTTCATATCAATCCGCGAAAAAAATGATTTTATGAAAAATGTTTTCAAGCAAAAGATGTTCATTTCTTTGTTGTCTTCAAAGTTTGTTTAAATGTTTTTGTGCTATTTTTCATATTTAAGAAAATATTGGCAAAAAACAAAAAAAAACAGTTAATGTAAACGCCCACTTCTGGTGTACGAAATTTTACCAAAAGCTTTTCAGTTCTTCAGATTATCATTATCAAATAAGACGGATGTTTAAAGTTTCATTGCTCTATTCGTTTTTGAGATACAGCGCGCATAGGCACATTTTTTTCCAGAAATTGTTGAAATGGCATCTAGGGACCCCAAACCAGATATTTCCGCAAAAAAATTAAAAAAAAAAATCACGATCACAATACTACCTTCGTAACGGAGAACGTAAAAAGGTAAGAATAGCGTTGTACGCAAATTAAAAAATTGTGTTTTGGGAAAAACGCGTTTAAAGTTTTGGTATTTGGTATTTGGTATTTGGTATTTGGTATTTATTAACGGAAGCCATTTCAATACAGTAATAAATTAAATAAAATAAAACATATATACAATATAAGATGTTACGAGACAGATTAAAATATAAATATATATATACAGTTTAGACATAGCACATAGCATAGGTCACTGATATCTTGCGTATAACACTGATATAAAGTTAATTTACTCATCGTTACTCAGTTCTTCGTAAATGGGCTTTATAGCTTCGAAAACTTCGTTATACATTTTGCTGGATAATGCTTATTATTAGCAACATCATTTGTGGTATTTGCTTTTTTATCTATATTATAATAACCGAGTAAAAGGACCCTTCATTCAATCGGCCCGTTTCAATTTCGTTGTAAAACCCTTTGTATTCTTTCCTTAAGACTATAAACCAATGATTTAAGAATGAAAAAAAAATCGTTTTCTTGAAATCTCAGGGGTGGTGTTACCCCTTAACCAACTCTCTATCTCCTATATAGTGTGGCCGCTCTACGATGGCATCTGAGGCGATTAACTGGGACCGCCCTCATTTGTGTGTTGGGAGGGTGAATGCCTCAGGTTTTCAATAAGCAAACATGGCATATTGGGTTGCATGCATATTTATTTCTAAAGTTATCTGTAACCTTTTAAGAAACACTGTTTTGTAAATAGAAGCCGATAGTGTACCAATTGCTAGCAAGTAAAGTATAAACATCTGTGAGTGTAAAGTAACAAAAAATCCAATCACTTCTGATAAGGGCGGCCCCTTCCTACCCTTCGTTAATTACCTCAGATGCCGTATGATCGTAGCGCGATCAGATTATAGCAGTGGTGGTAACGTACGAAAATTTTGGTGGCACGTGGGATATCATTTTATATACTTGAAATTATTCCGTGTTGTTATATGGAAGTGATCCACCGATACACGTGACGTCAATTTTTTTACAATTTTTCATAGTAATAATTCCTCCTAGAGATAACAGCTGACGTTGTAGAGGTTAAAATGTAAGAAATAGGATGTTCTCTCCAACGGTAATAGATAATCTTAGAGGGAAGAATTTCCTACAATAAACATGAGTACAATTTTGCAATATCCTTAAAACTGAACGCGCTATGGCGGCCTGAATTGTTTTGTTACAATAAATTTAGCTTGCAACGAGGAACAGTGGGCCAGAATGCTAATCTAGCAGGACAAAATTTAATTTTTGTAAGTTCAAAAAAAAAATCATTAGTGTTGATAACTTTATAGTAGACATCCTAATTAAGGATAAAAATACATTTTTCAACAAAACAAATCGCATATAAACATTAAATCGGTAAGCAATAAGCACAAATATAACATTCAATTTGAATGAAATACGTCTATGCGCGCTTGGTTTAATTTTCAATAATTTCATGTTACAAGTTAACAATGAAGCGGTTTAATAATGTATTTACTTAAAGAAGTACCTTAGTTACAGGTACGTGTATTAAATAAAACCATTTAGTTATTAGTTCACATAATAAAAAATTTAAATTTCAAAAAAGGATGAAATTTTAATCGATTTGATGATATATTAGGGCATTACTAAAAATCACTTATTCGACTATGTAGTGCATATACCGGGTGACCCAGGGATCTGTAAAAGCCCCATAACTTGTTTGCTATTTGAGATATCGACTTCTAGTTTTCTTGAACTGATACCCACACTTATTCTACATATTTTAAAAATATGTATGTTTTTGTACAGGGTGTCCCAATATACATAACAGAACAAAGTTATGTTTTTTTTAAATGGAACACCCTATATTTTATACTTTATTTTCAACCCTCTTGAGAAGCTGATAAAAATAGTATAAGATACCATGGGTCTATAATGGACGGTTGGTTAGTTATGAGCAAATTTGTGGCAAAAACATGTGCACATTGAAAAAATTGCAGAAGCGCTCCTAGCAAAGCTAGCTTCATTTTTTATACACTAAAGAATTTTCCACTTCATGAAGAATAATACAAATTGGTTTAGTTTCTTTTTTGTTCATACTGCGATACAGGGTGTCAACATACGCAAAATAATGGATAACTATTTTTTTTCAAATGGAACACCCTATATATCTTGCCACCAATGCATGTAATTTTTAATAAGTTTTCCAATGATGTACAATTTGTATTATGAAATATTAAGGATTTTTGAGATTTATCCATAAAAACATTTTTCTTTTGTCACCTACTGCTCATTTTTGGATTTTCAGCCAAAACTATGCATTTTCCAAAAAAATAATAAGAGACCAAAGTTGTAAAGCGGAAAGTTTTAGTTCTTTCTACTTTTCCAATAATGCGTGCATTGCCCGCCAGAGTGCGCAAAATCGTGACCGTATATGCATTTTAGCGTTTTTCTCAAATTGTTTGTTAATAAATTGCACTATGTTTTATTTTCCACGTCCTCTAGCGAAAAAACGGGTAATTATAGAATTATTCAAATGACCTACATCGATTGAAAATATTCCGCTTTACATCTCTTAAAAGAAGCAATTTTTGCCCAAAATGCATAGTTTTCGCTAAAAATGCAAATAACCATTGAAAACGCAAAAATTGATACATACATTTTCAATTTGCATTTTTAGGGAAAACTATGCATTTTTGGCAAAAATTGCTTCTATTAAGAGATGTAGAGCGGAACATTTTCAATCGATACGGGCCATTTTAATTTCCCTATAATTTTCCGTTTTTCCGATAGAGGGAGGGGAAAATAAAGAATAGTGCAATTTATTAATAAAAATTTGAAAAGAAAACGGTAAAATGCATATACGGTCAAGATTTTTCGCGCTCTGGCGGGCAATGCAAGCATTATCTTAAAAGTTGAAAGACCTGTATCGAACGGAAATTTTTCGCTCTACGACTTTGGTTTCTTATAATTTTTCCTGAAAATGCTTACTTTTGGCTGAAAATCCAAAAATCAGCAGAAGGTGGCAAACAAAATATGTTTTTATTGATAAATCTCAAGAATCCTTAATATTTTGTTATACAAACTGTATATCATTAGAAAGCTTATTAAAAATACCATAGATTGGTGGCAATTTATATAGGGTGTTCTATTTGAAAAAAAATAATTATCTATTGTTTTGCGTATGTTGACACCCTGTATAGCACTATGAATAAAAGAGAACCAAAACCGATGTGTATTATTCTATATGATGTGGGAAATTTTCTAGTATATAAATAGTGATGCTATCTTTGCTAGGAACGCCTCTGCAATGTTTTCAATGTGTACATGTTTTTGCCACACATTTGCCGATAACTAACCAACCGTCCATAATAGACTCATACTATCCTATAGTATTTTTATCAGCTTCTCAAGAGGGTTGAAAATAAAGTATAAAATATAGGGTGTTCCATTTAAAAAAACATAACTTTGATATGTTACTTATACTGGGACACCCTGTACAAAAACATATATATTTTTTAAATATGTAGAATAGGTGTGGGTACCGATTTATGAAAACCAGAAGGCGATATCTCAAAAAGCAAATAAGTTATGAGGCTTTTACAGAACCCTGGATCACCCGGTATATCTCTGTCGTATAAAAAAAATATTCGTTTGCCTTTATGCACCTTTGTGACTTCTGTGACGTGTTTTATACGCACGCGCACGCCGTGAATTTTACGTGCGAATGGAAGGAAATTTTCCGTTAGCAGTGATTTTGCGTTTTCTATCACAAATATCCTCAAGTAGAATATTCCCTCTCGTGAAAAAATCATACTCGACAAAGTATATGCTGAGCCAACATTCTTGCATTTCTGTTCTGGCATCGAATGGAAAACACGGGCACCATGAATGAACTGGCATATATGGATATATTTTACTATTTGCGAAATGAAGAATCATTGAAACCCACTTCAGCGAAATCGCGAAGTTGCATTAAAATCTAAATATTTTATCAAAACAAATGAAATCATTTATTTCATGATGAATATAAATATTCATGTGAAACATATCAATACAATCCTAAATGTATAATTGTATAAATAAACTATAACACATTAAAATAACATCAGTTACAAGTACTTTAAAATTTAAAATTTAATTTAAAAATATTATTGGCCATATTGGATCTGCCATTAAGAATTTAGAATTTTTTATTCCAAATTTGGATTCAGAGATTTCAAAGACTGAACGGTATTTATTTTGAATGAAAACTGAATATTTTTTACAAAAAAATTCCACCATATTGGATCCGCCATTTTGAATTTAACAAATATGATTACAGATTCGGACTCAGCGACCTCAAAAACCGTTGTAATCTACAAATTCGTCTTTAAAAGTGAAAGGATTAAGACGTTATTAATTTTGGCCCGCTAAATTAGCATTCTGGCCCACTGTGCGAGGGGGTGAAAAAATCATATCTCGAGAACAGGGCAAAAAATCAAAAATCTGAAACTAAAATCCGTGGAGAGATAGTTTGTGAGTATTTTGAGATACAAACCAATCCTCTAACTCGAAAACCCTAAAAGAAGATAGAATATGACGGGATAAAAGTGTTAAATAGGTTCCCCTGGGGGGTGGGGGTGAGGTGAGAAGACCGGATAAATATGGATAGTCGTGTAAATTGTAGAGGCACAGTTTTGAATAAAAAAAATTCCAAAATTTGATAAACTCTAGCCGCAACGGTCAAAAAGGGTGCTTTTTTCATTTTCGCGGGGGGTTGATTTTGAAGATTGAAGATGAAGTCTGTTGAAAATTGCACCTTTCTACGTTTCTCCGTTTTCTCGCAATTAATGGTTTTTATCTTACAAATTTTAAATTGTGAAGTTATTTCCAACACCTACAAATATGTTTCAAATACAAAAAAACAGACTTTTGCTAGAATTTCAAGAAAATCCAGATTACGTTATAGTGATAAAAAAATCAGCAATGATTCAGTCGTTAATAATCGAAGTTTCTTCAAGATTTAATCATGTCAAGCAAAATACAGAAACATCCAAACAATACATCAGCTGATAAACATAATTTAGAGATTTTTGAGCCAATGAATTTCGAACATGTAGAAATACAATTAGGTAATCGTTTTTTAAATCCAGTTCCATGTTTTGATATATACACAGACAAATCAAAACCAATCGGAATAAACTTAAGTCCTTCTTATTACTTGATTACAATCAGATTCAGTTTAACAACACTCTTTTCTAAAAATGTAGGTCCTTCCAGGAAGTTCCTCAAGGATCCTCGCTTTCTCATTTACGTTGAATTTTTATAAGGATTCCAAACTGTTTTAAAACGGTTGTAACGGCCGCAGCAGTAAAGAGTCTGGGGCCGAATTATTCTTTCCTTTCTTAACCCGCTATTGGTGACGCAAATTTTTGGTTTTCAACTGAAGATTTTTCGAAACGTGTTACTAATAGTTCTTTTTTTTTAATTTATGACAGTAAAACAAAGATATTTAATCAATTTAAGCTCTGCATGCGGCAGCTAATCGAAATTGCAACAAAAAACAATAACGGAGAATAAAGTTATTCGATTTTTTTAACACACCCGGTCTCACAGACCAGTAGGTTAACTACGAGAGAGCGAGTGGAATGGGTGAATTTGGCGTTCCGCCTTTGGTGGAATGATTTATTTGCTAATATCCAATGGAGTCCAGTGTGCAGAAAAGATAGTTGTAACCTATTATGGTGTTTATTTAAAAACGAGCAATGCTCTGTAAGTATGAACATAAAAAAGAAAAAATGGTGATGTGGCCATCATGTTACTTTCTCCGACTTGATAGTATCATTTATATTTACGTTTTCATGGTTTATTTTCAATTGAAATCATATTTTAAATGTACATCGAGCGTTGCGCAAACTCGGATGAAACTGACGTTTAAAACGTCAAAATTATGAAACATGGAAAAATTATACTTCAAATTAAAAAACTCGGTTTACTCAAAAATTAACGAGATTTCGAAAAAAACTTATTCTTTAGAAGTTGTTCATTTTGGCATTCTCTACAATTATTATTCACATAAATTTGCTGTAACTATTATCGTTTCATAATTATAAACCAAAAATTGAAAAATTAATAATCATATTTTTCTCGAATAGCAATGATTTTATGAAAAATATTTTCAAGCAAAAGATGTGCATTTCTTTGTTGTCTTCAATGTTTGTTTAAATATTTTTGTGATATTTTTCATATTTAAGAAAATATTGACAAAAAACAAAAAACAGTTTAGGTAAACACCCACTTCCGGTGTACGAAATTTTACCAAAAGCTTTTCAGTTCTTCAGATTATCAAATAAGACGTATGTAGAAAGTTTAATATCAATTGGTCTATTAGTTTTTGAGATACAGCGCACACAGGCACACACACACACACACACACACACACAGACACACACACACACACACACAGCAGACACACACACACACACACAGACACAATTTTTTTTTTTCCAGAAATTGTTGAAATGGCATCTAGGGACCCCAAAACGGATATTTCCGTAAAAAAGATTTTTGAAAAAAAAATCACGATCACAATACTTTCTCGTACTTCGTAACGTAGAAAGTAATAAAAAATTTCTCAAAACCGTTTCTAGGGTATGTGGGAGGATTCAGTATGACCACAAAAATGACCTTCACTAAGCAACCCTTGAGGCTGTAGCCACCCCAACTCATTTTTTTTAATGGCAACTCCCTCTTTGTGATACCTCATTGGAAAGCTTGTGATAATTGCTATTTAACAATACTAAACAAAATACTTCTTATCCGTCTAATTTTTGGGAAATACGCAAAATATTTTTTATAATTATTTATTCCAATTTCTCGTTCCAAATATTAAATGAAACGATTTTGTCGCTAATAAGATCGAAATTGTTCAACAATAATCAGAACACTTTGATTTTATGAGTTTCAAATTAAATGCAGAAAATAACTACCTATTTCTCAAAACAACAACAATTTGTTTCTTCATGCTTTTTTTGTTAGAATTATTTTCTTACTATTTTTGCGACCTTGTTCGCAACAAAATGGTTTAATTTGATATTTAGAGCGAGAAATTGGAATAAAAAATAAAAATTATTTTGCGTGTTTCTCAAAAATTTTATTTTATTTAGTACATACTGTTAAATAGTAATTTCCAAGAGCTTTACAATGAGGTGTCACAAAGGGGGTGTTGCCATTTAAAAAAATTGAGTTGTAGTGGCTACAGCCCCAGGGGTTGCTTAGTAAAGGTCATTTTTGTAGTCATACCAGAAACGGTTTTGAGATTTTTTTTTATATCTTTTTTAGGTCCATACTTATAGAGCATTCCTCGTTTAGACACCCTGTATAATAAATTATATTAAAACTTCCACTGAATATATTATTCCAATTTATCGTACTTAAATTATGATTATAGTTCATTAGTGTAATTACCTGATTTAAAATCATAGATTACATTATCTATGCCCAGACCACATCTACATAAATACATTTTAGAAAGAAGACATGCACTAGATTACAAAGGTGTCCTATTTTGTTTTGACCTCAATTGTACATCAACCGTTTTTCAGGTTCGGATGACACTGACGTTTGAAACGATAAAAATGACAAACCATACTTCAAATTCAAATAGTCTTTATCGTTTACTCAGAAACTAAAAAAAGATTTAGAAAAAAAATTCTTCATGGTATTCTATACAATTATTATTAATAAAAATGTGATGTAATTATGATCGTTTCATAATTATAAACCAAAAATGACAAACATTTTCAATAATTTTTTTCTAGTTTTCTTAAAAGTCCCAGATTGTATTCCTCGATCTACACAGAAAAACCTCAAACAAAGAATTGCATATTTAGGTCATGATATCTTGGAGGCCTTACGATCGGTCCAGTATTCTCTATCAATCTCCTTCCTAAGTTCCATTTACGTGCCTCTAACAGCCAATGAAAGATAGAGTGAAGGGGATTGTAATAATGTGTTTAAGCGTAGCATAAAATATTAAACAAGGAATTTGTTATGTGGATTAGCTATAGTATAGTATAATTTATATAAGAAAATTCACAGTGGGTAAAAGAACTCTAACGATTCATGTAGTTACGAAAAGTGAAAAGTCAAATTGCGCTGTACTGCTAATATTGGTAATATTTGATTTGAGCGTAACGCAACTAATCGCCAATTACAAATTTCTAGCATATTGTGAAAGTATGATATCGCGTGATCCTCCGTCATATTTACTTAAAGAGTGTCGAGAAAGTTCCAGGACATCGTGTCAGATTCGCAAAACCGATTCGTAAACAACAATTTCTTTAATTTAGAATGAAACACACTTTAACTGTGCTCTGCTAGTGTACAAACAGTACCGAACTTAGGTATTGAGAACATGGGCTTTGCAGAATATCTATGGCCGGTGAGAAATATTTTACGTTTGCTCTATTTTTAACTCGTAAATTATTTCTTGTATAATTCGATATTCATGGCCAGGAAATAATTTGTTTAATTGTTTTATTATTTACGTATTGGTAGTTATAATATTAAGGATAGTAAAATGAAATAGATATTCATTCGTCCAAATAAAATTTGTGAATATTTGAAATTCTCCACTAGTTTAGCCTTATTATGGCATTTTCATTCAGAATTTGAACTGAACTTTTAATCATTCTTGATTTGATTTATAAAACAAGAAAAAAGTGATGGTCTGTATACATTATCAGGTAAATTAATATTTGTATTCATCATCAGCAATGTTTTAAAGAATATTTGGTAATTCAGATCGCAGTTCATCATGAATGCATTTCTTCCGAAAGCTCACTTACATTCGTCTGGGATGATTGCATATTTGAAAAAATATTTTTTGAAGACACCAAATTTAGTCATACACCCACAACAGTGTTGCCAGGAGTAATTTTTAATTTTCCCCAAATATTTTACAAAAAACCTCAAAATTACCCCTCGCATTTCCAGTTATACCGGGTGACCAGTTTCATTCCGGACAAAAGTATTATATTTAACAATTACTAAAAAAACTAAATTGACTGCAAAAATGATTCTTTTGATTTAAAAATTACGAATTTTCGAAAAAAAAAATCAAAAATCGAATCAAAATATTTGAAAATTATGGTCGATAGCGCTTGACAGTTCATGATAAAGTAAATATGTAAAAATTAATGTATAAAAATTACGTCTGTCAATAAAGATGTTTCATATATACAGGGTGGGGCAACGCATACGACGCGGTCATTTTAAGGAAAACCATGCAACTTCCTGTTATTTTTTTTTAAATGGATAGATGTAGGATGGTTGTATGCATAATTTAAAATTATTAGCATATATACAGGGTGTCCCATAAAAAAGATACACATCACAGTTATGTTTTTTAAATGGAACACCCTGTATTTTTTGTCATTTTTGAATTCAAGGGAACAAATAAAGGTGAGTTACTTCAATATGACCTATACCTATCGTTTACCGTTTTCGAAATATTTAAAGATTTGTTGAAATGAAGGGTAGAGGTGAAATTTTATATTTGCCCCAGTGATTGACGTTGAACCATTACAATTAATTCTATTGTTTGGTTGAAGGTTCGAACTACAGCGCCAACCATGATTTAGTATAGAAATGTATACAGGGTGATAAGAAAAACGTGGTAGAAAATCTTAACTTATAAAGTTGAATAACTTCGTTTTTTCAAATGGCACACCCTGTATTTAGTAACGTATTCTCACTTAGAATCTAATTCTCTTTCAGATTGTATTAGGGTTCTCTTTTCCTAATCTCAATAGTTCCCTTGTTTTCGGCGATTTTCATGTCAAGAATTATTATTGTAATCTGAAAGATAATTAGATTCTACGTGATAATACGTTACTAAATACAGGGTGTGCCATTTAAAAAAACGAAGTTATTCAACTTTATAAGTTAAGATTTTCTACCACGTTTTCTTTATCACCCTGTATAATTTTCTATACTAAATCATGGTTGGCGCTGTAGTTCGAACCTTTAACCAAACAATAGAATTAATTGTAATGGTTCAATGACAATCACTGGGGCAAATATAAAATTTCACCTCTACCCTTCATTTCAACAAATCTTTAAATATTTCGAAAACGGTAAACGATAGGTATAGGGAATATTGAAGTAACTCACCTTTATTTGTTCCCTAGAATTCAAAAATGACCAAAAATACAGGGTGTTCTATTAAAAAAAACATAACTTTTTCTGTGTATCTTTTTTATGGGACACCCTGTATATCTCGTAATAATTTTAAATTGTGCATACAACGATCCTACATCCATCCATTTGAAAAGAATAACACGAAGTTGCATGGTTTTGCTCAACATGACCGCGTCGTATGCGGTGCCCCACCCCGTATATTCGAAAATTAAGTAATTCCTTAAACACAAATCGCGCAGTCTGCCTTTTCTAGCTAAATGTCAAAGTACATTCGTTTTATCTTAAAACAACCACTATAATTAAATGAAAAAAACCAAAACAAAAAATTTCAAATTAAATAAATAACATAAAATTAATACAAAAACCCAGTACAGGTCAAAAATTTCAAAAATTCAGTCTGCAAAATTTAAATTATAGGGCAAAAAAATCAAAAACTTAGACCAAAAAACTCGAAAATATCGGCCAATTAATTTAAATCCAAAGTCAAGACCAATAAAAAAATCGCTCATTAAAATTAATAATTAAGGTAACAGAACTAAAAACATTGATAAAAAATTGAAAACTCAAAAAAAAGAGAAAATTTTAACTAAATATTAGAAAATTTTGGTTTAGATGCCAAAAACATCCAAAACATAGGCCAAAAAATCAAAAACCCTGGTCTAAAAAATTAAAATGCAGACTAAAAATTAAAAATTCAAGCAAAAAAAAAAAATAATTTGCCATTTTCAGTCCCAAAAATAACTCTCTCCCTCAAAGTAAATTGCCGAAACTCTAAACTCAAAAATAATTTACCATAAAAACAACAATTCAGGTTAAAACATCTAAATTGAAGGGCAAAAATCAAAAATTTGATAAAAAAAACTCGAAAATACCAGACGAAAGTTCGCACACAAAAATCAACAATTCAGGTAAAAAATCTAAAGTATGGACCAATCAAAAATTTGCTCGTTAAAATTAATAATCAAGTTAAAAAAAAAACCTAAGAATATAGGCAAAAAATCGAAAATTTAGACCAAAACTCGTAAGCTCTCGGCAAAAATGAAAAATGCAGAAAAATTTCAATTAAAAGTTTGAAAATTTTGGTTTATGGGCCAAAAACTCTAAAATTTTGAATAAAGAAATGATAAACACAGACCAAATATCTAAAATATAGGCAAACAATAAAATATCCTGGTGTAAAAAATAAAAAATGCAGAATAGAAAATTGAAAATTCAAGCAAAAGAAAAATAATTTGCCATTTTCAGCCCCAAAAATAACTTTATCTCAAAATAAATTGCCAAAATTCTAAACTCGAAAGTAATTAAAAAGATTCGCCTATAAAAACAATAATTCAGTTTAAAAAAATCTAAAATGAAGGGCAACAATCAAAAACTTACTACAAAAAAACTCGAAAATACCCTCAAAACAAAAAAAATCGCCCATAAAAAATCAACAATTCATGTTAAAAATTTCAAATGTAGACCAATCCAAAATAATTCGCTCGTTAAAATTAATAATTAAAATAAAAAACTAAAAAAATCTTAAAATGATAAATGCGACTTAAAAACCGAAAATTTCAACAAACCATTATAAAAATGTTTTGGAAAAAATTACAACAAAGCAACAAAAGTTTAGACCAAACATCTAAAATATAAGCAAAAAAATCAAATTCCTAGTCTAAAAAATAAAAATCAAGCAAACGAAAAATAATTTGCCCTTTTCAGTCCCAAAAATAATTGTTGCTCAAAATAAATTGCCAACCAGAAACGCGAAAATGTTTAAAAAAAAGGACAAAAAATCAAAACCTCGAAAATACCGCGCATAAAAATGAATAATTCAGGTTGAAATATAGGACAAAAAATCAAAAATTTGGCCCTAAAAATAAAAAATGCCGACCAAAAAATCGAAAATTTTAACAATCAAATCGAAAATTTAGACTAAAATGAAGAAAAATTAGTTCGAAAGATCAGAAATTTGTACCAAAAAAATACGAAACTGCAGGTCAAAAATTTTAACTATAGGTCAAACAAGTCAAAATCCAAGCCTAACGATATAAAAATTCAAACAAAAAGATTGAATATTTAATATAATAATAATTATTTGACGAATGTTGTCAGTAGTAATTTTTAATTTTCCCTAAATATTTAATAAAAATTCCCCAAAATTACGCCGCTGTCCCTCTCCAAAATAATAAAATTTGAAATTAAAACGTAAATACAGTTGATTTATTGGAAACTTATATACAAAATTAAAGTAGTATAAATATAAAATTTATTATTCATCTTCATCTTCTTTTCGGCACACACACACATATTTTTTAAATTAAATTGCAGCATAAGGTTGGGGGTCACAAAATTACGAAAACGGCAATAATAGAATCCCTAGGACAACTTCCATAAATGATGTCGCAGGTTTTTCGTCGTTGCTGAGGAAAATTATTAACTTCTTTATTGTTGTGCACTAATGGTAATGATGGTTTCTAGCAAATGTAATAACATGTTCATTAATTTCCCCAAAAATACCCCTCGTATAAAATACCCACCCCAAAAAATACTCCATTGATTGAAGTTCCCCAAAATAGAAAACAATAATTTACCACCATATTGGGGAAAAAATCCCCAATCTGGCAACACTGACCCACAATATCCAGAATTAATACAACTGATAGTAACTTTCAAAGTATTATTTATAAATCTAATAAATCTAGCAACCTAGATAATTTTGGAAAGGATAAAGTATACTGAGTGTTCATTAAAAAAAAGGTTTCTTTATATTTAGCGAAGGTCTTCGTACTTAATTAATTGAACAAAATTAATTTTGAAAACAAAAATAAACCGTGCTTCACCGCAGAGTCTTGCGCGGACCGTTTTTTTAAAAGCCCTGCCAGGCCCGGCCCGGTAGTGAATATTTAAAGGCCCGGCCCAGCCCGTCGAAGTAAAATGTTTTGTCGGCCCGGTCCGGTAGTGAATATTCAAAGTTCGGCCCGAAATCGTTCTTTAATTTTTTTGCTATTAAAATTTAAAATTCATAATAAAACAAATGAATTATTCTGTTTTGAAATATATTTTTATAATCAAATTAAATAATATCGACATAAATTTCGAACAACTTTTCACTTTCCCAAATTTCGAATTTGTTTTTTTATGGCCCGGCCCGGCCCGGTATTAAAAATTGAGATATCAGCCCGGCCCGGCCCGATAGTACAGCATTAAAGAAACGGCCCTCTCTCTCAACAATTTTGTCCAGTACTTTCGTTCTTCGTAGAGAAGTAGAAAAAAGAGCAAAAAGGCTTATCCGTAATGATCTGATTTGATTTATTGTGCGTAGCATGTAACGGAGACTCGTCCTAGTTTTAGCTTGGCGAAATATGACACGAGATGAGCCGGAATTTATTTGGTACCAAATGCAGTTCAGAGCGCGACCTCTTCTACACCCCCCTAACCTCGCACCACCGCGTAGTAGCCATTATTCTAACAAAAATGCCGTGCTAGATGGAAACTGCTACCGTTAAGGGCGCGCCGCGGTTTTTTGGAAAACAAAGGTATTGCCAGTTTTCTCTATTATGCAGGTGTTGTTTGTATAACATTTAAAATGGCGAAAAAGTGTTTTAATAATGAATTAACGATTCTTGCTGAGCTTGAGACTACAGGTAGTGCCATGGCTTTTTATAACGAGCCGCCCCTGCTCGATGTCAATGTTTTTTTTATGGTCCTTTTATTTCAAAATGCTTGATTCTTAAGGTTTTTTCAAAATCTTCTGTTCAATTACTGTTCATGTAATTTTGATTATCATTATGAATTATATACCAAAACCCATAATTTTTTTCCACGTTTAATTTTCTTTCGCAAAGGGATTTATGAAAAATATTATTTATTAAAAGATGTTTAGTTCTTCGTTATCTTCGACAATTGTAAGTGTTTTTGTAAAATGTATTGCATTAAAAGAAATTGGGAAAATAAAAGGTTTCAAAATTTCAACGGAGCAAACTTAATTTTTTTTTTTTGGGTTAGGGCGGCAAAATATATTTCGACTATAGCGCCGGCACTCCACAGTAGCATAACATGACTATCTGTTTGATAATGATGTAAATGTAGAAACTGTAGTCGCAAAATAAATAAAAAAATGGTGATGTGGCCATCATGTTACTTTCTCCGGCATGATCGTATCATTTATATATTAAGCTTCTATGGTTTATTTTCAATTGAAATCATATTTTAAATGTACATCGAGCGTTGTGTAAACTCGGATGAAACTGACGTTTAAAACGTCAAAATTATGAAAGATGGAAAAATTATACTTCAAATTCAAAAACTTAGTTTACTCAAAAACTAAAGGGATTTCGAAAAAATTCTTTATAAGTTGTTTATTTTAGCATTCTCTACAATTATTATTCACACAAATTTGCTGTAACCATTATCGTTTTATAATTATAAACCAAAAATTAAAAAAAAAAATTATAAATTTTTTTCTCGAATAGCAATGATTTTATGAAAAATATTTTCAAGCAAAAGATGTTCATTTCTTTGCTGTCTTCAATGTTTGTTTAAATGTTTTTGTGATATTTTTCATATTTAAGAAAATATTGGCAAAAAACAAAAAAAAGTTAAGGTAAACACCCACTTCTGGTGTACGAAATTTTACCAAAAGCTTTTCAGTTATTCAGATTATCAAATAAGAGGTATGTTCAAAGTTTCATATCAATTGCTTTATTAGTTTTTGAGATACAGCAGACACACACAGAGAGACACACACACACAGACACAATTTTTTTTTCCAGAAATTGTTGAAATGGCATCTAGGGATCCCAAAACGGATATTTCCGTAAAAAAAAATTTGAAAAAAAAAATCACGATCACAATACTTTCTCGTACTTCGTAACGGAGAAAGTAAAAAATGGTGATGTGACCATCATGTTACTTTCTCCGATCTTAATTGCATAACAGTTATTTATATTTATACTACCATGGTTTATTTTCATTTTAGATCAGATGATACTGACGTTTAAAACTTCAAAGTTATGAAAGATAAAAATAACAAATTATACTTCCAATTCAAGTAATCTTAAATCAGTTTATTAGAAAACTCAAAAAAGTCCTAAAAACAAAACTTGATAAATCCTGAAAAAGATTTCTGAACAAGCCCTGAAAGAGTCTGGTTATAAAGTTCCAAAGAGAATACCCAAATAAAGTCTTGAATAAAACAATCCTGAAAAAATCTGATTAAAAAGTCCTGATTAAAAAGTCCAGAAAAAGAGTCTAGAAAAAAGTGCTCTGACAAAGAAATGTCTTGAAAAAACAGGTATTTGCAAAAGACCTAAAAAAGTCCCGAAAACTGAGTCGTTTGCAAAAAAAAAATCTAGAAAAGGTCCTAAAAAAAACCTGATGAAAAGACTAGAAAAGTACTGAAAATAGGCTTCAAAAAAGTTCTTACAAAGAGTCCTTACAAAGGTCCTAAAAAGACCCAAAAAAAGTCGACAAAATAGTCCTAACAGAAGTCATGAAAAAAGCCTTAGAAAAGAACTGATAAGGCATTAAAAAAGTCTTGATAAAATAATCCTGTTAAAAAATCCTGGAAAACGTCTTGAAAAAATATTCGTGATAAAAAATCCTGAAAATAGGGTCCTAGAAAAAGTTCTGATAAAACGGCCAGAAGAAAAGTACTGAAAACGCATACAAAAAAGTCAGAATAAAGACCTTAAAAAGTCCTGAACAAAGCCTATGAAATAGGCCCGAAAAAAGTCCTAAAAAATTTCTGAAAAAATTTCTGTTAAGAAGGTCCTAAAAAGACCCCCGAAAATTCCAGAAAATAGTCCTGACAAAAGCCTTAGAAGAAATCTGATAAACAGCATTAAAAAGTCCCAAAAAAGGTCCTGAACATAATAGTTTTTAAATAATCTTAAAAAAGGCCATGGAAAAAAAAATTCGAACAAGATGGATTCTGAAACAAAAGTCTTGAAAAAAGTTTTGAAAACATTGTCCTGTAAAAAAAAATCTCAAAAAGAGTCTTGCACAAAGCCTAAGAAAAGGCATTAAAAAAGTTCCAGAAAAATAATTCGGATTAAGAATCCTAAAAAAAAGGCCCCACCCAAACAAAAACTTTTTAGTTCTAAAAAACAAAAGTTTTGAAAAAATCGTCCTGCAAAAAAATCCAAAAAGACTTGGAAAAGATCTGAAGAAGGCATTAAAAAGTCGTGAAAAAAGTTCCTGAAAAATAATCCTGATAAAAAAATCCTGAAAAGAAGTCGCAAAAACAAAAAGTTTTGAAAATAAAGTCTTGAAAAAGAGACTCGAAAAAAATTCAGAAAAGAAAAGTCCTAAAAAAACATGATTCTTGAAAATATGATCTTGAAGAAATATCCTGCAAAATAAGTTCTAGACAAAGGTTCTTAAAAAATACCTGAAAAAATCCTAAAAATAAGGTCTTACAAAAAAAGACCTGAAAAAAGAGTCCTAAAAAAGTCGTGAAAAAAGTCCTGAAAAAGTCCTGAAATTTTGATTTATACTTTCATGATTATTTTTTTCAATTTCAATGTACATCGAACGTATTGTAGTATTGGATGATTCTGACGCTTGAAACGTCAAAATTATGAAAGATGGAAATGAAAAATGATACATCAAATGCTAATAATCTTTACCGATGATTTATTCAAAAAGTAATGAGGTTTCCAAAAGAACTTATCCTTTATAGGTTATTAATTTTATCATTACCTACCGATATTATTAATATAAATTTGATTAACTATTATAGTTGCTTAATTATAAACCAAAAATGACAAAAAAAATTATAATTTTATTTTTTCATAAAACGTTTGTTTTTTTGAAAAATATTTTCAAACAGAGGATGCTTATTTCGTTACCTTCAAGGTTTGTTTAGATGTTTTTGTAATATTATTCACATTTGAAAAATAATTGGAAAAAAAACAAAAAACGGCTAAGGTTAACGCATACTTGAGGTGTATGAAATTTTACCAAAAGTTTTTCAGTTCTTCGGATTTTCAAATAAGGCTTATGTTCAGAGTTCCATGTTAATTCATGTCGTAGTTTTTGAGATACGGCGCGCACAGACTGACATACATCTCAATAGGAATGCATATTGAAAAATGGTGATGTGGCCATCATGTTACTTTCTCCGACTTTATATTTACGTTTTCATGGGTTTATTTTCAATTGAAATCATATTTTAAATGTACATCGAGCGTTGCGTAAACTCGGATGAAACTGACGTTTAAAACGTCAAAATCATGAAAGCTGGAAAAATTATACTTCAAATTTAAAAACTAGGTTTACTCGAAAACTAACGATATTTCGAAAAAAACTTATTCTTTAGAAGTTGTTCATTTTAGCATTCTCTACAATTATTATTTACATAAAATTGCTGTAACTATTATCGTTTCATAATTATAAACCAAAAATTTAAAAAAAATAATAAATGTTTTTCTCGAATAGCAATGATTTTATGAAAAATATTTTCAAGCAAAAGCTATTCATTTCTTTGTTGTCTTCGATGTTTGTTTAAATATTTTTGTGATATTTTTTATATTAAGGAAAATATTGGCAAAAAACAAAAAACAGTTAAGGTAAACACCCACTTCCGATGTATGAAATTTTACCAAAAGCTTTTCAGTTCTTCGGATTATCAAATAAGACGTATGTTAAAAGTTTCATATCAATTGCTTTATTGGTTTTTGAGATACAGCGCACACAGACAGACACACACACACACACACACAGACACAAATTTTTTTTTCCAGAAATTGTTGAAATGGCATCTAGGGACCTCAAAACGGATATTTCCGTAAAAAAAATTTTTGAAAAAAAAATCACGATCACAATACTTTCTCGTACTTCGTAACGGAGAAAGTAATAAATGGTGATGTGGCCATCATGTTACTTTCTCCGACTTGATGGTATCATAGCCATTTATATTAACGTTTTCATGGTTTATTTTCAATTGAAATCATATTTTAAATGTACATCGAGCGTTGCGTAAACTCGGATGAAACTGACGTTTAAAACGTCAAAATTATGAAACGGAAAAATTATACTTCAAATTCAAAAACTCGGTTTACTCAACAACTAACGAGATTTCGAAAAAAACTTATTCTTTAAAAGTTGTTCATTTTGACAATCTCTACAATTATTATTCACACAAATTTGCTGTAACTATTATCGTTTCATAATTATAAACCAAAAATTAAAAAAAAAATAATAATTTTTTTTCTCGAATAGCAATGATTTTATGAAAAATATTTATTAGCAAAAGATGTTCATTTATTTATTGTCTTTAATGTTTGTTGAAATGTTTTTGTGTTATTTTTCATATTTAAGAAAATATTGGCTAAAAACAAAAAACAGTTAAGGTAAACACCCACTTCCGGTGTACGAAATTTTACCAAAAGCTTTTCAGTTCTTCAGATTATCAAATAAGACGTATGTTAAAAGTTTCATATCAATTGCTCTATTAGTTATTGAGATACAGCGCACACTGACAGACACACACACACACACACACAGACAGACACACACACACACACAGACACAAAATTTTTTTTTCCAGAAATTGTTGAAATGGCATCTAGGGACCCCAAAACGGATATTTCCGTAAAAAAAATTTTTGAAAAAAAAATCACGATCACAATACTTTCTCGTACTTCGTAACGGAGAAAGTAAAAAGTGTGTTATATACAAAATTAATTTCCAGTTAAAATTCGAGACTTACTTTGTCAGGAGTGCCAGGACCGTTACATAACAGCAAATATTTGCAATAATTCGTTGATTCTTTACGGACACGTTTTATGATCTCTTACTGTTATAACTTACTTCTTAGAAATCCTTCTTGATAATGTTTCATTCTCACTGTCCTTTCGATGCAATTACAAAATATCCATGACTCACCTGGAAAAGAAAAATGATTGTTAATAATATTGTAATCTCCAGAAATTTCAGTCATCAATTGTATTAATAAAGTGCTATAACAACATTACACTATAAGTAAAGCCGGCTTCACAACAACCTTAAAAAATTTACATAAAGATTTGCACTTTGGATTCCAAAATTGATCACTCCAGAGCAAAAATTGTGTAAGCAAGTAATTTGCGAAGAAAACTTGGCTGCTTTAGCAAATGAGGATGACTATATTTAAAAAAAAAATCCCCCTTCCTTTAAGGGTGGTTGATAAGGATTGGGGGTAAGGAAACGCGGATGATTAGAAATTGGCTTTGCAAACTAAGGCATTCAGTCACAGCCGATGTTTAGTATTTTTAATTCATATTTTATAAAAAATGGGACAAACACAAGACATCCAATGACCCGCATGGCAATTCTCCGTTAGAAAAAGTGAACCGGCCGTGCGGAATTCAAAGGAATTTTAAAATAAATTTTTTGACATAAATAAACTAAGCAATTGATTTTTAAAATTGCAAGTTTTAGTTTATTCCTGTCATGGCTTCTTCTACTTTTACATTATTATTAAATTTTCCATTTTGAAAAAGTTATGGTCTTTTTTGAATAAGTTTGTTTCCCTGCTCTTTGAAAGTGATGACCTTTTCTTTTGCTCATCACTTTTTTTCCAGACGTATGTACAAGACTTTGTACAAGAGTAGTGAGTCGACTCCCAGAACCGACTCTTTTCGCTGACGCAACTCAGAAAAAAGAGTAATTTCGCCTTCCTCTATTTCAAACTGTACTTTCAATATTCCACGAATTTTACTTTCTTCTAATTTAGTATCCGGCTCTCACACAGTTACAAAGTTAATAAAAATCGCATTACCTATGCTCCATTGCAACGGTGTATATATAAAACATCAACAACCAACAACCAGTGACGTAAATAACTATTGTTTATTTACAACTCAGTCAGTTGAACTATCGAAAATGTGCGGATCACCACAAATAATACATTAAGTTCCCTAGTAATATCCCACTTCCCGGACTGAAATTAGTACGGGAAATAAAAGAAGTATGAAATAAATAGTAATTTATGTAACAAGTACCGAAAGTGATATTTTACGGGATGAGTAGGGAGTGGAATCCTGCGAGTTCCGTAAAATCACTTTTGGAACTTGTAACGTACAATATTTTTTCTGCAGCCCTTTTGTATGTTAAAAAATCAAAAACTCACACGTATGTCATATGGCAAGCGCTGTCATAATTATATAGAAGTTGATGTTATTGTCAAGGCCGCCTACATTTATACGCAAAATCGTCCCGAAAGTAACAAAAAGCGTCCCGAAAGTAAAGAAATCGTTCCGAAAGTGAAACAAAATCGTCCCGAAAATAACTACTTTCGGTACGATTTATGCAAAGTGGTACTTACGATTTAATAAATCATACCGAAAGTTTTATTTTCGGGACGGCTGCAGAAAAACGAATTATTATTCTGGCCTGTGGCATAAGCTTTGTAAAAAGTCATCAAAATATTGACCATCGTGCCAAAAATTTGAGACAATAAGCGGCCGCGATGAATTTCTCTTTGAAACACCCCGTATAATAAATAATGTGAACAATAACAAATTTAATGTGTGTGTTTTAAAATACTAAAAGGTGGATATAACTTGGAATATTAAAAATGGAATGAATGGAAATACGCTCACAAATTTCACCGTAATGGCTGTATACTTATGTTATCTGCATCATAAAATTACATGCACCGCTAAAACTCCTCAAGATAAGATCACCACGATGAAATAATATTGATCTAGACGCAGACTCGTAAACTATTACCGAGTAACATGACTAAACTCAATTACCATTCAGGAAATCGCACATAATTTTACCGTTATATTATTACAAAAGTAATATGCGTTCTCTTTGGAAACCCATTCACACCTCATATGTAGGTTACTTTTAGATCAGGAAAAGTCATTCCCGGTTAGACCGATCAAGGTTTTAACATCTTTGGCTTTAATATCTCTTTAATTTTATGAAAAATATTTAAAAGCTCTTGCCTTGTAATTAAAAAAAAAAACATTAAGATTTTTGGGGTACCCCATAAAATTATTACGTAATTTATCTACAGTCAAATAAGGGATTTATTTCTTCTTCCATTATCTATACCCACAATATTTGAATAATACTTAAACACACAGTTGAGATCTAGATTTGCCCAGACTTATCCAAATTTTCCTTGATGTTTAGAGGTTAACGAGATTATTGTAATTGTGCTTCAAATATTTACTCACTTGAAATTTGATGTTGCGGGCACCAAAAACACTAAACACTCGTAACTAGAACAAGCAAACGGTAAAGAGAAAAAATAACAGCAGATGAACACGCGGAGGAGACACGGTCTCTCCTACGAACTACAATGAAATGATAATGTGTTTGCAGTTAAATGGTGTTTCGTTCTTATATATTACTTTCTAACTATCTTTACGGCCGCAATATTTTTTACAGAGCGACGGTCAACTGGTACTACTGCTTGAGCGAAAATTATCCTAGCGAGGA
Organism: Ocypus olens; assembly: GCA_910593695.2. Taxonomy (NCBI): domain Eukaryota; kingdom Metazoa; phylum Arthropoda; class Insecta; order Coleoptera; family Staphylinidae; genus Ocypus; species Ocypus olens. Next base: position 9,996,759 of record OU343061.1, read on the forward strand.
GTACTAAATATTTATTGATACGTGGATGATTATTCTACTCTACTAATTGGGGGGAATTATGAGAATGATTACAGTTAAACGGTAAAAATCGTTAAGAACAATAATATGAAGAAATAATTGAAATATATACCATTGTAATATTATTACTTTGTTAATAAAGACATTATATACAGGGTGGTTCAGATTACTTTTGGGAAACTTAACACGTTGACCGCTTTGTCAATCACCGGTGACTGACACTGAAGTATTCCAATGGGGCCACGTCAGTCACCGATGACTGACAGTGGGTACCTACTTTAAACTTACTATTTATCGCTGTCAGTCACGAAAATGAATTAAATAAGCATATTCTTATTAATTTTATAAAATAAAACTTAAAAACAAAGAAAACTTTTTTGACATTTTGCAAAAAAAATTGTTGGCAGCCAATGTGTTAAGCAGTGTATTAAATTCATCAAAAGGAAAAAGTTCCTATAAACATGTATCTTTAAATGATTCCTAAAGAGGATGTCACATGGTAAAGTTTTAAAATTGTTGCAAATTAATGATCAATTATTAATTAAATAAAAAATCGTGATGTGGCCATCATGTTACTTTCTCCGACTTGATGGTATCATAGTCATTTATATTTTGACTTTCATGGTTTATTTTCAATTTAAATCATATTTTAAATCTACATCGAGCGTTCTGTAGACTGTAGATGAAACTGACGTTCAAAACGTCAAAAATTATGAAAGTTGGAAAAATTATACTTCAAATTCAAAAACTCAGTTTGCTAAAAAACTAAAGGGATTTCGAAAAAAACTTATTCTTTATAAGTTGTTTATTTTAACATTTTCTACAATAATTAACATAAATTTGCTTTAACTATTGTCGTTTTATAATTATAAACCAAAAATTTAAAAAAAATAATAAATTTTTTTCTCGAATAAAAATGATTTTATGAAAAATGTTTTCAAGCAAAAGATGTTCATTTCTTTGTTGTCTTCAATGTTGGTTTAAATGTTTCTGTAATTTTTTTCATATTTAAGAAAGTATTGGCAAAAAACAAAAAAATAGTTAAGGTAAACACCCACTTCCGGTGTACGAAATTTTACCAAAAGCTTTTCAGTTCTTCAGATTACCAAATAAGACGTACGTTCAAAGTTTTATATCAATTGCTCTATTAGTTTTTGAGATACAGCGCACACAGACACACACACACAATTTTTTTTTTCCAGAAATTGTTGAAATTGCATCCAGGTACCTCAAAACGGATATTTCCGTAAAAAAATTTTTTTGAAAAAAAATCACGATCACGATACTTTCTTGTACTTCGTAACGGAGAAAGTAGAAACAGTTGCGGGGAGGTAACCCATGCTTTTTAAACGGTTTTCAATGTAGTTTTTTACCATTATTATAGGAAGCAGATCATAGTGCATTTTATATATCGATCAAATAAGAATAGAAATTAATTATTATTAATATAATTAAAAATATAGCTAATTTTTATTTAATTACCGTAAACATTAAATATTGTTCCCCCATCAGAACATTCAGTGCAGCATTCAGGCAATAGATTCCGCCACTTTGGCTTTTCTACCTTTACTTCAATACCACTCGAATATTTATAAAGATAAAGAGAAAACATTTCAACATTTGGAATGGTTGCGGTATGGGCTAGGAAGTGTGAAAGATTGATTAACTCACAACCGCAAATTACAGAGTTGTATGCATATACATGTAGATATCTAGATTTTAAATTGATTTATCTTGGTTAATGAGAAAACTATTTCCCGTACATACTTCAAATTTGCCCACCTCTTAGATTGGATGATATTTGTTCAATTCACGTTTGTTTAACATTGATTAATTAAAGGGTTTGGAAAGGACATTGAATAATATAAAATCATTTTTGCACTTTCACCCGAGTACGCACGATGAGCGCATGACTAAGCGCACGCATATGAAATGGTTATGATGGGCGGGGTTTACTGATACGTATTTTGTTTGTGTCAGTCAAGAGTGGTGTTTTTATTTATTTTATATTGTTAATTGAGAGTGCTGTGTGGTTGTGGTTTAAATTCAATTATATAAATTCCCATTTTTTCATTTCTCGTGGCAAGATATATCAACACACAATTCGAACGTAATTTTAATTTTTGACACCCCAGCTGAAGGAGTGGTCAAAATGTTACCAAACTTTGTGGATGTGCTTCAAATGGAATGCTTAATGATTTCCTAAAGTTTCATTGTTCTAGCCCTCCCGGAAGTATTTTTTTCGAAATTGTTTTTAAGGGGAAATATTTTCAACATTCCAATACAACAATAATTCATATATTCATATCTCGGTTAATAACTGGGCGATTTTAAAAGTTCAAAGTTTTTTTTACGTACACACGATGGTACAATGATAATCCGCCATTAGGTTTGTGATTTAAAAAGAAACAAAAACATATATTGAAAAACTATCGAAAATATTTACCGGAAAAATAAATAAAAGTTAATTCATTTTTAAAATTAGAAAGAGGAGTCGGATCAAAAAAAATTATTTGGATTTTCTCATGCATCTCTTATGTTTTGTAACATTCCTGGTGTGACTTGCCGTATTTCATGCTCGGCTTGAAAATAGCTTTCCGTTGGTGTAATCAGATTTCAGATCGGACAAAAAAACTTCCCAAAAAACAAACAATAATCGGCCATAGATCGTAAACGGTGTACCCTACGAAAAAGATGGCCCTTACCTTTTCGACGCAAAATGTTATTCTGAATACCCAGTTGTTTAAACTGCTTACGTGGGATTAAAAATGGCCGCTCTAGAATATTTTTATTGAAACCTGGGATCGTTTTCTTTGAATAACTCCTCGAGGGTTAAAGATATCAAAAACCGTAAGACATATAAAATGTAGAGAGAAACTCGTTCTACAAAACTCTATGAAAATTGGAGTCGTGACTGTGAAGGTAGCGCCCCGCTCCCCGAAGCACGGATAAACCGACCCCTGCAGATAAAGGGTTGCAGCTCGCGGACGGAGAAGAGCACCCGAACCTGCGTAAATGGCCGTTCTGCCCTCATGCATTGAGGATTTTTTGAGCCGTATCCGAATCTTTCAACTCAAAAATTCAGAAAGGAGTGGCTTTTGGCGTGAACCTCTGCATTCTCAAAAATGGATTTTCAAAAATTCAGCCTGGAGTAATTGGGTGATGTAGAAAATCGCGGATTTCGCGGCTCCACTGGATTCGTGCGCCTTTCCGAAAAAATAAATTAAATTAAAAAAAAATTAAAAATGAGGGGTTGATGGCAGGGGGTTGAAATTCTAATGATCTTATTTTTTATTTTTTTTATGACTTTTCATGAAAATTTCAACTTGCGACCTATACCCGTTTTCGAGATATAGCATTCCTTTGCTGGAAGGGTAGGGAATGTTTTAAAATTTTTGAAAAAAATCAAAACGTAAAGCTCGTCCTCTCCTCTTCTAACCCTAGAAATTTCTTATGGTTAACCTGAAAATGTATTGAGGCTGAGGGGGTGGAGCAAAATTGTGGGCGAATTTCAAAAAAAGGGCACAGAGTTTATTTTGGACATTTTTTAAAGTCTAAATTGAATGGCCGCCACTTTCTGGCACGTGCGTGTGACCCGTTATTAACCGGCGCGTTTTCGTTTTTTCAAAAATTCATTCATTTTTCAAAACGAAGTTAACCTGAAATCCGGTTTTTCCCGCGGCCGCCACTGGGCCGGAGAGGGGATGCACGGGTCCATCGACTATTTTCCAAATACCTGCCAAGGCGGTGCTCTGGTTCCGCCAGTTAAATCTCCCCCGAGTTTCTTAGTTTTTTTTTTGTAGATTCTGTTCACAATAACATTATCTACTTCCTGTTTTCGTTTGGCACACTCGAAACGAGACACCCTGCAGAAATGAATAATCGATTATTGATTATTTCTAATAATCGAAGCAAAATGTTCGATTAATTAATTCATTAATCGATTATTTCAAAGAAATTTGTGAGTGTAAAGAGAACTGAGAGCTCTACAAAAGTTGCAAAATCAAAAAAAAACGAATTCGATTTAAAAAAATTGCCAATAACGTCACACGTCAAACACTAGGACGTCACAATTTTGAGTTCACGAAAGAGTGCGCAATAATGAACAAAAATCGACCTATCTGAGCGATTTTTTTTAAACAGATCAATTATGAATTTTGTGCGGAACTTTACCACTCTGTACATCATTGAAAAGTGAAAAAATAATGTAACAAAATAGGTCAAAACCAACAATTGGTTCTATTAAAAAAAATTAAAAATTTGTGCTGCAAATTGAATATCAATGAAGACATCGAAATTCTGTTAAGATTTTTATTTTTCTTTAAAAAAAAATCACAAAGAAACAGTAATTCTTAAATTAACATGAGACAACCTGACTTATTGCATTATTACTTGATAAAAGTAATAAAGACGAAAAATATCCTGAATATATGAATACTATTGTTCGTGACGGCACGTAGTCTTACTAAGACTACAAACAAATAACTTATTGAAACAACTACTTCCCTGGCTAGTGCCACGCCGGATATTGAATGATACTGTGGTGACTGCCTGGACCGGAATAGGAAAACGAAAATGAGGATCACGGGTAGCCAAGGAAAATAAACAACGAGACGAGAAAAATATTACTTGTGAACATACGCTAATTCTTCTACAAAAACCTTTAATAAATTGGAGATAAATAAAGTAGTTACTGTATATACACACAATTACACTACAATACAAAAGAAATATGCACGTAATTCTTATGTAATCGAAATTAAGATATTTAATGAAAAACTGAATACTTTAAATTATCATCATAAGACCTTGAAGCTTTTTAAACTGGTGAAACAAAAAATTGCTAATTTTTTTATAACCCTAAAATGTTATTACAAGGGAGTGAAAAAGCAACCCCTATTATAGATTGCATCAGAACTTTTAAATGCGTTTACATTTTGCTATTTCAAAACTTAACTCAAATGGAGGGATTCAATTTGCAACTTTTTTGTCTCTTCACATTTTCTCCTAAAATTGTTAGATCACAAAAAATATTTGACATTAATTAAGTTAAATTATATTCGTCAAAAAGTACCATTTTATTAGTTATCTGCCAAATTTCATTATTCTAAATTTTTCCATAGAGGATATATGAAATAAGAACAAGTTTTTTCCCGTAACTTTAGAGGGCTGTAACTTAGAGATGAAGCGGTTTTAAACAAAATATTATATGAAAGACCTTCCTTAATTTTTGCTGAAAATTCACCCTTTAAAATCTTTCACATCAATTTAGAAACACCCTGTATATTTGTTTTTTTATCGGTAAGTGTTTACGATTAGAATTCATGTACGCGTAGGCATCACTTGCCATGTGCCAGTTGTAATTTGCTCAATTTTCGCTCCAATATTATCCATCAATTGCTCCAAAGTCTCTGGTTGGTTGATAAAGAGATAGCCCTTCAGAAAAAATCTGAAAACAACATATCAATCGTGGCAGCCATCCCTGCCGAAATGACAATTCTTTACGCAGCGGTGTAGGGCTGTAGCACCATCTTGCTGAAATAACATGTGTCCGTTGACAAGCGTGTAAAGAGGAAGTGCTAAAGCATTGTTCTGTAGCGATCTCCATTGATCGTAATGTTTGCACCTGCAGCATTTTTGAAAAAATAGGGTACAGTCATTTTTAAAAATAGCCAGGGACCGTAAATTGATCATTCTATTGACATCTATAATTTAATTTCTTGTACTGCGTACGGAGAAAGTAAAATACTTCTAAACAATAAAAAGATGATTTTACCTACTTTATAAGTCATATTTTTCATTCACTTTAAAGGGTCTCATAATATTAAATACACAATTATTGGTATATGAAATAAAAATTGGGTGCTACATTTTTTACTTTCTCCGTACAAAGTACGGGAAACTGTTGTGATCGTGACTTTTTTCAAATTCAAAATTTCAATGGAAATTTTTTTGAAAAATGTGTCTGCCTGTGTGCACACTGCATCCTCAAAAACTAATAAAGATTTTTAAAAGGTATTCTAAACAACACTTATTTGACAATTTGAAGACTTGGGAAGCTCTTGGTAAAATTTGAAGCGTTTTTTGTTTTTTCCAGGTACTTTTTTAAATGTGAAATATATTAGACGAGGACCAAGTTTTGGGTATCTTTTGTTTATAAATCTTTGATTTCGAAAAAAAAAATTAGTTTTTAATTATAAATTGATTACAGTTCCATCAAATTTACATTACAAGCAATTGTCAATTGTTTTAGTGGTGTGTCAAAAATAGGTTCATTTTGGATGGATTTTGAAATTTTGAAGCTAATTTTTGACAATTTTTTTGCCGAATACAATTTTCTTTTCTTCCGTTTAAGTTTTGAGTGTTGCTATTTTGTTTCCAGCTCTGATATGTTAATTGTTTAGCTATATTTCACTATATTTTCAGCTGTATGCATAAGTTTTTTCCGGTTTTTTGGTATAAAAAAAATACGTAATTTTCAAGGGAAATTATTTTTTGATTTATTCAAAATACTGGCCATTGGCTTCTACACATTTCACTCATCTTTCAGGTAACTTATGAATACCATGCCAGAAAAACTGCTTGTGTTTTGCGGTAAACCAATCGTCGAGCCATTTTCCAACTTCCTCCAAATTTCTGAAGTGCTGCTCTGCGAGCGCGTACCCATTGATGCGAAGAGATGGCGCCAGGTCTGGCGGATATGGCGGGTGCGGAAGGATGTCCCATCCAAGCGATTTCAAGGTTTCTTTCACTGGTTTTGCTGTGTGAGACGGTGCATTGTCGAGTTACAAAATCACTTTGCTATGTCTTTTGGTCCCTTCTGGTCATCTTTCGATTAATGTCGCACATGTTCTAATCGATGGAGCGTGTTCACCATATGTTTCTACCAGCAAACTTTGACTTTCGGCAGCCTTTTTCTTTTGATTAAATAAGAAAAGCAATGCGTGCCGCAATTGTTCTTTTTCAGGCACAAAAGTCGACATGATCACTGAACAATAAAACAAAAACACTAGTTTTTGGCGGACTCAACTTGTGTGTGTTTGTAGTTTAATGTCAGACGAAGAAAATGACTGTGTTTTTTCTATTAGTTGTTTAGTTCAAAAATGCGCCATCTCTTAGTTAAACCGGAAAACACTAATGCATACAATTGGTAAGTTCATTTTGTATTGATTTTGAAATTTTGAAGTTAATTCCAAGAGAGATTATTTTTTAACCATTTTTCTAATCGCAGAATGGAATTTTGTTTCTTCAGTTCTATTTTTGGGTGTTATGATAATGTTTCCAGCAGTGATATATCAATTATTTTAGCAGTATATCAAAAGGAGGTTCTTTCTAGATTGACATTGAATTTTGAATATCAATCATTTCCGCGGAGATATTTTTTTTCAAGTTTTTACAATCACCAAATATATTTTTTCTCTTTTGAGTGTTATCATTTTGTTTCCAGGTCCATATGTCAATTACTTTAGCGGTATGCCAAAAATAGATTTATTTTGGATATATTTTGTAATTTTGAAGTTAATTCAAGCAGAGATAAATTTCTTACAATTTTTCTAACAGCCGAATGCGATTTTCATTTCTTCCGTTCAAGTTTTGATTGTTGCTATTTTGTGTCCAGCTGTAATATTTTAATTGTTTTAAAGGGATGTCAAAATTCGGTTCATTTTGAATTGATTTCTAAATTTTGAAGCTAATTCCAAAAGAGTTTAATTTTTAACAATCTTCTTTATTGCCGAATCCAATTATCTTTTCTTCCGTTCAAGTTTTGAGTTTTGTTATTTAGTTTCCAGCTGTGGTATATTAGTTGTTTTAGCTATATATCACAAATAAGTTAATTTTGAATTAATTCCGAAAGAAATTAATTTTTGGCAATTTTTTTTTTATTGCCGACTGCAATTCTCTTTTCTTCCGTTCGAGTTTGGAGTGTTGCTATATTGTTTTCAGGTATGATATGTTGATTTTTTTAAAGGGAAATCAAAAATCGATTCATTCTGGATGGATCTTGGAATTTTGAAGCAAATTCTAGCAGCGATAATTTTTTTAAATTTTTTGAATCCCTGAATGTAATTTTTTTATAGTTTGTTACATGTTACCACTACGTTTCCAGCTGTAATTTGTCAATTGTTTTAAAAGCAATTAAAAATCGGTTCATCCTGGATGGACTTTAAAATTTTGAAGCTAATTCCAGCAAAAATTATTTTTTTACAATTTTTCTAATCGCCTAATCTTTTCTCCAGTTCAAGTTTTGAGTGTTGCCATTGTGTTTCCAGCTGTGATGTGTTAATTTTTTAAAGGGATGTTAAAAATCGGTTCATTCTGGATGAATTTTGAAATTTTGAAGCTATTTCCGAAAGAGATTAATTTTTGACAATTCTTTTTATCGCCGAATGCAACTATCTTTTCTTTTTCTTTCAAGTTTTGAGTTTTGTTATTTAGTTTCTAGCTGTGGTATGTTAGTTGTGTTAGCTATACCGGGTGCCCGGATTTCGTAGGGACAACATGGGCAACTTCTGCATTTGAAGAGATAGAGAGATAGTCAAATTAGAAAAAGGTGCAGGTTCGAGGGCTTGTTGAGAATCCACCCCAAATCCCACTTGTCATGGCTCGCTTGTTCAAACTAAAAATTAAAACAAAATCTCCCAATTTCTTCAATTTCAGATTTTCTTTTAATTTTTATTGTGGAGGCAACGACAAGTGGGATTTGGGAGTGGATTCTTAATAAGCTCTCACACCTTTTAGGTAATTTGACCATCTCTCTATCTCTTCAAATGCAAAGGTTGCCCACGAAATCCTGGCACCCTCTATATCACAAATAAGTTCATTTTGAATTTATTTTGAAATTTTAAAGCTAATTCCAAAAGTGACTAATTTTTGGTAGTTTTTTTTTTATGCCGAATGCAATTCTCTTTTCTTCCGTTCAAGTTTTGAGTGTTGCTATTTTATTTTCAGCTATGATAAGTTACGTTTTTTAAAGAGATGTCAAAGATCGGTTCATTCAGGTTGAATTTTAAAATTTTGAAGCTAATTCCAGCGGAAATTATTTTTTTACAATTTTTCTAATCGCCTAATGCAATGTTTTTTCCTGCAATTTAAATTTTGAGTTTTGCTATTTTGTTTCCATGTCCATTTTTAAAGGGGATGTCAAATATAGGTTTATTTTGGAATAATTTTTAAATTTGCATTTAGAAATGCACTTTTTTCAAACACCCATATCTTGGTGCCAAATCGTCGTAGGAACTTCGTTCTTTGAGTCCTGTATAGTGAATTGATCAAATTGTAATGCCTTTATGGTGGATCGAGTCGACAACATTTTTCCAACTCGGTAGACATCATCAAAGTTGGACATGGTTTCCTGAAAAAAAAATTTTTTGCACAGGGGTGCTAGAGCGGGGCGGAAGGGGTTACACTTAAGTTCACATGCATGACTTTAAAGAAGACACTTCAAAGTTTTTCGCCCTCAAAGATTAATCACAATAGATTGAAAATGCGCCGAGTTATGCCGATTTGAAAATGGTCAAAATTTCACAAATTTCAAGTGTTTCATTTTTTTTCAGCAGTGTAATAAGAAAAAGTTAATCGATTTTTCGTTGCAATTCTAATCATCTCTTCAATATCATTCGACGTATCATTGGTGAAAATTGGAATGAAATCGGTCAATTCTTTATACATGGTGTCCAATTTTAAATTGCCACCCCAAATATCTCGAAACTTAAGCAACACGCCAAAAAATGTTTCAGATAAAAGTTATAGGGTTCGGAGGGGGACATATTCTGGCGACCTTGAAAATAACCTTGACGTTAATTTTCAAGGTTAAACGAAGGTCAACTTTGATTTTTCAAATAAAACCCCCTATTTTTTATTACGGGATCGTATTCTACGGGAAAAAATACAAACTTTTTGTAGGAAACGTTTTTTTTTAATGCTTTTTTCAAGGCGAGTAAGATCCGGGAATCTTGCTAACGCATCTTTAATACTAATGCCGAGGGCAACGCCTGGATTCATCTGAGATTTCAAATAACAAGACCGACAAAATTCGTGAAAAAGCTCTTAAAAAAAGCATTTGAAAAAAGTTTGTATTTTTTCCCGTAGAATACGATCCTGCAATAAAACATAGGAGGGACCCCAAGGTCATTTTCAAGGTCACCAGCATATGTCTCCCTCCAAACCCTACAGCTTTAATCTGAAACATTTTTTGCCATGTTGCTCAGGTTTCGAGTTATTTGGGTAGCAATTTAAAATGGGATACCCTGTACGTGTTTAGATTTTTTGGAAATTCAGTATAGTTAGTGCCTTTTCTGATCACCATCTCGTCCAAATTTGTACAGTTGGTAAAAACTGTAACCATAACTCTTGATTTTTGGGGTAATTATTTTTGTTGGGTTCGAGGAGACAGTGTTGCACTGTCGAGTTTTTTTTTGTACGGTAAAAACATGTAAGATGCCTAAAATAATTACTGCCAACAGTGCAAGCTTTCAAAATCCATAATCACAAATTAAAAACAACGTAACTCTAATATGTTACGGTTAATGTTTCTTTGACTATATACTAATGGACTGCTATTCCTCCTCCATTTCTCATATGATCACTGCTCCAAAAGTTGTCCACGAGCTGGGGTCCGATATAAGCCCCGCCCCGGAGCCGAAAATGGAGCGTAATTTAAAAACCCGAAAGCAAAAAAAAAATATTTCTCGATGTAATTATCAGCAAAGTGAAGAATGCAAATGCGAGCATATTTCGGCAACTCGGGTCCACTTTCCTGCCTGTTCTTTACAAGCAAAGCATCAACCCACAATTTGCGAAGTTCCGGATTTGATGGAAATCTAATACAGAATTTTAGGTTATAAGTCAAAAGTCAACTGACGTGTACATCAGCTGACGAGTATTATAACCGCGTTGGCATATATACGTGGACGTATTGCAGCCTTTCGCATAGCAATATTTTGACATAGTGTGAATATTTGACAGTATAAATGTGTATATATTCAAAGGTGTGAATAAATTGCAGGGTATCACAATATGCAATGCGAGCTCATAGAGTCATATGTCATAGACACAAAATAGCTACCAATTTAGTAACATACCGCAACCACATAGGGTCCCGCCGCGCCACCGTTGCTTGGAGACACACATGAAGTTGGCGCTAGCAGTCCATAAGTATATAGTCAAAGGGTAAAAATACGTAATATGCCTAAGTTAATTACTGCCAACAGTGCAAGCTTTTAAAAACCATAACCACAAATTGAAAACAACGTACTACCGTGGACAAAAAAAATGACACCCCTAATTTTATTAATGTAAATATGACTTTTCATTTGACAAACCGGCAAATGTCAATCTTGTCAGATATGTGTTAACCATATAGATATATGAACATAAATTGAATATGCCATACTTAAGTAAGCACAAATTGCTATGCAGGTTAAATATGGCAAATATATCAATGATGTAGCAGCTGAATTGAATGTTAGTAGAGGTACAGTGCAAAAAAATTCAAACATGTGGAGGAATGAAAGGCAATTGGAGCAGATTAAAGGTTTGGGCCGCCAAAAAGTTTCAAATAATGAAGAAAATGATGCTGTTATAAACTATTTAATAGACAATCCGTTTGAAAATGCTAGAAATGCCGCAATCATAACAAATTTTCCGAAGTTCCCGAACAGCTTGTAGACGTCTAAAGTTAAGTGCGTTATCTTGTCATGCCGCAGCCAGAAAACCTCAATTGACTCAAATTAATAAGGACAGCAGAATTGGTTTTGCACTGGAATATCTTCCGAGACAAGAAGACTTTTGGAGTAAAGTAATATTTTCAGATAAAAAAAGTTTCAATCATCCTGTAATGGAACAACGAAAGTATATCGGCCACGAAATGCACGATTCGAAGAATCCTATCTCCACAAACTTATTAAGCTAATTATTACTGTCACTGTCAAATATTAAGGTTACATAAGTCAAATTCACAACACTAAAAAATAAGAAATAATAGACACATGACAAATTAGGGGTGACATTTTTTTTGTCCACGGTAGTAACTCTAATATGTTACGGTTAATATTTATTTATCATGTGTACCAACCAACATTTCACCGTTGCAATTTACATGGAAACCAAAACAACAACTAACTTCACATCAAACAATGTTGACAGATGAATTTTTGACTATTTCAGGGTTAAAATCAATGTAGAATTAAATAATAATCTATTGATTATGCTCTTGGAACGTACAATAGTATTATGGCTTTCTTATCATTAATGAAGAATCAATACAACTACTTTCAATAATTTTATTACAAACGGAGGACAAAATGAAGAAACAAAATGGAGAAAGATTTGAAAACGAGGGCTGAATGGCCGTTAGAGCTGACACACGCACATTGACAAAGTGTCACATTTGAATTTAATCAGTGATATATTACAGAAATACATTTCATCAATAATGTATGAGACGTATACATTATTTGCCATATTTCATTACCCTAATGGATTACAAATTAACCAAATGCGTGCACATGCCATCCATCACAGTGTGACGTTTAATATCATTAACGATAATTGCGCAATAAAAGTGTGAATATTATTAAAAACTTACATAGAAAAATTAAATATCCGACTGCATCCGAACACAAATTGTTAAACCCGAAGACGCGCACAAAGACGAATCCACCATCAACTGGAGACAGTTCACTTCAAACTACTCACATTTCCACGTATATTTATCGCGGGGGTGTGGGAAACCGCCGTCTGTCAGATACCACAATAAATGTGACATCTGTTCTTTCAGCTCGTGTCATTTATTAGCAGGCATTATATCGATCACAGTGTGCTATGTACATGTCGTAATTAATAAATAATAATGGCGGAATGTGTTCTTGTCCGTGGTTTGTGTGAACTCTATTAATACGACACGCGGACCTGCCCCGTCCTGTCCTGTCCTGGCCTTTATAAATTCACTATAAATTAATGAAAGCCGATCGATCCAATATGCACGAGGGATTCTCATTTAGTTCCGCACAAGAAAATGTCACGTGTCCCGTTTGCATGTTCCCGATAAATTGTGGCCTTTGTGAAGGTTCGTAATTGTGGCCACTTTTAGTTTAATTCCGTTTGCTGCATGCAGATTTTACTCACCCACGATATTTATTTTCGGAACCACTCAGTATTATCGTTCATGAAGAAAATTGTAATAGGGGTAGTTTGGTAATTCATTACTCGTGCTTCAGTTTCCTGACACGTGTTTCGGTTGCAATTTGCGGTATGAAGAGTACGACCTTTACTGCGTGGTAATCCATAATTTAATTGAATTGAAAGAGCGTTAACCACAACTAATACATGTGGTTAAAACAGTAAATTTTTCAATTTTGTTGAAAATGGTAATATCTAAAGTCCGGATTTATATGCGCTAAAAAAGGTGTAATAATTTTTTTATATGCGCTAAAAAGGCATTATAATTTGTTTATATGCGCTTAAAATTGGCCAATATATGCGACGAAATAATTCAAATATGGATTTTATATGCGGTTTCATTAAAAATAATGTTGCAAAATAAAAAAAAATACGAATAGCAACTGATGATAATTCATTTATTGAAAGTACAATGTAGAACCAAAGTTTGATTTTGATTTTAATTTTAGGTAAAGTTAATTTAAAAGCCTCAATTAAAGGATTTGAGCTGTTTCCAAATTCTTGATTGCAGTTATTAAGATGCAAAAATGAGCAATAAAAGCTAATTGTTGCAAACACAATCTTTACATTTTTAAAGTACTGCCGATTCTTCATCATTAAAATTAAGAATATTTTCTAATTTTTCAAAATTATTGGCGTAGAATAAAGGAGCTTCTAGCCAAGCACAATTACCAGGTACTAGAGGTGGGCAGACAGTTCAGGAACCGGTTCAATGAACCGGTTCTTAGCAAAGAGCGCTCAGGAACCGGTTCGCACAAAAGGAACCGCGGTTCCTCTGCTCTTTAATGTGTATCAGATGCGTACCCCTACCTGTAGAAGCGCTCCGGTAAAAGCGCATGAAATCACCTGCGGAAATTTCATGCGGTTCCAAGAGAGGTTAACTGTGAAAATTTCATACGGTTCAGTCCACTATCAAGTGAAGTACGAGCTTCATGCGGTTCCTGCTATGAACCGTAGATAGCTTCAAGAGGTTCACACTTCGAAACGCATGGAATTTCCGCGGTAACTTCCTGGCATGAACCGCAGGAAGTTCTTACAGGTAACATTCCCATTGAGAACCGCTTGAAGTTATCTGCGGAAACTTATCGCAGAAATTTCATGCGGTTCTCTTCTTTTTTAGTCTCGACTTAAATTTTGACTTAAAGTTTTACATTTGGAATTTTAAATGAAAAATGTGGAAACGTTTAATTAAATTCAACATTTTTTTCTTTAAGTCAAAATTTGTTTTTTTTACTGTCACTTTAAGTCAAATTTGGTCTTTTAACTTTAATTAAATTTGACATTTGTAGAGGCTTAACGGGGTTAAGTAAAATTCGTCGCTTTTTGACGTTTGGCGATTTTAAGTTAAATTTCGAAATTAATTTGAACATGGAGTCTTTTAACTTTAATTTTATTTGGCATATTTTCTAGAGGCTTAGCGACTTTAAGTCAAAATTAGACTTTTCTTTCTCTTGATGCTTGCTGACTTTAAATCAAATTTACACATTAATTTGGACATAAATTTTAACTTTAAATTTGACACTTTTTTAGAAGGTTTAGATTTTAACGCTTGTTGACTTTAAGTCTAATTTATATATTAACTCGAACATAAAGTCGTTTAACTTTAATTCAATTTGACATTTTTTCTAAAGGATTAAAGATTTAAATCAAAATTAGTCTTTTTTCTTAACGCTCGTCGACTATAAGTCAAATTTCGACATTAATTAGTTATAAAGTTTTTTAACGTTAATTAAATTTTTACATATTTTCTAGCGGCTTAACGGATTTAATCCATAATTTGTTTTTTTTTTCTTAACACTTGTCGACTTTAAGTCAAATTTCTACATTCAGTTGTCATAAAGTCTTTGAACTTTAGTAAATTTGACATTTTTCCCATTTTTCCAGAGGCTTAACGAATTCAAATCAAAATTAGTCTATCTTTTGACGCTTTTCATTAATTTGTCATAAAGTTTTTTAACGTGAATTAAATTTGACATTGTTTCTAGAAACTCGACTTTAAGTCAAAATGAGTCGTTTTTCTTTTCTCAACGCTTGTTGACTTTAGGTCTAATTTATGCATTAATTCGAACATAAAGTCGTTTAACTTTAATTCAATTTGATATTTTTTCTAGAGGATTAAAGATTTAAGTCAAAATTAGTCTTTTTTCTTAACGCTCGTCGACTATAAGTCAAATTTCGACATTAATTTGTTATAAAGTTTTTTAACGTTAATTAAATTTTTACATATTTTCTAGAGGCTTAACGGATTTAATCCATAATTTGTTTTTTTTTCTTAACACTTGTCGACTTTAAGTCAAATTTCTACATTCAGTTGTCATAAAGTCTTTGAACTTTAGTAAATTTGACAATTTTTCCCATTTTTCCAGAGGCTTAACGAATTCAAATCAAAATTAGTCTATCTTTTGACGCTTTTCATTAATTTGTCATAAAGTTTTTTAACTTGAATTAAATTTGACATTGTTTCTAGAAACTCGACTTTAAGTCAAAATTAGACGTTTTTCTTGATG
Source organism: Ocypus olens (assembly GCA_910593695.2). NCBI lineage: Eukaryota > Metazoa > Arthropoda > Insecta > Coleoptera > Staphylinidae > Ocypus > Ocypus olens. The sequence continues at coordinate 10,012,463 of OU343061.1, forward strand.
TTTGTTGACTTTACGTCAAATTTCGACATTAATTTGCACATAAAGTCTCTTAATTCTATCAAAATTTGACAGTTTTTCTAGGAGCTTAAGGGTTTAAGTCAAAATTAGTCTTACTTTCTTAACGCTTCTCAACTTTAAGTAAAATTTCGATAGTAAATTGGACATAAAGTCTCTTCACTTTAATTCAGTTTGACGTTTTCTCTAGTGGCTTAACGCCTTTAAAGTCAAAATTTGTCTTTTCTTGACGCTGATCGACTTTAAGACAAATTTCGACATTAGTTTGCACATAAAGTCCCTTCACTTTATTTAAATTTGACATTTCTCTAGAGGCTTAAAGACTTTAAGTCAAAATTAATCGTTTTTCATGATGTTTGTTGACTTTAAGTCAAATTTCGACATTAATTTGCACATAAAGTCTTTTAATTCTACCCAAATTTGACAAATTTTCTAGAGTTTAAGTCAAAATTAGTCTTTTTTTCTTAACGCTTGTCGAATTTAAGTCAAATTTCGACATTAATTTGGACACAGTCTTTTGCCTTCAATTAAATTTGACATTTTTTTTAGACGCATAACGACTTTAAGTCAAAATCAGTCTTTTTTCTGTCGACTTTAGGTCAAATTTCTACAATAATTTATCATGAAATCATTTGACTTTAGTTAAATTTGACATTTTTTTAGAGACTTAACGGCGTTAAGTCAAAATGATTCTTTTTTCTGTCGACTTTAAGTCAAATTTCTACAATAATTTATCATAAGGTCTTTGACTTTAGTTAAATTTGACTTTTTTTTAGAGGCTTAACGGCTTTAAGTCAAAATGAGTCTTTTTTCTGTCGACTTTAAGTCAAATTTCTACAATAATTTATCATAAGGTCTTTTGACTTTAGTTAAATTTGACATTTTTTTAGAGGCTTAACGGCTTTAAGTCAAAATGAGTCTTTTTTCTGTCGACTTTAAGTCAAATTTATACAATAATTTATCATAAGGTCTTTTGACTTTAGTTAAATTTGACATTTTTGTAGAGGCTTAGCGGCTTTAAGTCAAAATGAGTCTTTTTTCTGTCGACTTTAAGTCAAATTTCTATAATAATTTATCATAAGGTCTTTTGACTTTAGTTAAATTTGACTTTTTTTAGATGCTTAGCGGCTTTAAGTCAAAATAAGTCTTTTTTCTTTCGACTTCAAGTCCAAGTCAAATTTCTTCAATAATTTATCATAAGGTCTTTTGACTTTAGTTAAATTTGACTTTTTTTAGAGGCTTAGCGGCTTTAAGTCAAAATCAGTTTTTTTTATCGGCTTTAAGTCCAATTTCTACAAGTTTTTTAACTGTAGTTAAATTTGGTATTTCTTTTAGATTAAATAAATAAATGAAAAATAAATTAACCCGCAGCACAAAAAGAAACAATATAATATTTTATAATTACATAATAAAGAAATGATACAATTTTGAAATTATTTATTTCATTCTAAAAATTAAGAAAAGTATGCTATACCGGGTGTGCATTTTCCTGCTTTCCCGATTATTTTTGAGAACAGGAACAAGAGTAAATAAATGTTCAAAGTTTAAAAATCTACCAGATTTGATTTATATTTACAAGGAAGGAATATATCAATTGTAAATAATTTTATTTTCCTTTTCTGTGACGCGTTCAAACAGCTGTGGTTTGTGATTTTTTTCTGTAATATTCTTATTATTGTATCATGTGCTATAACTATTTTTGAATAAAGTGTGTTATTATTATTATTATAATCGATGTGCTACCAGAGAGGAGAAAATGTGAAAATTATATGATAATGTAAAAATAGCAGAAGCCTAAAACTTGTAATTTTAAAAATCAATCGATTTAGAAATATCAGAAACGTGCAAAAGAAAAACAGAGTAAATATTTAATGCCCACTTCCCGTTTACGAATATTTACCAGTAGCTTTTCAGTTCTTCATATTATCAAGTATAAAATACAGAAAAAGTTAAAATATATACCGACGAGAAGTTATCCATAAATAATAGATTTCTCGGCGGTCAAAAAGCTTAGCGATTTTTTTTTTGCAATGCCCTTGTTTTATGGGCCAGCTACGGATTTCTGTTAAATAAAAAATATAAGAAAAAATCGTCGCGGTTTTTTGACACTTTGTAATTGTTAAATGTAATTACAGGAAGGCATTGGGAAAATAAAATATTTGTTGTTGCAATGCCCTTTTTTAAATACCACTTGTGGATTTATGAGCTGTTGGATATATTTTTTTTAAATTTTAGTGGCTTTTTGAACGTTTGTGTTTATTAAATATACCCGCAGAAAGGCACTACACAAATAATATTTAAAAATCGCACCGAATTGGTGGATGCGCCGAGAAATCTATGGCTGGAATTTTTATTTACGTCGGTAAAATATATTGCAGTTGTGGCCACACTATGAATACCCATATTATATATTTTTAAATTAATTGGAAGTCTGCAACTCATTTCTGGCAATCTGGTACATAACTATAGAAAAGACCGGTGAACCGCTCCAAGGAACCGGTTCATCTAGTGAGTGAACCGGTTTGGAACCGTTCCCGACAGTGAACCGTTTTTCCCATCTCTAAATTGATCAATAAATTACAACAAAATCAATTACAATTAATGGAAATATTGACTTTATATGTAGTTATATGCGGATATATGCTCAAATAAGTTTAATGTGACAAAACCTCTAAATATTAAGTTATATGCGACATAAAACTTGGTACTTTGATTTATTTCTGATAGAAACGTACGGATACAATTCGCCAGTTCCATACGAGAGAGCAAATAAAACATGTAATAAAATATAAATCCCGACTCTAGTAATATCTAACGAGAGCACGTGTCAGGAAACTGAAAATACAAATCTGAAACATAACAAGTATTGAATTACCAAACTACCTCTTATTACTCTTTCCTTAATTAAAGTGGCTTGTAGCTTATTCATTCAGTCAAAATGCCCAACCTCCTATTATTAATTAACGAGATTTTAAAGTTGCTTATGGTATGTTCGGGAAGTTGTCTCGAGACACACAAAACTAATTTTCTGTGTAATTAACACGGAACTCGCCAGCACACATTATGGAAAAGATTTGTTTGCTTACTACATTTGTAGTAAAATATTTATACGTGCTAATAACAGTAGTTTTACACAGATAATAGTTCATTACACAAAACACACACATTGTTAATATTACAGTCATTATAAGGACATCAAAGCATTATTATATAGAATTAATACAATAACAGGGTGAAACTACAGAGTAAACGATTGTGAACATAAAATATAAAAAAGTTCACGTGGTTATCACGTAACTTTCTCCTATTTGATAGTATTGCGTGGAAAGTCGATGCATTTTTGATGGTCAGCATATACATAATTCTGAAGTTAATATCAAATATTAAGAACTGATATTTTGCACATTTAGAGAGAAAGGGTTAAACTATTCGTCTATAGAATTTGATTTTTTTTAAATCATCAGACAAACTGTATAATTGATCCTGAAAATGATCAATATTGGATGGATATCTGGAGCTTTTCTCTGCAAAGAACTAAAAATGTAATGCTACAGAAAAATAGTTTATACCTTTGAAAACAATACGTACGTAATAAAATTGTCATTAGTTATCAAATAAAGTCGCAAAAACGTAAGAGCTGCACCTCTACAAACACGAATTTGCTTCATTTTCGCCGTTATAATGAACGCCACCTGCATGAAACATTTTGTATCAACCCTGGAGGCGTGTACAAATATATTTACGTACTCGATAAAATTTCAGGCCCAAGATTGTGGCGGTTATCATTTTCTTTTAGACCATTCTGGTCTAAGTCTGGTGCGAAGCACTTACCCCCTTGATACTATTTTCAATTTTTATTAAATGAATTTATAAATTAACCAAATATTATAAAGGAAAAGTTTGATTTTCTTAATATTTTCTGGTATTCACAAAAACTTGCTCGCCTTCTCTCGTCACCAGGTCTAAGACCTTGACAAATTCTAAATTTATATGGATGAAATTTATTCTTTTGTAAAATGAAGTGGGCTGTAGATTTAGCTACCCCAATCTGACGTTCAATTAGTCTTGTCGATATTTCAGGATTTTTAACAACGGCTAAAGTAGCTTTTTCTTCGTTGGATTGTTTTTTTACGAGATGAAGACGGTCTTTTGAATGAACCAAATTCCTCTAAATTACATACCAAACGTCTAAATATGGATTTCTCAGGTGGTCTTTGTTCAGGATAATTATCAGAATACATCTGCTCAGCAGCTACACAATGTCTGTGGCACAAGATGTAACACGTCAACATATCAATTTTTTAAATACAAGAAAACGAAATGTAGCCTGAATATATGAATATCGTTTTGTTGTATTTATATAATGCTTTCTGCAACAAGTAAAGTTGTTTCTAATTTGTTTATCAAATTTTTCTTCGTTTGTGAAATTTCCTCTACAAATAAATTTTACCACTTTAACTTCTTATAAACAAAACAAACGATTTCAAAATACGTTAGAACGTTTTTAACAATAATGTGACAGATCAGATACAATGGTGAAAAAAAATTAAACACTTGAAATTCGTGAAATTTCGACCATTTTCAAACTTGGCGTATTATCAATCGATTGTGATGAATCTTTGACGGCGAAAAACTTTGAGGTGTCTTTAAAGTCGTGCATGCAATCTTAAGCGTAACCCCTTCCGCCCCCCTCTAGCACCCCTATGAAAAAAAAAAGTTTTTTTATGGAAACCATGTCCAACTTTGACGATGTCTACTGAGTTGGAAACATTTTGTCGAGTGGATCCACTATAAAGGCATTAAAATTTGATCAATTCCCTATGCAGAACTCAAAGAACGAAATTCCTACGACGATTTGGCACCAAGTTATGGGTGTTTGAAAAAAAAGTGCATTTTGATGTTTCTCGCACATGACTCAGCGACTTTTCAACCAAATTGGATGATTCTTTTGGGAAAAAATCCCATTTTGGCTCTACTTTAAGGGGGTAAACTCAGATTTTCGAATCCTTCAACCCCCGAACAAAAAAAAACATGTAGATTTTTACTTCGCATAGTAAAATTGATGCAACAAATAAACTCTTGTTTATGTAAAAGACATGTAAAAGAAATTATGTATTGTTTTAAGTAACATTAAACATCAAAGCGTAGGAAATCACCACAACGCTTGTGCTATTAGGTCCCGGATTGGTTTTTCCTTAAATTTTTTTAGGAGTAATAGTTTCAAGGCATTTGCTAACTTATCTGTATCTAATTTATTTGACCATAATATTATACGTTTCTCCTTGACGTTTTTCTTGAGTCCTTCGTAATAAAAATCTTAAAACGTAATCCCGGAATTTCCTTGAATAACGATCAGACTGACTCCCCTTTGCTCAAAGAAGTATAAATCATGTGCTTTGGTATTGTTTAAATTACTTTTAGTCTAATAATGATCAACAGTATGTCTCTAAATAAATCAACAAAGAAAGTGTTTCGATTTACATTTCAGTATCAAACAGTTTATTTTCTTGCGCCGAATTAGGGATTTTTTTGCTCAACCTTTTGGGGCCAAATGCCCACTTCAGCTTCGAAATTCGCCCCCTTTAATTTTTATTAGCTTAAAATTACAGGATAATCCTTAACATAATATAGCTTAGGTTTAGGTGTTTGTAAGACATTATAGAAAAAAATTGAGAGGTACAAAACAAAACAACATTTAGTACTTATTATTTGAACATAGATATACCATAAAGGCGACATCTATTGTCTAAACTAGAGATGGACAAAACTGCTACTTTTGAATCAAGTTGCTATCTATGATTGCAACTTTCTAATTTCAGTGATTTTAAACTGATGATCACATCGCAAAAAAGCAGGAAAAATCATCCTCAATGGCCGAAGTGTCGCTTATTCAAAATCAATTTTGTTTTTGTAAATTTAACAATTTTCAATAGAGATATGGATTTTTGAAAATTGTTGTTTTAATTTTTTGAGCACCTGAACAAAAACATCGCAGAAAAAAAATATAAAAGCGCAGGAAAAATTCCATAAAAAATCATCCTCAATGGCCGAAGTATCGCTTATTCAGAATCAATTTATCGCATATGTTTCCATGACGCTAAGTGATTATTTAATTTTAAATCAAATAAATAATACAAAACATCAAAGAATTTTACGAGAAATAATGATTTATTTACTCTGGCAATTGCCATAATGTCGTTAACGTAACTGTTAATGTATATTTATCCAAGTAGACTAATTTAATAATATTGTACTATTTCCATGTCTATTTAAGATAATAAAATAATTTCACAATTTTTCCAATTTAGTCGCAGAAAAAGTATCGTATACAATTCGTGTTATAAACTTCTCTAGACACTCGTTATTAAACACTCGCTCCGCTCGTGTCTAATTAACTCAAAAATTATCTTGCTCGGTATGGAATTGAACCACAAACTTGCTGTGATCGAAAGTGACAATCAAAAAATTAAAACTAAAATTAAAAAAATCCATGTCTATTAAAAACTGTGGAATTTATAAAAAAACAAATTGATTTTGAATAAGTGATACTTCGACCATTAAGGATATTTTTTTTGAAATTTTGTCTGCGCGTTTTACATTTTTTCTGCGATGGGTTCATTTAAGTGCTCAAAAAAAAACTAAAATTTTCAAAAATCCATATCTCCATTAAAAATTGTTGAATTTACAAAAACCAAATTAATTTTGAATAAGCGATTCTTTGACCATTAAGGATATTATTTTTAGGATTTTTTCTACGCGTTTTATATTTTTTTCTGCGATGTTTTCCTTCAAGTGCTCAGAAAATGAAAACGAAAAATATTCAAAAATTTATACCTCTTTTGAAAATTGTCGGATTTAAAAAAACCTAATTGATTTTGAATTAGCGATACTTCGACCATTGAGGATGATTTCATATGGAATTTTGCCTGCATTTTTATATTTTTCCCTGCGATATTTTTATGTTAGGAAAATTAAAACGAAAATCTTTAAAAGATTTTTAAAGACTTTCTGTATTGAAAATTGTTGAATTTACAAAAACCATTCGATTTCGAATAAGCGGTACTTCGGCCATTGAGGATAATTTTTTATGGAATTTTTCCTGCACGTTTTATTTGTTTTTGGCCAAGTGCTCAAAAAATTAAAACGAAAATTTTCAAAAATTCATATCTGTATTGGTTAATGATTTGATTTCAAAATAATCCTTCGACAACAAAGCAAATCATCTTTCACAAGATGCGTTTTTTCAAAGGTAAAACCAAAATACTTTCCAACTTTTCAAATTTACTGAACAAACATTCTGTTTTTCTGCAAAAATCTCTAAATACTTCTCGAATTTTGAACTGAATCAAGGATAGTTGTATATTTATTTAGTATAGGAGATAATTCTAACATACAATACAATTCGCCTATAAACAATATGTTTAAGGTATATGCATCTGTACAGCATTCTGTTGATATCTTTAATTGTGATCCGAATGATTTTTATAGAAAAATGTCCGATTTACTTTAGTTATAGAATAAAACATAAAATATTGTACAGTTTCCACTATTGCAATTATATATTTTTTTCCTTTTCGTTTATTCTTTTGTAATTTTGTTATTTTTGATACGTTTTGCTAATAATATTAATTTTAGTTATATTATGATTATTTTCTAATGTAATTATTTTAAATTTTTAATTTTATTTGTACTTTTATTTATATGTACTTGCTTATATTTTCTGATAACATTTCCCTGTAATTAGATGTAGTATCTGTTGTGAAATAAATCTATTATTATTATTATTATTATTATTATATACCCAAAATATTATCTTCAGTCACAGGTATAATATCACTATTTACGTGACCAGGTGGACAAATATTAGCAGAATCATATCAAAACTATTTTTGAGAAATCATTAACAATATTAGAAGGTGTTACGACGTTTACTAACCGTGATCACAGCCACAGTTTAAAATCACTGATAGAAAGTAGCAATCACAGGTAGCAACGTGATTCAAAAGTAGCAGTTTCGCCCATCTCTACGAAATAATTATTATATGGGTAAATATACAAAATATGCAAAAATATGCATTCTGCGTAAAATCCTCTCTCTAATAATTAAATTACAACCAACTGAAAAAGCTTTTTAAAAAAGTGCTTTGATTTGTGAATTTATGAAAATATCATTCTACTCGTTTAAAAATGAAACATTACAGTTAAAATTTCGGAAAGACTAAATTTAAATTTGAAACCACGTTACTTTTCGAAACCAAATTCAAATTCAATTACAGGCATTGGCCTTTGCGTTGTAAAGCATCTCCAAATAAATTAAAATATAAAAAAACTCAGATATAAATTTCTACAAAAATGCGCATTAACTGTATGTACAATACGTTCTTTTTTCAAAATTTCAAGTTTTAAAAAATGCACCTATTTTTAATTAGTTATGTTTTTTATGACTTGTGCCGATATGAAGACACTTAACGACAATACTTTTTTAATCAAAAGATAAAAGTTACATGATGGCCATTCCCATTTTCAACAAGAATTCTCATGATAGAATCAGTGAAAAGTATAAAAAACTCTAGATTTTCATCCCAAAATATTTCAGAACGAGCGAACGAAAATTCTCGTTTTTGTAAAAATAGGCGTTGCCAGCTGAAAACGAGAATTTTCGTGATAACATCAGTATGAAGTGTGAAATAATCGGGATTTTCAGCACAGCTTAATGACGAAGAAGAGAAAATGAAAAAACTAGAATTTTTATGAACATTTCTTGCTGAAATAAGCATCAAATTAAATCACTTTATTGTCAGTCACGTGTGCAAAAATAACCAATCACTTTATGGGAACTTATCGCGGCCATTATGACGTTGCTAAGCAAAATAAACACTTGCACATGATAATTCAATATGGTTAGTAATCATTATATCGAAATTTTACGTGTACGGTTCGGCAATGAAGCTGCTCGACAACCCACCGCGCCTCGCACCGAAAGCGGGTGCCAACCCGCTCCGCCGCGGTGCGCCCCTAACCGGTAATTATTGTATTTTTAATAAATAATGTTGAATATTTTACTTGCAAGAAATGTTCGAACCGAATATCCCTCAGACATTGATAAATACTTATAATTATTAAAGTTTCCTCTAGCACGTTGCTTTTCAGTAACTTTTTTCAAACACCGATAACTTTGTGCCAAATCGTCGTAGGCACGTTTTTGCGTCCTGCATAAGCAATTGGACACATTTCAATGTCCTTTTGATGGATCGAGTCGACACATTTTTCGGTACACCTTGCCAAAGTTAGACTTTTTTTGGCCCAAAAACGTATTTTTGGTTCAGGGGTTGAAGGGTTCGAAAAGGGATCATCCCAATCTGAGTTTACCCCCTTAAAGTAGAGCCAAAGTTGGATTTTGTTCCAGAAAGAATCATCCAATTTGGTCGCTGAGTTGTGTGCTAAAAACCTCAAAATGTACTTTTTTTCAAACACCCACAACTTGGTGCCAAATCGTCGTAGGAACTTCGTTCACCTGGCGTTTGTCAAGCAAAACAAAAATGTTTTTTACAACTTCCAGTTTTTGCATTTCTTCTTTTTTGGAATGCTATTTTCGGATTGAATTCCCTCGCATATATACATTTTTAACCCAAATAGAAAATGGGTTACATTTTTCAAGGTCATTGAAGGTCATAACCTTGCGGGCAAAAACAATTTTTCCAACTTCAAAATCGTTTTTCATTATCCTAAATGATTTTCAATGACCTTGAAAAAATCCACCTCATCTGGTATTCGAGTTAAAAATATTTAGCAAGTTTTTAGGAACAATTCTTTGGTGCTTAAAAAAATATTTTTCGTAACAAAAATTTGGAAAATTCACATACATTGATCAAATTTTAATACCTTTATAGTGGATCGGGTCGACAATTTTTTTCCAACTCTGCACACATCGTCAAATTTGGACATGGTTTCCTGAAAAAACATTTTTTTCGCAGGGGTGGTAGATGGGGGCGGAAGGGGTTACGCTTAAGTTCGCATGCATGACTTTAAAAAGACACTTCAAAGTTTTTCGCCCTCAAAGATTCATCATAATCGATTAAAAATACGGCGAGTTATGGCGGTTTGAAAATGGTCGAGTGTTTCATTTTTTTCCCACCAGTATATGTAACATTTAATACATTTTTTTGTAAGTATGTAGCCCTAACTTTAACTATATTTTATGGCTTGTTTTATATGTATATAGCCATAACGTTTACTGCATTGCTTGACAAATATATGTCAACAACAATATTACGTTTTTCTACATACTTAAGATTTTACATCGCAACTTTCTCAAAAGAAAAACATAAAACCGTCGTCATTAATAACGAACAGCCTTCTGAAAGCAACAGCACGCGAGTTACAATTGTTTTCTTGTATTAGTCCTATCATTACAATAAATTGCTCAAATTCTACGAGAATCAATTATCTAATGCAATCTATAATTCACTTACCGATCGATCTTCTTCCACGCAACAACAGGAATACATGATGAGAAGAGTAGAACAGACACCTTTCTTTCACGACACACACTGAGGAAGTCACAGAAACTCGCGATGTGATCACTTCTCCGCCGAGATGTGTTCAATCCAGCGGTCCGATGGCGGAACTGGCCGCAAGAGAAAGCTGAAGAAAGTAGCCCGCGAGTTCTGCACAGTGTTTGTGTGTGCGTGTTTGCAAGTTTACTTTTATATATAAAATGGATCCTGTGGGCCCATAAAGACCGGTTATATAATTCCGATTAAATAATGTTTACAACTATTGTGCAATATCTGGTGATCCGGATGGGTTTTCCACCGAAAGTTTCGGATGTGTGGTGACAATCATGTCCCAGTATCCGCGGAATGGTGGTTTTAGAGAAAGTGTGCTGCTGAAGATTTGCACTTGGATGACTGTTTGATATATGATAGTCCGTCATGTTTTTTTTTTCGTGAAACGATCATATTTTTTTTTTTTAATAAAGAAAGTTTTATTGAAATAATTAGCTTAGACAAAAAAATAGGTTAGTTGGTTGATAGGATAAAAAAATAAAAGCTGTATGCAAAATTTATTCCAAATAATCACTAAACAGTAGTAATTTTTTAACATTATATTACAGCAAACATTGACTGAAAATTCAGTCAAACGTGTTTGTTTATGGATATAAACAAACATATTTGACCTAAATATAGTCAAATTATACACCAACAAAGAATATATGACAACAGAAACACACTATCACTGCTCTCACTCTGTCATTAATATACCGTTTGTTTTTTGTATACAATTGAGCAATTTTACAAGACATCTACAGTGTCCTCTTCATCTTCATGAAATTCCTCTTCTACTCTGAAAGCTTCCTTACGAACAATTTGGCGCATTGCCTTTTGTTCTCTGGCAAGCTTTCTGTAAAACTTAATGGTGTCTGATAATAAAAGGCCTATGAAAACTATAAACATCGGAATTGTTATTATATGCCTTAGACCAATCCACATGAACCTCCTTGACATGAAGGATAATGTTTCGTAAATTTCATTATCTTCAATCGAGTCGAAGACTTCAAACTTTTTCGCTTCGGCTTTAGAAAATCCAATACTATGTATCCATAAAGAAACTGACTGGAATAAAATATAAAGTGGTAGATGTTTTTGTGTTGCCGTCTCTTCTTTAATCGCCCCAATTTGATACAATTTGCGTTTAAAACAATATTCATACAAAACTTTGTTCTGCCTTATTACTGATACTCTGCAGACCCGATTCGAACTAATGGCTTGTAGAGTACGTTTGAATTGGTTTCCCGCCTGCCTGTTCTGAATGCTTATTTTTCACATACCGGTGGAGGTATTGTAGAATTTTATGAAAAAAACGGAAGAAAGAAGTTTTTTGCTAAAGCAAGGTCCGAACCTTTTTTATGTGTTTTATGTGCGCGTGCCAAAAATTTGCAAATAGTATTTATCGAGTTGCTGCCGTGGCGTGCCGAATATTTTTTAATTAGGGATAAATTTATTAAAAATTACTTATTTCAGAATTTTATTCAGAAAATTTCAAAAATTAACGTAAATTATATAAAAATAAACTTACATACTCATAAAAATTGATATCATTTAATGATATTTTTGCTGTTGTAAATTTATTCATATCAGGTTCATATTTGGATTCATCAGTGATTCTATTTCTATTAAACTGTTTTATAAAAATTCATTTCCAAAATTAATGACTCCCAAATAAATTTAGAAGTGAAAATTGATTAAATAGCCATAGTTGTTTTTTCGAAGAACTAAGGGTTTTGGAAAGGGTATGCCAAGTTCTTACATACATAAACATCTTTACTGTTACCAATTAAAAATTGGTCTAAATTGTGGGTTACAATCTTTAATTATAATATGGTTACCATGTGGGCTCGACCTGCAATCTTTCGGCCCTAACGCCCATCGTTTAGTTCTTGTCTTGATTTCAGTTTATTTAATAATAATAATGTGGCTGGACACCCCTTGTGGGGTAGCGCCGCTTCAATGAAGCTTTCTAGATCTAGTTTTTTTTTTGGAGTAGATCAGTTTCCGTCCACTTCCTATTCTATACTCTTGCATATATTTCCCCATTCCCTCCTATTTCCTGACTTTTCCTTCCATTCTCCGCCGATGCCAGCCCTGCGGAGATCTTCCACTTCTTGTAACCACTTAGATCTCGGTCTACCTCTTCTTTTCTTATTTCCTGGCTCCCACTCTAACATTAAACGCACTGTGTCGCTTGATCCTGCTCCCCATACATGTCCTAGCCATTTTGCTCTTTGTTCCTTGATTTTTTTTACTATGTCTTTTCCTTTTATTTCTTGTCTCAGCTCTTTGTTCGTCCTTGCTCGGTATTCATTGTCGTTTACCTTTATAGGACGGTTATAAAGACACGTTATTTAAGATTCATCTGTCAAAATTTTCAGCATCTGTGAAAATAAAAGTGGAATTCCTGGAGCATTTTCTAAAAAAAAAAATGCATTTTTGGCCATTAAAATATTCTTTCGCGGGCAGCCATTTTTATTACTACCACTAGTTCTGATGATTTTCATTGGGTGGTTATAAAGACACATTATTCAAGATTGCTCTGTCAAAATTTCAAGCATGTAAGGTGATAAATGTGGAATTCCTAAAGCAATTTCTACAAAAAGTGCATTTTTTGACAACAAATTGTTTTTTCTGGCGCAGCCATTTTTGTTACTGCAAAGTTTTGATGATTTTCTTTGGGCGGTTATAAAGACACGTTATTTAAGATTCATCTGTCAAAATTCCAAGCATCTGTGAAGTCAAAGTGGGTTCCCTGGAGCATTTTCCCAAAAAATGCATTTTTGTCCATCAAATATTCTTTTTGGCGCAGCCACCTACTACTAGTTGATGATTTTCGTTGAGTGGTTATAAAGACACATTATTCAAGATTGATCTGCCAAAATTTCAAGCATCTAAGGTGATAAATGTGGAATTCTCAAAGTAATTTCTACAAAAATAGCATTTTTGGACATCAAATAGTTCTTTCTGGCGCAGCCATTTTTGTTGCTGCAAAGTTGTGATGATTTTCCTTGGGCGGCTATAAAGACACGTTATTTAAGATTCATCTGTCAAAATTCCAAACATCTGTGGAAATAAATATAGAATTCCTGGACTATTTTCCCAAAAAAATGCATTTTGTCCATCAAATATTCTTTTTGGCGCAGCCAACTACTACTAGTTGATGATTTTCGTTGAGTGGTTATTAAGACACATTATTCAAGATTGATCTGTCAAAATTTCAAGCACATAAGGTGATAAATGTGTAATTCCTAAAGCAATTTCTACAAAAAGTGCATTTTTTTACATCAAATTGTTCTTTTTGGCGCAGCCATTTTTGTTGCTACAAAGTTCTGATGATTTTCTTTAGGTGGTTATAAAGACATATTATTTAAGATTCATCTGTCAAAATTTCAAGCGTCTGAGATAACAAATGTGAAATTCCTAAAGGAATTTTTGCAAACCATGCATTTTTGGTCATCAAAATTTTCCTTCTGGCGCAGCCATTTTTGTAACTGAAAAGTTGGGACATATTTTTTTGGGCAAATGTAAAGACATATCATTCAAGATTAATCTGTCAAAAATTTAAAGGTCTGCCACAATGAATATGGAATTCCTACAGCACAATCTGCAAAAATTGCAATTTTTGGTCATCAGAAAATTCTTTTTAGCGCTGCCATTTTTGTTAAATGCAAAATACGGATAATTTTTTGAGCAAATTTTAAGACACGTTACTCAAGATCAGTCTGTCAAAAGTTTAAGGATGTGTCGCATGAATGTAAAATTTTCAGAGGAATTTTTACAAAAAACACATTTCTCGAGGATCAATGAACTTTCTTTCTAAATTTTTGTGGGTTTTTGTAAGGATTTGTAATGCAGATCATTTTGCTACAACAATTTTCTAGGACAATATTCTAAGACAGTGCGGCAAATGAATTTGTAGATCTTGAGAGCTTGCTTTAAAAAAATATCTTCGTTTTTATATGTCAGTCCTCTAAATTCTCTGGCTCCAAATTGAGCAGATGTTTTTTTTTTGTGTGTTATATCTAGAAGGGAGAGCTTTGAATTACATGAATTTAATTTCTTTTCCTTTTTTTTTAGATTTCTTGTTATCAGTGTTGTTGAAAGAAATTCTAGCAGACGTGGATTTTAGGCGGTAAAACCGGATTAATGTTTGGTATTTCACTGGATTAATAGACTCTAGAAAGAAGAGCTCTGAATTCCTGGATGATTCCTAGATATTTACAAGATAACGATGGCTTGAATAAAGGAAATTGTAGTAAACCCTTCTCTCGTACAATTGATCCCGAACAAGAGGTTCCACAAGGTTCCCCTCTGACCCCCTTGCTTTATACGATATTTTGCTACGACCTGTACAACGCTAATCCTTCTTATTTTAACCCGTCCCTATACACCCTTCAGTTTGCTGATGACACGACCCTTATCTCTCACTCCCGTAATTTATCATCTAACGTTTCTTCCCTTCAAAAACTTATCCATGAAGTTGAAGTTTGGTGTTCAAAATGGATAATCCTAGTAAATTCTTCCAAAACACAACTGCTTATCTCATTCCATAGAACTTCTCCAAATGATCCTAAAATCTCTGTTAATATTATTATCCCACAGTCTCTATCCTGTAAATACCTTGGAATTCTAATAGATAGCAACATTTCCTTTAACCCTTTGACCTACAACCACGAGCTCTTCTCGTGTTTAAATGTTCGGGCCAAACACAACGATCACGAGTACATCTCGTGGAGCGCCGCTTGGGCCAATCACATTGAGAACGAGCTCAACTAGTGTCGAGCCGCTTGGGCCAATCAAATCGAGCACGAGCTCAACTCCTAACGCGCCGCTTGCGTTAGTAGTGCTGCACAATGAATGCATTTTCTTGCGAAATAGAATTTTTTGAAGTCCATATTTTACGTTTTCAGTTGTGCCATGAAAAAGCATGAATTTGTGCGCATACAATTGGGCACGCCAGGCGTGCCTCAGTCGGACTGGTTTCTGCTGCTGCATTCGGATGTAAGGAAAGTAGGCCAGAGGGTTAAACCACATACCAAAGCCATTAAGGCCAAAATCGTTGCAAGGGCCAGACATTTTAGGTCTCTGACCTACAAAAATCAGGGTATATCCATTAAAACGGCCTGCACAATTTATAAGTCTATAGGTCGACCCTTGCTCGATTACGGCTGCATCCTTTTTCTCTATTCCAGAAATCCCACAATAAATAATATACTGGTAGCAGAGCGTTCAGCCCTTCGTTCGATAACCAAAATCCGGAATCCTTCCAATTCACCATTCAACCCCTCCAATGTCCTACTTTACGACCTGACACAACTCACCCCTATTGATGTTAAAATAAATTTGATGTTTCTGCATATTGCTTGAATTGTTTAAATTTGGAAGAAAATGCGATTATTATCGACTGAATAATTGCAGATTTGTTTTTGTCAAAATAACAATCTGGATTTTCTTGAGATTCTTGCAAAAAACTGTTTTTGTATTTGGAACTTATTTGTTGGTATTGGAAATTAAGTCACAATTACAAATTTGTAATTTAGCTTGGAATGCTGTGATTAAATCCAAAAATGACAATAACTGCCCTGCAGTTTAACATTCAGTTCATTAAAATTTAAGCATATTTCGGTAATTTGGAAAGCCATTGGACGTCTATTAATTGATTATACTTTCCAAAAAAATTCTCAATCTTCCGTATGTCCTTGGCGGCCCTCTTTGGGGTTTGACGGGGCGACGTTGTAGCTGATGGCGGTTTCGTTCGCTGGCGACGTTTGTCGAGCAGTTTCGGCGACCTCTGGATGGCCACATGGTTGCACGGCCCCAGCCAGGGTGCAGTCTGGGTCGGCGTCGGTGGTAGTACAGTGACGAGTGGCAACTAGAGGGTGGTCCACGGCTAGGTGTCCACTTCCTCAAAATAGACATCGTCGAGTACAGCTGCAGTGTCTGTGTAGACTGCTAGGACTGGGGCTTGGATGAGCGACACCATCTGTTCCGCGACTGGCAGCAGAGTCTGTTCTGGCGCGATAGTCAAAGTTGATGAGGCTGCAAGGAGATAGTCCACGGCCAGGGACGTCACTTCCTTGAACAGGACTTCGGCTAGTGCGCTGGTGGTGGCTGTACGTACAACAAGGGCTGGCGGTTAGACAAGTGGCGTCGCGGTATAGTACTCTTCACATGGCGGTATGACCTGGGTGGCTTCGTGGCGAAGGCGAAGTTAATCCTCGCAAGAAATCCTTCCACGTCATCTCCATAGAACTGTGGGAAGTCGACTGCCACAGCGTTGGCCAGAGTGGAGATGGTGGCGTGGTACTGGGCGCTGCATCTACCATTGTATTGGGGTTGGCTCTCCGGTGGATCTATGTAATCACTAGAAATATTCATTACACACATAGAAAAATAATATGAGACATATAAAAAGAGTCCATAGCGAAAACACACAAATTAATATAAACTAGTCTTCTTCATGATCCGCAGAAAGTCGTCCTGCGTAACCAGCCCGTCCCCATCTCTGTCGGCCTCGTCGATCATCTCCAGTAGCTCCTCGTCTGTCAAATTCTCCCCCAACTCGGTAGCGACCCGCTTCAGGTTCTCAAACGTGATGGTCTCCGTCTCCCCGCCGTCGAACAGCTTGAAGGCCTTCATGATCTCTTTCTTGGAATCCTTCTCGGCCATCTTCATTGACATCAGGGTCAGGAAATTATCAAAGGACAGCTTGCCGGACCCCTCGACGTCAATCTCGGAGATCATCTTCTTGATTTCCTCCTTTTTGGGCTCGAAACCTAGTGCCCGGATCGCCACCTTAATGTAATCCAGTTGCCGTGTGGTGTTAATGCTGCTGACGTACAGCCCATTCCTGCGCCTGTTGTCGCTGGCGCGGTTGGTGTGGGTGCGTTCCTGGTGGAGTTCGTGGTTGGAGTTGTGTAGTCCGGAGTGATATCGGCACGGAATCCTGTTCTGGGCCAGTAGACGCCGTCGCAGTCATCGTACAGCAACAAGGACTGGTAGTAGTCCTTGTTGCTGTACCGGTTCCGCCTTCTGCTGCTCAGCGTGAGTATGTTACTCGGCCCCGTCCAGATGCGATGACTAAAGCAGCCCCGTTGGGGTCTGACATCACGGGATTGGCCCTGGTGTTCCTCTGCACCGCTGGGTCGTAGGTGTAAACTCGGCCTCGAGTTGGGCGACACTTGTTCGAACCGGCAAATGTCCTCGGTACATCGGCGCACAGCAGGTGGAGGCTTATCTCTTCATAGCGTTCTTACTGGTAGCTGTACTTATTCGTAAATTATCTCGTTTGGAAATTTCAATAATGCGGAACTTTTAAGATAATTACGCATTTGTTAAGACGCGTAGATAAACTAAGCGCTGATAACATTATGCTTATTAATGGCTATGTTCAATCGTAAAATAATCACAATAGCAAAAATGCATTCCTTCTTTATGAATCTCGAGCTCTTAAAGAAATTTCGTTTTGTTTTCACCTAGGATATGGCAGTTGTTTTTATAGTGAATTAGAAATGGATTATTTGTTTATGAATCTTGAGCTTCTAGAGAAAATTATTTAGCTTCATTCACTTACTACAATGTTTCAACGCGTTGAGTGCATTATTTGTTTTCCCAGTTTAAGATTTAAACGTTTTCGTTTTGTTCCTACCTAGGATTTGGCAATTTTTTTCGCAGGAAATCAGAAATGATTAATTTATTAATAGATCTTGAGCTTGTAGAGCCATTTCCCTGATTAACCCTTAAATGCATGATTTTTTTAATTTTGTATGAAAAAAAAATTTTTTATATAAAATTATTTACAGTTGTCAATTGTTTCTAGTGTGTCAAAAATATATGATTTTTAAGTAGATTTTAGAATTTTAAAGAAAATAACATGAGATGAAATTATTTGAAAATATTTCCAATTGTAAGATGCAAATTTCAAATTTTTGCAATTCAATTTCAGAGTATCGCCATTTTGTTTCCATCAAGGGAATATCTACTGTTTTTTAGTACGTTAAAAGTACATTATTTCTAAGTAGATTTGAGAATTTAGAAGAAAATTCCAAGATAATTTTTTAAATTTACTTTAATAGTGAGAGATGCAAATTTTACTTTTTTTTTAAATTTAAGTTTTGGTTTCGCCATTTCATTTACAGTTGTCTAATGTTTTTGATTTGTAAAAAATACAAGATTTCTAAGTAGATTTGACAATTTTTAAGATAATTCTAAGAGGTAAAATTTTTTGAATTTCAGTTTTTGCAATTTTATTTTAGAGTATCGCCATTTTGTTTCCAGTGAGGGGATGCCATTGTTTTTAAGTATTTTAAAAGTACGTGATTTCTTATTAAATTTGAGATCTTTGAAGAAACGTCCAAGTCAATAGTTTTCTTATTATTTATTTTAATGGTGAGACGCAGTGACGGTTCGCGGGTTTTTTTCTGGTACGGCCGAGGAACAAGAGGTGGTAATACAGATAGGTGCGGTCACGCAGCCTGCCGTCTCTGCAACTGACCCTACCTATCTGTATTGCCACCCTTGTTACCTCGGCCGTACCAGAAAAAAACCCGCGAACCGTCAGTGGTGAGACGCAAATTGTACCTTTTGCAATTCAAGTTTCGAGTTTCGCCAATTCGCTCACACTTGTCAATTGTTTTCAGTATATCAAAAATACATGAATTCTCAGTAGATTCGAGAATTTTGAAGACAAGAGGTAAAATTTTGGAAATTTCGTTTTTTGCAGTTCAAGTTTCTAGTGTTGCCATTTCGTTTCCAGTTGTCAATTGTTTTACAGTATGTCAAAAATACGTGATACAAATTTTGAATGGATTTGAAAATTTAGCAAAAATTTAGCAATATCTTTTTAACAATCCTTTTAATTATAAAACCGTAAATTTCTCTTATTGTAATTCAAGTGTCGGGTATCGATATTTTGTATCCTGATCAGGGATATCATTTATTTTTTTAGTATGTCAAAACTACATGATTTCAAAGTCGACTTTTGAATTTCTAAAATAGTTACGCAAGCGATTTATTTTTAAGAATGTATATAATTGCGAGTTGCAAATTTTTCTCTTTGCAATTCAAGTTTCTAGTGGCGCTATTTTGTTTCCAGCTAAGTGATAACAACCGGATTTCAGTGTGTCAAAAATACATAAATTATTAGTTATTGGTGGATTTTTAAAATTAAAAGTCCGGCGACAACTAACGTCTCGCAAACGAAAAACCAACATGAGTAATTACAGCGGCAATCGTTCACCCAGCATTATTTTCATCGTAATCAGAATTTCACTGGCTTATATTAAATGTGAATTGTTAAATAGAGCAGTGGATTTAATGATGATAAGTAAAAATATAAGAACTTGTTGTACAACTAATCATTTAAATTTAAAATAAACCATGAATAACTACTATATTAGCAAAGCGGAAAAAGTGACAAGATCAAATACAGGGCTCCATCTATGTATAAAGCTATAAACTATTTTGCTCTTTACGACATTGCGAATCTGTAACACTATGCGTTTGAACATGTAAAAAAATCTAAGGTTTTAAATCGAACTAAAACAAGATGTTGCATTTAAGGGTTAATATTTTTTTACTATTCTTTAAATCGTTGAATGCATTTTTCGATTTCTCAGTTCAAGTTTACAGCGTTGCCGTTTTATTTCCACCTAGAATACGCCAATTGTTTTGATTGAAAATCATAAATACTGTTTTTATGAATATTAAGCTTTCGAAACAAATTTTTCGGTTTATTAGTTATTTACAATTTTTCAAATCACTAATTACAATTTTCGTTTTACCAATTCAAGTTTGGAGCTTTGCTGTTTTTTCACGATCCTTATTCCAAAAAGCTAGATTTTTTTAAAAACTTTGAAAACAATTCTTTTATGAGTTGCTCATTTTGGAATTCCCTACGCAAATGAGGGCGACCCAAGTTAATCACCTCGGATGCCTTCATAGCGCGGCCAGACTTTATTAGTTGATTACTAGCTGTGGTGTAATTTTTGTCAGCAGAATTATTAGCAGTCATAAACCTATTACCAATGATTAGTTATTTATGAGGTAGCCCAATACTGTTACCAGCTACAGCATTATCCGAAGAAGATTTAGACCTGGATCTAGTAACAGCAGTAATACCCTTTCAGCCCTGGATTTTTAAATTTGAAAAAACAATTTTTTTGTTAATTATTATTGATGGGGAGCTTCTTAAGACCATAAATACCAAATTTGAACTGATTTGTTTAATTTGTATAGGAATTAATTAGTGAGGTTTTGTTGAAGTGACATCTAGTGATAAACAGCAAAAATATGGATTGTCATGGTAAGTAGAGACATGTAAATGTTGCGGTGGCCCACCACCAGGGCCGAAAGGGTTAATATGTCTTTATTCCTGGAGTAGCAATGTTATTATGATTGTAACACATTTGTACTACCAAATAGTTCCCACAATATTTATTTACTATTTACTATTTAGTTCGTATTATTTTTAACCCCCTCCCCCCAAATAGTATATTGACTTGAAATGCGTACGCCACTGGCAACAAGCGACCTCTATGATAACGCACAGGCTAAGGTACTTCTCCATTCAAACGTACTCGACTAAGAGAAAACGTGATATTTCGCGACAAGAAAAAAGTATTTTCTGTATAAGAGTAGATGGAGACTAATTTTCCTTCTGTCTTATTTTAAAGATCACGAAGCGCTACTTTTAAGAAGTGAAAAGGGAAACAAAGAATAATTGAGGAGTTGAACTGCAAAACTCAACAAATCCACTTTTATAATTTGTTCAGAAACCGCGAAAAACGTTCAGGACGTCTATTTGTTGCTTAAAAAATGAATGTTTAGCCGCATTTTTAAATATGATTTGTTGCGTTTTGAAAGGTAATTCACACATATTCGGATTTATCTATGTTTGGACTGTAAGAATCGATACCAAGCTCATTTTGGCCCAAAATTGGATTAGTTGAGTTTTGCAGTTCAACTCCTCAATTATAGATTTTGGATTTGACAACACAACACTTAAAATAATTCTAAATTCCGCAAGCAATGTACTCTTGAGATAAAAACCTAGGCAGAAGATTGTAGAAAAGAAACAAAATACTCACGCTTGCGTGTTCCACCGTTTCAACCATGATTGTCACAGTTGTAATATCAACAACTACCAATATACAAGCCCCCGCGATCCACGAGTAAATGCAGTATTTGCAAATAGTTGGGCTTATCGCCCTGGAGCAGAAACAAATGACTGAAACGCATACAATTTGTTAGTAATGGGTAATGCCGAGTGGCTCGTTATCATACATAAGATTAAAAGAGACACAACCAGCAGCATAGTATCAATAATCATCCAGACAAGTACTATGGGTAATAAATCATCACCGTCCTCTTCGGACCTTGTTCCTAAAGCGCTCAAGTTTCTGCAAAAGGAAAGTTGGTTCTCAGGTAGGGCGTCACAACGGTGGCTTGCGTAGAAATCCAAAACGTTCTTTTTGCCACAAGAGTTTGCTAGAAATAAACACTGTTAGATTTGAACATTAATTACAACTGCAGACCATCTTCAGTAGCCAAAAATTGGTCTGCGGTTGTCATAATATTTATTCACAGTAATTTCTGCCTGTCACGGCAGAGATGGTTCGATTTCTACTATACTCGTAACATGGAAATCGCAAAACCAAAAGGAGTAGGAATTTTATGACCAAACTTGCCAGAAATGTTTTAACTATTAAAAGGTATCAATTCATTACAGTTTTAAAGAAAAATAACAAAAGAACAAAATGTAAACATATTCTTTTAATTAATAATGGGTTGGTCTGTTACAGGGTAGCAAATGGGAGATGGTACGACTCTGTGAACAAACCAGAAATTGGTGGCCCCCGTGACCTCGTTAGCAAGTAAGGAGCGCATGTCGGACTTTCTGGACCACTGAGTGGATAGAGGGTTGGGGCAAGGGTGCACCGATTAACAACCGCAGATAGTTGATTAGCACTGAGTGGGTCGATTAAGCAGTTTTGGACATTGCGCTTCCTGCCTGAGCTCCAGTACCACGACGAGGTGAGGCACTGAACACTGGAGTCAACCGGCGGATAACGGTATCCGCCGGAGGGTTCCAAGACCGAGTGAAGAGGTGATGGTTTCGGCAGCCACTATAACACTGGGCACTGTGGTGAGCATTCCTGTGTTATATTCACAAGACACTGTCGACACACGAGGCACTGTTCTAGTATTTTACAAGTCATATTGAAGCATAAGGAACAATTATCAAGAAATAGGTACATGAAAAAACGGCCGATTTCGGGGACATATTTTACTTTGTTCAATTGAGAAAAAAAAGAATTTCCGTTCCGAATTCGGAAAATCGATTCCAGCGGTGGATACACTTCAAAGCATTCAAAAATGCAATTTATAAGAAAACGATTTTTTCGAAAGAAAAAAAGATAGCACCCCCCATAAGTCGAAGATGGCGGTCCTGCACCTCATTTGTTCTCCTTCGCCCCCGATCCTCTTCGGCGACGTTTCTGACCCTCCCTAGTCCATTCCTGGTAGCAGCGGATGATGGTGGATTGGTTCCAGTTTAAGCGATTTGCAATTTTTCTGAACGAAAAACCAACAATGCGACCTCTATAGAATTTGCTTAATTAGCGGTAATTTCCATGTTGCAGCATTCTAGACATCGCAACCTCTACGACCACAAGCAACAACAATAAAGAACTAAACGAAATCTCGCAAAACATACACCTCATAGAATTGTTAGAAAAACCTGAAAGAACTGTCTGATAAGTCAGGATCACTTGATCCATATGAATGTAATGTTAATCAATTGATTAACACCTTCCAAGTGTTAAACGTTTCTGGCAAGTTTGTCAAAAAATTCCTACTCCTTCTTGGTGTTGCGATTTCCATGTCACTGAGTATACAGGGTGGTTCAAAAGTCTGGAAACGGTGAATTTATTTCGCGCACGCATAGAAAATCGGAATTCTGATACTGGGGTCGTTAGTAATTTTGCCCTGTGAATCGAATGGGGCTATCAGATTTTAGGCCCGATGGGGCCTTATAAGAGACATGAGGTCCAACTTTGAAATTTTAAATGCAAACTTATACTTTTTATTGCGGATTCGGATTCAGCGGTGAATTTGGATGTAAAATTTGGCTAAAATCCATTTTTGGGCCCTATGGTGCGTTTTTTGTTCAAAAGTCTGGTCACGTCTGGTTCATTCAACCCAGTCGAGAAAACTCGTAAAACTGATTTAGGAGTCTCTAGGACTCGGGTAAAGCATTTGAGTCTCGTAGGACCATATGACGGACAGGGCCTAGCCCTGGAACTTTAAATGACACTCTACATTTTATTGCGGATTTTACTTTATTTATAATTTCTTACGGTAGGGTGTTTGAATTGGTGTCCATCCACTGCAGTGCAGTGCGCTAGTCGTTGGTAGATCTCCTCATTCACTCGTGCCAACATCTCCGGGGTTATCGTGGCTAACACCTCCACTATCCTTCTCTGGAGTTCTTCAATATTCGCAGGCTTGGTTTCGTAGACTCTATCTTTTAAATAGCCCCAATAAAAGAAGTCTAAAGGGGCGAGGTTGGGAGATCTTGGTGGCCACTCGATGGGACCTCTTCTACCCATCCAGTGCCCAGGAAATGTAACAACGAGTAATGCAAACTGTGCAGGTGCTCCATCTTGTTGATACCACACGTTCAGGGCCGATCCTGTACCCTTGGCCGCCCGCGTGTAAATGATGAGTTGGCCGTCCCCTCAAGTGCATATCTTGGGGGTTGCGTGTTTACTATTTTAGTAATAATACACCAAAAAGTAACTTTTTTAGCAAGAATATGTATAATTTCAATTGCATATAATACGTAACTTTTTGCTACAAAACGAAATATTCGCGATTTTTTGCATTTACGGTTTTTTTAAATATTGTTTCAATTAAATAATTTGTGCAACGTTACGACAATAGAAATCGACCTAATGGTGTATCTATCTATTACGAATACTTGGGGTTACAACTCCATAGTGAAAAACCGTTTCTCTGTCAGCGTCTATATTGATCTGATGAGATCTAATAAGATTGAAACTGGTGCTCGGTTGTCGCACGGCGAAATAATATTTCAATGTTTATCAATGATGTTATAATTGTCGCTAGTTTATGGTTTCTTATTGTCTGTGGATTTCTCCACTCAATCAAGGAAATTGTCGAATGTTAAGATAATAGATGTTGCCCTGATGGTGTATCTACCTATTACGATTTGAAATTTTAATTATTTACATTCAAGTTGACGCAGTGCCACCGGAACATGTTGATGGTAGAGCCATTTATACAATATACCCTCCCCCCATCAATTTTTAAGAAATAAAGAACGATTTATCTTCCTAGACCAAAATAACTGGCGAAAAAGTGTTTTAAGAGTTAATTAAAAATTCTTGCTTAGCTTGAAACTGCAAGTTCTTCTTGGCTCTTTATAATAAGCCGCCCCTGTCCTCAGCACTAAAATTTTTGATAATTGAATAGTTTTGTGGCTGATAATTATTGATAAATTCATTATATTTAAGGATGGATGATATTTCACGTATCTGTGATTTTTCACTGCTAGTAAAAAATCACAGGTCGTTACTGAATTTCACCGTGACTGTTATTGCGACGGTTAGCCAAACTGTGACTGCTAATTAAACAGTGATTGCTACTCCAAACGGGATTGCTACGTAAAATTATAATTGATACCTAGACTGTGATTGTTAGCGAAAATCCTAATTTGTTGACATTTTTCACCAATTTTATAGAAAATTTTCTCAAAATATCACCTGACACATTTGGGTATTATAAATCTTTAAAAAGTTACTTAATATACGTTTCTAAACTTCTGGACTCAGAAACCTTGTTTTTGGACATTTTTTTACACATTTTACAAACAAGTTTCTTAACAATTTTTTGTAGATATTTCATTTTTAAATCAATGGAGATCATCCAACGCGTTTGCAAGTTATAAACTTCGAAAAAATCACTGGCAAAAACTATCTATTAACAAAAAAAATAATATAAAAACCATTTATATTTTTCTTGAATGATTTTTTTCACATTTTAAAGCTTGCATTATTAAAATTGTCCAACATATTTGGAAGTGCTATCTTCAAAAATCAACAAACACCTTTTGCAAATATCTAACACACAAATGTCTCGATTTTGACGTTTCAATGATCAAAAAAAATCTCTAAAACGAGAAAGAAGGGTTAAAAAACAAGATTTGCAGTGTTTAACACGTTTGGTCGCTATACGTTTTAAAGAACCAAACATTGAGGATTCGATTAAAACGTATAACGACTAGACTTGAAAATCTTGATTTTCTAATCTTTTCTTTGTAGAGAAATTTTTTGAAACCCGTAAATTTGGCACTATTCTGCTTATGAATGATCATAATAAAGATTTTATAGGTATTTTATTATCCTTTTCTCATTTTGTTTTATTTCGACTTGAAATCGAATGATCAAAATCAACATTTTATTATCTTTTGATTAATTTATTCATTGGTGAAAAACTAGGTGCGTGGGCAACAAGATATGGCCCACCACGTAAAATAGCACCCACCCACCATACACTCTACCAATTTTATTCTAACCTAAAATTCTGTATGGTTGAAGAAATGTGAAGAAATGAAAGTTTAAAAATAATGCGAAACGTATTTTGTAAATCTAAAACGCTTTATTAATTACTTTATACTCCATTTTTCTCTGCTCTCATGTTCAAATTACTATTTTCATGAACTTAAAAAATGAAAATAAAAACAAATGCTGAACTTCTCAAACGTACTCAAAATTCATTTAACTTTAATATTCAGTGCGTACAACTAGACATTCCTTTATTATAATTTTTGAAATAATACCACGGAACCAGTACTATAACAATTTTCAAATTACAAACTAAAAAAAAAACATAAACATTTTCTCAAATTTCAAAATATACTGGACGATTCGACTTTAATTTCATTTAAAAATAATCCCTCGAGAACAGAGCAAATCATCATTCTAAATATGCGCTTTCTCAGAAGCAAAACACAAATTAAAAAAAAAAACGATTATCAAGTATTGGAATTGAAACTACAAAATTCATTCAATTTTACGATTCTGCAAAAATCTTTAAATGCTTCTCGTCTAGATTTTAAAACAACTCCCCGAGAGCAAATCGTTATTTTGAAGATGAGCTTTTTCAGAGACATAGAAAAACATTTGCAACATACTTTACTTAAAATGCTTCTTCACTAATTTTGAAATAACCACAATTTCAAACGGTGTTACGATGTTTACACCGTGATCGTGGTTTAAAATCACTGATATTAAAAAAGTAGCAATCACAGGTAGCAATGTAATTCAAAAGTAGCAGTTTTGCCCATTTCTAATTATATTTAAAAGTGTTATCGTGTATTAATTTATTTCTATACATAATCATTTGTGTAATTTCGATTATATTTCACCGTCGACAATAACTGAGGACCGATTTTGACCTACATTAGTCTCACATCGGCACACTAGGATCGTCGTTGGCGGAGAAACAGAATTCGACTATGCCCTTATAAACCAATCAAGTAACCGTTAGAATAGAAAAACAATTGGGGCGACATCTATCGCCGAAAATGTTACAACGTTCTGAAATTATAATATATCGGCAATAGATGTCGCCCTAATTGTTTTTCTATCCTGACGGTATTGTATTGTGTATTTTAAATCGATTAATGGTGTATTTAAAAAAAATATAACGACATATTTATATGCAGGTAGTGCCATGGATCCTTGGCTCTGTATAACGAGTCTCCCCTGCATACAGTGCAGGATTTCTTCTTCGACTTCTCTTCAGATTTTTCAATTTTGTTTAAATGATCTGACAATAAGGGGTCAAATTTAGCTAGCATTTCTGCTGCGTTTAAAAAAATCGTTATTTCTCCTATAGAGATTGGAACTACTTCGTCTAAAAGCAAGACATTGACTTGTTAAAAAGTGCACAATAGCAATCATTCTTTCTACAATAGCCCTCCATCGTTTTTTCTCGAATTCAAATTGTTGTTGCTTTTTGTCTATGATTTTTATTTATTTAAACGGATTTTTAACTCCCGCCATTTTTGGAGACACTTAATATAGTTTGCACTGTTCTGATGTTTTACAAATTGGTCAGCACAATGGCGTAAGTCTTTAAAACCCGTAGTTATAATTTTAATATTTCCTTTTCTAAATAATTTACATAGGAAACAAAATCCGCATCTTTGTCTTTCGTTTCGCGGGCTTCGTCGGTTTCGCCGCCCCTCTAATTGCCGCCTGCGTGCCATGCACGCTCTAGCCCTCCGGTAGGATCGGCCTTGCACACGTTTTCCAATTGATTTCCAACAACAACACGAATTGCTGGAATGATATCCCGTTCCAGCATCTCCAAGTAGCGGGCGTGAGTGAAATTTTCATGTAGAAAGAAAAGTTCCAATTATTTGGTTACTCAAATTTCCAGCCCAAACATTGACCTTATCCTGCCATTGCATGTGTGTATCTCGCATCGACCCAATATCTCATATTGTGGAGATTCACCACGCCATTCAAACTGAATCCTGCCTCGTCCAAAAAAAGCTGAAATTATCAGCAACATATCTCTCCATCATTACCTCACAATATTCCAGACGACGATCACAGTCTTCTAGGGCGAGCTCCTGGACTAAGCGCATTTTATAGGGATGCCAACCATTCGTTTTTTAAATTCTTTGTACTGATTCTTTACTTACCCCAAGAGTTTGGGACAATTTTTTGGGCTCACATGAGGATCTTAGATGATACTGAGAAGAACCTCCAAGGCTTTCTCCTCATTCGTGGCACCTTTATCCCGGCCCGATCTCGGCAAGTCTGCCGTAAACCGGTCAGCCGTTTTTTTGACCGTTGATTTTGAAATCGGTGACACTTCAGGATGGGTGTCGTTAAATCGTTAAACAAATTTGCAGCACTCTCATATGACCTCTGTTTGTCACCGTATCCACGCATTATCAAGATCTCTATTCTCTGACGGGTGGTTAAGGGCATATATAGCTCGAAGGAAAAACTTATGAAAAAATTATGATTGAATGATTTTTCACACAATGACCTCGTTCAACTGATTTGCGTTTACGTTAGTCATTAGGAAGCAGGGAATGTTTTTTCTCGCACAAACAACACAATCAGTCAGAAGTGGTAATTGGCAGGAAAATTAAATGTTAGGCATTCTGGCAAGTCCCATAAGACCTGATAGAACCCAAAATCTGATAGGCCCATTTCATTCCCCAAGCAAAGTCCTAGAGACTCCAAGTTTCAGTTTTTCGATTTTTCTTGACTGACCTCGTTCAACTGATTTGCGTTTACGTTTATCATTAGGAAGCAGGGAATGTTTTCTCCCGCACAAACAACAAACACAATCAGTCAGAAGTGGTAATTGGCGGAAAAATTAAATGTTAGTCTTCAAGGCACTCTGGCATGGAAGTCCCATAAGGCCTGATAGAACCCAAAATCTGATAGGCCCATTTCATTCCCCAAGCAAAGTCCTAGAGACTCCAAGTTTCAGTTTTTCGATTTTTCTTGACTGGGTTAAATAAACCAGACGTCCCCAGACTTTTGAGTAAAAAACGCACCATAGGGCCCAAAAATGGACCAAAAAATTTTGAGTTTTAGCCAATTTGGATGTAAAATTTTCCGCTGAATCCGAATCCGCAATAAAAAAATATACGTTTGCATTTGAAATTATAAAGTTGGGCCTCATATCTCTTATAAGGCCCCATCGGACCCAAAATCTGGTGGGCCATTCGATTCCCCGGGTAAAATTATTAAAGACCCCAGTATCAGAATTTCGATTTTTTACCCGTGCGCGATATAAATTCTCCGTTTCTAGACTTTTGAACCACCCTGTATGTGTTTGGCACTAGGAGCAATTGGATGGCGTAACAAAGAATTCTACTGGTACTATTATACTAGTTTTAATTTTTTAAGAAGATATCAAAATTAAAGCATTCTACAACTATTCGTCATTGTAATTGTTTGTAACGCACAAACGTTTGTAATTTTAAGTCCCAGCAAAACAAAAAAGGGAAGCAATTAAATTTGGAAATTAAATCCAACCAATTTTAATTGTTTTCCTTTTTACAAATTGTGAGAAACCAATTCAGCCCCTCTATTAACCCTTTGACTTACAACCACGAATACTCGTGTTTAAATGTTCGGGCCAAACACAACGACCACGAGCATATCTCGTGGCGCGCCGCTTGGGCCAATCACATCGAGCACGAGCTCAACTCGTGGCGAGCCGCTTAGGCCAATCAAATTGAGTACGAGCTCAACTCCTGGCGCAGCGCTTGCGTTAGTAGTGCTACACAATGAATGCATTTTCTTGCGAAACAGAATTTTTTGAAGTTCATATTTTACGTTTTCAGTTGTGCCATGAAAAAGCATGAATTTGTGCGCATACAATTGGGCACGCCAGGCGTGCCTCAGTCGGACTGGTTTCTGTTGCTGCTGCTGGACGTAAGGAAAGTAGTCCAAAGGGTTAAGGTTTATTGTATAATTCATTTTAGTATGTGCGTAAGAATCAATAAGAAAAAGAAGACTAAATATGTAATACATTAACTTACGGGAATAAAAATATGCATAATGTGCCAAGGCAATCACAAATTTTTGATGGTTCCCTTCGCATTTGCCAAATTCATATATGTGATCTCTAATGTGCATTAAGCAAACTAATTGAGTAATAGAAGATGTCTGAAATCAAATGTTGGGAGATTAATATAAGCGCTTTCGGGCAGAAAGACCTAGGGTTGATGGCCCAGACAGGGACAAAGTAATCCACTTGTATAATAATATAATATAAAAATTATTTTTTTTACTTTCTCCGTTACGAAGTACGAGAAAGTATTGTGATCGTGATTTTTTTTTCAAAATTTTTTTTTACGGAAATATCCGTGTTGGGGTCCCTAGATGCCATTTCAACAATTTCTGGAAAAAAGTGTGTGTGTGTGTGTGTGTGTGTGTGCGCGCGCGCTGTTTCTCAAAAACTAATAGAGCAATTGATATGAAACTTTGAACGTCTTATTTGATAATCCGAAGAACTGAAAAGCTTTTGGTAAAATTTCGTACACCGGAAGTGGGCGTTTACCTTAACTGTTTTTTGTTTTTTGTCAATATTTTCTTAAATATGAAAAATATCACAAAAACATTTAAACAAACTTTAAAGACAAGAAAGAAATTAACATCTTTTGCTTGAAAACATTTTTCATAAAATCATTTTTTCGAAATCCCTTTAGTTTTTGAGTAAACTGAGTTTTTGAATTTGTAAGTATAATTTTTCCAAATTAATAATAAAAGCTTAGTTTAAAGTTGTCGTCTAATTTTGAGTGGAGCTTTTTTCTTGGGCCCTAAAAAAACATTTTTTTTTATAACAACTCAGCTCCCGTTACATGGACTGACAACCAGTTGTAGCTGTTTTTAAGTCCTATCAATAACGGATCAAACCAGACACTAACTGCCAACCAACTATTCATATACAATTATACCGGGTGTTTCAGACCACCCGTACACCCCAAATATCTCGCGAAATGCAAATCGGATTGACATACAAAAAATACGTTTAAATTTGTTTTTTGAGTTCTATCATGTGGTGGGAAATGTAAATCACCACCCCCCCCCCTGGGGCGGGGTGCGGGGTAACTTTGAAATCTTAAATAGGTACCCCTACTTTTTATTGCAGATTTGGATTCAACGCGAAAACACATTAGGTTTTTATTCGATTTGCAAGAAAAAAATTTTTTCTAAATATTTTTGTTGTTACACACATTCATAAATCACCACAATAGAAAAGAATAGCATGAAATTTGATAATCAAATTCATTTTTATTCGTTTCTACGATTTTTTTTACAAAGAATTTTTTTTTTAACTTATTTATGACATAAAATTACGAATGACTTCAATCAACGCCTTATTTAAAAGATGACTACGAAAAAAATTGTCATAATCTGTCATTTGATGCGAGAAATAATTTTTTTCGCATCTTATTAAATAATATAAACGTTGTTCAATCGTTTTAGATTGAGAAAGTTGTCCATTATTCCACCGAATCATTTCTCCACAGGTGACGTCCAATCAAATGATAGGGGTTTCATTACCCAACAGGTGACGTCCAATCAAATGATAGCGGTTGCATTGCCCAACAGGTGACGTCCAATCAAATGATAGCAGTTTCATTACCCAACAGTTTAGTTGTTACTATGGTTACGATTCGTTTTTTTCAGCGAATTGCCGTAATTTCCAAATAGAAAAATTATTCGTTATAATTTAAAACAAACAGAAAAATCTTTAGGTAATTATTTAATATGATGCGAAAAAGTATAGTATTAAACTCGTGAACAAGTTGGCCATTGCCACTCGGGTGAACTTCACCCTCGTGGCAATGGCCAACTTTCTCACTCGTTTAATAATATACTATAATTCAATAAATGTTTTTGCCGAATATAGCGCCATCTGTCGCTCATCGAATTTTTTTTTTCGGATAAAAGCCTAAAAAGCCATATTTTTTAACATAGAATCCAAATCTGCAATAAAAAATAGGGGTTCCCATTTAAGATTTAAAAGTTACCCCCCTCCCCGCGCCAGGGGGGAGGAGGCGGTTCATATTTCACACCACATGATAGGGCTGAAAAAACAGTTTTGGACATATTTTTTAAAATCTCAATCCGATTTGTATTTCTCGAGATATTTGGGGTGTACGGGTGGTCTGAAACACCCTATACAGGGTTGGGATAAAGTGTGGAACCAAGTAAATATCTTTAAAACAAAAAGGGCTAAATTTATGAAACTTTGCAGGCAAGTATAATGAGACATAACGCATCTGATGCCATATTTTTTGTTACTACTGTACTTCCGGTTTCACCGGAAATACAGTCAACTTTTTTAATTTAAATGAGACACCCTGTATATTTTACATTTTCGAATAGATACTTTTCCAACAATTGCAATGATGTATGGTTCGGTGGGTGTGTGACTTGGAGTTTTTTTAAATATTAAATAAAATAATTCTACATCGAGTTGGCTTTTTTTAATCTTTTTACACTGTTTTCTAATAAAATAATTTCGTGTTTTTTACGTTTTCTGTAACTGACAGATAGTATCCATGTAAAATATTAACATTGCTGTTCAATTTTGGGTGAACTAACTGAACGTGCAAAAATTACTTTGTTATTGATGGTTAGTTTTGGAGATTTATAGAGATCTCCACAAGATGCATGCAATATTTTTAATACAACATTCTCTGAGAGCAATTCTAATATTTATAAATCAAAATTTTCAAGGCTTGAACAAAATTGTTACGAAATTCACAACAAATTTCATTTTTTATTATTTTATTTATTGTTTAAGAAAACACAAGTCCAAATCCTATATCATTCTAATTGTTGAAAAGGTGTCTATTTGAAAATGTAAAAATATACAGGGTGTCCTATTTATACTAAAAAAGTTGAGGGTATTTCCGGTGACAAAAAATATGGCATCAGATGCGTTATGTGTCATAATACTTGCATGCAAAGTTTCATAAATTTAGCCCTTTTTGTTTTAAAGATATTTACTTGGTTCCATACTTTATCCCAACCCTGTATAAACGACAAAAAGAATACTGCAACAACACTATGTAACAAGTTTACCTTGCGCGACAATTTATATGTACTAGAGATGGGATAAACGGTTCACTGCCGGGAACGGATCCGAACCGGTTCACTTATTGGAGTGAACCGGTTCCTTGGAGCGGTTCATGGGTCTTTTCTGCAGTTTTATACCAGATTGTCAGAAATGTGTTCCAGGCTTCCAATTAATTAAAAAATATAGAATATGGGTATTCATAGTACGGCCACTACTGCAATATATTTTAACTTTTTTTGTATTTTATACTTGATAATTTGAATAAATATTTGTAAACGGGAAGTGGGCATGAAATATTTAGTATGCTTTTTGCATGTTTCTATTGATTTTTAAAATTGCAAGTTTTAGTTTATTCCTGTCATGGCTTCTTCTACTTTTACATTATTATTTAATTTTCACATTTTCTCCTCTCTCTCTCTCTCTCTCTTATCGCTAGTAAATATACACTCGGCGTCAAAAAAAAGCGCCACTCGAAAAATTGCGAAAAAACTCGATTTTTCAAACCGTCGTAACTTGGTTCAATTTGGTCGAAAATCGATGAATCTTTCAGTTTGGGAAATATTCAAGTATTAACTTTAAGAATGTGTAGCTGATTTTGACCCCAAGTCCAACCAACCCCCCCCCCCCCCCCCCCCGTAACAACTCGATGGAAAAAAATGTTTTTTTATGTAAAAAATTGTCCAACTTTAACAAGCTGTACCGTGCGCAAAAAAAAATCGGCGGGAAATTTCACCGCAATGGCAGAAAAATTTAATAAATCTCCTTCAAATGCCTTAAAAATTCGAGTCGTTTCAATGATTTGGAGCAAAGTTATGAATTTTTGAAAAAAATGACATTGCAAATGAAAACAAGTTGTAAAAATTTAACATTTTTTGTCAATCCAAAACACTTTTTGTAGGGGTTTTCAGGGGGTCGCGAAAGTCAAGAACTTCTTAGATCGCAAAATTCATGCGAAGTTCGCCTAGTTATGGCCAAAAAGGCACAAAATGTATTTTTTTTTCAAAACTGCATAACTTCGCGCCAAATCATCGCATCGACTTGAATTTTGGAGGAAATTGGAGGAAAATAATTGAACTTTATTGCGATGCTGACCGATTGAGTCCATTATTTTTTTTGCACATGGTACAAGAAACCAAATTTGCACATTTAAACTTCAAAAACATTTTTTTTCCTTTAGTGGGTGGAATCGTTTTAGCAACAAAACAATTCACATGGCGTTGAAGAGAAAATTTGAAACTGTTCAGACTGCAAAAGTTTATCGATTTTAGTGCAAAATTACTCAAGTTATGGCCAAAGAAGTGAAAAATGTCTTTTTTTTTCAAAAATTCATAACTTTGCTCCAAATCATCGAAACGACTCGAATTTTTAAGGCGTTTGAAGGAAATTGATTAAATTTGTCTGCCATTGTAGTGAAATTTCCCGCCGATTTTTTTTGCGCACGGTACAGCTTGTCAAAATTGGACAATTTTTTACATAAAAAACTTTTTTTTCCATCGAATTGTTACGGGGGTGGGTTGGACTTGGGGTCAAAATCAACTGCACATTCTTAAAAATAAAACTTGAATCTTTAAAACTGAAAGATTCATGGATTTTCGACCAAATTGAACCAAGCTACGACGGTTTGAAAAATCGAGATTTTTCTCGATTTTTCGAGTGGCGGTTTTTTTGACGCCGAGTGTAAATCAAACCTGGTAGATTTGTAAACTCTGATAATTTATTTACTCTTGTAATGTTTCTCAAAAATAATCGGGAAAGCAAGAAAATGCACACCCGGTATATCATACTCTTCTTAATTTTTGAATGAAATAAATAATTTCAAAATTGTTTAATTTCTCTATTATAAATTTATAAAATATTATTGATTTTTTTATGCTGCAGATTTATTATTTTTTTATTTATTTATTAATCATCTAAAAGAAATGTTAAATTTAACTAAAGTTAAGAAATTTTAAGATAAATTAATGTAATTATTTGACTTAAAGTCGACAAGTGTCCAAAAAAAGACTAATTTTGACTTAAAGCCGTTAAGCCTCTAAAAAAATGTCAAATTTAATTAAAGGCAAAAGACTATATCCAAATTAATATCAAAATTTGACTTAAAGTCGAAAAGCGTCAAGAAAAAAAGACTAATTTTAACTTAAAGACGTTAAGTCTCTAGAAAAAATGTCAAATTTGGGTGGAGTTAAGAGACTTTATGTGCAAATTAATGTCGAAATTTGACTTAAAGTCGATAAGTTTCAAAAAAAGACTAATTTTTACTTTAAAGGCGTTTAGAAAAAATGTCAAATTTAATTAAAGTGAAGAGACTTTATGTCCAAATTACTGTCGAAATTTGACTTAAAGTTGAGAAACGTTAAGAAAGCACGACTAATTTTGACTTGAACCCTAAAGCCTCTAGAAAAAATGTCTCGGTAGAATTAAGAGACTTTATGAGCAAATTTATGTCGAAATTTGACTTAAAGTCAACAAACCCTTAGAAAAACGACTAACTTTGACTTATTGACTTAAAGTCGTTAAGTTTCTGTGAAATTTAATTCAAGTTAAAAGAGTTTATGAGAAATTAATGCCGACATTTGACTTAACGTTAAGACAAAAATACTAATTTTGACTTAAAGCCATTAAGGCTCTAGAAAAAAATGACAAATTTAATTCAAGTTAAAAGACTTTATAACAAATTAATGACAAGCGTCAAAAGATAGACTAAGTTTGACTTAAACTCGTTAAGCCTCTGGAAAAAATGTCAAATTTACTTAAAGTTCAAAGACTTTATGACAACTAAATGTAGAAATTTGACTTAAAGTCGACAAGTGCTAAGAATGAAAGTCTAATTATGGCTTAAATTTGTTAAGCCTATAGAAAATATGTCGAATTAAATTAACGTTAAAAGACTTTATAACAAAGAATTGTCGAAATTTTCCTTAAAGTCGACGAGTGTTAAGAAAAAAGACTCATTTTGACTCAAATCTTTAACCCTCTAGAAAAAATGTCAAATTTAATGAAAGACGAGTTTATGTTCAAATTAATGTATAAATTGCACTTAAAGTCAACAAGCGTTAAGAAAAAAAACTACTTTTGACTTAAAACCTAAAGCCTCTAAAAAAGTTTCAAATTGAATTTAAGGTAAAAGACTTTATGTCCAAATTAATGTGTAAATTTGACTTAGAGTCAACAAGCGCCAAGAGAAAAGAGAAATTTTGACTTAAAGTCTTTAAGCCTTTAGAAAATATACCAAATTGAATTAAAGTTAAAATACTTTATGTGCAAATTAATGTCGAAATTTGACTTAAAATCGTCAAACGTCAAAAAACGACTAATTTTAACTTAAACCCGTTAAGCCTCTAAAAAATGTCAAATTTAATGAAAGTTAATTAATGTCAAAATTTGACTGAAAGTGACAAGCGTCTAGAAAAAATGTTGATTTTAATTAAACGTTTTCACATTTTAATTTTAAGTCAAAATTTAAGTCCGGACTAAAAAAAATCACGAGAACCACATGAAGTTTTCGCAGATAACTTCAAGCGGTTCACAACGGGAACGCTATTTGCACCAACTTCACGCGGTACCTGGTATGAACTGCATGAAGTTACCGCGGAAACTCCATGCGTTTCGAGGTTTGAACCTCTTGAAGCTATCTACGGAAACTTCAAGCGGTTCATACCAAGGGAACCGCATGAAGCTCGTGCAGATAGTGGAGTGAACCGCATCAAATTTTCGCAGTTAACTTCATGCGCATATCTTGGATCCGCATGAAGTTTCGGCAGGTGACTTCATGCGGTTCCACCGAAGCGCTTCTACAGGTAGGGGTACGCGTCTGGTTTTCACTCTGGAAGAAAAAGCCAAGTATATATTAAAGAGCAGAGGAACCGCAGTTCCTTTACGACCGAAGCACTCTTTGCTAAGAACCGGTTCATTGAACCGGTTCCTGGACTGTTTACCCATCTCTAATATGTACAAGTTCTGTTTGTTGCTCGGCACACAGAATAGGGATTTTAAAACCCTACTTGGTAGTACTTTTCCGATTATTCTCGAGAGGCAACCTCTTCTGACTACACCGACACCGTTAACAAGACCATTTCGCGCGTCACACTTTTAGTGGTGCACCCTAAGCGCCCTTGGTATAATGATTGATTATTCACCATGGCCCGTCCAAGCATAAATAAGTTATTATTTAACATTAACGCTAAGGCGACCCCCTTGTGGGTCGCGACCCACCGGTCGAGAAAAGTTGGGTTGTGGCCTTCTGGAGTGATCCATTCTACACTTTTACAACAATCAATAGCTAATAATAAGCAAAAAGATGAGTACACACTTCAATTTAGAAGAGTATTTGTTAAAACTTTGAAGTGCAGTCCAGCAAATGGTTAAGGTTAGTAAGGTGTTAAAGCCCACATCAACTTAAAATATATTTTTCGCCTGCCTTTACCGAAACCATTTATTTCGCCCATAAAAATCAGGCCGAAACTACGATTTAGCGTATCTAGGGCCGAAAAAATAATATGCATAATCTAGACAACCTTCCGCGAAATATGAGTAGGCTATGCAAAAATCTGACAGTGACAGTTCAATGGTGCGCGATATAAAATTTCCTGAAACACTGTTTTTACTTAAGGCAGGCGAAAAAATATCGAGTGTAACTCATGCCGAAATGCTTTAGCAACCCTTCACTTTTAGCAACCCTCGCTCGTGTTGCTAAAAGCGGCGGGAAGCCTATTTTCGGTCCTTGATACACTATATACTATTAACCAGCGGCGGCTCGTGAATGTTCGTTTGACGAGGAGGCTACGGAAGAAAGTTTGACCAATACAACAGCTTGCCCCATAAGAGTAAGTAATGCAGCTCGAGCGGCATCGCTGTCTTAGCCTCCTCTACGAAGTTCCACTAGTCGCCGCTAGTTTAACCCGTATATCATGAAATAGGACGTGTGCCTGAAATAAAGGTAGTGACATTTAGTACTTTAGGTTTTGTCTTACCAAGCCCATTAAAGACAAGAACAGAAGTTTGTACCGGAAGCCCAACGGAAACGTCGTCATTTTTTGTAAGCGATTCGGTCCGAATATCCATTCTATTAAACCATTTTATTTTTCTCCGTCCGGGAGAAAGATGACAGATGTTTTGTCAATGCTATGTGCCAACTGTGTTAATCATTTTCACCAGTTTTGCCTTTAAATTTGCACAAAGACGCGTGGGAAGTCGCCGGGAACGTAAATTCAGGTAATTAACAAAATAATTTTCAGCAAAAAAAATATAACGAAGGATTATTCAAGAACTAGAAAGCAAAAGTATAGTTCTCGAAGAAAATAGTAAAGTTTTCAAATTACAAATAATTGTTGTTGGCAACAAACCCATTCATAAACCAGCAAGTATCGTTAATAATACATAGGTGTCTGAACCAAGGGGTGGAGTGGCCCCTGCGCAAAATCGAGAAACAAAGAACATTTGTTTTTTTTATGCGAGCAGAGATCTTCATAGACACTCCTGTAGTGGGGTAATGTTGGATTCGCCGGGATCGCGCCTTGTTAGATTTATATTATTCAAATTGTTCATCCTAACGCCATCTATTGTTTTGTTCATGGCAGCGCCATCTATTTTCACTTGTATTAAACATGTTGTATTAAAATAAACGAGTTAGTCTTGTGTTGAACGTCACTGCGTGAGCATTATTTTCTAACAGGTTATGGGCCCAGACTTGAAAAATGGCTGTCGTTAATTATTTGTCGAGTGTACCGAAGCTGAAAGGAAGAGAGAATTACGCAGAATGGGTGTTTGCAATGGAAAATCTTTTAGTGTTAGACGGATTATCCAAGAGCATACTTGGAACTGAAGAAGACGCGGAGAAGGTTGGAAAAGCAAAGGCCAAGCTAGTTCTATCCATCGAGGCTTCGTTGTATGTGCACATTAACCCTTTGGCCTACTTTCCTTACGTTTGAATGCGTGCACTTTTAAAAGCGCTCCAGTTGCGACGTACGTGGACCGATTCAACCCATGCAGACGCGACGGAATATCAGCAGAAACAAGTGCCACTGAGGCATGCCCAATTGTTTGGGCACAAATTCATGCTTTTTCATGGCACAACTAAAAACGTAAAATATTGACTTCAAAAAATTCTGTTTCGCAAGAAAATGCATTCATTGTGCAGCACTACTAACGCAAGCGCTGCGCCACGAGTTGAGCTCGTGCTCGATGTGATTGGCCCAAGCAGCGCGCCACGAGATATGCTCGTGTTCGTTGTGTTTGGCCCGAACATTTAAACACGAGGAGTACTCGTGGTTGTAGGTCAAAGGGTTAAGGAGGCAAAGACTGCAAAAGACGTTTGGGATAAGTTGAAAAAACTATTTGATGACTCGGGTTTTACGCGGAAAATTGGATTATTGCGAGCTCTTATTTCTATACGGCTAGAAAATTGTGGTTCCATGGAGTCGTACGTGAATCAAATGGTTGACACAGCGCAGAAATTAAAAGGGACAGGATTTCAAATAGATGATGAGTGGATCGGTTCATTATTATTAGCCAGATTGCCTGAAAGGTATTCGCCGATGATAATGGCGATCGAACACTCGGGAATTCTAATAATGGCCGACAGCATTAAAACAAAATTGCTGGACATGGAGCCGGAAGTCGGTAAGACAGGGAGTGCATTTGCTAGCGCCAGAAATGCAGGAACCAAACAGCAACACAAATACGGGTGCAGCACGGCAGATGGCGGTAACCGTGAGTCAAGTGTCAGAATGAAAGATGTTAAATGTTATCGGTGTAAACAGATAGGTCATTTTAAAAATAAATGTCCGAATGAAAAGGTGGAAAATAGTAGAAACAGTAATAATAAAAACGAACACGCGTTCAGTGCGGTATTTTTAAACGGTGCATTCAACAAAAACGACTGGTATGTGGACTCGGGCGCGAGCGTGCATCTAACGGTTAATAAACATTGGCTGCGAAATGTGTCAAAGAACGTGAATTTAAATGAAATCATGGTGGCAAATAAAAGTACAATACCAGTGGAGTGTACGGGACAAGTTAATATTATAACAGTTGTTGGAAAAGACAGACATAATGTAACAATTGAACGGGCAATGTGCGTGCCAGAACTGACAACAAATTTATTGTCGGTCAGTCAACTAATCAAGAATGGTAACAGTGTTCAGTTTGAAGAAGATGGGTGCAAGATTTTTAACCGAAATAAAGTTTTGATTGCAACAGCAGATTTAGTTGAAATGTTGAAAATCCTGTTGAATGTGAAAGCAGCCTGATGAGTACATCAGTAGTCACAAGTAAAGTGTGGCATCGAAGATATGGTCACATCAATTATGCAGACCTAAAAAGATTGCAAAGCGGAATTGTAAATAGAATTAAATATAAAGGAAGTCAGGAAGAACAGTGTATGGTTTGCTGTGAAGACAAACAGGCGAGACTGCCGTTTAAACACAAAGGGACAAGGGCAGACAATATTTTGGATGTCATTCACACTGACGTGTGTGGTCCAATGCAAGTAACGTCCTTGGGAGGTTCCAGGTATTTTGTGTTGTTTGAAGATGATTACAGTCGTATGACATTTGTATATTTCCTGAAAACGAAGGATGAAGTTATCAACCGATTTAAAGAATTTCAAACAATGGTGGAAAATCAAAAAGACTCCAGGATAAATAAAATAAGATCTGACAATGGAGGTGAGTTTTGTAGTAATGAAATAGAAAATTTTCTAAAAAGAAATGATATCATACACCAGACAGCAAATCCCTATACGCCGGAACAAAATGGTCTATCGGAACGAATGAATAGAACAATTGTAGAAAAGGCAAGGTGCTTGTTATTTGATGCGAACCTTGAAACCAAGTTTTTGGGCTGAAGCTGTACATACAGCGGTCTACCTGCGAAACAGGTCAATTGTGTCATGTTTTGAAGGAAAAACTCCTTATGAAGTTTGGCATGGTCACAAACCAGATGTGAGTAATTTCAGAATTTTTGGGAGCCCTGTAATGGTTCACGTTCCAAAAGAGAAACGCACCAAATGGGACAAGAAGGCAGTACACATGATACTAGTAGGATATAGCGAAACTACAAAAGGGTACAGATTGTACGACGCTAACAGAAATATTGTAACCACAAGTAGAGATGTAGTAATTATGGAGCGATATGTAGTAATTTGTAGAAAACAAAGTGCAGGTGATAGTGAGCACGGAAGTTGAGAAAGAAGAAACAGCAGAATCAGTGGGGGATATAAGTTCTGAAAGAAGATCAACACGACAACCGAAACCCAAAGTGTTTGAAGACTATGTGACTTATATGTGTGCTGAGGGAGTTGAATTAAAAGAAGATCCAGTTACCATAACAGATGCTTTATCAGGACCTGAAAAAGAAGAATGGAAGAAAGCGATGGAAGAGGAATTACAATCGTTTGAGGAAAATTAAGCATGGGTACTAACCGATTATCCGAAGGATGGAACTATAGTAGACTGCAAGTGGGTGTTCAAAAATAAATTTGATAGCGAAGGTAAGACAAAATTTAGAGCTAGGTTAGTGGCAAGAGGTTTTTCACAAAGAGCCGGAGTTGATTATGATGAAACGTATTCGCCTGTTGTGAGACATTCAACCTTGAGAATGTTAATGGCCTTAGCTGTCAAATTGGATTTGAATATAACACATCTTGATGTAACTACAGCGTTCCTGAATGGTGATCTAAACGAAACAGTGTATATGAAACAGCCGGAGGGTTTTGTAATGGATAAAAACAAAGTATGTTAGTTGAGAAAGGCTATATACGGTTTGAAACAGTATTCCCGGTCTTAGAATAAGAAAGTAGAAAGCGTACTAAATAAGATAGGTTACGAAAGGTCAAAGTTGGAACCGTGTATTTACTTAAAGGGTAAATGAGACAAATTAACAATTATAGCTCTATATGTGGATGATTTCTTCATTTTTCGAGAGATTTATTAGAAGTAGAATTCTTAAAACAAGAGTTAGGTTCTAAGTTTAAACTAAAAGACTTGGAAGAAGCCAAACAATGTTTAGGAATGAGAATAGAGAGAAATTGGAAGGAGGGAATAATAACTCTAGATCAAGAAAACTATGTGAATCAATTGTTGAAAAGGTTTGGAATGACTAACTGTAAACCAATTAATACTCCTATGGAAAACAAATTGCAATTGGAACCCAGCAACGGAAAATGTAGTGAAGACATTCCTTACCAACAATTAATAGGTAGCTTAATGTATTTAAGTGTACTCACACGTCCAGATATTTCATATAGCGTAAGCTACCTAAGTAAATTTAATGCTTGCTATAATGAATTGCATTGGAAATGTGCCAAAAGAATTTTAAGGTATTTGCAGGGAACAAAAAGTCATTGTTTAAGATTCGAACGGTCAGGATCAGAGGTGCAAGGCTTTACAGATGCGGATTGGCCAAATGACAAGCAAGATAGAAGATCATATACAGGTTATGTCTTCAATTTAGCAAATGCAGCTATATCATGGCAAAGTAGAAAACAGAAAACCATAGCACTTTCAAGCACAGAAGCGGAATATATGGCTCTAACTGAAGCAGCGAGGGAAGGAATATATTTAAAGAATTTAATGTGTGAGTTAATCGAAGTGAATAGACCCATAGTGTTGTATAATGATAACCAAAGTACGCAGAAGCTTTCTTTAAACCCTGTTTTTCATGGTAGATCTAAGCATATAGACGTTAAACATCATTTTATTAGGGATACTGTTAATGATGGTAGTATTGAAGTTGTTTACATGCCTACATCAGACATGCCTGCAGATTTATTAACCAAAGGCCTATGTGAGGCAAAGCACTCAAAATTCATGCATGCTATAGGATTATGTAGAAAATGAAATTTTTTGTAATATAGTGGGGGTGTTAGATTTATATTATTAAAATTGTTCATCCTAACGCCATCTATTGCTTTGTTCATGGCAGCGCCATCTATTTTCACTTGTATTAAACATGTTGTATTAAAATAAACGAGTTAGTCTTGTGTTGAACGTCACTGTGTCAGCATTATTTTCTAACACGCCTACCAACTAAAACCTCTTTTCGTTTAGCTCAGTGCTAGTGTTAGTCATAGACCAAGCTCTTTTTTGGGTTGTCATTTGAAATTGCCTCATAAAGTAGAGAAGAGCAACCGTCAGACCAACACGCAGCCCTCAGGGAGAGAAGCGCCGATGGGACAAATGGCGATTATTTACTTTAGCATCGTTG
Source organism: Ocypus olens (assembly GCA_910593695.2). Taxonomy (NCBI): domain Eukaryota; kingdom Metazoa; phylum Arthropoda; class Insecta; order Coleoptera; family Staphylinidae; genus Ocypus; species Ocypus olens. The sequence goes on from OU343061.1 coordinate 10,055,890, forward strand.
AAGACGATGTTGAGATCAGCTTCATGTAACTGTTTGCTTGGGGAGAGATACCCCGATGCGATTTTAAGCAGACCCTCAGTTGTGGTCAGGGCTAAGGCAATTGACTGGACCGTCGAGGTGACTTATATTAAATTCAGTCCTTTTTGTTAAATCCATCGTTTGTCACTGCTTTTATCTATTTCACGTCAGTATTAATTTATGGTGTTATTCTGTTATCCCAATCTCAAAATCCTAGTTAAGCGAAAAAGCTACTCAAATCACTTATTAGAATACGTAATCCCCTTAATTCCCTAGATATTATCAGCAGTAACGAAATCAATCAGAGACATTTACAAACAATCTATCAATTCCTATTCCAGTTCTGTATTCGTATAAATTCCAATGTATTGCCAATTCGATTTCATTACATCTTATCACTCAAACGACTGATCGCGTGACTAGACTAACAAAATTTGGCTGAAAGACCATCGGTCAATAAATTGCTGGAAAAAGAGATCCATGCATTTCCATCCAATAAATTATGGCATTCGCCAGAAAAGTAATTTCTTTAATAAATAATTAGTTTCTCTTTTTTAGACTGCAAGATCGATCGAATTCAACTTAAAAAATCTTTTATTAATATATTAAAACCAATCGTAATTCACTTTTATATTTTCAATTTTTCTTTACAAAAACTAACAACAACAATAAAAACATTCTGAATATCAACAATGAGTGGGCGATAAGCGTATCTCCTAAGTAATTCCTAAAACGAATCAGTCTTCATTTCTTCGGCGAATCAACTCCAAAGTAAAGCGATAAAGCATCAAATACATACACTAAATTAAATTATGGACGGCTTTTTAAAGCTGAAACGAAACTATATTCACCAAACAGCGGTTCTTTTCTACAAGATCAGTCTTCACTAGATTTACAACTAATTGAGATTCCGACGATAATTGATAATAATATATTATCAACTTTTAAGAGTTTCCGCTGGTTTTAGATTAGTCGCACTTCTCCGGTCTGTGATCTATGCGGGCCGGTTTTGTTAATGTTTTTGCAGTAGTGTCCTCGGATTACCAGTAGGATGGCTAGGAATGTCACTATGGATGTCAGAAGCGAGCCGAAGCTGGTGATCATCTCAATGCTGTTGACCGTGTAGGTGGCTTCGTAGAAGAGTTTCTTGACGGGATCGGGAAGATCTTCAGCATTTGCTCCCTGAAAATAAAACAATATGGTTAGGTAATTGTTTAGGTGAAAAAATTGCTGGCAACAGGGCAGGACTGACCTTCAGATAACGTCAAAAGAAAGTTACTAAATCGTGCCAACAAAAGTTGATCGTAAATAGACTTGAATTGCTAGTTTAACGAGAAAGATGATGAGAGACTGTATACAAAAAAAAGTTCTTTTAAGGTAGAAGCCCCAAAGTGGCGGAATCTATTGCCTGCATGTTGTACTGAATCCAATCCGAGTGGCCTAACTACCGACAGATATGGGAATGCCAACGGCGGTAAATATAACAATAATATATGATGATGATGATATTTTTATCGTAATCTACTCTTCTTTGCGAAAGACCTTTAATCGCCAATAATATGGCCTTGAATTTGCCGAAAGATCCATTGGCGTTTTTTTTTACTTTGTGGCGTCGTTGCAGGTGTCTATAATGTAAAGTTCTTTCATTTTAGAGATGAAAATAATTTTGATCAAAATCAATGTGCTATTGAGTTAACGCTTTTACACTAAATAATTGAAGAAAATGAGTTGTTAAGAAACTATACTTACAAGTTCAACCCAAGCAACAGGTACAATCTGTCCATCATTAAACGCTGTCAACTGCGTCAGGCCGAAGGACTTCTGCGCTTGTATGTTGATTTGAATTCTGTTCCATCCTTGCGTCATGAATCCCAAAGGATGGACGTCGAAGTACGTTTGGTGATATTTTGGATTGGGACTGAGTCCGGTGACCGAGTTCAAAAGACTGGGATCGCCTCTGTAGAAATGTGGAAACGAGATGAACATTGGTGTGCCGTAAGCGCATTTCGTGTTGTTGAGAAGCCCCTGCGGTGGACATCCTCCGCTCATATCGCAGTATCCCTGGTTCTGCGGATTCAGGTTTGGATGGTCGTAGGCGTTTTCCGGGAGGACGTATCTGTAGGTTGTGATCGTGTCGTTCAAAATTTTGACGTCCTTTTCATATTCGAAGCTGTAGTGGCGGCAGAAGTCTTTCATTAAAACTTCGACTGGGAGTTTGTTGGCTACTTGTAGTGGTGGAACTAAGACGCCGTCGATACCGGTTATTCTGTAAAATAATATTGAAAAAATATTAGTTTTGATATTCTCTACAATTGTTATTAATATAAAATTAACGTGACTATTAATATGTTATAATTATAAACCACAAATTCATAATTTTGGATAATTGAGTAAATTTTGGATCGATGAGGCTTTTACTTGTTGAAACTCGATGGTATCATTTAATAAAACACCAACACAGTGTATGGTTTCAAATTAATTTTATTGTTCTACAACAATTGGTTCACCACAGAGTGGCTTCATCAGGTAGATGAAAAATTAATTGAGTAAATTATTTAACATATGTATCATAAAAAGATGTTCATATCTTCGTTATCTTTAACATGAATAGAATTAATATCATATTTAAAAAAAACGGGTTAAAATATAACAAACGCTAGGATTTCAAAACTCACCAAAAGTTTTTTTAGTTCATCGGATTATCAAATTAAGCTTAAGTTTAAAGTTTAATTTTAAAATATGTTTAGTTTTAAGACACAGCGTTTAAAGACTGATCAATACGCACGCAGTGCGAATTTTTAATCCCCGATCATGCCAATTGCGAACATACAAAATTTATTTATTTATTTATTTATTTACGGAATCCCCTGTTCCATGAGAAAATACACAAAGTTGTACAACTAACCAATAAAAATTACAGCTAATAAAATGAAAGACACTTTACATACCAAAACGTATATAAAAGATAATTTAAATATATAAACAAAAATAAACAATTGAATTTAGAATGATATACCTAAATATAAAATAATAATAATAAGACTAAACATTGATCGCATAAATAGATTTAAAACTGGGCAACTAGGTTCACGCGATTAATATTACGCTTAAATGAGGCGAACGATTTCGAGAAAAATAAAGACGAATCCCGATTCCAGATCATATTACCAGTTCGCATTATTCGGGAGATAGGATTTAATATCCCATAAGTGGTTAAATGAAAATCCAATCTGAACAAATACTTAGATCTAGTATTTCTAGCGTAAGGAGTAACACATTGCAATTTCGCTAATAAACTACTACAATCAATAATTCCATTTACTAATTTAAATAAAAAGCACAAGTCAGCCCCAATTCTCCTATTTTGCAACGACCTCAAATCCAAAGCCGCCAACATTCCGCTATGGCTAAAGTTAGACCTCTGAATACCAAGTCTCCTGGACATCTACTCTCTCTGAACTCCCTCAATATTGCTTTTCAAATAAAGTAAATACGGTGACCAAACACAGGAAGCATATTCCACATGCGGTCTTACCAAATTTAGGTAAAGATGTTTAATTGTAGGTGATTTAAAATCTTGAGAGAAGCGGTTGATAAAACCTAATAACTGCGACGCTTTATTACATATATTCTTAATACGTTTGCTGAAATTAAGATTAGAGCTAAACGTAATGCCCAAATCCTTAATTTCTTCGGTGTAAGACAACTTCTGGTCGCAAAGATAATAAGAATTAACAGCCCGCTTCCCTCTAAAAAAAGAAATGGAATAACATTTTTTTACGTTCAGAAATAGATCATTCACAATGCACCACTCAAATATAGTGTCAAAATCAAGCTGGAGATCACCATGCTCTTGACGATTATTTACCGACTTAATTTAATTTAATTTAAGATCGTCGGCAAACATGAGAAACTTACTTGATAGTAATCTAGATCCTATATCATTAACAAAAATTAAAAACAAAATTGGCCCGCAATGCGAGCCCTGAGGTACATCAGACGGAACCATTATTTCTCGCGAAGTCGTTTTAGCAATGCGAACAACCTGAGTACGGCGATGAAGAAAACTATGGAGCCAATGAACAGCACCCTCTCCCATACCAAAACACTTTAACTTATGAATTAGCAATTTGAGATTAACCCTGTCAAAGGCTTTGGAGAAATCAGTATAAATTGCATCTACTTGTTTACCGTTCTCCAGACTCCAACAAGTACGAGTGAAATTGTAATAAATTAGTTGTTGTAGATCTGCCTTTAAAGAAACCATGCTGTTCATCAATTATAAAATTCTTGCAAGTCCACATTAATTGCACACTAACTAGTTTATCAAACATTTTAGGTAAAACGGACTGCAAAGAGACACCTCGATAATTTTGTATATCTTCACGACAGCCGCTTTTAAATATAGGTAGTATAAAGCATTTTTTCCAAGCAGACGGGAACGAGCAAGTCATTAAAGACTTGGTAAATATACCATGAATCGGCTTGCACAGTGAATACATACATTTATTTAAGAAATACGCTGGTATACCATCAGGACCCACCTCGCAGGAGAGATCATTCAGACAATTGAAAATATCTTCCACCGTCACACTGAATATATTAAGATAAATAGAATCGGGAGGGGCACCAGAGATCAGATCTTCACCCTGGCAAGGTTGGTTGAAAGAGTAATGGAAGAAAGAGGAAGTGTATATGCAGTGTTCCTGGACCTAAAAGCAGCGTATGACAGTATACCGAGGGAGAGCCTGATAGAGTGTTTGAGAAGGAAAGGGGTGAGTGTCGGGATGGTAGAGTGGATAAGAGGAATGTATGAAGAAACGTGGGCGGTAGCGAAAGTGGGAATGGAAGTGTCGGAGAAATTTAGAACGTGGATGGGGGTGAGGCAGGGCTGCCCGCTGAGTCCTTTGCTATTTAACTTGTATATAAGCGAGTTTGAAGAAGTGTTGAGGAAAGGACAAGCGGGTGGGGTGGTGGTTGGAAGAAGCAAGGTATGGATGTTGGCGTATGCGGATGATATGGTGTTAATGGCGAGAGACTGGGAAGGGATGAGGGATATGTTGAAGAGAGCGGAGAGGTATATGGATAAGAGAGGGCTGTGTGTGAATGTAGGGAAAACGAAGTGGATGAGATTTAGGAATAAAGGAAGGGAGGGAAGAGTGAGAGAAATAGAGTGGAAGGGTGAGAGAGTGGAGAGGGTTAAGGTGTTCAAGTACCTGGGTTTCGTTTTTAAAGGTACGGGAGGGTACATGGAACACTTAAAATGGATGCAGGGTAAGGCAAGAAAAGCGTGGGGTATGGTTTGGGGGAAGTGGGGAAAATGGATGGAAAACAATTTTAGAATGGCATGTAAATTGTGGGACGCATGTGTGAGAACGATCTTAATGTATGGTGTGGAAGTATGGGGAACGAAGGGGTATGAATGTGTGGAGAGAGAGCAACGGTGGTTCTTGAAGCGTATGTTGGGGGTGGAAGAGTCCACGCCAGGGTACATACTGCTTCAGGAAACAAATAGAGGGAATATGCAGAGTGTGGCAATGGAGAGAGTGGTTAGATATGAGATGAGGTTGTGCGAATTAGAGGAGGAGAGACTGGTGAAAGAGGTGTGGGAAACTTGTGTGGGTGTAGGAGAGTACAAATGGAGAATGGAGCGAAAGAGAATATAAGAGAGGGTGGGGTTGTCGGAAGCCAAAGCGAAGGATTGGATAAAGAGTGGAAGGAATGCGGCAGCGTGGGTGAAAGAGAAGGAGAAGGAAGTGGAAATTCAGGAGAGGCAGGGATGTATCAGGGAGAGTGAGTATAATGATATGTATGAAAGGTGGCAGGTGCATGGGAGGTTGCCGAGATACCTGGGTGAGAAGGGGCTGGGCAGGGAGGAAATGGTGACGCTGACAAGAGCCAGGTGTGGATCAGGAGAGAGAGGGAGGAAAGTATGGATGGGTACAGAGTATGGGAGATGTGTATTGTGTGAATGGGGGAGGGATACTTGGAGGCATTTGGCAGAGGAGTGCGAGGGTGTGTGTGAGGAATGGGTGGGAGGGGGGAAAAGAGTGAACGAATGGATGAGAGAGGACGGAACCGGGGTGAAGACACTGGCGAGGTTGGGGTGGGAAAAGGAGAGGAGAAGGAAAGGAAGTTAATGTAATTTGTATTTTATTTTTATGCCAATAAAGGTCCTTTTTTTTTTTTAGAATCGGTCATGCTGTAATCTGGCATAGTAGCTATATTGCTGGACTCAATGTACACACCCGAAAAGTGATCAGCAAATAATTCAGCACATTCCGCAACCGTATCCGAGGATTTATCAGCAAGGAACGTCTGCCTGGGGAACCCAGTAGTTTTACGACGAAAGACCAAAAATATTTAGAATCCGAATATATACGCTACTCCGTACGAATGATATACTCAGAATACAATCTAGCACTAACAATAAGATCCGCGCACTGTTGACGAAGTTTACTGAAAATAACGTAATCAGATTGCCTTCCACTACCTTTGTATTTTGCATGACTTTTTTTCTTCGCTTTGACTAGTTGAATAAGATGGCTGCTAAGCCATTTAGGAAAATTAGATACTTTTACAAAATTTCTCGGCACAAACAAATTAAAAGCCTCGTATAACACATTATTAAAATTACAAATACACTCCAAAACATCCGACCAATCAATGAATCGCAGTATAATCCGCAGATTTAAAGTCATAAATCCAGTCTTCGACACCAGAAACTTAGCACATATGGGTCATTCCATGCTATTTCAACAAAAGGTTGTGCTGCACCATTTTAATTTTTTTTTATATTTTGCACAGTTATTTATACATGTTTCTGGAGTTCAAAACTAATTTAAGAAAAATAAAAATTCTTGCCATGTGGCAGCAATGTCCCCGGATGGAGCATGAAACATGTACATTTTTGTAAATGCAAGCGTTTGCGCAAAGTGGCATAACTTTCTTTCCAATTGTCCAAATTTAAAAATTTTAAAAACTCTTAACTCAAATTAAAGTGCCGAAGAGTTTAGTGTAATTTTTATTCATTATTTGTTTTATTTTTTCAAATATAATGGCCGTCAAAGTTTAGCATTGAGATTTGCATTTTTTTCATTTTTCGGCCTTGCTTTGGACTGAGAAGGGGGCAATACACTCAAACCAAAATTAGTTTGCAAGTACAACGGTAACAATAGATTTTATCTGAGGCAAAAAATCTAAAGTGTTTTAAACCCTTCTAATTTTTTTTCGCTGGAGAAAATTGGCATTTTCAAGAAAATCCGTATTTTTCTAAAGCTGTATCTCCAGTGGGGCACACAGTAAAAATCTGAAATTTATAATACCAATGCTTCTATCCGGGAGCAACACCATTACAAAATTTGGTAACTTTGTTTTGCCTAGTAATAAAAATATTTAAGTTCAAATTTGTAATAATTTTTATGCAATCGGATTAAAAATTGAACTTTAAATATTAGAAGCCGGTACTAAAATGGAACTCATCAGTACTAGCAGTGATTATAATACACTTGTGAATATTATAATCTCTGGTACTAGGCATTAAAGTACTTACCAAGGGTTTCCGTACAACGAGGTGATTGGCGACTCATTAATGCAAATCATAGTCCTGGTGATGAAATTTAAAAAAAAGGTACCATGGATCCTGAATAGAAACTTATTATTATTATTCAAAATGATTAAAGAATAAAATTGAATAAAACCATAAAAGTCATTAGACAATTGTCTTAAATTTGCGGCTGTTGGGAGTCAAGCTGCTGATTACGTTCTAGAATTTCTATGTTAATCATTTTATTACAATTCTGTTAATCCTTTTATTACTATTTAATTTAATTTAAACTATAATATTAATGAAAGGGCACTTTAGTGCTGAGGTAAATGTATTTTTTATGCAATCGAAAATACTCCATTTTCAGATTTAAAATTGTAATTACTTACGTTTTTCATCTAAAGATGTTCTAGCGTTTCAGTGGTAGAACTTGCAGATGTAATTATAGGTTATGTTGATATTTGTTTAACGCAAGATCAGTAAATTCTTAAGGTTGGATTAGCATCGCGCGCATGGTATAAACAATCACAGAAATTCTAGAACGTAATCAGCAGCTTGACTCCCGACAGCCGCAAATTTAAAACAATTGTCTAATAAATTTTACGGCATTATCCAATTTTATTCTTTAATCATTTTGAATAATAATACGTCTATATTTAGGGTCCACGGTACCTTTTTAAATTTCATCACCAGGACTATGACTTGCATTAATGAGTCGCCAATCATCTCGTTGTACGGAAACCCTTGGTAGGTATTTTAATGCCTAGTACCAGTGATTATAATATTTACAAGTGTATTATAATCACTGCTAGTACTGGTGAGTTCCATTTTAGTGTCGGCTTCTAATATTTAAAGTTCGATTTTTACTCCGATTGCATAAAAATTATTACAAATTTGAACATAAATATTTTTGTTACTAGGCAAAACAAAGCTACCAAATTTTATAATGGTGTTGCTCCCGGATAGAAGCATTGGTAGTATACATTTCAGATTTTTACTATGTACCCCACTGGAGATACAGCTTTAGACAAATACGGATTTTGTTGAAAATGTCTAATTTCACCAGCAAAAAAAATTAGAAGGGTTTAAAACACTTCAGATTTTTTGCCACAGGTAAAATCTATTGTTACCATTCTACTTGCAAACTAAATTTGGTTTGATTATATTGCCCCCTTCCCAGTCGAAAACAGGATCGAATAATGAAAAAAATGCAAATCTTGATGGTAAATTTGAGGGCCAATAAATTTGAAAAACATATCAAATTATGAAAGAAAATTAAACCAAAATATTCACCACTTTAATCTGCGTTAGGAGATTTTCTAATTTTTAAATTTGCTCAATTCGAAAAATTGTTATACCACTTTGCGCAAATGCTTGTAATCACAATAATGTACATGTTTCAAGCTCCATCTGGGAACATATCTGCCACGCGGCAACATTTTATTTTTTTCTAAAATTAGTTTTGTACTCTAGATACATGTATAAATATCTGTGCAAAATATAAAACAAAATAAAAATGGTGCAGCACAACCTTTTGTTGAAATAGCATGGAATGACCCATATTCAAGTTTGACACTTCCAGGGAATAAGGCAGGTGATGAAAACAAGCCTTGCACAATGGATCACTTGATAACTCGATATTCATGCTGCTTAAGTTCGAAAAAATTAAGTCCAAGTACGTTCCTCGATCATTTGGTAAATTATTAATTTGCCTTAAATTATGAAATTCAGAAGATTCGGCCAATACTTCGGCTGCATATGAATTGTTAGAGTATGCTAGTACGTTATTTCCAGTAAAATCCCACTCAGCATTCAAAATGTTGTAGTCTCCATAAAAAATATAGTTTAATTGAGGGTAGGAACTACATACATTATCAATAGCTTCACAATGCTCCTGATATAGTGAGATACTAGAACCGGGAGGAATGTAAGAAGCCCCATTTACATACTTTTCATTTATTCTCACAAATAAATGCTCAACTGAACTACACGCCTCAAGTCTGCAACACCGCAACTGGGATCTCACCCCTATCATTACTCCTCCACCTCTAATCTTGGAACTAGTAGAATTCGATCTATCTGTTCTGAAAATGCTGAAGCCGTACAGAGCAAGCTCAGTATCATTTACATACTGATCCAACCACGTCTCAATAAAAAAAAGTACGTCATAAACAGAACAATTAATCTTTAACAATATGTCCTTAATTTTTCCCTTTATACCCCCCACATTCTGGAAGTAAATATTCAGTTGAACAATTTCCGGATGACCGTTGACATACTTAATCGTCAAATCCGTCTCTCCCTCTGATTTTCGTAAACTAAGCTCGTCTCTAAGTTTTTTTAATATGATCACGCTACGCTAAAGTTAAATCACTTCCAAAACCCTTGGTGCCTGTATCAATAATACGGCAAACTCCAAAAACCTCTACGGCAGACTTCCGGTTGGCAAATGTGAGTTTAATGGGCCGGGGTTTGTTATTGTTAACTTTCCCAATTCTTATCACCTTACATGGTTCAAATTCAGCACGAGCATCCAAAATATTTCTCAGGGCAGTAGTGTCTATTTTTTCCTCGACCGACCCCAAGGATTCCGGTAAAGTAAATACCATAACATTCAATGACCTACGCTGACGCTCTTCAAGTTCGTTAATTATATTAGACTGGCTGGAGTTAACAGGAGACGAAATCCCCGCATCGCACAATTTTCGTTCTAATTTATCGTTGCGAATTTTAATATCCCGAATCTCATTAAATAAATCACGCATTACGGCCTGGAATTCAGTTTTAAATAGCTCCCCGAGTGCATCTTTTAACACCAAGCGAATTGAATCCGTCAAGAACCCCTGCTTAAGCCGGGCCCACACGATGCTACGAACGTTTGCTTCTAAGTGATGAGTCAAACGTTGGACGAACGTCTTGATACATGCGCTCCCACACGATAGACAAACGTTGGATCCAAATGCAGTTGGTTCCAACGTTTGTCTGAAGGAGGTTCACCTCCTTATTAGTTTTCAGAGTCACCGCTAGGGTGACAGTACATATAGTAGAGGTTATTATTCATTTATGTTATGATAGTTACTTAATTGTTTTTACTTTTTTTAATCATTTAATTAGGTATTAAACCCTTAAGTTCAGTTAATTTTATATTTATTTTTTATAATTGTCATGATTTACTAATTAATAAAATATTATTGCCAGTGGCTGAACTTGTACCTACCTACTGCAATAAGCAATACACGGTTGTGTGCATGTCGTGTGGGAATGTATCCAATGCCACCAAGTATGCCAACCAATGACAGAGAAAACCCTTTGAAACAAACTAAAAGACTGACAGCCGGCCGAACACCTTCCAACACGAACGTTTGACGCTGGAAGCTGGCCACTCGTAGTTCGTGGATCTCCCACATGATGCGCCCAAACATCCAGCGTCCAACGTTGAAAGGTGTTCGTAGCATCGTGTGGGCCCGGCTTTAGTTTTACCCGAAGCCAAAGCCGCGGAAGACAGCGCGGGCTCCTCAGCGGGCATACACCATACGCAAATAATCGCCGCTCGCTCTTTTTGCCTCCTCGATATAATATGTAATATCATCCAGGGTAAAATTTAAAAAAAAACACACTTCAATCGCATTATGCCTTAAAAGTTTGCAACGAACTATACAGTAAAGCTTTGTGTGTTGCCTATAATAGTACTCATTTGATTAAATCCCCCTCTAGAATCACAGTAGAATATTTAACATCAAATATATTTCTTACATTCCGTAAACTATTTTTGTTAAAATATTAATGTGGAATTTCTAATCTTTTCTTTCTTTGTAAATATTATTATTTTGAAACTTATTTACGAAATAATACGACTTTTAAATTGTCAAATCTGACAAACTTGTTGTTTCAAGGCACCCTGCAATTGAAGTGTGTTTTTTTAATGATTAAAAATTCGCACTGTATACTATAATAAATAAATGGCCAAAATTATCTCGAGACCTTATGAATAGACATTTCCTTTAAAATTTCGTATCCAAAACAATACTTTCCCGTATTTCATGCCGAGAAAACGACAATTATATAAAATATTTCGTAGATAATGTTTGCAGTTAAAATTAGTTACATTACATTAAAAACAACAAACTAAGAGTTTTTGAACTTGTGTTATAAAATTACTTTTTAAGGTTTTTTGATTTCTCTTTGACGTTATAAAATATATATATATATATATTGCCAGTACGTTAAGTTTTATTGTAAAATTCACGTATGAATCTAAAGGTGTGTATCCACCGGCGCACGCGAACAGCTCGCGAAAAACTCGCGATCACCCAATAACATGTTCGCCCAACGTTGTCGGGCTGTGTGCAAACAGCTCGCGTAACATTAACGGATTTTACCGTGTTCGTCTCGAGTTCGCCAAAAGTCCCGCCAGTTGTTGGTAACTTTAAAGGGTATGTTCGCCGAACCTATCAGGTGTAGATGGTGAAACTGTTTAAATCGAAACATTATGGAGTGAACAGATGAAAACGTACAGACGCTTATAGAAAGCTACCAGGTAACGTCAAAATAACGAATTATAGGAATAAAATAAAGAAGGGTGAAAGTTTAGCAAAAGAACTAGATTGTTCCGGCGAAGAAGTTGAAGGAAAAATTAAGACCCTTTTGGCTCAATTTTGATGGATCATATTATGATATATTTATGAATTCTATTACTGTTGTACCAGTGCTTAAACGCTCCACTAATACTGTGCTCCTAACGCACAAGGGAGAGCTACCCTTTCCATCGCCCTGCTAACCACATGGCATCCCAGATCCGGTAATATTTAGTTTTTTCGCCGCATTCGACTCTTCCTGATTAAGAGCTTCTATTAGAGCACCTGAGTTAATGACGATATTGATAAACTTCATTTTTAGATAACTTCGTTTTTAATCGATTCTATGATACGTGTTACGTCACAGTACTGCCAATTTCTTTGATAGAAAAAAGTTTCAATTACAGTCACCCGGTATGTGCATATCATTCATGTTGAAGGCATTTGATTCATGGTATATCTTAATTGTATTTAAATTATTAGAAAGTGTACCAAATTCTCAGACAACTACACGCACTCAGTACAAAGAAAATTTCTAGAAGCTTACCTATTGCAGTCACGATTGTACCAGCTCTTGAATTCCGTTTTCTGGCCAATTTTCTTGACAATTCCCAACTTGTTGATGTCTCCTATTCCTGTATACACCTCCATGGTATCCTTTAATATTCCCTTGCGCTGTAATATGAAGATTTTGTTAAGAAAACATTACATGCTGTTTTAATATGTTTATACAGTTTTAGAGTCACAAAGATTAAAGATTAAAGAATAATACTCAATGCAGAAAAAAAATTATATGATACATTATAAGGTGTAAGTCACAGAATTTTGTTTCTGAGAGAGATAAACATAACAGTCATGTTTGAGATTAATTGAGGAGTTGAACTGCAAAACTCAACAAATCCACTTTTATAATTTGTTCAGAAACCGCGAAAAACGTTCAGGAAGTCTATTTGTTGCTTAAAAAAAATGAATGTTTAGCCGCATTTTTAAATATGACTTATTGCGTTTTGAAAGGTAATGCACATATATTCGGATTTATCTATGTTTGGACAGTAAGAATCGATACCAAGCTCATTTTGGCCCAAAATTGGATTAGTTGAGTTTTGCAGTTCAACTCCTCAATTATTTTTTTATATCTAATTCAATACTCTCATGACGTAATAATATGTGCCATACCTCATTTATCTCACAGCCAACTCTGAAACAAAATTTTGTGGCTCACACGATATGAGAAATAAAAGATACGTCTCGAAAGTAGGATCAGAAAAACTGCAGATTCCGATTGTCACAGCAAATTCAATAACAATGTTCAATTATATTCGGTAAAACGCAAAGTTGGAAAACATACAATTTCCCTGTTTGATTTGAGAAGTTTCATAATCGACGCAAATTTCGAAAACAAATGTATGTGCACTTACTGCCGCTAAAAGTCCGAACTGATCGAAAGGCAACGGATTGGACAAAGCCAAAACCCCTCTGGCCAGATCGTAGAAGTTATCTTCGTATCCAAAAATAAACTCGTGCGCCGATATGCTGAGGAACGCCTTCGCCTTCATTGCACTCATCAGATTGGACATCGCGACCTTGGTCAGGTAATAGGAACCTTTGCTCATGGCGGCAGCCGCCAACACCGGGATGTTGGGCACTTGGATTCTATCGTTTTGACGACGGCCCCCCGACAGTTCTGGCACAAAGTCAAACTCGTGATTTTCTTGGTAACGGACGGTGGTTTTGTCCTCGCTGAATTCAACGTTGATACGCTCAATTCTCTCTCTGTAATGTGAAACAAAATATAAGCGAGGATTCAAAAACACAAGTATTTTTGGTAATATCACAACTAATGGACGTAGTTTCGACTGGTCTAGTTTTCAAACTAAAATTACAGTTGTTTCACAATTTTTAGACTGTATTAAAGAAGGAGGTTTGGTCGGGATTTCGGAATTACTAGGCAGGTGTAAATAATTTTCTAAGCTATTTTCGTCAGATTGGATTACCTCGAGTACATCGCTTCTAGATATCATACACTGTATTTATAACTAGTGACTTGTAGCTTGTCTACTTTTCAAACTAAAATTACAATTCTTGCACCATTTTTAGAATGCTTAAAAAAAAAGAGGTTAAAGCTACGCGCACACTTATCGGAATCGGACGGACGGCACGCATCGGCAAAAATTGCTTAACACTTGTAAACGAGTCATTGCACATTTATCGGTACGGCATGGAACGGATAAATGTGCGTTGACTCGTTTACAACTGTGTTAAGCAATTTTTGCCGACTCGTGCCATCCGTGCGATTCCGATAAATGTGCGCGTAGCTTTAGTGGGAAATTGCGGTTTATTTGAAGATTTCTTAGAAACTCGTGTGAATCATTTTCTAAGCGATATTCGTCAAAATGGATTACCTGGAGTACATCGCTTCTAAATATCTCGAACTGTATTTACAACCAGTGACCATAGTCTCGACACAATTAAGCTTGTCTACTTTTCAAACTAAAATTACAATTGTTACGCCATTTTTAGACTGCATTGAAGAAAGAGAAATTTCTGGAGACTCGTGTAAATAATTTTCTAAGCCATTTTCATCAAAATGGATTACCTCGCGTACTTCGCTTCTAGAAGTATGTTTATTTTCACGTAGGTGGTTATCAAACGTTCATTTATCATTTAAACGGTAAAATCCTGATATGGTTTCTCTCTTCAATGATTTATTAAATTACGGATAAACTAATTATGAATAAATAATGAAGATTTTACTTGAAGATAAAACGGTTGTAGTTTCGATGACAAAAAAACTGCCAATAATTATTACTAGCGATAACAATATTTTTTGGAAATTTTTTAAATATTTACCTGTAAATATAAGGTCCTAGTTCCTCAACATGTAGTTTCTCTGCATATCCGGCTTCAACGTCGCCAACATTGGTGTAATTAAATATATAAATTTTAAGATAACTCGGTGCAGGATGACGCCAACTGTCAAAGTGTTCAGAGTCTTCTGAAATAACCATCGTCTGTAAAAGAAGATGAGCAATGAGAAACTATTAATAACAATAACGTTAAAGTTACAATTGGTTATTGATCTGAGTCTTTCGGTCAATTATAATAATTTGCAACATAGTAGTGAAGTACTGCGAAGGAATACAAAAATCATCGCATGAAATCAGGCATGATCTATACCTTTTCAAGTTCAAATTGGGAATAATCAATTTAAAATTGAGAAGTGGCAAAATCAAATAGGGTTAAACAATTTTAAAATGAGAACAATCATTTTTAAAATTGGGAACAATCAATTTCTAATTAAAGGAGTTTTATATTAAGAGAAAACTAGGAATAAAACATTTTATTTCATAAATGTAGATCAAAGACAATAGGAGGAAAACGCCAACAATAAAATTATTACTACAGAATGAACCCAAAAATAAAAGCATTGCATCTATTAAACGACAACCACTTAAACATCCAAGGACCCGCACGGCTATTTTTCATTCAGAAAAAGTGACCCCACGGATGGGATTCGAACCCACGACCACGAGGCCCAGAAGCAGGAACGCTACCCACTAGGCCATCGCGGCCCCAAGTAATATTTGGTCTCATAATATTTTGGAGCCGCTGAAGGTGGTACTCGGTCTGAGTAATATTTGTTCTATCCTCAGCTTCCAATATCTTTTGATTTGAGCCGCAAGATCTCTTTTTACGCCTGCTTCAAGTGCTGCCAGTAGAGGATATTACCCGGTATGAAGCCAGGAAGTATTCCCGGAAGTAAACATGGCAACACTGTACGCGCAAAATGGCTGCCAACAAAAAAATATGACACTGCTGTTTCCCAGAGGCAGCTACCTGTCTTGGAATAATGTACTATTTTTCAGGAATGATGGCGTTCACGTCATCAATTCCAAAGTCCCGAATTAATCCGTTCAAGGTAACAACAGTGCACATTGGCGTAACGTTAAATGGGATGGGTTTTTTTACTGGATTCTACATTAAAACATCCCCAAGATTGTTTGTTTAACATTCCAACACTCTTGTAAACGAATCATACTGATGAATACCTTATCGGAAGGCACTAAATGATATTTTAAATGTACATCGAGCGTTTTGCAGGATCGGATGATACTGACGTTTAAAATGACAAAATTGTGAGAGATCAAAATAACAAAATATACTTCAAATTCTAATCATTTTTACTGTCAGTTTACTCAAAAACTATACTGACGTTTAAAACGTCAAAATTGTGAAAAATCAAAATGACAAATTATACTTCAAATTCTAATAATCTTTACTGTCAGTTTACTCAAAAACTAAAGGGAT
This sequence comes from Ocypus olens, assembly GCA_910593695.2. Taxonomy (NCBI): domain Eukaryota; kingdom Metazoa; phylum Arthropoda; class Insecta; order Coleoptera; family Staphylinidae; genus Ocypus; species Ocypus olens. The sequence continues at coordinate 10,072,336 of OU343061.1, forward strand.
TTCTAAAAAAACTTATTCTTTATAAGTTGTTCATTTCGACATTTTCTACAATTGTTATTAATTTAAAGTTGCTGTAACTATTATCGTTTCTCAATTATAAACTACAAATTGACAAAAAAATTTACCACATGAACTGCATCCAAAGGTGAAAGGGGATTTCCATTATGCTTTTCCTTAGTGAAGTACTAGTTTGCCTTTGGTATCATGTCTCGAGCTTTTGTGGTTATTTTTATGAAACAACTATTTCTACACTTATTTATATGGTGTGAGCCACATAATTTTGTTTCTGAGTTGGCCATGCCTGAGAGAGAGTAGCGTAGCAGTCATGCCTGAGATTAATTCATTTTTTTAAATCTAATCTGACGTAATAATATGCGACATACCTCATTAATCTCACAGCCAACTCTGATCTCACACGATACTAAACGAAACCAATACACAATACGAAAAACGCTGCGAAAATATGAAAAACACCAAGAACTAAAAAAAACTAAAACGAAGAGATATACTTTAATAACTTGCAAATTAAAGACGATTAGTGAACGCTACTGACGGATGACTGACAGTTCTCGTACGCGTTGCGTCAAGGTAGACGTGCGCTATAACGGCGTCTCTGTCTAACCAATGCCACACGTTTTCGAGCAGTGGGTACTGCTATCGGTACTTGTATCAACGCTCAGAAGACATACGTTTCTATTATTGACCACGATGCTGCTCATATAATAGTAGAATGATAGAAATCCCCTTGTCTTTGATATGTTCAGAAATTGATGATGTTAACGCCAAGATTCATGAAATGTACTTTAGCTACCTGTCTCTGAGAAACAGCTACCTGTCAGATTTGTATGTTGGCAGCCATTTTGCCAAGTTTACTTTCAGAAATACTCTACTGCTGACCAAGCAAATTATATGTAATTTAACAATAGGCTGTATGGGACAAGCCTTAGTAAGTGGCAGCCCAAAAATTCTTCTTCCTAAAGAATTTCCTCCGCTGATGCATGGCAAAAAGCATTGGCAACCATGGAAATCTCTTCTGAGTGATAAACGTATCGTGCGTTGCGAAGGCAATGCCGCACAAACTCATTCACCTCTTTTAAAGGAAGTTTGCATGCATCTTCCATAAATCTGTGATGCTTATCCAGGAATATTGTTTTATATTCCGCTACGAACTTTTTTGGTCATCAGATTGTTGATTCGCAACATCGGTAGGCAGTTGATTGTTTTAAAAATATTTAAGGTCTTTACGAGCTCTCCAGTCCCCATTGTTATTATATAGAGCACAAATTTAATTTCATACTTTATCTGCTTTCTTTTCTTTATAGATGACATTCCTATTGCTACATTTTATAATTTAACTCTTTAATATGAAAAAATGACATTTATACGTCAGATTAATTCCCAATTTTGATTGATTTGAATTGATTGATTGCTCTCAACTTGAAAATGAAACTTGAAAAGGTGTACACTCGTCTTATTCATCAATTTCGTCCGCTACTCTCCCTCTGCCAGTCCAAGTCCAAGCTCATGGACTTTTCCATATGTAACAGGTGTCCAACAATTATTGAAGCCCTGGGTGGCTGTGGAATCAAACACGAACGTCTATTCTTACGGCACATAAAATGATTGAACCTGACATTTCTAAAATCAAAATCAATTCTAACAAGTGCCCTACCTGCCATTTTTAGTATTCTTGTGATTCTGTGACTGGAAAACATTGCACAATTGCTTTCACATCACATAAACAAGAACGTAAGTAAGAATCGACCTTCATCTTTGATTTTACAGCTACCCAGCACTTCATTAATTGTTGGATACACATTATAATAGCACTAATTATCTTTCTCCATCAACGACAAACTACAGACCAGCTTCGGACTTTTAGGCCTCACCAGTGCAGTGGAGTCGTTGATGGAGAATCAATTATTATAAAGTCAGCCATACACGCTACGGTCTACCGGACAGGTTACCTGTACAGGTTTGCCCACGCAGGTCAACCGCACGTCGGTAGCGTGTGTGGGGACGTCCGGTGCACCGGAGCGGTCTTCAGTTCTTTTTCGATGGCATTGATTAAGGACGATGACGCGCTGACATTGATAGGTCTTGCGTTAATTTTGAACAAAAAGATTTCAATTTTTCCATGAACAATTTATAGGCAGCTTCTTTTTGGCTCGATCATGGTACTCTTTGCTTTTGATTTGCCAAAGACATGGATGAATTATGTATATTTCCCTAAAATCTTCAAGCACTTTTTTAATTGAATCTGGTGGCGCCATTTTTGAATTGCAATACGATGCGAGCGACGCGACGACCGTCTAAGACAGACACTAGAAAACAACTGATGTGACCTGCGCAGGTGACCGGAGTACATGCATACATGCATAGGTACACCGTACCTATGTACCGTCGCCTGCGCAGGTTATAAAAACTGCACAGGTCTATTCCCACACACGCTCCGGTCTATCTGCGCAGGCATACCTGTACAGGCAGACCTCTTCGGTAGACCGTAGCGTGTATGGCCGACTTAACGGATATTACCGAAACTGGTCGATCCAGTGCAAGAGACGAGATGGTGGTAAAACATTTAATCGAACAAATAACTAATAATTTACTTACCGATCTGATATAATCCCTGTACATGTCTGTTCCCCAGAAGATTCCAGCGATTCCACTGCTTAGTACGAATAGCAAAAATAGAGCCAGTAAAACTGAAAAGAAACAATAAATAATTAAGAGTGGCGTAACTTCAAATCGGAGACCAGGGAGGTGAAATAATATTTTGGAGCCAATTCAATTTTCTTTATATGCAGACGATACTCAGTCATAATTATTGATCTAAGATTACTTGCTGATATGCTTGTAGTGAGCATTGTCTACAAATTTATTCAAGTCCGATATTGTTCAGTTTAAAGTTACATGCACTGTTCTTCTGTTATTTTCAAATGGTATGTGTTATTGAAAACGCAAAAAAATCGTCTGGATAGACAAATAAGGTTCAGGTTTGCATCGCGTATTTTTAGACGTATTTCAAATGGTTATTTTCATCTTAAGGCGAATAATAATAAACGTTTATTGTACTTGCTAAATACATAATAAATACAATGGCCATCGACCGGAGTCCTTCAGCCAAGTTAAGGCGATTTACTCAAGCTTCCTTTTGTGTGAATTAAAAATTCCCCTTTAGGAATTAAAATACGATATTTTCCATTCCTCAAGGATCTGCTTTATCACTATTACCAGGATTTGATTTCAGGCGGAACGCACCGGAATGGAGTTCGGGTACCTCTTTTGAGCCAACAGACGCTTTATTATTATTTGATTTTATTTTTAGATGAACCAACTTAGATGAATGCAAAATGTATAAACATATTTGCAGAAAAGCTTTCTTAGAAAGATGAATATAATTCTGTGTTCTTCTTGTAATTATGTCAATATATACTGGTTTGAATGAAAAATGGAATACCAAGAAAACCAGCCAGAATTTATTTAATTTTTCTACAATTGATGGCTTTCGATATAAAAAGTAACTCATTAAAAAACTCCTTCGTCAAACCTCTTTTTAGGATGATTTTAAATACGAAAAATAGCAATATCAAATGGTATTTTTATAAACATGGAACAATTTGGATTAGTTTTCTCGTGATAATAGTGCGAAGAACATCATTTAAAATGCCCAGAGTTCGTAACCGTCGAAATTTTGTACAACTAAGTGATTTCGAGCGAGGTCGTGGAGAGAGGGTGGTCTTTCGTTTAGAGAAATTGCCAATAGAATGGAACGTGACGCAACCACAGTAATGGGGTGCTAGCGAAGATGGTCTGAGGAAGGTTTTCATGGTCGTCGGAGAGGATCTGGACCACAGAGAAGAACGACAAACCACGAAGAACGCAGGTTGATACTTTTGGCGATAAGAGAAAGATTATCTACTACGCGGGCCATTGGAAACACTTGGAGGGATACATTAAATGTTAGAATCTCAATGGCATCGATATATCATCGAATGCAGAGTTTTGGAATGCGTAGTTAACGTCCTTTTTGTTGCCTTCCCCTGACTCCACGTCATAGAGCTTCTAGGTTGGAATGGTGTAGAGAACGGGTAAATTGGAGATAAGAATGACAACAAATTGTGTTCACTGACGAATCCAGATTTTGTTTGTGGGCCAACGATGGACGTAGACGTGTCAGACGTTTCCGCGGGGAACGCAGAAATATGGACTTCGCGCTTCCTCGGCATACTGCTCTCACGCAGGGGGTGATGATTTGGGGTGCCATCACGTATAGTGGTAGGTCCCCTCTAGTTTTTATCCTGGCACCCTAAATGCTTGGCGCTACGTACAGACTGTTCTAGAGCCCGTTGCAACTTACAAGGGTTGCAAAACCCTATCTTTCAGCAAGATAATGCTCGCCCACATACAGCAAGGGTAACAATAGAGTGTTTAGAAGAAGCTAACGTTGTAGTGGTTCCATGGCCTTCTCGTTCACCAGACCTTTCGCCCATCGAACATGTTTGGAATATGATAGGCGTCAGACTAGGAAATTTACCCCGTACCCCAGACACTTTGGACGAACTTCGTTTGCGGATTCAGGAAGCTTGGGATGAGCCGCCCCAAGAAGATATTGATCACCTCATTCAAAGCATGCCGAATCGCGTGAATGAGTGCATTAGAAACAACGGAGAACCGACTCATTATTTAAAAAAAAATGCTTGTGTAAGTAAGTTTTTCAATTGAAATTTTGTTCGTTTACTTGAGACATTCAAACACAACTTCTGTGAAATTTTCATTAAAATCTGACCATAACTTCTTGGTATTGCATTTTTCATTCAAACCAGTATATGAGTCACCCGTTCCGGTACCTAAAAGTTTAGAAATCCAGCACTGAACTTTAATACTGTCATTATTTTGAATCCACTTATAGCTGTTGTCTTGATATTACAAATTAATGCGTCAAGTTCATGAACCGATTTATGTAATACATCTAACTTTTCTGACACCAACATTAATGTACATTTAATTAAATTTTCGAAACAATTGCAAAGCTTGATGAGCTGACAGAGGTCCTACCCAAATTGAAAAAAAACTGACATAAACCTGTATCAATATTTGTTATAAATATCGCCATTCATCCTGTAATACTAATATAATCCAATATTGTGTTTATGGAAATGAAGAACGGATGTAAAAATTTCACTTATCGATAGCCTTTTAAAATTAAGTTATTTACAAATAGTATTGCTGTCTAAAAATGGATTACTACAGTCTAAAAACAGAAACCGTTATCAAAATATCCTTGGTAGCAGTTATTGATCTTTAAAATGCATCACGGTTATGTTTGTGTGCACGCGATAATAAAGGAATTTGCATCTTGTAATTGTTGATATAAAATATCTAGGAAGCTTACGGATTTTCTTATTTTTTTGCTAACGACAATTTTAAGTTGTACTTAATAGTTAGCGATAGCTATACTAAAAACTGATTGCATGTGTTAATTGTAATCATGTCACAAGTAGGAATTAGAAAATTTGTAGAAAACTTTTATACCCGAAGAATGGTTATTTATGTCACAATGGCGTAAATTGATGGTTACAAATAAATTTAGGCGAGTATTATACGAAAAGTATATTTTTATTAATTAAACTATTATAGCTTATAGCACGCCTCCTAGTCCATATAACAAAGTTTTTTTCGCCCTAGGACGCAAAGCTCTACTTTACGCCCGCAGAGTAGGATCAAAATGTGATTTTTTTGCGAATTGAAATATAATATCTTGATCATAAATTGCGGGATGTAGTTAATAGTTGGCTATCGCTTTACCTAAAACTGATAGCATATATTAAATATTCTTGATTGTAAACAAAAACAGAATTTGATTGAGGTGAGATTTTACAGTTAATTAATAGTTATTTAAGCATGGATGCAAACGAAGCTGCAAATATTGCGTGTTGGAACATGTTACCGACAAAATCGAAAAAGGTATGTGTCCTGTTACGACTCTTTTAAGCAGTGGTTATGTAAAAAGGATGCCGATGCTGTAGGTATAGACGAAAATGTGTTGCTCGATGATATGTTGGAGCGTTACGTTTCTGTTTATTATTTTCCTAGGTCCGTAAGTAAAATTTAAGTTCCGTCGCCAAGGACAACAAACACCACGAATGTTATCAGCCACTTACGTTGCCTGTAACTATGGATGCAATGCTTATTTACGTTGTCGGTAGCGGAAAAAATAATATAATTTAAAACGAAATATATATTTTTCAATCGGTGATTGATATGAATGTCATCCATATTAATCACAGATTGACGAATATATATTTCTTAGTAAATTATATTGAAAATAGAATTTCTGAGTAATTATGACAAGAGTAGGAAATAGATAATTGGTAAATAATTAGTACATCGCATACGCTACATATTATAGACAAATAGATAAGCTGTGTAATAATATCACAATTGACAAGTAGTAAACAGATAATTGGTAGAAACATGTGTACACACAAGGAGTAAAAGCTAGCACATTTACCTGAACTTGCAAATGTGCAGCTATAATGAAGTTATAAGCAGGCTTTAAGAAACTGTTACCGTATAAATGTTAAAATAATGGTTTGAAGAGTAGCGTGCTGCTACATTTCTATAAATAATCATTTTTACATGCTGGGAATTTTAATAGAGGTTGTAACTAAAGAAGGTGCAAAACAGTTTCGAGTCAACTGTTACCCGGAACAGTTATACAAAATATCTACACCTGTTATATCGGAACAGTAACTGTCGCTTGTGTTACGGACTCGCCTCCAGTTAGGGAAGCCCCGTCCAACTTGAGACCCACGGGCCGCATGCGGCCCTCCGACTTCTTTTATGCGGCTCGCGAAACAGGATATTAAAAAAAAAGCACACCAAATTGAGTTAAGTCACTTATATATTGTGCATTTGTGCATCTGTGAAGTTATCTGATTAGATCAGAATCATCAATTTTTGAATATTAAGTGAGATGTTATTTGACGGGTATTCTTATTATGATTTATTGTCAATAATGAAATATAATTTCTAATAACGGTTTTTATCTATTATTAGATTAAAATTGCTGAAAAATAAAAGGAAAATATCAGACGAAAATCAAGAATTCAGAGATTCATGGACAAATAATTATACACGGTGCCCGTTTTTGCTCAAGCATTGGGATCTCGGTTATTTGAAGAGTTACAAGGTCGGTTAAATTAGGGCAAAGTTGCCCAATCTGGAATGTAACATAATGCCGTTTTGAAACATAAAATATTACTACTACTTCCGAAGATATCCGAAAAAATCGAAATTTTAAAAAAATGTTTTTTTGCGAGACTATTTTGCAAGATATTTCAAAACAATATTGCTACTTTGTACGCTCTACAATGTGGTGACATAATAATAAAAATTCGACGTTTCGATTTTCGGGAAACATCATCAACTTTATTTTTTCTTATGGGCGCCATCTTGTATTTTTACATTTTCAAATACTGATTTTTTTTCCGATTACGGTGATGTGTCATGTATTGGGGTTTGATCTAGCAGTTTAATGGATATGCCAAAAATCCTGTTTTTGCAAAGAGTGTCTTGGAAATGACAGCTACACTTTTGTTTAATAAAGTAATTTATTAAACAATAATACAAAACTAGCGCAAACTTGTTTTCTATTCCCATTTCATTATAAGATATGAAAAGTAGAAAAATATTATTCAACTTCATAACGTAGAATGAAATTAGAGCATGAGAAATAAATAAATTTAAAAAAATTATAAGAGGTGCTCGAATGGCTCACCCTCCATCTCCAAGCATAGCTGTATTCGTCTTCTTAAAATTTGTATTAATCTTAAAACATCCCTTCTTCTTATTTTGGTCCTTAAAGTTGTAATAATCGTTCTTCGCAAGTCATTGATATTAGTGGGTACAGATTTATAAATTATGTTTTTCGTAGCTCCCTATAAATAAAAATCTAATGGAGGAAGATCTGGCGAACGTGCTGGCCAACGTACGTCCCCACTATTTGAAATAACTCTGTCGGGAAATATTTGAGACAAGTAATCAGACACTCTTCTAGCGTTATGTGGTGGAGCTCCATCTTGCTGGAACCAAAGGCTATTTAGGCAAATGTTGTCATCGATGTAATCGATCAGATAAGTCATTAAAAAGTGCAAATACCCATCTGCAGTCAAATTGTCTTCGTAAATGTACGGGCCAATGATCTTATCGGCAAATAAACCAACCCATACATTTAGACCAAAACGTGCTTGTGGTCGCCGTCCTTGGTGTTCGTGTGGATTTTCAACGGACCATACATGTTCATTGTGGCGATTGAACATGCCTGTGTTGGTAAACTTGCACTCATCCGTGAATATCACGTTGGAAAGAAAACGGGGATTTTGCAACAACAGCGTCAAGATGTTCCTACAAAACGTTACTCTTCGTTCAGTGTCTCCTGGATGTAAAACTTGCGTGATATGAATTTGAAAGGGGCGATACTTATGTTTTTTTCAAGACTCTCCACACTACCTGACGAGATACATTCATTTCTTCTGCTATAGCCCTTGTCGAAGTAGAAGGATTATTTTGAATCTAATGAAGAATTAAATTTATAACCGTTTATTATTTTTCAGAAAGTTTACTCACTGCTTGTAAAATTTCCATTTCATTTCCGTTGGGCCTATGAACTTCTAGGCTTAGAAAATGCACCAAACTCAGAGGACAGTAATTTGAAGAACGATATGTTCATCCCACTGAAAATAGTGGACTTTGTTTGGTTTAGGTTTGTAGACGGATTTCTACTCAACGCCGTGGAATTTTGAAGGCTCTCGATGATCGGAAGAGCCGTAGGGGTAGCGGCAGGAAGAGTGAGGGGAAGAGCCGGGGTTGACGTCGGTGTAGCTCAGGCTAGGACTTGGGAAGGGGATTGGAGCACTTTGGCCGTCGGCTGGTTGAGCTTGGTCGCCTTCTTGGCGGCCTGGTGAGTCGCGGTTGAAAACGCAAAAAAAAAAATTTTATAATGCTAATGTGGATAATCCGAATAAAGCAAAAAGCCTCGACTTACTACAGATGCGAAAACAAATTGTTTATTAACGTCCATCAACTAATTAGCCATTACCTATTTTGATCATGAATCGCATTCTTAAGCAAATAAATTTATAACACATTAGAACCGTTAAAGAGGTTTTAATTTTTAACATCTTCAATAATCATCGTGATTTTTACTTTCTCCGTTACGAAGTACGAGAAAGTATTGTGATCGTGATTTTTTTTTCAAAAAATTTTTTTACGGAAATATCCGTTTTGGAGTCCCTAGATGCCATTTCAACAATTTCTGGAAAAAAAAATTTTGTGTCTGTGTGTGTGTGTGTGTGTCTGTGTGTGTGTGTGTCTGTCTGTGTGCGCTGTATCTCAAAAACTAATAGAGCAATTGATATGAAACTTTGCACATACGTCTTATTTGATAATCTGAAGAACTGAAAAGCTTTTGGTAAAATTTCGTACACCGGAAGTGGGTGTTTACCTTAACTGTTTTTTGTTTTTTGCCAATATTTTCTTAAATATAAAAAATATCACAAAAACATTTAAACAAACATCTAAGACAACAAAGAAATGAACATCTTTTGCTTGAAAATATTTTTCATAAAATCATTGCTATTCGAGAAAAAAATTTATTATTATTTTTTAATTTTTGGTTTATAATTATGAAACGATAATAGTTACAGCAAATTTATGTGAATAATAATTGTAGAGAATACCAAAATGAACAACTTTTAAAGAATAAGTTTTTTTCGAAATCTCGTTAGTTTTTGAGTAAACCGAGTTTTTGAATTTGATGTATATTTTTTCCATCTTTCATGATTTTGACGTTTTAAACGTCAGTTTCATCCGAGTTTACGCAACGCTCGATGTACATTTAAAATATGATTTCAATTGAAAATAAACCCATGAAAACGTAAATATAAAGTCGGAGAAAGTAACATGATGGCCACATCACCATTTTTTAATATCCAAAAATGTGGCTTCAAAGACAATTACAATTACAATGAATCCCAATTAACGCGGAAAACAATCAAATTCATTCATGCACGAAGCACTGCTATCAGTCTAGACGTAACGTAAGAGGTTATCTAAACCCAACCTTGTACCTCGTTGCACAGAAAACGCTTTTCCAATAATGGCTGCATCCTGTTCTGCTATCAAATTGTCGTCATTCGCGACGAATTGAAAAATGAAATCCCCGAAGATTTGTTTTTCAATTATCTCCGAAAATTTATCAGCGCCAATTCTTTCCGAAAATTATCGTCACAATGACCCGCGTGACTTTTCGGGATTTAGTTGATCCCGTTGAAGGATTTTTTTTGAAACTGTCGCGAGGCAAAAGTGGTCTGATCGCAGATGTCATGAAAACCGTTCGGGTTCAGCGAGTGCGATTACAATTTGTAAATAGACGTCGTTTTGTGGATTGTCTTACAATGGTGTGAGATAATCCATGCTGGAAATAGAGTGCACATGTGGTGTAATGTTATGATAGTTGGTTAGCGTCATCGGTGTTATTAAACAAAAGTGTAGTCTTTACTAATTGGTAAAATGGTAATTTTTGTTCAATTATGACGTCTTTTCGATTGTTGTTATCTAAATGATACTTTTTGACGCAATACTTTTTGCGTACGCAGATGTTTGATATATTTTTTTATTTTATCCTATACTATTATCATGTCAATAACTCCTTAGCAACGAGGAACGTTAAGGTACCTTTAACAACACTAGTGCTGTTAAGAAATTTTTACCAACACTAGTGATGTTATATTATCTTAACGCAACTCGTTGCTATGGAGGTATTGGTAAACAAACACGACTTCGCTTTTTGACGGTTTTCATTAAACATTTTTCAAATTGGAAAAAATAGAAAAAGGATAAAATAAACCGTGTTACGACACACGTAACGTTATTTGCTTTTACATTACTCGAGAATTTAAAAGCACTCGCTCCTACGTCGCTCGTGTCTTCAAACTTCTCTCTCGTAATGTAAAAACCTTCATAACGTTACTTGTATCGTAAATTACTATTAAAATTTCCATTCCATGGGATATAATATTTGAAACAATTGAAGATATGAAAATAGAAAGTGGATGTAAATCGAAAATAGTTTATGCCTAAATGTTTAGAAGTTTTTTACTAAAAGTGATTTATTATATAGATTTTTTAATTTTTTTAAAACTAATTATGTTATGACTTTTGAAAATTTCCTGTTCACATTTTTTAGCTTTTGTTTATATATTCTGGAAACAAAGATTTTGTTAAGAAGAAGATACATTTAAACATTTTATTTTAAAATTTGACATTTTTTTTTACAGATTACTATTTTCTCTTATCTCTACCATAAACCAGTTTCGTCGCCTTTAGTCACGCTTTCTTTTGGAAGGGTCCCAGTAATGGTACCACGGGATGCCTGGGCCAAATCATGGTATCAAGTTTTAAATGCTTAAGGGATTTTAGGATTTGACATTTGGCAATGTTTTACAAAGAACTATTTTCTATTAAATTTATTCAAAACTAAGTTCTGTCAAGCTTTCTTCTGGAGCACCATCACTGAGTGTATGAATCAAATGATGGTACCAAGTTATAAATGATTGAGGGATGTATACTTCCAACTCTTCCATATTTTTGAGCTTTCATGGATTGGGCGAAATCGATTTTTCGTATAGATATTTCGCATTCCAATTTTTGTTTCCTCCAAAGCGCTTTTAACAATTTTAAAGATCTCGAACATTAGGTTTCTGGAATTTTGGGGGATATTAGGGTTTCGGAAATTGCATTGTCGATCACCAAATGTACAGTTATTAGTATTAGTAGCGAATCGTTTTGTAAAATACTGGATTAATCATAGCACGAGTTATATTTGGGGAGAGAATACAACAAACGCTACTATACTTATAAAGAAATGCCACGCTCTCGGCTAAAAGATCATAAATGTCAGCTTTGATGTCTAGAATTTTTACAACATTTTTATAACGAATATGATCAAATATATCCTGCGTTCAACATTGTTTGATAGGCATTTGAATTTGGCGCGTTGTTTTTCATATTGCAATGTTGGTACCTTGCGTGCGAGAGTGTCAAATCGATCATTAGCGCCCGCAAAATTAACTGTCAGTGTGATCGTGTGTGCGTGTGCTTTATAGATATTTAGTTTTACATTTACGTTTTATACCATCTCATCCTACTGCAGATATTTTATTGGTAAGTTAAAAAATTACCACATTAACACATGCAAATCTTAATTATTAAATATGATTTTAGGTTAAGAATGCCGTTCGAAGATCACCACAACAGGTTTATCCTTGAAGCGTATTTTCGAACAGGGACACGCAACGCAAAAGGGAGTTGAAATTATTCCTATCAAAATTGCGAGGCACAATTTCATGAGCAGTTTCCTGATGTTGAGTTTGGTCACAATTACTTTGTGCCGTATTGTTACCAGATTCCATGAAACCAGCAGCGTTTCCAAAGGAAAATCAATAGGCCTACTAACTGTCCTTACGGAAGCAGTCGTTGCAGATATTCAACAAAGACTAGATGTGAGTCCCAAGAAATCGCTCCGATGTTTGTCTGCTCAGACAAATTTATCGCTCGGTACATGTCAGAAGGCTTGCAAAAAATTTTTACATTTACATTCGTACAAGGTAACTGCAACTCAACAGTTGCTGCCGCCTGATTATCCTCGTCGAATTCAGTATTGCAATTGGTTTAACGAGTTCCTGAATGATGACGATTTGTTAGATTTAACGTTCTACAGTGACGAAGCTTGGTTTCACCTTAGCGGCTATGTGAACTCGCAAAACCATAGAGTGTGGGCTGCACAAAACCCCCATATATTTGTTGAGGTTCCGTTACATCCTCAGAAGGTTGGTGTATGGTTGGCAATGTCACGAAGGAGAATCTATGGCCCTATTTTTTTTTAATGACAATATTTAGGCAGCGCGCTATCGGGAATAACTCTTGAATCCTTTTATCGAATAACTTCATGATGATGAATTGCAGCAAGGATACTTTCAGCAGGACGGAGCTACTGCATATACTGCAAATACAACGTTAAATCACCTGCGGTAGTTCTTCGGAGATAGGTTAATTAGCAAAGATCTATGGCCACCTCGCTCACCAGATTTGACACTGCTGGACTATTTTATGTTCGGATATTTAAAAAATAAAGTGTATACTGATGGACTCCACACTTCTCTACAAGAACTGCGCAATACAATAACAGAAGCGGTGCAAAATGTTACACCTGAAATTCTACAAAATGTCTTCAACAACATGAAATGCCGGGTAAATTTGTGTTTGGATCAACATGGGCAACACTTTGAACATCTGTTATAGTTTAGTTCAAAATAAATTCCCTAATAGTCCTGCCACTGGTAAGTATCAACATTAAAAGTTTTTTTTTAGGAGCGGGAAATTCAAATAGCTATCAAACAGTAACGAACATCGTGTATTAAGCACTCTACCATTTATTAATTCTTGTACTTCATCATCCGTATCCTCTCCCCATCGACTGCAATTACTCATTTTGATAAACAAATTCTCTTTATTAAATTTTTGATATGTATATGCGAGAACATTATAAACGTCACACAGATGTTTCAACTAAATTTGATTACTTGATTACTTGTAAACAATTTAGGAGTAACATGCGGTGATATACTTTCTATCATCGATTTGATAGCCTCTTAGGCGTTTTTGTTTTGCCATTTCACCCAATCAAATTAGTCGAAAATGTACCATGTGACTCTTGAGTTGTATTCTCGGCAAATTGTAGGACTTAGGATTGATGAAATTCGGATTCGGGTGATAAATGTCGTAACACAATATGTTTAAATTTGGGAACCTTGAGGAAGGTCTTGTTCGGGAGTGAATGTTTGGGGTAGGAAATGGTGTACTTTTACTTTCCGTGTTCGATCAAATAGGAAATTTTGGATGAGGATTATCAGGTGCTTTGGAATATTGAGGATGGTGCATTTGTACAGCAGACCTCGAACCCAAACGGAATCATTTGAATGTCGAGAAATAGAATTGCGGATTTGTGGCCTTCGAGGTGTGCTGTCTAGCAGTTGAATGTAAGGATGGTAATACTGTAGATTCTTTGGCGTAAAGCCAAATAAATAAATGGGAATGTTATTTGATACATGGGTTAGGATTTTTTCTTTAATAAGGTATTCGTAAAGTTTTCCAAGAACAGGTAAAAGGGTGATAGGTCTATAGCTTGTTCGTAGTAACGGATCATGATCATGTTTAGGGATGCAAGTAGCGATTCAAAGTTTCCATTCAGGTGGAAAATATTGTGTGGAGTAATAAAAACATTTTATGTAGAAATATATTATTTGGCATTTTTTCCTTATTATTCGAATATCTATCATTGTTTTCACTAAGGGCGATTTGTAAACCTTCGCAAGTACGGCAAGGAAAGAGATATTAAAACATATATGGTGCACTACTTACATTTACAGAGAAAATTTGTACTGAAAATAATGTGTTTTGTAGACCTCATCTCTAAATTTTTGTTAGATGGATTTCCTTAGCCGCAAATTTGTCGTTTTAAGCTTATTTACAAAGTTTTGCACTCATATCTGCAAAGTAGAGCAAGGTAACTTATTTGTCAATAATTTTATCAATACAAGGTTCTAATCACTGTAAGTAAATATTGATTCCATCGATACATCAAAATTAATTCTTATTTATTGGTGTAATTGCGGTACTTGTGGTGAATTGATTTTATTTTATATACATTTTTTTCCCAATAGAACTATTATTAAATGAGGTTGACATTTTTCCCAAGAAAATATAAACAATTTATATAAATTTAAAAAAAAAATCAGCTATAATTATTAAAAGCGTTATTAAAATAATTTTAATTATATTGTCCTGTAATTGGTTTTGTACTGTTGGGCAATAAAGAAATATTATTATTATTATATTATTATTATAATCAATTCATAATCAAGCCATTTTTTAGGCCACACTTTAATCGTATCTAAAATTTTGGTTACAATATACATTGAATTAATTTTTGGCCTAATTTGTTAATTAAAACCTCTTTATACACAAATGTAACGGTTGTAATATATAAATTCATTTATATATTTTTTCAACTTTAGTTTAATAATCGACCATTTGTTATATCAAAAATAGTTTAATAATGAGATTTTTCTATTTTATAGTTATTGGCCATTATTAAACTATTTGTGGTAACATTTTAGTTTTCGCGATTGGCAGCACTTAAACATGACATGTGTCGACATCAAAATGTAAAATTGGCGTTAATTAATAACCCTCCAATGCGTTACATACTGAAACTGTTCGATAATGCATATTGGGGAGAGGAGAAGGTTAAAAAAACGGAGGCGTAATATTGTTCACTTTTTTCCGGCGTGGAAAACTTAGGAACTCGGTGACAGAATGGCCGAACACATGAATTCATCCCGCGCTCGGCTACATTTTAGGCAACACAACATACAGAGAGGAAAGCTTGTAATTTATTACATTATCATTTTGTTTGCAAAACGAATATCACGGAACAAACAGCGAGAGTATAATGTATGTTTTATTCGCGGCGAAAAGGAGCCGCTTCAGTCGGTGTGTTAATTCGGTGCCTGACACGAGGAACGAGAAACAAATGTAAATATAACCTTAAATTTCGATTAACATTTAGGCAAGTACGCTGCATTATTCTGTAAGCTTAAATTGGTTACTTGGAAATAGTTTGTATATCGCACCCTTAACAACATTTCCGGAGGTGTGTAAGTAATATTCTTGATTTAATAGAACCAATAAAGATATGGACTTTTGAAAATTTTCGTTTTAATTTTTGGAGCATTTGAGTGAAAACATCGCAGAAAAAATATAAAACGCGTAGAAAAAATTCCTTAAAAAATATTCTCAATGGTCGAAGTATCGCTTATTTAAAGTCAATTTGGTTTTTGTTAATTCAACAATTTTTAATGGAGATATGAATTTTTGAAAATTTATTTTTATTTTTTGAGCACTTGAATGAAAACATCGCAGAAAAAATATAAAACGCGCAGACAAAATTCCATGAAAAATCATCCTCAATGGCCGAAGTATAATTGAAAATCAATTTGGTTTTTGTAAATTCAATAATTTTCAATAGAGATATCGAGTTTTGAAAATTTTAGTTTTATTTTTTTGAGCACTTGAATGAAAACATCGCAGAAAAAAATATAAAACGTATATAAAACATTCCTTAAAACAATATCTTCAATGGTCGAAGAATTGTTCATTTAAAATTAATTTGGTTTTTGTAAATTCAACAATTTTTAACCGGGATATGGATTTTTGTAAATTTTAGTTTTCATTTTTTGAGCACCTGAACAAGAAGCATTTGGAGATTTTCGCAGTTTGGTAAATTATTTTTATTTTTTTTAGTTCATGAAGTTTGCAATTTCAAAATTAGTTTTTGTACATTCAACAATTTTCAATAGAGATATGGATTTTTGAAGATTTCTGTTTTAATTTTTTGAGCACTTGAATAAAAACATCACAGAAAAAAATATAAAACGCATAGAAAAAATTCCTTAAAACAATATCTTCAATGGTCGAATAATCGTTTATTTAAAATTAATTTGGTTTTTGTAAATTCAACAATTTTTAACGGAGATATGGATTTTTGAAAATTTTAGTTTTAATTTTTTGAGCACCTGAACAAGAATCATTTGGAGATTTTCGCAGTTTGGTAAATTATTTTTATTTTTTTTTTTTCAGTTCATGAAGTTTGCAATTTCAAAATTATTTTTTGTAAATTCAACAATTTTCAATAGAAATATGGATTTTTGAAGATTTTCGTTTTAATTTTTTGAGCACTTGAATGAAAACTTCGCAGAAAAAATATAAAACGCGCCGACAAAATTTGATAAGAAATTCTCAATGGTCCCTTATTCAAAATCAATTTGGTTTTTGTAAATTCCACAGTTTTAAATTGAGATATGGATTTTTGAAAATTTTAGTTTTAATTTTTTGAGCACCTGAACAAAAAGCATTTGGAGATTTTCGCAGTTTGGTAAATTATTTTTATTTTTTTTTTCAGATCATGAAGTTTGCAATTTCAAAATTAGTTTCAAGGAAATATTTTAAAATGTATGTTTAGATATTTGCACTGAATCTTAAATTAAATTGAATTTGAGATATTTTGAGTTTATTAAGTCGTCGGACTCATTACTTTCGATCACAGCGAGTTTGTGGTTCAATTCCATGCCGGGAAAGATATTTTTTTCGTTTTCATAAAATCTCAATTGCTAGAACGTAAGTTGTAATTTATTTCATTTTATATGGTATACTATGGCATTTTATAAATATCTGCCTTTTTACTTTCTCCGTTACGAAGTACGAGAAAGTATTGTGATCGTGATTTTTTTTTCAAAAATTTTTTTTACGGAAATATCCGTTTTGGGGTCCCTAGATGCCATTTCAACAATTTCTGGAAAAAAAAAATTGTGTCTGTGTGTGTGTGTGTGTGTGTGTGTGTGTGTGTGTGTCTGTGTGTGTGTGTGTGTGTCTGTCTGTGCGCGCTGTATCTCAAAAACTAATAGAGCAATTGATATGAAACTTTAAATATCCATCAATCTGAAGAACTGAAAAGCTTTTGGTAAAATTTCGTACACCGGAAGTGGGCGTTTACCTTAACTGTTTTTTGTTTTTTGCCAATATTTTCTTAAATATGAAAAATATCACAAAAACATTTAAACAAACTTTGAAGACAACAAATAAATGAACATCTTTTGCTTGAAAACATTTTTTATACAATAATTTTTATTCGAGAAAAAAATTTATTATTATTTTTTCTATTTTTGGTTTATAATTATAAAACGATAATAGTTACAGTAAATTTATGTTAATAATAATTGTAGAGAATGCTAAAATGAACAACTTATAAAGAATAAGTTTTTTTCGAAATCCCTTTAGTTTTTGAGTAAACTGAGTTTTTGAATTTGAAGTTTAATTTTTCCATCTTTCATAATTTTGACGTTTTAAACGTCAGTTTCATCCGAGTTTACACAACGCTCGATCTACATTTAAAATATGATTTCAATTGAAAATAAACCACGAAAGCGTAAATATATCAAGTCGGAGAAAGTAACATGATGGCCACATCACCATTTTTTTATTAAATATTTATTCAAAATTTAAATACAATACCCTGCAAAAATGGGAGAATAAAGTAATGAATATTAAATAACATTTAGTAATGCCACCTTGTACTGTCTCCTTACAATTATGTTTTAAGTAACAGTCACAGTTTAAGTAGCAATCACAGTTTGTCACAGTTTAAATAGCGGCGATTTTTGTAGCAGTGGTTTAAAGTAGCAGTGATTTAAAGTAGCAGTGATTTTAAGTAACAGTGATTTTAAGTAACAGTGATTTTAAGTAACAGTGATATTAAGTAGTAGTTATTGTAAGTAGAGGTGATTTTAAGTAACAATGATTTTAAGTAACAGTGATTTTAAGTAGCAGTGATTTTAAGTAGCAGTGAAATTCACCTATTAGTAACAGTACCGACCTGTGATTTTTCAATACCAGTGAAAAATCACAGATACGTGAAATATCGGCCATCTAATATCGACTATATTATTTTATAAATTCATCGATAACGGAAGAATTTATAATAATATTATAAAAATATTATAAATATTATAATTATAATAATATTATTGACTTATAAAAATGGTGATGTATGATTTTTTGATATAATAGTTATTTATTTTGAGTTTGTAAGAAAAATGGCTCATGGAATTTGATGTAAATTTATTTTATGAGTGAATTTATCTCTTATTTTTGTTCAAATCATGTTTATCTCCTTTTACTTTTCAGTATTTAAATTCTGTCTGTTTTGGGTGTTATTGCAAATAAGGTTACTTTTATGTAAAAGGCTTTGCATACAAGCTGCAATAGTAGCTTCTGCAGTCGAAGAATTATTTCTTTTTTGTTTTATTTGAATCTGTGTAATTTAAGATTTGTAGCATTCTTCTTTGACAGAATAATTATTATTATTATTTATATTTCCAATTTCATGGTTTATTTTCAATCTTTTCATATATCAAAACCATCAAAGTTAATTAGCAAAAAAATTTAAAGTCGTCTCATACATCAAATGAAGCAAAAGTCAATGACTAAAAAAACAAAAGTCTTCTCATGCATCAAAACAAGCAGAGGTTAATTAATAAAAGAATTGAACATCTTCTCATACGTCGAGCGAAGCAAACGTCAATTGGTAAAAAAATGTCTACTCATACATCAAAGCAAGCTAGAGTCAAATGGTAAAAAAGTGAAAGTCTTCTCATACGTCAAACAAGCAAAAGCTAATTAGTAAAAACATTTAAGTCTTCTCATACGTCAAAAAACAACCAACGTCTATGATTAAAAAAATTAAATTCTTCTTCAAACGTCAAAAAATGTAGTTTTCTCCAGCATCCCTTTTCAAACCAACTTAATTTAGTCTGATTAATTCAAAAACATAACCGGAAAGTACATATCATTCATCCTCTCTTGCCTATAAACCGGTTAAATGGATCACATCAACACCAATGTAATTAATTCAACATACGATCATTTTTTTGTTGATCAAAACTTAATTCGCATATTAAACTTCCGATGGTAGAAATAAATAAGAATCTGAACTCACCAGAAATCTTCTTGGGATTCAGCTCGTAACCACAAATAACCGCCCTCTTCGGTCCGGAATTCTGCAACTTCTGCAGCATCTCCTTGGTGACCGCCGGCGTCCTGTTGAAGATCTCATTGCAGTTGGTCTCCAAATTGTTCCTAAGTTGTTGCGTGGTCCTGATGCGGCCGCTCTCTACGTCCGAGAAGGAACGAAACATGCCTCTAATTGTTGTGTGCCAAAACTTAATAATTTCAATTTACAAATACGACCGCACAAGCCGCTCAAAAAGTTCGTAGTGTGTCTCACAGTTTCTTGGGCATGAATGAGTGCCGTTATCAAAATTTATAAGATTTATTGGGTCTTATCGCTTATCGTATACTTTTAACACAAACACTGGATCAGACGATGCTGATTTCTTTTCTTATTTTTTTTTATTTTTTATTGCTTATCGCTATCGAAAATAACAATTTTTGTTGATCGCAAAGCAAATACAGAGTGTTTGTTTTAGAGTATTTTGATGGCGTAACTGGATATCTATTTGCTGGCGGGTTTTGACTCTTTGTTATGATTTATTGATCGGCTTGCGTGTTTCGGCTTTTTAATTCTGATTATTTACGGATTTCGTGAGGTTTACGCACGTGCCGAAAAGTTTGCGTTTGTTTCTAGAAATTTGCGTTAGCAGGTGACGCCACCTAGGATCGGTGGAAAATTAATTAATATTGTGTACGTAAGGACTTTTCTTTTCCTTTCTTTATGCTTATTATCAAATGGTTAGTTTCCATTTTTTAATAAATATAATCTATATGATATTAAACGTAGTTCTTTCTGAGTTAAGCAGGTATATAAAAGAGATGGGCAAGATTTAACAACCTTGGCGGTTGAATTTTGTATTTTTGTTTCACACATACAAATTGTATTTTCTTTGTAAAAAGGGGTTTCCCGTATATATTTTAAATAAATAAATAAATAAATCTGACGAAAGTCGACTCGGACATGCCCCCTACACAAAGAGTAGACTCTTCGTCAGTCACAATAAAATTACGTCTGTAAATAAAGTGAAGAGCTAAAACAAAAGATTTACTACAAATAATAAAGTCTTTCTTATTTGTATTTAATAAATCTGCAAAAAGTGAGGTTGTCTTAAGTTAAAAGATTTACTTTATTAAAGCATGAAACACTTGTAATATGTTTCTGTTTATTTACAACGGAAGTGGCTATTGACTCTGGCTGTCGTAGGTTTGATATTAAATCAGTATGGTATTCTTCATCTAGTTGCATATATGAAGGAAGTTAGTTTACGTTGGAATGTCTAATCATTTTAATAAACTATTGATCGCTAACTCCAGCTTTAGTGAAATTGTAAACCGAATCATTAGTCATTTTATAGACCCTTATTGGTTCCAATAAGGACTTGCTGTCAAAAACAATCAATCTGATATGTAATTACTGCGTTTTTTCAATCAATTATGATACAGTTGTACATGATATACAACGGGGTTTGTAGAATTTGGTACCAATCACTTATTGTCTGAACATATCTGAGAACTTCCCAGATATATTTTTCTACTCGTTGCGATTTGATCAGGTACCATCCACTTTTCTTTGAAAAGGCAAATTCTGGATCTATCTGCCTTACCTCCCAGACATGCAAGTCCATAGGTCATAACGTGATACAATTTCTTCTCTAGACCTTTTGACGTTTCCTCATTCCAAGTTGTCATTATCATCTACATTTCGATTTTACTCGGTGATCTCTTATCGGGTAAACATAGCAGCTACTTACGTTTTGTGTTCTTAGCATCCCTTGCCTTAAATTCGAGATCAGTAAACAGGTTTCTCCAGTGTCGTACTTATGCATAGGCGCAGTAGGCACTAGCTGGGGGCCTCACAAAAAGAGGAGCCTCAGGGTTAATATAGGCCCGCATAAAATCCAAAAAAAAGTCAAATGAATTATTTTTAGTTTAAACTCGTGTACATTTCAGGGGATGATTGGCAAGAACGGAAAGGTAATTTTTGAAGCTGTTTTGATTACTTTTGCCAGTTTAATTCATTTATAAAGAACTATCTAGAAAAATTTGCCAACGGTGGACCTAGGCCATAACAACATAACAAATTACCTATCGCACAAAATCTTTGATGAATCGGGATCGGTCTATTTCTTCATTATCTTATGTATGGCCCTTCCTAGAAGCCAAAACTTATCATTATAAGAACGCCATACTTGAGGAAAAATTGATATATTGAAATAAAGCGAATAATAAAAAAAAATTGGACCAAATATGAGTATGTATATCAAAACGGTAGATTATATGTTTCACCGAAGCGTTTCTTACAGATATAAAATCTTATAAGAAGGATGAAAATTATACTTCATCCTTCTGCATACATTACCCTGAGGGTATCCCTTATTATCCCAGATTGAACAGAACTACCCTACCGTTATTTCAGTAGGATGTCAACAAAATTAACTTTGAATATTAAAAATTGTAGGGGACAACAGTGGCGGCTCGTGGAACATTTTGATGGTAGAGCCACTTAACATAGATATATCCCACTGCCTCCTTTTTGAAGAAAGAAAAAAAACCATAATTGAAGAAACCTTTACTTATTGCAGAAGAATTAAATAAATTAAATAAAGACGAAAAGTAGCCTGCATATAAATATTAAAGTTGTTCGCAACTCGACAAAATTACAAATATTCATTAAATCGACAATACCGTTCGCCCACGTTAAAAAAAAGGAAATCAATTAAACTACGAATTTGATTTAGTAACCTTATCTGCATCTCTTTGATGAGTACAATACTTTAAGAATTTGAAAACTATTTTTAGTTCAAAGAAACGGAAAACAATTACACGACGATTTTCTTTTTTAACTTATCCGCATCTCTTTAATGTGTACTGAAAGAATTTGCAAAACATGTCCTTTTGTTCAAGAGTTATCCTCAAAAAACTAAAAAAATATCTTGTGTATCTTATCTACATCTATTCGGCGAGTACAATACTTTGCTAAAAGAATTTTCGAAATTTGGTCATCCGTTCGAAAGTTATTGCAAAAAAAGCAAAAATTATTTTTTTGGTCCTGTCTACATTTATTCGACGAGTACAATAATTAATAAGGAAGAGTTTTTAAAATCAGCTATTTTGTTCGAGAATTTTCTTCTCAAAACCACAGAACAATTGAACAACGAATTTATTTTTTATCTTATCTATAGGGTGTATAGATATTTTTTTATATATATATATAAAATTGATACGAAAGATATTAAAGGGTTATTCTTCCGCAAAAATTAAGGGAGGTATTCCATATAATTTTTTGTTCAAAATCCCCTCCTCTTCAAGTTACAGCCCTTTGAAGTTAAGGAATTTTTTTTATTTCATGTATCCACTGTGAAAGAATTTAGAAGAATGAAATTTGGCAGATAACTGTTCCTAAAAAATGACGAATTTAATTGTTTTATTTATGTCAAATAGGTCTGAGCATTATTTTATTTTTTTGTGATCATACTAACAATTTTAGCAGAAAATGTGAAGAGACAAAAAAGTTGCAGATTTAATTCCTCCATTTAAATAGAAAAATGTAGACACATTGAAAAGTTCTGATCCTAATTATTACAGGGGCTGATTATTTTACTCCCTTGTAATAACATTTTAGGATTACAAAAATCGTCAAAAAGTGCCATTTTATTAGGTCCAGTTATCTGCCAAATTACATTCTTCTAAATTCTTCCATAGTGGATATATGAAATAAAAACAAATTTTTTCTTAACTTCAGAGTACTGTAACTTGGAGAGAAAGGGCTTTGAAAAAAAAATATTAAAGACCTCCCTTAATTTTTGCTAAAAAATCACCTTTTAAAATCTTTCGCATCAATTTAGAAACACCTTATATATCCATTCGGTGATGTATTGTATACTTTACTGAAAGAATAATCAAAATCTGGTTATCTGTTCAAGAGTTATGCTCGAAGACCAGAAAATATTTTTTTTTTTAAGGAAGGATGGTTGAGGAAGCGCGGATGATTTGGGAATTGACGTAGCCAACTAGGACATTCTGCCACAACCGATAATTTGTATATTAATCATTTATAATGATGAAAGGGACACAACACTAAACATCCATGGACCCGCACTGCCATTTTTCGTTCCGAAAAAGTGACCGCGCGGATGGGATTCGAACCCACAACCACGAGGCCCGTAAGCAGGAGCTCTACTCACTGGGCCACCGCGGCCCCAGAAAATAATTGAAAGACATTTTTTTTCTCTGCAATTATTCGTCGAGAATATTACTTTGCTGGAAGAAGTTGCCACATTTGGTCATCCGTTCAAAAAGTATCCTTTGAAAACCAAAAAACAATTGCACAAAGAATTTATTTTTTTGGTTCTATCTACATCTTTCGGATGAAAGAATTTTACAATTCTGGTTATCAGTTCAAAAGTTATCTTTAAAAAACATCAATTAATTTAACGACAGGTTTAATGGTTTAGCCCACATCTTTTTTTTTATAAAAACAACACTTTGCTAAAGGAATTTGAAAAATCCTCCTTTTCGTTTAAGAGTTATCCTCAAAAATAATAGAAAATAATTGAACGGCGAATTTATTTTTTGATCTTATCTATCGTATGTTCATTAAAACAAACTTTATTTTTTTTTAATTTAAGTTGGCACGCATGTTAGAAATTGGCATACAAAACGTCAGATCTTTCTAAAAGTCACAATTATTCCATGGTCACAATAGTGTACAGCAACCAGCAAAAAACGTTTCTAGTTGAAACTTATTTTTTTTGATTTCCTACGACTTCTCTGCGTCATTTGTCACAGCAAATAATTTTTTCGGTAGGAACGTGCCTCAAGTAACATAACCTCAATATGTGTTAGCAACTTAAATTTTTTTTAATAAAAAATCATGGCACACTTAAGGTTTTTTTTAATGAACATACTTTACATCTTTCCAATGGGTACAACACTTTGCTGTTTTTCGAGTCCATCTCAAAAACAAAAGTGACATATTTTTTCCATTGAAGAAATCTTCGATGATTTTCAGGACTGTTCTTCAGGAATTTTTTTTAGGACTCTTTTCAGGACTTCTTTCAGATTTTTCAGATCTTTTTTTAAACACTATTTTCAGGTTTTTTCAGCACTTTTTTCCGGACTTTTTTCGACTTTCTCTTATGGAATTTTTTTAAGGCTGTTTTTCAAAATTTTATTTTCAGTACATTTTTTGAGGACTTCTTTTTCAGGACATCTTTCAAATTTTTTCAGGTCTTTCTTTAAACACTATTTTCAGGTTTTTGTTTTTTGAAAAACAGTGTTTTTCAAGTTCCATCTCAAAAACAAAATTGACATATTTTTCCATTGAAGAAATCTTCGATGATTTTCAGGCTTGTTCTTCAGGAATTTTTTTCAGGACTCTTTTCAGGACTTCTTTCAGATTTTTTCAGGTCTTTCTTTAAACACTATTTTCAGGTTTTTTTCAGCACTTTTTTCCGGACTTTTTTCGCGACTTTCTTTTATAGATTTTTTTCAAGACTGTTTTTAAAAAAAATATTTTCAGTATATTTTTTCAGGATTTCTTTTTCAGGACATATTTATTCAGGACTTTTTTTCTGGACTTTTTAGGATAGCCTTCATTAGCGTTGATAATAATAATAATCATAATAATATCAATTTATTCCCAACAGACAATTACAGCCTAAAAATGGAATTTTCGTAGATATATTACAAAATAGTATATATACATATATAAGCAAAACATAAATTTCAAAACAAATTTAGCTTAATATATAGGTATTTGTCCAAAAAAATTTGAGATTTTTATGTGTAGTTATGCAAAAGTTTTGTTCTACTGTAATTTAATTTTAACTTGTTTAAAGTGTAGGTTTTTGTCATGTTTATTTATATTTAATTTATTAGCAATGTAATTTTAATATGTATATGTATATTCTATGTATATTTTTAACAAGTGTAACGATGTTAATATCTGGAAATAAAATAAAATTGAAATTATTACGGAATACATTTACACATTTATACATTTTTTCAGGATAATTTTTTTGCAGGAATTTTGTTCAGGACCTTTTTCTGAGCATTTTTTAGGACCATCTCTTCAGGTCTTTCTTTCAGAATGTTTTTCAGGAATTTTTTTCTGGATTTTTTTTGAGACATTTTTAAAGACCTTTTTTGAACTTTTTTCGGGAATTTTTTTTCAGATCATTTTTTTAGGACTTTTTCAGGAAATTTCTCACGATTTTTTCAAAGACTTATTTCAAGACTTCTTTTCACGATTTTTTTTAGGATTTTTTTTACAGGCTTTTTCTTAGGATATTTTTAGTATTTTTTCATGGCATTTTTCAGGACCTTTTTTAAAACATTTTTTCAAAACTTTTGGCGAGACTTTTTTGCAGCATTTTTTTTCAGGATATTTTTTTGTAGGAATTTTGTTTGTTTTCTGAGCATCATTTTTTAGTACCATCTCTTCAGGTATTTCTTTCAGAATGTTTTTTTAAAGAATGTTTTTCAGTACTTTTTTTAGGATCATCGCTTCAGGACTTTTTTTCAGAATGTTTTTCAGGAATTTTTTGGAACTTCTTTTGCAGGATTTTTTTTCAACTCATTTTTAAAGACCTTTTTTGAACTTTTTTCAGGATTTTTCTTTAGGTCATTTTTTAGGACTTTTTCAGGAATTTTTTTTATGACATTTCTCACGAATTATTTCAAGACTTTTTTCTAGAATTTTTTTATGATTTTTTTGCAGGATTTTTTTACACTCTTTATATTAGGATATTTTCAGTATTTTTTTCATGGCATTTTTCAGGACCTTCTTTAAGACATTTTTTCAAAACATTTGGCGGGACTTTTTTTGCAGAAATTTTATTCAGGACTTTTTTCTAGGTTCTGCTCCTGATAACAGATCTGATTAAAATATGCGCACTCATCCACAAACACCCTCAGCGCATTCACGTCCACCATCCCGACGGATAACAGGTTCGCCTACCTCGAGATGGACACTACCACCAATGACGCCTCGTTGGCCGCCCTGGCCACGAGGAAGCGCAGCCCCACCGGGTACCCCAGGCTAAGTAGGCGAATCCGTCGACCTTGAATTCCACAAAGTCACAAAACTGAAGGCCACCTCAAGTTCGTCCGGCCACACCGACCGGCACCATCGACCCCGTGGCCCCAAGGACACCATAGCCTCCACCGTCGTGCTTCCCACCGACGCCGGAGAAGATCAAGCAATTGATGCTCAACAAGGGCATGGCTTACAAGACTTCCTCTTCTTTTTCCCCCAAATAAGTATCTTCTCCTTTGGCGATTTCCAACTACTCAGCCATTTCACTTCCTTCTGTATTTATTACTTAAACTTATTTGTCTCTTGCCCATTCCTCTCTTCGCCTAATTCTCCCATTTTTGCATTCCAATTTATGATTCCGTTTTTTACGCTAGTAATTACGTTACATTTGTGTCGATGTTAACACGTTGACTGCCAACTACTCGTTAAGAGTCTTGCAATTCTCAAAGGTAAGAAATAATATTTTGGAATAATTATAGATAATTAATAGTTATCAACAAGTTTTTTAGCCAGTTTAGTACAGTACAAATCCAAATTGCGTATCAATTAATGGTAGAAGGGCTGTATCGGTTTGAGTTCTCTTATTTACATTCCTTGTTCCAGAACAGATATATTTTACGAATATACTACAGGCGGCGCCAGTGATAACAAATTAAAATTGCGTATAATGAGATAATCATAACGTAAATGTCTGACAGATGATTGATGGCTGTTTTCTTCAATGGAAACTTTAGCGTCAATTAATTTAGTACAAACTCACGTGCTGTTCAATATAACCGATGCAACCGTAGTCACAACATACTAATTAATCAAAGACTACGTACACATTCTGTTTATTATTTGTTATGATATCTATATGTATGTAAATAAAAACTCGCGAGTTCTGGAAATTATTTGGTACTCATTAATCAAATGACGCCATGTAGTATTTACAAAAATTAAATATTACAAGTTCATTGTGAGTGCAGTTTATCCACGCAATATATAGCTGTCATCCTTTTTATGACCAAAAATAGGATTAAAAAATTGGATATTTGTCCAAAAGCACACTCCAATTTGTTTAAATAATTAAAAACTTACTTACTAGACTAGACACATTATTTAAAATAAGGCGGACAAATTCACAGAAACTCGAAATTTCATCTACAATTCTATAATTTCCGAATCATGTTATAACAAAAAATGGTGGCTTGAGATGGCTGACGTGATCGATCTGATGTCTTTTTGTATTATTATAATGGGTCATCTTCAAGGTGCAAACAATGATTTAATGCAGCCTCTTTTTTCCAATTTGATAACTCTGAAAGATTGTGTAATCTTTTATGATGAATCTTCCAAAAAGTTATCGTTTGTTAAAGAATAATAATTACTGCCGCCACTGAATTCGGCCGCTACAGGCGGCTGCTTGGCTTGCCTGCACGTTTCGCTGCCACTGAGAATAAGCTAAGCCAATGTTTTGATTATATCAGAAACGATGTTTAAGTACCCTTAAACAGCGCTTGGGAATCAATGACACGCGAAAGGATTTTTGGTGGCAACTGAAGAAAATTCAGAACCACATAAAATTAAAAACTTCAAACATGAACCAAATATTGATGTCAAAATTGAACCTCAAGGGAGTTAAATATTGTGATTTTGTATGTTGTTTTTATATAGCCTGTATTATTATAGTCAAATAAAATGTCTTAATATACAATAGATTTTCTGGTATTATTTTAGAGGCACGCTTAGCTTTAAATTACCTATTTTGTGGCACGCCAATGCATTTGGGTTGCCGACCGCTGCCCTAAAAGACACGTTTTCTATAACAGATTATGTAAACTTATAACTAGAACGGGTAATCAGATAGAGATATACTTAGACACAACAATCTACAAATTAAACGCAATTAAAGAGGATGCTGGGTTTATCACTACCAATTTGTTTGGATAATTTTTCATATACTCGTAAATGAGGATTGATTAGGAATGATTTCGAAAATCTGTTTAATTTTACGAAACATATTTTGTAAATAGTAAGATTTATGCACTTACTGCATTTATTATACAACAAAACTTGTAAGTAAAATAACAATAACATAATTTTACGAAGTCAATTACTACTTAATAATATTATTGAAGATTGAATAAATAAGCGTTCTACCGCCACCTCAAAAATCACACTTGAGATGAGATGGTGCGATGGCGGTCAAACTCAACCAATTGCGGCACCTGAGTGGGTTATTACCTCTTAATGTATATTAGTTATGAGTTACGGGAGATTGAAATAATTATAGCTATTAATATAACAAGAATATTATGCGATTCATAATAATCAAGAACGAAAATTTTTCCCCAATTTAGATTCTGCCCCTCTTGACCACCCCCCCGCCCCTACCCCACTTGTGGACGCCCTTACTCAAAGCAACACATTTTAGTGATTTTTTTTCAAAATTATCGTCTAATTAGTGTGCCTTGGTGCACTACAGCTGATTATTATATTTTTTTATTATTATTATTATTATTATTATTATTATTATTATTATTATTGTTATTATTGTTATTATTGTTATTATTATTATTACTATTATTATTATTATTATTAATATTATTAGCCTAATAATGACGCGTTAATCCTTCGTTTTCCTTAAACTACGATGATCTCACCATCTTGAAATTTATTGAAGAATATTCGATCTCCCGTGTTCGTAATAATATCTTCTAAAAATAGTATCTGTATATCTGTATTTTAGCACAGCCCCTAACCACATAATTTAATTAATCCATTGCTGAACAGTCGTTTTCAGAATATTGGAAAACAAGCTGTTTAACGTTTATCTTAAAAAATGATAACAGACTTGACGTCTGAATGACGAGTGAAGTCTTCACTGACTAATAAATTTAGTTTATTATAGTAAATTAAGTTTAATTGCCAAAATCTTTATCAGTTCCCGGAATAATTGCATAATTGCAACAATAGCACTAAGCTTAATCTTCTACTCGTTACAAATGTTCAGACTCGTAATCTGTCAATAAATCTCATTCACGAGCAAAGCGACTTTATTTTTACTCCACGCTTTAATCAAACAACGGATTTGTCAAAATTCGCAAACAGCCAGCAGCAGATATAGTGGGTAACACAATACATGCTCATCCCTACAGTTTTTTTTTTTATTATTTGAGATATAAATTTCAAAGGAGAATGTTAAAAAACCCCGTTATTTTACCTAACGCCGCACTGTGTGCCATATCCGAGCGCGAGCGCCAGGGGGGGATTTGGAGGGAAAAAATAAAATTCAAAATTTCGAGAAAAAAACATATCCACTCCATTGTAGATACATGAAACCCTTCTGATCTTGCATATTTATATTTCTTAACCCCCTATATTATTTGCAATTAACGCTTAAAGTTGATCGATTTAGAAAACTTCATTTTTACGGTATTTCACGCGCACGTTTAAAAAATTATAACATGGATTGTAAGCTTGCTATCAATACAACATTATACAGAATTGTTTATAACATAATACTGTATGCTATGGTTAACAAATCAAGTCTCTAAATATTTTAGAACACAATTTAAAAATGTTTGAATATGATAAATATTTTAAATATACATTTTGCCTTTAAGAAGGGTTATATAAAAAATGCCAACTCGATGAGGTCTGGGACTACCGCCAAAAATTAGTTCAATGTTTTCTCTAACTACCCTCAAAATTTCGTATCTCCACCGGTGCGTTTTTGGGGATTTTTTAATTTTTTTATTCGGCGCCACCAATTAAAATTGGGTCGACCGAGGCCCGTGTGCCGTGCCGTGAGTATCGCGGAGTCGTGCGCGCTATCGTCGGGCAGCACAAAAAAAAATAAAAACACACTTAAAACGCACCTGCAAAAATTCAAAAAAATTAGGGCAGTTACAGAAGACACTGACAAATGTTTGTATGATAGTCTCAATCCTCCCGATTTGCGATTTTGCAAAATAATTAATATAATAATAATAATTCATTGCAGCAAAATTATACACAAATGTTATAATCTTTACAATGGTTGTGATTGTCACGAAAAAATGTTCTATGTTTTTAACTACCAAATCGAATCTCTATATGTGCGTTTTGTGTGCCTTTTTGGCCGCACACAAGTGACAGTGTAGACGAACAGACTGAAGAGGATGAGAAATGTAATGTATATTCTGATTAACAATTCACATTTTAAACCAGAGTTTAAATTATTTTTAACTACAGCAGATACTTTTCACATTTGTCCGTTTTTTTGGAGGTGTTATAATTTTTATTAACCGAAATGAATCGATTCGGTCATTGGCCAAAAAGGGACACAAAACGCACATATAGAGATTCGAAGTTTTGGCAGTTTAAAATATAGAACAGTTTTTGGTGACAATCACAATCATTGTAAAGATTTTAACATTTGTGTATAATTTTGCTGCAATGAATTATTATTATTATATTAATTATTTTGCAAAATCGCAAATCGGGAGGATTGACACTATCATATAAACATTTGGCAATGTCTTCTGTAACTGCCCTAATTTTTTTGAATTTTTGCAGGTGCGTTTTAAGTGTGTTTTTATTTTTTTGTGCTGCTTGAGGACAGTGCGCTCGACTCCGCGATACTCGCGGCACGGCACACGGGCCTCGGTCCACCCAATTTTAATTGGTGGCGCCGAATAAAAAAATTAAAAAAACCCCAAAAACGCACCGGTGGAGATACGAAATTTTGAGGGTAGTTAGAGAAAACATTGAAGTAATTTTTGGCGGTAGTCCCAGACCTCATCGAGTTGGCATTTTTTATATAACCCTTCTTAAAGGCAAAATGTATATTTAAAATATTTATCATATTCAAACATTTTTAAATTTTGTTCTAAAATATTTAGAGACTTGATTTTTTAACCATAGCATACAGTATTATGTTATAAACAATTCTGTATAATTTTGTATTGATAGCAAGATTACAATCCATGTTATAATTTTTCAAACGTGCGCGTGAAATACCGTAAAAATGAAATTTTCTAAATCGATCAACTTTAAGCGTTAATTGCAAATAATATAGGGGGTTAAAAAATATAAATATGCAAGATGAGAAGGGTTTCATGTATCTACAATGAAGTGGATATGTTTTTTTCTCGAAATTTTGAATTTTATTTTTTTCCTCCAAATCCCCCCCTGGCGCTCGCGCTCGGATTTGGCACACAGTGCGCCGCAACGGGAAAAACCTATTTAATATGTATCCGTAATGCCTATAGATGATGAAAAGGTAGATTAGACCACGGAAAAGTCTGGGGAAAACTTTTGAAGTTCTATCAAAAATCAAAAATTCAGGATGAATTATATCGATTTTCTCTGAAACTATCAATGACAAAAACATGTGCGTGCATCGTCAGTAGTTTTAGTGAGGAGTCACCATTATGCCATCGTAGGTTACGCGCAGTTCTCATAGATTAAGATATTATTTTTGTTTTTAATTGTATTATAACCGTCTTAAAAAAATCAAGATTTCAAAAATTCAAATTTAAAATATCTTTAATTTTCGAAAAATATGTAAACATAACATAAATGTAAGTAATACATATTAGCGAAAACATGTCAGGAATACAATTAAAATTATCTAAGTCTATCAATATTACATTACTACAAATATTTTTTGCCTTAAAGTTGACTAGATGTGGTATTAAATTTTGAATACTCTTAATTTTATTTTTCCAAAAATAAATCACCACTGGGTACCTTCGGGTATTGGCCTTTTATGGCCAATATAACATCCCTTCAATTTTGTATTGTTCGGAGATATGTATTTTTAAAGTGAATTAAGAAAAAGCACAATTTTTTTTAAACGTCAAATATTTCGAAAACGCTTGAATTTTGAGGTTATATTATTTAATGATTTTTTTCACAGAATTTAATGTGTAATCCAAATTTGCAATAAAAAATATAGCATTCCATTTAAAATAAGGAAATTGATGTTGACTTCCGGTATAACCGGAAGTCAAATAATCTTGAAAATATTTTCATTGAAAAGGGCACCCTCAATTACGTAAATTACAATACATTAATTACATATACTTTTAATGTACCATCTCGGTGGGACACCCTGTAGTTGATCGGTCAGTTTTTATACAAAACTTGTTATTGAATCATACATATCCGTTATTAGGTAATCTCTGCCTTGCAATGTACTATTAAGATTGTTCAGATAATCTGTGATAATAAAAATGGCAGAACTTTTACTCACAAAGGATCTTTTACAGTCGATATATTTTCGGTTTTGTCATCTTTCATTACAAGAAACATGATTATTTCTTCCAAAAGCAGATAGAAGTTCTTCAAGATTTTATGGCAGGACGACCATCGAACTTCTGTGTAATAAGGAAGATCTTTGAATTTAGAATCTAAATCTGTAAGGAACGAAGTAAATTATCGATGATTCAGTGCTCTCGAACGAATAAAGTTCACCATCTACTTTAATGTTTTAAGTACTTCATCCATTTTTAATATTTTTAAAGAGATAACTTTTTCGTGGATAAGACAATGCAAAGTCTTCATTTTCGGTTTATCTGGATATCTTACCAGTCTTGCCACAAATCCTTTTTCATCGATTTAGCGGCAGAAACGAGCCTGAGTATTAAATTTTTTACAATGTTTCACACAGCATCAAAAATATCTTCACCAGTTGTTGTTCCATAAAGAGGAATATTTTTTAACAATTCTTCGGTGTTCCTCACATTATTATTGCAACCACGAAAAAACAACAACTTGCGCAACGTTTCTCACATCAGTGCTTTCATCAATCACAATTGAAAAAGACTGGGCTTTGGTAGATATTTCCTGCAGTTGTGATTTAATTCAGTAATCCTTGACAACGATATATAATTTTGTGAGCCCTCTTTGCTGGTTATGGAGCGAACTCTTCATTGCTTTTAATTTTTCTTCTCTTACTAGCACGAAAATGTGTTTCACGATTAGTGTTAATGTCGCTTAAGGTTGTATTTTTTAGTGAAACGAATATATTCTTTGCAAATTGAGCACTTATTTTTGTTGATCAATTCCACACAAAAACAGGGTCAGCTCGCACCTTTCTTGAAATTTTCTTCCCTGGTTATAAATATTTCGTTGAAAGTGGCACTTCCTGAAGACAAAGTCATGAGTTTAATTTAAAAAAAAAACTCTCGCAACTGTAACAAAAAAGTTATGTAAGAAGAATTACCCACAAATCTAAGAGTTGGATAAATGTTCATATTGACGTAATCAAATTTTTCATTTATTGCGTAATCTTCATAACAATCATTTCTATTTGCATGTATTCGCAGAGCATCAAGAGCCACAAAAAATTACCTTGGGGGCCGCCGGTTTGATACCCCTGGTCTAGGTCAACGTTTCCAAAAGTGGCCCGTGGAAGATTTTGTAGACAAAATAAAATGTTAAAACTTTTTGAGAAATTCGGAATGTAAATATCATCATCGTTTCTTCATTGTACACATTTTTCAATCATCGTACCGTTTAAAGATTTCTTATCAAATTCGTTCCTTCAGCAGTAATACATTTAGTATTTTTACCATTCAAGTCATCATATTTTAATGGTAAAAAGTGGTAAATTTATACCTAGTAGAGTTTTTCAATAGCAAAAACAAAATTCGCTTTTTTTAATTTTACCATGTATACCTTTTAGTTCTAAATTAAAAATTCTTACCATCAAAAAAATATATACCGGGTGACCCTGGGATCTGTAAAAGCCCCATAACTTTTTTGCTATTTGAGATATTGACTTCTAGTTTTCTTGAACTGGTACCCAGACTAATTCTACATATTTTAAAAATATGTATGTTTTTGTACAAGGTGTCCCAATAAACATAACAGAACAAAGTTATGTTTTTTTAAATGGAACACCCTATATTTTATAC
The DNA here is from genome assembly GCA_910593695.2 of Ocypus olens. NCBI lineage: Eukaryota > Metazoa > Arthropoda > Insecta > Coleoptera > Staphylinidae > Ocypus > Ocypus olens. Next base: position 10,106,956 of record OU343061.1, read on the forward strand.
TTTATTTCCAACCCTCTTGAGAAGCTGATCAAAATAGTATAAGATAGTATGGGTCTATTATGGACGATTGGTTAGTTATGGGCAAATTTGTGGCAAAAACAAGGAACATTGAAAAAATTGCAGCGCTCCTAGTAAAGCTAGCGTCATTTTTTATACACTAAAGAATTTTCCACATCATGAAGAATAATACAAATCGGCTTTGGTTCTTCTTTGTTCATACTGCTATACAGGGTGTCAACATACGCAAAATAATGGATAACTATTTTTTCTCAAATGGAACACCCTATATATCTTGCCACCAGTGCATGGAATTTTTAATAAGCTTTCCAATGATGTACAATTTGTATAATGAAATATTAAGGATTCTTGAGATTTATTCATAAAAACATTTTTCTTTTGTCACCTCCTGCTCATTTTTGGATATTCAGCCAAAACTATGCATTTTCTGAAAAAATAATAAGAGACCAAAGTTGTAGAGCGGAAAATTTTTGATCGATATAGATCTTTCGACTTTTCCAATAATGTGTGCTTTGCCCGCAAAATCGTGACCGTATATGCATTTTAGCGTTTTTCTCAATTTTTTTGTTAATTAATTGCACTATACTTTATTTTCTAAGTCCTCTAGCAGAAAAACGAGTAATTAAAAAATTATTTAAATGACCTACATCGATTGAAAATATTCCGCTCTACAATTCTTAAAAGAAGCAATTTTTGCCCAAAATGTATAGTTTTTGCTAAAAATACAAAAAACTATTGAAAACCACAAAAATTGATACATACATTTTCAATTTGCATTTTTAGAGAAAACTATGCATTTTTGGCAAAAATTGCATCTATTAAGAGTTGTAGAGCGGAATATTTTCAGTCGATATGGGCCATTTTAATTTCCCTATAATTTCCCGTTTTTCCGCTAGAGGGTACGGAAAACAAAGTATAGTGCCATATATTAATAAAAAAATTGAAAATGCACGCATTATCTTAAAAGTTGAAAGACCTATGTCGATCGGAAATTTTTCGCTCTACAACTTTGGTCTCTTATAATTTTTCCTGAAAATGCATAGTTTTGGCTGAAAATCCAAAAATCAGCAGAAGGTGACAAAACAAATAGGTTTTTATTGATAAATCTCAAGAATCCTTAATATTTTGTTATACAAACTGTATATCATTGGAAAGCTTATTGAAAATTCCATAGATTGGTGGCAACTTATATAGGGTGTTCCATTTGAAAAAAAATAGTTATCCATTGTTTTGCGTATGTTGACACCCTGTATAGCACTATGAATAAAAGACAACCAAAGCCGATGTGTATTATTCTTTATGATGTGGGAAATTTTCTAGTGTATAAATAATGATGCTATCTTTGCTAGGAACGCTTCTGCAATGTTTTCAATGTGTACATGATTTTGCCACAAATTTGCCCATAACTAACCAACCGTCCATAATAGACCCATAGTATCTTATACTATTTTTATCAGCTTCTTAAGAGGGTTGACAATAAAGTATAAAACATAGGGTGTTCTATTTAAATAAACATAACTTTGTTCTGTTATGTATATTGGGACACCCTGTACAAAAACATACATATTTTTAAAATATGCAGAATAAGTGTGGGTACCAGTTCAAGAAAACTAGAAGTCGATATCTCAAATAGCAAATAAGTTATGGGGCTTTTACAGATCCCTGGGTCACCCGGTATATTATTATTATTATATGATTCTATTCCTATTCAGAAAAATCCCGCAACAAAATTTTGAAATAATTGCACTTGATGCGAATACAAAGATTATTCTTGAAATAATTTTTTTTAATATCAAACAAAAATTAAAAAGAATTGCTAAAATGTTCCAATTTTACTCGATTAATCCCTATTTTGAAAAATTTAGTTTACCGTTTCAGGAAGTATTATAATGATAACGCTGACGTCTTTAATCGAAATATTTCCTTGTTATGACGGTTATCTTTAACGACATGTAATTGAACAAAATACAGCAAAATTTTATGATTTCTATTACAGCGTCATCTGTAATGGTTGAAATAAATGTTTTTGCGGCATTGAATTCAAATCTGCAATTATAAAATGGGGTGCCCATTTAAGATTTCTAATTGACGCCAATCCAAATCATCAATAAAAATTAAAAAAAACGGAGAGATAGTGATTATTGACATTGGGTTTGGTTTATCTAAATCAAGTAGTTTTTTTTTTCAAGAATTCAATTGCATAACTAATACTAGTACTACTTAAATATAACAGCATAACTTGCCCGTACTGTTATTGTGATTGTGTTTTTTGTTATTATTTGTGAGTAGATAGTACATTTCGCAATGTGAAATCTGAAAATTATTTATTATGCACAATCCATTATGTTTTAATTTCATGATTAGCTTTTGATGTGATATAAACAAGACTAAATAAAAATAATGTTTACAACATATTTATGGACAATCAATTAACAAGTAATATTTAATGAATATAATAAAATATTAATTGAAGATTTATTAATTGAGAAAAAAAATGTGGCTATCATGATTAGACCTGAAGTTATTTAGATCGGAACAAAATGTATCTAAATGATATTTTAATTTGTGATAATACTTTACTATTTTATACACCAGTGAGAATATGCAAAATGGAATATCCAAGAAAAATTTTCGGTTGTTACGACTATTCAATCCAACAATTTAGAAACAAATGTTATTAAGAGGTGTTGGATAAAATTAATGTTTTATGCCATATTTACAATAGATACTATCGTTTTTAAGACCTCACTTGGTGAGATTGACTTTTTGCAAGAAGTATTTTATTTATTTACTTATTGTGTATTACCCAACAGCCACGAAGGCCAGTTACAGAACAAATTAAAAAAATACTATAATACATAAAGTATGTTCATTAAAAAAAAACCTCAAATGTGCCATGATTTTTTAATTTTAAAAATTTAAGTTGGTTACACATATCGAGGTTATGTTACTTCTAGTGATGGGCCGATTCGGATAAAAATAATCGGTGATTCCGATTATTGAAATAATCGGTGACTCCGATTATTAAAATAATCGTCGAGTGGCGATTATTTTTAATCCGATTCGAAATCGTATTCCGATTCGGACTCGTATTCCGATTCTGAATCGTATTTCGATTCGGATTCGTATGCCGATTCGAATTCGTATTCCGATTCGGATTCGTATGCCGATTCGCATTCGTTTGCCGATTAGTATTCGTATTCCGATTCGGATTCGGATGCCGATTCGTATTCGTATTTCGATTCGGATTCGTATTCGGATTCCGAATATTATTCCGATTCGGATTAATATTCGGATTCGGATTTGCGTGGCATATCAACAGTTTGGCACTTCATGGTGTTTTTGCGGTACTAGGGCGCATCATGGTCCTTCGGATTTCGTTTTATTGCGTCTCGGGTCGATAATAAACGTAGAGAAAAAAGCGGCGCGTTTCTGTTATTTCTGAAGATTTAAGTAATTACAATTCGAAAAAATATATCTCTACTGTTAGAAATAGGATTAGGATTCTCCGTCACGAAGTACGAGATTTAAATATCGAATATGACCGGTAGGGGTACAATTTTCAAGGGAAGGCCTTTTTTTGTTTTCTTCGACTCTCAGATTATTTTTTTCCGATTTCGTTTATTTTTCCAATTCCGATTATTTTTTTATTTTTCCGATTATCAAGAGATACTCCGATTACGATTATCATCCGATTATTTCCGTCATCCGAATCCAAATATTCCGATTATTAAAATCATCCGATTATCCCATCACTAGTTACTTCTCAAAATTAAACAAACTGTAGTCAATTTTTCACTATAAAATTATATTAAATGTTGTATGTGCCTTCCTTCTTCTTGAACACAAGCCTGAACTCTTCGTCGCACACCCTCCATTACGCTCCGCAACAACACTGGATTATTGTTAATTTCTATTAATTTATCTCGAATTCATTGCCGCATATTTTCTAGATTGTGTACTGGTTGTGCATAAATACAATTTTTCAGGTATGGCCACAAGAAAAAATCGCATGGTGTTAAATCGCATGAACGGGGCGGCCAGGGAATCCGTGCATTTCGACTTATTATTCAGTCCTCAAAAAATTCCTCCAAAATGGCCAAATATCCACTGTGCAATGAGGAGTTGCTCCATCTTGATGAAAATATCCACTTTGCAGTTTGTCATCATTTAATTCATTTATAAAAGGCAATAAAATCTTTGTACGATAACGGTTCGCAGTTATCGTACCTAAAATTAATGCACGGTTATTGAATTTTTATTATTAATAATAAAAATAAGATTTTACCTTCAGAGAATATCGGTCCAACTAATCTTCTCCCACTAATCGCTGCCCAAACGCCAACTTTCTCTGGATGTAGTGGTTTCTCTCGATATATACGAGGATTTTCATCCGACCAAATTCTCATAGTTTGGGAATTAATGTACCCATCCTTGTAAAACCAAGCTTGATCGGTAAAAAAAGTAATTTGTAAAACATTCTCGTTTACATTTTGTAAAAACCACTGACAAAATTCCAGTCGTCTGGGGTAATCAACAGGTAATAACTCTTGCACCGATGTTATGCGATAAGGGTATACTTGCAAATCTTTTCGTAGAAGCTTGTGGTATGTTCCTACCGATAAATTCATTTGCTGTGACAAATGACGCAGAGAAGTCGTAGGTTCATCTTCCAAAATCTCTTGGGCTGTGTTAATAGCATCTTGAGTTCGTTTAACTGGTCTACCACTTTCTGCTTTACGGAGAATACTACCCGTTTCACGAAATAATACAACAGATAGTGATAAGGTATTTTTAAATTCGTCATAAATAATGGGCACGTTAGGAAATTCTTCCTGAAACTCTGTTAAAGGTGCGTCGAATGAATACACCTAATTTCCGTCCACTTTAATCCCATTTCGGAAATAACTTTCAATTAGAAACGTTTTTTGCTGTAAACCATTATGAGCTCGGAATAATTGTGACTTCTAGAAAAATCTGACGTTTATATGTCAATTCCCAACAAGTGTCAAGTGTGCCAACTGAGATTTTTAAAACGAAATAGTCATGGCACACTTGAGGTTTTTTTTTAATGAACATACGATACATAAGTAATCATAGAACACATACATGTACATATGTATACAAATGCAAATATACAAACACAGAAGACACTTAAATTTGAGTTATTTTACTTAGTAATTCACTCACTAATCTCCGCTTTCCGCATGCATTAAATATATTTACGTGTTTACAGTACGTATGCCATCCAGATTTAAAAATTAAAATTTATTTCATTCGTAAAATAAATCGTATTTGGCGATAGGAAACTATGATTTTATTTATAATAATAATAATAATAATAATAATATTTTTTTATTTGTTAACTCAAACTCAAATACAATGCAGCAAAATAATAAACGTTAAATTAAAAAGAATTAACAAAAACGAATCTAGATCAGTTTAGATATCAGAAAAAAAAGAGTGCAGGATGACCAAATCGAAGCAACAAAAAATCTGGACACCAACCGTACCCTATTCTTCTATAAAAATTTTAGAGAACCAATATTTCATCACTTGTGATAATGTGATTTTTTATTGTTCCTCTTTTTCTGTGTGTCGAGGTCAAAAACTTCTTTACGTTACTTCATTATTCCACTTTTAAACAGTTAAAGTCTGGCATACATTAATACATCCTTATTACAATAATACACAGTTTTCTGAAAGCGCCGTTGAATTGTATTTTTTACAATATAACTAATTAGATTACTAGGCCGATAGTTCCATGACCCGAGAGAAACTCGAAAATGCAAAAATACACCGACTAGACGGTTGACAAACATTTGGCGGATATGAACTCGTAACCTTATAAAAAACATCTCCATCAATCCAGTTCTTTCGATAATGTCAAAATAAATCCAGCCTTAGTTATCAGTCGCCAATTAATTAACCGCAATCAATTAACCAATTTTAAACGTTCAATATATATTATTCATTCCACTTAATTAATTGATTTCGTTCTTGCATTTTTTTTGTTTGTTTTCAGATGGTGTCTATCACCAAGCGACTTTGCGTCTGGCCTATCTAAATCAGTGTGACTTTATTGTAATTAAGGGGTCATAAATGTCTCCAGGCGCATCTTTTCACATTTCGGATATCGTCTGGCTGAGATGTCCACATAGGTCAGTTTGTTGGTCGTAAAGATATTATGTAATTGGGAGCTTGATCGAGATGCGAGCTTCACTTGGTTTTTTAAATAATTAGATTTTAATTGTAGACATTTTAATTTGTCAACTGATAAGTCTGAAGATTGCTGATGTAATTTAAATATCTATTCAACGCCAGCTTACATTGGAATGGTTTGCGTTTACTACCAATAGGAGTAGTATGAGACTGAATATTCGTAAACTTGATGATAACGTGTCTCCATAACAATTTTACTGACTCTAATAAGGGAAGCAAGTATTGACCACTGTTTTCGTAGCCTACTCTCCGAACTTTAAAATGCAAAGTCGCTTAGCAACGTCACTGCAAAAATATACAAACAAACCGTGTGGATAACACATAATTACTTAAAATTTAATCGATAAAGAGATCCAAGAAACAGTGCCAAGTAATCAAACGAAGAAGTATGTATAGAATTTTGCAAAGATAGAAGATATGAAATTGAGAAAAATACTTCGATTGCAGAACAAACAACTTAAACTGGGCATCTAATATGACAATTTCCTTCTTATTAAATAGTCCTGCAAATTAGATATAACTTCGCATGCAAAAAATTTCCTGGGTTGTCAATGGTAACGTAACTAACAAGCTCCCGTCTTGGTACTCTGTAACAAAATAGAATAGAAGTATAGCTACATATGAAAATACAATAAAGTAATAATATATTATATGCATTTATTTATAAAAACAATATAAAATCTCAACAGACACCTACTTAAAATATTCATTCCAATTACCCGACAAAATTTAAAACTACCAGGTGTATGCATAAGTGTTTTCCGGTCTAACTAAGAGATGGCGCATTTTTGAACTAAACAACTAATAGAATAAACACATACGTCGTTTTGTTCGTCTGACATTAAACTACAAGCACACACACACAAGTTGAGTCCGCCAAAAACTAGCGTCTTTGTTTTATCGTTCAGTGATCATGTCGAGTTTTGTGCCTGAAAAAGAACATTTGCGGCACGTATTGCTTTTCTTATTTAATCAAAAGAAAAAAAGCTGCTGACAGTCAAAGTTTGCTGGTAGAAACATATGGTGAACACGCTCCATCGATTAGAATATGTGAGACATGGTTTCGACAATTTAAAAGTGGTGATTTTAAGTGAGCGCTCTGGTAGACCAAAAAAATGCGAAAACGAGTAATTGCAGGAGTTATTGGATGATGACCCAACTCAAACTCAATTGCAATTAGCAGAAATATTACATGTGTCACAAGAAACAATCAGTAGACATTTACGAGCAATGGGGAAGATCAATAAACTCAGTAAATGGGTCCCACACGATTTGAATAAACGTCAAATGGAAAATCGCAAAGTCACTTGTGAAATGCTGCTTCAACGTCACGAAAGGAAATCATTTTTGCTTCAAATTGTGACGGGTGACGAAAAATTGATTTATTTAAAAAACCCGAAGCGAAAAAATCGTGGCTTTCACTTGGCGAAGCCGGTCCTTCAACACCAAGCAAATCGCTTCGGCAAGAAGACCATGCGCTGTGTCTGGTGGGACCAGAGCGGTATTATGTATTATGAACTCTTGAAGCCCGGCGAAACCGTTAATACACAACGATATCGCTAATAAATGATTAGTTTAAAGCACGAATTAATCGAAAGATGACCGGAATGGGCCAGAAGACATGGCAAAGTGATATTGTTACACGACAATGCACCGTGTTACACAGCAAAATCAGTGAAAGAAACCTTGAAATCGCTTGGATAGGACATCCTTCCGCGCCCGCCGTATTCGCCAGACCTGGCGCCATCTGACTATCACCTCTTCGCATCAATGGGGCACGCGATCGCAGAGCAGCAATTCCGAAATTTCGAGGAAGTTGGAAAATGGCTCGACGAATGGTTTGCCGCAAAAAACAAGCAGTTTTTGTGGCATTGTATTCATAATTTACCTGAAAGATGGGTGAAATGTATAGAAGCCAATGGCCAATATTTTGAATAAAACAAAAATTAATTTCCCATGTCCAACTTTGACGATGTGCAGGGAGGAAAAAAAAAACTTTTGTCGACCCTATGCAGGATTCGAAAAACGAAGTTCCTACGACCATTTGGCACCAAGTTATGGGTGTTTGAAAAAAAGTGCATTTTGAGGTTTTTCGCACATAACTCAGTGACTTTTCAACCAAATGTGATTATTATTTCAGGAAAAACTCCCATTTTGGCTATTCTTTATGGGAGTAAACTTAGATTGGAATGATCCCTTTTTCAACCCTTTAATTGGAAATTGGAAAAAAGTGTCGACTCGATCCACCAAAAGGGCACTGAAATGTGTTCAATTATCTGCGCAGGACTCAAATAACAAAGTTACGACGACGATTTGGCACAAAGTTATAGGTGTTTGAAAGAAAAGCGAATCTTATGTTTTTTTTCACTCATTAGTCCGAAGTTTTTCGACGAAATTGTTTTCGTTTTCACGAATGAAATTTACTTAGCATGTTCTTCGAGGTATGCACGAAAATGCATTGTTTGCGCGGGGTGTGAACCCGCCCTCAATAACCTCCAGCTAGCTCTTGGAGTCGGGTCGCTATGAGACACAGCATAAGAAACACAAAGGATGGGGCAGAGGCAGAAATAGTCTGATAGGCGCGATAACAATCGCTATTATTTACACACGGAGAAAGTTTACAAAAAAGTTCAATGTTCAAAAATATATACATAAAAAAAGTCAAAAAAATATTGTCGCAAAAAGAAACAGTCACGGAAAAAGTATAGTCATCAGCACTTGAAGCTCTTAAAGTTCGCGAGAGGCAAGAGAAGCCGACGGGATCGCGGATCGATGAAGGGCGGCAACGGCAGTGGCGGCGAAGGAAGCTACGGCGTCGGAAGCGGCGCCGCCGGTAGCGACGCTGACGGCAGCGGCAGCGGCGGCGGCGGAATCAACGGCTGCGTGGCGTCGTTTGATCGGCGGCTAATGACGTCAGCGGCTCCGGTGGAATCGGTGAAGGAGGTCTGCGTCGACTGTTGTGACTGACTGACTAATCGAATAGGATGTTGAAGTCTGACTTCAAGTTGAAGTCGAACTGGATGTTTAATTCTGACTGATCTCTTGAGAGCACTCCAGGGCTGTACTTCTTTGAAAATTATCTCGTTTGGAAATTTTAATAATGGGGAATTTATGTTAATATTAAAAAGGAGCAATGGTTAGCTCACAAAATGCAAGTTAAGATAATTACGCATTTGTTAAGATGCGTAGATAAACCAAGCGCCGATAACAAACGGCCCCGGAAAACGAGAGAATTTTGAAGTGCGAAGAAAGTATGTACATATGATGGCTGCTGGTTGAAGTCGTCATCGTGGGTATGTCATTACGAGGGTGGATCCTTAGTAGGTTGAGGTATGAGGGAGAGATGTGCTGTTAACCTCTTCACGCCCAGGTTCGCCACATGTGGCAACAAGCGAAATATGAAAACAAAAACAATGTACAAAAAAAAATACTTCTTTAGCGCTATCTATGGAATATTTTTTCATATTTTTTTTGCATAAATGGGAAAGTTTGTGACAGTGAAATCATATTTCGTAGAAAAAGTTAACAACAACAAAGAAGTAATTTTTAATCAAACCTGGGATTAAATCAATGCAGCATGGGCGCGAAGTGGTTAAGCGTCTTGGGGAGGCAGCACTAGCTGCTCTTGGCGCTGGTCAAGACACTGGTCCTTGGGAAGATCCTTCCGTGGTTGTGGTGCGAGGGGATTCGATCATCTCGACACCGGATCTCGGCATCGCTGGATACCTGGATCCTAGGATGCTGGCCAGGATACTGGTCCTTGGAGATCCTTCCGACGGTGAAGTGTGAGGTGATTCGGACATCTCACACCGGATCTCAGCATCTTGGAAGCAGCCACGTCTGGCCCGGCCGGGGATGGACTGCCATCCTGGTGTGCACTGGCACGGCGGGAACCAAGACGTGCGGTCTGTCTCTCCAGTCCTTAGGGCAGCTGGTGCATTGGAAGCCGGGGCGGAGCATAGCGCGGCTGGAGCTAGAAATGGTCTGGTAGAAGATGTTGATGTCGTCAATCGGTCTGATGGGCGCCACTACATGTGTTCCCGCTTGCAGGCGGGTGGTTTTAGGTGGTGTGTTCTGGGCTAGTGTTGTGGGCGGCGCTGATTCCGACGCCTTCGTATTTTGGAACAATTTTCCATGTGTACACACATCTGGTCATTCCTTGATAGTGGCTGCGTATCGTCAGGCGGACTTGGATTGTTCGGGTGGTCGGGTTACTATTTATGACGCACTGGAGCGTTCATGGGGTCACTTAACAATAAACTGTTTTTGTTGCGTCTTTCGCCGGGCTCTAATACTATTCGGGAATTGTGTACTTCATGCGGTCACGGTAACGCATCACGATGCGCGGCCCGTAGTCGCGGTAGTGGTCGCGGTTTGCTGAGTTTGCCTTTCGTAGACGGGGCGGTCGCTGCTTGCAGCGTCCGAAGGAGCTGCGGCGTCTCGGACTCGGACGGCTAGTGTGGCATCTTTGGACGCGTTGCCTGGGGCTGTCGGATTGGACTTCTGGCGTCGTCTGCTGACAAGGGCATCGGGCGAAGCTGTGTGCTTCCGTGCGGCCCTCTTAAGCTACGCGCACACTTGTCGGAATCGGGCGGACGGCACGCATCGGACGGTACGCATGGAATAAAATGTGCGTTGACTCGTTTACAACTGTGTTAAGCAATTTTTGCCGATGAGTGCAGTCCGTCCGATCCCGACAAGTGTGCGCGTAGCTTTAGGCGGCGGCCTGATTATCGGCGTATTAGCTCGTGGCTGCTTGGTCAGCTGGCGTCGTTTGCCGAGCAGTTTTGCCATAACCGCTGGCAGACGTCATTTCGGCGGTGTGGCCAAGTGGCTGCATGGCCCCGGCAATTCCTTGTCTGGGGAAGGCTGGGCTGCTAGAGACGGTATCGGTGGCGTCACGATGGTGGCGGCTGTGGTGGTGACGGTCTTTGTCACGACGGCTGGCGGCTGAACAAATGAAGTCATGTGTTCAGCGATTGGCAGCGAAGTTGGTTCCGCCTCAATGGTGGTTATTCCTGCGGCAACAACTGGATGGTCCGTGGCGAGGGGCGTCGCTTTCTCGAATTTCGGCTTATCAAGTACCCCAGTGGAGGTGGTGCACACCCGCAATGGTGGTGCTGACGTCTCCAGTGGTGAGGTCTTCTCCGGAAAGCCATAGCGAAGTCGTTCCTGGCGAAGCTGCTCAGATACGCGGTGAATTTCTGCCTTGATGATCAGAATTTCCGTCTTGAGTAGGAGGTCGCTTCGTCGATGTCCATTCCTGTCCTTGTAGCTGGCATCCTCGGGTCGTAGGCTTGGACTTGGCTTGGAGTTGGGTGACACGGGGGGGGGGGGGCGTCGCAGCGCGGGGTGTGAACTAGGGCTCGACGTTTACTTCGTTTTTCGTTTAAACGTGTAAACGTTTACCGTTTATTTGTAACGAATAAAACACGTTTAGCTTAATAAACGTTTACAACACGTTTAGCCCAATAAACGTTTACAATACGTTTAGCTTAATAAACGTTTGCAACCCGTAAACTAGAAACGATTTCTCATATTTTTATACTCCATTTGGGGGTCCAAAAGTCATATCTAGGCATTTCGTAAGATTCCCAATATGTTTACACATTCGATTCAAACAGGAGCCTCCTGGTCTATAGGGGGTTGAACCCTTCAAACTTCGAATGCCGACGTTTCGGACGGTTACTTATTAAGCTGTCCCAAATAATAATAATTTATTCATTATTTTTCCGCTACCAGAAATATTGTAAAACACGGCGAACGAACTTCGAAACAGATATTTGCAAGATGGGTTATACGTTTCTATATTAAACGATTTTTGTCAACACATTTAAACGCAAACATCCGTTTAAACGTATACACGTGTAAATGTGAATATCCGTTTAAACGCGAATATCCGTTTAAACGTTTAAAAACCGCTTGTTAACTAAGAACACGTTTATCCGTGTACACGTATATCCGTGTATTAACGAGCCCTGGTGTGAACCCGCGCTCAATGACCTCCAGCTACCTCTTGGAGTCGGGTCGCTATGAGACACAGCACAAGAAACACAAAGCATGGGGTAGAGGCAGAAATAGTCTAATAGGTGCGATAACACTCGCTATTATTTGCATACGGAGAAAGTTTACAAAAATGTTCAATGTTCAAAAATATATACACAAAAAAAAGTCAAGAAAATAATGTTGCAAAAAGAAACAGTCACGGAAGAAGTATAGTCACCTGCACAACACTTTCAGTTCGCGAGAGGCAAGAGAGGCCGACGAGAATGCGGATGGATGACGGGCGGCAACGGCAGCGGCGGCGAAGGAACCGACGGCATCGGAAGCGGCGGCTTTGGAAGCGGCGGCATCGGAAGCGGCGGAAAAGGCAGGGGTGGTGACGGCAGCGGATGAGGCGGCGATGGCAGCGGATGCGGCGGCGGCAGAAGCAGCTAAATCAACAGCTGCGTGGCGTCGTTAGATCGGTGGCTATGGTGACTTCGGCGGCTGAGGTGGCGTCGGTGAAGGCGGTCTGCGTCAACTGTTGTGACTGACCGACTAATCGAACAGGATGTTGAATTCTGACTTCTGTATTGATGGAGTCGAATTGGATGTTTAATTCTGACTGATCTCTTAAGAGCGCTCCATGGCCTTTTACGGGGCCCACGCCCTACTCTTCTCCGGGTTGCGGGTGGTGGTGTTGGTAGGGTGCGACGGGAGGATCGAGTTCGGCACACGTGTTCGAACCGGCAAATTGCCCTTCCGAGAACAATTTGGGTTCGAACCGATTTCGTCACGTACGCAGGCAGTGGGACGCGGATCAATAGTCCATTGTTTAGTACTAGCTGCTGCACATTTCCACTAATGGTTGTGCGAAAACTGTCTTAGGGTTGTCCTCAGCACATAAGCCCACAATAGGTGGAGGTTTATTCCTTCATTATATCGTTACTGGCAGCTGTACTTCTTCGAAAATTATCTCGTTTGGAAATTTCAATAACGCGAAATTTATGTTAAAATTGAAAAGGAGCAATGGTTAGTCCATAAAATGCAAATTAAGATAATTACGCATTTGTTAAGACGCGTAGATAAACCAAGCGCCGATAACAAATATTCCTCTGCTGTTTTAGTCAAAGTTTTGTCCGTAGCTCCTCACCGAACATCCACGAGCCGCCACTGGTTTGTATTCATACAGTCGATTTTACACTTTTTTGATGAAATTTTACGATGGCTTAATTTTCATTTTAAGATTTTGGTACTTAAGTCACTCAAGTGTGGTAAGTTCTTCTTCGAAATCTATGACCTTCGACTTTTTCATTAGTTTCGTCCCAACATCGAACTAATGACATCTGCCCTGCACATACTTATTTTCTTTTCTCTTGAGCCTTAGGAGACTGTTTTAGTTGTTGCAGTAGCAAGTTTTCAAAAGGCACTCTCTTCACAGGGGAAGTTGAAAACGGAGATTGCACATTTGGAGATGTAGGAGGCTCTTAATTTGCAGGTTAATTGTTACGAGATATAGAAAGCTCTTCGTTCTCATGTTCGTAGCTTAGTTAGCGTCCGTATTTGAATTACGATTAAATTAATCATGCAGACACCATCTCCTTTGTAAGCTTTTGGGTCACAAAGTTCGTATCTGATTAAAAAAAAACACAGTTTTATAGTTATGTTAAAGTTAATAGGAAGGACGGTCGATGAGTCCTATCTCAGTATCCAAGCAATTAAATAATCGCAATGGTTATGTTCAACAGATTTGATTGTAGAAGAGTGGCCACCCACCATCTTCCGTACCAATTTCCAACAACCGCAATGAATTAAAAAGAAATCTGATTAAAGTTCCATGAAACCTGGAGTAGCGAATGTGACTACTATCGCTATTGCTTTCCATCCTCACTTCAAACTTTCATTTCCCGACGCTCGGTAAGCGTTTTCCGGTACCCCGCCCTAGCAAACATTTAACTGCATATGTTTCAGTCAACGTTCACCAGACTCTTTTTATTGATAGTTACCAGCAGGGGTGCGGAGTAGTGACAAAAATGTAGCGACTCCGACTCTGACTCCATTTTTTTTTCGACTCCGATTCCGGCTCCGATTCCTCAATTTTTTAACTCCAACTCCGACTCCCTTACCGCGAAGAAGTGTGCCCCTGTCTACATCCTTACCACGAAAAGCTGGACTTTTTTTTGGCCTCGGAGACAAGTCCATATGGCCAGCTCAAGACGGTTAGGATAAGACAGAGGCACAGTTCTTCACGTTTCGGGGTCTTTCATACCGACTTCAACGTAACGTACAAAGCCCCAAGGCGAAAAAGAAAATACCACTGTATTTTGAAGAAAAAAACTTTACTGGTGTATTAAACACGCAGCCAGCAGACTTACTTGCAATAAAGCGACCGTCATAATCTTCTTGTCTTTCCGCATGCTGTTATTGATTATAATAAATGCAATTTCGAAATTAATGTTATTGATCCAAAAAATCAATCGACCATTTCGAGGAGGTTACAAATAAGTCATTCTTATTAAATTACGTTATCTCCTCTTCAGATAACAGTTGGGTAATCACAGCTACGAGTTAGTCTAAACAATCATTGCGCTTATTTTACAGGCAATTAGTGATGTCCTCTATCTTAAATCCAATCCATTTGTTTATTAATTCATTAACTTTGATTTGCTGTAATCTCTTATGCAATTAAATTATTAAGGTGACAAATAATTATAATTAATATAATTAAAATATAAACTTCATCCAATAATAAATAAACCTTAAAGTTCGCTGGGATGCTAAATTGGTGGAGTGGCAACAAAGAACGAGCGGCGGCTCGTGGATTTCCGTAGGGGAGGCGGAAACAAAGATGCCGCTCCTGCTACACTACTTACTCTTCTTTGAGGAAGCAAATATTCCATTGGTCTTTCGGTCAAATTTTCTTATCGAACATCCACGAGCCGCCGCTGGTAAAGATTCTGAAGAGTGTATTTTTAAAGATGATCGGCGAAATATGGTCTGAAAAAAATCCTGAAATATTAAAAAGTGGGTTTGTTAAAGTTGGCATTTGTCCACCAAATAAAAATGTCATACCCGAATTATTATTCGATCCAAAAGTATTAACACATTGACCGCTTTGTCAGTCACCGGTGACATTGAAGTATTCAAATGAGGCCACGTCAGTCACCGATGACTAACAGTGAGTACCTACTTTAAACTTACTATTTAGCGCTGTCAGTCACGAGTTTGATTGGCCGTTCAATTTGATAAAGAGAATCTTAGAGAAATGCATAATTTTTTACCATTGGAGCTTTGTCAGTCACCTGTGACTAACACATAAAAAACCCGTAATTTCGTCTAAAAAATGCATCAAAATGAATGAAATAAGCATATTCTTACTTATTTTATAAAATAAAACTTAAAAACAAAGAAAACTTTTATTGACATTTTGCAAAAAAACTTGTTGGCAGTCAAAGTGTTAAAAAGGTGGACATCGTTGAAATCCCAGGAGCAGTGAAATGAAAAGGCCCCTTCAACAAGCAGTCAATATCCACTCCAAGATACCCAAATTTTCCATGATATAGGACAAAATTCCAAAAATGCAAGTGAAGATTCCACTCAAATTTGTGCAATTTCAAAAATAAAAATCGGGATTTTAAAATTTTTAAATTTTAAATAAGTGCAATTTTTACACTTCGTGTTAATTTATCGAGAAAATTTCGTAATCTTTTTAAAATCACATCAAATTTGTATATTATTTTGACGTTCGACATCAGAGAACGCGTTTGATTTAAAATCGTCGAACGTCAAAAATGTGAAATTTTGACTTAACGAAAATATTTATTAACCAGTTTTTAAATTGCACCAAATTTTCCGCATTTTGACATTAGAATAATTAAAATCAGACAACGCGTTCAGCAGTTGTCTAATTTAAAAAATCAAAATCACGATTTTAAAACAGTAAAACTTTTAAAAAGTACATTTTTGCATTTTATGTTAATTTAACGAGAGAATTTTGTAATCCGTTTTAAAATCACACTAAATTTTCCATATTTTGATATTTGTGAATGTCTGTTTTCGCCATATTTTGACGTTTGAATCATCATAATCAGACGCGTTTAGCAGTTCTGTAATTAAAAAAAAACAAAATTACAATTTAAAATATTCGAACTTTAAGAATGCGAAATTCTGACGTTTACATTAATTTTACGAAAAAAAATATTAACCAGTTTTTAATTGTACTAAATTTACCATATTTTGAGATTGGAATCATCGAAATTAAACAACGCGTTCCAGCAGTTGTCCAATTTCAAAAATCAAAATCGGGATTTTAAAATTTTCAAATTTTAAATAAGTGCAATTTTTACACTTCGTATTAATTTACCGAGAAGTTTTCTTAATCTTTTTTAAAATCACATCAAATTTGTGATATTTTGACGTTTGAAATCAGAGAACGCGTTTGATTTAAAATCGTCGAACGTCAAAAATGTGAAATTTTGATTTGACGAGAATATTTATTAACTAGTTTTTAAATTGCACTACATTTTGACATTAGAATCATCAAAATTAGACGCGTTCAGCAGTTGTCTAATTTAAAAAATCAAAATCACGATTTTAAAACCGTAGAACTTTAAAAAAGTGATTTTTTTGCATTTTGTGTTAATTTAACGAGAAAATTTTGTACTCCGTTCTAAAATCACACTAAATTTTCCATATTTTGATATTTTTCAATGTCTGTTTTCGCCATATTTTGGACGTTTGAATCATCACAATCTACGCGATTAAAAAAAAAACAAAATAACAATTTAAAACCTTCAAACTTTGAAAACGTCAAATTCTGACGTTTTACATTAATTTTACGAAAATATTAATTGACCAGTTTTTAAACTGTACTAAATTTAGCACATTTTGACATTGAAATCATCAAAATCAAACAACGCGTTCCAGCAGTTGTCCAATTTCAAAAATCAAAATAACGATTTTAAAATCGCCGAACTTTAAAAAAGAGAGTTTTTTTTTCATTTTATGTTAATTTTACAAGAAAGTTTAATAATCTGTTTTAAAATTACACTAAATACGATATATTTTGATGTTTGAATCAACAAAATCAGACGCGTGTTGCAGTTCTGCAATTACAAAAAAAAAACAAAATAACAATTTAAAATCTTCGAATTTTGAAAATGTCAAATTCTGACGTTTTGCATTAATTTTACGAAAATATTTATTGACCAGTTTTTAAATTGTACTAAATATAGCACATTTTGACATTGGAATCATCAATATCAAACAACGCGTTCCAGCAGTTATCTAATTTCAAAAATCAAAATTGTAATTTTAACATAGAGCAATTTTTGTATGTTGTGTTAATTTTACGAGAAAGCTTCATAATCCGTTTTAAAATAACACTAAACACGATATATTTTGATGTTTGAATCATCGAAATCAGACGTGTTTGGCTGTTCTGTCATTTAAAAAAAATCAAAATCACAATTTCACCTTCAAACTTTGAAAACGTGTAACTCTGACGTTTTATATTAATTTTACGAAAAAAATTGTTAATCAGGTTCTAAATTGCACTAAATTTTCCACATTTTGACATTAGAATCATCGAAATCAGACAACGCATTCAGCAGTTGTCTAATTTCAAAAATCAAAATCGTAATTTTAAAATCGCCAAACTTCAAAAAAGAGCATTTTTGCGTTTTGTGTTAATTATACGAGAAAGTTTTATAATCATTACATTACATTACATTATCCATATTTTGACATTTAAATTATCAAAATCAAACAACGCGTTCAGCAGTTGTCCAATTTAAAAAAATCTCAATCGCGATTTTAAAATTGACGAATTTTAAAAAAGTAAAAGTTTTGCATTTTCTGTTAATTGTACGACAAAGTTTCATAATCCGTTTTAAAATAACACTACACTCGACATATTTTGATATTTGAAAAATCGGACGTGTTCGGCTGTTCTGCCATTAAAAAAAAAATCAAAATCGCAATTTAAAACCTTCAAACTTTGAAAACGTGTAATTCTGACGTTTTATATTAATTTTACGAAAATATTTGTTAACCAGGTTTTAAATTGCACTAAATTTTCCACATTTTGACATTAAAATCATCAAAATCAAACAACGCTTTCAGCAGTTGTCTAATTCCAAAAATCAAAATTGTAATTTTAAAATCGCCGAACTTTAAAATAGAGTATTTTTCGCATTTTGTGATAATTGTACGAGAAAGTTTCATAATGATTACATTACATTATCCATATTTTGACATTTGAATTATCAAAACTTGAAAACGTGTAATTCTGACGTTTAACATTAATTTTACGAAAATATTTGTTAACCAGGTTTAAAATTGCACTAAAATTTCCACATTTTGACATTAGAATCATCAAAATCAGACAACGCGTTCAGCAGTTGTCTAATTTCAAAAATCAAAATCGTAATTTTAAAATCGCCAAACTTCGAAAAAGAGCATTTTTTGCGTTTTGTGTTAATTTTACGAGAAAATTTTAATCGTTACATTACATTATCCATATTTTGACATTTGAATTATCAAAATCAAACAACGCGTTCAGCAGTTGTCCAATTTAAAAAATCTCAATCGCGATTTTAAAACCGACAAACTGAAATTTTTACATTTTCTCTTAATTTTACAAGACAATTTCGTAATTCGTTTTAAAATTACACTAAATTTTAAATATTTTGTCATTTGAATCATCAAAATCTGCGTTTGGCTGATTTGCATTTAAAATAATCAAAATTCCGATTAAAAATATTCAATCATGGAAAACGTGAAATTTTGACGTTTTGCGTTGATTTTACAAAAATATTTTTAGCCAACTTTTAAACTGCACTAAATTTGGTACAATTTGTTGTTTGAATCACCAGTTTAAAAAATTCATACTTTAAAAAGTGACATTTTTGCATTTTGTGTTAATTTTACGAGTACACTTTATAATCCGTTTTTTGCTATATTTACTATATTATTTCGTTGTATATCGACAACTTGAAGTCAATCATCGGATAAATACCGTGATGTTTGGAACACAAATAATATTTTTCATATGCCAAAAATTGCAGCTTTAACTATCAAAAATGGCCTTTACAACCGTAAACATTGACAAAAATGAGGCCATCATGTTACTTTCTCCGACTTAATGGTATCATAGCCTTTTCTATTTACGTTTTCATGGTTTATTTTCAATTGAAATCATATTTTAAATGTACATCGAGCGTTGTGTAAACTCGGATGAAACTGACGTTTAAAACGTCAAAATTATGAAAGATGGAACAATTATACTTCAAATTCAAAAACTCAGTTTACTCAAAAACTAAAGGGATTTCGAAAAAAACTTATTTTTAATAAGTGTTTCATTTTAGCATTCTCTACAATTAATATTAACATAAATTTGCTGTAATTATTATCGTTTTATAATAATAAACCAAAAATTTAAAAAACATATTTTTTTTTTCTTGAATAAAAATGATTTTATGAAAAATGTTTTCAAGCAAAAGATGTTCATTTCTTTGTTGTCTTCAATGTTTGTTTAAATGTTTTTGTGATATTTTTCATATTTAAGAAAATATTGGCAAAAAACAAAAATCAGTTAAGGTAAACACCCACTTTCGGTGTACGAAATTTTACCAAAAGCTTTTCAGTTCTTCATATTATCAAATAAGACGTATGTTCAAAGTTTCATATCAATTGCTCGATTAGTTTTTGAGATACAGCGCGCACAGACAGACACACACGACACACAGGCACACACACACACGTTCACAATACTTTCTCGTACTTCGTAACGGAGAAAATAAAAAGTAACATGACGGCCACAACATTTTTCATGATAATATCAAATTAACGATAAGAAAATCGTTAATCCATTGCATTAAAATCGCCATTTATTAATTACAATAAATATTAATAAAAACTTGTCTGCTCTAAAAATAGTGATTATTTACGAAAACCACCATTAGAATGCAAACACATTAGAATAAATGTCGATTATAGACAGCATGACGTTAATCAGATATATTTATATGCGATCAATCCGACTCATCAAATATCATCAATGGAAAGGATAATTAATTTCAATTGTGTTTTTGTTAAATCGTTATTCTATAATACCCATAAATAGCATGGGATTGATTTCATTTGTGTAACTGGTCGATCTGCACATAGTTCTCCACCAATGAAAACCATGTTTCAAAAGCTTCTTGTAATGGATCAGTTCTACGGTCCTCTGAGAATTTTAGAAAAATTTTCGATAGTACCACGATACAACAAGCGCACTAGAAAATTTGAAAAAACCAAAATACTTCCAATAATCAATTTAATGGTGTTACTAGGTTTTAATATAAGTGGTGTTTATGTAAACTACGCATTATTCGTTGAAGAAGATCGGATGTACTTTTACATATCAATAATCTTATTCAGCATAATGTTGCTCTTCGATATAACCATGACGTATAAATCATCAGGCAGAAACTGCCTAAGATTCCAAACGATATCAGACATGCTTATCTTCATCGATTACAATTTGTATAAACTCTTGGGTAAAACACATCCCCGGTTAAAAAATTTAAAAACCAAATACACCATAGGATTTATAATCATTGGAATTAGCATAAGTGTCGATGTATATATCTGGAAACTTCTTGAGCAACCCTATATTGATTTTTACACGATTAACGTTTACATCCATTTTGGTATTTTTTGGGCAATTGCCTCGGTGCATTATCTCATATTGAAATCCGTTGATAAAAGGCTGAAGCTCTGTAACAGAATTATTTTGATGGGGAAGTTATGTGATGTAAGGGATTTTAGGGTGCTCGGTGTTGTCTACACCTCACTTTGGGATTTGGTTGATTATTTCAATCTAGTTTTTGGATGGGATATGTTCTTTATGGGTGCCTACAGTGTAGTGAATAGTTTGTTTACTGTTCAAATGATTGTTTATCAAGGGTTAAAGGATTGGACGCACACTGTGGATACCGTCGCTTGGCTGTTTGCAAATTGTGTGAGTAGATATTTCATTAATAATCATATTTATATTATTATGGTGAAATCCACCAACCACAAGGGCAAATTACAGCGTAACATAACCATGTAACCTTAAGTTAATAATAATAATAAAACTACGAGTACAAAAGTACAAATAACAGATGACAAGTGATATAAATAAGACTATATTACAACTTCAGATAATAGACACATGTTTAACAAAAACTCTAGACAAACAATAACAGACGTCTTTAAGGCCCTAAAAAATGGAGAATATAAATCAATAAAGTCACGATACTGATTGTATTGACGTGAGTGTGCATGAGCAAGTGGCAGTTGACACATTCTCAAAAATTACTGGATTAAATGTCATCCCAAGTGGTTTATTTATCGGAGTTGGTGACGAATATTATATGGGTGAATTATAGATGACAATTCCAATTATAGAAATAAAATGTCCTTTTAACTCTAAAGACATGACTGTGGAATAGGGTGACCGCAAAAAATCGATGTCGAAATTTTGGTCGTCTGGACCTTACAAAACGATTCCCCTTTCCAGATTTGAGCTCGATTAAACGACGTTAACCCTTGCCGCCCGTCGCTCAAAGTTTGAAATAATCCAAATTTTTGGCCAAAAAGCTGACATATGGAGCCATAACTCCAGAACGGTAAAAAATAAAAACACGCTTAATCCCAAAAGAAAGCTAATGTTGTTCTTCAAAATTTATATTCTATACATAATTGTTGTTATTTTAAGTCAAACCGAGTTACAACAGCCTTTAGCCCCAAAAACGTATCCTGGTACCACTAGGAGCATACTTCATATATTTTGTTGTTAAGTGATAAATTTTGCTTTTTTTTGTATATTTTTGAGTTTAAAGTAGAAATATAATAAAAAAAGTAATACTGATAAGTCTAATGAAATTTTTTATTTTAAAATATAAAAATCAGGTATATAAGACATACAAAACAGACACAGAAAAGATACAGACGTAGTACCTACATGAGTTGATAATTTTACATAGTTATCTAATCTATTCTAGAGCTTTTGTTAAAGTAGTTTTTGAAACGTGAGGATATAATGCTCGGCATTTGGTTACAACTTGCAGCACGTATTGCTTTTGGTCTTCATCTTTTCTCAGAAGGTCGTTAAAGTTGGTTATTAATTTAACACCACGCTCAGCCATATCATTAACTACTTTTAATGTTTTGACAATTTTCAATCCTTCTTGGAAGTCATTATTTTGAGGCCAGGTGTTTGGATGTTGTCTTAGAAAATTTGTTTTTATATTAAATCGGTCAAAGAATGTAAACGTTTCTTTGGTAAGTAAATTTACCAATCCTCCATCAACTACTTTTTTTAAATTTTTCTTTGCTAACTTTTTGATTCACAACCCTAGCGTGCTCTGATGGTTCATCTGTGCTACTGAGCAATTTATTAGCCATTAACAACTTTTCATCGTCTGTAATGGTGGGATCAAAAAACCACCAACTCTGCATTCAAATACCACAAATGATTCGAAAATTTGGTCAGGGCTATTTCTGCTATTTCGTTGTCACATTCTTTATAGTTTAACAGACTATGCAAAATACCTAAATCTTGCTTTGGTGCAAGATGAGCTTTTGGAGCATTTAACCAAGCTTTACAATAAATTTTAACTAGGAAAACAGAAATGGCACGCACAGAACTTTCTTCTTTTTTAGTCATCTTAAATTGACGACGAAAAATGAACATTTTTAACCTTTGCCATCCACCTAGCGTGATGAATGGCTCCTGGAGTTCTAAAACCCACAACATTGCCATCTAGTGATCCAACAAATACGAGAACCAACTGGAACAGCTCCTTGTAGTCATCTCTGGGGTGGCTCTCAGTTAATTTGGTCTCGAATTCAGCAGTAACATTTGCAATTACTTCTGAAATTAGCTGCTTTTGTATTAGATTGTCACTGATACCTGTGTCGTATTTTCCTTTGTCTATCTTGGGCCACGCAGTGAGGAATCTCTTGAAAATGTCTGGATGACGTCCAGTGGTTGATCCCATTTTTGTGTCGAATACGCCTCTTAACAGAATTTCCAAGATATGGTGACGGCAAGCTAGGTATACCAATTCTCTTCCTAACATTTGCTCCAATATGACGCATGCTCCTTTGAGTCTTCCCGTGTTGGATGCTGTAGTGCCGAAGCACATCGCCTTGACGGTATTGGGAAGACCCCATTCCTGTAGGCATTCATATACGGCGACGGCTTGCTCCTCTCCAGAGCTGTTTGCTGTTACAGGAACTCCCAGCAGCTGTTCCTTTTCGCCATATGAAATAGCAATAGCTATTCGCTCACAAAATTCATTTTTTAAAACACCCCGTAAAAGTTTACCGTCCCAATGGACAACCACTGGCTCTTTTTGAGGAATGTTTACTTTATCTAATTTTTTTTTAGTATATTGTTCTCTGAATATTTGCCTTCTAGAATGTAATAAAGTTTTCAAGACTTTGTACTCAAGAGGGTCAAGGTTTAGTGCTTCTAGAGTAGCTATTAAAATTCTCGTGGCATTTCTGTCGGATACCTTACATCGATCTAACAAAATGGACAATTGCATGTTTAAAATCTCTTTGACGCCCCTTGCAATTAAAACTTTCATCCTTTTGCTCTCAGATGGTCCTGGATCTTCTGTAACTTCTTCAGGGATGTCCATTTCCTCCAAGCTCTCAAGTTCCTGGTAGATGCTGTCCTCTTCAGTGTCTTCTTCTTCTTCTTCTCCTTCTTCGAACTTGTCTTCATCATCCGTCTCTAAGAAGCAACAAGAGAAAGAGAAAAAAAGGACTACAAAAACTTGTCGTTTTAGCATGTAGTAAGGTACTAAATTACCTACTTCTAATTATCAATAGGTATTATTTAAAAAATATAAACTCACTCATAAAGATGCCAAATGATGCTCTCATGTACAATTCTCTTTCAATTATAATGAAACTATTTACTTATTTGTTTATCTATTTTTTAGAATAATAATACTAAAAAAACTCACCAATATCAAAAGTTTCTTCTTGGATTTGTCGGTTCATTTTTGCAAGTTCCCTTTGCGCCTTGATTTCTTCAGCAAGAGACAACTTGAGATCCACTCCAGTCATGGAACCTGGGCAGCCCTTCTGCCTCTGTTTCACGAGAAACGCCTTATCTTCTTCCGATTTCATCAGAGCCAAGGCATCTTGTTGAGCAATATCAAAGAGATCATCCAACTTTTCAACAAACTGTTTAAATTTGTTCTTGGCCGTTTCCGATGTTTTCTTCCGATCTTTTTGAAGAGTTCTCCACTCGGCGTGAAGTTTTTCCAGCTTAGTAATTGCATCTTGCTCATGTTTAGTCGGGATTAGAGCTTTCTCCCAAAAAATGAACACTTCTCGTATGGTAGGTTTTGCTGATTCTCTTACAGTTAATTTCACAGTATGTAAATTATAAAATTAATCTTACAAAACTTGACGATTTGAGGGTAGTTTACAACCGGTGATCTGGTGAATGGGATAGCTCACAAGAAATATTTTATCCTTGGTCCGGCTTTGTACACCAGATGTGGATGCCATTTCAGAGTCCAATAGGTAAATAACAGTTAACTTGAAAAATGAAACAAAATATATTACAAACTTTAATTTCAATAAAATGTTTTCAAATGTCTTTTAAAATAATACCATAATACTTATAAAAACAATAACACACACACTTGAAAAATTAAAAAAAAAAACGTTAAAATATCTTCACTGGATAATTGTTTGATCTAACCAGCTCAAAGGCCAAACTAAACTGAATAAATAAAAGGTCGGTTGTACGCTGAAGTAAAATCACCATCCCTAAAATAGAAATTAGATGCACCCTCCTTTTTACCTGTCAAACGGGTTTTTCTGTGGTAAACTAGTCAGGTAATCCCCATATAATAAAATATTGAATTTGAACAAAAAGCTCTTTATGTTTGAAAATAGAGTTCCAAAATACTTTTTAACAAAAAAATGTTAATTCCGAGACCCATTATGTAAAAACTCGTAAAATTCTTAAAATACTCCCTAAACTGGCTCTTACTGGTACCAGGTCACGTTTTTCGGATCAAAGGCTGTTGTAACTCTGTTTGGCTTAAAATACCAACAATTATGTATAGAATATAAATTTTGAAGAACAACATTAGCTTTCTTTTGAGATATTAAGCGTGTTTCTATTATTTACCGTTCTGGAGTTATGGCTCCGTATGTCAGCTTATTGGCCAAAAATTTGAATGTTTTCTAACTTTGAGCGACGAGCGGCACGGCACGGCTTAACGTCGTTTAATCGAGCTCAAATATCTGGAAAGGGGAATCGTTTTGTGGGGATCAGACGAACAAGATTCCGACATTTCTTTGCCTCTATGTCACCCTACTGTGGAATATACAGTGAAGGAAAAGAAAATATTTTGTTTTAAAGAAGAAAATCATACCTTGAAACTAAATCGTAATAACGATTATTTTTACCAAATCCAGAGAGAGTAGCAATAAGGTCTGTAAAGATAAGTACAAACCGGCCAACCAAACGTTGATGGATGTTGGCAACGTATTTGCATCGGTATACATGTTTTCAACAATGTTGTGCCTTCAAACCGAACTCATCCACATTTGTTTTAAGGCGCGAAGCCATTTTCTTTATTTCATCATATTTGAGATTTCTATCTCGGTATTCATTGCATTTAATGTCCCAAAATGCGGGAACAACATTCAGCGTTTCGATTAGCTCCAACAGTAGCTCTGAGATCTGTATCATATTTGTTGCAAAAGACAATAATGCAATGAACTTCATTCTAAAAAATTTCAAATTATAAAAATATGCACATGCCTACCCTATGTAATAGGAGTGTGATGAAACTGGACAATTTGGAAGTTCGCTGTCAGGAATTTGTTGCGAGCAACTGATGGAGCCTATGAGGTGTGTGCCGGAGAGCTTACAAAACCGAATGCACCTGGAGGAAACGCTACGCGGGACGAGTTGGCAGCGCCGGAGGTCTCTCTCAGGACGTGGGATAAGGCCGATCGAGTCGCTTGTCAAGTCATCGTTAAATCAGTGGAGTCAAAAGTAATGGCTCTACTGGTTGCCTGTGAAACTGCACGAAATATGTCGCTGAAGTTGAATGCGGTATTCGAACAGCAGACGAAACAAGCCAGTCATGCGGTCCAGTCTGAGTTTTTCGGTTTCAGCCTAGTTCCAGGTGATGACATGGTAATGCATATCGCACGTTTCGAAGGCTTGGTTCTTCGGATGCAGCAACTCAACGTAAAACCGGATGAAGGATCCTTGATGGTGAGGCTTTTGGACACTCTACCCGAGAGCTACGAGAGTCTTCGACAATCCTGGGCAGGAGCTAATGATCAACAAACGCTGATCAACTTGGTGGAAGTGCTGACTTCAGATGAGAGGCGATGAAATCTGCGAAAGAGTCAGCAAGAGGAGTTGGTGGCATTAATGGCGTCAAAGGCTAGTATCTCAGGTGGTAGTACTGGAATGCGAGACAAGGCGAAGAAGTCCGACAAGCCTGAAAACAACGCGTTTAAAGGGAAGTTCAGATGCTACGGATGCGGAGGTCTGGGTCACATAAAACGAAACTGCCAGAACTCCAAGCAGAACAAGAACGGAGGATCAACTGACCAGCAGAGGAAACATGAGAAAAAGGGTCCAGTGGAGCAAGCCTTTGTGACGGAAGTCATGAACATGGAAATTGAAGGTGACTCCTGGATCATGGACTCTGGAGCGACTAATCACCTGACCAACAGAGGCGACTGGTTCTCATCCTTCACATACTTCGAAACACCAATGAAAATTCTGATCGGCAACAACTCGACGATCGACGCTCTAGGGAAGGGCACACACAAGTTCGAGTCCTGCGTAAACGGAAGCTGGTCCCCGTGTAAGATGGAGGATGTTCTTTACGTTCCAGAAGCTCGAAGAAACCTTTTCTCCGTGACAGCTGTTTTGGACAAGGGTCTGACTCTTCAGTCAACGAACAATGAATGCAAGTTCTTCGCAGATGGTGTCATGAAGGCGTGCAGTGTGCGCAGCGGGATGCTGTTCAAGATGATGATCCGAATGAAAGCACCAGAACAATCCTGTGTCGTTGAGGCGAATTTGATGTCGAAAAAATCGTTGCAGAGTCGGCATGAACGTCTTGGCCACCAGAACAAACGCTACGTCCAGAAGTTCCTGAAACAACGCGGAATCGACGTGGAACTGGATGAAGATTTCTGCGAAGCGTGTGTCAAGGGGAAGCAGCATCGAGAAAGCTTCAAGTCGCGGCATCAACGGGCAACGCAGCCGGGGGAAGTCATCCATGCCGACTTGTGTGGACCTATGGAGACCACGTCAATAGGTGGAAGTGAGTATTTTGTCTGTTTCACCTGCGATTTTTCAAAAATTCGCATGGTATACTTCCTTGAGCACAAGTCGGAGACAGTGGAGAAAATCAGAGAAGTTCTCAAGATCCTCTAAAACAACTGCCGACGTCAACCGAAGGTGTTCCAGTGCGATGGTGGCAAGGAATTCGACATCACTGAGGTCAGAGAATTTCTGAAGGAGAACGGGGTGAAGTTCGTCATTACCAATCCATACACCCCGGAGCAAAATGGGTGTGCTAAGCGAACCAACAGGACTGTAGTGGAACTAGCTCGGACTATGCTGTTGGCGCAGAATCTGTCGAAGGGATTGTGGGTAGAAGCAGTGAATACTGCGGTGCATGTCCTGAATTGCACTGGCTCGAGTCGTGTAGACGGGAAGACACCCTATGAGGAGTTTACAGGGAAGACCACGCATTTGGACAAATTCCACATATTCGGCTCCCAAGTGCTAAATTTTGATTCCCAAGGTGAAGCGCAAGAAGTGGGACGCGAAAGGGAAAGAAGGCTTGTCGGGTATTCGGATGGCATTAATGGTGTTCGGGTATGGATCGAGTCAGAACATCGGGTGATTCGTAGCAGAGATGAAGTATTTGAACCTGAAAGATTGGAAGATCGACGATACTGCATCCGATTAAGGCTGACGACGGATCACGATTGACGATGGATTAAGGTCCTGTAAGCGAAGCTGATGATGAAGAGTTTGAAGATGCTGACAGCACTTTAATAAGTAATGCAGGAGGTGGTGAAGAAACCATTCCCAGTCCATCACTGAGCTGCAGACAGTTGCGATACAGACAAACTCTCAAGAAAACAGAGCGACTGTAAGAGATGCTGTTGGCTGAAATGGGTGAACCGAGAAGTTTCGCTGAAGCAACCCAATCTGCGGAGAGACAGATATGCTCGAAGAGATGACTTCACTGGATGAAAACGAAACGTGGAAATTGGTGGAGCTGCCAGCTGGTCGTAAACCGGTAACAAATCGCAGGGTTTACCGAATCAAGCGTGATGCTGATGGGAACGTTGCTCGTTATAAGGCGCGATTGGTCGTCCGTGGCTTCAACCAGAAGCAAGGCGTTGATTACAACGAGACGTATAGTCCAGTCGCTCGATTTGACACCATTCGGTCTTTTCTGAGCGTGTCGGCCAAGCTTCATCTGCACTTGTCGCAGTTTGATGTGAAGACGGCATTTTTAAACGGCATTCTACGAGAAGAGGTATATATGGAGCAGCCAGAAGGATTTCAAGATGGGACAGGCAAAGTTTGCAAGCTCTTGAAAAGTCTTTATGGCTTGAAACAGTCGCCGAGATGCTGGAACGAGTGTTTCAAAAACGTGCTAGTTAGTTTCGGACTGACAGAGAGCAAGGCAGATCCGTGCCTGTTCTACTGGCAGAATGGCAACGAGAAGTTGATGGTAGTCCTCTACGTTGACGACGGACTGGTAGCGGCAACCCGAAAACAAGAAGCTGAGACGTTTCTCCATCAACTGGAAAACAAGTTCAAGATCACTGTTGAACCAGTTGGATACTTCCTGAATATCCTCATAAATTGCCACGAAGATGGTTCGATTGCCATTAGCCAGAAGAGGTATGCTGAGGATATACTTCGACGGTTCAACATGTCAGACGCAAACCCAGTGGCAACACCGATGGAGCAGTATCTACAAACATATTGATCATCAAACTGCGGTTTGACAAACGCTGCATATCGCGAAGCAGTGGGCCGCCTAATGTATTTGGCAGTCGGTACGAGACCCGACATTGGATTTGCGGTCAGCTACGCATCTCAGTTTCTCGAAAGACCGGAAGAGCGACACTGTGAACTGGTAAAAAGGATTCTCAAATACATTAAGGGTTCTACGAAAACGAGCATTAAATACAAGGCAGATGACGACGCGACGAGGCTGCACATCTACACTATATTGCAGCGTGTGAAGGGGCACGAGAAGCCGTTTGGTTGACTCGACTCTTCTAGGAGATTTCTCCACTGGATGGCACTCCGGTTCTTCTTATAGACAACGCAAGTGCCATTAAATTGGCGAAGAATCCGCAGTTCCACAAACGGTCGAAGCATATCGACGTGAAATATCACTACATCCGAGAGCAAGTTCGAGGACGGCGCTTGGAGATTCAGCATGTTCCAGGTGTAGAGCAAGTAGCGGACATCCTGACGAAGCCTGTTTCGCATGTTACATTTGTTCGTCTTCGATCGTTGATAGGGATGTTGTATAACTATAACATTTTAGCGGTGTTGAAGTAAACTATTATAGTTTTTCATTTCAATTGGAACACTTATCAAACATTCAACCTTGAACTTCCCCTTTCTTTTGTTAACTTGTTATTCCTGTTTGTCAAATAAAAAAAAACTGACGTTACGAATTGTCTGGCTGTGTCTAATTAAAGCATATTGAGAGAATCCACAACAGAAACTCTCACACGCAACAAATTTATTTGATGTGCCGCCCGATGTTGACGAGGATCCATCAACTAGTTGCTTGTTGACGGGATATGATATCATATTGGCATATGACCAATATCTACATGTTGCCAACATTTTGTTGGCCGATTTCTACTTACCTTAAGAACAGAAGAGAACATTGAATGTGTTCGAATAACATTGGTCCACAACGTTCTACAATGAAGCATATATCAGCACTGAACATTAGTGACAAATCTTTACGACGAATAGCCACAACTGTCAGGAGATGGCTACACTAGCAGGATGGTTCCACAAGTCATACTGCTCGTGTGTCCATTGTTACTTTAAGAGAACTCTTCTCGGAAGGAGTCGTATCCAACGACATCTTGTGGCCTGCCAGATTCCCAGATTTGTCCGAATGCGACTTTTTTCTTTGAGGCTTCCTAAAGAGCAGGGTGTACAAGGGCGGCCCGTTGGTGTAGTGGGTACAGGCGAACGCTTGTGCCGATTGCATCACGTGCCATGTGGGTGCGAATCCCAGCCGGGCGAAAGATTTTTCGGGGATCGAGAAGAGTTCGCGCGGGTCCATGGTTGTTGTATACGCCTGACGCCTTATTCATTTGTTCATTTACTCATCCCAAATTGAAATACATAAATAATAACTTGGTCGCGACTGAATGGCTCAAGCCTAAGTCAAAAAAAGGGTGTACATTGATAGACTGCAAACCATATCGGAATTGAAAACGACAAATGCCCTCATTTACTTATTAACCAATGAAATCGAATAATGTTTACATGATCCAATAAAATTCTAATTACGATGCGTAACAGACCACGGTGCATTTTATGCATGGCAGTACACTCTGGGTGGGATCTAATCATGTTGGTATTACCTAGCAACGTATTACTACATTTTCTAGAACGTATGAAACGTTATCGTGGTACCTTTAAACAGATTGCTCACTGAATTCGGTTTGTTCTTGTTTTCGGGTAATATTTTAGTGCTTTCATCAGTAATAGTATTCATAGGCATTTCTCAAAATCTTGGTAAGTTCATTTTTACTACAATTATTGTAAGGCAAATTGATACACATCTGACACTCGGTGTCACTAATTTTTTTTTTTTTTTTTTGTAAAAAGGAAGGATGGTTGATGGGATTGCGGGTTAAGGAGAGTGAATGATATTAGGGAAATTGGCGTAAGCTACTTGGCTATTCTGCCACAACCGATTCTTTGTAATAAATTCATATATTGATATGAAAGGACAACCACTAGACATCCATGGACCCGTTCGGCCATTTTTCATTCAGAAAAAGTGACCGCCCGGATGGGATTCGAACCCACGACCACGAGGCCCAGAAGCAGGAGCGCTACCCATTTAATTTTTCAAATTATGAAGAGTAAACTTTCTGTTTGGCCAATTGTCTTCTCGAATCTAACTCGTGACTGATTTTTTCTGGGCAACTATTTTCGCCGTAACAAGCAATCGTGATCCTGACGCTAATTGTCGAAAAAATCATAGGCACTCGTTAAATTACAGTTGAATATCTAACAAGAAATTGCAGGGACTCAACCTGACCTACTTCACCGAGTGATTTTCCGTCAAGATTAGAGAAATGGCTTTATTTTTAAAAAGTAAAATGGTAAACTTTACTCAACTCAAATCTGCAATAAAAATTCTGACAATAAACATTTCATGAAAAAAAAATGGGCACTTTTAATTTTCCCGATTTACTGGCGGATCTGTATGGATTTACCAAAATTCTATTAAAACATGCACCCTGTAAAATAATTCATACAATCCTTAAATAATACTAATAATCATTACACTGACTAGTAAATAATTATCTTTAATTGCAGATACAAACAATTGTAATAGCTGCCATGTGTGAAAGTGTCAAATGTGAAGGTAAGCGCACCGTCTCTATAACCTTCAAAGCCCTTGACCGATGCCCGCCCGACTGTGCGCTGAGCAGGAACTTCTTCTTGCTGGCACAGCAAGCCACTGCTAGATGTCCAAAGTTTTCGGCCGCAGGATTTTTTCACGTCAATCATTCGATGCTCTTCGAGTTTGTGACCTTATTTAATACGTATATAGTGTTTATAATATATTTCACAAGAAAACATCAACTTGAGAATATTGTAGTGTGACGAATAAAATTTATTTCGATTTAGTTTATAATTATAATTGAGGTTAATTTTTTATCCAGAATATCCGTTTTGAAGTCCTGGACAATTTCAGGAGACAAAAATTGTGTGTCTGTGTCGATTTT
Organism: Ocypus olens; assembly: GCA_910593695.2. NCBI lineage: Eukaryota > Metazoa > Arthropoda > Insecta > Coleoptera > Staphylinidae > Ocypus > Ocypus olens. Next base: position 10,139,251 of record OU343061.1, read on the forward strand.
GAGAGAGTATTCTACACGCTTCTAGAGGAAATCCGTGCCCTGGAGGCATAGAACGCAGCCCTCCAAGGAGACAAAGTTGTCTTCCGAGTTCGTTTCCATATCCGAACAGGCGAAGTCATTTCCTGTAGGTATAAGGGACAGTCGGCAGGTCTAATCCGCCCATCCTGACAAGAAACAGCTTCGCCTGATCGAGCATGGAAACGAACTCGGAAGACTCCGTCTTCTCCCAAGACCAAACGAGGAAGGAAAGAACCACAAATTGCAATGGATGTGGATAGTACAAATTATATTTATCATTTGAAGATTGCTCTTGAACGGATTATTATATTCGTGTACAATCTTTCAAAACGATTTAGGACAGTTTTCTGTAAAACCTCTAAAAAATCTTGAAATTTTGGAAGATAAAATCGTACACATCAATTTTCCACTTTGGTTTTTCTAAAGCTGTACGTTGTTAAATTTTGATTATTCAAACGTCAAAATTTGCCTGCGTGTATCATCTTTACAATCGTCTCAACCAAAATATTTGTATTTTCTAGGTAAAAGAATACACATAGCTACAAATCATTTAAAGCACATTCAGTTAAAGATTTTTTTAATATAAAGGAAAACTAATTCGAATCTTCTTCGGATACTTTACTTTTCCTTACATCCGATGATCTAGCCTTTATTCCTTCCGATACTCTACTCTTCCTAGAATCCGATACTCTGCTTTTCCTTAATTCCGATGACCCGCTCTTCCTTCCTTCCGATGATCTTCTCTTATCCGAAGATCTAGGAAGAGGCCGGAAAATTTCTGCACGACCTAACTGATAACGGACTGAAAGATCTCAAATTATTATTTTGAACAAAATTAAGTCTCGTTTTCAATAGATCATTATTAATACGCAAAATAATTACTTTCTCCGGCATATGATTCTTCTCTCTGAGATTCTGAAGCAGCTTCACTTAGTTCCCTGAACTTTACTGTATCCACTGAAACAAATGTTTAATTTAATTTAAATTAGGGGACCGCGATCAAAGTCAAAGATGATTTTAACTGCGGTAAGACGAATGCATGGGAAACTATACAAGGTGCTAAAAAAATGGCGAATTAACTCAATGGTACGTTGTCGAGGGTTTTCACGATCACAATACTTTCTCGTACTTCGTAACGGAGAAAGTAAAAAGGAATTTTTAATTTTGCGCAAATTCAATTGTTATTAAAATGAAACAACAACGCTACAAACTTGAAATGGAAAATCAGAAACTGCATTCACAGATATAAAAATTTGGAAAAAAGTAGTTCATCTTCTTAAAAAGCTCAAGATATATTTAAAAAATGGTGATGTGGCCATCATGTTACTTTCTCTGACTTGATGGTATCATAGCCATTTATATTTACGTTTTCATGGTTTATTTTGAATTGAAATCATATTTTAAATGTACATCGAGCGTTGTGTAAACTCGGATGAAACTGACGTTTAAAACGTCAAAATTATGAAAGATGGAAAAATTATACTTCAAATTCAAAAACTCAGTTTTCTCAAAAACTAAAGGGATTTCGAAAAAACTTATTGTTTATAAGTTGTTTATTTTAGTAATCTCTACAATTATTATTAACATAAATTTGCTGTAACTATTATCGTTTCATAATTATAAACCAAAAATTTAAAAAATAATAATAATTTTTTTTCTCGAATAAAAATGATTTTATGAAAAATGTTTTCAACCAAATGATGTTCATTTCTTTGTTGTCTTCAAAGTTTGTTTAAATGTTTTTGTGATATTTTTCATATTTAAGAAAATATTAGCATAAAACAAAAAAACAGTTAAGGTAAACGCCCACTTCCGGTGTACGAAATTTTACCAAAAGCTTTTCAGTTCTTCAGATTATCAAATAAGATGGATTTTTTAAGTTTCATATCAATTGCTCTATTAGTTTTTGACACACACACGCGCACAGACAGACACACACACACCAGTGACGGTTCGCGGGTTTTTTTCTGGTACGGCCGAGGAACAAGATTACCACCTCTTGTTCCACGGCCGAACCAGAAAAAACCCCGCGAACCGTCACTGACACACTCACCCACACACAGACACAAAAAAAAATTCCAGAAATGTTGAAATGGCATCTAGGAACCACAAAACGGATATTTCCGTAAAAAAAAATTTGAAAAAAAAATCACAATCACAATACTTTCTCGTACTTCGTAACGGAGAAAGTAAAAATCATCAAGGTAGGTTATCAAGAGACCTATCAATAGAATTTTTTTCAAGGTTATTTGGTGTCTTAAAAAAATTAAAAAACAAATTTCTCATTTTTTGAGGTAGAAATCGTGAGGTGCACGCCGTTTTTTTTACTATTTCATAAAAGTTGATTAATGTTACCTCTGACAGGAACTTTTAATACATTTCGAGTGGTGCGTCATCCCTAAAAATCCAATTTTCCGCAATTTTTTCGATTTTTTCAATTTTACAGGTAAGGGTTGAGGTTTAGCCAAAACACTAACAAATACTCCCTCCGTCCGGAAATATAGTATACATTTCGCGATTTTTGTTGTCCGGAAATATAGTATACATTTTCGAAAAAAATACAATAAAACTAAAAATTAATAGCCATCATTATATGCTTGTTGTACCATATACTATTATTGTTTATTATTAAACCATTAAAACCTCTGTAAATTACAATTTTAATCATTAAAATCAATTTAACCATTAAAAAATTGCTGCGGCAATATTTATTATTGCAGGATTTTTGTAGCACTTTTATTTCAAAAGATTAAAGGATTATATGTTTGTCGGTGATTTAATGCTTAAATTATCAAAATCATCGCTTAGAATTGCTATTTAGAAGCTTTTAAACATTTTACATTCGGATTTCCGCCCGTCGTCGCCATCTATTAGACGGTGGCTGAACTGCTAAGTGATGTTTTTGAACAGCGCCAAAATACTCGAACTTTATAGTTATTGCCAAAGTATTAATATTTAGCAATGGGCTGTGCATGAAACGGTAGACGATTTAATTCTGAATAGAATGGTGTATAAAATAGCTGAGGAAATTTAGCGGTTTTCCTGTAATTTGCGAATGAAAATTAAGCATGACACACTTACCGACATTTACAGTTCACTGTAACATAAAAATTCAATGAAGAAGAATTTGCTATATTCTTTAATCAAATACGGGTTCCAATACTTATTCCTAATTAATCATTCAACTATTTATATTGTTAATGCATTACAATAAGAGAAATATACGAGAAATCATAATCTAAGTAGAGGGCTCTACCTATTATCGTGGGGATAAACTACTTAATCATTTGTGAATGTAATAATTGTTGTAATAATAAAAAAAATATTTAAAAACTTAAGAAGAAGTTATTTTATGATAAATTAAGTTCACTTATAGATATTTACGTAATTAAATTGCAGACACAATATTTTATAATATACACGCCTAATTACAAGCAACCCGATATACGCATAACTCCAATTAATTTATTATTAAAACCTTTTAATTTCTTACGTAACAGGGACAAAACCATAAGTGTAATCCTGAGTAAAGCTTCAAAAATAGTGCGAGTATTTAAGTATTTAAATTGCGAGAAAAATGGTATTATATAAACGCCTACTTGCAGGCAACCCGATATACATATAACTAATATTAATTTATTATTAAAAACTTTCAATTTTAAAGATAATAGGGACACAAGCATGCGTGTGATGCTTAGTAACGCTTTAAAAATATTACTATTATGGTTTTGTCCCTGTTACGTTGAAAATAGGAAGTTTAAAATAATAACTCATTATTAGTACACGTATATTGCGTTGCTCGTAAGTAGGCGTTTATTTAATATAATTATTTCTGCAATTTAAATACTTTAATATCCACATTATTTTTAAGCTTTACAAAAGATTACACATGGTTTTGTCCCTGTCACGTTTAAAATTAGAAGTTTTTAATAATAAATTATTATTATGAATGCGTGTATTGCGTTGTCTGTAAGTAGGCGATAATGTAATATAATTATTTCTGCAATTTAAATACTTAAATATTCGCACTATTTTTAAAGCTTTACTAAGGATTACACTTATGGTTTTGTCACTGTCACGTTTAAAGTTGGAAGTTTTTAATAATAAATTAATAATAGATATGCGTATATCGGGTTGCCTGTGATTAGGCGGATATATTATAATGTATTGTTTCTGCAATTTAAATACGAAAATATCTACAAGTAAATTTATTTTATTATAAAATAACATTCTTCCTAAGTTTTCAAATATTCTTTCATTATTAAAACAATTATTAAATCCACAAATGAAAACGTAGTTTATCCCCACGATAACAGAGGGTACCCTCTATGTGGATTAGGATTCCTCATATATTTCACTTATTATAATGCATTAATAGTATAAAAAGTTGAATGAATAATCAGTAATAAGTATTATGACCCATATTTCATTGAAGAATATAGCAAATTGTTGTGCATTTAGTTTTTAAGTTACAGTGAACTGTAAATGTCGGTAAGTGTGTCGTGCTTAATTTTCATTCACAAATTACAAGAAAACGGCTAAATAGCCTCAGCTATTTTATACACCATTCGATTCGGAATTAAATAGTCTATCGTTTCGTGTACAGCGCATTGCTGAATATTAACACTTTGATTATAGGGATAAAGTTCGAGCATTTTGGCGCTGTTCAAAAACATCACTTAGTAGTTCGGCCATCGTCGAATAGACGGCGATAAGACGTGGGAATGCGAACGTAGAATGTTTAAAAGCTTTTATAAATAGTAATTCTGAGGGATGATTTTAATAATTTGAACGTTAAATCACCGCCAAACTTGTAATCCTTTAATCTCTTCAAATAAACGTACGCGTTCATATTGCCAGTCCTTTGACTCGCACCCAAAAACCGACAAAACAGGGAGCAGTGGGCTTGACGAGGAGCGTGATGTGCGGCATGACGAGTAATGTTGCTACACTACGTCTCTGCCTCATTTCCACGCTACTCCCCATGCCACTCGACGAGTGTGTGGCAGGAGCACAGTGGGGCACAGTACACCAATTACAATAGTAAGGAAAGCTCGGCTTCCGATCGAATTTTCGTAGTTCCATTGACGAACCTCAGGTAGTGCTTTAGTACAACTTGCACGTGCATCTCTGTCCACCGATTACATTAGTTTATCAACATCAGCAAAAACCGTTCACGCGTTCTTGTTAGTGTAGAGGTAGTAGTTTGTGGGCAGGGGTATAAGGCCTGTGCTATTGTAGGGGGTGGAAGCATGGGGGACGAGAGTGTATGAGTGTATGGAGAGGGAGCAGTTATGGTTCTTGAGATGGATGTTGGGGCTAGAGAAGTCGACACCTGGATACATTCTACTGCAGGAGACGAACAGGGAGAGATTGACATGTGAGGCGATAGAGAGAATGGTGAAGTACGAAATGAGGCTGTGTGAGTTAGGGGAGGAGAGATTGGCGAAGGCGGTGTGGGAGACGTGTGTGAATGTAGAAGGAGGGAAATGGAGAGAAGACAGAAAGAGGGTAGGACTGGCTGAGGTGAAGGTGAAAGAGTGGTTTGATAGGGGTTTGAAGGTGGCGGCATGGGTGAAAGAGTGTGTGAATGTAGAAGGAGGGAAATGGAGAGAAGACAGAAAGAGGGTAGGACTGGCTGAGGTGAAGGTGAAAGAGTGGTTTGATAGGGGTTTGAAGGTGGCGGCATGGGTGAAAGAGAAGGTGAAGGAAGTGGAAGCTCGGGAGAGGCAGGGACGGATAGCGAAGAGCAAAAATAATGATATGTTTAGGAGGTGGCAAGTGTATGGGAGGTTACCGAGATACCTGAGTGAGGGTAGGTGGAGCAGGGAGCAAAGGGTGATAATGGCGGGGGCTAGGTGTGGATCTGGAGAGAGGGGGAGAAAGAAATGGATGGGGGAGGAGTATATGAGATGTGGATTATATCAGTGGAGGAAGGATACATGGAGGCATCTGGCGGAAGAGTGTGAGGGTGCGAATGAGGAATGCGTGGAAGTGAAAGGGAACAGAAGGGTTACAGAATGGATGAAAGAGGATGGGGCTGGGGTAAGGACGTTGGAGAAAGTGGGATGCGAGAAGAAGGACAGGAGGTGAGGGGAAAGGAGAGGCGAGGAGGAACGATTGTATTAGTTGTGTATAGATTTCTAGAATGGAGATATTATGTTTATGCCAATAAAGGTTGATTTTTCATTTGATGCAATGTAGTTTGAAAGAATTGTGAGCAAGGAAATAAAACATAATAAGATTTTGAGCGGCATCTCTGTCTTAGCCTCCTCTACAAAGATCCACGAGCCGCCTCTGATATATACTTATAAACATATTACATTTTACAGTGAATATACTTGTTAAATATGTTCAGTTTTATTTACAGCATTCATTTCGTCCGAATCAAAATCAGTGGAGCCTTAACCATCACATTTTACACTGGCTACATTTTTAACTTAAATTAATTTAGTACGAGTATTTTTCTAAAAGAACCCAGATTCTATGAATACTTGCAAAAATTAAATACAAGTTTCCACCCCGCACCAAGTAATGCATCAAAACTAATCGCTTCATGCTATCTCTTTTTATACAACCTCTTCGACTATTAAGTTAATGTTTAAAAGTTCCACTTTTAAGTCTAACAGCGATGAAACAATAAGTACAATTGAGCTAACAAGGACATTAATCAATAAATGTTTAGGAGTTATTTGGGTTTAAAATAACTCCGTAAGTAAATGTTAATTTCCCAACAACAACAAATCTTATTTTATTGTTTATTATTAAACCATTAATACCTCTGTAAATTACTATTTGAATCATTAAAATCACCATTAAAAAATTGCTGCGGCAATATTTATTATTGCAGGATTTTTTCAGCACTTTTATTTCAAAAGATTAAAGGTTTATATGTTTGGCGGTCATTTAATGCTTACATTATCAAAATCATCCCTCAGAATTGCTATTTAGAAGCTTTTAAACATTTTTCGTGCGGATTTCCGCTCCTCGTCGCCATCTATGGGACGGTGGCTGAACTGCTAAGTGATGTTTTTGAACAGCGCCAAAATGCTCGAACTTTATACTTATTGTCAAAGTGTTAATGTTTAGCAATGCGCTGTGCATGAAAAGGTAGACAATTTAATTTTTAATCGAATGATGTATAAAATAGCTGAGGAAATTTAGCGGTTTGTCCGTAATTTGCGAATGAAAATTAAGGACGACATACTTACCGACATTTACAGCACACTGTAACATAAAAATTCAATAAAGAAGAATTTGCTGTATTCTTCAATCAAATACAGGTTACAGTACTTATTCCTGATTAATCATTCAACTATTTACATTATTAATGCATTACAATAAGAGAAATATACGAGAAATCATAATCTAAGTAGAGGGCTCTACCTGTTATCGTGGGGATAAACTACTTAATAATTTGTGGATGTAATAATTATTGTAATAATAAAAGAATATTTAAAAACATAAAAAGAATGTTGTCATATTATTAAATAAATTCACTTGTGGCTATTTATGTACTTAAATTGCAAAAACAATATTTTATAATATACACGCCTAATCCCAAGCAACCCGATATACGCATAACTCTAATTAATTTATTATTAAAAACTTCTAATTTTATTCGTAACAGGGACAAAACCATAAGTGTAATCCTGAGTAAAGCTTCAGAAATAGTGCGAATATTTAAGTATTTAAATTGCGGAAACAATGGTATTATATAAACGCCTACTTACAGGCAACCCAATATAGAATAACTAATATTAGTTTATTATTAAAAACTTCCAATTCTAAACATAATACGGGCACAAGTATGAGTGTAGTCCTTGGTAACGCTTTAAAAATATTACACTTATGGTTTTGTCCTTGTTACGTTTACAATTGAAAGTTTTAAATAATAAATCATTATTAGTTACACGTATATTGGGTTGCCAGTAAGTAGGCGTTTATATAATATAGTTATTTCTGCAATTTAAATACTTAAATATTGCCACTATTTTTTAAGCTTTACTAAAGATTATACTTATGGTTTTGTTCCTGTCACGTTTAGAATTGGAAGTTTTTAATAATAAATCAATATTAGGTATGTGTGTATTGCGTTGTCTGTAAGTTGGCGTTTATGTAATATAATTATTTCTGCAATTTAAAAACTTAAATATTCGCACTATTTTTGAAGCTTTACTGAGGATTACACTTATGGTTTTGTCACTGTCACGTTTAAATTTTGAAGTTTTTAATAATAAATTAATAGTACTTATGCCTATATCGGGTTGCCTATGATTAGGCGGATATATTATAATGTATAGTTTCTGCAATTTAAATTCGAAAATATCTGCAAGTAAATTTATTTTATTATAAGATAACATTCTTCTTAAGTTTTTAAATATTCTTTCATTATTAAAACAATTATTAAATCCACAAATGAGAACGTAGTTTATCCCCACGATAACAGAGGGTACCCTCTATGAAGATTAGGATTCCTCATATATTTCTCTTATTGTAATGCATTAATAATATAAAAAGTTAATTGAATAATCAGTAATAAGTATTGGGACCCGTATTTCATTGAAGAACATAGCAAATTGTTGTGCATTTAATTTTGAAGTTACAGTGAACTGTAAATGTCGGTAAGTGTGTCGTGCTTAATTTTCAATCGCAAATTACAAGAAAACCGCAAAATTGCCTCAGCTATTTTATACACCATTCGATTCGGAATTAAATAGTCTATCGTTTCGTGTACAGCGCATTGCTGAATATTAACACTTTGATTATAAGGATAAAGTTCGAGCATTTTGGCGCTGTTCAAAAACATCACTTAGTAGTTCGGCTATCGTCGAATAGATGGCGACGAGGCGTGGAAATGCGAATGTAAAATGTTTAAAAGCTTTTAAATAGTAATTCTGAGGCATGATTTTGATAATTTGAACGTTAAATCATCTCAAAACTTGTAACCCTTTACTATTTTTAAATAAACGTGCCGTAAAAATCCCGGAATAATAAGTCATGTCGTCGAAATTTTACACTAATTTTAATGATTTAAACGGTAATTTATAGAGGGATTAAAGGTTTAATGATAAACAATGAAGTAAGGTTCGTTGAATTTAAGAAGAATTATCCAATTTGGTTGAAAAGTCGCTGAGTTATGTGCGAAAATCCTCAAAATGGACACCCATAACTAGGTGCCAGATCGTCGTAGGAACTTTGTTCTTTGAGTCCTGCATAGGGAATTGATCAAATTTTAAAGCCTTTATGTTGGATCTAGTCGACAATTTTTTTCCAACTCCGTACACATCGTCAAAGTTGGACATGGTTTACCGCAACACATTTTTTTTCACAGGGTTGCTAGAGGAGGGCGGAAGGGTTTACGCTTAAGTTCGTATGCATGACTTTAAAGTTTTTCACCCTCAAAGATTCATCACAATCGATCTAAAATACGCCGAGTTATGATGGTATGAAAATGGTCGAAATTTCACGAATTTCATGTTTTTTTTCTTTTTCACCTGTGTATTCAAATGAAATATCCATGTTCAGTTGTATCTGTCAGTAATACATCATTAGTGCCACGCGAAATGTTGGCAATTCAGTGAAAAATGTTAAATTTTACTGACGCTTGAAGAAAACCCAATATTTTAATGATTAAGGTATGTAAGTAATGTGTTGCGATCATTTGTAAAGCTATACATGTATCACTAATTAGTAAACTAGTTGAAATGCTCGCACTATAAATAAATTAATTGACAATCTATTTGTAATGCCATTACGGATGAGAGATGGCCATTTCCGTTGCAATAAATTATATTATCATTAGTCATTTCTCCGGAAAACCATCAATAATAAGATATTTATTTCAATCGAGCACAAAAAGAAAGGACACACTGTGATTAAGATTTTTCTGTAGTGCCGCCACTGCACAGCAATTACCATTGTAGTAATTGTGTGGTATGAGCAAAAAGTGTTATACACTCGTAAAGTGAAAGTTACACTAGTGTAATTAAGCGTATACAGCGTTTTAGACAAACTCGTTAATTATGCAACAAAAAATTACACTACGATTTATTTTGAAATGTTATGGTTATAATACGTTGTTCGACATTCTAAAGTTAATGGAGTGGCAGTTATTTATTCTTTACTACTCTCTTTAAGAGAGAGTGTGTGTGTGTGTGTGTGTCTGCTGTGCGCGCTGTGTCTCATAAACTAATAGAGCAATTGATATGAAACTTTGAACATAAGTTTTATTTAATAATCCGAAGAAATTAAAAGCTTTTGGTTAAATTTCGTGCACCGGAAGTGGGTGTTTACCTTAACTGTTTTTTGTTTTTTTTCCAATATTTTTTTAAATATGAAAAATATCACAAAAACATTTAAACAAATATTGAAGACAACAAAGAAATGAACATCTTTGGTTTGAAAATATTTTTCATAAAATCATTGGTTTTCAAGAAAAAAATGTATTACTTTTTTTTCATTTTTGGTTTATAGTCATGAAACGATAATAGTTACAGCAATTGTATGTTAATAATAATTGTAGAGAATGCTAAAATGAACAACTTATAAAGAATAAGTTTTCGAAATTTCTTTAGTTTTTGAGTAAACTGAGTTTTTGAATTGGAAGTATAATTTTTCATAATTTTTAAACGTCAATTTCATCCGAGTCTACAAAACTTTAAAATATGATTTAAATTGAAAATAAACCATGAAAGTGTAAGTATGATCCTTCGGAGAAAGTAACATGATGGCCACATCACCATTTTTTATAAACATTATTACAATATTTAATGCAATTACAAACGATTTTGGATAAAATGATATATTATACAGGGTCCGGCAGGGAGGTATGGAAGATTTGAACGGGGAGCCAAGCAAGGTCGGGTGAACCTAATGTTTTCGGAATAGGTCGTATCTACTCGTCACGAGATGCCATTTTAGTTACCATGGAGCCGTAGTCTATTGAACATCGTGTGTTTGTTTATAACACTTTCGTTGAAACGGGTCGTTCTGTCATTCAAACACAGAGACGATTCCGAAATCATTTTAACGTTGGCCGTCACGGTCGTGTTCCGAAGTTTGAAACGATCATGAAGTGGGTGAATAACTTTAAAAAAGCTGGATCTTTGAGACCTGTAACTGCGCGAGGAGGTGATCGAACGGTAAGGACCCCGGAAAACATTGAAAGGGTGCGTCACGCTCGGGCTCTACGGATGACAGACCGCTTAGTTCGCCGAATTTTACACCTCGACTTGCATTTTCATCCGTATAAGATGATAGTTGTTCAAGAATTGCAGCAAAACGACTACGGCAGACGGATGAGGTTTGCAGAAGCGATGTTGGAAATCTTGACAGATGACATTGTTTTGATAATGAGTGACGAAGCCCACTTGCATTAGTCAGGGGTGGTTAATAAACAAAACTTTCGCTATTGGGCCTCTGAAAACCCGCAACAGCTCCATGAACGACCTCTCCATAGCGAAAAGGTAACTGTTTGGTGGGGCGTTAGAAACTTCATTATTGGTCCGTACTTTTTTCGTGAAAACGGTCGGACCGTCACTGTCAACACAGATCGTTACCTACAGATGTTGCGTGATTATTTTCTGCCAGAACTGAGAACTGAGAAGACGACGTATCAACCTGAATACTGTATGGTTTCAACAAGATGGGGCGACTTGCCATACATCAAGAGCCACAATGGGTTTTTTAAGGAACACATTCCCTGGACGTCTGATTTCATTGCAAGATGTGGAGTGGCCCCCTCGATCACCGGACCTCTCACCATGTGATTACTTTTTATGGGGCTATCTCAAAGCACGAGTGTACATAAACAAACCACGTACACTCGAAGCCCTAAGTGAGACAATAACCCAAGAGATTCATGCAGTTCCACGTGAAATGCTTCGGAGGAGTATGCAGAACTTCTCACAACGTGTGAGGAGTGTTTCGCCAAAAATGGACGGCAGTTAACTGACGTTATTTTTCGTACCTAATCAATTTTTGTTTTTTTACTCTTAACTGGTTTTGTAATGGCAACATCTAAGGTACACATTCAAAAAATAAAATTTGAGTTTAGGTAAAAAATGAGTGAGTTACAGTTTTTTCAAATCTTCCATACCTCCCTGCCGGACCCGTACATACTCATATCCCTTACTTTAAACTTTTTTTCTTGCGGGATTATTTACGTACATTCCACAATCGTATAATAAATAACAATTACTAGAAATTAGCCGACAAGAGACTAATAACTTACTACTGCTCATATCAAATGACGAAAGGCGAGAATTTCTCTTTGGCATCCTTCCCGCCGTCGAGCCTGGCTTTCCACTGTATCTGAACTCATTATCGGTAACTTTGTTTATCAGGCACGAGCTCGAAGGTACTGTAACCTATTTAATTCACTTGTAAACGTGAAGGCAAAATTAAATATGTAGTCACCAGTTCTCCAATTTCTTCCTCCAGCTTCATAATCTCGTAATCCTTGGCGACGCTTAAAGCAATAATCATTATTTTGGTTTCGATGAACTCGTCTATGCCACTAAAGTAACTGCTGCGAGGAAATATCATTTTCTGGACGGTTCTGAAAAACATGATTTTAGTCTCACGGGCCCAAGTTTGTGTAATCGAAATTTTAATACTTTGGTAGAACTACTGGAGCTGTGAAAGTATCACCAGTGCTAAAATCGGCGACGACTCCATCAAGCAGTATTGCTTCTTCAATCAATTCCGTGATGACAAACATTTTATAGCAACGGATGTTGGGCACGAACGCTTTTTCTAACTTAAACTTAATTTGCTCTAGAGTATAAGATTGATATGAAGGTAACTCGAGTAGTATCGCGGTGGCTAAATTGAGTAAGCTGCATTTCCACATTCTCGCTTCCAATCTAAAATTATTAAAATAATTCTGTTTAAAATTTCATCTCACTGTTAAAAAACTAAAGATAGCGCCACCATACGTTTGATCGTAGTACTGAGATATGGGACCAAAAAATCCTATGGAGTGAACACCCCCTGGTATTTGCCCTTCAGGAAATGTTACTGTGGTTAATTTGTAATAAAGAAACAAAAATAATCTTAAAGGTAGAAACGCCAAAGTGGCGGAATCTATTGCCTGAATGCTGTACTGAACCAAATCGTGGCTTTAACACCGACAAGATTTATGTATATATTTATTGTTCACAAAAGGAATCTTGTCGAGATATTTCTAATGTATGTATACAAAAACAACAAAAACAACAAAAACGGGGGCGTATGTATTTATGTGAGTATTGTAAATCAGATAAAGAACTTACCCTCGTACACAATCCGAATTAATTGACATCGCATTTTTAATGACCTCATGTCTCAAGAGATAAGCTTGACAAGAAGATTCGGCGATGATCGTGCAATTATGGGGCCTCTGAGTGAGTACACTAAGCTCACCAAAACTATTTCCAGCCATTATGTTATCTTCAAATGTTTCTTCAAAATGTAACGTTGGCATGTAATCAACAATTGGAAGAGCTCCCAAAGCTTTTAACTTCTCTAATTGTTTATCGTTTGGTTGATAAGTTATTTTTAGTAAACCTACAACAATAATGATAATACGTTTATTTCCCAACAGATCTGTAAATCTAGTTACAAGGAAAAATCAAACAAAACATCAACATATTAAAAAAAGTCATCACTAGAGAATTTACAAGTGGATTAATGTGGTCATCGAGTTGGATTTGATTCAGTATTACGGGCAGACAATGCAATTGTTGCCCTTATGTTTGAGTTAAGAAATGCTGAATGAAACAATCTTTTGGGGCGCGCGTTTCCAAACGTATTTACTTACAGGTAGTGATGAGATAAACGGTTATTTTTCAATAGCAGTTACAGTTACTAAAATAACTTGTTATTTAAACGGTTATTTAGTAACCGTTATTTATTGTAACCTCTGAAAACAGTTTGTAACAAAGTGAATTTCAGATTGTAATCAATTTTTTTTCTGATTCTAAATTATTCCTTTTTATATATTTTTAGACCTTAAAAAATATTTTATAGAGACCCTCTGTCTCCTTTTTTGTAATTTTTGATTTTAACCCCTAACTTTTTACCACCCCCTTCTTTCAAAAATGGTTAATTTCGACAAATGAAGGCCGATCGCTTTGATTTTTTCAACAAAGATTCTCTTCCCCTTCCTGCGCATTCCCACCAAATTTGACCGCCGTACGTTGACCGGTTTCGGAGTAATTGAGAGTACCGTGACGGAACGTTAAAATCACCCCCGGGGGGTGGAGGCAAATTTTTTGGAAATTTTTCCGGAACAATCCGATGCATCTCTGAGAGCTCTATCGATCCCTCCCGGTGCCGCCCCTCTGACTCTACCCCACCGCCCCTGGGAAATAAAAAAAACAAAAAAAAGAAAGTGTTAAAACTTAAAAATGTACAATCCGATTTTAACCAATTTTTTTTCAGATACTCCCCTCAATGAGCGGAACATCCCTGCCAATTTTAACAAAAATCGTTAGAGCCGTTTTGGAGCAACAGCGTCATATTTGAAATTTCAGGGGTTCGCCGAAACGCCGCCACTGACTTTATTTTTGCTCTTGAAGGATCCGTCGGAAGCGGGATCACTTCACAAAGCATCCGCCCACATTATTTAAGTCTACTCACTTTTTGATTTGTTGCTCCCTGATATGATTTTTTAAAAAAGTGACCATAAATTTTTTCCAAAGATTCCGCCCTCTCTGAGGTTTCTTTCGCGGACGTATTTTTTTCTATTTAAATCCAAGAGCTCAAACTTCTAAGATGAGAAGAGGGTAACGTGCTTTGATTTGTTATTTTTTTCAAAAATTTCCAGAGCCGTCATTTGGCCCAGTTCCCGGGTTCGTTTTGCTTCCATCGAGGACGTATTTTTTTCTATTTAAATCGAAGAGTTGAAACTTTTAAAATGGGTAGGGGGTCGAACGAGCCTTGGGCTGTAATTTTTTCAACATTTTCAAAACACCCCTACAGAACCGGGGCGAATTTTTAAACGACGAAAAAACCCGACGGAGGAGAAATTTTTTGGCGGCCGAGCGGGGGCAATTTTTTTTTAGACTCTTTGATTTTTTCAACAGTCACCCTTCTCCCCCTCCGACGCATCGCCAACAAGTTTCACCGGCGCACGTAGACCGGTTTCGGAGTAATTTGACGAGACTTAAAAATCACCCCCTAGGGGCGGAGGCAAATTTTTTGGAAATTTTTCCTACACTGATTTTTCCGATGCACCCGTGAAAGAAAAACCGAAAACATTGAAAACAAATCACGTGTCAAAACTCGGAAACGTATGATCCGATTTCAATAAAAAAATTTCCAGGTATTCCCCTCGGCAAACAGAACATCCCTGGCAATTTTAACTAAAATCGTTATAGCCGTTTTGGAGCCGCGGCCTTATATTTGAAATTTCAGGCGTGCGCCAAAACGCCGCCACTGACTTTATTTTTGCTCTTGAAGGATCCACCGGTGGCGCGATCTCATTACAAAGCATCCGCCTACATTATTTATATCCAAAAACTTTTTGATTTGTTGTCCCCTTAACGAGATATGATTTTTCAAAAAGCGACCAAAATTTTTTTTCAAGTTTCCACCCTCTTTTTTGGGGTGGTATTTTTTTCTCAACTCAAATTTCAAATTTTTTAATAACTATCAAAACCAAATCGAAAACATATAAAAAATTCTTACATAAAGTGCGTATTTTTTAAAGTATTGATTTTCACCAATTTTCACTGCCCAGAACGATTAAAAATCATGTTTTATTTTGTTAACCCTCTTCCGTACTGCCGATGGAGATGACCTGTTTAGGCAACATGGCAGCTATTAAGAGGTATGTATTGAGCAAATTTTATCGTCCCAATAATCCTCCCTGAGGCCTTCAGGGCCTTCTTTCAAAATTATAGAAACAAATTCGTAAAGCCTTCCCTGCATATCCTGGATGATTTGAAACCACTTTGTCGTCTTCGCTGAAGACAGCTCTATAACATTTATTCTTCGATTTTTTTTTTCTAATCGTTCGCGAGTTATGAATTTTTTTATGTTTTAGGGCACCATTTTTTTCATTTTTCGGAAATTTGAGTGAAAATCGCATGACATGGATTCGGCTGAAATTTTCACCAAAGATACTTCTTACCGGAAGGGTTGAAAAGTGACAACTATTTTGTCTCTGGGGGCCCCCGTTCCGGGGCCCCGGCCTTCAAAGTGAGCGATTCAAGATTATTTTTCGGGAATCTTTATGCTTTCAGTTTTGACTTTAAAGAGTTTGTCGAAGCTCCATTATATTCACAAAGCATTCCCCTATAATATTTATATTTGAACATTTTGATTTGTTGCTCCCTTAGGAAGAAATTATTTTTTTTTTAATTTGACCAAAATAATTACACAAATTTTGATGTTTATTTCAAGGACCTATTTTTTGCATATAAAGAGGAACAGTTGAAATGATTAAGGTCAGTAGAGGGTGCGACTTGCTTTCATCAATAATTTTTTCAAATTTTTGGGAACAATCGAAATCAAAATTTTCAATCATCAAATTTTGAAACCTCGAAAACGGGACTGTAAAGTGTATACATTTCTCAGACGCTCACCAAATCATTTTCAAATGATCAAAATTAATGAAAGAAAGTAAGCCTTTTACTGTAAACGTCCGAGTGCTTTCTAAACAGCAAATTAAGAAATACATTGATAGTGCGTCACGTTTAACTGACTATGAGAGAGAAAGTGAGGTTAGCAATGCATGTTGAGTTCTTGCATGTGAATATAACATAAAAGCGGAGCCCGGACGTCATCAGTAACTCTTAATTTTTTAAGGGCCACGCACGGACGACGGCGCAGCGTAGCGAAGCCGTCGTTCGTCACCAGTTGCTTTGGTGAATTTTAATAGGCTACGCACGGACGACGGCGCAGTGCAGCGGAGCCGTCGTTCGTCATTAGTTACCTTGGTTAATTTTAATGGGATACGCACAGACGACGGCGCAACGCAGCGGATAATATTTTCCATCAGAAAATGTTTAATTTGAAGAAAAGTTTACATAACTTAAAATATTATTTTTTATAAATACCTGAAACTACAATAAAAATTCCATCAGAAAACGTTCCTTCCTTACAAACTACATCGTGCTGTTTCCAATGCACCGACTCCACGCGTGAAAACAAATACGCGATGACATTCTTATCATGGGCCATCCAACACACTTCGTTGAATATCACTTTTGGTGGGCTAGACTCAACGAATCCCATGGCTCCAAGAATTTTTTGTTTTTCGAATAACGCCTTGTAGATGAAGGCGTGTTCCGTAGTATCTAATAAACCTAAAAATGCGAATAAATTTAATAGGATCTGGGCGCTATGGCGAGGTTCTGGTTTAAAAGTAAAGAAACTCGAAATAAATTATTGCCAACAATGTTGCCTTATAAAACAATCTATAAATCTTATGAGACGATAACAACCTAAGTCTAAGCCACTGTTTCTCAACCTTTTTGGATCAAACGCCCACATTGTTAGGGTCCGCTTCTTAATTCGCCCCCTTTCATTTCCAACGGTTTAAATGGTAAATCGGTAAAATAAAGTAGGTTAAGTTTGGTTTGGTGTTGGTAAGACATAAACCAAAAAGAGATTGAAATGAACAAAAGTAAAATAACAATTGTTTTAACTATACAAAAAAAATATGATTTCATCATCATGTAACATTCTTCGAATTGATGGTATAATCGAAGTTTTTTTCAATATATTGAAAAAATACAATGCAGGAGGGCTGGCGGACTTAGTCGATGGCCATTTCCAACATACCGGGTGACCCACGGATTTGTAAAAGCCCCATAACTTATTTGCTATTTGAGATATCGACTTCTAGTTTTCTTGAAATGGTTCCCACACTTATTCTACATATTTTAAAAATATGTATGTTTTTGTACAGGGTGTCCCAATATACATAACAGAGTTATGTTTTTTTAAATAGAACACCCTATATTTTATACTTTATTTTCAGCCCTCTTGAGAAGCTGATAAAAATAGTATAAGATAGTATGGGTCTATTATGGACGGTTGGTTAGTTATGGGCAAATTTGTGGCAAAAACAAGGACACATTGAAAATATTGCAGAAGCGCTCCTAGCAAAGCTAACGTCATTTTTTATACACTAAAGAATTTTCTACATCATGAAGAATAATACAAATCGGCTTTGGTTCTCTTTTGTTCATACTGATATACAGGGTGTTAACATACGCAAAATATTGGATAACTATTTTGTTCAAATGAAACACCCTATGTATCTTGCCACCAATGCATGGATTTTTTAATAAGCTTTCCAATGATGTACAATTTGTATAATGAAATATTAAGGATTCTTGAGATATATCCATAAAAACATTTTTCTTTTGTCATCTCCTGCTCATTTTTGGATTTTCAGCCAAAACTATCCATTTTCTGAAAAAATAATAAGAGACCAAAGTTGTAGAGCGGAAAATTTTCGATCGACATAGGTCTTTCGACTTTTCCAATAATGCGTGTATTGCCCGTCAGAGTGCGCAAAATCGTGACCGTATATGCATTTTAGCGTTTTTCTTCAATTTTTTGTTAATTAATTGCACTATACTTTATTTTCCACGTCCTTTAGCAGAAAAACGGGTAATTATAGAATTATTCAAATGACCTACATCGATTGAAAAAATTCCGCTCTACAACTCTTAAAAGAAATAATTTTTGCCCAAAATGCATAGTTTTCGGTAATAATACAAAAAACCATTGAAAAACGCAAAAATTGATACATTCATTTTCAATTTTAATTTTTAGGGAAAACTATGCATTTTTGGCAAAAATTGCTTCAATTAAGAGTTGTAGAGCGAAACATTTTCAATCGAAATGGGCCATTTTAATTTCCCTATAATTTCCCGTTTTTCCGCTAGAGGGTGCGGAAAATAAAGTATAGTGCAATTTATTAATAAAAAAATTGAAAAAAAAACGCTAAAATGCATATACTGTCACGATTTTGCGCGCTCTGGCGGGCAATGCACGCATTATCTTAAAAGTTGAAAGACCCACATCGATCGGAAATTGTTCGCTCCACAACTTTGGTCTCTTATAATTTTTCCTTAAAATGCATAGTTTTGGCAGAAAATCCAAAAATCAGCGGTAGGTGGCAAAAGAAATATGTTTTTATTGATAAATCTCAAGAATTCTTAATATTTTGTTATACAAACTGTATATCATTGGAAAGCTTATTAAAAATGCCATAGATTGGTGGCAACTTATATAGGGTGTTCCATTTGAAAAAAAATAGTTATTCTTTGTTTTGCGTATGTTGACACCCTGTATATCACTATGAATAAAAGAGAACCAAAGCCGATGTGTATTATTCTTTATGATGTGGGAAATTTTCTAGTGTATAAATAATGATGCTATCTTTACTAGGAACGCTTCTGCAATGTGTTCAATGTGTACATGTTTTTGCCACAAATTTGCCCATAACTAACCAACCGTCCATAATAGACCCATTCTATCTTATACTATTTTTATCAGCTTCTCAAGGGGGTTGAAAATAAAGTATAAAATATAGGGTGTTCCATTTAAATAAACATAACTTTGTTCTGTTATGTATATTGGGACACCCTGTACAAAAACATACATATTTTTAAAATATGTAGAATAAGTGTGGGTACCAGTTCAAGAAAACTAGAAGTCCATATCTCAAATAGCAAACAAGTTATGGGGCTTTTACAGATCCCTGGGTCACCCGGTATTTATGTTTTGTAGGTATGTTGTAATAACGTTCAATGGAGGTACCACTTCTGGTGTACGAAATTTTAAATTTTACCAAAAACGTTTAAGGTATCATCCCTAGTCAGGAAGTCGAAAAATAGATGATTTTTGGCATTCTTTTTTTGTATAAAATATAAAACTTGTTTAAAATTCAGTTGATCTATGTGGTAGCACGTATTATGAATGTAATATAACTTTAATAAGAAAACATATTAGGAATCATAAAAGATATGGTCATTCTACCGAAGGCTGTTGATAAAGACAGATTTCGCGGTACCACTGCTACTCGGATTAGGATTATCAGAAATCAAAAACCAAAGAAAATTTCTCTAATATATTAAAGCAACTGATGCTTGAACGAACAGTTTGTCGATAAATTGACAAAATGGCGGACATTCAAAGTTAAAATTTTGATTTTTCATGAAAATATGGCCCGTTTTTCGCGAAAAAATGGACTTAACGTCCAAAAAAAGATTCCTTCGTGAATTCACTGACCTATTATATCTTAAAAAACCTGGCAAGTTTGAAAAAAAACGGTGCAGTAGTTTTCGAGATATCGTGGTCACCGTTTTAAAAATGCGGTTTTGAGAACAACACGTTTAAAGTTTCAATACTTTGTTTGATTATGCGAACGAAGCGTACTTTTAACGCATGTAACTTCCTCAATTTTATTAATCGGACTAATTCCAAAATTACCGAAAATGTCAAAACCCAAAAATCGATTTTTTTTTAATTTCTGACCAGGCGTGACCCTTAAGTTCTTCGGATTGTCGAATAAGGATTATGTTCAAAGTTTCATTTGGAGATATTTTTTGGTTTTTGAGAAGCCAGAGCTTCGATTGTTTGCAAACATCCCCATTTTCAAGGTTTTCGACAAGGAAATTATATACGTGCGCAGGTAAGTCCGGCAACGGGTCAATCTTTCACCGGGGATGGATTTTCAAAAAAAAAGTTACTTGATTACGAGTTACGAATGCTTTGGGTACTAAACCATCTCTCACCCCCTCACGAGGGGTGGGGGTGACTTTAAAATTTTATATAGCAACCCCCATTTTTCTCAACGGATTCAGATTTTTGAGGACAAAATATCAATCTTTTGTCTGAAATTTTTTCTTATCCGAAACCTCCCCTCATTCAAAAATCAGTTTTCTGACCTTTTATTAACGTTTTCATGCCTTGATGACGATCTAAACTTTTTCTGAGAACAAGTTTGAGACAAATCATGGTGAGTTATTAGTTTGAAGTCGTTTGTACGTTTTAATGCTGATTTTTCTTTCTCTTTGAATTACTTTTGTTCATAACGTAATAAAATTAAATTGAATACCGCATTCATATTATTAAAAATGTTGTTTGTCACTGCTCGGAAAATGGTAAAAATGACAGTCATTTTTACTTTTGGTTATTTACAACTGTAAATAAACATTAACCTGTTCAAATATTTTTGTTTGAATACATGCAAACTAATAAATTTATACTGAAAATTTGTAATAAACAAATTGGGAATAACCTTAGTAGTAGTTGTTTCAATAAGTTATTTGTTTATAGTCTTAGTAAGACTTAATTTTTGCTTGCAGATTAACGAACAGGTTGAATATTCATATATTCAGGCTACATTTCGTTTTATTGTATTTGAAAATTTGTAAGATTTTTTTACGATCGAAAAATCTTTGATTATTTATCTCGATAACGGTAAAAATTCGGACATATATTTATTTAAACTTTTCTGTTCAGAATAACATTATCTTTTTCCTGTTTTCATTTGGCACACTGTTTAATAAAAGTTTAAATTTAATGTTTCATTTAAACATTTCTATAAGTTTTTGATACACACCAGATAGACATTTTTCAAAAATGGTCGCAATCGTGACGAGGGACAAATGGATATTTCCGTTGAAATTAGTCCGAGTCAAGAAACGTTGAACATCTAAGATATTCACCTGTAACTTTTAACTCTGATAAAACGCCACGCATCGCGTTTAAAGTGGTCCTTATCGCTTGTTTAGTCTTCACAGTTATCGCTATCCACGGCATTTCCTTCTGCACCATATCCAGAAGTTTAAGCAGTGATGCTTTTTCAGTTAACAGCTGTTTTATATAAATATCTCTAATTATTTTTGTCTCCAATAGTTGCGTCATCGTGTCCAATACTTCGTCACAGCAGTACACCAAAGCCTAAAGAAAATAAAAATTTATATGTTACGATTAAAATTACCGAAGATCGTTACAAGACGTAAATATCTGTTCAGTTTTAAACAACAACAAAAAAAGAACAGAAATCTCTTGTATTCGTTTGTCTCTTTTTAATGAAATTGTATGAATAATAACCACTGTTCATCTTTCCATTTCTCGAAATAAATTATTGCCATTTTGTTTGCAGTGCGGGGATATTAATTATTTTCTGGTATGTCAAAAATATGTTACCTACGAGTCTATTTGGAAGTTTTGGAAGAGATTCCGCAAGCGATAATATTTTAAGAATTTTAGAAATCGCAAGATGCAAATTTCGTATCTCTTAATTCATGTTTAGAGCGTCGCCATTTTGTTTGCAGTACGAGGATGTTAATTATTTTCTGGTATGTCAAAAATATGTTACCTACGAGTCTATTTGGAAGTTTTGGAAGAGATTCCGCAAGCGATAATATTTTAAGAATTTTAGAAATCGCAAGATGCAAATTTCGTATCTCTTAATTCATGTTTAGAGCGTCGCCATTTTGTTTGCAGTACGAGGATGTTAATTATTTTCTGGTATGTCAAAAATATGTTACCTACGAGTCTATTTGGAAGTTTTGGAAGGGATTCCGCAAGTGATAATATTTTTAGAATTTTAGAAATCGCAAGATGCAAATTTCGTTTCTCTTAATTCATGTTTAGAGCGTCGCCATTTTGTTTGCAGTACGAGGATGTTAGTTATTTTCTGGTATGTCAAAAATATGTTACCTACGAGTCAGTTTGGAAGTTTTGGAAGGGATTCCGCAAGTGATAATATTTTTAGAATTTTAGTAATCGCGAGTTGCAAATTTCGTTTCTCTTAATTCATGTTTAGAGCATCGCCATTTTGTTTGCAGTACGGGAATATTAATTGTTTTCTGGTATGTCCAAAATATGTTACCCACGAGTCTATTTGGAAGTTTTGGAAGGGATTCCGCAAGTGATAATATTTTTAGAATTTTAGTAATCGCGAGTTGCAAATTTCGTTTCTCTTAATTCATGTTTAGAGCATCGCCATTTTGTTTGCAGTGCGGGAATATTAATTGTTTTCAGGTATGTCCAAAATATGTTACCCACGAGTCTATTTGGAAGTTTTGGAAGGGATTCCGCAAGTGATAATATTTTTAGAATTTTAGAAATCGCAAGATGCAAATTTCGTTTCTCTTAATTCATGTTTAGAGCGTCGCCATTTTGTTTGCAGTACGAGGATGTCAATTATTTTCTGGTATGTCAAAAATATGTTACCTACGAGTCTATTTGGAAGTTTTGGAAGGGATTCCGCAAGTGATAATATTTTTAGAATTTTAGTAATCGCGAGTTGCAAATTTCGTTTCTCTTAATTCATGTTTAGAGCGTCGTCATTTTGTTTGCAGTACGAGGATGTTAATTATTTTTTGGTATGTCAAAAATATGTTATCTATGAGTCTATTTGGAAGTTTTGGAAGGGATTCCGCAAGTGATAATATTTTTAGAATTTTAGAAATCGCAAGATGCAAATTTCGTTTCTCTTAATTCATGTTTAGAGCGTCGCCATTTTGTTTGCAGAACGACGATGTTAATTATTTTCTGGTATGTCAAAAATATGTTACCTACGAGTCTATTTGGAAGTTTTGGAAGGGATTCCGCAAGTGATAATATTTTTAGAAATTTAGTAATCGCGAGTTGCAAATTTCGTTTCTCTTAATTCATGTTTAGAGCGTCGCCATTTTGTTTGCAGTACGAGGATGTTAATTATTTTCTGGAATGTCAAAAATATATTACCTACGAGTCTGTTTGGAAGTTTTGGAAGGGATTCCGCAAGTAATAATATTTTTAGAATTTTAGAAATCGCAAGATGCAAATTTCGTTTCTCTTAATTCATGTTTAGAGCGTCGCCATTTTGTTTGCAGTACGAGGATGTTAATTATTTTCTGGTATGTCAAAACTATGTTACCTACGAGTCTGTTTGGAAGTTTTGGAAGGGATTCCGCAAGTGATAATATTTTTAGAATTTTAGTAATCGCGAGTTGCAAATTTCGTTTCTCTTAATTCATGTTTAGAGCGTCGCCACTTTGTTTGCAGTACGAGGATGTTAATTATTTTCTGGTATGTCAAAAATATGTTACCTACGAGTCTGTTTGGAAGTTTTGGAAGGGATTCCGCAAGTGATAATATTTTTAGAATTTTAGTAATCGCGAGTTGCAAATTTCGTTTCTCTTAATTCATGTTTAGAGCGTCGCCTCTTTGTTTGCAGTGCGGGGATGTTAATTATTTTCTGGTATGTCAAAAATATGTTACCTACGAGTCTGTTTGGAAGTTTTGGAAGGGATTCCGCAAGTGATAATATTTTTAGAATTTTAGTAAACGCGAGTTGCAAATTTCGTCAGGTCGTAGAAATGGAAACACTTATTACGTTCTTTCAAAAGTTTTGTCCGTTTTAATGTCATGTGTTTTTGTAGCTTCATATCTCAATAAATATGTATTCCACTGTGTCGTGGTATATACTGATCGATAGAGAATTTTGTACTCTATACATCGATGCTGTTCATTTTTTTCCAAATTTTAATTTGTTGTCTCTTTTCAGCTTATGTCGATAAGCGATTTTCCAATTTTTCTCTACGAATTCAAATTGAACCAAAGCGCTGCCTAAACAGCCTGAAAAAATTAACCAAGCATTTGGCAATGATAGTGTTAATCAACGCGCTATTCGACGTTGGTGCGAAATTTCGTTTCGGAGATTTTAGCCTCGAAGATGTAATCCAGGACGAGGATTTGATGAGGACCCTGGTGGAGACTGACCAATCACAAACGGTGCGTGGGATACCGGAGGAACTGGGCGTCAGCTCCCATGCAGTTTTTGATGGTATTGAAAAGGTCAAGAAGCTCGAAAAGTGGGTGCCCCACGATTTAAGCGATCGACAGAAATTGTCACGTTTCGAGGTCTGTTCTTCTTTGCTTTTGCCCAACCAAAACGATCCTTTTAGGATCGAATCGTCACGTGTGATGAAAAGTGGATTCTCTACGACAACAGGAGACGTTCATGACAGTGGTTGGACACCGATGAGCCACCCAGGCTCATTTACAATTAACATCGTGCGCTTTGGTTGGACCACCCTTTAATATTCATCTAGATCTTAGAAAATTATATCAGTTATGTAAAATGTTAAAATTGAATTGTACGTAAGAAAATATTAACCGTGCCCAAATCGTAGCCGAAACAAACTCTTAAGTCCGCTTTGTAATCCATCAGCCTTAGAAGGTATCCATAAAAGGGCTGCAGCAACTGGAATATCTTTAATAAACGCAACAGTGCTACAGCCTTCAACGTTATAAACTTTACACTTGTTCTTGAAAATACTGTATAAGTTAGTATCATATCCACTAGAGTAAAAATCCACAATGCCAAATCAAACACATTCCAAAATTGTCTAAAACACACATAAAAGAGTTATGTAAAAAAAACAAAATCAACTTACCTACCGAAGATAAATCTTAAATCCATCTGCAATCTCTTCTCTAGTGCATGCCATTATCTTAACATATAAGTCCAACGTGAAAATTATCAGTACGACCCAACACACCCTGATAAGTACTTCGGCATGTTCAAAAATACAGTGGGATATAAATGTTGCTGTATTTCCAATTACAAAGACAAAGAGTACGTAATCATAGGCAATATGCATTGATAAGTAGTAGCAAAATCGATTTAACGGGACGTCTGGCGGTTTAACGATTTTTACTTTGTTTAATTTAACAAGGACTCGTTGTAGGAAACGTTCCTGTAATGAAAAGATTTCATTGTACAATCCCGTTCATAAAGAGAGGAACAATCCAATAGGTTTTGCATAAATATCGTTCTTTTTTTGTTCACTATACGTCTTTTTATATCTTAGGGCGCTTTAGTAAGTAAGTAATTTTATTCGTGTTAGCACGAAAGTGCCGAATTTTACTACCGACCATGCCCAAAGTGCCCAACGACGCCAAGCGACGTCGTATCGTTCGTAAACAAAGCGTCGGAACCGAATGCTAATCGGCACTTTGGTTATTTGGCAGAATGTCTTCGCACGCACCTACGTGTAAGGCCCAAAATGCCGAATGTACATCCTCACGTTCCTAATGTGCGAAAATAATTTTTGATAATACAAGTTTAGCAATGGAAGGAAGATAGTTTTGTTTTAAACGTTTTTAAACGTATTATAACATAAATATTCGGCATTTTGGGCCTGACTCGTAGGTTCGTGCGACCAAAGTGTCGAATCGGCGTGCATTCGGCAGTTTGGGCCTTACTGAGTGGTCGACGCGAGGACAAAGTACCGAATATCCAGACTGCCAATTCGCATTCAGCTCCGACGCTTTGTTTACGAACGATGCGACGTCGCTTGGCGTCGTTCGGCACTTTGGGCATGGTGGGTACTAAGAAATTCGGCACTTTGGGCAAAATATCAATTCTTCACTTTGGGCATTTGGCACTTTGTCCAGGACCCCGCCTTACATCTTAAAAATATCACTGAATTAAAATGTTAAATCCTTCAAACTTTCTATTCTACACACGTTTGATTAAATTCTCGCTGAACTCTTTGTGAAACATAATGAATATTAATAATTTTAAACACGTCACTTTTAAGTTCCGTCATGTTTCGAAAATCAAGTTGACGATTAGGTTGAGTTGTTAAATAGTTTATTTCGAAGTAGTTAAGTTAATAAATAGTTCAGCTTGTAAAAGTCATGGGTGGAACATCCTCTTGTTTATAAAAGATATTATTAAATTCAAAGTATTTTGGTTCAAAGAGGTGTTCAACTGTTCCTCCTCGCTTGTCTACAGATCATATCGATTCGTGCCAGCTGCATAACTTCTGAGGTGCTTGAGAAACCAGCTTTGGTATATGTTCGTGTAGTCCAGAATTCGGTGGTGTCCAGATACTTTCGAAGATTTTATTTATATCCAGAAACAAGAGATCCTGGAGTTTGAGCGATGGCAATCCTGCGGGTATGTCTAGCAACATACCTCTTTGGATTGGGAGGTCCCACCTAACCTAGGTAACCCAGTGTGGATCATCGGCTTGACATGCATCCTCGTGATGCAAGCCATGGAGTGAGCCGTTTCGGACCGGAACGCACTCTTAATTTGAGTGTTAGTCTGGTTTGGGCGACTATATTCTCCCAGTATCTCTTGACGTTCTGGATCTGGATCTAGATTGCTCCGATGGGAGGACAGAGAGGTACTACGCTGCACGTAGGCCTCAATGGGCCCTTTGTACGTCCTCCCATCTGAGCCCTTACTGCCAACCCACGCCATTGGCGAACGCCAGGACTGCACCAAGAGGGACTCTGTGGATGTCTGCTGTTTGTAGACATCCCTCTCCCATTATGGATTGTCTTATTGAGGAGATAGCCATACACTCCAGGAGTACGTGTTCAGCAGTCTGCTCTTCAGCTTCACACCCTCTACAGATGGGACTTGGGCAGAGGCCCGTTCTGTTTCGTAGGTTCCCTCTGGACAGTTGCATGCAGTATCTGGCAGTTTTGGGGTGCATCGAAACAAAGTCTTTCGCCACCCTGCAGCCAGGCTTGTCGTTCCATCGGTCTTGGTGATGTTTAGTCGATGTATCTTTTAGTAAGGATATTATGTCTGACAGAGAGGGTGGCAGTCTAGGTATTGGCCCGCAAGTGGAGCATCTGGAAGCCTTAGTTTATCTACGCGTCTTAACAAATGCGTTATTATCTTAATTTGCATTTTATGAGCTAATCATTGCTCCATTTCAATATAAACATAAAGTCCGCATTATTGAAATTTACAAACGAGATAATTTTCGAAGAAATACAGCTGCCTGTAACAATACAATGACGGAATAAGCCTCCACCGCTGTGCATCTTCCCATAGACGACATCGTTAGACCGTTTTCGCAGAACAATTTCTGAAATGTGCAGCTGGACCACACAATGGACTGTTGATCCGCCTCCCGCTGCCTGCGTACGTGACGAAATCGGTTCGAACTAAAATTGTTCTCGGAAGGGCAATGTACCACCACCACCATCCGCAACCCGGAGAAGAGTAGGGCGTGGACCCAGTAAAAGGCCAAGGAGCGCTCTCATGAGACTAGGTTCAGAATTCAATTGACACCACACAGAGATTGAGTGCAACATTCGACTTTGTCTACGTCACAACACAACAATCGACCCAGCCGCTGATCCAAGACGCCGCCGATCCACCGCCGCCGATTCCGCCATGGCTGCCGTCGCCACCGCCGCTGCCGTCGCCACCATCGCCACCAAGCTACTCATCTATCCGCTAACTCATCGGATATCCCGATGCTTTACGTCGTGAACATTTAGTAAAGTGTTGGTAACTATTTTACTTTTTTGTGACTTTTATTTTCGACTGTTGGTGTATGTATATTAGGGTGGTTCTTAACAATTTTTTCGTCTCAGAAATGCCCTCCCATGGTCAGTGTTCTAATTGGTGAAAAAATATGACGGATAACGTGACCCGATGGTTCCCTTATCAAAAACCCACTTCTAGAGCCCAAAAACCGTTTTTCAGCTTAAAAATGAAGAATCAGTCAAAACTTAATGAGGGACGGTAAAAATCACCAATTTTACCATCAGGAGCATATAAATATTGACAATAAATGCTCTTCATTATCGGGTGTACAAAGCCACATAATCGTGTCAGGCGATTCCAGCCTTCCCTAGGCACCTTAAACAAAATGTTGAACATTTCTCTAAAGTATTCGAAACAAGAAATTTTTCATGTGAGATTTTATCACTTAATGATTACAAAAAAGAGTCATGAAGATTTTACTAACCATGGAGTCAGATAGACATCAAGTATTGACGATCCACTTTTATGAAACTTTAAAATACTTCAGCGGGAAAATTTAAATTGCTTAGCAAAATACGAAATAAGAGAAGTTTTATGACTTTCATCATTATAGATAGCGCAGAAGTTCGAGGATGTAATTTGGTCGATGAATATAAGATTGAAATGGAAAAATTTCAATTCTATGAAATGTTTAAAATTTAAAAATGGAAGAATTTTGAGACGAATAATGGCAGCATTGAGAAAAAACTTTTATTAGAAAGAAATTGAGAAGAATATTTTTTTAATGCTTCGTAAATGAAGAATGTGATATTTTTAATATTCTAATCTGCCCAATCCAAAGATTCTCAAAAGAACAACAAATTATTGTATTCACTACAACATCAGTTCAGCGAACATGCCTATTTTGTTCTTTGCTTTCCGAGAGGGTATAATTTGTAATGCATTTAAATTACATTATTTTCGTTTCTAAATGTTATGATTGAAATTTGTATTTTTCTAAAGCCTGAAATTTTAATTTGCAAGGTAAATACTTAAATCCCAGTATATCTGATAATAAAGAGCATTTTTGTCAATTTTCCGGATGGTAAAACTGATGATTTTTACCGTCCCTCATTAAGTTATGACTTCATTTTTAAGCTGAAAAACGGTTTTTGAACTCTAGAAGTGGGTTTTTGACAAGGGAACCATCGGGTAATGTTATCCGTCATATTTTTTCATCAATTAGAACACTTTCTGACCATGGGAGGGCATTTCTGAGACGAAAAAATTGTTAAGAACCACCCTAATGTATATATCTTTTAACATTTTTCTGTAAACTTTCCGTGTGTAAATAACAGCGATTGTTATCGCGCCAATAAGACTTTTTCTACCTGCGCCCCATCCTTGTGTGTTTCTTGTGCTGTTCTTCATAGCTAAACCGACTCCAAGAGTTAGCTGAAGGTCATCGAGAGCGGTTCTTCACCACCGCGCTGCAAGCCCCTTTGACAAGTGTTGCCCAACTTGAGGCCGAGTCCAAGCCCACGACCTGAGGATGAGAGCTACAACGACCCAGCGATGCAGAGGATCACACCAGGATCGACCCCGTGATGTCAGACCCCAACGGGGTCACTCTGTTCACCACACCTGAACGGGGCCGAGTAACGTGCTCACGATGAGCAGCAGACGGAGAAACCGGAGCAGGAACAAGGACTACTATCAGTTCTTGTACGATGGCTACGACAGCATTTACCAGGCCAGAACAGAATACCGTGCTCACATCACCCCGGACTGCACAACTCCAGCCACACCTCCATCCAAGAAGCCCAGCCACACCACCCATACCAGCGATGACGGATATAACAGGCTGTACGTCGGCAGTACCAACATTCCGACGGTAACCAGGGTCAGCACCAGGACTGCGCCCGGTCCTAGTGCAGTCAGGATGGAGACGGCAACAGACGCCACAGGAAAAGGTAGCTGGGAACGCCTGATTCCCATGTCCATGGCAAAACCAGCGTGTGCCTTAGCAACCGTAACGACATCAACCACACCACCTGTGCGATCGCCTTCCAGATGCCAAGAATCACCACAGGAAAGGACTAATGGGACGTAGTGCCAAGGGCAGTGGAACGCCTTTTGGTTGCAGTGGCAACAGTAGCCGTCGCCCCACCACCGACTTCTCTATTGGTCGTTGAGAAGACCACACCGAGGACTCTCCGGTCTGTCCAGGTGACCCTGCTTCCACCACCAAGGTAAACACCGAGGCCGAGTGGGTACGATTGACTACGTGGCCACACAGCAACCAACTGCCATCTTAAGACTTATGCGAGCTCCGATTCCTCCTCTGGACAACCGCAGCTGCCCAGATGTGTGTTCAGGCAAACAGAGACGTACCGAGGCCGCACAATCAGAGGCGTGGATTTCTACAATATACCTCTGCCCGCAGACGACGCCTGAGGAACACGCGCTCTCCGGCCCACCTGCAACCACCAATCGTCTTAAGGCGCAGCAACATACGCTCAAGACGCTACAGCTGATGCTTCAGACGCCACAAGCAGCGACTGCCCCGCCTACGGAAGTAAGTGAGTTTATGAACGCTCTAGTGTGCCATGAACAACTCGAACAATCCACGTACGCCTGACGACACGCAGGCATAATCTAGGAAAATGTCGTGACGCCGTCCCCGACAAGCTGTGTCTACTTGGAAAAGGTTTCAAATCATCAAGGCGCCCAGAAAACCACCTACAACCACCCGCCTGCATGCGGTAACACATACAGCGGCGCCCAGACCGATTGACGACATCAACATCTTCTACCTACGATCCACCGCCTACGATCGGCCTCGTTTTGGTGTGAATATTACCTTTGTTTTCCTCCGTGCGTGGGGTGTGTAACTCTATGCAATGCATGCTCTTTACACGCCCACGAGGGTGTTTAGGATTACAACCTTGCCCCATTGTACAAGAGCAGGATATATCCCAACCAACCTTGGGGATTTGTATGGCCTATTGCCCATGCTACCCTCTCGGTTTCAGGGGATTTTGTGTATGTACCGTCCTCCTGTTTTAGGCTGATTAGTCTTGGTAATGGATTTTTGGAGAAGACTTGTTTTTGCAGAAAAGCCTCCAGATCTCCCTCTTTCTTTTCCTTACCAACTTTTTGTAATCACGTTGGACTTCTTTGTACTTGTTCCATTCGGAGATATTTATATTTATATGTTCATGCAAACGTTGCGGCAGTTTATGTCTGCGCGTACCATTTAGGATCCGAGGAAAGTGAGGGAACGGGAGAATGAATAATAAAATTGTTATGGATATCTCAACCAAAACCAAAGAGGCGCCCACCTCCCAAAAAATTGGCAATTCGTCAAAAGGTGAAAAGACGGCGGTAAGAGTAACCCGGTTTTTGGTCATCAAAAAATTGAATGGTGATAATTTTGATAAAACCAACCTATTTGTCCTTCATAAAGTTTTGTATGGGTTAATTAAAGATGCAATTTCTGTACGTAAAGTCAAGGATGGATTATTAGTAAAAGCCAAAACTGATAAACACAAGTAGAAAGAGTAATTAAAGTTCAGCTATTTCGTGAAGATGCACAGAACACTTAATTGTAATAAGGGTGTAATATACCATTGGGATCTACTTAATTCTCGATGGACTTAACAACGCAGGAGTGACAGAGGTGCGTTAAATTAATAGAAATGTAAATGGAGAATTAGACATTTAACTCCCCTGGGATGCCGAAGAACGTAAAAGCTACTTTTTACAAAATATCGAAGTCTTTATTCCAAGAAAAATTACATGTTTTAGATGTCAAAGGTTCGGACATACGAGCCTGAGATGTACGCAGAAAGCAAAGTTTTCCTGCGGATGATGGCACCTCTTTTAAAAATCGACCGACCTGTGTGAATTGTTCAGGAGGTCACTCAATTAGATTGAGGGATTGTCCTGAATACAAATTAGAATCGGCGATGCATGAACTAAAAACGAACGAGAAGATATTGTACATCGAAGCAAAAAACCGTTAAGCCACACCTAAAACTCCTGTTCAGGGTCGATTGTTTGCTAACGCTACAGTAAATCCCAGTTATAAGACTAACGAGCTAGTTGCTACGCTGACTCCAAATGATAACGGAATATCTCGCCGCGATAATGAAAGATAATTCTCAGCTAACAAAACAGACATGATCAATGGTACTGCCATTCATCTCCAAGACTGACGGTAGCCCACTTCTTGCTTACATGAGCTGGCAAACCAGCAAAATTGAAGTAGCGATTCACGCATTCACTTGAAAAAAGGATACAATCACAGTCTACAACTAAAGAAAAGGGTGGTTTATCTGAAACTAGACAAGGCGGTATATTCCAAACCAGTCAGGGCCATCCGCAGACAATGTACCAAAGGGTCAAGGGTCAGAAAGAGAGGTCCAGAAAAGCCAAGAAATGTACCGGGTCAAAATGTAGATGGTGATGTAGTGGAAATAAACTAATAAAAAGCATCTAAACGCTTTCCATCTGTTTTTTCATCTTTAGTGCTTGGATATTTTATTGTATACTTTTATATTAATTACAAAAATGGCTTCAACAGAAAGTATATTTCAGTGGAATATAAATGGTTGCCAAAGGCACTACGGAGAATTAAAACTGCTACTGACTAAATACTCTCCTTTCAGTTTCTGTATTCAGGAAACCCATTTTAAACCAGAAGAGACTTTCAGTCTTAGAGGATATTCCTGCATCATACAGTGAGAGCAGGAGTAGCTTTCATCAAATACACCCATTTCACTAACCATTTGCAACCTGTACCTCCCTACTGCCAATTGGAGTCATGAGGAGATGATAGATCTCATTTCACAATTGGAAGATCCATTGATGGGAGACTAAAGCGCACAATTCCCTATGGGGTAGCGCCATGCGGGATACAAGGGGACGAATGGTAGAGGAAACGGCGGAGTCCTTTAACTAAGTACTTCTCAATTCAGTATCGCCCATACATTTTGCGTTGGCGTCAGGCAGTCTCTTGGCAATCGATGTAGCTTAAAATTCGCCATCGCTGGCCACAAGCATTCAGTGGTAGGTCCTCGAAAACCTGCACGGTAGAGACCACTTCCCAGTTCTAATTGGCAGCGATAAGTTTTATCAACGTCTACCTCGTAAATGGTGGCTCGCCGAGGCGGATTGGTAACTCTACCTACAATCTTTGAAATTAGCACCGTCCGCCAATGACGTTAAAATTCTAAGTATTCCGACAACAGCGGAAATATCAATTCCAAAATCAGTTGGCTCGAAGACTCTTCCACCAACCAACAACGAAGTCAAGAGAACGATTGCGCAAAAGAGAAGTTCTCTAAATCGCTTTAAGAAACATCCGAAGCAGAAAAATTTTTATCACCTTCAAAAGGGCGACAGCTCTTGCATGCAAGACTTTAAGGGAGGATCAAAGAAAGTGTTGAGAAGAGTATGTTCCCAGTGTCACCGCCGACGCAAGTATGGACAAAAGTGCGTTCGGTGTCAGATAAAAGCTTACCTGCGATATCAACTGGTATCGAATAGGATGGAGTCATAATCAGTGAGTCTGCCCGGGTAGCAAAAGTTCTCGTCAAATACTTCTCATTGATCAGTTCGTCGAGTAGCTATAGTCCAAAATTCCAGCGTAGGAGGATAACCGACGAAATACCTCTTGATTTTTCCGCAGATTCTGAATTGGATACAATCAGGCTTTCAACGAGGAAGCGTTGGAAACGGCCATAAACCTTACCAAGAAATCCTCTCCTGGTCCGGAGATATATGAGATGCTCCAACAGTTGCCAGCCGACGTTAAGGCCAGAATGTTGGATAGGCCTGGAAGGAGGCAACCAAGGTGCCTATCCTTAAACCCCAAAAATACCCGAGTCAAAAACTGAGTTATTGTGCGATATGGCTCACATGTTGTTTGAGTAAGCTGTTAGAGAAGATGGCCAACGCCCGCCTAATATGGCTGTTAGAGTCTCGTGGACTTATTGGTTTCGGAAACGTCATTCGACGGTTGACCCTCTGGTCCGCTTAGAGAACGCTGTCCAAAACGCCTTTCTTGCTCTTCAACATCTGGCAGCGCTATTTTTGACCTTGAGAAAACTTACAATATGACCTGGCGCTACGGCTGCAGGAGTGGGTATTTCGAGGAAATCTCCGCGTCAACATTTTTGAACGACCACAAAATTCGAGTGCGTGTTGGAAACGAACTCTCATCCCGTCGCACTCTCGAAAATGGAATTTCGCAGGGTTCTACTATTAGTGTGGCCTAGTTTTTAACAGCGGAATTGCTCCAGAGTACAAATGTTTGTACGTCGATGACTTGGCAATCCATGTCACCAGACCGACTACTGCTTCCTGCAATAGGAAGTTACAGGATACAATAGAAGGGGTAGTTAATGACGGGGGCTTCAGATTTTTCGAAGCCAAATCTGCGTACGTCCATTTCTGACGTTTGATCAGGTAGGGGTCGCCCCTACCTGATCCCCGTCTGTTTAGCCAGGGCTTCAGATTTTTCGAAGCCAAAACTGCGTGCGTCCATTTCTGACGTTTGATCAGGTAGGGGTCGCTCCTACCTGATCCCCGTCTGTTTATCCAGGGATCTCGTATTCAGTGCGTGGAAAGTCATCGTTTCCTTGGATTCACTTTCGGTTCTGCCTTCAGGTTTGGAAGACATATCGATTAGTTAGCAATTAGATGCAAAGGGCACTTAATGTTATTAAGCACCTAGCCAACATTAATTCGGGAGCAAGTAGAGAGGTGCTACTACGATTGTGGTATATTCATCCCCCCAAAATTCAAAGTTGAAAGTCCTAGACGGTATACAGGGTGTTTGATTAAGGATGGCCACCGGCTATATCTAGAAAACTACTGGACATGGAAATGGCCATGAAAAATCCTGGAAATTAATTTTAAGTTCCGCATTTCGCCGCAAGGAGGCGCAATTGATAGAGTAAATCCTAAAATTGAGGATTACTCCGAAAGTGTTCATATTAAGCTATAACGTTAAAAACATCATTAGAAAGCCTGAAAAATTCCGCAATTTCTGTCTCAGGGTCATTGGCATACCGACATGAATAAGAGTGGGATAAGCTCCTGAATGCCTATTTATTTAAATCGTTGTCTTCTAAACATAAGATAATATTTTAATTAAGTAATTAATTAACCAATCGAGCAGGCAAAAAATAGTATAAGCATCTCGAGAGTTAGTGCTACCGGCCTCGGGTAAATATTACCCTCTACCTTTATAACGCACTTACCACCCTTGATACTTAATATACTATTAAATCGCCACAAATCATCTTTAGGTGATCTAAATAACAAATTTTGTTCAAGACCAGCTCAAGATTTTCACAGTATTATTTCAAATGGACTGAATGTCCAACGGGCACCGAAGCATATCTATTACCGTTGTGTAGAGGAACTGCTTTTAGGCTTCTTCTCGACGAATCAATGAAAAGTCTCAATTGTTCTGGCTTATAGTTATATTAAAACTTTGGTTTGGAGGGGAACATACAGTAGTGACATAGTGACCTTGGCTTGACCTTGTGACATCTACGAAAGGTCAGGTGACATTCGAAGTGGGTGCTTTATTTAAAAAAAACTAATACAAGAATTAACAAGAAACTTTGAACATAGGTCTCATTTGATAATCCCAAGAAAATAAAAGCTTTCGGTAAAATTTTGTACACCGAAAGTGGATGTTTACCTTAACCGTTTTTTGTTTCTTCACGATAATTTTTTTAATATAAAAATATACAACAATATATTAACAGATATTAACGACAACAAAGAAATGAACATCTTTTCTATGAAATTATTATAATTTCGAAAAAAAAATATGAAAAATATTTTCAAACAAATTCATTTCTTTGTAAATCAATTACTTTGATGCGGGTAAATTATTTTAATAATAAGAAATGTGTAGAACTCGCAACGAACCTTCTTTACGAAATACGAATTCAGATCGAGCAAATCCTTCTGCAAATTCGCCTCGATCATTATATCCAAAATGTAGGTCAACACTTGCAAGCAGCCTCTGTTGATGATTCCACTTTCAAATTGCTTGATAACAGACACTTTCTTCGCTTTCCAAATTTTTATCTGCCCCTCCCTACAAAATACATAATTTAGTATTTGGGGAAAACTCTAAAATAGGTCAATATCCCGAAATATATCGCTCGCATCCTCAAGAGTAGGGCTGGAATTTTTCTTCTAATATTTCCAATTTCGAAAATACGAAGATCGAAGTTTTGAAAGTGGTGCAGCTAAAAAATAAACGAATAACAAGAGCTACCAAGAAACGGTTGGATCAAGAAGGAACCTGCAAGATGGCGAACCCAGGGGACTAAATAAGGACAGAAGATGATTTCCATGACAAATTCATGAGAATGGGATTCACAACATAAAAAGGATTTTCTTCATGCCGACACCAATTTAATGGAGAAAAGAATCCACAGCGAGTAGAGAGCTTCATAAAACAAATTTCCCTGTTCGTTACTCGTGGCCCCTTATCCTACGAAGAGCTGTATCAAGTCATGTGTGTCCTGGTGAAGTACGAGCAAAGTCAGTACTTTGCTGGAAACATTTCTCTTCTTTAAAAGAGCAAGGATTGTTCCAAATCTCTTCGGAAGTTGCATACTCCGTATATCAGACTGGATCGAACTCGTGGCGGCGTCAATTATTACGGGATTAAATTGTATAATTGACTTCCGGAACACATCAGAAAGCTGAATGTTAAACATATCAAAAAATATGTAAAAAATTTCCTTTTATTTAACTACCCGTTTACTATCGATGAGTTTATAAATCACACTTATGTGTAATTCCTATTTCTTTGACGAGTGTAAATATTTTAGCACAATAATAAAAAACAAAGAAGTTAGCGCCCTTTCTTGACGACAATAGAGTTGTCAGGGTGGGCGATCGTCTAAGAAATGCTGACATACCATACGATCAAAAACATCCAATGTTGTTGCCTCGTCGTTGTCGATTGACTGAACTGGTCATTGATCAAATTCATAAAGCTAATTTGCATCCCGGTCCTCAAATGGTCCAATACCTCGTTCAACAAAATTTTTGGATTTTATTTTGTCCCCGCGCTGTCAAAGGGCGTATTGCTCGTTGTTATCGTTGCTTTCCATCAAAACCAGTGTCAATCAACCCTCTCATCGGCGATCTTCCTGCGCCAAGGGGTAACCATTTCTTTATACAGGGGTAGATTTACCATTCAATTTCAAAATATCGTGGGTGCAGAAGGCATACATCAGCGTCTTTGTTTCTGCACGAAGGCTATGCACCTTGAATTGGTCTCAAGTTTGTCGACACAGGCCTTTATAGGAACTCTGCGGCGGTTTATTGCACATCGTGGACGTTGCAGCAACTTATACTGCGATTGCGGTACCAATTTCAAACAGCTGAGAAAGCGTCTGGCGTGTTAGGAATTACATGGAAATTTAACCCCTCTTCGAGTCCTCATTTTGGAGGCCTTTTAGAGGCTGGGGTTAAATCCGTTAAATCACATCTCGTTCGTGTTGTTGTAAAGCAAATTCTTACCCAAACTAAATAGATAACATAGCAAACTTTCAAAGTCCAATATGGCACTGTTTGACGCGTTTTAAATTTAATTTTTCTAACATCAACGTGTAGATAAGAGTCTACTTAAACGATTTAACGCATTTAATTTTGGGTAAAATTGTTTATAACTTATGAATTTTTTTTCTCGGGTCCACCCAAACTAAATAGATAATATAGCAAATTTTTAAAGTCCAATATGGCACTGTTTGACGCGTTTTAAATTTAATTTTTCTAACATCAACGTGTAGATAAGAGTCTACTTAAACGATTTAACGCATTTAATTTTGGGTAAAATTGTTTATAACTTATGAATTTTTTTTCTCGGGTCCACCCAAACTAAATAGATAATATAGCAAATTTTTAAAGTCCAATATGGCACTGTTTGACGCGTTTTAAATTTAATTTTTTAACAACAACGTGTAGATAAGAGTCTACTTAAACGATTTAACGCATGAAATTTTGGGTAAAATTGTTTATAACTTTTTTATGATTTTTTTTTTGGGTCTACCCGAACTATATATATAATATAGCAAACTTTCAAAGTCCAATATGGCACTGTTTGACGCGTTTTAAATTTGATTTTTCTAACATCAGCGTGTAGATAAGAGTCTACTTAAACGATTTGACACATTTAATTTTGGGTAAAATTGTTTATAACTTATGAATTTTTTTTCTCGGGTCCACCCAAACTAAATAGATAATATAGCAAACTTTCAAAGTCCAATATGGCACTGTTTGATGCGTTTTAAATTTATTTTTTTAACAACATGTAGATAAGAGTCTACTTAAACGATTTAAAGCACGAAATTTTGGGTAAACTCGTGTCGACTCGATCCGACAAAAGGGCATTCAAATGTGTTCCTACAACGATTTGGCACAAAGTTATGGGTGTTTGAAAAAAAGCGAATTTTGTGGTTTTTTGACTCATAAGTCCGAAGTTTTTCGACGAAATTGATTTCGTTTTCACGAATGAAATTTTCTTTGCATGTTCTTTGAGGTATGCACAAAAATTAACTGTTTGCGCGAAATCATGAATATCGCATTTTGTACCTTTTTTGTAAAAATTTAGATAATTTTCAAATGGCCATAACTTAGCTTCTATCTAACCGATTTCGACGATCTTTTGAGAAATAAAAAGCAAAATGTGTCCTCTTTGAGAGGGTGTATCCCCCACTTAAAGAGAAGGCTCTACGTCTCTCCAAACGAAAAAATAAAAAGACCACAAAATGCACTTTTTTTAAACACCCATAACTTTGTGGAAAATTGCCGTAGGAACTTCGTTTTTGAATCCTGCACAGGTAATTGAACACATTTCAATACCCTTTTGGTGGACCAAGTCGACACATTTTATCCAACTCGGTACACATTGCCAAAGTTAGACATTTTTTACCCAAAATCGTGTTTTTTTGGTTCGGGGGTTGAAGGGTTCGAAAAGAGATCATTAGAATCCGAGTTGACCCCCTTAAAGTAGGGCAAAAAGGATTTTTTTTCCAGAAAGAATCATCAAATTTGGTTGAAAAGTCGCTGAGTTATGTGCGAAAAACCTCAAAATGAATTTTTTTCAAACACCCATAACTTGGTGCCAAATCGTCGTAGGAACTTCGTTCTTTGAGTCCTGCACAGGGAATTGATCAAATTTTAATGCCTTTATGGCGGATCGAGTCGACAAAACTTTTCCAACTCCATAGACACGTTAAAGTTGGACATGGTTTCCTAAAAAAAAACGGGCGGAAGGGGTTACGCTTAAGTTTGTATGCATGACTTTAAAGAAGACTCTTCAAAGTTTTTCGCCCTCAAAGATTAATCAAAATCGATTGAAAATACGCCGAGTTATGGCGGTTTGAAAATGGTCAAAATTTCAGGAATTTCAAGTGTTTCATTTTTTTTTCTTCCAGTGTATATAGTTTGGGTGGACCCGAGAAAAAAAAATTCATAAGAAAGGTATAAACAATTTTACCCAAAATTTCACGCGTCAAATCGTTTAAGTAGACCCTTATCTACACGCTGATGTTAAAAAATTAAATTTAAAACGCGTCAAACAGTGCCATTTTGGACTTTGAAAGTTTGCTATATTATCTATTTAGTTTGGGTGGACCCGAGAAAAAAAATTCATAAAAAAGTTATAAACAATTTTACCCAAAATTAAATGCGTTAAATCGTTTAAGTAGACTCTTGTCTACACGTTGATGTTAAAAAATTAAATGTAAAACGCGTCAAACAGTGCCATATTGGACTTTGAAAATTTGCTATATTATCTATTTAGTTTGGGTGGACCCGAGAAAAAAAAATCATAAAAAAGTTATAAACAATTTTACCCAAAATTAAATGCGTTAAATCGTTTAGGTAGACTCTTATCTACACGTTGATGTTACAAAATCAAATTTAAAACGCGTCAAACAGTGCCATTTTGGACTTTGAAAGTTTGCTATATTATCTATTTAGTTTGGGTGGACCCGAGAAAAAAAATTCATAAAAAAGTTATAGACAATTTTACCCAAAATTAAATGCGTTAAATCGTTTAAGTAGACTCTTGTCTACACGTTGATGTTAAAAAATCAAATTTAAAACGCGTCAAACAGTGCCATTTTGGACTTTGAAAGTTTGCTATATTATCTATTTAGTTTGGGTGGACCCGAGAAAAAAAATTCATAAAAAAGTTATAAACAATTTTACCCAAAATTAAATGCGTTAAATCGTTTAAGTAGACTCTTATCTACACGTTGATGTTAAAAAATCAAATTTAAAACGCGTCAAACAGTGCCATTTTGGACTTTGAAAGTTTGCTATATTATCTATTTAGTTTGGGTGGACCCGAGAAAAAAAATTCATAAAAAAGTTATAAACAATTTTACCAAAAATTAAATACGTTAAATCGTTTAAGTAGACTCTTATCTACACGCTGATGTTAGAAAAATCAAATTTAAAACGCGTCAAACAGTGCCATATTGGACTTTGAAAGTTTGCTATATTATATGTATAGTTCGGGTAGACCCAAGAAAAAAAATCATAAAAAAGTTATAAACAATTTACCCAAAATTAAATGCATTAAATCGTTTAAGTAGACTCTTATCTATACGTCGTTGTTAAAAAAATTAATTTAAAACGCGTCTAACAGTGCCATATTGGACTTTGAATTCTTGTCATTTTAAAAAGAGAGTTCCCGTGGACTCGAGAAAAAATAATTGAAATTGTGGATTGACTGCACATCTATAGGCTAGTGTTAATTACATTCTCAGCGTTTGATTTATTATAAATCATTAGAATTGAAGAAATTTTTATTTGATGGCGGTTGCGCCGGGAAATCCGTGGCTATCTTCACGTCTCCGACCCGCGAGACTTGCGGTAAGTGCTCCATTTTTGCTGCACGGCCCCAACCGTCATTACTGCACAGGTGGATTGCCATCACTACCAATACGTAAATATTAAAACAATTAATGTAAAGATTGTATTAAATGGTTTTACTATTAACCTATTAACTATTTTTAATAAGTTACCTTTGCATATCCTGAAAATCGGTCTCTGTAATATCGTAAGGAATGTCCCTGTAACAGCTTGGACATTGTACACTGGTACTTGAAATATAGTCGTCGAAAATATCATTCTTAAACTCATCGTCGGTCATGTATATCTTTCGATATGGATGCTTTAAAATAGTTTCGGACCGGACCAATTTCCAATTTGCATTGGATAAATATCTAAAATTTTGCTTATTAAGTTTACATTTTGTGATTATCTTTATGTTCGTCATTCCATTAGCTAGGAAAATATCGATACTAATACGGTGTTTCAAATAATAATAATCGCAGTCATCTATGAATTGAAATGAGCATGTCTCTGAGGTAGATCTGGCTGGATACGCACAAAGGTGTTGTACTTACCTATTTAATTTCAGTGCATTCATAATAGAGGCCCGTTTATCCATCAGAAATTTCATGCTGCTGTTCATGTTGGTGTTCCGATTAGGAGACAACTCCGATATGCCAAGGAACCGAAAGGTGACCCGCATTGTGCTGCTGTTGATTGCCAGGGAAAGTAGGACACATACTAAAACATCCGAGGCAATTTTAAACAAAACATCGGGTGAATATTCGAGCTGGAAGAACATCAATGCCAGCAGCATATTAGTACTTCCTTTCACGTCGCACCAGCCCAAGACGATCACGCACCTCATCTTCATCTCGTACGCCATTTTTCTCAAGACGGTTCCCATTATAACGAAAGTTGTCATTCGCACGACATTCGATACCACGTAGGTGATTACGGGCGCGATAAACCCCGACGCCGGGGAGAAATGTATCCAAATCAACTGCATCAGTTTGACGCAGGTGACCAGCAAAGTGGTGACCTCCACAGCGTAAATGACTATATTCAAAAATTTCCGAAGGCACCTGTCCACTTCGGGAGAAAATGTATGCTTACTGGACGTCATGATGATGCTGTAGCAAATCAAGGAAAGCACGCCGAGGCCCCTACGAATTATCTCCGAAATATAAAACGTGGTAAATCCTAAACCTATCGTAATGGAAGTAGCTGCCTGTGTGTCGTTATAAACAAAACTCACTAAAAGCGATCCAAACTTTCCAAGTATACAACCAATAACCAACCCGTATGTTATATTCGTAATAATCAAAAATGAAGATTTCAGAAAGCCTTTAATTTCATCGGTTTCGAACAAGGTGTAAGTAATCATAACGGGGAAGCAAGAAATAACACTCTCAGCCTCAAGTAGAGTCGCCAAGTACTTATACGTCGACAGATTTTTGCAAAGTATAATAACACTAGTCGGTCGTATTGGCATGAAGCTCAAAGCACTCAAAAAGTGTATACGATAAGACCATTCAGGATGGAGTAAAAATAACGATAGACCGAAAAATAATGCCAACCTCAACGCTACCCCAATTACTGAAATTATTAATATTTGAAGAAAACATCGCTTAAAAACGAAAAAATCGATCCTATAGATCGTCGAAAAGATAAATATGGGGAAAAAAAAGCAAACTACAGTATATGGTTGTAATTTTTGTGCTAAAATAAAATATGGGCTCAACGTATGAAAACTCAAGATGCTCCCGGCAATTGCTATTAGAAGAAACATTAAATTTTGAGGAAGCGGAATTTTAGACACTTTTATCCAATACCGTATTGAAATGCTGATCAGTAAAAATATATTTACCACCATTATAAC
The DNA here is from genome assembly GCA_910593695.2 of Ocypus olens. Lineage (NCBI taxonomy): Eukaryota > Metazoa > Arthropoda > Insecta > Coleoptera > Staphylinidae > Ocypus > Ocypus olens. The sequence goes on from OU343061.1 coordinate 10,182,273, forward strand.
CAATTCATATGGATAGTCGTCTAATAAATGCATCGTCTTTGTCTACAATAATAATTACAGAAATTAATGTATCGTAATTGTGATATTAACAACTTAACTTACAATTCAGTCTAAACGCCAATTACTGGAACGCTACGTACATCATTGACACGAGAAACTGTCAGAATATCTAATATCCTTCCATGGCATCCTTTTGTAAAACAAAACATTTAAGCGTCCCGCAGTTAATAATAGTCCAGTCAAATTAGACCAATTTTCGACTAATAACAACATCTGAATTTTGATATATAGATGCTTATTACGGCATGAACATACTAAAAGTCCCCGTGCAAATCTGTTGCGCTCGAACCGCCATCTTGGGAAAAGTTTTTTGCCTATATCTTGGTAACTATAACTGATACGAAAAAATAGTTCAGTAAAAAAATATAGTTTGTTAAATTGCCTGTAAAAAGCATTTTTTTATCTCTAATACTGTAGCTGTAATCCGACGTTGAGTAGCAAAATTATTTGAATTTTTAAATTAGAAGAAAAATTTACTCTTCGCGTCACTTGACCCGAAAAAATAAAGACAACTGCTATCGACTTAAAACTTGCCTAAGTTACTCAAATTACCCCCTGAATTATGATTATTTAGAAAACATAAACACCCTTTCCCTAAATTTTGAAATAAATGTATGCAAACGGAGCGTAAATTTGCGAAAAATTTCAATAACTTTCGCGACTCGAAAAAAATATAAAGGCAATAGCTATCGACTTAAAACTCGCCAAACTTACTCAAAATACACCCTAAATTATGATTATTTAAAAAACATAAACACCCTTTCCCAAAATTTTGAAATAAATTTATGCAAACGGAACGTAAATTTGCGAAAAATTTCAAGAACTTTCCTGACTAAAAAAAAATATTAGGGCAATTGCTATCGACTTAAAACTTGCTAAAGTTACCCAAAATACACCCTAAATTATGATTATTTAAAAAACAAAACCTCCCTTTCCCTAAATTTTGAAATAAATTTATGTAAACAGAGCGTAAATTTGCGAAAAATTTCAATAACTTTCGCGACTTGAAAAAAATATAAAGACAATTGCTATCGACTTAAAACTTGCCAAAGTTACTCAAAATACACCCTAAATTATGATTATTTAAAAAAACATAACCACCCTTTCCCTAAATTTTAAAATAAATTTATGCAAACAGAGCGTAAATTTGCGAAAAATTTCAATAGCTTTCGCGACTTGAAAAAAATATAAAGGCAATTGCTATCGACTTAAAACTTCCCAAAGTTACTCAAAATACACCCTAAATTATGATTATTTAAGAAAACATAACCACCCTTCCCCTAAATTTTGAAATAAATTTATGCAAACAGCGTAAATTTGCGAAAAATTTCAATAACTTTCGCGACTTGAAAAAAATATAAAGGCAATTGCTATCGACTTAAAACTTGCCAAAGTTACTCAAAATACACCCTAAATTATGATTATTTAAAAAACATAACCACCCTTTCCCTAAATTTTAAAATAAATTTATGCAGAGCGTTAATTTGCGAAAAATTTCAATAACTTTCGCGACTCGAAAAAAATATAAAAGCAATTGCTATCGACTTAAAAGTTGCCAAAGTTACCCAAAATACACCCTAAATTATGATTATTTAAAAAACAAAACCCCCCTTTCCATAAATTTTGAAATAAATTTATGTAAACAGAGCGTAAATTTGCGAAAATTTTCAATAACTTTTGCGACTCGAAAAAAATATAAAGACAATTGCTATCGACTTAAAACTTCCCAAAGTTACTCAAAATACACCCTAAATTATGATTATTTAAAAAACAAAACCCCCCTTTCCATAAATTTTGAAATAAATTTATGTAAACAGAGCGTAAATTTGCGAAAAATTTCAATAACTTTCGCGACTTGAAAAAAATATAAAGACAATTGCTATCGACTTAAAACTTGCCAATGTTACTCAAAATACACCCTAAATTATGATTATTTAAAAAACATAACCACCCTTTCCCTAAATTTTAAAATAAATTTATGCAAACAGAGCGTAAATTTGCGAAAAATTTCAATAACTTTCGCGACTTGAAAAAAATATAACGACAATTGCTATCGACTTAAAACTTGCCAAAATTTGGTTTGTAGTTTATTAAATATTGAATGTCTTAATTTTCGAAGGATAAAATCAGATTTATGTTTCTTATTCAAAATTGTGAATGGTATGACTTCATGTGATGTTTTAGAAAATATGGATTTTTATTTTTTAAGTTAAGTTATTTTTTATTAGATTAGGTATAGGGAATCCTAATACAATTTGAAAGATAGTTCGATTTTACGTGATAATACGTTACTAAATATAGGGAGTGCCATTTGAAAAAACGAAGTTATTCAACTTTATAAGTTCGGACTTTGCACCCCATGTTTTCATCACCCTGTATAATTTTTTATATGAAATCATGGCTGGTGCTGTAGTTCGAACCTTCAACCAAATAATAGAAATAATTGTAATGGTTCAACGTCAATCACTGGGGCAGATATATAATTTCACCCGTACCATGCATTTCAACAAATCTGTAAATATTTCTAAGTATAGGGTATATTGAAGTAACTTACCTTTATTTGTACCCTAGAATTAAAAAAATGACAAAAATACAGGGTGTTCTGTTTAAAAAAAACATAATTTTAATGTGGATCTTTTTTATGGGACACCCTGTATAACTGGTAATAATTTTAAATTGTGCATACAACGATTCTACATCTATCCATTTGAAAAGAATAACACGAAGTTACATGGTTTTCCATAAAATGTCCGCGTCGTATGACGTATTTTGAGGATCTTTAATTTTGGTCAATTAAAAAACAAATTTTCAAGGCTAAGTACGTTTAACACTAAAACTCACGATAGTGAATTAATTCTCAATAAAACACGAATTACAAAAATCATTTTATTTATGTTTCTTTTTTTTTGCAGTAAGTATAATCATTTAAATAATAACATATGTAACATCAACAAAAATCGCTAATCTCCGTAAAATCAGAATACTGGTAATAAAATCAACAACGAAATTCACATGGCAGCTTTTGAAATCAAATTGGCACAATCAACGAAAAAAAAATAAACAATGGATCCATCAATCAATCACTTGTTACAATTACTTCTGAAAATATCATTCCACATTTTCATGAATAGAAAAATATATAATTTTGTTCCGATATTGAGCAATGTACCCTCTATATACTTTTGAGATCGACTTGGATCTAGAATTATTGAATCCAAAACTAATATATTGTTAAATAACCTTCTATACCTTATGTAAACGAAAACAACAAAATAATATGATTTGCTAAATATTGCTTGCGTACCGTATTTCTTTAGAATTTTGTGATAAGGCTATCCCACGGGAAGATTGTTATGGTTAAACCGCTAAGTACAGTGTGACGTTTCCTAAGACTACATTTTCTTAGTAAAAGCTGTTAAAAAAAATCTATAATAGAATGGGGTTGAGGTTGTTGTTCTTCATATAAAATTTAATAAATCACTCGATTACAGTTCTTTCGGTAAATAATGATACAAATTGTTTTATTTTTAGATATATGTAATTTTAATGTTTCCCTGTAAATGGATCATGTTCTGTTGGGAGATAAATAAATATATAAATAAATAAAAAAGATATTACACAGTTTTTACTTTCTCCGTTACGAAGTACGAGAAAGTTTGTGATCATGATTTTTTTTCAAAACTGTTCTACCAGTCGCCGGTTGCTGTTAGCTAGCGCAGGCAATATAGAACGGCCTCAAATTCACCAGCCGCTGATAAAATCATTCACACGGTGCTGCTTAAACAGCTGCGAGCAAACCAGCATAGCGTGACAGCCGCTATAGGCTGACATTTAACAGACGGTCTTGACTAGGGAATTGCAGAGGGCAGCATCAACAATGTCACATTAGTTGAGTGGCAATCAAATGCAAGAATAAAAAATATTTCTAGATATTCAACTTTAGTTAACTTTCAGTAGTTAATTTTAAATAAAAAAACAACAACCTCACCTGGTTTAGTCATCTTTTATAGGAATGACAGAAGTGTTTTTTTTTCTTAAGTGCGAGGTATATTCCTAGCTGCAACTAATAATTTATAGTACAAATCTCGGGAATTTTAGAATTGAATCGTTGCTTGCCGCTTGACTTTTTTCAATTGAATTGAAAACGTATGCATAAGGTATAGATTAGGTTTTTAATACTTGACGTGTGTAATTAATATTACCCTTAACACTAACATCAGGAAGAAACACATGGAAGCTAAAATGAAGTGAAAGGAGAATGTATCGTGTTACCTACATTACAAGCTACAACAGTGACATGGTCTAATTTACCGGGCAGATTCTGCACCTTCTCCAAGCCACGCTTCCTCCGCATCTTCTTCTCGTGATGAGACACTTCCACCAATATTCCATTCTGATTGTTGTAATACAGATCGGTGTCCTCCAAACAACGCCGCTTGGCATTCGTAATGCTCACGGTGAAATTGATCAAATTCTCGCACAGCTTCCTCGCGGTAACGCACTGATTTTCCTTACCGGAAATACCCTTCTTCAGTACGTCCTCAATAAACAGCAGCGTCAGCTCGTACCGCTGCAACGGAGTCACGTACGGAATGCCGTCCGGATTTCGCGCTATCGTCTTGCTCCTTAAATCCAGCGAAGTTTTCGACCTCAGAAAACCGTACCTGTTGTCGGAAATATTTTGCTTCTTCGGGGGCGCCGCGACGCTTAAAGTTCGCGGGACGTCCTTCGCACTAACACTTTTAACCGGCTTCCTCATTATGGGTTTCGGCTGAGCTGCACTGTCGTCGAGCGAGTGTTGGCGCAAAAATTGCGTCACTAATGGATTATCAACATCATCCGATTTCCTCTCCAAATTCTTGCTGTTTTCAATTTTTTCACTTGGCCTCTTTGAGCTGCCCGGCGCCGGTCTGGTTTGCGTAGGAGGTTTCGCTTTATTGCCGCCCCTATTGCTTTCCACCGAGGATTCCTTCGAACTTCTATTGCTGTGCGATTTTCTCGGCGGTTTTACAGGTACCTTTTGTGGTTCTTTGGACAGATTTTTGTTTGATCCAACGTTTTCTTTCGGTTTCGCTGGCGTTTGTTGTTGCGTGCTGGGTTTTCGCGTTTTTATCACTTCCGGATTGACCGTAAATTTGCATACGTTGGGGTCGAAATTGTCGGTCAATCCGTCGCTAGCGATAAGTACTATGTCGCCCTTTTGTATTGTTGAAATTGATAAGGTTAGGTTGCTTAATTCTGGATTGATGCCGTCAACGGGTCCTAAAGCGCCTAAAGCGTCTCTCATGTCTCTGTTGCAGTTTATATCGTGAGAGCCTGTAAATTAAATGCATTAACTTTTTTTGTTCTCGCTTTGGATATGGTGATCCTGGCACAGGATTTCAATCCTCAAGCTTATCTAATCGTATTTATACTTCGTGCACACTTGCGCCGAAAGCCGCGCCGTACTGATGTGTACGGTGTTCGCGTGCATGATTTGTATTTGGCATATGATTCGCTGTCGATCCGTCGATTGTCGGTTTATGCAGCCGCATAAATGGATTGGGTTCACTCGATACCCAACAGCGATTGTGTAAGCACGTCTAGAGTCTCAGCGAAACGGTAGCGCCGGAAAATCCACACATCCAAACGACCAGATGGAACTTGACTCCGACTCTCAGCCATGGAAGTGATCACGCAGCTCTTCTCAGAAAGCAGCGACGACGACCTCCTGGAGGAGGACAAACACTTCCTGCGTAACATAAACGAAGCAAACAAAACCAAGAAGATGAACTCCTTGGCAGAGGCGCTAAGAAACGCCAAAGCAATCATGTCCCAACAGTTAAAAGTGATAAACAACCTAGAACAGCAGATTGACCAACTAAGGACCGAAGGCGACTTTAAAACAGTCATACACAAGCGAAAAAATTAATCCGTAAACAAAACAAACGTTAAAATACACAAGACGGATCCGAGGACTCCTCCGCCACCAAGGAAAGACACTCCGGCTGACTCAAGCGGCCCCCACAGTGTCACCCGCAATTACGGCTTTCAGAACCATATAATCAGGACTGAGGATCCCCATTATCCAAGAGAGCGCCACCACCGAAACCGCACCCACAGAGATCAAGACCAAAAGGGGGCTCATAATCTTAGCAGAAAAGGACAAAATCAAGACGGTCCTATCCACCCTGAAGGCCAATGACGTCCAGGTCATTCAATACACGCGTAACACCGACAAAATCCACATCTTCACCGCCTCAAGCGACGACTACCGAAAAACCATACAACTATTGCAAGAACTAAATATCGCAGAACACCATTTCCTTCCATCGCACAGTGGGACGGATGAGTATTCTAGCGCGACAAAAGTAAAAAAAATGACAAAAGACGAAATAAATGTTGGAAATTTCAGAAACACCGACAGTCTATTCGGAAGAGGAAGTGACAGCCGCCTTGACTGAAAAATAAGTTAGCTTCAACTCGGCCACGAGGATGTCATGAAGAGGTCATGGTCAACACACCGAAAACCTCAGAGGAGAAGATCTTCGACCCGACGAGCGTCCTAGATCACCGGGTCAAGGTGGAACCCAAACACAAACCTACCTCCGCTGCCAACAATACAGTTCCGATGTACCGCCCCTTTTACCAGCACATTCTGCACGGAAAACCACCCAACATTCACCTTCCCGCAGAAGGAGAAAAAGAAAAGAAACTGAAATGCGTCAACTGCACCACCCACTAAACATAGCGAAAACCAAGGAAGAAGCCAGAACCAAGAAGCTGGAAAAATCGAAAATCCAAGAAGACAAAACATTCGCAGCGTCCGTTAAAATCAACAACACCATGCTAGAAGGACTGATCCGTAAAATTGTTCAGGAAATGCTGACTGAGATGGTGCCAAATCTAGTAGTTCGCAATGGCTAATAACGCCCCGAAACTCCACACCGACATGATGATCGCGATGCGGAACGCGAACGGAATTGCAGATAAATTAGAAGAATTACAACGAGGTCGCCATACTCTCACTCCGAAACATACCTCAAACCAGGCAAGGCGGCAAGAATCTTTCAGGCTTTTCTTCCACTAGGAATGACAGAACCGGCGCCCCAAAAGGAATAGAAGCGATTGTCTACCGCACCAACATTTCCGGCCAAAAAATCCATTACAACACCACCTCCGTCGAAAAGCTGTTGAGACAACTCTTAACCAGGTTACAACACCACCTCCATCCAAGAAGCTGTTGGCATTGAGATAACTCTCAACCAGGTTACAACAACACTCTTATCAGTATATTCCAAACGCAAGACGATTTCAAGGTTATTCTAACCAAACCAAACACTATCATTGGCGGCGACTTCAACGCGAAACATCACATCTGGGGAAGCATCCGGCAGGAACACAGCAAGGATCATGAGAGCTGATGCCCATCTAAAGGCGTGGGGCCCGGAAGACGCCACATCAATCTCCCAGAATGGCCAAAGAGGAGACGTCTTTGACATATTCTTCGCCTACCAAGCAAAAAATCCCTCGAATATCAAAACAAATTTCTCTCTGGAATCGGACCACTCCAGTGTTAATGAACATCGGTCAAACACCTACCCAAAATTACCTCACAGCAAAAACTGACTTCGATGGATGCGCTTCAGCTATTTAAGCAACCAGACATATCAGCACCAGAAACCCCCTTGGATAAAGAGGACATCGATCACGAAACGGCAACCCTCACCAACAAAATAATGACCCCACTGAAGAGCTGCTAAACCACCAGAACCACATCAACAGTAAACAAGCTCGGACTCAACGCAGAAGAAAAGCTACTCTTAAGGAGGAAAAACCTACTCGAACACTAGACACGCGCTCGACAAAGCAAGACTGAACGCACTTAAGAGAGAAGTCGAGGAAAAATCATAAGATTTTGAGCACACAAATTCAAGAAGCAGATGAAGACACCGTAAAATTCTGGAAACTACTTCATCGGCAGAAGAAATAAACCAAACTCACCTATCATTGCCAACGACAAAAGAAAGCCAAGGAAGGACTACCCAGGGCTCTCCTCTATCTCCATGGCTCTATAACCTCTACATGGCGGATTTCCAAACCTTTAACCGTGACAGTTAGTGAAAACGCGCAAGTGTGCACGATGCATAAGATTTTTAATTTAGTCTAAACTGAAAAAAATAGACACAAATAAGGAGTGGTTTTTTTTTTCTTACAAAATATTTACAATAAACAATATTACAAACTATTATTAGAACTCGAACCCGAAAGGAGCACTGGTGGAATTCACATCCAGAGATATTTTAGTTGAATCCAATTCACACGGACAATGAATGGTTTTCGTCCAGCAAACTCCATCGACATGTTAGATGCTACTTTCTAGCACTTATTTAGTCCTTTAATTCTTTCGCTGCTTGAACCGAGTAATTACGCAATAAATATCGCCCTCTTATATCATCGCTACCACAGCAAAACCATCTAAATCACATTTTTGATATATGCGGATAATAAGCATATAATGTTTCATTCTTTTGCATAAATCGAATTATTGGACTAAAAATGATATGAAAACATGGAAAATACATATAACCAGAAATGGATGGTTTTGCCTTCAAAAAGTACATCTTCCATTATGGGTATAAAAGTTAAAAAAATGTGATATAGATGGTTTTGCCGTGGTACCCACGATATGCAACTTCTAATTTTGCAGCACACCAGTTAAGCCTTTGAAAATCCTATGCCACAGCCAAAGGATTAAAGGACATTTCTGTTTTAAGATTTCGATGGATTATTCAACAAATTATATTCGATTCAATTAAAGAATTTACTAACAGTTTACTTCATCAATTTTAGGTGTAATACACGCAGGTTATAAAAATATTGACGTAACTTTGAAAACCACAGCTTACTATTTAATTGACGAAAAATTAGCCACGATTTTCCAGCCATATGTACCCGGCACCGCCGCCAAAAGATAACCAATCCCAATGAAATATTTATTAATCTTCTGTTTGGCCCTCACCATGGGAGATTTAACGAATATTGTTAAGAGAACTATGAAGAACATTTGTGGCCGAGAAAATCATTTGTAAATGGGGCCAAACAGTTACTTTTGATTTTTTTAATTTCGCCATGTTTTCGAATGTGACGCATTTCTGGAAAATTATTTAAACAATGTGGAAGAAAGATGGTCCTTCGATTGTTAAAAAATATTGTTAAGAGAACTACGAAGAACATTTGTGGCCAAGAAAATCATTTGTAAATGGGGCCAACAGTTACTTTTGATTTTTTCAATTTAACCATGTTTTCGAATATTACGCATTTCTGGAAAAATTATTTAAACAAAGTGGAAGAAAGATGGTCTTCCAATTGTCAACGAATATTGTTAAGAGAACTATGAAGGACATTTGTGGCCGAGAAAATCATTTGTAAATGGGGCCAAACAGTTACTTTTGATTTTTTTAATTTCGCCATGTTTTCGAATGTCACGCATTTCTGGAAAATTATTTAAACAAAGTGGAAGAAAGATGGTCCTTCGATTGTTAAAAAATATTGTTAAGAGAACTACGAAGAACATTTGTGGCCAAGAAAATCATTTGTAAATGGGGCCAACAGTTACTTTTGATTTTTTCAATTTAACCATGTTTTCGAATATTACGCATTTCTGGAAAAATTATTTAAACAAAGTGGAAGAAAGATGGTCTTCCAATTGTCAACGAATATTGTTAAGAGAACTATGAAGGACATTTGTGGCCGAGAAAATTATTTGTAAATGGGGCCAGACCGTTACTTTTGATTTTTTTCAATTTAGCCATGTTTTCGAATGTTACGCATTTCTGGAAAAATTATTTAAACAAAATGGAAAAAAGATGGTCCTCCAATTGTTAAGAGAACTATGAAGAACATTTAAGGCCGAGAAAATTATTTTTAAAACGGGCCAAACAGTTACTTTTGATTTTTTCAATTTAGCCTTGTTTTCGAATGTTACGCATTTCTGGAAAAATTATTTAAACAAAGTGGAAGAATAGTATATTCTGTAACAAGGTTAGAATGGAAATTCGATGCGAGTGGAATATTTCGAGCGCGAGCCGCGAGGCGAGCGTGAGGAACCACGAGCATCAGAATTTCCATTCTTACCGAGTAGCAGACTATACTTTCTCCTCGACCAGATAAAATAGACTAATAAAGTAATGAACACAAGGAACTTACGTTTTATTATCACGTTTTAGTTTAGTTTAGTTATTTTTAGTTTAGTTTGTGGTTATGTTTATAGTATTTTGACAATTGTGATATCCAAGGCTAATTGTTTTATTCGGAACGGTGTGAGAATATTCATTCTATCCCTTGTTATGGAATGAATTACATGCAAAACGCATATGCGCATAGTATTTTGTTCCATAACAAGAGTGAGAATGTGAACGTTCTATGATCAAAATTGATTGCAGAATGCATAAATTCTACAGTGGTCGTGGAGAAAGATACTTCTCCAATTGTTTACGAATATTGTTAAGAGAACTACGAAGAACATTTGTGGCCGAGAAAATCATTTGTAAATGGGGCTAAATAGATACTTTTGATTTTTACTTTCTCCGTTACGAAGTACGAGAAAGTATTGTGATCGTGATTTTTTTTTCAAAAATTTTTTTTGCGGAAATATCTGTTTTGGGGTCCCTAGATACCATTTCAACAATTTCTTTCAATTTAGGCTTGTTTTCGGTTGTTACATATTTCTGGAAAAATGATTTAAACAAAGTTGAAGAAAGACACTCGTCCAATTGTTAACGAATATTGTTAAGACAACTACGAAGAACATTTGTGGCCGAGAAAATCATTTGTAAATGGGGCTAAATAGATACTTTTGATTTTTTCAATTTAGGCTTGTTTTCGGTTGTTACACATTTCTGGAAAAATGATTTAAACAAAGTTGAAGAAAGACACTCGTCCAATTGTTAACGAATATTGTTAAGAGAACTACGAAGAACATTTGTGGCCGAGAAAATCATTTGTAAATGGGGCCAACAGTTACTTTTGTTTTTTTCAAATCAGCCATGTTTTCGAATGTTACGCATATCTGGAAAAATTATTTAAACAAAATGGAAGAAAGATGATCCTCCAATTGTTAACGAATATTGTTAAGAGAACTACGAAGAACATTTGTGGCTGAGAAAATCAGTTGTAAACGGGGCCAAACAGTTACTTTTAATTTTTTTCAATTCAGCTATGTTTTCGAATCTTAAGCATTTCTGGAAAAATTATTTAAACAAATTGAAAGAGCGATACTCTTCAAATTGTTAACGAATATTGTTAAGGGAACTACGAAGAACATTTGTACTTTTGAATTTTTAAATTTAGCCATGTTTTTGAACGCATTTCTGGAAAAATTATTTAAACAAAGTGGAAGAAAAACACTCCTCCAATTGTTAACGAATATTGTTAAGAGAACTATGAAGAACATTTGGGGCCGAGAAAATCATTTGTAAATGGGACCAGACAGTTAATTTCGATTTTTTTAAATTTAGCCATGTTTTTGAACGTTATGCATTTCTGGAAAATTATTTAAACAAAGTGGCAGAAAGACACTCCTCTAATTGTTAAGAGAACTATGAAGAACATTTGTGGCTGAGAAAATCATTTGTAAATGGGGCCAAACAGTTACTTTTGATTTTTTCAATTTAGCCATGTCTTCGAATGTTACGCATTTCTGGAAAAATTATTTAAACGAAGTGGAAGAAAGATGGTCCTCCAGTTGTTCATGAATATTGTTAAGAGAACTACGAAGAACATTTGTGGCCAAAAAAGCCATTTGTAAATGGGGCCAAACTGTTACTTTTGATTTTTTTCAATTTAGCCATGTTTTCGAATATTACGCATTTCTGGAAAACTATTTAAACAAAGTGGAAGAAAGATGGTCCTCCTATTGTTAAGAGAACTATGAAGAACATTTGTGGCTGCGAAAATCATTTGTAACAAATGTAACAAATAGTTACTTTTGATTTTTTTAGATTTACTATGTGTTTTTTTTACTACTCGATTCAGGAAAAAATTGTTATACAAAATCAGAGATAAACGGAAAATTTCACAACACATTTTTTTAAATATTAAATCTTTTACGGTTGGGGCTAAACAGAAGATTAATTAACATTTTATTGAGATTGGTAATATTTTGGATTATGGTGAAAGAGCCGGGAAACAGCTGGAAATTCATATTTATTTATTTATTTATTAACTTTACATATCCTGTTACTATAATATGTGCTAATATAATAGCTAACTTCTCGTTGGTTACTATTTAAATGTTTATTTTTTATTTTAATCATTTTCACACATTTCATTTCATTGGTTCTTTAAGGGGCTACATATACCTAGCGGTGGGGAAAATTTGGAAAAAAAATGTCATCTTACAAGTACGTTCTTTCATTTATATTCGGTAAAATTTTTACTGTGCCGTGAAGACGTCATCTCCTGAAAGCTGTTCTACGAAAATCATTTGTAAATGGGGCCAAACAGTTACTTTTGATTTTTCAATTTAGCCATGTTTTCGAATGTTACGCATTAGTGGAAAAAAAAATTAAACAAAGTAGAAGAAAGATGATCCTCCAATTGTCAACGAATCGTTTCATTTCATTGGTTCTTTAAGGGGCTACATATACCTAGCGGTGGGGAAATTTTGGAAAAAAAAATTTCATCTTCTTTCATTTATATTCGGTAAAATTTTGACTGTGCCGTGAAGACGTCATCTCCTGGAAGATGTTCTACGATGCTGGCGTCCGCGGTAACCATTTTAGCTTCGCCAATTTTCATCAGAAATTGAAAACCAAATGTTTTTCTTAAAGTGTATGAAAAAGTTTTTGTCGGAGTCAATTTTTAAAATTCCGATTTTTCAAAAAATTGCGGCCATTTAAATGCAAATGTATAATTTTACAATAAAAATGGGTCTCTATTTATTTATAACAAAAAACTATCTTATCCTGCGATGATGATACTAGATAATAGTACGAGGCTTGTCCGTAATCTACCGTTTCGTTCCACTGCCACCGCAACGCTAGTGCCGCAGTTCCTAGCATGCTCACTCGTCTCTCTGGTTCATTGTCTTTCCACTGACGCCATTATGTCGTCAGAGGACAACTTACTGGCATAAAATTATTGGCTACGTGTAAACACCTCTGGCCAATTGGCATGCCAACTGCACTGCCAGTTGTCCTAAAATTCGATTATCTCCAGGAGTAGACAGAGGACAATTGACTGGGCGCAGTAACGCCCCCACCACTCTATCAAGACAGTTGTCTAGACCAGTGGTTCCTAACCTTTTCAATATTGTTACCCCTGTGACCTATTAGGAAAACTGATTTTACATTTTTATTAATAACACAATTTTGACAATGAAATAAAACTGAGTAAGTAATTGTTCTACAATTGAACATAGGCGTTGGCGATCATATGTTTAGAGTTAAAATAAAAGCCCTGTATATAAGCTATGGCTCGTTCGCTTGTAACGCGTTTTATGTGGAGCCGGCTTAACCCACCAAGTGGCCGGTCGCACTAATCAGCTGGGCGCAAATTTCACCTCGTTCAAACGCCTGTCAAAGTGTGGAGAGGCTTTAGCGGCGTTGTTAATAAATTTGGTTTTGTGACTGATCAATCTTAGTATTCTTTACCCCTCAGAAAACCCTATTTTACCGATCAGGGGGTAATAACCCCCAGGTTGGGAACCGCTGGTCTGGACAATTGGTGCCGTGTGAACGTTGTAGGGCAGTAGATCTCTCGTTTTGGGCCAGTTTACCTTTGCCAGTCGAGACTGATCCAATGGACCCTTCATTCGTAATTCTTCTATCAATTGTGACGACGCTTGATGACTGTCCCTTTTCAAAAGCCATTTCCTTGTCCCCTCCCTCTTCTTGTGTAACTCTTCCTCAAGAGCCTCAGCAATAAATTCCCGACAAAGATCCTCACACATTACTTTCAATTCATCACGAGACACAACGATGAGCACTCCACCATTTTTCGTCACCAAGTGCCGTGGCAATAGTTTCGCCGTGTGAACAAGTTCTTATTCAATTGGACTGGCCTCAGAAATTCACGCAACTGGCCCCGAAAATTGTCTCTTCGATTGGCATCGTGTAAACCCGGCATTACAGCCGAATTGTGTTATGTTTAGTTTTGGTCGTGAGCGTTCAAAATGTTCAAGACAATTCCTGAGCCCGCGAATTGTGAAGTGCGTTCTGTAATACGGTTTTTGGGCGCAAAGAATGTTAAGCCAGCTGAAATTCATCGTCAACTTGAAAAGATTTATGGGGAAAATGTAATGACGGACGGAATGGTGAGAAAGTGGGTTAGGCAGTTCAATGATGGACGAACCAATGTTCATGAAGAAGCACGGAGGGGGCGGCCTTCTGTTGTCAATGATGAGTTGGTTGAAAAAATGAATGAGAAAATTCGTGAAAACAGTGGTTCACAATAAGAATGCTTTCAAATGAGTTTCCACAAATTTCAAAATCCGTTTTGCATGAGATTTGAAATATCGCAAATCGTGTTCCCGTTGGGTTCCTAAAATGCTTTCAGATGTCCATAAAACGAAGCGACTTGGGAATGCTTTGACATTCTTACCCGACACAGTGATGAGAGAAATGACTTCTTAAACAGAATTGTGACCGATGATGAAACGTGGGTGTGTCATGTCACTCCAGAATCCAAACAACAGTCGATGACGTGGAGGCACTCAGGTTCCCCCAACCAAAAAAAATTCAAAACAACGTTGTCAGCACAGAAAATCATATGCACTGTGTTTTGGGATAGACAGGGCGTTCTGCTTGTTGAGTTCCTTCCCAGAGGTGAAACCATCAATGCAGAACGATACTGTGAAACATTGAGAAAACTTCGGCGCGCAATTCAAAACAAAAGGCGTGGAATGCTCAGTCAAGGCGTTGTGTTGCTTCATGACAACGCACGTCCCCATTCTGCTGGTGTCACTCAAAACCTCATTGAAGCATTCGGTTGGGAGCAGTTCGATCACCCGCCATACAGCCCCGATCTCGCACCTTCTGACTACCACTTGTTCTTGAAGTTAAATTTTAGTTAGATTTTGGAGGAAGGCAGCAATGACGACGTACAAAACGGTGTTCAGCAATGGCTGTCTTCACTGGCGGCATTTTTCTATGAAGAGGGTATAGAAACGTCGGTTTTCCGTTACGACAAATGTCTGCGCAATGGTGGCAACTATGTTGAAAAATAGTTAAAGGAATGCTCTTTCATGTAAAAATGAATTTTGTTTTGAAAAATTGTCGATTTTTTGGCCCCCAAGGTGTATGTAGCCCCTTAATGGCACCTGATTTTATTTGCTGTGGAATGTATTAATCGCTCAGTCATTCGAATTAGACTACTCCAATAAAAAAAATATACCAGCTACCCATTCAACATAAAGCTTGTACTACTACTACTAATATAACGAAAGATACAAACCTTTTGTGAGTTCTCGAACTCCATACCGTTGCGAATAAACATACGCCAGAGTATCGCCAACATTACAAACACAACACACGTAGTTATCCACACTTCCTTCCGTAACCCCACTCTGTGCATGAGGCGGTGTCCCTTCTATCCTCCTCTCCTGACCCAACGACTGATTCTTGGGAGATTTAACGTTACTCTGTTTCAAAGGTAGGATCACCGCCACCGTCAGGGTGGTCAGCATTCCTTCGTTTTCCAAAATCAAATCGTGCGCGCAATTAAACGCCCTCAACAAACACACGAAAACCTCGCGGGTGTTACTGATGCAAGCCTCGTGTCTCGGCGTATCAGATTTCTGAATGTCCTCTTCGTTTTTCACGAGATTATCAAATAATTCGGTATCTTGGAAGATCGTTTTGTTCAAGTAATGCAGGCAACCGTGTATAGCCGATTTTGCTGCTACACACGCCTTTTCGCCTGAAATAATGCGTTTAGTAATGGATTTTCCCAAGTCGGTAACTGTTTACCCCAATTGACTCCGTCTGCGACCGCTAAAATTGCGGAGTCGGATCGCGCGATTATCCCGAAGCAATCCGCGATCGGATCGCCGTTTTTGTTTTTGGAAATCAAGTTTTTGTCGTACAAGGAGCCCGAAATGCCGTAAACGTGTTCGGTTTTTTTGTTCCATTCTTGGGGTAGACTGGGGTCGTCCTTTACCGTGTGGCCTCCTATTGAATTGTCAACAGACGTATCGGCTAAAAATTGTTTCAAACTAATCACTTCATTAATTGCAGAGGAAACCATTTATGCCGAACATTTAGCGAGAATTATTTAGTAATGCTAAAAAATGTATACAGAGTGTCACAAATTCAACAGGGAGTCGTGAATGACCTTAGTTGTTGCTGCAACCCAAAACTGGGGAATTTCACCAAATTTATATAATTGCGAAATAAAGCACCATTTGTAACGTTTATACTACTATGAATTGAAGAATATTTGTAGCTATACTTTGAAAATAACTTGTAATTATTGACGGGCAAACGGTTCAGGAATTAATCGGTTCTTAACAAAAAAACACTTCAGAGTCGGTTCAGAGAAAAAGAACGATACGCGACGGTTCATCGGCTCAGAAATATAAACTGAATAGTTTATAGTGTGAACTTCATAAAAGATTTCATAAAAGTTTTTTTCGGCTCACGCTATGAAAGTCTCCAAGAGTTCAACTCGTTCGCGTTCATCAAAATGATTAAATACAGTTTATTTGGTCTTTTTGTTACGGATATAGTAAGAGTGGCGTAATTATATGAGGCAGAGGAGACAGCTTCCTCCGCGTCCCGGGTTTGAAACCGCGCCCTCTTGCTGAAACCATATTGAATTATTTAGGTCAAGATAATTTTAGTTTGGGGAAAAAATGTCATTTTGCAAAAAGTCTAAATATCAAGTTCTCACCTCTAATTGCCATTTACTCGAAAAATGTGTTATGTAAGATTTTTATACTTCCAGTTCGACAATGAGAAGTTCTCTCAAAATCAAGAACCAAAATAGGGGGTTGTCATTAAAAACAAAATGGATGACGTCATTACTCAAAAACAAATGACGACTGAAAATCGACTTTCATGCAAAAATGTGTATTTTTATAAAAGAAAATCGAGAATTTTTTCTAAAAATATTTTATTTTGGTTGTACTGAATATATTCCATACTTTAGGCGCGCACTGTATATGAAACGGGCCCCAAAATATAGGTTTGGCTCAAGACCCACAATTTGAAGTTAAGTCACTGTAGAGTAAATCAATTAACTATTAACTACTACAAAATAAATGTATTTATATAGCAATGCTAAGACCAATGAACTGTTAAAAAACCGAGAACCACATCTAGTTTATCAATAAGCCTTTTAGGATTTGGTTTTAGAACTAAACACGTAATTTTATGACACCAAAGTCAAAAGTGTATTTATTTTCAAAGAGATAGTCTACTCTGCTAATTTCCCGTCTCACAAAATAAAATTATACATTTAATAATTGTTTCCCAATGGTTCACCAATGCACCCGTAAATTTTAACCATTCGCGAATTTTTGTTTTTTTTGTTCTTTGTGTTCACCACTTCACCATTATTGATGGCTCCGCCAGGTTAGGACCTATATTGGGATTTTTCAATTCACATAAATAGCAAAACCTTCGCAATTATATTCAATTTATACCACAAAAATAATTTTTAAAATGAGTGCAAATTCTAGCTGTGAATTTGGGTCACTCTGTATTTAATGTTTGCAACAATATATTTTAAGCTAAAACTACACACAATAAGCTAAATCAGTGGTTCTTAATGAATAGTGACAGTCTCAGATTAAGGTGTTCAGTCCTACATCAGCAATATCCTGGAAAGTGTCACGGATTTTTAAAATCGACTGCTTTCTAATTCTAAGTAGTTTCATTTCAAGCCTAGATGAGAAAAATTTATATCACGTATCCAGTTTTGTTATTTTGTTGTATTACAACTACAACAGCTTGTGGTAAAAAAAATCATTGTTCTTTATGTATATACGGGGAGTGACAAACAAGTAAGGTTACAAGGTTGATATTCCTGTAGTTTCGTCTGTTATAGAGAAATTAGTAGTGTGCGGTAATTCTAATACATGCGGTTGGCAACTGTGCAGAGTTTCAGCCACCGGCCACCTACAGAGCTAGTTGTGGGTTAACGCAAATGACGTTTTGTATGTCAATGCCTAACATGTGTACCAACATAAATTGTTAAAAATAAAAAATCATGGCACACTTGAGGTTTATTTTTAATGAACATACGATATCTGTACGCTCTGAATTGCAAAAATTACCTTTTACGATGATACAAATATTTTCAGCACCTTTAGTAAGTTAAAACCATTACCATACAACCAATATGTAAGTTTGTACGGTGTTTGAAATTTAAACAAGAATTCATTTTTGTTCGATATTAAAAACATTTTCATATAAATGAAGATTAAGAACCACTGAACTAAACCATGCAAAAACAAAAAGAAAAAAAAATGAAATGAGGGATAATTACACATTCATCGTAATGCAATTTTCAAATAAAAAACAAGCACAAATGATCATCATCATGCTTATTCAGTTGCAAACGTGTTACCAGCGGGCCTTTCCGTAAGCCTCGTAATTTTCCCCTTTTTCTTATGCCCGAACGGATTTCCCTCGCTTTTCGATTTGCCTAACGCAAAGCTACTCGTCACGCTCTCACTATCATTTTCCGCCATCCCAACAACCTGTGCACCCTCTGGCGTGTTACCTTTGTCATTTAAACGGTCACTGTTAGAATTATCACATAGATTATCACATTGTTTATTTAATTGATTAGACTCGCCTCTCGTGCTATAGCTAACGTTGTTATTGGTCGCGATTTTTTTCGTCTTATCGACCTCTATTTGAAAATCGGAGAGGCTGCCTAAGCTGTGGCTTTTGTTATGGTGCTTTTTACAGTTCGTTACGAAATACTCTTGCCCGGCTACTTTTATCACCATCGTTGTGTTATCTAAAGGTAAATCACTGTTGCGTTTCGGTGATTTTTGAGGAACTGTTACTTTTCTCTCGGCTAAAACAATCCAATCAAACACCGTCGGTACACACAAAATGTTTGGTTTGTTTTTTATACGTTACCCTAAAGTTCTCCTTTAATACATTTCAAACATCCAAATTAATATCGTTTATGCTGGAGGCTTCTAATTCGTTAAACATTTTGAATAATATAATTAAACACTTTTTACTTTGTTTTGTATAACCTTGATGTTTATTCTTGCAACTTAAGTTTCGGTAACTACGCTCGACAACTTGACCTGATAAACAACCACTATTTTTAAAGCCATTCTATAATTATTTTTTATCTCTGTCAATCGGTTTGTAAATTACCTTATGTTTGAAAATGGTAAGAGTAGTTACCAAAACTTAAGTCGCAAGAATAAACATCCAAGTTTTACAAAACAAAGTAATAAATGTTTCAGTATATTTAAGTTAATACTAAAGTATAATAGCAATGAAGCATCTCAGTGCAGAGGAATTTAATTGATATTAGTTGGCATTTACGGTCAACAAAAAAATTTAATCTCCTTTGAAATCAGTTACAGGCGTAACAGGCAAAACTAATCCCCCCCATTGATTAAAGAAAGGGAAGCTGTGCTACGGATTAAAAATACTTCTAGATCCCAGATATTATACCACTCGCAAACGCGCAGGCGCGAATCTCGCGATTCCAACTTTTGGAGCACTGATCATATGGGAAATGGAGGGGAATAGCAGTCCATTAGTGTATAGACGAAGGCGTGAGTGGATAAAACAAAACTGGTTGTGTGCCACTGGAATAGCATGCGCATTTTCGAGTTGTACAGTATCTGGGAATTAACCAAAAAGACTATTTAGCATACTTACTTCAAATGAGGTTAAATCAGGAATTTCTTTGAAGCTGGGGTCCCATTTGCGTGCCCCATTTGTCCTTGATAAATAAGTCCCTGAACCCCCTTTACTTCAAGTGTAGTTACGCCTATGTTTGACAATGAATGTCATTGATAATAATTACTTAGGGTGTTTACATTTTTGGGTTGCAGTGTTAAGAGATTTACTCTATTTATGTTATTTTCATAACCAAAGATATGTATAGAGTTCTTAGTTTCTGATATTACTTAAATGAAAATGTATTAGAATTATAATTCTGGAACAACCAACCATGAATTTTGGAAGAGAATAATTTATGAAAATTATAATAACAGAGATTTGAAAATATTAAAAAAGTAATTTTTCACTAAATTCTGAAATAAATTCGTGTTAACAAAGAGTAAATTTGTAACCATTCTACCTGAACCTACATGAGATGCTGCATTGCATAACCAGCTTCCGTGAGTATAGAAAAACCATTAGTTCCTATAGATTTATAATTATTTTCATGATAAAAGCTTAACCCATAGCACTCATATGTCGACTTATAGTCGCCACAATACCGGATACTCTGCTATGAAATATAAAAACGAGTGCAAAGGGTTAATAACCAATATCAAATGTTTTCATAAGAACTATTCTTTTCTTCATGAATGAATTCAATTATTCCTTTGAAAATCAAAAAGGAGAACTTGAGAGTAACATATACGACATTAGTGACTACACCTAAAAAAATCAAAAATAAATAATATAAGTTGCATTACCAGTAGGTTCTTCAACAGTGTCTATAAAAGCAATATCTTGGTCTAAAACAGACAAATGCTTCTCAGTACGCTTGACCGTGGTCAAGCCTCCGTTTGGTCCAGTATAACACCCAACAATGGACTCGGGTCCGGTATTGTATGATCCCAAATCATAGCTGGGAAGATCGGTCGGATTTTTACCATTGAGGATTGAAGGGCCTTCTTTCAACTTAATTTCACTATAAAAAAATATCAATAAAATATTCCTCTAAATGCATTAATCATAATCTGCACAGTTACTTACCCCTGTAAGTATTTGTTTATAAATGTGTTTTCTATCAGGTTAAGCCTCTTTTCTCGGGGTTCATTGTGGAAACTGAGCTGCCTGAAATAACTTGTAACACGTTTGCGGAGTGAAGGCATTCCTGAAATTAAATATACACAAAAGTTAATTTATCATTATCAAATAAACCATCTATACTAGATGTGGGCTAACTTTTTCAGGATACAAATGAACATGAGGGTCAATATATCGTATGTTCATTAAAAAAAAACCTCAAGTGTGCCATGACTTTTTCGTTTTAAAACTTTAAGTTGGCACACTTGACACTTGTTGGGAATTGACATATAAACGTCAGATCTTTCTAGAAGTCACAATTATTCCATGCTCACAATGGTTTACAGCAACCAACAAAAAACATTTGTAATTGAAAGTTATTTCCGAAATGGGATTAAAGTGGACGGAATTGGGAGTATTCATTCGACGCACCTTTAGCAGAGTTTCAGGAAGAATTTTCTAACGTGCCCATTATTTATGATGAATTTAAAAATACCTTATCACGATCTGTTGTATTATTTCGTGAAACGAGTAGTATTCTCCGTAAAGCAGGAAGTGGTAGACCAGTTAAACGAACTCAAGATGCTATTAACACAGCCCAAGAAATTTGGGAAGATGAACCTATGACTTCTCTGCGTCATTTGTCACAGCAAATGAATTTATCGGTAGGAACATGCCACAAGCTTCTACAAAAAGATTTGCAAGTATACCCTTATCGCATAACATCGGTGCAAGAGTTATTACCTGTTGATTACCCCAGACGACTGGAATTTTGTCAGTGGTTTTTACAAAATGTAAACGAGGATGTTTTACAAATTACTTTTTTTACCGATGAAGCTTCGTTTTACAAGGATGGGTATATTAATTCCCAAACTATGAGAATTTGGTCGGATGAAAATCCTCATATATATCGAGAGAAACCACTACATCCAGAGAAAGTTCATATATAGCAAACAGGTGCTGCTCTATTCCCAAAACCAGGCCGAGATTTAACATGATTTTGGGAAAACGTGCTTTTCATGCGTGTAAATCTGCAAAATGGTGCGCTATGTTGTCACATCTCTTTCTGCAAATCGGTGTGATTCCGTTTAAAATCATTTGTCTTCACTCAGCAGTTACCGGTTGCAATGATTGGTGCTTATGCTTAGGTTAGGGCGAGGCTAGTAGTTTCACCCACAGTAGTTTAATTATATTTTTATTTTATTTTACGTTAGTTATAGCGACACACGAAATCCGGCAACCGTAAATATTGAACCTGAAGTTGTTGCGTTTATTTCGGTCCGTTTATGAATCACATGAAATGTACGTTTACCTGATTTTGTTTATTACTTTCCTTATGACTAGTTCTGTATGATAAATCATAAAATTTGTGGTTATGACAAATGAATATGCAATGCCTTATGATAAATCATACCTTGTAAAGCCACCGTAACATCAATAAATCATGTCCGTCTCATAAGCCAGTCTCCAAATGTTTCGATCCTACTTATATATTTATTAACAATAGATTTGCAGCTCTTCTTTGTCTTCAGCAATTTAATAAAGATTTTTGTAAAATTTCTCATATTTAATTTTTTTGGAAAAAAAAAACACCAGTTAAGGTTTAAACAAAAGCTTTTCTATTCTTCCGGTTGTCAAATAAAGCTTACGTTGAAGGTTTCATTTCAATACCTGCATTAGTGTTTGAGATTGTTATTATTATTTAAACCATGATCTGGTGTAAGGAAAAGGCCAAACATCCACGATAACTTTGCTGCTGCTATTACTTCATCCCATTTTTTCTTGTGATCTTATGATTTTGAATTTGAAGAATTGGAATTCTTATTAACATTCTTATAGGAACATGGTAAAACAAAAAAACGATAACAAAAATATACACAAATGATTTCAGGATCACAATCATCAATAAAATAACACTTCTTTGCCATGTTGCATGCAATCATCAAGCAAACTGAGGACGTAAAATGAGCTCAGTAGTTAATTTAGTAAATAGTTACATGGTGAATTGAAAATAATTAAGGAATACCTACTGCAGTCTAGCCAATGAAATTGTAGTTATAATTGTATAAAACAAACATTTAATGTCGAACTAACGTTGGTTCAAAATATACACTGGAATCGAGCGTGAACTGAAATAACTATGATAAATTTACACAAATGAATAATTTATTTTCATTACGAAATCCTGTGGGCAGTGACACTCAAACTCTTACTTCACCTAGTAAACAATTAATACAAAACCTAACCTACCTCTTTATCAAAGCGAGAGTAGAACTCAACTGGCCTGGTTTTTGCAAATGATTTCCTCCTAATGATCACTTTTACATCCGCATTATTTATTGAAACTGGCGCACTGTATGAAGCACATTTTTTATTATATTTCTTGAAGAATATTAACACAACAACAAAGGCACACCCTCTTTGAATAATACAATGAAGATAGCTCAATAACTGTACTACCGTGAAATTGCCGCATTACATCACCACAAACTAGCGATTATTTCGTGATGGGTCGCTCGAAAACATCGATGTGGACGGAAATACACAGTTATCTTTTTTTTGTGTATGGATAGGTGAATCTGGGGCGTCATCAGCATAACGAATTAATTTTTAATGCCAAAAATCGGTGGTATTTGTTGAGCATTATGTTGCCGAAATTTACGGGCAGGCTTTGATTTATTATTTGTTTTTAAATCTTTAATGTCGCAATTTTGTAGATGGTACAGGTTAAATACTCATAGGTATATTGAGGCTGCACTTAAATTGTTGTTTAATTTATTTGAATTTAAATGTATTAATAATAATAATTCCTCAACACCCAATAAGCGTATAAGAATAATAATAATTGTTACAAATTAAATAACACACTCGTTTAATCAATATCTGTATAATCCATACACGATCAACTTTTAGTAAGATGGACATGTTAGGGTAACACGTACTAAGTAATTTTGTTTTGAGGCTATGATCAGTGGTATGACACGATATATGCCATAAAGGAAATCGGGAGGTTAGAAATTTAGTTATGGTAGCTGCATTTAGATGGCGCCGTTGGCGATTTTCTGTTAATTATGTTTGTTAGGAACACTAGAAGGCGCTTTTCTATTGCAATTTATCTACATGTGGTGTCGGATTCTGTAATTGCTTGAAGCAGCAAATGACAAACGCGAGAAGTGCGGTAAACACAGCT
Source organism: Ocypus olens (assembly GCA_910593695.2). Classification (NCBI taxonomy): domain Eukaryota; kingdom Metazoa; phylum Arthropoda; class Insecta; order Coleoptera; family Staphylinidae; genus Ocypus; species Ocypus olens. The sequence continues at coordinate 10,206,447 of OU343061.1, forward strand.
AAAGGCCGCTTCACAACAATCCGAGAACGGGAACCAAAAGTTAAATGATATGATTCGCATGTTAACGTACACTACTAATAACTAATTTCCGGTAACGGGAACGAGAAGCTTGGTGTATTTTCGTTCCCGTTTCAATTCTTGTTACCGTTCGCGGGTTGCAAGCGGCCTTTACGATGGCCTAAGAAGTAGAATGCTTAAGCGAGAATCTAGGCAACCGTATATAACCAGACAAACTTCTTTAAAAACCACTTTTTTCGTTACAAAAACTTCTCAAAGGTGTTCAGGAAGGTATAAACTTAAGTCTGCCAACAATAATGCTAAAATTCGCAAGAGAAAAACCATTAACAGGCTAACAAATTTTAACATGATGCATTAATAAAATAAACGCACTGAATATATCTTTCTATGCAATGAAACTTCACAGAATTTTGTTTCTGAGTTGGCCATGCTTGAGAGAGAGAAACATATTAGTCTTGTCCGAGATTAATTAATTTTTTTAAATCAAATTCAATTGAACTAATCTAGACTCATGACGCAATACTATGCGACATACCTCATTTATTTCACAGCCAACTCTGAAACAAAATTTTGTGGCTCACACGATATTATAATCAATCAATCAGGTAAAGATTTATTTACATAAATTCGAAATACGCGCTAATCTCACCCCAGTAAATTACACTACACGAACTCCATCAGTTGTTTATCTTTAATAGACGGTCGGTGGTAAATTCTTAAGTTGGCAACAATAATTATTACGCAATTGCATCGTGTGTCGATTGTTTAAACATTTAACCGACATCAGTTTAATCAAGTGGACGCCGACAGTGAGTAAAATGGCAGTGAACACCATCCTGATAGATTTCTCAGTGGACCCGAGCCAGCTGAAAAATGAAACCCAGCTGTCTTTGATAACAACAAATATTGAGAACATTCTACGTGACTATTTATCCAATTTAAAGCTGGCGTTCAGTTTGCCGATGGACGGCGGACTGCTGAAACTGTTTCAGTGCGATTTGGAGGGTACGGTGACCATCAGGATTTTTACCAACGGAATCATCACCATCAACGTTGAGTATCATAAAGGGGAAAAGCAGGAACCGCTGCTGACGCATGAGGTGTGTACTTTAATTGATCTTAATTAGAAACTATTTAAATAGATGTTCTAAAAATAGTCATGTTTGTATATGAAAAATTGAGCCTGGCACTTCGTGCATTCATGTTGAAAGTAAGAAATGTTACGACTTCGTTAATTGGAATTTTTTATGCTTATAATAAGGTTGCCTTGATTTTTTTTTAAATTAAACAAATGATGTAAAATTGAAGTAACAGAAACAAATATTTAACTTGGAATTAGTTACAGTATGACCTCTTTAATCCGAACTAATAAATGCACAGGTTGATCCAGATTAACGAAATGTTTGGATTATCGAACAAATGACGGAAAATATCAATTTTTTTAATTCTCCATGAATTCCATATTCTCACTAAACAATGCTTTATTTTCAAATAAACAAATAATTTACAACACAACTTACTACTTCTGAATAACAAAATTAAGTACACATACTACATAAATCTACACGAATGTTGGCTGTGGAACGCTCCAAATAAAAAATTCCCCGATCATTGCGGCCAAAATCCTCCGAAACGTCAACCTTATTTATTGAACGCGCATCTTTTCTGATAGTTGTCAATTTTCCATACCCCCACCCCTTTGCGTAATGACGTCATCGCCATTTTTTTAATGGAAACAATTTTTTTTTATTTCACTAAATTTGTAGTACTTTTTATTCTCTTTACGACTGTGTAAAAATATTTTTTTTTTGTTTTTTATTTCAGAAATTGAAAAAAAAATTATTTTTTTAAAACTTATTTAATGTATCAAACGTTCAAAATGCACCTTTCCTCTCTTGGCAAAAAGCCAATTAGTGATAAAACCCATCCCTTACATTTTGAAATATTTCTGGTCGGATTTATCTCATTTCTTAAATAATAATTAATTAAATTAATTCAATTTCTTAAATAAAAAAACAAAAACAAAAAATTTTACACAGTCGTAAAGAGAATAAAAAGGGCTGTCGTGACTTTCCTTTCACCCGCTTTTGGAAACAATCGAAGGGATTGAAGGACCTGACGGTGGGGGGAGTCATCGTCGCTTTAATTTGTGTTTGAGGCCCTTGACACATCATTTTCAGTCAGTTGAGGTACCTGGCCTTGGTTGGTCATCTCCATTCCATGCTCGATCAGTGACTTGAACAGGTAAAAAATCGATTTCACCAAAAATATCAGCATTAAAAGGAAATGTCCCTTCTGCTTTCAATCCGGCCCTGATGTTTGTACTTGTTGTGGCTAAAGGCAAAGAATTGAATGACAATCGAAGGGATGTCATATATCGTCATCATTTTCCCAGGATTGTTCGTCATCCAATAATCACAATGTGAGATATGCCGAAAACGCTTCGTTCCAGTGCTTGAAGCTTATGTGAACAGCGGGGTGGTAAAGATAAAACTGTAATATGGTCCTTTTGATACAACAGGAGGGCAGCAATCGAGACTGATGGTTATCCAGGATTAAAAGCACAGGATTCGCTGGCGATGACTGAGAGTGCTTTTGGAAATATCTCAAAAACAACGCAAAATCTTCAAAAATCATCCAGCCACTTTTGTTTGCACTTCCAATAACCCACTAATACTAGTAATAAGTGCCTACCTATAATAATAGATAAACGTAATGTGTCACGAATTACCCCAGGCGGTCGTGTCACGGAATGCCCCAGCGACACTTTTTATCTTTCGAGGTCCGAAAAATGCAGACAAGAAATAAATACATGCAATCTGCGTTACACATGTGTATATAAATGCCAGGTGTATACCTTTTCAAATCCGGAAGCAATTGCTTTGTATACAAAAAATCCGTGGATTCAAAAATTTACTTTTAGTCGAGGTAAACACTTTTTCCGCCACTGACAACGAAACAACGTAGATAACGCATACCTATATTTTTTCTAATATAGAGGACCATTAGACTCATCTACTATCGGTAATGCAGGTTTCTACCAGCAAATGCATAGAAGTTATCCGTGTGGGAAATTTTTCGTATTGTCATGAATTGCCCCGGTCTTTCCAACTTTATTAAGCAAAACATTAAAAATGTTATCCGATAATACTGGAAAAGTTTGTCGGTAATTTTAATGTAATAAAAAACTATAGCCATTAATAATAAATTGCAAAAATTGTTTTTTTCACAAACGGGAGAGAAAGTCGATTTCTCAGCCCTCAAAATTGTGAGAGAAGTAATATTTAGGGAGAGAAATTATCATTTCTCGCCCTAGGGAGATACAAGTAAATTATAATTTCCCTAGGGAGAGAAATTATCATTTCCCTAGGGAGAGAAATGGTCATGCGAGGTTCTATTATTTATTTTAACTGTCACGTCTGACAGATTTTTTTTCTAGGTTGGGTTTTAGGAACAAACGTTTTCTTTTTAAAATATCCCGTTTGTGAAAAAAATAGTACATATATCTCGCGAGAGAATGCTATATTACCCTCGGTGCGTTGTATCCCTCAGGCTTTCGCCCTCGGGATACAAATTCACACCTCGGGGAAAAATCACGCCTTTCTCTCCCTTGATACATAATCTACTATTATTCCAAAATGTCTATTAATTTATTTCCATATTGTTTTAGCATACAAAAGACATTGAACACAAGGTATCTGTGATAATGAATGCACACCGATCAAAAATGTTTCCTCCACTTAAGCGAGGATCTACCCTTGATGTTTATCTGACAAGTTCAGGTGCGTTTATTCTCGGATAAATTGCTTGACATTATTTTTTCATTTGCATACAGCTTAAACTCTCACTCAGGCAAATATTTATGCATCTTGTTTTATCCTACTATTTTATATTTTACTTTTATTTATCGAAAGTTGCTTCTCAACGCAAAAGTAAGTATTATATAATTATTGGTAGAACAGTCGATACCCATGGTAAACATCTTTTGCATTCCACTTCCATAAATGTAAACATTAAAATCCCTGTACATTATACAGTGAGATCAGAAAGTTAAAAATAGTTGGCAGCACATTTTCTGAAAATAGGGATAATAATTCACGTAATATTTTGTTGGCTGCCTGGATCAGTGCAGTACATAAGAATTTTGTCTATTTTGACGTCTCGTGGTTTTTTGAGGTTACTTGTTTTAATAGATATTTATGCATCAAGGGAGATATGGAATGTTTTTTTCCCAAGGTTGACAGGGTTACAAACTGAGGGCCTCTGGCCCGAGGTTTGTAAGTCAACCGAGGGAGAAGAACATGAATATCTCCCGCGGTGAATACAATATTTTATTTTTTAGTAATTCGTAAAAATATTCAGTATATCGATCTGCAATATGTATTTGCATGGTTGCTATGAGTTTGTTTTAAATCAAATCGCCCGCATTTCATGAACTGACTTTTATTTATTTTGATTTGATTTGACATTCATGCTTTAACAACAAACGTACAGTTGTGAATAAAATAGTGAATAAACCTGGGAGAAAAGTTTAATTCCTGTCTCGCTATAAAGTTGGTCGTAAGCAGACGCAAGATTGTCTATCTTCAACTATCATCTTGAGCAGAGAATTTGGAAATTGTACATACTATTTGTCAGGTAAACAGGAGCACACCTCATATCTCCCAAGGGAGATATAACTCATATCTCCCGTGGGAGTTATGAGTACGCTTTCACGCCTTGTATCCACGATGATAATAGTAAATATCATACTACTAAAAAATAAAGATGGTTTTTAAAACAAGTAACGTCAAAAATAACGAGGCATCAAAATAAATAAAATGCGCATCCACTGTACTGAAATAATTCAGGCAGCCAATATCAGATTACTTAAATTATTGAGGGATTTTCAGAAAATGTGCTTATTTTCGACTTTCTTATCTCACTGTATACCATGCGAACAATTACTTAGATAAGGAGTGGCTATGACTGTGTCAGTGTTCCATTTTTCGTATCTGTGACTATATCCCGCCAAACGTAGCATGCCGAAATTCAAATGAATTAGAACCAATCAGATTCTATATAACTTCTATTTTCAGGAAACATATCATGTAGAGTTCGAATGCGGCTTTGTGATTAGTTCTCTACTCGCATTATGTTTCGGCACATGATTGGTTTCAAGAAAAACAATGTTCAATGTCAAACGTCAGTTTGCGGGTAGAACGCTATTAAAATTAGTGAAAACTCCGCATTGGAAGAGTTTCTCTTGAAGTAATTCAAGAAAAAGGGAAAGAGGCCCAACCAAAAAGTTTGGGCGGAGTCACTAACATGACCTGTACTCGGGAAGTCATTTCTACAATATTGGAAAACGGGGCACATAACGTGCGAAACGCGAACGGTACGTACTGTAAAGAAAATGTAAACTCCATATAGAATACCAGTGCTAAGTTAGTGCAAGAGAAGTACGTTTCTGATTTTTGAATTTTGTTTGATCCATTTAAAAATGTAATATTCAAACCGGCACGACACGCCCGCGATGACAGTAAATGTCATTCTATTTTGTTGTAATATTTTTGTTGGGATATAGTCTGATAAATTGCTCTCGTGCATTGTAAATTATCGCAAGTTTGCACTCTTTCGACAAACTCAGTCGCATTGTTTTAGGCAACAGCCCCTCGCCCTTCCGGGCTCGGGACTGTTGCCAAACAATACGACTTCGTTTGTCGAAATCGCACAAACTTGTTACCGATAATTTCCAATGCACTTGTGCAATTACTGTTGATAACTTCAGCTAATACATGTCAAACAACCGTCGTTATTAATCAAATTTTAACGCAAGAATGGTTTTTATCATGGTGCAAAGATTACATGGTGTGCCTATAACTCCCGTACCACGCCCCTTTTGAATATTTTGGATGCTGCAATTACCATGAAAAATGAAACTATGAAAATCAACACTAACGAAAATAAATTGCAAAACACGTTAAAATTCGATTTCGACATAAAAACACGATAAAACATTTAGTTTATTACACAATGATATATTAAAATATCACGAGCTTTAAAGTTTTTTTTTTATTTAAAGCAATTAGGTTGGTAAGAAAATTAATAAATGTGGTTTTAGATGTTTAATTCGCTATTTTCACACTAAACAATACGAAAAAATTTGATAAAATGTAAATAAAGTACGTGCGACAGACATTTAAATTAGTTATATCGACTTTTTTTAGCTTAGCAAGTAGTTTTACAAGGTTGCATCACTGAGCATCGGCCAAATGAGAGAGGGGAAGATTTTAGAGTGAGAACGCGGCCGTCTAGGCACACCATGTAATCTTTGCAAAATGGTTTTTATCCAAAATTGTGTGTAATAAGCAAATGTAATAAGTAATGTTGTTCATTGCCTACTAGTGAAATAACTCGGACTCATGGGATATTTAAAACCTTCGTAAGGTTTTTAAAGTAATTCAAATTGACATCAGGTACGTCAAAATTTCTTGTTACAGACGATTTTGGATAAAAAGTTATATTATACTCATTAGTCCCTTAAGAAAATTTAACTTTTTCTTTTGAGACTAATTACGTATATTCCACACTTGTATAATACATAAATATTACTTCAGAATATAAAAGATTCATCATTGAATGTTACTTTTGTAATGGCGTTTTCCTGTTTGCCTGTTTAGGCAAAAAATTTCAAATTTTGCCTTCTTGATATATGCCACCAAAAATAATTGCATTCCAGAGCCTCAAACATGTGAAAATTGGGCAAACACTAGACATGGCCATTTTACCTTAAAAAACGGAGTGGCCTGGATGGGTCTCAAACACACACCAAGGGGGCCCAGAGGACGGCACCACGCCTTATAGGTATATGGGATGTTGTTAGTATTTTGCATAATAAGAAATAGGAGATTTTATTGTTATTTAAACCAATAGTTGCGACAGAGCTATAATCAGCTGATTAAGCATACATTGACAAAAAAATTATAACCTCTGTTTAATTTAAATTTCAAAATTCTAATAGAGTGAAGAATACTGATTTCCAAAGACCACTTTATTCTTTATTCAATTTGACTAATTAAATACTAATTTATTGCTAATTATAATTATTACCTTGATAAATTATTGATTACTTCAGTTTGTTTTTTTTTTAATTGAGAAATGTTTCATAAATTTTGTGGTCAAGATATAAAATGAATCGAATTTCCCAGTAATTACGTAACGCTGTATTCAATTAAAAAATAAACTTCGTATTCCTAACTGGTCATGATTCCTATTATACAGAGAATCCATCAATATTAAAGAATCGGGAAAAACAATTTAAATCATCCTGTCAATACTTTCTAAACTTTACAAGGCCGGTTGATCACATACAATTGGTTATTTATCCAACAAACAATGTATTTTTCATGAGTACTTTTCTTGGAAGTGGAATGTAGGAAACTGTAACGTGCTTTTCTTTAAATATTCATTCGCAATTGGCTGTGAGGAAATGTATCACATTTACAATAATTTAAAAATGTAATAAAAATTGCAGACTGAAAACTCAGTTTGTCAGTTTGAACACCTCACCAACCTTATTTTGTTTACACCATTCATTATGCTTTAATCTAGAAAATATCACGTTACATCCTTTGTCCTTCGAATAATTATCTTTAATTGAAATTGAAAACCTGCACTTGTTTGTATGATCTAATTTCATAGGTCGATTCCTACATTCTGACTATTTTTTACACTCACCAAATCGAGGAATTGAAATATGAAGAGTAAATAAAACATTGAAATTTGAAACCTTCACTTGTTTGTAATTTTATGCAAGGTGCTGTAAAAATGGCGGATTAACTCAATGGTACATTGCAATAACAATAACAAAAATACATTTTTTAATTACTATAATCAGCAGCGTTCACACACTCGTTCATTGTCGAAGATTACTTCAAGAGTATGAAAAAAATAAGGAAAAAAATCGGTATTGTATTTTTTTGATGATTTGAAGACTAGTGTAAATTATTTCATTGTTTAAAATCTGCATAACATTAATTATTTACACTCCAGCTCATCAAATAAATTTTTCAGAGATAAATACTTTCATGCTTGTCAATATTATATACAGTTGGTATTTTCAAATGCGATAATTTAAAATTTAAATAATTGATTTTCGCATTCAAATAAATCTACTGATTCCAGGTTTTATTAACCTCTTCACGCCACATGTGGCGACAAGCAAAAAAAATATATTTTACAAATAAAATAAAAAATTATCGCTTTAGCGCAACTATGGACATATTTTTTTGCAAAAATGAGTTTATGACAGTGGAATAATATTTCGTAGACAACCGTAACAACAACAAATTTTTCAATAAACCCTGGACTATGCTATAACCCAATCAAAGTAGCATGGGCGCGAAGTGGTTAAGGGTAATCATCGACAACGTACCATCGAGTTAATCCGCCATTTTTACAGATTTTATTTTGTTTCAGAGTTGTCTGTGAGACAAATGAGGTATGTCGCATATTATTACATCATGAGACTAGATTAGTTCAATTGAATTAGATTAAAAAGAAACATGACTGCTTTGTTACTCTCTCTCAGGCACGGCCTACTCAGAAACAAAATTCTGTAGCTCACACCTCATAATCAAACTTAATTCACTATGTTTTAACCACAACTAATTAATTAATTATTTTGGTTATATTATAGTGCATTTTTCAATTCCGTTAATCATCTTAAGAGAAGATTTAACATATTAGCAATCCTTTGATCCATAGTATCAAGTATGAAAATGTGACATATTTTATTTCACACGCCACTCCGAGTATGAATTTAAAGCAATATTTTATGATACATTTTATGATTGTACTAAAAATATTATCCTTCATTCATTATCATCTTTATTTTTTTGAATATGATACATACAATTTTTGTTTTCTATTTATTTTGCTTTGACAATAATTGAGAATGTATGTCTTAATCATTGTGTTTGTCGTTTCAGGTGAGTTAAAATTTTGCTCATCTTAAGAATTCTTAGTAAGTATAAATCATCTGCGATGTAAATATTTTCATTTCAAATCTAGATTCACACATATAGTACCACAATACTCTGCTAGTATGAAGCACTTAAAATTTCTGCACCTTTTTATATACACTTCAAATATTTTTTTCGTAGTTTCTTTGTTAAAATCTTCAGTATTCTCGCATTCTTTTTATATATAAAGGTATTTAAAAATATGTACAAATATTTTTTGCACGATTGTGCCTTTTTCTTGATTTACCGATATTGTTTACAGACATAGGAAGTTGACCATCCCGCACTCAAGGGCGTTTCCAACCAACTAGTCTAGGGGGGGGTAATTGAAAAAAAAGATAAATAAACTGGTGCTTCCGCTCTCATACACCTGTTCCTTGAAATCTCTCTATCCTTTTCCAACGTTTTAAAGCGTTGGAAAAATTTACCGGTTATATTATTTGTTTGGAATATCGGTAATTTTTAACAATAAAAATTGTTAAGCGAAAAATTCTTAGGGGGGGTAATTACCCGATAATTTTGAAACCGCCACTGCCCGCACTGTTCTGTTTTCACCATGACAACGATAAATACAATACTGAAATACTTGTGCTGTAAGTAAATATGTCATTTTGTAGTGTTTGCGCCATTTGTGTGGGACTTGTTACGAAAATACCAAGCTCATCCCCCTTCTTCAATTTCAATATTCTCGTTAATATTATATTTATTGAATATTTACTATATCTGCTTACAATTATAAGGTGCAATTATAGTAAATAAGTGTACACAAATAATTAAACACAGTTATATTCCTTACTTCACTCATTGATGATGATCAGTTAACTATTCAAAATGAACACATCGTGTTTGAAATATATATTTAGTGTTATAAATAAACGAGTGAAGTAAGGAATATAACTGTGTTTAATTATTTAATTACGCAACTTTACATAACTCACAAATACATAATAAGTGTACACAATATTAAAAAACATACATATAAGTTTAACAGCAAGCTGAAGGGCGGAGTTCACTAGTGTAAAATGATGTTCTACTCTGTCCCATATGTCCTCTTCTCCACTTTGCCACTATCCACTTCTTCCATATCCAATATATTATGCTATATGAAATCTGACACATAACTTTTGTTTACAAAAAATCCATAGCAACCCTGACTGCGAATGTTCTCCATTGCCCAAATCATTATAAATAACAAATATTATTATCAAATTTAATTTCAAATGATCGTGCAAAAAATAGTATACGATTCTCTATCGGTATGTGCTCACAAGTCTCGAAAATTTGCAAAAGGAGGCCCGCCGGCCTCGACTGTATGAACGCACTTACCGATCTTAACTACATTAACCACTCGTGGAACTAAAGCTTAAACATATACCCAGTGTCCCGATAGTGTGTTCCCAGTCGATATTTAACGGCGAAGGATGGAAAAATAAAGGTTTTTTGTAGTTTAGTCACCACCGATTTCTATTTATATTAGGCTAAGGCCTGGCGCGCACTGGCAACTTTTCCTAAGCAAATTTTAAGTCACTGAAATCAAACACATTATAGTTGCTTCGATTTAAAAATCGCTTACATTTACTTTAATGTATTTAATTTCAGTGACTAAAGAGTTGCTTAGGAAAAGTTGCCAGTGCGCGCCAGGCCTAAATGGATAGGTATACATCATGAAAGGGGTTAATGAAGACCATCATGACCTTTAGGTACACACAAGACAGAAGGGGCCCTTGGAAGTCAAGATGGGTAAATCTTGAGAGAGCCGATTTAAGGAGTCATTTCAGTCTTCACTTCATTTTACAGATATTTTTTTTCCTTTTTAAATAATTTATTAGACTCTTCAAGTCGACTCTTTTCAGTCAGTCGGAGCTTGTGAAGCAGATCACAAAAAAGAGTAATTTTGCCCATCTCTACTTGGAAAGCATAGAGCACTAGGGTTGAAGGGTTCTTAATTGTATCCTATCGTAAAGTTTTTGAATTTTACTGTTCTTTTAAAACCCATACAGTGCCAAATACAAATCACCATGTTCAAATTCTGACTTCTGTAAAGCTTTAACAACACCAATAAAAGATATTATTGTTATTATTAATGATATTAAATGGGTGATATTTGAAGGATAGTACCATTATTCATTTAAATCTTTTAATAATTGCTTGGCAGGAATATTAAAAGTAATAGTAATAGTTCTTTATTGTGTTACAAACATTAAGTTTTTACACTCGTCAAACATAAGAAAATTGTAAACTAATCCTAATGCAATAACATGCCGGGTGTTGACTTGGTAGACGCAACATAGGAAATCGCATGTTAATTTTGAAGTGTTCAAATATTAGCTCCCCTATTTATTTTAGTGACAAAATGCATTAAACTTTTTTGTAGAGGGAAAAATTCTGATTTTATTAATGTTTATGCTTATCACTTTAATTTTCTCTAAGTTGAAATAATTAAGAAAAAGTAATGTGATTTTATAAAAATAATGACATGCCATGGAATTGAAACAACAATTGCGGATATCAAAATGGCACAACATATCGCTGTCATTTCGTTAAAGTAAATGTTTTCGAAATGAAATTAACATGCGATTTCCTATGTTGCGCCCGCCAAGTCAACACCCTGTATATATGAACAAAACAAAAAATAGTTGTATAAAATACTATAATTAATATTAATAAATAAATAATAATAATAAAATAAAAGAGAAAAGATGATAGGAAAACTCTCCAATGAAGTGTTAGTTTACAATTTTTGTGCAAATAATTTTCACTGACTCGCAAAGTCATTTAATGTGTAAAATTCTTTGTAAATTAAATATTTCTTTAATTTTAAGGGACGGCTAGAAATATTATATAATGTGTGTTGTTTTATTTTTAAAGCTATACAGGGTGTCCCATTTTAAATTGCTACCATAAACATCTCGAAACCTGAGCAACATGCCAAAAAATGTTTCAGATGAAAGTTGTAGGGTTCGGAGGGGACATTTGCTGGTGACTGAAAATGACTTTGGGGTCAATTTTCAAGGTCAAACGAAGATCAACTTTGATTTTTCAAATGGAACCCCCTATTTTTTATTGCGGGATCATATTCTACGGTCAAAATTCAAACTGTTTGTAAGAAACGTTTTTTTTTAAGAGTTTTTTCACGAATTTTGTCCGTCATGTTGTTTGAAATCTTAGATGTATGAGGCCTTGGAAAATGGATATCAAGTGGACGCTGTGTATACTGATTTCTCCAAGGCCTTTGACCGAGTTGATCACGATATTTTACTAAGCAAATTAGATTCCATTGGGTTGGGTGGTAGCATAATTAAATGGTTAGGTAGCTATTTAACCGGTAGATCACGTTAAGATTGGTAACGTTTGCTCTTTAGAGATTTAAGTTATCTGGTGTTCCTCAGGGCTCGCACTGTGGACCTATTTTATTTTTGTTGTTTATTAATGATATTGGACAAAGTTTAGAATTTAGTTTCTTCTGTTCGCTGACGACTTAAAGATATTTGCGCAAATAAAAACAATCAGGCCCGGTTGCACCGTTTTAAGTTAAGGGACCCATAAGGTAAGAGAACGCTAAGTTAAGGAAAAGTTAAGGAAGTGTTAAGTGCCGGTTCGCTTGCACCGTGACTCTTGCAGCGTTCTTTAACTAAGGAATGACAAAGGGAGTAACGGTCATAGATAATGCATGAAATCTAGGGAAATTTAATATTTCCTGAATATATTTTGGGGAAGCGTTGGGGGAATTTTCTGGAAAACAGTTTAGTTCGTTCTATACATAGAAAAGACACCGATTTCGTGGATATTTTTTACTCCAAGCATGTGTATGTATGCATGATTCATGGGCGACGACTTGTTCCTAGCAAAAATGTATATAATTATTTTATGTGTAGGAATAAAAAATGTGAGTTTACATATTTTAATTAAATTTCAATTGATGTCCAATTAATGAAAGTTAATGCAATGTTGTTTGCTGGATAAGTGGAATCTCCGTTAAAAATTAAAGTCATCCGTATCATGGAAGTAATTTGTTCTGTTATTTATTCTACGTAGAATTTCGAGCTCAATGATTTCTAGAATATCACGATCGTAGTAAAAATAAATACTAATTTTTCATTCTTTATAAAACGTGAGGTTACGTTGAATAACGTGAGTAAAATTGCCTATTTTATAATGTTGTGTACTTCATGCGTTTCTTAGCACGCACTTAAAATTTAACCCTTTGCACTCGTATGTCGACTTATAGTCGCCAAAATACATTTTGTCACTAGTAAATACGAGTGCAAAGGGTTAAGCCGCCACCACCCGACGGCTTAAAGTTAAGGAATTCTTAACCTCCAAATTGCTACTTAAAGTAACGGTGCAAACCAAACCGCCATTTTTAAACAATCCTTAGTATTTAAGGATTCCTTAACTTACGGTGCAACCGGGCATCAATGACCAGGAACACTTACAACGCGATCTAAATAAGTTGGCTGAGTGGTGTGAAACTAATCATCTTTTTTTCAATTTAAAGAAATGCAGTTCTATATCATTTCATCGCGGGAAGATATTGGAATACCACTATATGCAACTACCTTCTAAACTGCGTAAATGATATTAGGGATTTGGGTGTAACCTTTAATTTTAAATTAAATTTTAGTGGACATATCAGGATGATATGCAGCAAAGCATTGCAGATTCTAGGTTTTCTAGAGACTTTAAGGTACCTACTCTGCGGTTGCTGTATGTCTGCTTGATAAGACCCCATTTGGAGTATGCGTCTTGTGTGTGGTCACCCTATGCACGAACGCTCGCAGCTGAATTAGAAGGGGTGCAAGGCAAATTTTTGCTCTTAGCCTCTAGAAGGCTCGGAAATAGTAGACTGCAGTTCAGCCACAGTGGAATGCTAACTTTGCTAGGTCTTGAGTCGTTGGAGGGCAGAAGAATTTATAGTGATTTGTGTATTATTTATAAAATAATAAATGGTGGAATAGATTGCCAGTACTTGGTAAATCTCCTACAATTTTATGTGCCACGAAGAGGTCCTTATAGATCCAACACCCTCTTTCATATACGTTTGCATACAACAGAGTATGGCATGTTCAACCCAATATGTAGAATGATGCGCTTCTGTAACCAACTTAATAACGATAGCAATTTTATATTATTTCAATCGTCAGTTCTTCATTTTAAATTACATTTGAAACGTATCGACTTGTCCATTATCGTTTGTCAACATTAATTTATTTTAGTTTGAATTAGTTGTATTTCTTATTTATTAATGTAATTAATTTTATCTATTTATTAATCTCTATTTATTATTTTCATTAATTTTTATCTATTTATTGATCTCTATCTATTATTTTAATTATTTTTTTATCTATTTGCTATTGTTATTTACTATTTTAATCAATCTTATCTATTTTTTATTTATTATTTTGCAACTTGTTTGTCAATTAGTGTGAGTACATCGTCATTTACAATTTTATTTATTCATTCTGTGATATTTATACACCATCTATAGTGATCTTGTACTGCGATATTATAATATTTAGACTTTTATTTATTTGTTTTTATTGAAATTTCTTCAACTTTAGTTTATATTAACTTATTTATTTAATATTTAGTATGTTTTATTGTAAGAGTCACTTTGCATTCTCAACTCAACGAATAAGTCCGTCGACATCATTTAAATTCACGTCAGGCCAGGTTTTTTTTGTTTTATATTAGTTTTAAGTCAATTATTAAGTCGTACATTGTCTTCTATCATGTTTTTATTATATTTTTTTATTTATTTAATTTCATACAATGTCAGCAATCTATATTATTTAAATAATACATAAATCTGTAAATAGGTGTATCCTTCAAATAAATTAAATTAAATTTAATTAAACAGGATGAACTGCCTAATTTCGTATATATTACTGACAGCTATCCAAAATCGCCGACCCGATTAAATTATTAGTTTCAACATGATGGTGCACTCGTGCATTATGCAATACCACTAAGAAATAAACCAATATACGTGGCCTCCTATCTCCGGACCTGACTCTTTTTTGGGTATTTTAAACGAAAATGTAACAAGTTCACGTTATAAATCCAGAAGATGTCGTAGCTTGTAACTGTCAAAAACCTCCCCGAAGAGGCTGTTGCATAACCAAACCAGCCAGGCTTTAGAAACAAAATACATTTGTTATTTAATAGATAAGAAGTAACTGAAAAAGTTTTGGATTTATTTTTATTTCATGTGATAATTGGATTATTTATCAATGTGGAATGTGTACGAGTCTGAATTCTAAATTTGCCACACTTGTTATAGAAAAGTAAACAAATCGAGCGCGATGTTGTGGAGATGGCAATTGGCATTAAAAGAAGTCAGGCTTTTGTACCGATAAAAAGGGGGCTGTTCGATAGATATTTTCCATCATCAGGTACAGTATGCATGCTCATTTTATTTGTAATTTGCATCAAAATCTATATGTGTGTGTTCTCTATTACTATAAATATTGTAACATTAAATTATACAATTGTATTTTAAATCATTGAATTATTGTTGAACACTTGATCCACTTAGCCCTTTCTTTCCGCAGATGCCATATTCACAAAAAAAATTCCAAAAATTAATTTGGGAAAGAGAGGGTTACAAAAATGTTTGGTTCGTGACTGGATTTGTTCTTGTGTACAGTGTCTCAATTTGAGTAGCTATATCATAATTTAAGAATATTATGCAATTTGGGGTGCTGTGAAAAAAATGTTTAAATTCCCAAAAGAAATGAAAATCACTGTTTCTTTCTTTTCACCATTACTCTGTTAGACAAATTTTATAGCGTACTGTTTTCCAGATAAAGCACCAACTTCTCAGGTATAAATTTAATAAACACAAAATATAGCCTGAATATACCGTGTGTTCGATAAAAAACGCCCAACGCCATAACTCTGTTATTTATTGACCGATTTGAATGAACTAAAAAATAAAGTCAATGGCCGTTTAAATACTATAAAACGGCGGTAATTATAAATTTTTTCAAAATCAACTTCATTTGAAATGAACTTTTAATTTTTAAATGGTTGCATATACTTGTCTAATTTTATAATATTAGGCAACATTTTTCCGAATCCAATTATGCCTGTTATGTTGGTTTTAAGTTAATATTTATGCCAGAAAAAAATAATAATAAATCTTCACATGATTTTTTTGATAATAAATGTAGTGTGCTTTGAAAAAATTTCGAATCGACAAATGTCATATATTGTATAAGTAATGTCAACCATTTGTTATTAGTGTGTGTTTCAGACATGTTTATCATGAACAATAGCGAATTAACAGACATGTTACATATTTATTTTCTATGTAATTGAAATCGAAGAGCTGCAGCATGGATTTATCATCTACGGTTTCCAGAGCGGCGAATATCAGAACCTAAATTTAGAAGGTTAGAAGGATATTTGAGACGATATGGAGCCTTTAAAAAGTCGAAGACAGTGGATCAACAATTTCGTGGACTTGCAGAGTTCGACGTTCTACTTAGTGTTTACAATAATCACAGAACATCTAAATCGCAAGTGAATTAATACTTGCACTACTTATTTATTCTATTCTACATTGAGTTGTAATATAGGGTCCTTATTATTCATGTTTGACATAACCTTACAACAAATGACATTTGTCATTTTTTTCCAAGGCACGCTAATTATAATTTTTGAAAAATATAATTTTAAATGGAAGATTTATTTAAATTTTTTTCGACCAAAATATTGAACGAAAAACAACATATTGGGTATTATTGGATTCAGAAAAATAATGTCGAAAGTAAAAAAATTAAAACATTATATGCTGCCATTTAAATTTTTTAAGTTGTTTCATTTGACAATGAAGTTATTATTGAAAAAAATCAATATTGATGTAATTTTTTAGTATTTAAACGGCCATTGATTTTGGTTTTTAGTTCATTCATATCGGTCAATAAATAACAGAGTTATGGCGTTGGGCGTTTTTTATCGAACACACGGTATATTCGGACTATATTTTATGTTGATTAAATTTATGTAATGTATCTGCAACACGTAAGGGTTTCTAATTCCATTTGTTTCTCAGGTAGAATCAGTGCATCTCATCCAGTAATTAGTGAATGTAAATTTCATTGTTGATTTTGACTAGTTAGTAAAACATAAGCGATTCTTGCTAATTCAGGATATTACGCATGACACCTTAAGCTTTTTTTAGAAGATTTTTTAGCTTTCTTCCATAATTGCAGCTTCTCTAAGAATTGGCTGAATATACTCAACGGTTCTGCTATTATTTTAGAGATAAACTGAAAATACATTTTCCGAAAAATAGTTATTGGTTATTGTTATTTACTAAAAAATAACCTTGCATTAAGAATTACCATTGAATCACCCATGGTTTGTGAATTAATTCTATACCCTGTTTATATAGTGGTGTAACAATGTTAAAAGGTGTTTTATTATTAATAATGAATTCCCTGTCTGTACATAATAACTACAATTGCTTATTTCTTAATGGAATCTTTAACATAGTTTATTTACGAAGCAATAAAAAAACACAAACAATTACTTTTGTAATTAATTTAAATGATGCGTACAATCTTGCCACTGCGCAACGGCGAGTTACGTTTGCCGTGCTGTATTAAGTGCCTGTTCACTACCACACAAACAATTATCTAGAATCATAAATATTGATTTATTAAGAATAAGTGTTACAAGATGTCATGTGATGTAACAGCTTCGTATTGCATTATCATTAGTTTCGTTATTCTGAACAGACGTATATAATAATGACCTAATAATTTTTATATCAGTTACCCACTTATTGCACCAAACATACACAAGCACACACTCCTTTGATTCTCGGCCTGAAAAATCATGAGCTTCACTGTAGTTGCTGAATTAAATTATAATTGTACGTAATAGTTTAAATATATTGATGGTTATTAAAGATCTGTTACTGTGTTAGATGAACGTCTGCTGGAGTACGATATTGATGAACTGGTGTTCGAAGAGCGGACTCAATACCAGAAAGTACAAATTGTTCACTCGAGAAGTTTAGGGAACATGTTGGTCCTGGACGGCCTGCAAAGTGAGTATTCTATCTTATTTTAATTAATAGTAGTTTGAATATGTATTACAGGGTGTTTTAATTTCCATAAGAATATCAAAGAAATGTTTTATACGTTCAATAATGAGTTGCACTTTATAAAAATATTTAAACTGGTCGTTCACATCGAAAGTTACAGACCAAACTTGTTTTTTTTTTTCAATGGAACACCCTCTACAGGGTGTTCAATTTAAGTGAGGACATTATAATATCTCGAAAACTACACATCGAATAAAAAAAAAATATTATAAAAATTTGTTCGCCTCGGAGGGGGACATCTAATGATACGAAACACGACCCACTACCCTCAACCCCCTAGGGGGTAGGGGGTGAGAAATAGAAAAGTCAAATAGAAACCCCCACTTTTTTTTGTACGGATTAGAATACTCTGGGAAAAAAAAAAAAGTTTTATCTGATTTTTTTTTTGTATTCGTGACGGACGACGCTATTATCGACAAAATTTAAAATTGGCAAAGTCGTTGAATAATGGGGATTTCCTGAGAAATGGGGATTCGTAAAATAAGGTTCCCTATGCCGCTGAGAAATAATGCGATATCATGAATTGCCACAAAGCTTTGAAAGTTGTACTGAAGTTTCCTTTTTCTACTTTTTTCGTTTAGGAATCATTGCACTTAAATCTGCGGCTATTATTAAAGTGAACTGTAAATACTTAAAAAAAAAGGAAAAACAATCTTTTGATTAAATCTTGTTTTGAGTTGACTCGATTCCAATTTTGCTCTTATTTCGCCATCTCGTTTCGCGAGACCACAAACTGTGGCTTAAGCTTCCGTTACTAGTTTGACAACCCGTTCTACTGGTTGTGTGTGGCATGGATATACAGGGGTCGTTGTTTTTCAACCTCCGATGGGACATAATAAGAAGACAAATGTATATAAAACAATGATTTTTATACCAAAAGTTATGTACACTTATGGTTATTTATCGACATAATCACCTTGGGGATTAAGGCATTTGTCGTACCTGTAAACGAGCTTTCCAATACCCTCTTCATAAAATGTTGCCACCAATGAATTTAAATGTGTCTTGACGTTGTCTTGAAGCTCCTCGTTATTTTGGAAGCCCTTCTCTCTTAGCCATACCCGAAACAAAACAACAATTGCAACAATGGATGCACACAAACTCGCCAAACAAGCTGCATGGTCGTTGCTGTGTGTTAAAACCCCGAGCTTCCAAAATAACTTTTTGAATGGTATAAAAATGGGCCGTCGGGCGTTCTAGTGTTAATTATTGCGCACTGATGAACCTTCGGTATTAAAGCAAGCCTCCACATGTCTTGTGCAGACTTTGCATCAGTGAATTTGCTGAAATAACCTTTATTTCATGTTCCACCCAGTCAAAATATCATCAACGTATATTGGCAGAACAGTGGCGTTAATACTTCTTGGAGCTGGCAGCGGGCATTTTAAATCGCTTCTGGTTTCAGCTGGCCATACTACAAAGAAGAAACATAAATCCACGTCTTTGTAGAACCAAGTGGTTTGAACTTAAACAATCTGTCATGAAGCACATAAATGGGTGTTTCACAACAAACTAAAATAATACAGGGTCCGGCAAAATGATAGGTACTATTTGGGATGCCAATTAAAACCAAACCACATAAAGCAAAAAAATTCTTTTTTGTTTTTGAAATCTACATTTCATGCCAGGAACGTTATTTTTAAAAAATTATATGTTTTAAATGACGGCCATTATTGTCGATGCACTCTTGTAGGTTCTCACAGAAGCGCGTCATTACCCGATGGATCATTTCTTGGGGAATTGCTGCATTTTCCTGTTTTCTGGCTGCCTTTAATTCTTCCAAAGTCTGCGGACGATGTGTAAAAACTCTCGATTTGAGGTAATCCCAAAGAAAAGTCGCAAGGCGACAAATCAGGCGAACGCGGCGGCCAGCCGAGATCACCCCGTAAAGACACCACTTTGTTTGGAAACATTTCTTGAAGAATATTAAGTGAACGACTCGTGGTGTGCAACGTAGCACCAAAGATGTTCTCGGTGATTATCGTTCAACTCGTTAACTTTTGGAAACAGGAAATTGTTAAGCATATCAAAATATCGATCTCCGTTGACTGTTACCGTTATTCCATCTTCTTCGAAAAAGTAAGGACCCCACACGCCGAACTCAGATATTGCACACCAGACGGTAACCTTTGGACATGAAGTTCCTGTGGATTATTTGCCGACCAATAACGGAAATTTTGCTTATTTACAAAGTGAGCTTCATCGCTAGACATGAATACAGCGCCTTGGAGAATGTTTTGAAGAATATCCCAGCATGAATTTTTCAGAATCTCTTTCACTTAATTAACCATCATTTTGTACGGTTGCATTTGGAGTGAGTTGTGTAAAATTCTTTAAACACTTCTATCGGAAATTCCCAAAGCAGCTGCATGCTTAAGAGCTGAACGCCTTGGAGTCTGTTGTACGGAAACTCTTATTGCATTCACATTTTGCGGTGTTCTTAGTGTCCTTGGTCGGCCAGTAGATTTTTGTTTAAGCGCAGAACCTGTTTCTCTGAAGTGTAAAACCCACCGACGAATTGCTCTTCCATCCGGAACAGCGCCATGCCGACCAACATCAAACTGATTATGGAAGGCACGCTGCGCCACTATTACAGATTCCCCATTTCTAATAAACTAACGAAAGCACGATGCACTCCGCTCCAAGCCATGTCGAACTGAAAATTGCATACTTTTGTCTACCTAACGCGACTGCGTGCACAGTGTTGCCGGTTTTACAAACCGAGCAACCACTATTTGGAATCCCGCCTACCTTTTTTGCCA
This sequence comes from Ocypus olens, assembly GCA_910593695.2. Lineage (NCBI taxonomy): Eukaryota > Metazoa > Arthropoda > Insecta > Coleoptera > Staphylinidae > Ocypus > Ocypus olens. The sequence continues at coordinate 10,227,350 of OU343061.1, forward strand.
CACCCTATATATTATTATTTTTATTTGATCTTACAAAGCGTGACATTGTAATGGATTGGATGATTCTGACTGAAAAAAAATATGAACAATAGAATTACGTTGTATCAACTGCTTAATTTACTTGGGTTTAAGAAACTGAATAATTCTCGCTCATTTGGATTCGAATTTTGTTTTCACAGAGGAATTCAGCCAACTATATGTGTTGAATAGTTCCATACGGATTAGCGCTTAACCCCATAAAATTACATGAACATTTGTTTCTATCTCCACCTGCAGTAAGCCCATCCAATCTACGTAACGTCTTATTTAATTTGATATTTTAACCAGTTAAGTGCGTTCGATGTGTATACTCGTTAAGTTATAACGTTAATTAATTAATTCATTAATTGATTAATTAATTGTTCATTTTTTTATCAAATAAAAATATAATCCTCTCTTGTTTTTCATAAATTTAGAATGGGACCATTTGCCCTGCGTTTGACGTGTATCCTTGCCATTGCTTGATTTTAATTCCGCACTCTGTAAGGAGTTTTTATATTAAATTCCGCAGTTAGCAGGTTAAAACACTTTTACTTTATTATTTATTTATTAATCATAGTTTCAGCAACTGAACTTTCAATTTACATTATTATTCATTTAATGTTTTAGATATAGCCGAGTCAGATTTAATTTATACGGAAACATTAATGGCACGGGGGAAGGAAGATTATAAAGACAAAGAAGTAGTTATTTTAGGTGAGTGAATATATTTTATTAAAACTGTGTGCTTATTCATATAATGTATGAATTGCATTATATTGTCGTTGTTATTTAAAGAAAAAAATATGTCATTTTCTTCCTAGGATTAAAGGAAATGATGTTTCCTTATTAACATGTTAACCCTTTCTTTTCCAGTGATGCCATCACAACATAAATGATTTTCTATGTGGTACTTTTACGCTCTAGTTGAATAAGCTGCATGCACGAAAATTTCATTTATTGTCGTCTACTGTTTCTAGATGGCACTAGTAGTTTTATGTCTTCTGTTTTATTTGTCTTCGAGTGCGTGTGTTATCGAAATTCAAGTGACTTAACGAACAGGTGAAATAATTCGGGAAAGAAAGAGTTAATATGCAGGATTTACTTGTAGCCCAAGTAGGCTATAGTCTAGGGAGGTAGTTTATTTTTGTTTTAAACAGGCAACTAATAAATTAACTTGAGACGACCTCACTTATTGCATTATTATTTGATAAAAGTAATAAAGACGAAAAATAGCCTGATATTCATATATTCAGGCTATTTTTCGTCTTTATTACTTTCAGGCAACTAAATTGATTTATTTTCCATATAAACGTTACTATATCAATTTATACATATAGGTATAAAAATATCGTATAGTCATTAAAAAAAAAAAACCTCAAGTGTGCCGTGATTTTTTATTTTTAAAAATTTATGTTGGCACACATGTTATGAATTGACATACAAAACATCAGGTCTTTCTAAAAGGCACAATTATTCCGTGGTCACAATGGTTTACAGCAACCAGCAAAAAACGTTTCCAGTTGAAAGTTATTTTCAAAATGGGACTAAAGTGGACGGAAATTGGGTGTATTCATTCGATGCACCTTTGGCAGAGTTTCAGGTAGAATTTCCTTACGTTCCCATTATTTATGATGAATTTAAATATACCTTATCACGAAACTCCGTTAACCAGGAAGTGGTAGACCAGTCAAACGTACTTAGGATGTTATTAACACAGCCCAAGGAATTTTGGAAGATGAACCTACGGCTTCTCTGCGCCGTTTGACACAGCAAATTAATTTATCGGTAGGAACATGCCGCAAGTAACATAACCTCAATATGTGTTACCAACTTAAATTTTTAAAAATAAAAAATCATGGCACACTTGAGGTTTTTTTTTAATGAACATACTTTATATGAGGCTATCAATCCTCCATATATTATGTTGTTTATTCTTTGCCAAATTTGTTATTACATTAAAAATTACAAATATTATTTTCAAGAGTTCATTTGATGTATGGGCAGAGTCCAATAGGTGTGTTCTACCATTATACCAGTGAATAGGCTTTGACCATAATTTGCTACATTGATGAAATTACGCTATCATGATTTGTTCAGAAGTTATAGCCAAAAACCAAAATGTGGCTGATTTTCTAAACATGTTTTTTAGCCGAAAAAAAATCGCATTCAATATTTTAGCCCCCTTTACAAATCTACCAAATTTAATTACAATTGGAGCGGAACACTTGGGTTAGTTCCCTCGTCAGATCCATCCGTCTCCTTCACTGCACCGTGGATGGCTTGCAGTATCAGTTCAAGATACATATCATGGCATTAACATGCATACACTATGTCCTTTATTGAGGACACGTTGATTTAAAATATTTTTTTCTGATTGAAACAATATTGAGTGATATTGCCTTAGTTATGATATGTCATAATAACAAAATCGTAGCAACATACCAAGTCTTCAAAATACGACGCCGACACCGTTCACCAAATTTTTGTTCCCTCCAGTTTTTAAAATCTTCGTACACTTTGGTGTAAGCAACTTTGGATTTTACCGGAACCAAACATTCACGGTCTTTCGCCACTTGCGTTAACACATAGTTTGACATTTCACCAATTTATGAAACAACGCAAAAATCAAACCAGTCAACTATGATATTTACAAACAAGGTCCTTAGCAACGTTACCAATCCGATAAATTCAAACATTTACAATCCAATATTTTCCCATTTACAGAACAATATTCTTTCAATCAGAAAAAAACTATTGATTACAACACGGGAAATATGAATACATTTCCCTTGGTTGTCTATACATGTAACTAGCTCGGGAAATATACTATTCATATTTCTCTAGTTGTAATAATAGCTATAAACACTGGTTAAAACCCGTATTTAATTAAAACCTTATCTTTGCAATTTTTTTATAAAAAAGAAAATCTATTCAGGTGGAGGCGATGGAGCCTTATTGTATGAATTACTTAAGGAGAAACCAAAAAATGTCATCATGTTGGAAATTGATGACGTTGTAATGAAAGCGTGTGCAAAGTACATGCGATCAATTTGCGGAGATGTATTAGACAAGCGCTCCGGTCCTAACTATCAGGTAAATGATCAGTATTCCTCAATTAAAAAAAAAAAACAATGCAAATTTATGATGCAAGTTTTTTAGATCATTATAGGGGATTGCATGAAATCATTAGATGAATTCGTAAAGGAAGGACGTAAATTTGATTATGTCTTTGGAGACCTGACGGATATCCCAATCTCGAACACACCTTCCAGCGAGATTTGGGCCTTCATACTGAAAATCCTCGAGTATTCATTCAAAATATTGAAACCGACTGGTAAATTCATGACACATGTAAGTAAATGAATTCCTCTCGATTTAATTTCTCATTTTTGATTGACGTAAAAGTAAGATAAAGTAAGTATTAAATAAATCGTTTAACCATTTAGCTGTGTTTGATGAGTATATTCGTCATGAAAAATGGCGATATTTTGTGTTATAATAAATACCCATATGATTAATTAATTTCTCACTTAACCCGTGGTGAAACATAATTATACAGTATGTTTTTTTTTATCGTGGGCCATAGGATTTTACATGCTAAAAATTATACCTTGTGTTAATGTATATTTTAACATATAATTTTAAAGCAAATTTTAGTTAGTAATAAATCAATTACTTTTCTACATGATGCGCTTAATTAGATTAACTTAAACATGTTTTATTCCATTAAAAAATGAAATTAATTCACTAATCAATCTGACATTTCAGAAATTCAAGGTACTTTGATTATGTTTGCTCAGTTATTTATTTTAAATAATTTCATTTTTTAATAGAATAAAACATGTTTAAATTATTCTGACTACACGCATCATGTAGAAAAATTATTGATTTATTACTAATTAAAATTTCCTTCAAAATTTTATAATAAAATATACATTAACACAAGGTATAATTTTTAGCATGTAAAATCCTATGGCCCACGATAAAAAAAATACCCTGTATAATTTGATTATTTAAAACACTTGGTTTTGTTTCACTGTTTTTATTCGAAACTAGTCGGAGAGACAAATAAAAACAGTGAAACAAAACCAAGTGTTTTAAAAAATAAATAAATACCTACTCGACATAAACACAAAATATTGCCATTTCTTCTTTTTTGCTGTTTTTGACGTGTGCACTCATCATGAAGAAATGGCAATATGACAATGTGAATGCCATGTTGCAATTGTTTATTTGACTGGACTCTCGAAACTTATGATAGGGTATTAAGCACATGGCAACCATGTGAAAAACAACCTCAAGTTTATTTTGAAGGCAAAAGTCAGAGTATCCAACCAAATATCCAACATTATAAAAAAAAAACCGGATCTGATTGGTAAATAAAAAAGACCGAGTATACCTACTAGACATAATACAAAATATTGCTAATTTGTTCATGACGAGCATACTTGTCACTAACTGGTTAAATATTTTATTTTATGAATGAAAAATGTTTCAGGGAAATGGCACCAGTTGTACAGAGGCATTGGAGATGTACGAATCTCAACTGAGTAAACTACAACCGCCTGTAGAAATCAGCAAGTCCACAGCCTTTGTTCCTTCGTTCCTCGAAGATTGGGTATTTTATCAAATAACTTTTGCTAAGAAGAAATGATGTATCGAATAAAATATTTTCAATTTAACATAATTATTCACGTTTTCTTTACTCAAGCAATGAAGTAAGGTTACACCTTTATTAGACCGTTTTTGTTAATGACCAAATTGTTAAGTCACGCATAATGTTCAGGGAGCCCGACTTCAAGAGGTGCTCAGGCAGCAAATTTTCTTTGCGAGGTGAAGTGCTGTGGTAAGGAAGTGGAAATTAGTGATGGTAATATAATTTTAAACTAAGTATATTCGTAAATTTATGATTTGTGATGTTAAGTCTTGGTTAGACTTAAGTAAATTATCATCAGCCGATATTTTTAACAAAAATTCCTGCAATGTGTTTCTGGGTAACAGCCTGATGCTGCTGGGAGATTTGATTTGAATTAATTGAGCTGATAAACTCAAATTTCCTGGATGCAACAGGGTGAAATGTCTACTGTGAATTCGGGGTTGACCCATTGTGAATCACTAGAACTATCAGCTCCCATTAGTTGGATTGAGGTGAGAAAGCTCCTGACCAGGAGTAGATTTTAATAAGCACTTGCGTGATCATGTTTTGTGCAGCTCCCGATTCTTGTAATTATACATATTTTTCACAAATGGGAGAGTTCCCAACTCTCAAAATCGTGAGAGAAATAACATTTCTCATACAAGGAAGGGAAATTATTACTTCTCTCCCTTGGAGATTTCATTATTTATTTCAACCGTCACGGCTGACGTTTTTTTCTTGGTTAGGTTTTAAAAAATCTTAATATATCCTGTTTGTGGAAAAAAATAGTATATATTTCGGAAGAGAATGCTATTTTTCTCTCACTGCGTTGTAGTACAAATTTGCACCTCGGGAAAAGTCCCCCCCTTGATATATAATCTACTATTATGTAAACATTAATCTTTCAAACATTTCATATTTTGTATGTGCTGTATGTATAAATTTTCTTATAATTCCTTCTATTTATTTTTAATGTTTATTTCCCGCTCAATTAAATACCCTGTTGTGATATAAAACTTGCATTTTGCCTTCATTTAGTTAAAAGCTACTTTAAATACAGGCCATGGTTACATACCACAGACGAAAATATGGATATTCTGCCACACCCTGTATAAAAACATTATTTGAGAAAGGGACAATTTTGTAAACCACAAACATAAATACATAATTTATTTACAATTCGCTAAAGCATACAACACTCACATATCAATCTCGTTCACGTAACCCTGCGCGATACCTTTCCTACCATCCTCCGCCAGCTTCACCTCAGTCTGCCCCAAATTTTGTTCTAACCCCTTCCAACTCTTCTGGGCCAAGTACCCGGCACCGTGCGTATCAGTCAAAGCAATTGCATTGGATGCCCTTACAGAAACAGTCCCATTACACTCGCTCAACTCGACATTCTCATTTTCCATGCTTCGAATAGCTCCGGTCAGGAGGCTGACATCGCAGTTTTTTAGAATATCTGATTTTTCCAAGTCGGCCAGATCATTGTTGTTCGTCATGAAGTGGTTGAAGTCGTAGGAGAATTCTGTCCGTGCGTTTGGATTGAGGGCGATTTCGACATCGTGGGGCGTGACGATTGGTTTGAAGAAGTCTTTGCTGTCGTGCAGTTCATTCATGGCGCAACCTATTAAAACATATATGTCCATCTGAAAGAAAACAAAAATTGTAATCCACTAATATCTTCATTAAATAGATTCAGTAAAAGCCTTTGACTGTATAAATATGTACTGCTAATACCAACTTCATGTGTGTCTCACAGCGACGGTAGCGCAGTGACTGAAAGTGCTTGAAGTATGTTACTAAATTAGTAGTCATTGTGTGTATGACATGACTCCACGAGCTTGCAACTTGCCAGTGCAATTTATTGTGTTTTAAATTTCAATATTGTCATGCCGTGTAATTTATTAACACCATGGGGATATATGGTTTCGTTAAAGGCTGCAATCCGTCCGCTTAAGTAGGTCGGCGGAGTAATAATACTCATCGGCAGATGCATAACTTTATACCTTATTTTTAAATGTATTAGATTTCCATCAAATCCAGGACATCGTAAATTACGGCTTGATGCTTTGCTTGTGAAGAACAAGAAGGCAGGAATGTGGACCTCGTAAAGTATGAATTGTAAAGATTCTGCTTACCAGTTTTTAAATTACCCACCTTTTTACATACTGGGGCAGGACTTATATTGGGTTCCCTCGCAGACAAATACCGAGCAGTAATCATATGGGAGATGGAGGGGGACTAACAGTCCATGTTTATGTAGTCTAAGGTAAAAGCGTTAAAAACGGTGTAGATTACATGAAAACCGGGTTCACAGTGTATAAATTAAGCATCTATGCTGCAAAATATATGACAACCTTAATGTCTGCTCTACTCTACTCTTTGAATGTCTGCCAATATCATTAAATAAACAAAACAACAACATAGGAATAAACTGATGTAAACACAATGATCGTATGCTGGACCGGCTTGGTTAGTTGAGCTGCTTAAAACCAGCCGACCAATAATTATTCAAATTTTGCACTTTACTGAATCTGTTCTACTAATACCACACGGTAAATATTTACAATAATATTCAGAAACAAAAGTGGTTAAAACAGCTTGTTTATATTTACCTCCGGGAAGTTTGCTAATTTTGCCACTGTGGGTTTCCCAACACTTATGAGATAATATTTCTTCTTATATATAGTTAATAACCGCTTTATTCGATTGATGACATCCAAATAGTTTTTGACTGCCACTGTTCCTATGATTATACCAACAGTTTTACTGTCCTTCACCTTTTCTATTAGGTAAAATCGCCTTTTCAAGATCATATTATTGATATCATATTTTTTTAAGCTCTTCTCACTAGTTTCGTCATAATAATACAATTCTTTGTCTGAAATAAGAACATCAAAGAATTAATTAATGTATAGGAGAATAACAATAATCACCACAGTTAGGCATTTTCATAGCATGGAAAACAATAGAGATAAGGTGCTTTAACAACTTTCGTCATTCACAGTAGAAAACAATAATGATTATTGTTCCTGCCAACAGACAGTATCTGAGTTTTGGATTACTTTATCAGTCAGTAATAAATACAGGGTGCCCGGATTTCGTAGGGGCAACTCTGCATTTGAAGAGATAGAGAGATGGTGAAATTAGCAAAAAGGTGCAGGTTCGAGGGCTCGTTGAAAATCCACCCCCAAATTCCACTTGTCATGGCTCACTTGTTCAAAATAAGAATTAAAACAAAATCTCCCAATTTTTTCAATTTCAGATTTTCTTTTAATTTTTATTGTCGAGGCCATGACAAGTGGGATTGTGGGGTGGATTCTCAATGAGCCCTCGAACCTGCACCTTTTTGCTAATTTCACCATCTCTCTATTACTTCAAATGCAGAAGTTGCCCATGTTGTCCCTACGAAATCTGGGCACCCTGTATATCTCTGGCTTAAATTGGTATTGGTAACACTGGTATTATATTTTCGGCTGAGTAAACGAACTTTCCAATGGTAAATGGAATACATAATTTGAGGTTAGATCTCTTTCACAGTGTTCATTAACACATTCTTTTCTATTTCGATGTAGTTTTTTACTCTAAATGCTCTTCTGCGGCTCCATTTCTAATTTAACACGTTCGCTGCCACTTCAATTGGGATTGCACATACGCAAGTATAAAGTTGGACGCACTAGCGCGTCGGTGGCAGCGGACGTGTTAAACAATAACGATTCAAAAATATATTTGGTGACCGACACTGACAGTCAATAAAGGACGTTTACACAGCTGAAAATATAATACCGGCTTACGAAAAACCTGTCTTAAATAAATGTTTGTGAAATCCACTGCATATAGCTTACCTCTAAACATAAATTTAAAATTGAGCAGCTTTCTGTCATTTGTACCCATGTATATAATTATATCTTCTTCGATATCTTCTACATTATAAATTTCAACAACGAATACGAATTTTTCTACAAACATATTATGTAATTGGTCTGTAAATAAAAATTTCGATTAAAATTTTTCTAATATTTACAATAAAATAACTTACCTTTATAATGCACGTATGGTGTATCTAAAACCATTCTTTTAGGTTGTCCGTTGTGCAATAACGATGTTTTATAAAATTCCGTATAAAGTGGTCCTATATCTAAATTATATTTTTCGTAAATAAACAAACTTGGAATGTCATTTGAGGGCTTGGAGAAACATCTCGGCCCAAAGTGTATTAGGGCATCGGCATCAACGTGAGCTGCGGCTATATAATCTAGACAGCAACTACAACGAAATAGTATTGTTTTAATATTGCTTACTTCTTAAGCTACAATTCAAATTTGAATGTGTCGCACAGTTTAAATCAAAATTAGAATTTGTAATGCAGAAATTAAGAAAAATTAATATTTCTGCGAAGGGGTTCAATCCATGTTATTTTGTGGAAAATCAAGATTTGTCATAAGGATTTTTTTTCTTTTTATCTACGAGGAGTACGCAGAAAATTTTTGGTGCATGAATTTTGAAACACCGTGTATAGATACTAAAAAATGGGACGAATATATGTTACAACTTAACACTTTGAGTGCCGACCACACAACATTTGCATGGTATTGGTACTACCGATCTGGATCTGAATTGTTCCAATGGGAGGGTAGAGAGGTCTGCTGCACGTAGGCCTCGATGGGCTCTTTGGTACTACCGATACAAGCAAGTGTCAGCTTGACTGGTAATCAGTTTATCTGATACTGCCAGTGAACGTGTTAAATACATAAGTAAAAATAGTTACCTTCCATAGGATGTGTCACCTAAGATATACACTCTCTGATTTAAAGTTTCTTGTAGTTTCTTGCAAACTTTTGTTGAGTCTGGTAGCAAATAATCCGGAAATTGCAAACATACCTGAAAAGAAATTTATCAGTAAAATCACAACTATACTCGGTGGTATGGTGACATTGCGTTCACCCCGCGTCCTCGTGATAGTTCGTCGAGACATTATGAAAAGCCTGATTCACGCTGCCTTGCCACATTTGAGTGTGCCGGATATATAAATCTTACTACTTTAATCCACAAATAGTAACGCGACGCAGTGTGGCTTTTTGTTTAGGTGGTGACAATGCAATGTTGTTGATATTGTTAATATCCATTTCTTTTCGATCAGAACAGATACTTAAAACACAACACGAGAATATATAAATAATTTTTTTTCTTTTAACTATTTACCACTTCCTATTTAATTGTAATTGAAAAAGACTGATTTATGGATATAACGTAATCACTAGATTTAAATAAGACAGAAAAACGAGAGCACATGGCATACAACGGGACTGATTAAAAATTTTGGCTGTGTGCAGTGGCGGTTTCAAAGGGGGGAAATCACCCCCCCCCCCCAAGAATTTTTGATTCATTCATTTTATTTTTTTAATTCCAAATTCCAAACAAATACCTAATATAACCGGTAAATTTTTCCAACGCTTTAAAACGTTGGAAAAAGATAAAAAGATAGGGAGATTTCACGGAACAGGTGTATGAGAGCGGAAGCACCTGTTTATTTATCTTTTTTTTAATTACCCCCCTAGACTAGTTGCTTCACATGCGTTTGCGCTGACCAATCAGCGAACATCACGCGAAGAACACGCACATCCAATATACCACGGATTCGGTGCGCCAATCCAAGTACGCAGTGTATTATTTGCAATGAAATAGTATGTGACCAATTTTTTTTTAAGGGCGCCCTTTACGTCTTTTAAAAACGGGTGAAAGGTCCCCATAGACAGCATCCAACTTTGTTTTTATTTGCATATTTTTCCATCTAAAAATAAAAAGAAAATTACGTAGCAATATTGCTCTTTTTACATTCTATCGAGAAACACGCTGCGAAATAAAAACAAACCTATGAATCAGTCTGAAATTTTGACACATGGCAGTATGTGACGGCAATGCCAACTTCCCTCAGCAGCGCCGCCTGTCTTCAAACATAGGTATTTATTGATCGACCCTCTTAACCCTTTCGGCCCTGGTGGTGGCAATTGCCACCGCAACATTTACATGTCTCTACTTACTATAACAATCCATATTTTTGCTGTTTATCACTAGATGTCACTTCAGTAAAGCCTCGCTAATTAATTCCAATACCAATTAATCAAATCAGTTCAAATTTGGTATTTAGGGTCTTAAGAAGCTCCCCGTCAATAATAATTAACAAAAACATATTTTTTTCAAATTTAAAAATCCAGGGCTGAAAGGGTTAAATAAATTCGATTTAACACTTGAAAATAGCTTAATATCAAAATTTAATGTATTGTAACAAAATTTAATCTAGGGTTAAAAAAAATTGTATAGGAAATAGTCAACCTGGAGTATTTGAAACTTTGCACATGAACGAATGAGGCATTTGTCTGTCAAAGAAAAAGAGGAGTTGATTGAACTTTCAACTGCTACCACTTTTAACTTTCATTCGCTCGCGTAGGCGGCAAAGTGGCCACCATTGAATTTCCCACTCATCTTCTTCTATAGCAGCATGGGAACGCTGGGAGGGACTTGTATTCCTCTTTCACTATCCCCTTCACTACACCATGCCCGTTGTACGGCTAGCCAACACCAACTCTCCAGCTCAGTAGCGCCTCAAACAGTTCAGAGTTATACAGCGGCCCTTTTTTTCACCACTCCTACTTGAAATGTTTTTACTTTTTATAAATTAACTAATGTATAAATTTCTTATACTCTGGATTTTTTTTAGGAGTTTCATAAATGGTTTTATTTAATCATTACTTTTTTGTGCTAAAAATTGCCCGTTTATTTTTGTTCAGGGAACGATTGTATGGCACTGACGAAGAAATTGCTCTGGTTTTCGATCAATTAGAAGATGAACAAGGAGATGCAGATGGTGATTTGGATTATGATGCTATAGAGAACCCAGATTACGAAGCAGAGGAGATCGAATTAGATGATAGCAACAATGATTCAGAAATTGATAAAGAGACAATTTGGGCAAATAAGGAACTTTCTGGACCTTCAAAAACTATATGTTTGGGTGTATTAAAAAGCTCGTAACTGTAGGACACAACTGAAATGTTTTGTACCTTATTGGCTTAAAAAAGAGGAAATGGTGCCAACCTATCTGAATTTTTCAATAAAAATAGGACAGGCTTGATGGTTTTTACGAGCTAATTTTAGTGAAAATAGATCCAAATTTTTACTCAGGTCATCATGGTTTGATGACGTAAATATCGTATGTTCATTAAAAAAAACCTCAAGTGTGCCATGATTTTTTACGTTAAAAATTTAAGTTGGCCCAGTGACGGTTCGCGGGGTTTTTTCTGGTACGGCTGAGGAACAAGAGGTGGTAATACAGATAGGTAGGGTCAGTTGCAGAGACGGCTGGCTGCGTGACCGCAGCAGTTGGCACACATGTTAGTAATTGACATACAAAACGTCAGATCGTTCTAAAAGTCACAATTATTCCGTGGTCACAATGGTTTACAGCAACCAGCAAAAACGTTTCTAGTTGAAAGTTATTTCCGAAATGGCTAAAGTGGATGGAAATTGGGTGTATTCATTCGACGCACCTATAGCAGAGTTTCAGGAAGAATTTTCTAAAATTCTCATTATTTATGATGAATTTAAAACTTATCACGATCTGTTGTTCATGGAACGGGCAGTATTCTCTGTAAACCAGGAAGTCATAGACGAGTCAAACGTACTTAGAATGCTATTAACACAGCCCAAGGAATTTTGGAAGGTGAACCTACGTCTTCTCTGCATCGTTTATCACAGCAAATTAATTTATCAGTAGGAACATGCCGCGAGTAACATAACCTCAATATGTGTTACCAACTTAGATTTTTTTAAATAAAAATCATGGCACACTTGAGGTTTTTTTTTTAATGAACATACTTTACGAGGGCAGGACGAAGGGCAACGGACAAACTAGCACCCATTCGAAGTGTTTTGGACACTTTTATTGATAACACCAAAAAATTGTTCAACTTGTGGAGATACACAACCATAGATGAAATGCTAGTAGTATTTAGAGGAATGTAGTTTTATCCAGTTTATGCACCTAAAACCTGCCAAATATGACATAAAAATATATGCCCATCTCTTTTACACCACAAATCTAGAAATATATTGTGGGAACTACCTTTTGGTCCTAATGTACTTTCGAACGAACCATACGACCTTCTAAAAAGACGAGTTGACTGCATAAAAGGCACAAAATTGGAAATTTAGCTAAAAATGTACCTTGTAATGGTGTTTTCATAGTTCTTTCAGCCTAAAAGCCTAAAATAATCCAACCATGCATTTTGCATGGAGAAAACTTATTACAAAGTATAAAAAGTCTGTGCGGCCAATGTGCCGCCTATGCAGCGGAAGTGTGTTTTTTTTAGGCGTGAGCGGATGAAGGTTAAATTTACAACAAAATGTCTTTACTTTTGAGCAGATATTATAGAGAATTTGAGCTGCTTTCTGACAAAGTGCTTAAGTTTCTGTTGCCATTTACAAGTAGGGATCTTGTGGACACAGCTTTTCTCCATCCATTTTCATCAAAAATAAGTATCACAAGCTGAATGCAGTTTGAGATTTAAGAATAATATAAGACGAATAATGTAAGACGTATACAACAACCACGGACCCAAGCGGATACTTCTCGGTCGCCGAAAAATCTTCCGCCTGGGATGGGAATCGAACCCACACGGCCGCGGTGCAGCCGGCACAAGCGCTCGCCTCTACCCACTACACCAACGGGCCGCCCTAAATACCTTTTAATGAGAAATAAAAGACTTTGAATTAGTTACTTGTGCAATCTGAAATGTTTATCTTTACTATAATTTTATTTATTTTTAAGAAATGAATATAAACATATATTCTTTATACACTTAACACGTTCGCTGCCACCGCAATTGGGATTGCATTTACGCAAGCGCTAACGCGTCGGCGGCAGCGAACGTGTTAAAAGGGTACCGTCTACTTTGTTAGATTCAAAAAAATCTTTATTTTATTTTGCATTTTTTGGAAGCTGTGGGTGTATAGAATATTGTGTCCAAATGGCAAGTTGATATTTCAAATAGAAATGCTTATAAACGGCAGCCTAAGCGTGCCACGTACAAGGCAGCACCGCGTGGCGGGGATTTGCAAATGCGTTTTTCTCAGAACAGTGTTTTTCTAAATTGGTGGAAGTGACTGCGCGCAGACGGATGCAGCAATCGCTTGGAAATTTTTCCCAAATACGAGCCGCAAAAAGGTAAAAAAATGAACTTTTTTTCCAAACAAGCATCATTTTGTTGTTTTTCCGAATTTTAAAATTCAATGCTACATAACATTGGCAAATGTAATAAACCTTAACACGTTATGTTGTTTTTTGATTTCACACTATTTTTACGGACCAAGGAACTTCCACCAGTGAGGCATGCCCGTGTGACATCTCAACTTCGACGATGTGACAAGATAATTAATTTTTATATAAAACTATCAAAAAAATCACAATTTGTACTTAAAGGCTTATTAATTTTCTGGGAAAAACAATTAAAAACTTTCGTCTCAAAAAAAAAACCAAAAATCACCTTTTTTTCAGGCCTGCAAAGTAGACTGTACCTTTAAATTATTAGATTGATTTTTGTTGAACTAAAGTTACTCGTAAAACCTGTCACACTAACGCTAACCAAAAATGGTTGTTAACGGCTGCTCCAAAGCAAAAACACAGTTGCACTTAACTATGCAAACTTGCAGGGCTAAAGGAACTTCCTGTTGAACAATTCTAATAAATACTTGTATTGTTACTATTAGCGCTCACCTTTGTATATTTATTACCACTTATCCATTGTGCGCATTTTTCAATATCGTAATAGGAATTGAATTCAGCGTCCGGAATGGAAACACACTTTCCACTTGTATTTACTTCTTTTTCCAAACTAACTGCTTCATTTGAATAAAACTGGGCCATTCTCACTCGGTAATGTGACTATTTATTTAAAGGTTATGTGCGAATAATAGACAATTTGATAGATTCACGCTAGCGGCGCACGTACTCCATAATTTACATTGACCACTCAGGATTGCAACATGGCAACGAATTGGTTAAATTTTTGTGGAAAATGAGTTAACACGATGTGCCTAATATTCTTCAACCACACCCTCTTTATCGCGAGAATCCTAGTAACTGCAGTGCCCCACAAATTCAACCATGAAAACGATATTTATGACGCGAAATACAAATAGATATGAGTTGGCAGCACATTGTATTTCAAAATCCCCATAGTTCAAATTTCGTAGCAAAACATTAAAAACAACCTTGATCATTGAACTAGAATACAGTTCACTGTCCTTAATAATACAAATATTGAAAAATTGTTAAAATATTTTGAACTATTCAGCAAATTTTAAGTAAAAATTGTCTCCTTTGAAGTAAGTTCAAACAAATCGTAAGAAAGCGCGAACATGTTTAATTCAAATCACCCGCCTTTATTTAAAACATCGTTGCCGCTAGCACTAATTGTATTTTAATATAAAAGTTTATAACATCGCAGTAACGTAATTTAATATTTTTTATATCTATATTATTATTACAACTGAATGTGAAGTATACATATAATCTATATATAATTAATTTTAACTAATAATAATGAAAATACGCGACGCTTGATTTCGTGCAACACTGTGCGCGTGGATGTGTTGTTTTTGCTATTGCCGAATAGCGTCTGTTTAAATATTGTGTGGGTTCAGTGTGCGAATTGTTGTTTACCCTGCAAAGATGTCGTGTGTTGCAACCGCAGGGCTGGTAAGTAAAATATCAAACTCTTTGTAACGCAACCACACTAAAATAATTCATTATAGTCTATCGGCGACGTAAACAATTCCGTAATATCTCTCATGGGCTCAGTGAGCTACTTGAAGGCGTTCATACCAATTGCTGTAACAAATATAATCCACAATCGAATCGAATATGATCCCGAATTGTTCAATCCACATACACTGAATGCGGTTCCTTACAAGACATTTAGCGAGCGCGTCCCCAAGAAACATCCTCTCTTCAATGTTTATCATTGGATGCGAGACGCCTTGTGCGATTTAGACAAAAAATATGTAAGTCAAATTGTTTCCCTCGCTCACTTGATAATAATTTGTTGAAACATGGGTTGCAGATGAAGGCGTTGTTTCTTATCGTTCGTAAAAAGGCTACTGAAGACGTCATCGAGCACTATTCATTTTCCATTAATTACACTGAAGTACATGGACGACCCAAGTAAGTTATAGTCATATAGAATTCAACGGGAATTTGTTAGTCCCACGGTTAACTAATTAGATTAGTTGTAAAAAGAAGGAAAAGAGAAACACCATTAAACCGGAACATTACCACTTTAACCCTTTCAGCCCTGTTTTTTTAAATTTGAAAAAAAAATGTTTTTGTTAATTATTATTGATGGGGAGCTTCTTAAGACCATAAATACCAAATTTTAACTCATTTGATTAATTAGTATAGGAAGTAATTAGTGAGGCTTTGTTGAAGTGACATCTAGTGATAAACAGTAAAAATATGGATTGTCATAGTAAGTAGAGACATGTAAATGTTGCGGTGGCAATTGCCACCACCAGGGCCGATAGGGTTAAGCGTACGCATATTAAAAAAGCGTCGATTTTTCAAAACTGAAAACATTTACAGACTTCTTATTTGAACAGATTTATTCCGAAATCATTGGGTTTGGATATTCAAGAAAAATCTATGCACAATATTGTATTAGTTTTCCAATAAATTGCCATTAAACCCGAAAAAGGACATTTTCAATGTACAAAAATCGAAAGAGCGCTGATTTCTCAAAACTGAAAAGATTTACAGACTCTTTCCATCAACAGATTCATTCCGCAATTATAAGGCTTGGATATTCAAGAAAAATCTGTACACAATATTTAAACTAGTTTTTCAATAAAAATCGAAAGAGCGTTGATTTTTCAAAAAGCGAAAGAAATATCGACTTTTACAGCATTATTTCCGAATAGTTTGGCTTTAGCAGTATTGAAATTCAAAGCTTGTAAGCTTGGTTTCCAGATAATCAATCCCCAAAATGGCTGTTTGTTCAGCTTTTGAAAATCGAAAAGGCGTTGATTATTCAAAAACAGAAACAAATGCAGAGTTCAAACTTTTACAGAATTAATAATCAATGATAAGGCTTTAACTTAAAAAAATATTCATGCCCGTTAATTACCCAGTTTTTCAGATACTCGCCATCAAACCCTCATACTACGCCCTGCGTCTTGCCTATTCGAAAGTTTGCGAAACGCCACGGACGCGTATGTCTTATTTTACTAAATTACATAATTCATTTTGTATTTTCTTATATAGGCTCCTCGCCAATAGCGAAAAAGTTATGGAGACCACCTCGAAGTTGTTCGAAACTATCAATCTTCTTAGCGAACAACATAAACTTAATGAATCGGATATAAGCTTCGCCATGCAAGTTGTTCTGAATGACAGTAAGTATGACGTAGTTTTAAATGTTTTATCAAGATATAATAAATTAATATTAAGTTACCTTAGATGATAAATGTAGATAAATTAGATAATTAAAATAACATTTCGTAATCTACAACAACATACCCTAAATATAGATACAAATATTTTCACATATATTATAATCTACTCATTTTGCTAAGGTAGGCCACGTTGGGGTGACATTTTTGTTGTCACGATTTAGTACACAATTTCCGACTCCAGTGGTTCTCAAACAAAAAAGTTATTGATAAAATCATTACATTTGGTATCCAAATTATTTCAGGTGCTCCCGATACATACATAACGAAAAATTTCGAAAGAGCCCAACCTTACGTAGGTCCTGATGTAACTGGCACAGTTTCAGTTGGTACACTCACTACGGGATACCACAAAGTAAAGATTCACGCAAAAGGCAAGGTGTTTAACATAGATGATGAGACACCATCCAATGAGAATTTTGAGAGTACAGAAATTACTGCTAACGATGTTGATAAATCAAATATGAAAACAAAGGTAATGGAGAAGTATAGTAAAACTGGCGTTGCCGAACTGATAAAATCGGAGGTTATTGAAGCTGTTCCGAAGGAAGTCACGGAAGATGATGACTTTGAGAAGGCAGAAACCTATAGAAAACCGAATACCAGGAAAAGAAAGGCTGCGGCTGCAAAAAATGTTAGAAAGAAGAAAATTGCAAAAAGAAGTGATGGTAAGAAGTAATTGTAACTTAATTATGTGTATACAGGGTGCCCGGATTTTGTAGGGACAACATGGGCAACTTCTGCATTTGAAGAGATAGAGAGATGGTCAAATTAGCAAAACGGTGCAGGTTCGAGAGCTCATTAAGAATCTGCCCCCAAATCCCACTTGTCATCTCCCACTTGTTCGAAATTAAAATAAAAACAAAATCTCCTCATTTCGTTCATTTGCCGTAACTTCTCTGCTACCCAAGATACCGAGATGCTGCTTGAACCAATTTACATGATAATTTAAACACTTTATTTGGCACTTCGTAAAACGCAAATTTTTAGTAATCGAACAGAAGTTGCCCATGTTGTCTCTATGAAATTCGGGCACCCTGTATATACAGCGTGTACCAACAGTTAGAAATCGAAGGACAACTTATTAAAAAAGAAAAGTTGTTTCAATTAAAAGTTTTGTCATATCACAAATGATGAACTTTCAAAATTGTTTTGAAGTACACTGGGTGTTCTATTCGTAAAATCTTGTCCTCTCTTGTTGTTGGTTCCGTTTTATAAACAATACATTTAACGTACCCCTACAAGAAAAAGTCGAGTGCCGAACACAATGAAATTAAAAAATGGTGATGTGGCCATCATGTTACTTTCTCCGACTTGATGGTATCATTTATATTTACGCTTTCATCGATTATTTTCAATTTAAATCATATTTTAAGTAGACTCGGATGAAACTGACGTTTAAAACGTCAAAATTATGAAATATGGAAAAAATACACTTCAAATTCAAAAACTCAGATTACTCAAAAACTAAAGAGGTTTTGAAAAAACTTTTTGTTTATAAGTTGTTCAATTTGGCATTCTCTACAATTATTATTAACATAAATTTGCTGTAACTATTATCGTTTCATAATTAAAATGAAAAAAAAAGTTTTTTTCTCAAATAACAATGATTTTATGAAAAATATTTTCAAACAAAAGATGTTCATTTCTTTATTGCCTTCAGTATTTATTTTAATATTTTTTTTAATATTTTTCATATTTAAGAAAATATTGGCAAAACACAAAAAAAAACAGCTTAGATAAACACCAACTTCCGGTGTACGAAATTTTACCAAAAACTTTCCAGTTCCTTGGATTGTCAAATAAGACTTATGTTTAAGGTTTCAAATCAATAGCTAGCTATATTAGTTTTTGAGATACAGCGCGCACAGGCAGACACACACACACAGATATTTGGATGTATTTTGTGATTTGACACGTGACGATTTGGAAACCTTTCAGTATTCTCAAACGCATTTCGGCAGCTTGTGAGAATTCGGAGCTGAGGCTACGCGACGAAAATGTCCTTTCCATGTTAAGGTAGCCATACACGTACAGGATATACTGAAGCAGTCCAGACCTTGATTAACTCCCCACCGTGTGTGTAGATGGCTTTGTTGACTGTGCAGTCCCCGGAATACCCTTTCCGCCTTGAGGCCGAAACTGCGCAGTCAGGTGCGGGGTGTATTAAAATATCATCATCCGTTGATGCCACGATGACAAACTAAATTTGCAAAATCGCCAGAACAACCAACAAGCACCACCAGCCAATACTGAAACTTGAAATCCTTCTGGAGAAAATCCTGAAGCCCGGCTGTTTCGTCAAGAAAATTCTCTCTATGCGCGGGTGAGGATTCGGCAGAGGAAATCCCGGAGGCCTTTTCCTTAAGGGTATCCTGTACGTGTATGGCTACTTGGCTACCTTTAGAGTAACTATACTCGGCGCACCGACTAGGTGGTATGATCACGTTGCGATCACCCCGCGTCCTCGTTATAGTTCGTCGAGACGTTATGAAAGCCTGATTCACAAAGCCTTGCCACATTTTAGTTTTGTGCCGGAAATATATATATATCTTTCTACTTTAACCCACAAATACTGACAACTATTTACCACTTCCTAATAATTGTAATTGAAAAAGGCTGATTTATGGATAGAACGTAATCACTACATTTAAATAAGACAGAAAAACGAGAGCACATGGCATACAACGGGACTGATTAAAAATTTCGGCTGCGTGACACACGCTTCACATGCGTTTGCGCTGACCAATCAGCGAACATCACGTGAAAATCACGCAAACCCATAATACCACCGATTCGGTGCGCCGAGTATAGTGCAGCATGACCGGTTGTCATGGATACGCGTGTTATCTCTCTCGCAGATTCACGAGCCGCCGATCTATTGTCTACGCTGATATTGACTCATTTTTCACGTTTTCTATTTAGATCGAAAGAAAAAGGAATCCTTAAAAAACGATAGCCATAGTGCTGGTCAAATAGAAATAATTGAAAGCCAGGAAATGAAGGAAACTTTAAGAAACAGTAAGTAGTTTTTACTGTGTAACATTTTACTAACATATTTTGTTTATATTGTAGACATTTCTTGCTTATGTAGTATCAAAAATAATATTGATACGATCCTATTGGTAATGTGCTCTCTTTGCGGAAAGTATCAACATGTAGCTTGTGTTGGATACAGGAGCGATGCGTCCGTACCTCAGCCGCACGTTTGCTACTTTTGTCATTCAAAAACCGGTGCTAAAATATCTGATGTCAGGATGTACAATGCAAGAAGTGAAAATAAGCGTTTAGTCATTGCCGTATTAAGGTAGGTAGCACTGATAAATTTTCAAACGTAAAATTTTTTTTTTTTTAAATTCCACTGAGTTTTACTTTTTACTTATACGGGGTGTTCCATAAATATACCGACAAACTTTTTTGGGTGGTAGGGGACATCAATATAAACATATTTTGTTTTATAAACATAACGGGCGACCCAGGGATCTGTAAAAGCCCCATAACTTGCTTGCTATTTGAGATATCGACTTCTAGTTTTCTTGAACTGGTAACCACACTTATTCTACATATTTTAAAAATATGTATGTTTTTGTACAGGGTGTCCCAATATACATAACAGAACAAAGTTATGTTTTTTTAAACGGAACACCCTATATTTTATACTATATTTTCAACCCTTTTGAGAAGCATAGTATAGTATAAGATAGTATGGGTCTATTATGGACGGTGAGTTAGTTATGGGCAAATTTGTGGCAAAAATATGAACAAATTAAAAAAATTGCAGAAGCGCTCCTAGCAAAGCCAGCATCATTATTTATACACTAGAAAATTTCCCACATCATGAAGAATAATACACATCGGCTTTGGTTCTCTTTTATTCATAGTGCTATACAGGGTGTCAACCCTCAAGCTTATTATTATTCAAAATTCCATGCATTGGCGGCAAGATATATAGGGTGTTCCATTTGAAAAAAAAATAGTTATCCAATATTTTGCGTATGATGACACCCTGTATAGCAGTATGAACAAAAAAGAACCAAAGCCGATTTGTATTATTCTTCATGATGTGGAAAATTCTTTAGTGTATACAAAATGGCGCTAGCTTTGCTAGGAGGGCTTCTGCAATTTTTTCAATGTGTTCTTGTTTTTGCCACAAATTTGCCCATAACTGACCAATCGTCCATAATAGACCCATACTATCTTATACTATTTTTATCAGCTTCTCAAAAGGGTTGAAAATAAAGTATAAAATATAGGGTATTCCATTTAAAAAAACATAACTTTGTTCTGTTATGTATATTGAGACACCCTGTACAAAAACATACATATTTTTAAAATATGTAGAATAAGTGTGGATAGCATTTCAAGAAAACTAGAAGTCGATATCTCAAATAGCAAATAGGTTATGGGGCTTTTACAGATCGCTGGGTCACCCGGTATGTCCGGAAATGCTTCGTTTTCGAAATACAGGGTGTTGAAATTTGTTTTTTATTGCATTTTAATTAAATTATTGTTTACAATAATTGTTCAAAATGTTGACCATTTGCTTCAATTCAAAGATTGCACTGCCAGATCATTGATTCGCGCACCATATGAAAGATTCCATTGATAGCTTTTACTATTTATTTATTTATTTTCCTTTGTTACAATGCTTGAACAATATTTCTAAATACAAAGATATAAAATGGTAATCTTACAAGAATTTGACTTTATTAACAAGACGATCTTCCACTCTAACTCAAGTTGTTGCTCTTTCAAGTGAACTCATGGTCAACATATTTTTTGGCTAACTGGCTAATATTTGCGTCTGATATAAGCTGTATTTGTCCCTAAAGGAAATACTTGTAAATTATTCGATTAATGTCAAACTGACATCTAATTTAATTTGTAATGTACTTGTGCACAAGCGGCCATTGTTTTTGCGACAAGATCTCCCTTAGTCTGGAAGACTAAATATTTCAGATAACCCCAAAGGAAGAAATCAAGGGGGAGTCTGGAAAACGCACAAGCCAAGCCACGGAACCTCTTCTTCCAATCCACTGACGTAAACCAAAGTGTGGAGGTGCTCCATCATGCTGAAACCACATGTTGGCCCTAATGTCTAAGGGGAAATTATGTAATAATCCTGTTAAAACATTTTGCAGAAAATGTTGATCAAAATCTTGCGTTTACACGAGCAGGTAGCGAGTCAACTATTAAACTCGCTCCAACAACACCAGTGCAGTGGCGGTTTCAAAGGGGAAGGGGGTGTAATCGGGTAATTACCCCCTAAGAATTTTTCGCTTCTCAATTTTTATTGTTAAAAATTACCGATATTTCACATTCCAAACAAATAATATAACCGGTAAATTTTTTTTTTTTAAACACTTTAAAACGTTGGAAAAGGATAGAGAGATTTCACGGAACAGATGTATGAGAGTGGAAGCATCAGTTCGTTTCGTTTCTATCCCCTATACAGGAGACGGGAGAGTCGTAGTAGCAGTGTTGCTAGGCGTAATTTTTAATTTCCCCAAATATTTAATAAAAAATATGTATTTTTATCTTTTTTTAATTACCCCCCCCCCCCTAGACTAGTTGGCTAGAAACGCCCTTGCACCAGCGCACATTTTACGACTAAATTTAACTGCTACATAATTATTTATTCTACGGTTTATTTTTTTTTCTCGAAAACGAAGCATTTTCGGACATAAGTTTATGAAACAAAATATGTTTGTTTTGATGTCCCCCACCACTCCTAAAAGTTTGTAGGTATATTTATGGAACATCCTGTATATATAATATTTACTGGCATACCTGAATTTACAATTGACTTACAAAAACGCTAACTAGAACAACAAATAAAAACTCTTTTACTTTTTGTCTTGCATCCTTGTTCTTCCTTTTTACTTAACATGTTTAATTTAAGATTTCTTAAAACAACATTTTCAAAAGTTCATGGATCACAATTTGGGGTATATTTAAAACCCCAACATATTTTTATAAAATCAGTCAAGAAAAAATCGTTTTGAATGTATTTTTTTTTTTAATTTTTTGTATCAGAGTTGGAGGTGAGATAAATTATGAATGTCGCATATTAAAAATTAGGACATTTGGCCCACAAGTTATGGAACTCATATCTACGAAAAAATGGGTTAGTCGGAGAAAATGAAAAATAGTAAGATGGGGTATACAGGGTCTTCTTTTTAACTCAGAACATATGATTGATAATGTCTATGTTCTATGTCATAATAATCACCTCAACGCATTGGAATGTAGGCATCGATACTTACACTCAGTTTGATTTAATTGTCAAAATTGTGTTATTAATAAAAATGTATTACACCACTGAAGAAAGAATACAGATAATTAATTGGTACAAGAGTGGGAACAGCATTCGATGTGTTAGAGATTTGTTTTCGGTTGAGTATCCGAGCAGTTCCATCCATCTCAACAATTTGTAATGTTGTCCATCATATTGACAATACTGGCTGCGTGAATAATTTTCACATTAAAAGGGCTAAAGGAAATCACATTTTAACGGAAGAGATGAAACTCAACATTTTATGTTACGTAGAGCAGAACCCCATATCATCGTTAAGAGTCATCGCAGCACAGTTTCAAATAAGTTCAGCTTCCGTTTACAGGACATTAAAAGAATTTAAATACAATGCTTACAAGTTTTCAAATCATCAGCAACTATCAAATGAGGACAAAGGCAAACGAACAGAATTCTGTGAAACCGTATTCAATTTAATTAATTATGATCAAGAAATTTTACACAGAATAATATTTACTGATCATCATTACATCATCATTTTCCTTAAATGGTGAAGTTAATCCACAAAATGCTTAGGTTAGGTTAGTATTCTTCATTCATTATCGATACCCATTCCTTACACCCATTCCTTCACCTTTTAGATTTTGGGCGTGCAATAATCCTCGCTTACAAAATTTGACACACACACAATACAATGCGAGAGTTAATGTGTGGGCTGGACTAATTAATGATACCCTTATTGGTCCTTTTTTTATTAATGGAAATCTAAACAGTAATGTTTACTTAGATCTTAGAACTCGTATAATGCCAGAAATTCATACACTAAACATTGCTGCTCCTTATTAACAGATAGATGGAGCGCTTCCACATTCTACAGCTGCCATTAATAATTATTTAAGTGAATCACTTCCTGATCGCTGGATAGGTAGATTTGGTCCAATACCTTGGCCAGCCCGGTCGCCTGATTTGTCTCCAAACGACTTTTTTTTGTGGGGGTATCTAAAAAGCAATGTTTATAATAACATTATTATAAACAATACTTCAGAGTTAAAAGATCGTATAATTACTGTTTGCGATGAATTAAGAAGAAATCTGCAACACATTAGAAATGCTATTCAAGGATTTTATAATCGACTTGCCTACTGCTTTGAACGTGAAGGTGGTCATTTTGAATATTTATTATAATTACTTACGATTTATCATTGTTTGTTTCATTAACCTCACTGTATTCGTAATAATTTTAAGCTTTCACTGCACTGTGACAGGTCGTCGGGACCTTTGTGTACTTGGTTGCCTACATTGTCAATACATTCCAATGCGTTGAGGTGATTATTATGACATGGAACATAGACATTAACAATCATATGTTCTGAGTTAAAAAAAAGACCCTGTATGTCCACCGTGTTCATGAAAGCCATTATTTAATAACATCAATTCTCTCGACTTATCAGTTTGTTTTTAAAATGACAATTCACGTCATGAGAGACTAGATTGGTTTAGATGAATTAAATAAATAATTAATCTCGGACATGACTGCTATGTTTCTCTCTGTCAGGCATGACCATCTCAGCAACAAAATTGAGTTGCTCGCACCTTATAAATATAAATAACTATTGTACCATTAAATCGGAATAGCTACTTCGCCAATTTTAACATTTGATTTCACAATGTTTATGTACAGCTTTTATGTGTTCATATTTTATTTACTTAGATTGGTATCTGTCTACTGCGTCAATACTAAGGAATCCCCGGATCGTATCATCAACTTGATCGATGTAAATCTCAAGCAACATGCTTTAAACGGACTATTAAAATGTGGCTTGTTCCAGATGAATAATGAAAAGTAAGTTTATTTTCTAATGTAACTTAAGAATCGCTAATAATGATTAATTCATGTTTCAGAATTGTTGCTAACCAAGCTATAATAACCAAGACATTGAACAGCGTTCTATTTTATAAGGAAATTGATAGTATGGAATTAGATCCTTCGCAAGTTATAACTATTGATGATTCTTGAATTAATTACTGTCACTATTTAATTACGTGTCTAAAATTATAATTCAGTAGATTATGATTCTTAAATAAATTATCACTAATTATGTTTCTAAAATTGTAATTCAATCTTTTTGTTTTTCTTTATATTATTGTGACATGTATTATTAATTATATTTTATTTTTGTTTCCATTTTTATTTTTATTTATTTTTTGGCCTCGGGAACGTAGCCCATATGGCTAGCTCAAGGCGGCTTCTTTACAGGGTGCCCGTTTTTGGACCTCAAGCATTGGGGATCTCGGTTATTTGAAGAGATTAAATTAGGGCAAAGTTGCCCAATCTGGAGTGTAACATAATGCCGTTTTGAAACATAAAATATTCCGACTACTTCCGAAGATATCCGAAAAAAATCGAAATTTTCAAAAATTGTTTGTATTTTTTTGCGAGATTATTCATAGAGATACTTCAAAACAATTGACACTTTATCATTGCCACTTTGTACGCTCTACAACGTGGTGATATAATAATAAAAATTCGACGTTTCGATTTTCGGGAAACATCATCAACTTAATTTTTTCTTATGGGCGCCATCTTGTATTTTTACATTTTCAAATACAGATTTTTTT
This sequence comes from Ocypus olens, assembly GCA_910593695.2. NCBI lineage: Eukaryota > Metazoa > Arthropoda > Insecta > Coleoptera > Staphylinidae > Ocypus > Ocypus olens. The sequence continues at coordinate 10,253,389 of OU343061.1, forward strand.
TTCTGATTACGGTGATGTTTCATGTGTTGGGGTTTGGTCTAGCAGTTTAATGGATATGCCAAAAATCCTGTTTTTGCAAAGGGTACCTCGGAAATGACAGCTATACTTTTGTTTAATAAAGTAATTTATTAAACAATAATACAAAACTAACGCAAACTTGTTTTCTATTCCCATTTCATTATAAGATATGAAAAGTAGAAAAATATTATTCAAATTCATAACATAGAATGAAATTAGAGCATGAGAAATAAATAAATTTAAAAAAAAATTATAAGAGGTGCTCGAATGGCTCCCCCTCCATCTCCAAACATAGCTGTATGTGTCTTCTTAAATTTTGTATTGATCTTAAAACATCCCTTCTTCTTATTTTGGTCCTTAAAGTTGTATTTTATGTTTTAAAACTGCATCCACTCCAGATTGGGCAATTTTGCCTTAATTTAACCGATCTTGTATTTCTTCAAATAACCGACATCCCTATGCTTGAGCTCCAAAAACGGGCACCCTGATATGTACAAATTTTTGGGTGAATAAATGAACAAATGAATAACATCAGACGTATACAACAACCATGGACCCGAGCGAATACTTCTCGATTTCCGAAAAATCTTTCGCCCGGGCTGGGATGCGAACCCACACTGCACGCGGTGCAACTGGCACAAGCGCTTGCCTGTACCCACAACATCAACCTGGAAATAATGTTAAAACCGGTATAATTTAAGGACGGCAAAGACTACCGGTAGCATTTGGCTTTATTCAACACAATTTTTTTTACGGATGAGAAGTTGGCCACGAATTTCCAGCTACGGTTTCCCGGCGCCTACATCACAGCCAAAATGTTACCAATCTAAGAGAAAAAAATAGTCTTTCGAATGAGGTCATAGCCAACTATGGTTTCCATTTTAAAAATTTTTAAGTTTTGCGTGATATCTCGGAAAATAATGGCTTTCAAAATTTTCTGAATTTATTTTATTAAGCTGAGATCGCCATAGAGAACATTGAAAAAAACTCGCCCTGTATAATCTACTATTCCTGAAACAAGTATCCGAACACACGGTCAAATAAAAAATCAAAAGTTACGGTTTGACCTCATTTAGAAATAATTTTGATAGCCACAAATGATCCCTATAGTCTCATATTAAATTATAGTTGGGAGGACCGTTTTCCTTAAATTTTTTTTAAATATTTTTTTCTTGAAATTGATAATATTCGAAGATATGGTCAACTTAGTTGGGAGGACCGTTTTCCTTAATTTTTTTTTAAATATGTTTTTCTTGAAATTGATAATATTGATAATATGGTCAACTTAAAAAAAATAAAGTGGGTGTTTGGCCTAATTTAGAAATGATTTTGATGATCACAAATGTTCTTTATAGTTCTGTTAATAATATTAAACAACAATAAGACGACCGTTTTTCTTCCATTTTGTTTAAATATTTTTTTCCTGAAATGCATAATATTCGAAAACATAGATAAATTAAAAGAAATCAAAAGTAAGTGTTTAGCCTAATTTAGAATTGGCTTTGATGGCTACAAATGTTCTTCATGGTCTTATAAACAATAGTAAATATCAATTAGATGACTGGTTTTCCTCCATTTTATTTAAATATTTTTTTCCTAAAATGCATAATATTCGAGGACATAGTAAATTAGAAAAAAAAATCAAAAGTAAGTGTTTTGACTAATTTAGAATTGATTTCAATGGCCCCAAATCTTCTTCATAATCTTAATATTAATAGTAAACAACAAGTATATGACTGTCTTTTTTCCATTTTGTTTAAATATTTTTTTCTGAAATGCAAAAAAATGGTAAATTTAAAAAAATCAAAAGTAAATGTTTGGCCTAATTTAGAATTGATTTTGATGACCACAAATGTTCTTTATACTCTTATTAATAATAGTAAACAACAATTAGATGATCGTTTTTCTTCCATTTTGTTTATATCATTTTTTCCCGAAATGCATAATATTCGAAAACGTGGTAAATTAAAACAATCAAAAGTAAATGTTTGGCTTAATTTAGAATTGATTTTGATGGCCACAAATATTCTTCACAGTCTTAGTAACAATAGTAAACAACAATTAGATGACAATTTCCCTTCCATTTTGTTTAAATAATTTTTTCCTGAAATGCATAAAATTCGAAAACAAGGTAAATTAAAAAATATATATTTTGAAGTAATTTTAATAGCCAAAAATGTTTCTCATAGTCTTATTAACAAGATTGAACAATAAGTATAGGATCGTTTTGCTTGCATTTTGTTTAAATATTTTTTTCTTGAAATGCATAATATTCGAAAACATAGTAATTTAAAAAGTAAGTGTTTAGCGTATTATTTTGATGGCAACAATTGCAGCCTTAACACGATGTTGTTCTCGTTAATAAAAATTATAAATAAAACTGGTCCACAGTGTGAACCCTGCGGTACCTTTGATGATACCCTTATATAGTTTGAGAGATATTTCTCAAAGTGCACACGTTCTGACCAACTTAAAAAATAAAAAGTTAGTATCTGATCTCATTCAGAAATTATTTTGATGGCGACAATGTTCTTGTGTGTGAAATCTTCTGTGACCATTATTTTTAAATCCGTGCTTTCAAGCTGATCTAAACTGTGTATACTTCATGGTATTTGGTTGAAATTATAGCGCCAAGAACGCTAATGTTATAAAATATCGACATCAGCACTGGAAAAAATATAAATTTGCCTAAATTTTTAACTGCGCTAGCAGTCCAATAGTATATAGTCAAAGGTAATAACGGTTTCCTGACACATTTAAAACACAGTAAATAAGGTACAATAAGGGCACGTTTCTGATGTTTAAGAATTATGCCACAAAACTCGTTTAGAAATTTATTTCCCATTTCCCAAAAAAAAATGATTTACACCATAAGCAATAAATATTACAAATCAACACTTTTGACCATTACAGACTCTAATCATCGGGCTGTAATTTTGTTCCATGTACTTTCCAAAGGTGCAATTCTTTCTTAGATCGATTTGGGCTACAACTATGGGACCGCGGATAGTAATCCAAGCGCAGTCATCTTCATCCTGACTCTGATACGGATTCTTCCAAAATGGCTGGTAGGAGTCTGGTAGTACACCATACCCACACATCCTTATCAAGACATCTTGGTAGTTGGATGTATAATGGCATAATCTTTCCGAGCATTTTCCTCGCAGACCTCTGGTGATCTCAGCACCGAAGTTTTTAGTGATTATTTGGCGAAGGTCTTGTAAGTTATTTAAATACATTTTAAATGCCGTTTCGTATCTCGTTCTTGAGACACTAATATTTTGTATACAACGGCAGTAGTTTGTTATGCATTCCTTGCAAGGATCTGCAAAGTGAATCTGTAAAATAAATTATTATTTAATGTTGGTTATACTCGAGGTTTCTACTTTGTTATAAATTTTATATAATAAATAAAACAATATTACTTTGTTTGTATCATTTGAAAATAATAAATAAATCAATACAACGGTATGCATGAAAAATAATAAAACTCATCTCCGCTGGAATAGTTTCAAAATTGCAAAATTCTTCCAAAATGAACTTATTTTTGATAATAATGATATCTGAGTTGGAAATAAAATGGTTACACTCAAAACTTAAACTGGAGCGAAGAAGATTGCATTAGGCGATTATAAAAATTGTAAAATAATCATCTCCGCTTGATTTAGCTTCAAAATTTCAAAATCCATCCAGAATGAATCTATTTTTAAGTGCTTTCGAAAACGATTGACGTATCACAGCTGGAAATATAATGGCAACACGTAAAACTTAAACTGTAGCTATGAAAATTACATTCAGTGACTGAAGAAATTGTAAAAAATTAGCTTCAAAATTCATCCAAAATGAACAAATTTTTGGCATTCCTTTAAATAAATTTAGATATCACAGCTGAAAACAAAATAGTAATATTCAAGACTTTAATGGGAGAAAAGAAAATTGCAATCTACACTAAAAAAAAATGGTGATGTGGCCATCATGTTACTTTCTCCGATTTATATTCACACTTTCATGGTTTATTTTCAATTTAAATCATATTTTAAACCACGTGAGCGTTTTGTGGGATCCGATGATACTGACGTTTAAAACGGAACGCGAAGTTGACGGAAAATACAAAAATTTCTGAGCTTGAAAAAAATATATAAAAACAGTTGCCATCGAATTGAAATTTCACAAATTTATTAAAAAAAAAAAATTCAAGATTAATTAATTAATTTGTAGACAACCCATCCCAAAATTTCGAAATAATCTCATTCGAACAAAACGTGAAATTGTCGAAAAATAAAAAAAATTCCGAGTCTTGAAAAAAAATTAAAAACAATTGCCATCTACTTGAAATTTCACAAATTTATATAAAAAAAAAACATTCGAGATTATTTATACATGAAAATTTGTAGACACCCCATCCCAAAATTTCGAAATAATCTCATTTGAACAAAACGTGAAATTGTCGAAAAATACAAAAATTTCCCAGTCTTGAAAAAAATGTAAAAACAATTGCCATCTACTTGAAATTTTACAAATTGATTCAAAACACATTCGGAATTATAATTCCATTAAAATCTGTAAACACCCCATCCCTAAATTCTGTATTTTGATAAATAAAAATCGATCTGTCCGATGAATATTTTAAGTAAGCAATTTTTAATTGTTTAATGAATTTATTCCGTACTTTATACAATATATTAATTAATAGTATACATTATTGTAAGGCATAACACTATGTTGACTATAACATTCTGTACCATCTGTAAAAGGGCTATCAAACTGATGGTCGTTCCACTCATTCATTATTTGTGTTGAGAAGTTTTAAACTGAATTGAAAAATGCATTCAATAAAATTAAATCAATTTCTTTAATCACTTACCAACAGTCCATCTTTATAACCATGGGCGTCCGCAGAAATTTTTCCAGGGGAGGGCAAAACTTTCATACAGAAATTTCAAATAAATAACCGTCAAAAATGACAATTTCGAATTGTCAAAAGTTCTGCATTTTTTTCCACCGCAGACGGCACATGAAGAAATTTGCAGCTGTCAAAAATTGTGAATTTTTACTATCAAAAATGGCATTTTTTGATATTAAAAAAATAAAATGACAATTTCGAATTATCAACAATTCTGGATTTCTGCCACCATAAACGGCACGATTTCAACGGTAAATAAAGAAATGAACAGCTGCTAAAAATTGTGAATTTTAACAATTAGAAACGGCATTTTTTTATTTAAAACAGAATATTGCAATTTTTGTATTGTCAAAAATTCTGCATTTTTGCCACGACAAACGGTACGATTCAGTGGTAAATAAAGAAATTTGCAGCTGCCAGAAATTGTCGTTTTTTACTATCAAAGACGGCATTTTTTGATATTAAAAAAGAAGTTAATTTCAACTGCAAAAAATGACAATTTCGAACTGTCAAAAATAGCACTACTATCAAAATGGCACTTAGCAGTAAAAAGGACATTTTCAATATCTGAAAATAACCGTTCAATACTGTCAAAAATTGCTCATTACTGAAAACGATTCGTTTCAACAATAAAAAGAAAATTTCCAAATGCCAAAAATGTTGAGCATTTCTACTATCACTATCAGCATTTTTCAATATTAAAAAAGGGAAATTTCCAACGGCCAAAGGTAACAATTACAAATTGTCAAAAATTATGCAATTTTACTGTCAGAAACGGCATTTTTCAATAGTAAAAAGATACATTTTTAATCGTCAAAAATGACAGTTTCAAATTGTTACAAATTCTGCATTTCTGCCATCACAAACGGTGCTGAAAATGACATTTTCGAACTGTCAAAAATCGCATATATCTACCACCACAAATGGCACGTAGGCAGTAAAAGGGAAATTTCAATTGCCAAAAATAACTATTCAGGACTGTCAAAAATTGCTCATTACTGAAAATGGTTTCATTTCAACAATAAAAAGACAAATTACAAATGCCAAAAATTTTTAACTGTCAAAATTTGAGCATTTCTACTATCACTATCGGCATTTTTCAATATTAAAAAAAAGAAATAAAAGTAACAATTTCAATTGCCAAAAATAACTATTCAGGACTGTCAAAAATTGCTCATTACTGAAAATGGTTTAATTTCAACAATAAAAAGACAAATTACAAATGCCAAAAATTTTTAACTGTCAAAATTTGAGCATTTCTTCTATCACTATCGGCATTTTTCAATATTAAAAAAAAGAAATAAAAGTAACAATTACAAATTGTCAAAAATTCTGCATTTCTGCCACCACAAACGGTACGATTCAACAGTAAATAAAAAAATTAGAAGCATCAAAAAATTGTGGATTTTTACAATCAAAAATGGCATTTTTTTACATTAAAAGAAAAAAGAAAATTTCAACTGCTAGAAATGACAACTGTCAAAAATCGCACATTTCTATCATCACAAATGGCACGTTGGCAGTAAAAAGGAAATTTTCAACTACCAAAAATAACAATTTACAACCGTCAGCAGGAAAATTACATTCGGCGATTTGAATAATAATAAAAAAATATTTCTGCTGAAGTTAGCTTAAATTTTTTTAAATCCATCCTGAATTAACTTATTATTGAGATCTCTTTCAACCACTTTTGATTTAATAAATGCATTGATTATTAGGGTACGGTCATTTGTTTTTGAGTTATAACGTCATCCATTTTGTTTTTAAATGGCAACCCCCTATTTTTGTTCTTGATTTTGAGAGATCTTTTCGTTGTCGAACTTGAAGTATAAAAATATTGACATCGTACATAAGAAATTTTTCGAGTAAATGACAATTGAAGGTGAGAACTTGATATTTAGAGTTTTTGCAAAATGTCCTTTTTTTCAAACAAAAATGATCTTGACCTTCCATATAATATAATATGGTTACAGCAAGACGGTGCACTCCCGCACCATGCGCGTTTTTTTGACAATTGCTTTACGAATAGGTGGATTGGCAGGCGAGGACCGATAGAATAGCTCGCGAGAGAGATGAATGCGCATTGTTCGAAATAATTTTAGCACATCTTAAACAAAATCGTTCTCATCTTTTGAAAGTTCTGTAAAGTCTTTTGGAGAATTTATTATTATATACATATTTATTTGTTATTAACTGGTGATAAATTTGTTTTTTTTTTGTAGGCAGATGTCTGAAATGATTTCTAGAGAATTCATCAACGGAGTTTAGAGAAAATTAAAGAAATTCAGCCGAAAGTTCATATTTTGCAAAGCAGCAATTTTGATGTAAAATTTCGAAAAAACTAGTGATTGGATTATTTTTCTAGCCATTAATATCTGAAATATTTTCTAGAGAATTTAATAAAATCCATCAACGGAGTTTCGAGAAAATTAAAGAAATTTAGCCAAAAGTTCATATTTTGATATTTTGCAAAGCAGGGATTTTGATGTAAAATTTCGAAAAAAACTAGTGATTGGATTATTTTTCTAGCCATTAATATCTGAAATATTTTCTAAGAATTTGATGAAATCCATCGACGCAGTTTCCAGAAAATTAAAGAAATTTGGCCGAAAGTTCATATTTTGATATTTTGCAAAGCGGGGATTTTGATGGAAAATTTCGAAAAAACTAGTGATTGGATTATTTTTCTAGCCATTAATAACTGAAAAATTTTCTAGAGAATTTAATAAAATCCATTAACGGAGTTTCCAGAAAATTAAAGAAATTTAGCCGAAAGTTCATATTTTGATATTTTGCAAAGCAGCGATTTTGATGGGAAATTTCGAAAAAACTAGTGATTGGATTTTTTTTTCTAGCCATTAATATCTAAAAAATTTTCTAGAGAATTTAATAAAATCCATCAACGGAGTTTCCAGAAAATGAAAGAAATTTAGCCGAAAGTTCATATTTTGATATTTTGCAAAGCGGGGATTTTGATGGAAAATTTCGAAAAACTAGTGATTGGATTATTTTTCTAGCCATTAATATCTGAAAAATTTTCTAGAGAATTTAATAAAATCCATTAACGGAGTTTCCAGAAAATTAAAGAAATTTAGCCGAAAGTTCATATTTTGATATTTTGCAAAGCAGCGATTTTGATAGAAAATTTCGAAAAAACTAGTGATTGAATTATTTTTCTAGTCATTAATATCTGAAACATTTTCGGAGAATTTAATAAAATCCATCAACGGAGTTTCCAGAAAATTAAAGAAATTCAGCCGAAAGTTCATATTTTGATATTTTGCAAAGCAGCGATTTTGATGGAAAATTTCGAAAAAACAGGTGATTGGACTATTTTTCTAGCCATTAATATCTGAAATATTTTCCACGGAATTTAATTAATTGCATCGATGGATTTTCGAGAAAATTGGGAAATACTTGTATTTTGCAAAGCATTTTAATTTGATGAAAAATTAATGATCAATTGCTTGGGATATTTTTTATAGTTACATTGTTCTGGAATGTTTTTTTTGAAGAATTTATCAAAATCCATCGATGGCTTTTCGAGAAATTAGGGTTAATATTTTCCAACTGATTTTGGATTTTTTTATAGGTTTTCTTTGGCACTAATTCGGCGGCAGTTTTTTCTCCATTATTTCACTAGTATATGCAATTCTGCTTGTAGCTTTCGGTTTTATAAAGCGCTGATGTCATTACGCTTGAAGAAAAATTAAAAAAATTATCTTACCGTAAAAGTACAACCAATTATTAGGAAGAAAACTGTTCGAAGGTCACCCATCATGAACTGTAGGCGGAACAAAAAAGTTTGGTCTATTTATACATATACCTAACAATATATCGAGTATAATTAACATTAAAAAATACTAATAATGCAATAATCCACATTTATTAGAAGATAAAAAAGACAATAACAACACACAGGTATGATATATATGCAAATGATTTATTTTGCAATTCGAACAAAACGTTCAATTCAAATAAAAAATAAAAATTAAGAAAGTGAGTCCTTGTCGAAATGTTTTCTAGCTTTTTCATTAACAGTTTAAGCCAGGGAAGTACAGTGAAACCTCACTTATACGAAGACGATGGGAAACAAAAATTCTTCGTATAAGTGAATACTTCGTATAAGTGAATACTTCGTATATGTGAATAGTTGTCGCTTCCTTGTATGAATTTTACTGTACTGTTTTTCGTATGTTTTATAAATAAAAAATCAAAAATCGCTTAATGAATTTTAATAAATTTTCAGAAAATATTCTAAACATATGTAGCTATAAAACAGATGAAAAATCCGAAAAGATGTTATCACTAGTTTTCCCGGAATTTTTCATCGAAATCACTTCATTGCAAAATGCGTTTGACTAGATTTTCTTAATTTCCTGAAAAACGCCTTAATGAATTTTAATAAAATTTCCAGAAAATATTCTAAACATATGTAGCTATAAAACAGATGAAAAATCCGAAAAGATGTTATTACTAGTTTTCCCGGAATTTTTCATCGAAATCACTGCATTGCAAAAAGCGTTTGACCAGGTTTTCTTAATTTCCTGAAAAACCCCTTAATGAATTTTAATAAAATTTTCAGAAAATATTCTAAACATATGTAGCCATAAAACAGATGAAAAAACTGAAAAGTTGTTATGACTAGTTTTCCCGGAATTTTTCATCGAAATCACTGCATTGCAAAATGCGTTTGACTAGATTTTCTTAATTTCCTGAAAAACCCCTTAATGAATTTTAATAAAATTTTCAGAAAATATTTTAAACATATGTAGCTATAAAACAGATGAAACATCCGAAAAGATGTTATCACTAGTTTTCCCGGAATTTTTCATCGAAATCACTCCATTGCAAAATGCCTTTGACTAGATTTTCTTAATTTCCTGAAAAACCCCTTAATGAATTTTAATAAAATTTTCAGAAAATATTCTAAACATATGTAGCTACAAAACAGATGAAAAATCAGAAAAGATGTTATCACTAGTTTTCCCGGAATTTTTCATCGAAATCACTGCATTGCAAAATGCGTTTGGCTAGGTTTTCTTAATTTCCTGAAAAACCCCTTAATGAATTTTAATAAAATTTTCAGAAAATATTCTAAACATATGTAGCTATAAAACAAATGAAAAATCCGAAAAGATGTTATCACTAGTTTTCCCGGAATTTTTCATCGAAATCACTGCATTGCAAAATGCGTTTGACTAGGTTTTCTTAATTTCCTGAAAAAACCCTTAATGAATTTTAATAAAATTTTCAGAAAATATTCTAAATATATGTAGCTATAAAACAGATGAAAAATCCGAAACGATGTAATCACTAGTTTTCCCGGAATGTTTCATCGAAATCACTGCATTGCAAAATGCGTTTGATTAGGTTTTCTTAATTTCCTGAAAAAACCCTTAATGAATTTTAATAAAATTTTCAGAAAATATTCTAAACATATGTCTCCATAAAACAGATGATAAAACCGAAAAGATGTTATCACTAGTTTTCCCGGAATTTTTCATCGAAAGCACCGCATTGCAAAATGCGTTTGACTAAATTTTCTTAATTTCCTGAAAAACCTCTTAATGAATTTTAATAAAATTTTCAGTAAATATTCTAAACATATGTAGCTATAAAACAGATGAAAAATCTGAAACGATGTTATCATCAGTTTTCCCGGAATTTTTCATCGGAATCACTGCATTGCAAAATGCGTTTGACTAGATTTTCTTAATTTCCTGAAAAACCCCTTAATGAATTTTAATAAAATTTTCAGAAAATATTCTTAACATATGTAGCTATAAAACAGATGAAAAAACCAAAAATTTGTTATCACTAGTTTTCCCGGAATTTTTCATCGAAATCACTGCTTTGCAAAATGCGTTTGACCAGATTTTCTTAATTTCCTGAAAAACCGCTTAATGAATTTTAATAAAATTTTCAGAAAATATTCTAAACATATGTCTCCATAAAACAGATGATAAAACCGAAAAGATGTTATCACTAGTTTTCCCGGAATTTTTCATCGAAAGCACCGCATTGCAAAATGCGTTTGACTAAATTTTCTTAATTTCCTGAAAAACCTCTTAATGAATTTTAATAAAATTTTCAGTAAATATTCTAAACATATGTAGCTATAAAACAGATGAAAAATCTGAAACGATGTTATCATCAGTTTTCCCGGAATTTTTCATCGAAATCACTGCTTTGCAAAATGCGTTTGACTAGATTTTCTTAATTTCCTGAGAAACCCCTCAATGAATTTTAATAAAATTTCCAGAAAACATTTTAAACATATGTAGCTATAAAACAGATGAAAAATTTGAAAAGATGTTTTCCCGGAATTTTTCATCGAAATTACTGCATTGCAAAATGCGTTTGACTAGATTTTCTTAATTTCCTGAAAACCCCCTTAATGAATTTGAATAAAATTTTCAGAAAATATTTTAAACATATGTAGCTTTAAAACAGATGAAACATCCGAAAAGATGTTATCACTAGTTTTCCCGGAATTTTTCATCGAAATCACTGCATTGCAAAATGCGTTTGGCTAGGTTTTCTTAATTTCCTGAAAAACCCGTTAATGAATTTTAATAAAATTTTCAGAAAATATTCTAAACATATGTAGCTATAAAACAGATGAAAAATCCGAAAAGATGTTATCACTAGTTTTCCCGAAATTTTTCATCGAAATCACTGCATTGCAAAATGCCTTTGACTAGGTTTTCTTAATTTCCTGAAAAACCCCTTAATGAATTTTAATAAAATTTTCAGAACATATTCTAAACATATGTAGCTATAAAACAGATGAAAAATCCGAAAAGATGTTATCACTAGTTTTCCCGGAATTTTTCATCGAAATCACTGCATTGCAAAATGCGTTTGGCTAGGTTTTCTTAATTTCCTGAAAAACCCCTTAATGAATTTTAATAAAATTTTCAGAAAATATTCTAAACATATGTAGCTATAAAACAGATGAAACATCCGAAAAGATGTTATCACTAGTTTTCCCGAAATTTTTCATCGAAATCACTGCATTGCAAAATGCGTTTGGCTAGGTTTTCTTAATTTCCTGAAAAACCCCTTAATGAATTTTAATAAAATTTTCAGAACATATTCTGAACATATGTAGCTATAAAACAGATGAAAAATCCGAAAAGATGTTATCACTAGTTTTCCCGGAATTTTTCATCGAAATCACTGCATTGCAAAATGCGTTTGACTAGATTTTCTTAATTTCCTGAAAAACCCCTTAATGAATTTTAATAAAATTTTCAGAAAATATTCGAAAGATATGTAGCTATAAAACAGATGAAAAATCCGAAAAGATGTTATCACTAGTTTTCCCGGAATTTTTCATCGAAATCACTCCATTGCAAAATGCCTTTGACTAGATTTTCTTAATTTCCTGAAAAACCCCTTAATGAATTTTAATAAAATTTTCAGAAAATATTCTAAATATATGTAGCTACAAAACAGATGAAAAATCAGAAAAGATGTTATCACTAGTTTTCCCGGAATTTTTCATCGAAATCACTGCATTGCAAAATGCGTTTAACTAGGTTTTCTTAATTTCCTGAAAAACCCCTTAATGAATTTTAATAAAATTTTCAGAACATATTCTAAACATATGTAGCTATAAAACAGATGAAAAATCCGAAAAGATGTTATCACTAGTTTTCCCGGAATTTTTCATCGAAATCACTCCATTGCAAAATGCCTTTGACTAGATTTTCTTAATTTCCTGAAAAACCCCTTAATGAATTTTAATAAAATTTTCAGAAAATATTCTAAATATATGTAGCTACAAAACAGATGAAAAATCAGAAAAGATGTTATCACTAGTTTTCCCGGAATTTTTCATCGAAATCACTGCATTGCAAAATGCGTTTAACTAGGTTTTCTTAATTTCCTGAAAAACCCCTTAATGAATTTTAATAAAATTTTCAGAACATATTCTAAACATATGTAGCTATAAAACAGATGAAAAATCCGAAAAGATGTTATCACTAGTTTTCCCGGAATTTTTCATCGAAATCACTCCATTGCAAAATGCCTTTGACTAGATTTTCTTAATTTCCTGAAAAACCCCTTAATGAATTTTAATAAAATTTTCAGAAAATATTCTAAATATATGTAGCTACAAAACAGATGAAAAATCAGAAAAGATGTTATCACTAGTTTTCCCGGAATTTTTCATCGAAATCACTGCATTGCAAAATGCGTTTAACTAGGTTTTCTTAATTTCCTGAAAAACCCCTTAATGAATTTTAATAAAATTTTCAGAACATATTCTAAACATATGTAGCTATAAAACAGATGAAAAATCCGAAAAGATGTTATCACTAGTTTTCCCGGAATTTTTCATCGAAATCACTCCATTGCAAAATGCCTTTGACTAGATTTTCTTAATTTCCTGAAAAACCCCTTAATGAATTTTAATAAAATTTTCAGAAAATATTTTAAACATATGTAGCTATAAAACAGAAGAAACATCCGAAAAGATGTTATCACTAGTTTTCCTGGAATTTTTCATCGAAATCACTGCATTGCAAAATGCGTTTGGCTAGGTTTTCTTAATTTCCTGAAAAACCCCTTAATGAATTTTAATAAAATTTTCAGAAAATATTCTAAACATATGTAGCTACAAAACAGATGAAAAATCAGAAAAGATGTTATTACTAGTTTTCCCGGAATTTTTCATCGAAATCACTGCATTGCAAAATGCGTTTGGCTAGGTTTTCTTAATTTCCTGAAAAACCCCTTTATGAATTTTAATAAAATTTTCAGAAAATATTCTAAACATATGTAGCTATAAAACAGATGAAAAATCCGAAAAGATGTTATCACTAGTTTTCCCGGAATTTTTCATCGAAATCACTGCATTGCAAAATGCGTTTGACTAGATTTTCTTAATTTCCTGAAAAACCCCTTAATGAATTTTAATAAAATTTTCAGAAAATATTCGAAAGATATGTAGCAATAAAACAGATGAAAAATCCGAAAAGATGTTATCACTAGTTTTCCCGGAATTTTTCATCGAAATCACTGCATTGCAAAATACGTTTGACTAGATTTTCTTAATTTCCTGAAAAACCCCTTAATGAATTTTAGTAAAATTTTCAGAAAATATTCTTAATAATTCTTAAAAAAACACAGTAATAATATTTGTTTTGGTGTTAGCTGAGGAAAAAAATGAGAAAAATAAATTTACAGATATACTAGTATTTCAAACTTTTATTTCCCAATAAATTGTAAACTACTACAACCGATTATTATTATTATTATAATAAAGCGTTACTTATAATCCCTAGGACATCTGCCACTACCACAGGTAGCATTTATAGCCATGTAAGTTTCATGCAAATATGTTTTAAAATCACATCTGTGATCGTGGTCGCCGTGGTTCTCCTTGCAAACAATGGGCCCGTGGATGACGATCCAAGCGCAAACGTCATCATCTATTTTTTTGCGGTATTGGTTCAACCAGAAAGGTTCATATTCACATCCAAGGATGCAATGTCCGCACCTCTGGATCAGGACGTCTTCGTAGTTGTTCAAATAGTTGCAAAACAGTTTCGGGCATTGGCTAGTCTGGAGGGCCGAGCCGATCCACTGGTCGAAATCACTTCTTATTGTGTAGCGCATTTCACGTATGTGTTTATAGTACATATTATATGCTTTCACGTAAGCTTCTTTGGCCCCGACGGGATTTTCCAAACATCTGCAGTAGTTCGTCAGCAGGTTATCACAATCGTGTTGACCGGAAACCTGTTGGGGATTTAATGTTTTGTAAAAAAAATTTAATTGGACTCCTGTTAATACAACAAATGTTAAATACGTAATTTCAGTACGAGTTGTATTTAAAACCAACGATATAGTCGCGACCGGGATAATATCGTGTTCATTACAAAAAAAAAAAAAAACTCAAGTGTGCCATGATTTTTTAATTAAAAAAATTTAAGTTGGCACACATGTTAGGAATTGACATACAAAACGTCACGTTTACCTATATAAAAATAATCTGCGAAATGAAATTGTGAAGTAAAAGTATATTTTAAATAAAAATAAAAGGCTGAAAGACCTCAGGTCGATAGTTCATGCGAGTCTTGTTTGTAAATAAGTACTTGTGGAGGCTTTCACTTCGTGATACATTTTGAATAATTCAAATAAAACGAATAACTTTGTTAGTATCACTTTATTATTAAAGTTATTAATAAAGTGATACTAACAAAGTTATTCGTTTTATTTGAATTCTTGTTTGTAAAATTAAATCATGTAATTATATAAGTAAAAGATTACCAAGAATTCGTCGCTCAATTTTTATGAAACTTTCAGATAAATACTTACCGTGCAGGCAAAAGCTACCACTGCAAAAGTTACTACTTGAAGAACCGTCATTTTCAGTTTGTGTGTTCTTACCAAGATATTTCCTCAATATTTATACCCCACAATATTTAAATAATTCATATTCTCGGAAATATTTCTAATAAATAATACATCAAATATGTAATAATGTTAATTTGCGCTGCAATCACCGGAATTGATAATTTATATTTACAGATATTATACAAGTTTGGAATATTTATTTAAATCGATGCAAATAGAAAAATGTACTTTGGAAATATATAATATATTATATTATACAGGGTGCGGCATTTATCCTGGACACCCAAAATATTGCGGAAACGCAGATTCGGAGAAAAAAATGTATTTGACATGTCATGTTCAATGTCATTTCAAGGTCAACATGTTATTTTTAAATGGAAACCTGTAATTTTTATTAATGCATATCGATCTACAAATTAGGGTAAATAACTTTTAACTAAAACATTTTTCTCTTCGGCGCTTACTTTACAAAAAGATCAATTTAACAGGTATTTAACCGCGGACATTATTGCAGGCATTTTGAATCCATTCCTTCATATTTCCTTGAGTGGTAGGCACATCTTTCTAGACTTCTTTTTAAGATATCTCCATAAAAAAAAATAACGGGCGCTAAATATCTAGCAGGTTAAGACAATGAAACAACTCGTGTATCCAACGACCATTATAATTATGATCCAATACTTGTATGCGAATAATGCGCTGGACAACCATCTTCTTGATACCAAATGTTCAATCTTACTTTCAAATTCAATTTTTTATGAGTATTGGTAATTCGTTATGAAGAAAATTGTGCTATCTCT
Source organism: Ocypus olens (assembly GCA_910593695.2). NCBI lineage: Eukaryota > Metazoa > Arthropoda > Insecta > Coleoptera > Staphylinidae > Ocypus > Ocypus olens. The sequence continues at coordinate 10,269,484 of OU343061.1, forward strand.
CACCGACGAGAAGTTGTCCACAACTTTCCAGCCACGGATTATGGTGCCTCCACCATCATGCGAATTATGACCAATCTCAACAAAATGTTATTTAATATTGCATCTGATTTAAAAAAAATCGTATTAAGGGATATTCAATAAACATTTTGTAATTATTTGTTCGTAAATTTAATAAAATTTAATTTTTGAGGTCAGCCAGGGATCCGCGCGCTGCAAAAAATTCCTAAAGGGCATTTGGCGCCTGTTGTAATTGAATTTATTATACAGGTATGTTAAGAAACACCTAATAAACAATTTTAAATAATTTATTTGGAGTAGTCTACATAAATTTCAACGGATATAATTTTTGAAATCATCCACAGATTTTCTTTAAGAATTAAATCTTGCACCAGAGAAAAAAATGTGTTTAATAAAAGTGATTTGCTTTAATTCGTAGATTTCGTTTCCCTAATAAAAAAATACAGGTTTACATTAAAAAATCACAAGCTGACCTTGAAATGACCTTGAAGACCTTATAATAGATGACATACCGTGTGTTCAATAAAAAACGCCCAACGCCATAACTCTGTTATTTATTGATCGATATGAATGAACTAAAAACCAAATTCAATGGTGGTTTAAATACTAACAAATGGCATTAAAATTGATTTTCCTCAATAAAAACTTCATTGCCAAATAATAGACAACTTAAAATTTTCAAATGGCAGCATATATAATGTTTGAATTTTTTTACCTTCGACATTATTTTTCTGAATCCAATAATGCCCAATATGTTGTTTTTCGTTCAATTTGGTCGAAAAAAATTAAAATAAATCTTCCATTTAAAATTATATTTTTCAAAAATTATAATTAGCGTGCCTTGGAAAAAAGTGACAAATGTCATTTGTTGTAAGGTTATGTCCAACATGAATAATAAGTACCTACGTTATAACTCAATGTAGAATATAATAAATAAGTAGTGCAAGTATTAATTCACTTGCAATTTAGATGTTCTGTGATTATTGTAAACACTAAGTAGAACGTCTAACTCTGCAAGTCCACGAAATTGTCGATCCACTCTTCGACTTTTCAAAGGCTCCATATTGTCTCAAATTTCCTTATAACCTTCTAAATTTAGGTTCTGGTATTCGCCGCTCTGGAAACCGTAGATGGTAAATTCGTGCCGCAGTTCTTCGATTTCTATTAGATAGAAAATAAATTTGTTAATTCGGCATTGTTCATAATTATATCTGAAACACACACACTAATAACAAATGGTTGACATTACTTGTAAAATAAATGACATTTGTCGATTTGATTTTTTTTTCAAGGCACACTACCATTTATTACCAAAAAAAAATCATGTGAACAAGATTTATTATTATCTTTTTCTGGCATAAATATTAACTTAAATCCAACATAATGGGTATAATTGGATTCAGAAAAATAATGTCTAGTATTATAAAATTAGAAAAGTATATACAGCCATTTAAAAATGAAAAGTTGACTATCATTTGGCAATGAAGTTAATTTTGAAAAAATATATAATTACCGTCATTTTATAGGATTTAAACAGCCATTGACTTTATTTTTGAGTTCATTAAAATCGGTCAATAAATAACATTATGGCGTTGCGCGTTTTTTTATCGAACACACGGTATATGCGTGCTGCATGGCAAATACATTTTTTTCTTAGAATCTACGTCTCTATAATATTTCGATTGTTTAGGATAAATGCCGCACCCTGTATATAGGAATGGGATTTGACTTTCCTAGAGAGTTATAGTAATATATTTAAAAATTAGATATATTCGTAAATTTGTGATTTGATTCGACTACACAAATATCTTCGTTAGAGACTATACAGTAAGTTATATCTATTGCAGCCACTTTTCTGGTAATACCACGACATACATTAAATTAAACAACAAATAACTTATGTTACAAATAGTTTTCGGTATTAACAAAGTTTTCCAAATTAAAAATAAAAATATCTAATGAAGTCATTTGTCATCTACAAAAGCAAATGATAATTTGTAGTAACTGGTATAGAATCAAATCACTGATTTATTAATATATCTTATTCAAAATTATTAGCGATTGGAACCAAGACATAAATTTCAGCCCCGAATCCGGCGCCTCCGCCATATTTGCATTCACTAAATTTCTAAGTAATTTCAATTAATTTGCTGAAAATAGATAAAACTTAATAATTAATTAAATAGGATGCGGTGCTACGGTAATACCAGTAAGCTTTTTACTTATGATACTTATGATTTACCTGGATTTTTCGATTCTATAGTCAATTTAAAAAATCAAATCTCATTGTTATTCGCAGTTTAGAATTGATATTTTTGACCACAAATGTTCTCATGAGCTTTGTTAATAATATTAAATAGTAAAAAAAGGACGCATATTTTTTATTTTCATTTAAATGATCTATTAAGTTAGCACTATTATGAAATATGGTCAATTTTGGATCGATATTATTAGCCGCGTTCTAACCGGTCTTGTAATAATATTTAATAATAAAATAAAGGTCACATATCTTTCATAAAAATCATAACAACAAGTATTTATTGGACGATTTTAATTCAATTTACCGAATTTGATGATGTAAATGAATTGTAGCGTTGAAAAATCAACTTGAAAAACAAAAAACAAAAAATGCTGATGTGGCCATCATGTTACTTTCTCAGGCTAGATGGTATCATTAATATTTACGCTTCTATGTTTTATTTTCAATTTAAATCATATTTTAAATGTACATCGAGCGTTGCGTAAACTCTAATGAAACTGACGTTTAAAACGTCAAAATTATGAAAGATGGAAAAATTGTACTTCAAATTCATAAACTCGGTTTACTCAAAAACTAACGAGATTTCGAAGAAAACTTATTCTTTAGAAGTTATTAATTTTGGCATTCTCTACAACTATTATTCACATAAATTTGCTGTAACTATTATCGTTTCATAATTATAAACCAAAAATTAAAAAAAATTAATAATTTTTTTTCTCGAATAGCAATGATTTTATGAAAAATATTAAAGATGTTCATTTTTTTGTTGTCTTTAATGTTTTTATAAATGTTTTTGTGATATTTTTTATATTTAAGAAAATATTGGCAAAAAACAAAAAACAGGTAAGGTAAACACCCACTTCCAGTGTATGAAATTTTACCAAAAGCTTTTTAGTTCTTCGGATTATCAAATAAGACGTATGTTCAAAGTTTCATATCAATTGCTCTATTCGTTTTTGAGATACAGCGCACACAGGCAGACACACACACACACACACACACAGACAGACAGGCACATACACACACACACACACACACAGACAGACAGGCACACACACACACACAGACACAAAAAATATTTTTCCAGAAATTGTTGAAATGGCATCTAGGGACCCCAAAACGGATATTTCCGCAAAAAAATTTTTGAAAAAAAATCTCGATCACAATACTTTCTCGTACTTCGTAACGGAGAAAGTAACAAAGGAATAACTATTTATAATGTGTTGGACCGCCACGATTTTGTAAGAACTCATTAATACGTATAGGCATGCTAGAAATCAAGCCATCACTATCTGCGTGAGGTATTCCAAGCTTAAGTTATACAAATTAGTGTTCTAGGGTATCTAAGTTTTTTCTGCAAAGTTTATACCGTGTGTCTGAGATAAGGAGCGAACATAGGATGTTGACATGTAAAATTAAATATGTGTAATTATTAGCTCCCCTATTAATTTTAGAGAAAAATCGTAAAGAAATATTTTTTAGAGTATTACAAATTGTAAATGTTTCATCCATTTCATTTACGTTTGTACCAGAATACACCTCAGAAATAATAAAAATGAGTTGAACAATGCACCATTTAATAATAAAAAATAAAAAACCCTTGCCATGTGTTTGACAAATCCCTTATCCCAGACACTCGGTATATTATTCTTTTGTTAATTTAAAAAACAGGTTATTTGAGATCAACGTGTCAAAATATTTAATTATCATCATTTCAATATTTCAAATGTAGAATTTACTAAGCAATTTCTGGAGTAACTTCACCAAAATTTGGCTTCTAGCGCAGCCATTTTTTTAGGCAATTATGAAGACATGGTATTTAAGGTATCAGGTAACTATCGAAAGAACAGTAGAATTTATATAATCATTCGAAGATTCAAGGATTTGTTATAATTAAACGATTTTTAAGATAATACTTTTAGAACTGTAAACATTTGTCATAAGAAGCAGAGAATTTGTAAAGCAATTTCTGTAGTAAGTAAATTATTGTTAAAATCAAATTATGCCTTCTTGCGCAGTAATTTCTGACACTTTAAATTTCTTTACAAGAAATTGTATTTATTGGTACCACCATGCTCCTGACGCAGCCAGTTTTGTTGCTACAAAGTTAAGATAATTGTGAAAGAACGTTTATGAGGAATAATCTTGTAAAATAATAAGTATTTATCATGTAGAACATACAGAGCAATATCTGGAATAAGTACATTTTTGTTCATCAAATTATGGCTTCTAGCTTACTGCAAAGTTCAGATTTTTTTTTTATAATTATAAAAACTCGATATTCCAGAATAATTTGTCAAAATGCTAAGCATCTATCGAAAAAAATGTAAAATTTATAAAACCATTCTAGAGAAACTTCATTTTCAGACATCATAAGTTGACTTGAAGTTTAAATAATTTTGTTTACGTAATTATTAAGGTATAGTTTTCAGAATTAATTTGTTTCAATCAATTTCAAGGATTTGTTGAAATAAATGTAAAATTTACAGAGACATTTCTGGGGAAAAACTACCTTTTTGGCTCAACAATTTAGCTTCCAGCGCAGCTATTTTTGTTGCTACGAAGATTTTCCTTGGTAAATTACTAAAGACTTATATATTATTATTATAAGAATAATCTTCTAAAATTTGAGTATCTTTTGGAGGAAACTTGAATTTATGGAGTAAGTGAATTTACGGAAGTTAAAATTAATTTGTTTTCTAGCGCAGTTATTATTGCAACTGTAGAGTTCTAAGGTACACGTTATTAAAAATTAATTTTTCAGAATTTAATGTGCCAATAAAAAGAATTTCCAGAGCTATTTTTGGAAATGGTGCATTTTCGGTCATCAATATAACTCTTTTAGCGCATCTATTTTCGTCACTACAAAGTTGAGATAATTTTATTTAGGTATATATAAGAATATATGTAGGAATTTCACAAAATAAGCATAAGCAATGTGTGAAAAGTAATAAGTGAGTTTAGTAAAAAAAAATTTTTATTGTACAGTAACAAAACAATTATTATTCCCTAGGGGGTATTTTGCAACATTCAAAAAAAAAATTCAACCTGCCATATTAAATCTTACAAAGGCTAAACTTATTGAAATAGCCACTTCAACAAGTTATTTTAGTTTTTGTAAGACTGGCAAATTAAGTTTTGGAAATGTACATATTTACGCTACGTTTCGTCGTTATTTAATATATTTAATGCTTCTGCAGCAAGTGAGGGTTTCAAGTTTACACTGGTATCACATGAAATTATTTTTTTCAAATTGAATTTAACCTCTCGTCGTCTTATTTTTTTATTAAATTAAACATTATATTTGCGTATATGATACAAAACGTCGGAAGTTGTCCTACAAAATAGAAAATTGTAGTTTTCAATTTTAAACTGTTGTCACATGAAATCCTTTATTTAATTGAATTAAAGCTCTCATCGTCTTATAAAAGGTTTTCCAATAAGAGTGATATGATTCCTTTAAAAAAAAACACAATTATTGTTAAGGAAATGTTTTTTATTTAATGTGAAGTACAATCGATACAATTAATTTCTAAATAAAACGTCATTCAAATGGCCTCCACGACTTCTTCTGCAGGAACGAATTCGATGAACCCAATTTTCGAGCACTTTTTTCACTAAATCAAGTCGTATGTCATGAATGGCACGTTCAATATTGACTTGTAAAGCTTGAAGAGAGTCTGGTTTATTTCGAAAGATCAATGACTTCTAATAACCCCACAAGAAATAGTCTAATGGTGTTCAATCACTTCTTGGAGGCCATTCAATATCACAATTTCTTGAAATAATCGAATCTCCAAACTTTTCTCGCAATAATTCAATTGTTGCATTTGCTGCGTGGCACGTAGCCCCGTCTTGCTGAAACCAAATGTTGTCAAGATCAACTTCTTCCAATTTCGACCATAAAAAGTTAGTTAGCATCGATCTATACCGCTCTCCATTGACAGTAACGGTATTACCAGCTTCATATCGAAAGAAATCCGGACCGATGATTCCACCAGATCAAAAACCACTCTAAACTATCAATTTAGGTGAATGTGATGGTTTTTCTTGAATAATTTGTGGATTTTCTTCGCACCAGAATCGACAGTTTTGTTTATTTACCGCACCACTCAGATGAAAGTGAGCCTCATCGAAGATGATTTTCTTAAAAAAATCGTTATCGTTTTCAAGTTGTTCCAAGGCAAAATCAGCAAATTCACGACGTTTACGGTGGTCCAATGGCTTCAGTTCTTGAGTGAGAACAATTTTATACGGATGCAAACCCAAATCCTTTTTCAAAATCCGCCAGGTTATGGTTTGAGACAGTCCCAATTGTTGAGAACGTCTTGGAATCGACAAATTGCGGTCCTCAGCAACACTAGCCTGAACGGCAGCAATATTTGCATTACTTCGAGCGGTTCTTTGTCTTATTGGCACTTTAACATTATGTAAAGAAAATGTACGCTCAAAATTTTCAACAATTCGACGAATAGCGAGCACACTTGGACGATTATTACGACCATAAAATGGCAAAAGCGCACGAAAAGTTGCAATTGGAGAACGATTGTTTTGATAATAAAACTGAATAATTTGTAAACGTTGTTCTTGCGTATATCTCTCCATGATGAAATTGTAAACACTACTGAATACAATGAAAAATAAATGACAGATCATGACATACTACAAATGGCCGAAACGTCACTTCAAAATCATATCATCCCCATTGGAAAACCTTTTATTTACTACTTAAATTAATTCAATAAGAAACTACATCATCCATCATTACGTGAGCATTAAACGTTTCCACACCATTAAAAATTATTAACAATTCTTTGAATTAACAACCGAATCCAATAAACACCGGCGCGCCGATAAATTACATAAAATTACGACCGGAATATCTTGATAATAACCGAAAAATATTGATAACAAGCGTGGTAAATCGAAACTTTCACTTCGCATTAAGCTACTTGTCACTTAAAAATAAACTCTTATTTCAAAATTTGATTATGCTATTTGGAAGAACGCTAATTACCTGAAGCATTTTTATATCTCTGTCACCGTTTCGAAGACATTCTCTCAAAATCAAATATGCTAAATTATCTTTCATAAGATGTATTCACCTTAAAATTGCCCCTTTTCCGGATAAAAAAAAAATAGGTTGGATTATTTTTTTTAATGTTCTATAAGTAATAGTAATAGTAGTAATAGTAATATTTATTTCGTGCTAGAACAGTACAGTTAACAAAGGTCATACATGGAAATAAGCAATAGCTACATATAAATATCATTATTTGTTAGACAAGTAGATAATAAATAGAATATATGCGGTAAAATACACCAAACATGTTAAAATTAGTGACGTTACAATTTTTAAAAATTTACAAAAACTCATAAAAATATCAAAGTGGCGGAATCTATTACCTGAATGATGTACTGAACCAAATCCGGTTGGCTTTAACACCGACAAGATATGGACATTTCCAGCGGCGGCAAATATAACAATAATAATGTAAACATTAAATATTGTTCCCCCATCATTCAGTTAATAGATTCCGCCACTTTGGCGTTTCTACCTTTAACGGTGTTTGGAATACTTATATTCCAATAGTAATCTCCGTTTCCCCATCAGCAACACTGATGAGACCTGAAAGGTCGAAACCGGTCTGTAGCTGTTCTGATGGGGGAACAATATTTAATGTTTTCATAAAAACACATTAAAAATACACATAATATAAATGTTTGATGTATACAAAAAAAAACATAATAAATAATTTAAAATAATCTAATTAAGATTGATCAACATCTTGAAGGCTACTTGATAAAAGTTCTTCGATACTGTAGAGATTAAATAATGTTTAATGATGGTTTTGAACATCTTAACTGGTAGATTTTTTACTCGTTCGGGTAGCATATTGAATAGCTTAGGCCCATAGTAGTTTATCCCATTTTGAGTTTTCGTTAGCCTTGGACAGCGAGAATAGATCATCAAAGATTGTCTTGTGTTATGTTCGAGAATCTGATTATGGATTATATATTTATTGATATCAGTGACGGTTCGCGGGGTTTTTTCTGGTACGGCCGAGGAACAAGAGGTGTTAATACATATAGGTAGGGTCAGTTGCAGAGACGGCTGGCTGCGTGACCGCACCTATCTGTATTGCCACCCTTGTTACCTCGGCCGTACCAGAAAAAACCCCGCGAACCGTCTCTGATTGTTATTAGTTTTAACAAATATCAGACATTCAAGCGGAAAAATGCATGGCACGGTTAAAATTTTTAAAGAGATGAAATTAGATTTACAATTATCTCTGTATGGTAAATTACATATGGCTCTAATAGCTCTTCTTTGCAAACTAAATATTCTCCCACTGATTCCAGAATGTCCCCAAGTTAAGATGCAGAATGAAATGTGGGACTGGCACAAAGCAAAATAAGCTGTACGAAGACCTATCTGAGGGAATGAACTGTTGAGTCTTCTCAATAAGTCATAGTGGCAAGAATGTTACCATGTTCGTTTCAGGACAACCTTGAATCAACGCATTAGAATGAGTTGCTTGGAATGGGACAGATGTCTTAAGGGAAAACGTGACTTTCACCGTCTTACGTTTATTTAAAGTTAGCCTGTTTGAAGTCAGCCATTTAAGCGTGATTTTGTCTGCCTGCACATCCTGGTCCATTGCTGTCTGTAAGTTACAAGACGTTGATTTAATAGTAGTATCATCGGCATATAGTATAACCGATGAATCATTGTATATGTTTGGAAGATCATTAATATAAGTTAAGTACAGCAGTGGACCAAGAATTGACCCTTGGGGAACGACATTGTTTATTGGTATATACTCTGAGTTTCGATCTCCAACCCGCACCATTTCATACCGATCAGTAAAATACGAGTTGATAAGTCTGTAGCTGAAAGGCATAAAGTTGTAGCAGTAAAGTTTTCGCAAGAGAACATCACGCAAAATGCAGTCAAATGCTTTGCTAAGATCTGAAAAGGAGACAAAAGAATACCTTTCATCCTCAAAACCCTTTAAAATTTCTTTGCAAACTTCACCCTCGTGGCAATGGCCAACTTGCTCACGAGTTTAATACTATACTTTTTCGCATTATATTAAATAATTACCTAAAGATTTTTCTGTTTATATTAAATTATAACGAAGAATGTTTCTCATATTTTGAAATTGAGGCATTCCGCTGACAAAATTAGGATGTTTATGAATTCATGTTTTTAATAGTACTAACAAAACAAATATGGTGGAGCACAGGCTACTAAAAAGCGGCACTCACGTGCAATCCCGCACGATTGGACTGGCCATTTCCAATCCCGGGCGAAGGAACGCACGAGTAACTGCAAGAACATCGCACAATATAAAAACGCATACTTTTTGTCTCTGCCCGTCTGGCACGGGATTAGATCCTTGAAATTTTTTAGTCTGCTTAAAATTCTACGTGCCACTCCAATCGCGACGGTTAGAACGTTATTCGTTAGAACGTTATTTAAATAAGAGTGTATATGTGAACTTACCTAAAACACTAATCTGTTGAGCACTCTACTGGAGAAATTTTGACGTTTATGAATACGTGTTTATACAAACAAATGGCAACCATAACAACAATTAAACTGTTGGGTAATGAAACTGCTATCATTTCATTGGCTGATGTCTGTTGGGCAATGAAAATGCCATCATTTGATTGGACGTCACCTGTGGAGAAAATGATTTGGCCGAGTAATGGACAACTTTCTCAATCAAAAATGATTCAGCAACGTTTATATTATTTAATAGGATGCGAAAAACTTAGTTACTGTTGTTAAAATAATAAAGTGAAAGGACGATTGTACTACACTTTAAAACTTTTGTCAATTAATAAAATTGGGCCAGAAACTACTAATAAAATCTTGTTAAAAATATTTAAAAATATGTACATTTAAAAATAAATAAAACTAAAAACCCAACCTTTTACTACCTATTTTCTGATTTCTGGCAACCATACGGTGATTATACTCTAAGCCAGTGATGGGGAAACTACGGCCCGCGGGCCAAGTCCGGCCCGCGGAAAGGTTTAATCCGGCCCGTTTAAGAGTGCCGTCGTGAGAATGTTTGAACGCGTTCTTACTTCGTAATGTGACTTCCCGCATAAAAACTACCTGCGGCGATATTCAAAACACAATAGTATTCTGGACAAATCCATCCGACCTAAACAGATGACTCATCTTCGCTCGAAACTTCCAGACACTCTCGCCGGTAGGTATAAATACAAGCGAGGCCGCCCGAAGATCAGTTAGTTAGCGACTTAGTCAGTCATCTGCAACGACCCGCTGAGACTCGAGTAATTGTTTGTATAATCCCCCAAACTCCCAGTGCCTCAACAAACTCCCGCGTAACAGCATTAGTTAGCAGTAAGCTTTCGTCAATTGCGTTTCTGTGTGTTGTTCTCCGTAGTAGGTAACGTCTAAAATGGATGTTAAAAAACGAAAAGTGGATTCAGAATGTCGAGTTTTTCAAGAAGAATGGACGTGGAAATATTTCTTTACTTTATTTAAAGAAAAACCTGTGTGCTTACTTTGCAATACAACTGTTGCAGTTTTAAAAGAATATAACATTCAACGCCATTTCAAGAGCAAACATGAAAACCACTTCTACTCATCGTTAAGTGAAGAGGTGAAAAAAATTAAATCGAAAGATTTAATAAAAAATTTATCAAGTCAACAACAATTATTTCAGAGAGCTAATCATTCTCAAAGATGCGCTACGAAAGCCAGTTATGTGTTGGCTTATAATATTGCGAAATCTAATAAAGCATTTTCAGATGGTGAATTTATAAAGCAGTGCATGATAGATGTGTGCGATATTATGTGCCCTGACAAGAAAAAGGATTTTCAGTTACTGTCTCTCTCAAGAAGAACAATCACCGAGAGAATTGAAAATATTGATAAAAAACTAATTTCACAACTGACTACAAAAATTCAAAAATTTATGTTTTATTCAATTGGATGAAAGTACAGATATCAGCGACACTGCGCAGTTACTCATATTTGTAAGAGGAATCAATGCCCACTTTGAAATTACAGAAGAACTTGCAGGGCTGCAGTCAATGAAAGGAACAACGACTGGTGCCGATATATTTTGTGAATTTGAAAATTGCATCGATAAACTTCGTTTACCTATTGACAAGCTATGTAATGTAACTACAGATGGTGCTCCTAATATGGTTGGAATCAATCAAGGATTTGTTGGGAAACTTAATAAGTATCCGGAAAATCATGTTGTTTTTTTGCATTGCCTTATACATCAGGATGCTCTCTGTAAATCGGCTTTAGATATTGACCATATACTTAATATTGTTGTAAAACTAGTAAATATGATTCGTTCCAGAGGATTATTACATCGCCAGTTTCAACAGTTTTTGCAGTCCGTACATGCTGAGCATTCCGATATCCTGTATTATTCAAAAGTTCGTTGGTTAAGTGCTGGAAAAGTATTTGAAAGAATTTGGGATTTAAAAGACGATATTGTGAATTTTATTCTTGATAAAGACATTTATAATCAATTTGACGTCTTAGAAAACGAAACGTGGCTTTCTGATTTCACTTTTTTCACAGACCTCCTCGTACACATGAATAAACTTAATCTCAAATTGCAAGGAAAAAATCAGTTTCTTCACAATATTTGGCAATACCTGAAAAGTTTCAAATTATAGTTATTATTATTTGCTAATCAGATCTCTAAATCTGATTTTTCTCATTTTCCAAGAATACAATCTTTAAAATTCACTATATCAAACAATAAGATTAAAAAATACGAAATTAATTTGAGAAAACTCTGTGCAGAATTTGAAAGATTTCAGGACTTTAGAAAAATGGAACCAGAGTTTAGTATTTTTGCGACCCCATTCAATGTTAATTACGAAGAAGTTGATGCAAAATTTCAACTTTATTTAATAGAACTGAACAGTAATACTCTCCTGAAACAAGTTCAGATAATTTCCCAAATCTAATTACTCATGCAATGAAGATAATGACAATGTTCGGCTCATCTTATATATGCGAACAAATCTTTTCAACAATGAAGCTTAGGAAAACTTCTTTAAGAAACAGAATTACAGATGAGCACCTTTCATCAGTTTTAAGAATTTCTGCTTCGCAAATGGAACCGGACTATGATGAAATTTTGATGAAACAGTCTCAATTTCATTTTTCTCATGCACCATCAACCAGTAATGACACCAGAAAATAAAGTGATAATACTTCACATCAAGAACTACACTAAATTCATTTTATATTTTGTGCTTATACTTTTGTTACCTTTTGCTTTTTTACTATTAAAATAAGAAGTGTATGTAATAATATATGTATATGTTTATAGAACACATAAATTAGTTAACGATTAAGCATTATTCTTTGGCCCGCTACGATTGTCTAGTTATTACAAATGGCCCGTCTTAAAAAAAGTTTCCCCACCACTGCTCTAAGCCAAGTGGTAATTACGATTATTGTATATTTTTATTTCTGTGTTTTGAACCTTACTCCTCTCTCGTATTCTTTAGCAAGTTCGTATAAATTGTGCTGAACCCCTTGTCCATCTACGCATTCATGGCATGGAAGACAAGAGCTGTTACTCCCATAATTCTGCGAAATACTAGTTTCATGAAAAGTGTATATAGTTATTTTCTTTTTCGCATCTTATTAAATAATATAAACGTTTGTTAAATCCTTTTTCATTGAGAAAGTTGTCCATTATTCGGCAGAATCATTTTCTCCACAGGTAACGTCCAATCAAATGATAGCGGTTTCATTACCCAACGGATGACAACCAATCAAATGATAGCGTTTACATTGCCCAATAGTTTAGTTGTTACTATGGTTACGATTCGATTTTTGTCAGCGAACTGTCGCAATTTCCAAATAGAAAAATTATTCGTTATAATTTAATACAAACAGAAAAATCTTTAGGTAATTATTATATGATGCGAAAAAGTATATTATTAAACTCGTGAACAAGTTGGCCATTGCCACTCGGGTGAATTGAAACACTCGCCTACGGCTCGTGTTGCAAACTTCACCCTCGTGGCAATGGCCAACTTTCTCACTCGTTTAATAATATACTATTATTGTCGAGATGATGTTGACGAAAATAATTTTATTTTTATCGAAAATCAAGAAGTTGATAATATAAATTTATGAATAATGAGTGTTTGTATGTTATCTTAAACACGTGTTAATATATTCTGCATGTTAGAAAGATATCGGGAAATAACAAAACAATACTGACTTCGCCATTATCTCCGATAAGCGGGATATTGAAATTTTATGCAAAACTTTATTCATGTTTACGCAAAAAGAAATGAATGGAATTTCTGATAAGCTCTACATAATTTATAAATTGTTTGTTGTTGTTTTTTTAGAGTCATGTAATATACATTTAAATTCTAATTTCATGATAATACTTACATGTTTTGTAATAATTTTTACGATAAATATTTTATAACAAAAAGTACACAGTTTTTCATTATTTTCAATGTTTCTTAAAATATTTCAATGGTGATATAAATCTCAGAAAGAATTAAGACAATAAAAATGGTGATGTGGCCATCATGTTACTTTCTTCGTAGACTCTGATAAAACGTCAAATTATGAAAAAAATGAGAACCACAGGTAAACCGATCTTATTGTAATTTTAAGTTCAATTTCTTCTCCGTTGGTTAAAAAATATTTAAACAATTGCCTCAACTAGGTAACTTTCGAAATACACTCAAAATTGATTGTACTTTTTAATTTTGGCAAAATTTTAAGATGTCCCCTATCTAGAATTAGAGATAATCGTCCGAAATCCGAGTATATTATAATTTGAAGTTATTTTTTTTCCATGGGTCAAAAAAAATATAAATTTTTTTTTCTATAACTGAGTAACTTTCAAATATACTCAGAATTGATTATACATTATAATTCTGATAAAATTTGAAAATTTCCCTCCACTGGAGTAAGAGAAAATCCGGAATCGTAGCGTATTATAAGTTAAAAAAAAAATATTTTCATTGAACTAAAAAAATATAAAAACAATTGCCACACCTAGGTAACTTTCAAAATATACTTAAAATCAATCATAATTTATAATTCTGATAAAATTTGAAAATTCCCCTTCAATAGAATTAGAGATAATTCCCCGAAACACGAGCGTATTATAATTTGAAGTTACGATTTTTTTCCCAAGGCCAAAAAAATATAAAAATAATTGCCACAATTACACAATTTTTGAAATATAAACCAAATTGATTGTATATTATAATTCTGATAAAATTTTAAAATATATGTATTGAACATTTATACACTGTGTACATAAAGTAAGGAATAAATTCGATTAAAATTCAGGGCATTTTCTTTCAGAAAAATGCTCGGACACCTGTATTATTTTTTTCTAACGCGCATTTTTTGAGATAAAATTCAAATGTACAGGGTATCCCAAAATTGAGATACAACCCCTAAGTTAAAATTTTCAAATGTGAACCTTCATTTTTTATTGCATTTATGGATTCTACGTAAAATTCTGAGTATTTTTCATGTAGCATTCCCCATGTCGATATTCAGCTGCTTTCGAAGAAATGGCGTTTAAAAAAGTACCACTACTATTTTATTTCTAGTAAAAGATAACAAGGTTTCATCGAAACATTGGAATTAATAAAGAAAATCATTATTTACTTAATGAAATGATTTTTCCTTATTAATTCCAATAATTCGATGAAACCATGTTATCTTTACCAGAAATAAAATAGTTTAAATAGTTAATTTCTACAGAAATAATTCTTAAATTTGTGCCAGGAACATCTTCTTGCATGAACTTATTTTATTCTTTCAGGAATACAGTACGAATTGGTCGTCTACTTCAACAACCCTTTTGCGGATATTTGTTTACAATCTTTCGTGCAGATAAATTGTCATATTGAAAAAAAATGTTTAATGAATATCTTCTCTTCTTTACTTAGACAAACCAATTTTGTCACGACAACTAAAATGACAGCTAATGTCAACTGTATTCGATAGAGCATATGTTACTAAGGCATTTGTGTAAAATGCTAATCCAATATCTATTTTAGTTCTTTGGAAGTATCTAATGAGTCAAGTTTATAACGTAGCCATATTTAGATCTATTATTTTGGCCATTTTTATTTGCGACTTTAAATTGTTTTTGTTCATACCAGTAAGATTTTTTAAATTATTTATATATTCTGCATTCAAGATAAAAATATGCTGAATAAGCTATTTCTTTATTTATGTAAATAATTTAGATATCACTTCGATTCTCAAATATTTGCACGTACGCTTTTGTTTTAATTATACATTAAAATTTGATGCGCAGTGGAAACCCGAACAGTTTTATTTTTATTTAAATAACAATTCTTAGGCCCAAGAATGTTGTGAATGGTGTTATTATTAATTGTAATTGTGTATTAAAATGGTTTTGAACATACATTATAAAGTTCAACGCAAACAGTTTTGGAGTAAAAATAATAAAGACGAAATATATGAATATTCAGCCTGTTCGTGACTGTAAAGTTAAGTGTTACTAAGACTACAAACAAATAACTTGTTGAAACAACTACTTCCCTGGCTAGTGCCACGCCGGATATTGAATGATACAAAAGAAATTTGCATGTTATTTCTAGTACTACTAGATAAATAACATTGGTTTAAGATCGTTTATTTCTACGTACAGGACCAACTTAAAAATTATTCTAAAATTAAATTTGAAACTTTAAACTGTTATGTTATTATTAAAATGAAAAAAAAAACTAGTAAACATTTTGACAAGGAAACACAGTGCTGAACTTATCTAGTGTTACTAGATGAAACAAATTTGATTACAACCAAATATACCACTGAATTATAAATATAAAGTATATAAAAATTAATTTTTGGAGTAATTTACAATTAAATTATTTCTATTACAGCACCGCATAAGTTGATTTATTGCTCTAATAACTTTAGTATTACATGCATCACTTACAGAACCACACTTGTATTTGGGTTTAAAAAAACTCCGTAAGTAAATGTTAATTTCCCAACAACAACAAATCCTATTTTATTGTTTATTATTAAACCATTAATACCTCTGTAAATTACAAATGAAATCATTAAAATCTATTTAACCATTAAAAAATTGCTGCGGCAATATTTATTATTGTCGGATTTTTATAGCACTTTTATTTTAAAAGATTAAAGGATTATATGTTTGTCGGTGATTTAATGCTTAAATGATCAAAATCATCGCTTAGAATTGCTATTTAGAAGCTTTTAAACATTTTACATTCGGATTTTCGCCCGTCGTCGCCATCTATTAGACGGTGGCTGAGCTGCTAAGTGATGTTTTTGAACAGCGCCAAAATGCTCGAACTTTATACTTATTGTCAAAGTGTTAATATTTAGCAATGGGCTGTGCATGAAACGCTGGACGATTTAATTCTGTATCGAATGGTGTATAAAATAGCTGAGGAAATTTAGCGGTTTTCCTGTAATTTGCGAATGAAAAATAAGCACGACCCACTTACCGACATTTACAGTTCACTGTAACATAAAAATTCAATAAAGGAGAATTTGCTATATTCTTCAATCAAATACGGGTTACAATACCTATTCCTGATTAATCATTCAACTATTTATATTATTAATGCATTACAATAAGAGAAATATACGAGAAATCATAATCTAAGTAGAGGGCTCTACCTGTTATCGTGGGGATAAACTACTTAATAATTTGTGGATGTAATAATCCTTGTAATAATAAAAGAATATTTAAAAACTTAAAAAGAATGTTGTCTCATGATTAAATAAATTCACTTGTGGATATTTACGTACTTAAATTGCAGAAACAATATTTTATAATATACACGCCTAATCCCAAGCAACCCGATATACACATAACACGAATTAATTTATTATTACAAACTTCTAATTTTATACGTAACAGGGACAAAACCATAAGTGTAATCCCGAGTAAAGCTTCAAAAATAGTGAGAATATTTAAGTATTTAAATTGCGGAAACAATGGTATTATATAAACGCCTACTTGTAGGCAACCCAATATACTATAAGTAATATTATTTTTTATTAAAACTTCTAATTTTAAATATGATAGGGACACAAGCATGATTGTAATCTTAAGCAACGCTTTGAAAATATTACACTTATGGTTTTGTCTCTGATACGTTTAAAATTGGAAGTTTTTAGTAATAAATTAATATTATGTATGCGTGTATTGCATTGTCTGTAAGTAGGCGTTTATGTAATATAATTATTTCTGCAATTTAAATACTTAAATATTCGCACTATTTTTGAAGCTTTAATTAGGATTACACTTATGGTCTTGTCACTGTCACCTTTAAAATAGGAAGATTTTTAAAGTAGTTATGCGTTTATCTGGTTGCCTGTGATAAGGCGGATATATTATAATGTATTGTTTCTGCAATTTAAATACGAAAATATCTACAAGTAAATTTATTTTATTATAAGATAACAGTCTTCTTAAGTTTTTAAATATTCTTTTATTATTAAAACAATTATTAAATCCGCAAATGAAAACGTAGTTTATCTCTACGTTAACAGAGGGTACCCTCCAAGAAGATAATGATTCCTCATATATTTTTCTTATTGTAATGCATTAATAATATAGAAAGTTAATTGAATAATTAGTAATAAGTATTGGGACCCGTATTTTATTGAATAATATAGCAAATTGTTGTGCATTTAGGTTTTAAGTTACAGTGAACTGTAAATATCGGTAAGTGTGTCGTGCTTAATTTTCATTCGCAAATTACAAGAAAACGGCTAAATAGCCTCAGCTATTTTGTACACCATTCGATTCGGAATTAAATCGTCTATCGTTTCGTGTACAGCTAATTGCTGAATATTAACACTTTGATTATAAGGATAAAGTTCAAGCATTTTGGCGCTGTTCAAAAACATCACTTAGTAGTTCGGCCATCGTCGAACAGATAGCGACAAGACGTGTGAATGCGAACGTAAAATGTTTAAAAGCTTTTAAATAGTAATTCTGAGGGATGATTTTGATAATTTGAACGTTAAATCACCGCCAAACTTGCAATCCTTTAATCTTTTCAAATAAACGTACGCGTTTATATTGCCAGTCCTTTGACTCGCGCCCTTTGACTATATACTATTGGACTGCTAGTCCCCCTCCATTTTCCATATGATCACTGCTCCAAAAGTTGTCCACAAGCTGGAGCCAGATATAAGTCCCGCCCCAGAGCCGAAAATGGAGCGTAATTTAAAAACTGGAAAGCAAAAAAAATATTTCTCGATGTATTCATCAGCAACGCGGAGAATGCAAATGCTAACATATTTCGGCAACTCGGGTCCACTTTCCTGCCTGTTCTTTACAAGCAAAGCATTAACCCATCATTTGCGAAGTTCCGGATTTGATGGAAATCTAATACAGAATTTTAGGTTATAAGTCAAAAGTCAACTGACGTGTACATCAGCTGACGACTATTGTAACCGCATTGGCATATATACGTGGACGTATTGCAGCCTTTCGCATAGCAATATTTTGACAAAGTGTGAATATTTGACAATATAAATGTTTATATAATCAAAGGTGTGAATAAATTGAAGGGTATCACAATATGCAATGCGAGCTCATAGAGTCATATGTCATAGACACAAAATAGCTACCAATTTAGTAACATACCGCAACCATTTAGGGTCCCGCCGCGCCACCGTTGCTTGGAGACACACATGAAGCGGCGCTAGCAGTCCAATAGTATATAGTCAAAGCTCGCGCCCAAAAACCGACAAAACAGGGAGTAGTGGGCATGACGAGGAGCGTGATGTGCGGCATGACGAGTAATGTTGCTACACTACGTCTCTGCCTCCTTTCCTCGCTACTTCCTATGTCATTCGACTAGTGTGTGGCAGGGTTATAAGGCCTGTGCTATTGTAGGGGGTGGAAGCATGGGGGCCGAGAATGTATGAGTGTATGGAGAGGGAGCAGTTATGGTTCTTGAGACGGATGTAGGGGCTAGAGAAGTCGACACCTGGATACATTCTACTACAGGAGATGAACAGGGAGAGATTGACATGTGAGGTGATAAAGAGAGTGGTGAAGTACGAAATGAGGCTGTGTGAGTTAGGCGAGGAGAGATTGGCGAAGGCGGTGTGGGAGACGTGTGTGAATGTAGAAGGAGGGAAATGGAGAGAAGAGAGAAACAGGGTAGGACTGGCTGAGGTAAAGGTGAAAGAGTGGTTTGGTAGGGGTTTGAAGGTGGCGGCATGGGTGAAAGAGAAGGTGAAGGAAGTGGAAGCTCGGGAGAGGCAGGGACGGATAGCGAAGAGCAAATATAATGATATGTTTAGGAGGTGGCAAGTGTAAGGAAGATTACTGAGATACCTGAGTGAGGGTAGGTGGAGCAGGGAGCAATGGATGATAATGGCGAGGGCTAGGTGTGGGTCTGGAGAGAGAGGGAGAAAGAAATGGATGGGGGAGCAGTATATGAGATGTGGATTATGTCAGTGGAGGAAGGATACATGGAGGCATCTGGCGGAAGAGTGTGAGGGTGCGAATGAGGAATGCGTGGAAGTGAAAGGGAACAGAAGGATTACAGAATGGATGAAAGAGGATGGGGCTGGGGTAAGGACGCTGGAGAAAGTGGGACGCGAGAAGAAGGTCAGGAGGTGAGGGGAAAGGAGAGGCGAGGAGGAACGATTGTATTAGTTGTGTATAGATTTCTAGAATAGAGATATTATGTTTATGCCAATAAAGGTTGTTTTTTCATTTGTTGCAAAGTAGTTTGAAAGAATTGTGTGCAAGGAAATAAAACATAATAAGATTTTGAGCGGCATCTCTGTCTTAGCCTCCTCTACAAAAATCCACGAGCCGCCTCTGATATATACTTATAAACATATTACAGTGAATATACGTGTTAAATATGTTCTGTTTTATTTACAGCATTCATTTCGTCCGAATCAAAATCAGTTATGATCTCAACCAGTGGAGCCTTAACCGTCACATTTTACACTGGCTACATTTTTAACTTAAATTTATTTAGTACGAGTATTTTTCTAAAAGAACCCACATTCTATGAATACTTGCAAAAATTAAATACAAGTTTCCACCCTGCACCAAGAATGCATCAAAACTAATCGCTTCATGCTATCTCTTTTTATACAACCTCTTCGACTATAAAGTTAATATTTAAAACTTGCGCTTTTAAGTCTAACAGCGATGAAACTCTAACTACAATTGAGCTAACAAGGACATTAATCAATAAACATTTAGAAGTTGTTTGGGTTTAAAATAATTCCGTAAGTAAATGTTAATTTCCCAACAACAACTAATCTTACTTTATTGTTTATTAATAAACCATTAATACCTCTGCAAATTACAATTTAAATCATTAAAATAAGTTGAACCATTAAAAAATTGCTGCGGCAATATTTATTATTGCAGGATTTTTACAGCACTTTTATTTCAAAAGATAAAGGATTATGTGTTTGTCGGTGATTTAATGCTTAAATTATTAAAATCATCCCTTAGAATTACTATTTAGAAGGTTTTAAACATTTTATGTTCGGATTTCCGCGCCTCGTCGCCATCTATTGGACGGTGGCTGAACTGCTAAGTGATGTTTTTTAACAGCGCCAAAATGCTCGAACTTTATACTTATTGTCAAAGTGTTAATATTTAGCAATGGGCTGTGCATGAAACGGTAGACGATTTAATTTTGAATCGAATGGTGTATAAAATAGCTGAGGAAATTTAGCGGTTTTCCTGTAATTTGCGAATGAAAATTAAGCACGACACACTTACCGACATTTACAGTTCACTGTAACATAAAAATTCAATAAATGAGAATTTGCTATATTCTTCAATCAAATACGGATTCCAACACTTATTCCTGATTAATCATTCAACTATTTATATTGTTAATGCATTAAATTAAAAGAAATATACGAGAAATCATAATCTACGAAGAGGGCTCTCCCTGTTATCGTGGGGAGAAACTACTTAATCATGTGTGGATGTAATAATTGTTGTAATAATAAAAGAACATTGAAAAACTTAAGAAGAATATTATTTTATGATACAATAAATTCATTTGTGGATATTTACGTATTTTAATTGCAGAAACAAAATTTTATAATATACACGCCTAATCGCAAGCAACTCGATATACGCATAACTCCAATTAATTTATTATTAAAAACTTCTAATTTTATACGTAACAGGGACAAAACCATAAGTGTAATTCTGTGTAAAGCTTCAAAAATAGTGGGAATATTTAAGTATTTAAATTGCAGAAACAATGGTATTATATAAACGCCTACTTGTAGGCAACCCAATATACTATAACTAATAACTTTTTTTATTAAAAACTTCTAATTTTAAATATTATAGGGACACAGGCATGAATGTAATCCTTAGCAACGCTTTAAAAATAATTCACTTATGGTTTTGTCCCTGTTACGATTGAAATTGGAAGTTTTAAATAATAAATCATTATTAGTTACAAGTATATTGGGTTGCCTGCAATTAGGCGTTCATATAATTTAATTATTTCTGCAATTTAAATACTTTAATATTCACATTATATTTTAAGTTTTGCGAAGGAGTACACTTACGGTTTTGTCCCTGACATGTTTAAGATTGGAAGTTTTTAACAATAAGTTAATATTATGAATGCGTGTATTGCGTTGTCTGTAAGTTGGCGTTTATGTAATATAATTATTTCTGCAATTTAAATACTTAAATATTCGCACTATTTTTGAAGCTTTACTGAGGATTACACTTATGGTTTTGTCACTGTCACCTTTAAAATTGGAAGTTTTTTTATAGTTGTTGTGCGTTTATCGGGTTGCCTGTGATTAGGCGGATATATTATAATGTATTGTTTCTGCAATTTGAATACGAAAATATCTACAAATAAATTTATTTTATTATAAGATAACAGTCTTCTTAAGTTTTTAAATATTCTTTCATTATTAAAACAATTATTAAATCCACAAATGAAATCGTAGTTTATCCCCACGATAACAGAGGGTACCCTCCATGAAGATTAGGATTTCTCATATATTTCTCTTACTGTAATGCATTCATAATATAAAAAGTTAATTGAATAATTAGTAATAAGTATTGGGACCCGTATTTCATTGAAGAATATAGCAAATTGTTGTGCATTTAGGTTTCAAGTTACAGTGAACTGTAAATGTCGGTAAGTGTGTCGTGCTTATTTTTCATTCGCAAATTACGAGAAAACGGCTAAAAAGCCTCAGCTATTTTATGCACCATTCGATTCAGAATTATATCGTCTATCGTTTCGTGTGTGGTGCATTGCTGAATATTAACACTTTGATTATAAGGATAAAGTTCGAGCATTTTGGCGCTGTTCAAAAACATCACTTAGTAGTTCGGCCATCGTCTAATAGATGGCGACAAGACGTGGGAATGCGAACGTAAAATGTTTAAAAGCTTTTAAATAGTAATTCTGAGGCATGATTTTGATAATTCGAACGTTAAATCATCTCAAAACTTGTAACACTTTTCTATTTTTAAATAAACGTGCCGTAAAAATCCCCAAATAATAAGTCATGTCGTCGAAATTCTACATGCATTTTTATGTTTTAAACGGTAATTTATGGAGGGATTACAGGTTTAATATTAAACAATGAAGAAAGGTTTGTTGTATTTAAGAAGAATTATCCAATTTGGTTGAAAAGTCGCTGAGTTATGTGGAATGAGCAAAAAGTGTTATACACTCGTAAAGTCTTTGTAAATGAACTGGCAATGTAATTCATTACCGTTAAAGAAGTTCAGCTGTTGTTTACGAAAAGAAAGTTACACTAGTGTAATTAAGCTTATACAGCGTTAGACGAACTCGTTAATTATGCAACAAAAAATTAAACTACGATTTATTTTCAAATGTTATGGTTATAATACGTTGTTCGACATTCTAAAGTTAATGGTGTGGTAGTTATTTATTCTATACTACTCTATAATACATAAATCTTTAAATTTAATAAGTGTGTGTGTGTGTGTCTGTCTGTGCGCGCTGTCTCTCATAAACGAATGGAGCAATTGATATGAAACTTTGAACATAAGTCTTATTTAATAATCCGAAGAACTAAAAAGCTTTTGGTAAAATTTCGTGGACCGGAAGTGGGTGTTTACTTAAACTGTTTTTTGTTTTTTTCACAAATTTTTTTAAATATGAAAAATATCATAAAAACATTTAAACAAATATTGAATGAACATCTTTCGTTTGAAACCATTTTTCATAAAATCATTGTTTCGAGAAAAAAAATTATTTTTTTTTTTTAAATTTTTGGTTTATAATTATGAAACGATAATAGTTACAGCAAATTTATGTTAATAATAATTGTAGAGAATGTTAAAATGAACAACTTATAAAGAATAAGTTTTTTTCGAAATCCCTTTAGTTTTTGAGTAAACTGAGTTTTTGAATTTGAAGTATAATTTTTCCATCTTTCATAATTTTGACGTTTTAAACTTCAGTTTTATCCGAGTCTACAAAACCCTCGATGTACATTTAAAATATGATTTAAATAGAAAATAAACCATGAAAGCGTAAATATAAATGACTACCATCAAGTCGGAGAAAGTGACTTGATGGCCACATCACAATTTTTGTAACATAATTTGTAAATTAATTAAGTAATTAGAAATAATAAACCGCATCCCTAAAAGCCATGCTTGTTTGTGGTTTAATGAACCTTATGTAGAACATGAGATGCTTTGAAAAAAGTATTGCTTGCTAATAAGATATCAAGTCATCACTGACGTGATTCCTGTGATCAATCTGTCGTAAACACTTCAAAAACAAGCATATTGCATAAAAATGGAGACCGATAATAATTCATTTCAGGAAGATGAAGATTCGGGTGAAATAGATGTTGAAGCTGATGTGGAAGATTCAGAGGTACGCAAAGTAATTATTCCATTTCAACAACAGCGGCGGCTCGTGGATGGCTAGACAGAGATGCCGCTCGACCTGCAGAGGAAGCTAATATTTCGCGGCTGTTTTAGTCAAATTTTCTTCCGTAGCCTCCACGCCGTACGTCCACGAGCCGCCGTTGTTTTAGAAGCATATAATTAACAAATATAATTTAGTTTTGTTATAGTGTTATTTATAATAAGCTGATTGTAATATCTTAATTAGAAAACACTCGTTGGCATGGACCAGCGATTGTTAAAGTTAGCAACATACAGCCCTATTCAGTAAGCAAATTTTGAATTTATCGGCATGTTAAAATTCTTCAGACCTGTTTTATTAATTGGAAATGCAATAATCTCTTATTTTAACATAACTTTCAAGCGTAAATGATTGTTGCCAATAAATGACACCGCAGACCGGTATCTAGCTTGTGAAAAATACATATCTCCTAACAATACAAAATTGAAGGGATGTAATGTTGGCCATGAAAAGCCAATACCCGAAGGTACCCAGTGGTGATTGATTTTTGGAAAAATAAATTTTTAAAGCATTACATCTTGATTTTTTAAAACTCATTTAAAGCTAATAATTATTTCTTCTTTCTTTTCATCAAAAAAGCATAAGAGCACAAATAAACAATATACTAGGGCTCGGAGCGGGTGCATTGTCAAAATTTTGACCAGAGATATCG
Organism: Ocypus olens; assembly: GCA_910593695.2. Lineage (NCBI taxonomy): Eukaryota > Metazoa > Arthropoda > Insecta > Coleoptera > Staphylinidae > Ocypus > Ocypus olens. Next base: position 10,294,398 of record OU343061.1, read on the forward strand.
ATCCAGAATGTTTGGCGGTTTAACTTTGGATCATCGTGTATTATATTTTAAAACTAACAATCCCTTTTTAAACGCAAAATGGAAATAAGTAGTCGATAATATTAAAAACAACTACTTTATAGGCTTCTTATGACTTCATCATATCCAGAATAGATTTAACGGATAACATAATCGCCATAATGTTTTCCAAAACATGGCTGTTCTTCACGAGCCTGAATGCATTCTTCGCGTTCTTCATAGATTCTTACGTGGTAACGTTATTGCCACTGCTGCAATGCAAACATTTTATTTACCGCGCTTATTTTGCAGGTGCTCTTCTGTCCAAGACTCTATACAGACTGGCGAGTTGTTACCGCCAGATACTTGACAAATGTTTTGGTCGTATACGATACCAGCTTCATGATCATACGTTTATCAAAAAATCTAAGTAGCTCGAGGAACGTGTACAGGGACCAACCTAGAGGTTAGTTTGCGGTTTCATTTAACTACCAATTACGTATTTAATCAATTTTAATTTTTAGTTTTGACAATACTTGATATATGTACATCATTCTCGATATTCATTTTGTTAGCGGAATTATGGATAGATCTTCCTTATGGTGTTTTGCTGTTTCAGATGTTTCTTCTCTTAACTAGAAATTATAAAATCATGTCGTATTTCTGTAAGTATTTTAAATTAGTATTGATGGCAGTTAGAGTACGTTTGAATAGAGAAGAGCCACGGGCTGAACGAACGGTTGCTTGTTGCCAGTGGCGTACGCATTTCAAATATACAGGGTCCCTCATCTCACCTCCCGTCTTCTACAGCTCAGTTACTGATTAACTTAGGATTTCGATATTTTGTAGAATATATTTGTATCCTATGATGAATTTCAGGAAGATATTTTTGATTATACAGGGTGTCCCAAAAAAGCGTGACGTCATGATGATATATTTTTTTAAATTACATGCTATGTATTTTATTGCTTATTTGGGTACCTTTTATAGTTGCCTACATACTCCTATAATTTTATTGGAATCTATTCAGGGATATCAGCAAAAAAAATTAAAACTAAAAAAAATCAGTTTTGCACTATTGTTTTAAAAAATGAATAAAAAATAAAAATAGTGCCTTGCTAATTAAATCATACAAGGTACTTATTAAATAAGGTCTGATAGTCCCGTTACCTAAGTTTGATTGATATGAATTATACAGGGTGTCCAAAATTTAGTGTCAAACATTTCAAATACTTTATTTTTCTTATTTTAAATTGGAGCTCGTGTATATTTTTAGATCATTCCATGCTGAATTAAAAAACAAACATTTTTCCTAATAACAACCCAATTCCTAACGCATTAAAAGTTATTTGCAGAAAACTCGTTTTATCAACCATTTCCATGGCCATTTTACTAAATAAAAATCGAAGGTGGCTTTAAAAAACAATTTATTGACATTAAAATTTAACAAAGTGACAAGAGACTATTTTGACTTTAGTAATGTAAACGTTTAAAGCATTGTTAGCTTAAGTTCTTTATACTCAAGAATAATATTTTGTCATGGAAAAAATAATTTTGGCACCCTCTTTTTGGTTCGACTGAGTTTTGAAGGGAAAGTGCGAAAATAGGGCCAAATACTAAAAAAAAGAAAATTGAAAATTGAAGAGAACATCTTAAATGAGTGAAAGTGAAATGTGCAACATTTACAATTTTAAATGCCGCGCGTTCACCGATTGGTTTTGTAATAGTAATTTACGATACAAGTAACGTTATGAAGGTTTAAACAGTTGGAAGTTTTGAAAGTTTTTAAATTCTCGAGTAATGTAAAAGCAAATAACGTTACGTGTGTCGTAACACGGTTTATTTTATCCTATTTCTATTTTTTTTTTAATAAAAAAAAACCGTCAAAAAGTGAAATCATGTTTGTTTGACAAGATCTCCATAGCAGCAGGTTGCGTTAAGATGATATAACAACACTAGTGTTGTTAACGGTATCTTAACGTTACTCGTTGCTAAGGAGTTATTGGCATGTTAACGTTACAGGATAAAATAAACTAACAAACAGTGACGGCTCGCGGGGTGACTCAGGGTACAGCCGAGGTAGCAGAGGTGGTAATACAGATAGGCAACCTGCCCCACACCTCCGCTACCTCGGCCGTACCATGCGAGCCGATAAGCTAACAAACTGATGATATGGTATTAAGCTCATTTTCACTTGTTTTAGTTAATTTAGTTACCGATAATGTGTCCAATACAGTATTAATGATTGGATCAAGATTTTTACTATTATACGCATTTATATTACACGCTATTACATGCGGATACAAATTATTGTGTACCGTAAGGAAGATCGTTACTTCTTTTGTTTATGTTTTGTCTTTAAAATAAATATTTATAGAGGTGTGCTGACGAAACTTTCCCGAAATACACTATATACGGAAGTAAATACTTTATAAAACTTTTCAAGGCGGAAGGTAGAGAACCTAAGCATTGGGAGACTTATCTGATCACGTTGTATCATGCTGTTGGACAGACTACCATGCTGGGGTAAGTAAATCCTTTTTCGGCGCCAAAATGCGGAAAAAGACGAGGTTTTTAGGATCTCGAGGGAGTCAGAAATGGTTAATAAATTATACAATAGAGGGCGGCATAAATATTATTAAACGCATAATACTCAGCCCATATGCTTATTAGAATATAACGCGTATAATGTATACGACGCTTAAAGCCGAGGAAAAGAACGGATCGCCTGTGCACTTCCTTAGCGCTAGCGTCGATTTCGAGCAACGGCCAATAATGTTCGCGTCTATGTTAAAGGACAGCGGATCATCCGACGCCATGCGGAACAGTACGGATGTAACAAAACGCAAAATGTACATTTTCCCAATTTTTTAAATAAAACACTGTATATGTTTATGACATTTTTTATAAGCTTTCATTTAGTACCTAGTTTGTGTGAGTTTACTTTAAAAAAAATAAAACAATAACCCATACAAACTTGATATTAAATGAAAGCTTATAAAAAGTAAATTCATTTCCAACAATATACAATGTGTCCCATTAAAAAAAATGAGAAAATGTATATTTTGCGGTTTGGAACACCCTGTATAAACAGATAACTGCATCGCTACAAAATGACAGCTCATTAAAGGCTGAAGTAATAGATTTTTTTTTTAACTGAAAAGATTGTTTTTTCACAAACGGGAGAGAAAGTCGATTTCTCAGCTGTCGAAATCGCGAGAGAAATAACGTTTCTCTCCCTGTGAGGTTCCATTATTCATTTTAACTGTCACAGCTGACAGAATTTTTTTCTTTGTTGGGTTTTAGGAACGAACGTTTTACTCTTAAAATATCCCGTTTGTGAAAAAATAGTATATATACCTCGGGAGAGAATGCTATTTTTCCCTCCGTGCATTTTATCCCTCAGGCTGTCGCACTTCTCGTCCTTGATATATAACCTTCGATTTTTTTAAATGGCGGAGGTGTGACTCTTTAAACATGGGTCTATTTTCAAATAAAAGAGTAAATAACTTGATGGAAACATTAAGAAACTTTGGTCGTTCGCTCCAAAAAGAACGCAACAGAATTAATCCATAATTCTTCTTCTTTTGGTGCATTATCCACTAATGGATGTTTGCGACAATGCGATGCATTTCTTGACGGTTTCTAAGTATGAACCGAACTACCGGTAGTCTTTAGTCCAGTCCATTGCCTTATATTTCTAAGCCATGACATCTATTACTCGTTTTCCTTCAATCTTGTCTTCTATGATGAGCTGAAGGATATCATATTTCTGGTTACGCATGATGTGTCCTAGATATGCTAACCATAATTAGCTAAACATAAATTAACATCGATTTTTTTCGAAACGAAATTCTAAAATCTGGTCATTGCTTAAAAAATGGTGATGTGACCATCATGTTACTTTCTCCGATTTGATGGTATAGTTTGATCAACTGATCTTTGCGTGTGCGTCATTGTCGAAAACTGAGGGTTCTCGCCTTGGCCGACATACGAAACACGTTATTTCGTCTAATTTAACTTATCGTAGTGGGAATGAACGCAAGAAAGTCGTGGGAACCAGGTTCGGCTGTCTATGACGGGCACGCAAAGATCAGTTGATCAAAGTGTACCATAGTTATTTATATTTACACTTCCATGGTTTATTTTAAATTTAAATCGTATTTTAAATGTGCATCGAGCGTTTAGAATCTATTAGTTTTTGAGATACACCGCGCACAGACAAACACACAGCCACACACACAGCCACAGACACATACACACTAAGACACATTTTTTTTCAGATATCTTTGAATTCCCCTCTAGGAACCTTAAAACGGATACTTCCACAAAAAAGAGGTTGACATTTTTTTCACGATCACAATACTTTCTCATACTTCGTCAGGAAAAAATGCCTGCAAAAAATGTTGGGTCTCAAAAAAAGTTGAAAAAATTCTTAATGATGGGTAAAAGCGTGTAGAGATATTATTTTTCTAAAAAAAATATGACGGGTAAAGCGTGTACAGTAATTATTTTATCGAAAAAAACATTGGTCATTTTGTCGGGTCTCAGAAAAATTTGAAAAAATTCATGATAGGTAAAAGCGTGTAAAGTAATTATTTTTCCGAAAAATTTTTTTTTATCATTTCATGATTTTAGCCTTTTTTCCATACTACTCAAGAAAAAATGCATGCAAAAATTATGGGTCTCAGAAAAATTTTACGATTTGCGTCAGGAATTATTAATTTCGAAAAATTTTCACAATTTGTATCAGGAGACTAGGAACAAAAAGTGGTAACTTGTCCTAATGTTTTAAGAAAGTTGTATGTCTTATTTTCCGTTTCAGAATGTCTACCCAAAATTGATTTTGGGAAGACATTCAACAGTTTAGTTGATTTACGGGAAATTTTACGATTTGCATTAGGAATTATTAATTTCGAAAATTTTTCACAATTTGTATCAGGAGACTTGGAACGAAAAGAGGTAACTTGTCTTGAAATTTACTCAAAACTAAAGAGATTTAAAAAAAGACTTATTGCTTATAAATTGTTCATTTTGGCATTCTCTACAATTATTATTAATATAAATTTGATGCAACTATTAGCGTTTCATAATTATAAAACGAGAATATACAAAAAATAATTTTTTTTTTCGAAATTCAATGATTTTATAATAGTATTGTACAACGAGCATATAATGGCGAGTGGAGAAAATCGTTTGAGTGATTAATAGCCATTATATGCGAGTTGTACACTATACTTTGTTCACAAAAATTTAAATCAAAATCAAAATCAAAAAAGCAAAAACAAAATTAAAATCGAAATGAAAGTTGTGATTACAATGATAATTAAAAAAAATTCAAATCAGTATTAAACATGGTAAACAAAATATTATAATAAATCGCGTTCTGTGAATTAAAGCGCGAATTAAGGTGTTTAATAACCATATTAAACACGCAAATGCGTGTTTAAGAAATTGAGTGTTAAATTTACCCCATTAATGCTTTCCGTAGAATTAAATAATGCGCACAATATAACATTTTCGTAAACAAAAGACATTTTCAAACAAAAGATGTTAATTTCTTAGTTGCCTTCGATATTTATTTTAACGTTTTCGTAATATTTTCCATATTAAATAAAAATATTGGGAAAAAATATAAAAAAATGGTGATGTGGCCATCATGTTACTTTCTCCGACTTGATGGTATTATTTATATTTACGTTTTCATGGTTCATTTTCAATTGAAATCATATTTTAAATGTACATCGAGCGTTGCGTAAACTTGGATGAAACTGACGTTTAAAACGTCAAAACGGAAAAAATATACTTCAAATTCAAAAACTCGGTTTACTCAAAAACTAACGAGATTTCGAAAAAAACTTATTCTTTAGAAGTTGTTCATTTTGCTATTCTCTACAATTATTATTCATACAAATTTGTTGTAACTATCATCGTTTCATAATTATAAACTAAAAGTTAAAAAAAATTAATACATTTTTTTCTCGAATAGCAATGATTTTATAAAAAATATTTTCAAGCAAAAGATATGCATTTGTTTGTTGTCTTCAATGTTTGTTTAAATGTTTTTGTGATATTTTTCATATTTAAGAAAATATTGGAAAAAAACAAAAAACAGTTAAGGTAAACACCCACTTCCGGTGTACGAAATTTTACCAAAAGCTTTTCAGTTCTTCAGATTATCAAATAAGACGTATGTTGAAAGTTTCATATCAATTGCTCTATTAGTTTTTGAGATACAGCGCACACAGCAGACACACACACACACACACACACACAGACAGCAGACACACACACACACACACACACAGACACAAAAAAAATTTTTCCAGAAATTGTTGAAATGGCATCTAGGGACCCCAAAACGGATATTTCCGTAAAAAAATTTTTTGAAAAAAAAATCACGATCACAATACTTTCTCGTACTTCGTAACGGAGAAAGTAAAAAAACACAATTAAGGTAAACACCAACTTCTGGCGTACGGAATTTTACCAAAAGCTTTTCAGTTCTTCGGATTGTCAAATAAGACTTATGTTCAAAGTCTCATATTAATTGCTCTATTAGATTTTGAGACACCGCACAAACAGACAGACAGAGCCACACACACACATTTTTTTTCCAGAAATTGTTGAAATGGAATCTAGGGACCCCAAAACGGATATTTCCATAAAAAATAATTTTGAAAACTTCTCGTACTTCCTAACGGAGAAAATAAAAAGAGTTATCGAAAAAATACTGTAAAACAGTTAAAGATTAAATTTTCATAAATATTAAAATTTTCACAACCTAGTCATTCGATCATTACATCCAAAAACAATTGAATTTTCAATTTCTGTTTTCACCTTATTTATATATTAAATAAAGACGAAATGTGGCTTGAATATATAAATATTCAACTACTCTGCAAATTAAGTCAAGTCCAGTAGAGGGCATTAGCTGATACGAAGCCAAGAAGTAATGCCAGAATATTCCCAGTAAAGAAAAATGGCAACACTGTACATGCAAAAGTATTGAAAATTTGCGGAAATTTAGATCTGGCTCCGAAATGTCTGCGATGTCAAGAAATCTTAGAGAATTACGACCCTTCTTGGAGTAGCAGACATTTTGCACTGTAATCTTTCTAGATTCCGTAGGGTGGCATTTCCCGCTACTAAATTCAATGTTTCAATAATTTTTACCTGAAGAGTGTTTTTTCGGATTTTTAAGGTTACTTCTGTGATTATTTCAGGATTATTTCCTGGCTCCGCAGCCGCTAATATCCTCTACTAATGTTTATGTAATATACTTGACATTCTCTTTCAGACTGAAAGGATTTACGTTAAGAATGAATCTTGTGTCGACATATCCAATCGGATTAAGGAATTTAGGTTAGGAATCGTTCTACGCTGACTTTAGTTCGCCTTTCAACCACTGCCAGTGCTCTTTTCTCGCCGTTGATTTAAATTTTATTTTTTTAAATTATTTTTATCCAACATCACTATTTCACTTACAAGGGGAGGATCAGATGTGTGACTCACCGATTTGATCCATCTGTCTTTGGCACACGTGTAGGTCATGACTAGGAGTGTAACGGGTGCAAGATATATTCAGCCGTTTTCGAGAAAAAATATTTTTTTTTATTTGCTGTGTTCGTAATCGCAAGGTCGCTGATTCGATTTTTTTTTTGCCAAGTTCCTAATAGTTTTCTTTTTCTGAAAGAGGAGGCAGATATTGTTTTTCGTATGTAAATGTCATAACTAATACTTCAATTTCCAATAAAAAGTTTTTGAAAATGAATGGAAGTTATGTGTTTTATTTATTCTTAAAAAAACGCGCAATTTGAAACACCCGTTACAATGAAAAATTATAAAAAGAATTATTGAGAACCCTAAGGTGGCATTCAGCTTTGGGTAGTAATCCTGCTGTTCTTCCATCCAAACCTTCAGCGTATAATGAAACTAAAAAATGGTGATGTGGCCATCATGTTACTTTCTCCGACTTGATGGTATCATTTATATTTACACTTCCATGGTTTATTTTCAATTTAAATCATATTTTAAGTGTGCATCAAACGTTTCGTAGACTCGGATAAAACTGACGTTTAAAACGTCAAAATTATGAAAGATGGAAAAATGTACTTCAAATTAAAAAACTCAGTTTACTCAAAAACTAAAGAGATTTCGAAAAAAACTTATTGTTCATAAATTGTTCATTTTGGCATTCTCTACAATTATTATTAACATAAGTTTGCTGTAACTATTAGCATTTCATAATTGTATACCAAAAATGAAAAAAAAGAAAATAATTTTTTTTCTCGAATAACAATGATTTTATGAAAAATATTTTCAAACAAAATAATTGAATTTCTTTATTGTCTTCAATATTTGTTAAAATGTTTTTGTGATATTTTTCATATTTAAGAAAATATTGGCAAAAAACAAAAAACAGTTAAGGTAAACACCCACTTCCGGTGTACGAAATTTTACCAAAAGCTTTTCAGTTCTTCGGATTATCAAATAAAACTTATGTTCAAAGTTTCATTTCAATTGGTCTATTAGTTTTTGAGATACAGCGCGCACAGAGCGCACGGAGAAAGTAAAAATGGTGATGTGGCCATCATGTTACTTTCTCCGATTTGACGATTAGACCAAAACCTTGAAAATACTGGCAAAACATTAAAAAATCGCTGCTTTAGGTTAAAAATCTAAAATATTCGCCAATCAAAAATTCGCTGATAGAAATCAATAATTAAACAATAAAACTAAAACTTAGGCCCAAAAAAATCCAAATATTGAAAACTATGGCCTAAACATAAAAAAAGAACGCAAACTAAAACATCGAAAATTTCAACAAACACATCGAAAATGTTGTCCAAAATAAAGATTATTTAGGCAAAAAAAATAAAAATTGAGGCGAAAATAGGTAAAGGTAAAGATCTAAAATATGGACCAAAAAAATGCAGACCAAAATATTGTAAATTCAAGTAAAAGAAAAAATATTTAGCTAGCCCCTAAAATAATTTTTTGGCTCAAAATAAGTTTCCGACCAGAAACTCGAAAATAATGCAAAAAAAATAAAATAAAAAACAATAATTCAGGTTAAAAAGTAAAGGGCAAAAAATCAAAAACCGACCAAAAAACTTGAAAATACCGGCAAACAAATCGCGCATAAAAATTAATAATTCAGATTAGAAAATTTAAAATACGAGTATAACACAAAAAAGCTCAAACTTAAACCAACAATTAGGACCTAAATATCAAAAATACGGACCAAAAATCGAAACTTTTAACACGCAACCTAAATTTTCACGCCAAAATAAAGAATATTTAGGTCAAAAATCAAAAATTTGGAATAGAAAACGAAGTTACAGGCCAGAGATCCAAAAATGCAGATAAAAAATTCAAGTAAAGGAAAAATAGTTAGCCGTTTTCACCCTGTAGCTCAGAGTAAGTTTCTGAACAGAAACTCAAATTGAAAATAAAAAAATCTAAAATATGGGCCAAGAAAATAAAACATTAGACCAGATACTGAAAATATGAGACAAAAAAAATTTAAAAAAGCAGGACAAAATAAAGAATATTTAGGCCAAAAATCAAAATTTTGAAAAAAAAGAAATTACAGGCCAGAGATCTAAAAATGCAGATAAAGAAAATTCAAGCAAAGAAAAAATTGTTTGCCATTTTCACCCTCAAAATAACCCTGTAGCTTAAAGTAAGTTTCCGAACAGAAATTAAAATTGAAAATTGAAAAATTTAAAATATAGGACGAAAAAAACAAAATTTGGACCAAATGCCGAAAATTTGGGGCTAAAAATAAAAAATACAGATTAAAAAATCGAAAATCTTAATAAACAAATGGAAAATTTCGGCCAAATAAAGAAATCTTAGGACAGAAGATCAAAAATTTGGACCAAAAAATCGAAAATACAGGTAAAATTTAACAAATGTGGCCAAAAGATTGAAAACATGGGCCTAAAAATAAAAAAATCTAGACCGAAAAGTTAAAAAACCGAAAATCTTAATAAACAAATAGAAAATTTTGGCCAAATAAAAAAATCTTAGGACATAAAATCAAAAATTTAGACCAAAAAATCCAAAATACAAATAAAAATTCAACAATTGTGGCAAAAAATCGAAAATTTAGACCAAAAATCGAAAGCACGAGCTTAAAAATCAAAATACTGACCAAAAAAGTCGAAAATTTTAACAGATCATTTTAAAATTGGGACCAACAAAAAGAATATTTATGAAAAAAAAATCAAGAATTTAAAGGAAAAAAATCGAAGAAACAGGCAAAAAATATAAAATACGAGCACGAAAATTCTGGTCTAAAAATAATTTGCCCCAAAAATAACACAAGCTCAAATCAAGATACGATCCGAAACTCTAAAATAATGGCAAAAAAAAATACAAAAATGGTGTTACTTTTTCCGATTTGATGGTACAGTACTTTATGTTTACATTTTCATGGTTTATGTTCAATTGAAATCACATTTTAAATGTGCATAGAGCGTTTAGTAAAATCAGATGAGACTGACGTTTAAAACGTCAAAATTATGAAAGATGAAAATGACAAATTATACTTTAAATTCTAATAGTCAATTTACTCAAAAACCGAAGAGATTTCGAAAAATATTTATTCTATATAAGTTGTTCATTTTGGCATTCTCTACAATTATTATTAAAATATATTTGCTGTAAGTATTATCGTTTCATAATTCTAAACCAAAAATTACAAAAAAAAATAATTGCTATTATTTTTTAAAAAACCATACATTTCACGAAAAATATTTTCAAGCAAAAAATGTTTTTTCTTTGCTTTCTTCAATATTTGTTTGAGTGCTTTTATAGTACTTTTCATATTTAAAAAATTATCGGAGAAAAACAAAAAACGGTTAAGGTAAACACCCACTTCCGGTGTACGAAATTTTACCAAAAGCTTTTCAGTTCTTTAGATTATAAAATAAGGCTTATGTTTAAAGTTTGATGTTCATTCAAGTAGTAGTTTTTTAGATACAGCGCGCACAAGCAAACAGGCATACATTTTAACAGGAATGCATATTGAAAAATGGTGATGTGGCCATCATGTTACTTTCTCCGACTTGATGGTATCATTTATATTTACGCTTCCATGGTTTATTTTCAATTTAAATCATATTTTAAATGTGCATCGAACGTTTCGTAGAAACGACGTTTAAAACGTCAAAATTATGAAAGATGGAAAAATGTTCTTCAAATGAAAAAACTCAGTTTACTCAAAAACTAAAGGGATTTCGAAAAAAACTTATTCTTTATAAGTTGTTTATTTTGGCATTCTCTACAATTATTATTAACATAAATTTGCTGTAACTATTAGCGTTTCATAATTGTATACCAAAAATGAAAAAAAAAAAAATTTTTTTCTCAAATAACAATGATTTTATGAAAAATGTTTTCAAACAAAATAATTGAATTTCTTTATTGTCTTCAATATTTGTTAAAATGTTTTTGTGATATTTTTCATATTTAAGAAAATATTGGCAAAAAACAAAAAACAGTTAAGGTAAACACCCACTTCCGGTGTACGAAATTTTTCCAAAAGCTTTTCAGTTCTTCGGATTATCAAATAAAACTTATGTTTAAAGTTTCATTTCAATTGGTCTATTAGTTTTTGAGATACAGCGCGCATAGACAGACGCACACATACACAGACACAAAAAAAAATCCAGAAATTGTATTTATTACCGAAAACATTTTTTTTTAAACACGATCGCAATACTTTCTCGTACTTCGTAACGGAGAAAGTAAAAAGGAAATTGAAAGCAACAAAACAATAATGACTTAAATAAAGGCATTATTACTAAAGGCCAGTATTTTAGTTACTTAAATTACAAAAGTGATTATCTTCTCTTAAGATTCGCATCGCCTTCTGGAAAGAATAACGGAGAGCAATTGATGATAATTTGCGTGATTGTAACTGCGATGTGTATTAAATTGCAAGTTTTAGCAGAAGTCTACTGCTTAACGTACGTCTCGCGTAAAACGCTAGCCAAATTCTCCAGTAAACTTCGACTGATAATGCAGTATCTGGTAAGTTTCTAAGTGTATTCTAACTTAGCTCGAGTAATGTATTTTTTTTTTCACAGACCAACGAAAGAGTGTCCTCTGTCATCAGAAGACAAATTATTAAATTTTACCTGCTAGTTTGGGAAAAAGAAAAGAATTTGAGTTTGCAAATTTACACATATATTTTACCGAAAGCGTTGGTGGAGGATATTAATCTGGATAAGTACTTTTACGCGGTTAATCAAGTAAGTATTAGTTACAGGTTTTATACTGTCATGAACATTATTTTCACCAACAAAATTGATTATTATAATTTATTGTAGAGGGGGGCGCGGTGGTCTGGTGGGTAGAGGTCCGGCCTCTGGACTCCGTTGGTGCGGGTTCGAGTCCCATCCGGACGGTCACTTTTTCAACACGAAAAATGGCCGTACTGGTCCCTGGGTATCTAGTGTTTGTCCCCATTTTATTTAAATATGAATATTATTACTATAAATTGGTTGTGGCTGAATGCCCTATTTGGCTAAGCCAAGTCCCCATCATCCTCGATTCCCTAACCCGAACTCCTGTCAATAATCTTTCTTTAAAAAAAAAATTATTGTAGAAGACGAAAAGTATGGTATTTCTCATTTTATTGTATTTTTCCACAAGAAGTCAGACAATTTTTATTTTATTGAAAATTGATATTACAAAGAACATATATGGGTAAATATGCATGTAAACATTCAAAGTTGTTTTCTGTGCAATTCATACTATCATAAAAGACGCCATAACTACGTTATTTATTGGCCGATGTGAATGAACTAAAAACCGAACTCAATGGCCATTTAAATACTAAGAAATGGCACCAATATTGATTTTTTCAATAATAACTTCATTGCCAAATTATGGCCAAGTTAAAATTTTTAAACGACAGCCTATAATGTTTTAATTTTATTACTTTCAGATGTATTTCTTCTACGATGAACCATTAGCGACGAAAAGAATGATTGCGAATCTGATGTGCACGAATTACTATCAGAAAGGTAACATCATTGAAGAACAGGGGAGTTCCAGAAACAAAGTTCATTTTATTGTGTGCGGTGGCGTTGCCGTGTTGTCGGAAGAAGACGCCGAGAGTCCGTTATTAAATTTAGGAATCGGGACGTGCGTGGGCGAAACGAACATATTTTACCCTCAGCGATGCAAATTTTCAGTACGTTACATCTATAATACTTTATATAAATTCAAAATTACTTCAATTAATTTTTAGATGGTTGCAACGTCATACACAATAACCTACTCTTTGCGCAATTCAGATTTTTGGCACTTTAAAAAGATACGTTTCACGAAATCAATGGAATGTATTAGGAATAAAATGAAGGTAATTTCAGGGCTAATAAATTTTGGGCCAGTATTATAAAGGTCATTTAAATTTAATTGACGATTATATTTTAATTGACGTTTGTGCTATATGAATTTTGCATATAACCAAACATCATGTAAATTTTAATCTTCGAATAAATTTAACTGACCTTTATAATACCGGCCCTTAGTTTAGTATTTTTAATTTTATTTTTCTCTAGGAGAGGCTTCGTGTAGCGATGGATAGCATCAACGAAAACGGGCACAACAAGAGAGCTTTGATGAGTATGAAGGAACGACTTATTGATGAGGCAGAACTTAACATATATGATGACACAAAGGAGTTAGCAGGTAAAGGACGAACCGATTCACCTCTTGATGGATATGTAATTAGCAAGGTAATTATTATTTTGATATACGCTTAGACATTAAAATATTTGTTGAATTTGGTTCCTAGATAATGATGTAAAAATCGAAAATAGTCGAAATAAATTGTAAAAAAATTGTGAAACCAACCAAGTGCCTAATTGCAACAACCTTTAATAGACATTAGAACATAACGAAAATCAACAAATGATTACTTCTCTAGGGAGAGAATAGTATATTCTGTAACTAGTTTTTCAAGCTTAAGTTGCTGTATGTGAAATTGTGTTCTTTATGTGAAATAGTGAAATATAAAATTAAGAAAATTAACTGGTGACTAACGACGGCTCCGCTGCGCTGCGCCGTCGTCCGTGCGTGGCCTATTAAAATTAAGCAAAGAAACTGGTGACGAACGACGGCTCCGCTGCACTGCGCCGTCGTCTTTGCGTATCCTTTTAAAATTGACCAAAGTAACTGGTGACGAATGACGGCGCAGCGCAGCGTGGCCTATTAAAATTAAGCAATTAAACTGTGCGCAGCCTATTAAAATTGAAGAAGGTAATAAGTGATGAACGAATTTAAGCAAAAATAAAAATGAACTTTCACAAACCACACGCGTCGAGGAACTTCGGAAACGTAATCTGGTGGTAACCCCAGTTTCTGAATCTGACATCTATCAAATATGACAATGCACTATCAATGCATTTCTTAATTTGCTGTTTGGAAAGCACTCGGACGTTAACAGGAAGAAGCTTTTTTTATCATTAACTTTGGGCCTCTAAAAATTATTTGGTGAGCGTCTGAGAAGCGTATACACATTACAAACCAACATACAAACAAAATTTAGGCCGCTACTGATAGGGGTCGTTTTGGTCTTTGGCACCCCGTTGCGGCTGGTGGGGCTGATGGGCTGACCGAAATCTTACCAAACTTTGGTGGTCTGCTGATTTCCCAGTTTCACTGTTCTAACCCTCCCGGAAACTATTTTTTTTCGAAATTGATTTTCAGGGGAAACATTTTTAACGTTCAAAAACGATAATAATTCAAATATCCATATCTCGGTTAATAACCTTGCGATTTTAAAAATTCAAAGTTTGTTTTACGTACACACAATTCCGCAATGATAATCCGTCGTTAGATTCGTGATTTCAAAAGGAATAGAAAAATTCATTTTGAAACGGTCGAAAATATTTACCGGCAAAATAAATAAAAGTTTAATTAATTTTTAAAATTAGAAGGATGGGTCGGATCGAGAAATTTTATTTGGAATTTCTGTTGGGCTTGAGAAGGGTTTTACGTTGATGTAATCAGATTTCCGATCGAAAAAAAAAATTGTGCCCCGCTGCTAAATTTCGCCTCCCCCTTCCGTATACACCGCCATATCTCGAAAACTACAAATCGGATCTTTGATATGGATTAAATCTGGGACTGATATGCCGTCATCAGATTTTTAATTTTCGAAAAAAAAATCGCGAAATTCTTCGAAACATTCCCGCAAAACAATCAAAAATCGGCCGTAGATCGTAAACGGTGCGCCGCACCAAAAATATAGCACTTAACTTTTCGACGCAAAATGCAATTACGAATGACATGCCGTTTAAATTTCTTGCGTAAGATAAAAAATGGCTGCTGTAGAATTTTTTCATTGAAATCGGGGGTGGTTTTCTTTGAATCACTCCTCGGGGGTTGGAGATATCAAAAATTCGTAAGAGACATAAAATGTAGAGGGAAGTTAGTTCTACAAAACCCTATGAAATTCGGAGTCGTGATCGTAAGGGGAAGCGCGCCCTTTTTTTCCGGAAGCGTCCGAAATGTGATTTTTTTAGAAAAACGCTTGAGGGGTTGCACCGGAATTTTTTACGGAAACGTGCGACAGCAAGTTCTATGTCCCGATGCCTTGGGGATTTATTGAGCCATATTTGAATCCTCCAACTCAAAAATCCTGGGAGGAGATAGGTTTGGCGCGAACATCTGCATCGCGAAAAATCGATTTTCAAAAATTCACTTCTGAGTCTAGGGGTGAGTTGGAAAATCGCGGTTTCCACGGGCCCCTGGAGAACATTTCCGGCTTTCGGGAAAAAATAAAAAAATATAGTTTTTTTTTGAGGGGTTGGCAACCCTTTTTTTAAAGCGGTGGTTTTAGAGGGTTGAAATTTTAATGATATATTTCTTGAATTTTTTGTGATTTTTCATGAAAATTTTAAATCGCCATCTATAAGGGTTTAAAACGTGATTTAGGCTTTGAGCTTTTAGTATACAGGGTGTTTCAGAGCTCTGGGAACGGTAAATCACGTGCTTATTTTTCAAAATTTCGAAAAATATTTTATACAAAAGTTGTGTATAATAGTGAGCTGCACGCCCTAAAAATATTTAAATTTATATAGGATGTCTCATAACAAAGTTACAGACCAAACTTATGTTTTTTAAATGGAACACCCTATATTTTTTGTCATTTTTGAATTATATGGAGCAAATAAATGTCAGTTACTTCAATACTTCCTATACCTATTGTTTGCCGTTTTCGAAATATTTGAAGATTTGTTGAAGTGCATGGTCTGGGTGAAATTTTATTTTTGCCCCAGTGATTGACGTTGAACGATTAAAATCATTTCTACTATTTGGTTGAAGGTTCGAACTATAGAGCCAACCATGATTTCATACAAAAAATTACACAGGGTGATAAAAAAATGCGGTAGAAAAACTGAACTTGTAAAGTTAAATAACTTCGTTTTTTCAAATGGCACATCCTGTATTTAGTAACGTATTCTTAAGTAGAATCCAATTATCTTTCATATTGTATAGGGGTTCCCTATTCCTAATCTCAATAGTCTTCTTTTATTCGGCGATTATCATATCAGGAATAATTATTATAATCTGAAAGATAATTATTATTATAATAATCGACTTTCTGTCCCGTTTGTGAAAAATATTATTCGAGATAGATGGCGCTGTGGTCGCAAACATATGAAAACATTCCCCCTTAACTTGAAAAAAAAAATTTTATCCAAGGGATTTTTTTTTTAATTCGAGATAGATGGCGTTGTAGTAGTCGCAAAAATGAAAACATTCCCCGTCAACTTGAAAAAGAGGTGATGTGGCCATCATGTTACTTTCTCCGATTTGATGGAATGATTTATATTTACGCTTTAATGGTTTATTTTCAATTTAAATCATATTTTAAATGTACATCGAGAATTTTGCAGGATCCGATGACACTGATGTTAGAAGCGTCAAAATTATGAAAGATGAAATTGTCAAATTATACGTTCGAATAATCTTTACCGTCAGTTTATTCGAAAACCAAAGAGATTTCGAAAAAAAACTTATTCTATATAAGTTGGTAATTTTGGATGTTTCTGCAATTATTAGTAATATAAAGTTTTGACAATGGCAAAATACAATTTTTGGCAATGTAAAAATTTAATTAACAAAGAATACAATTTTGTGATGAAAAAGTACCGCTCTTCACAGTAAAAGAAAAATATTTTTGGCAGTTAAGAAAACACAAGTTTTGACAGTGGGAAAATACAATTTTTGACAGTGGCAGAATACAATTTTTGGAGTTGCAAAAATATAATTTTTGACAACGAGGAATACAATTTTTGTGGTGGAAAAATATCGTTCTTCCCAGTGAAAAAATGCCATTTTGACAGTTAAAAAACGCGATTTTTGACAATAGCAGAATACTGCTTTTAACGACAAAGCGACAGAGTTTTTCAGAATATTAAAATACAATTTTGAGTGTGGTGAAATCCTATTTTTGACAATGGAATAACCCTCAAATTGGGTGGTGAAATACTATTTTTAGCCGCGGAAAAACATAATTTTTGACAGGGGAGAAAAATTATAATTGACATTATAAAAATACAAGTTTTAACAGTATATACCATTTTGGCGAAATAAAATTGATTTTTTTACAAAGAAAACAGACAATTTTTGACGGTGAAAAATACAGTTCCTTCCAGTGAAAAAATATTCAACAGTTAAAAAAGATGATTTTTAGCAGTGGCCAATACTGTTTTAGGGAAATTGAAGATTTGACAATGGAGACATGCCATTTTACGGTCCTAAAGTACTATGTTTGATAGTGGAAACGTACATTCTTAACAGTTAATAAAATCCATTTTTGACAGTTAAGAAACATAATTTTTGACAGGGAAGAAAAACCATTTTTGACAGTAAAAAACGCAATTTTTGACAGTAAAAAACACAATTTTTGACATTAACGAAATTCCATTTTTGGGCGATACATTTTGACAATGAAAAAATGCATTTTTTGACAGTGAAGAGTGATCGTTTTTGACAGCAAAAAAAAGTTTTCTAGATCGAGGAGAATTACTTATTTTAACAGTAGTAAAATACCTTTCTTTCCAGAGAAAATTTACCATTTTTGATAGCGAGAAAACACAATGTTTAATAGTGGTATACTATTATTTTTGGTAATGAAAAATTATAATTTTTGAGAGTTCTTCCCCATTTGTCCAATATTATATTTGACAGTTCTTCGCGATTTTCCGAATACAAGTTTTGGCAGAGTAGAAACATAATTTTTAACAATGAAATTATCCTTTCTGACGAAAGAAGATTTGAAGGTTTAATAGTTATTGATATTCATACTTTCATGATGTATTTTTAATTTAAATGATATTTTAAATGTACATCAAGTATATTGAAGGATCGAATGAAAGTGACGTTTGAAACGTCAAAATTATGAAAGATGAAAATGACAAATTATACTTCAAATCCTAATAGCCAGTTTAATAGCCAGAAATTTCGAAAAATACTTATTACTTATAAGTTGTTCATTTCGGACTAATCTGCAATTATTATTTATATAAATTGTATGTAACTATTATCGTTTCCCAGTTATAAACCACAAATATCAAAAAAATTAATATTTGTACTTAAAAAAAAAACATTTTACGAAAAATATTTTCAAATAAAAAATGTTATTTTCTTTGTTGCCTTTAAAATTTGTTTAAATATTCTGGTAGTATTTTTCACATTTAAAAAATTATCGAAGAAAAACAAAAAAAAAACGGGTGGGGTAAACACCCACTTTAGGTGTACGAAATTTTACCAAAAGCTTTTCAGTTCTTTGGATTATCAAATAAAACTTATGTTCAAAATTTGGTGTAAATTCATGTAGTCGTTTTTGAGATACAGCGCACACAGACACACACACAGACACAATTTTTTTTTCCAGAAATTGTTGAAATGGCATCTAGGGATCTCAAAACGGATATTTCCGTAATAAAATTTTTTGAAAAAAAATCACGATCACAATACTTTCTCGTACTTCGTAACGGAGAAAGTAAAAAAACGGCTCTTATGGGAACTGTGAGTCCTTGTATGAAAAAAAGTACGTAAAGTTTACTTCGAGAGTATTTTTAACTCCTGATAGACGGCAGTAGAATCGACAATTTGAGATTTTTTTTCTCAAAAATGCGCATACAATCGGTGAATATACGGCCATTCCGCTGTGGTACAATGAAAACCCTCTTATCTCCATGAAGTGGGATGGGAAATGCGTGTAAAATTTTTAATGTATACCTCGACGCCATTTGTTTAATTCACTTTATTTTTAATTCGGATTGAAATTAATACTTTTTGAAGATTCCGATGACTAAGTTTTGTTCTTTTATCAAAGGGCAGACATTATCTATTTTATCTATTTGCTATTCAATTGCACCATTGACAAACTTTTCTTGCTCCGGCTCAACGCACAGTGGTTCAGAATTCGAAAAAGCTGGCCAAAAGTCTAAATCTTGATAAATTTTGACATAAATGGGTGCTAATCGCAGATTATGAATTTGATGTCAAAATTGAAAAATTCAAAATGGCGGATCCAATATGGCGGACATAAGTGATAAAATTATTATTGCCCGCACTGGAGAAATCCATTATTTTTGAATAACAATGATCCCAGCTCTCCGGTGATTATTTTATAATTTAGTCAGGGTGTGTAGAAGATCTTTTTTATACCATAAAATGGTATAAATTTTGAAAATTTTAAGTCGGTAACAATTGTTTTAATATTTTTTTGGTAGCACTGAAGTAATGCGCAATCTCAGTATTACAATTAACTGACTATTTTGAAATTCAGTAAAGATGTGTTTGAAATTATTTTTAAACCATAAAGAAGAATCAATTTTTAGTAATTGAAAATTTCAAGTTTTTATCATTTGTTTTTACATTTATTTGGCTATAGTGGAGAAATTGGCAACTTCATTATAGCAATTTACATCACATGATTATTTCCAAAGTTAGTGCAAGGGACTTGTTAGATTTTTCTTAAATCATAAAGCAGAATAAATTTTGAGCACATTTTAAAAATTTGAAGTTAGTCACAATTGTTCTTACATTTATTTGGCTACACTGAAGAAATTCGCAACTACAATTTAATGATTATTTTCAAAATTAGTAAAAAACTTCGGTTCTTATTTACAATTATTGCCATGGTTACGTACAGAATAAACGTGTCATGTAAATTAGGATTATTTCTATTTTCTCGTATAAATTGTAATTTGAAGTTTCTATACATTAAAACTTGATGATAATAAAAAAATTATGTACCAAATAATCACCACGGCCGTAAAATGGTTTTTGGCCCTCGGCTTCGAGTCGGTAAGCACACTTCACCCTTGGGCCAAAACCATAATCATAACTTATACTATAGAGGGCGTGTACAAATTGAGGGGAAACTATTGTGATCGTAAAAAAATTTCAAATATTTATTTTTGCGGAAATATCCATTTCGTCGATTTCGACACAAAAAGTGTGCCTGCCTGTCTGTCATATTGATTTTTTACTTTCTCCGTACAAACTACGTGAAAGTGTTGTGATTGTAAAAACAATCCAAATATTTTTTTGCGGAAATATCAATTTCGTCTATTCTAAGAATTTTTGTAAAAAATATATGTGTCTGTCTGTCTATCTGTCATATTTAGTTTCTACTTTCTCCGTACAAATTTCGGGAAAATATTGCGATCGTAAAAAAAATTCATATCCCACCCTCTAACACGCCCCAGAGTTTCTATAAATAAACTTCGACAAACCATTGGAATTTTAAAAGTTTCAAAACTACCGAAAATTAGGTTGTTTAAATTTAAATGGAAACGGAGAGTGGTGGGTGGGCCCTATCCAACTCTCCAACTTTTCAAACACGCCCCTGAGTTTCTGTAAATAAATTAATTTTCTGAAGGAAGCGTTAGATTACTTTTATAACAATTAATTTACAATTGTGAAACCTCCATTTACGTAACAAGGATTTGAGGGTGGGATAGTGCCCACCCACCACCCTTTGTTTCCACTTAAATTGAACTTAAAACACTGTGTGATTCAAGAAACTTCTTAGTCAAATCATTACAATTTTAAATGTTTCAAATCCACAAAAAAGGTGTTTAGATTGAATTGAAATGGAAACGGAGGGTGGTGGTTGTTTTCTTTTCCATCCTCCAACCCTCCAACCCAACACACACCACAGTTTGTATTAAAAACACTTTTGCTGAAGAAACTAAAAGCGTTAGATGACTTTTCTAATAATTAATTTACAATTGTAAACCCTAGTTTATGTTATGAGGATTGGAGGGTAGGATAGTGCCCACCCACTGCCCTTTATTTTCTTAGCAACTTAACCATAAAACATTGTTCTTATTTAAATCATTTACATTTCAAAAATGGTATAAATAAAACAGCGAGTTTATAGATTTAGTTAATGTAGAAACAAAGGGTGGTGGGGTGGTTCTCAAGGTTGATGAGTGGACCTTAAGGGTGGTGAGTGGTCCCCAAGGTGATGGGTGGACAATAAGGGCGGAGGTGGGCCCTAACTGTGATGGGTGAACTGTGTACAAGGGAGGTGGGTTGACAATAAGGGTGATGGGTGGGCATTAAGGGTGGTGAGTGCACCCTATCCCACCTTCCAACCCATTAAATACGCTCCAGAGTTTCTACAAAAAAAAACACGTGTGCTGAAGGAACTAAAAACCGTTAGATTACTTTTTTACCTATTAACTTACAATTGTGAAAGTGGACGGTGGGTGGGCACCACCCATCGCCCTTTATTTTTGCTTTAGCTTCACGTTAAAACACTGGTTGTTTCAAAAAAACTGCTCATTGAAATTATTTACATTTCAAAAGTAGTTTAAAATAAAATATAAAATAGAGAGTTTGAGGTCTTGGCTTTGGTGGTAGAAGATTCAAACATAAACTTCTATTCATTAAACAATTGCCCAAAAGTATTTAAAGAAAAATCAGTTTTACTCGTACCAATACCAGTGCCACCAAAAACTTTAATAAGTGATTTTGAAAAAAAAGCCGTTTCGTTGATACCGACAATTTTTGTGTAAAAAAAGTGTCTGTGTCCGCTTTTGTATCTGTCATATTAATTTTTTATTTTCTCTTTACAAACTAAGGGAAAATTTTGTGATCGTAACAAATTTGCAAATATTTTTTTTTGCGGAAATATCTATTTCGTCGATTAAGACAATTTATATAGAAAATATGCGTGTCTGTCTGTCATATTTATTTTCTACTTTCTCCGTACAAACTATGGGAAAGTATTGTGATCGTAAATAATTTCCATTTTTTTTTGCGGAAATAGCCATTTCGTTGATTCCGACAATATTTGTGAAAAAAATGTGTCTGCCTTTGTGTCTGTCTGTCATTTATTTTTACTTTCTCCTTACAAACTAAAGGAAAATATTGTGATCGTAAAAAAATTCCAAATATTTTCTTTTTGCGGAAATATCTATTTCGTTGATTCCGACAATTTCCTGAATGTCTGCCTTTGTGTGTATTTGTCTGTCATTTTTATGTTTTACTTTCTTCGCACAAACTTCTTTCAAATTCCTTATTTTCATAATTCATATTTTTACTTTCTCCGTTACGAAGTACGAGAAAGTATTGTGATCGTGATTTTTTTTTCAAAAATTTTTATTACGGAAATATCCGTTTTGGGGACCCTAGATGCCATTTTAACAATTTCTGGAAAAAATTTTTTTGTGTCTGTGCGTGTGTGTGTCTGTGTGTGTGTGTGTGAGTGTGTGTGTGTGTGTGTCTGTCTGTCTGTGTGCGCTGTATCTCAAAAACTAATAGAGCAATTGATATGAAACTTTGAACATACGTCTTATTTGATAATCCGAAGAACTGAAAAGCTTTTGGTAAAATTTCGTACATCGGAAGTGGGTGTTTACCTTAACTGTTTTTTGTTTTTTGCCAATATTTTCTCAAATATGAAAAATATCACAAGAATATTTAAACAAACATTGAAGACAACAAAGAAATGCACATCTTTTGCTTAAAAATATTTTTCATAAAATCATTGCTATTCGAGAAAAAAAATTATTATTACTTTTTTAATTTTTGGTTTATAATTATGAAACGATAATAGTTACAACAAATTGATGTGAATAGTAATTGTAGAGAGTATGGGAGATGTGTATTGTGTGAATGGGGGAGGGATACTTGGAGACATTTGGCAGAGGAGTGCGAGGGTGTGTGTGAGGAATGGGTGGAAGGGGGGAAAAGAGTGAACGAATGGATGAGAGAGGACGGAACCGGGGTGAAGACACTGGCGAGGTTGGGGTGGGAAAAGGAGAGGAGAAGGAAAGGAAGTTAATGTAATTTGTATTGTATTTTTATGCCAATAAAGGTCCTTTTTTTTTTTTTTTTTTTTAGTAATTGTAGAGAATGCCAAAATGAACAACTTCTAAAGAATAACTTTTTTTCGAAATCTCGTTAGTTTTTGAGTAAACCGAGTTTTTGAATTTGAAGTATAATTTTTCCATGTTTCATAATTTTGACGTTTTAAACGTCAGTTTCATCCGAGTTTGCGCAACGCTCGATGTACATTTAAAATATGATTTAAATTGAAAATAAACCATGAAAGCGTAAATATAAATGATACCATCAAGTCGGAGAAAGTAACATGATGGCCACATCACCATTTTTTTATAATTCTTAGTTTTAGTTTCTAGCTATTGTTTCAATTTGGTTTCATTTATTATGTATGTACGCCAAATTTAATTTTTTTCATTTCATGTAATTTATGCATTTTTCTTTGTATTACTATTTTTATATAGAGATTTCGTTAAATAAATAAATAAATAAATAAATAAATAAATAAATAAATAAATAAATTTGTTCTTTTTTACTTTCTCCGTTACGAAGTACGAGAAAGTATTGTGATCGCAAAAATTTTTCAAATTTTTTTGTACGGAAATGTTTGTTTTGGGGTCCCTGAAGCCATTTCAATAATTTCTGAAAAAAAAATTGTGTCTGTGTGTGTGTCTGTCTGTGCGTGCTGTATCTGAAAAACTAATTGATATGAAACTTTAAACATACGTTTTATTTGATAATCTGAAGAACTGAAAAGCTTTTGCTAAAATTTTGTACACCGGAAGTGGGTGCTTACCTTAATTGTTTTTTGTTTTTTTCCAACATTTTCTTAAATAAGAAAAATATCACAAAAACATTTCAACAAACATTGAAGACAACAAAGAAATGAACAACTTTTGCTTCAAAACATTTTTCATAAAATCATTTTTTTTCGAGAAAAAAATTTATAATTTTTTTAAATTTTTGGTTTATAATTATAAAACGATAATAGTTACAGCAAATTTATTTTAATAATAATTGTAGAGAATGCTAAAATGTACAACTTATAAAGAATAGATTTTTTCGGAATCCGTTTAGTTTTTGAGTAAACTGAGTTTTTGAATTTGAAGTATAATGTTTCCATCTTTTATAATTTTGACGTTTTAAACGTCAGTTTCATCCGAGTTTACACAACGCTCGATGTACAATTAAAACATGATTTCAATTGAAAATAAACCATGAAAACGTAAATCTAAATGGCAATGGCACCATCAAGTCGGAGAAAGTAACAGGATGGCCACATTACCATTTTTTAAATACAAAAAGCCATTATTATTATTTTATCAAATGTACTTAAAAATAGAATCGTCAAATCATAGATAGGATTTCTAGTTGTAATACAGTGAAAAATAAATACATTCTGCTTTCAGATTGGAACTAAAATGACTGAAGATGCAGTGTTCTTCTCGTCAAAATTCCTGTGGAAATTTCAAGAGAATTCACATTTTACTTGGACTTGTGACATAATTATAACAGTTGTCATATTGTTGTCATTGTTTGTATGGCCGTATATAATATACTTTGTCAGGGAAGATGGAACGTACGCCATGAACGTGTTTGGAGTCAATTTTAAAGTATTTTTTGTTTTTGATGTTGTATTGCAGATCCTAACAATCTGCGAAACTAACGAAGGTAGGGCAAGGATTTGATGATCAGAAGATAAATGTTGTGTATAATATCTTTTAGGCATATTTTACAAACTTAAAGATATAATTCGGCAGCGTTGGTCATTCCTGTTTTTTTGCGATATTTTATCTGCTGTGCCTCTTTCGTGGTTTTTTGACTTTGATACGCAAGTTGCTTTTTTTACAGGTCATTCTCTGCTTCTACTTAAATTATTTAAGGTAACTGTATTGATTGTTTTTAGCATGACTACTTTATTTGATTCATTCTTAGCTTCCAGCCTTTATAAATAAATTGGAGAGACGTTACCTCTTCATAAAGTTGAAATACATTGATTTTGCAAAGCATGTGTTTTACATTTTGATTGCGAGTTACCTAACAGCCTGGATATATTATGTACTTATTTGTTTTGAAGGGTAAGTACAGTATGTCTTAAATGCACTACAAATTTAAAAAAAGAATGCATGATTCGTTTTTATAAAAAGAAAAAAAAAAATAAGTTCTGTGTTTCGAACTCAAAAATAATTACAAGTAAGAAATAAATGGATTTTTAAAAGTGTTATCAAACTCTAGAGCAACTTCTCAGTTAAAACTGCTTTTTAAAATCACTTTTGTTTTTAATAGTACACCAGTTTTCACTCGAATTATTAATTAATGATTTACGGTCTTGCATTAGCGTCTTCGTGCGACCTGCGAGCCCGCATGGGATATATTTTCACTATGAAGTCCGTGGATAGGGTCCAAGCTTTAACAGCTGTCCCTGGATAAAAAAAGGACGTTTAGGAAACATTAGTTTAGACGGCGTACTAATGAGACTAGACTGTACTGATGAGCTCAAAAAATTAATCTACAAATTATGATTCTTTTAGTAAAGATAAATGCCTTGTTGGATCTTGGATGGACACAACCAGACGAAATATAGCAAAGAAGGAAGGAGCAGCTGGACTCCATAGGTTTGAAACTTACAAATTCCTGCTGCTTCTGCAATCTTCTATAATGGTTTGGACCATGACAGTATGGCAGATAGGCTTCACGATGACTGATTTTGTCATCGCGATGGTATTAGCTGGGTGCACATCGATGGTATTTGTTATGTTCGTCTCTGACTTTGCAGCAAGCGAAACATTTGCAAATGAAATGAGGTACATATTTCATATTTTATAGTTTTAGAGGGAGAAAGAGAAGGCATATGAGCCTCCTTAACGTCTTCTGGGACGCAGATGTGTATGTCTAAAAAAAGGTAGCATAAATTTTAAACGAATTCGACAGTTTTACTCTTTACTGTTAGGTAGTAGGTGACAATAAATTCGCCATATCGACGCTAGAAAGCAATTTTGCTGTATCTCAAATAATCCGAGAAAATATTGTGAAAATTTCTTCAATTTTTTTTTTAACGGAAATATCCGTTTTGAGGTATCTAGGGACTAATTTTTCGAAAAAAAAATGTGTGTGTAAACATTACACATATGGTTGTGAATAAACAAAATAAAATATAAAAATATAATAAAATAAAAAATAATAAAAATAGAAAAAAATAAATTTGGCATAAATTGATTTTTAAATGGCACCAAATATGTTGGTATATGTACTCATAAAATTTAAAAAATGGTGATGTGGCCATCATGTTACTTTCTCCGATTATTTGGTGGTATAATAATAATAATAAACCACTTTATTTGTAAAAAAAGTAAAATAAAACAAAAACAGAATTGAAATATACAAATAAGAACATTAATTTTACTAATAATACAAAAACATAAGGCGGGATTCAGTTCTGAGTAAAAACTCAACTGTTCTTCCATCCAAACCTTAAAATATCAGTTATTTATATTAAAAACAATTAAAATTAAAACTAAATAAACTAAACAAAATAAAATAAAAGTAAATAATAAAACTAAATAAAACACATGAAAAATATAAGGTAAATCAAAAATGTAAAATAAAGTAAACATAAACAATTCTTAAAAATAGTTATTTATATTTATAGATTTATTCATTATTTTCAATTTAAATCATATTTTAAATCGAATGGTAATGACGTTTGAAACGTCAAAATTATGAAAGGTAAAAATGAAAAAATAATTTTTTAAATCTTTACCGTTTACTGAAAAATTAAAAAATAATGCTAAAAAAAGTCCTGAAAAAGATTTCTTAAAATGGTACTAATTAAAAAGTCATAAAAAAACCTAATGAAAGTAATGAACAAGTCTTGAAAAAAGTCCCGATAAAAAAGTCCTGAAAAACGAGACAAAAAAATGTCTTGAAAAACAGGTCCTTCAAAAAGAGAAAAGTCCTGAAAAATTAGTTCTGGCACAAAAACGTCCTGAGAAAAAGTCCTGGAGAAACAGTTTTGGAAATAAAAAAATAAAGTCCTGAAAAAAGTACTGCAAAAAGAATCCTGAAAAATTAAGTCTTTATATAAAACACCAGAAATAAATTTCCTTAAAAAAATCCCGAAAGAAGTCCGAAAAAGAGTCCAAAAAAAGTCCCGAAGGAAGTCCTAAAATAAGTCCTGATGAAAGTCTTGAAAAAGCCCTGAAAGAAGTCCGAAAAAGAGTCCCAAAAAAGTCCCGAAGAAAGTCCTAAAATAGGTCCTGAAAAATCTCCTGATGCAAATCTTGAAAAAGCCTCGAAAGAAGTCCGAAAAAGAGTCTCAAAACTGTCCCGAAGGAAGTCCTAAAATAATTCCTGAAAAAACTACTGATGAAAGTCTTGAAAAAGCCCCGAAAGAAGTCCGAAAAAGAGTCCCAAAACTGTCCCGAAGGAAGTCCTAAAATAGGTCCTGAAAAACTCCTAATGAAAGTCTTGAAAAAGCCCCGAAAGAAGTCCGAAAAAGAGTCCCAAAAAACTCCCGAAGGAAGTCCTAAAATAAGTCCTGATGAAAGTCTTGAAAAAGTGCCGAAAGAAGTCAAAAAAGAGTCCCAAAAAAGTCCCGAAGGAAGTCCTGAAAAAACTCCTGATGAAAGTCTTGAAAAATCTCCGAAAGAAGTCCGAAAAAGAGCCCCAAAAAACTCCCGAAGGAAGTCCTAAAATAAGTCCTGATGAAAGTCTTGGAAAAGCCCCGAAAGAAGTCCTAATAAGTCCTGAAAAAACTGCTGATGAAAGTCTTGAAAAAGCCCCGAAAGAAGTCCGAAAAAGAGTCCCAAAAAAGTCCCGAAGGAAGTCCTAAAATAAGTCCTGAAAAAACTGCTGATGAAAGTCTTGAAAAAGCCCCGAAAGAAGTCCGAAAAAGAGTCCCAAAAAAGTCCCGAAGGAAGTCCTAAAATAAGTCCAGAAAAACTCCTCTGAAAGTCTTGAAAAAGCCCCGAAAGAAGTCCGAAAAAAAGTCCAAAAAAGTCCCGAAGGAAGTCCTAAAATAAGTCCTGATGAAAGTCTTGGAAAAGCCCCGAAAGAAGTCCTAAAATAAGTCCTGAAAAATCTCCTGATGAAAGTCTTGAAAAAGCCCCGAAAGAAGTCCGAAAAAGAGTCCAAAAAAGTCCCGAAGGAAGTCCTAAAATAAGTCTTGATGGAAGTCTTAGAAAAGCCCCGAAGGAAGTCCTAAAATAAGTCCAGAAAAACTCCTCTGAAAGTCTTGAAAAAGCCCCGAAAGAAGTCCGAAAAAGAGTCCAAAAAAGTCCCGAAGGAAGTCCTAAAATAAGTCCTGAAAAAACTGCTGATGAAAGTCTTGAAAAAGCCCCGAAAGAAGTCCGAAAAAGAGTCCAAAAAAGTCCCGAAGGAAGTCCTAAAATAAGTCCTGATGAAAGTCTTGACAAAGCCCCGAAAGAAGTCCTAAAATAAGTCCTGAAAAATCTCCTGATGAAAGTCTTGGAAAAGCCCCGAAAGAAGTCCTAATAAGTCCTGAAAAAACTGCTGATGAAAGTCTTGAAAAAGCCCCGAAAGAAGTCCGAAAAAGAGTCCCAAAAAAGTCCCGAAGGAAGTCCTAAAATAAGTCCTGAAAAAACTGCTGATGAAAGTCTTGAAAAAGCCCCGAAAGAAGTCCGAAAAAGAGTCCCAAAAAAGTCCCGAAGGAAGTCCTAAAATAAGTCCAGAAAAACTCCTCTGAAAGTCTTGAAAAAGCCCCGAAAGAAGTCCGAAAAAGAGTCCAAAAAAGTCCCGAAGGAAGTCCTAAAATAAGTCCTGATGAAAGTCTTGGAAAAGCCCCGAAAGAAGTCCTAAAATAAGTCCTGAAAAATCTCCTGATGATAGTCTTGAAAAAGCCCCGAAAGAAGTCCGAAAAAGAGTCCCAAAAAAGTCCCGAAGGAAGTCCTAAAATAAGTCCTGAAAAAACTGCTGATGAAAGTCTTGAAAAAGCCCCGAAAGAAGTCCGAAAAAGAGTCCAAAAAAGTCCCGAAGGAAGTCCTAAAATAAGTCCTGATGAAAGTCTTGACAAAGCCCCGAAAGAAGTCCTAAAATAAGTCCTGAAAAATCTCCTGATGAAAGTCTTGGAAAAGCCCCGAAAGAAGTCCTAATAAGTCCTGAAAAAACTGCTGATGAAAGTCTTGAAAAAGCCCCGAAAGAAGTCCGAAAAAGAGTCCAAAAAAGTCCCGAAGGAAGTCCTAAAATAAGTCCTGATGAAAGTCTTGACAAAGCCCCGAAAGAAGTCCTAAAATAAGTCCTGAAAAATCTCCTGATGAAAGTCTTGGAAAAGCCCCGAAAGAAGTCCTAATAAGTCCTGAAAAAACTGCTGATGAAAGTCTTGAAAAAGCCCCGAAAGAAGTCCGAAAAAGAGTCCAAAAAAGTCCCGAAGGAAGTCCTAAAATAAGTCCTGATGAAAGTCTTGACAAAGCCCCGAAAGAAGTCCTAAAATAAGTCCTGAAAAATCTCCTGATGAAAGTCTTGGAAAAGCCCCGAAAGAAGTCCTAAAATAAGTCCTGAAAAATCTCCTGATGAAAGTCTTGAAAAAGCCCCGAAAGAAGTCCGAAAAAGAGTCCCAAAAAAGTCCCGAAGGAAGTCCTAAAATAAGTCCTGAAAAAACTGCTGATGAAAGTCTTGAAAAAGCCCCGAAAGAAGTCCGAAAAAGAGTCCCAAAAAAGTCCCGAAGGAAGTCCTAAAATAAGTCCAGAAAAACTCCTCTGAAAGTCTTGAAAAAGCCCCGAAAGAAGTCCGAAAAAAAGTCCAAAAAAGTCCCGAAGGAAGTCCTAAAATAAGTCCTGATGAAAGTCTTGGAAAAGCTCCGAAAGAAGTCCTAAAATAAGTCCTGAAAAATCTCCTGATGAAAGTTTTGAAAAAGCCCCGAAAGAAGTCCGAAAAAGAGTCCAAAAAAGTCCCGAAGGAAGTCCTAAAATAAGTCTTGATGGAAGTCTTGGAAAAGCCCCGAAGGAAGTCCTAAAATAAGTCCAGAAAAACTCCTCTGAAAGTCTTGAAAAAGCCCCGAAAGAAGTCCGAAAAAGAGTCCAAAAAAGTCCCGAAGGAAGTCCTAAAATAAGTACTGAAAAAACTGCTGATGAAAGTCTTGAAAAAGCCCCGAAAGAAGTCCGAAAAAGAGTCCAAAAAAGTCCCGAAGGAAGTCCTAAAATAAGTCCTGATGAAAGTCTTGACAAAGCCCCGAAAGAAGTCCTAAAATAAGTCCTGAAAAATCTCCTGATGAAAGTCTTGGAAAAGCCCCGAAAGAAGTCCTAATAAGTCCTGAAAAAACTGCTGATGAAAGTCTTGAAAAAGCCCCGAAAGAAGTCCGAAAAAGAGTCCCAAAAAAGTCCCGAAGGAAGTCCTAAAATAAGTCCTGAAAAAACTGCTGATGAAAGTCTTGAAAAAGCCCCGAAAGAAGTCCGAAAAAGAGTCCCAAAAAAGTCCCGAAGGAAGTCCTAAAATAAGTCCAGAAAAACTCCTCTGAAAGTCTTGAAAAAGCCCCGAAAGAAGTCCGAAAATGAGTCCAAAAAAGCCCCGAAAGAAGTCCTAAAATAAGTCCTGAAAAATCTCCTGATGATAGTCTTGAAAAAGCCCCGAAAGAAGTCCGAAAAAGAGTCCCAAAAAAGTCCCGAAGGAAGTCCTAAAATAAGTCCTGAAAAAACTGCTGATGAAAGTCTTGAAAAAGCCCCGAAAGAAGTCCGAAAAAGAGTCCAAAAAAGTCCCGAAGGAAGTCCTAAAATAAGTCCTGATGAAAGTCTTGACAAAGCCCCGAAAGAAGTCCTAAAATAAGTCCTGAAAAATCTCCTGATGAAAGTCTTGGAAAAGCCCCGAAAGAAGTCCTAATAAGTCCTGAAAAAACTGCTGATGAAAGTCTTGAAAAAGCCCCGAAAGAAGTCCGAAAAAGAGTCCAAAAAAGTCCCGAAGGAAGTCCTAAAATAAGTCCTGATGAAAGTCTTGACAAAGCCCCGAAAGAAGTCCTAAAATAAGTCCTGAAAAATCTCCTGATGAAAGTCTTGGAAAAGCCCCGAAAGAAGTCCTAATAAGTCCTGAAAAAACTGCTGATGAAAGTCTTGAAAAAGCCCCGAAAGAAGTCCGAAAAAGAGTCCAAAAAAGTCCCGAA
Organism: Ocypus olens; assembly: GCA_910593695.2. NCBI lineage: Eukaryota > Metazoa > Arthropoda > Insecta > Coleoptera > Staphylinidae > Ocypus > Ocypus olens. The sequence goes on from OU343061.1 coordinate 10,325,845, forward strand.
GGAAGTCCTAAAATAAGTCCTGATGAAAGTCTTGACAAAGCCCCGAAAGAAGTCCTAAAATAAGTCCTGAAAAATCTCCTGATGAAAGTCTTGGAAAAGCCCCGAAAGAAGTCCTAAAATAAGTCCTGAAAAATCTCCTGATGAAAGTCTTAAAAAAGCCCCGAAAGAAGTCCGAAAAAGAGTCCCAAAAAAGTCCCGAAGGAAGTCCTAAAATAAGTCCTGAAAAAACTGCTGATGAAAGTCTTGAAAAAGCCCCGAAAGAAGTCCGAAAAAGAGTCCCAAAAAAGTCCCGAAGGAAGTCCTAAAATAAGTCCAGAAAAACTCCTCTGAAAGTCTTGAAAAAGCCCCGAAAGAAGTCCGAAAAAGAGTCCAAAAAAGTACCGAAGGAAGTCCTAAAATAAGTCCTGATGAAAGTCTTGGAAAAGCCCCGAAAGAAGTCCTAAAATAAGTCCTGAAAAATCTCCTGATGATAGTCTTGAAAAAGCCCCGAAAGAAGTCCGAAAAAGAGTCCCAAAAAAGTCCCGAAGGAAGTCCTAAAATAAGTCCTGAAAAAACTGCTGATGAAAGTCTTGAAAAAGCCCCGAAAGAAGTCCGAAAAAGAGTCCAAAAAAGTCCCGAAGGAAGTCCTAAAATAAGTCCTGATGAAAGTCTTGGAAAAGCCCCGAAAGAAGTCCTAAAATAAGTCCTGAAAAATCTCCTGATGAAAGTCTTGAAAAAGCCCCGAAAGAAGTCCGAAAAAGAGTCCCAAAAAAGTCCCGAAGGAAGTCCTAAAATAAGTCCTGAAAAAACTGCTGATGAAAGTCTTGAAAAAGCCCCGAAAGAAGTCCGAAAAAGAGTCCAAAAAAGTCCCGAAGGAAGTCCTAAAATAAGTCCTGATGAAAGTCTTGGAAAAGCCCCGAAAGAAGTCCGAAAATTAGTCCTGAAAAATCTCCTGATGAAAGTCTTGAAAAAGCCCCGAAAGAAGTCCGAAAAAGAGTCCCAATAAAGACCCGAAGGAAGTCCTAACATAAGTCCTGAAAAAACTACTGAGAAAGTCTTGAAAAAGCCCCGAAAAAGTCCGAAAAAGAGTCCCAAAAAAGTCCCGAAGGAAGTCCTAAATTAAGTCCTGAAAAAACTTCTGGTGAAAGTCTTGAAAAAGCCCCGAAAGAAGTCCAAAAAAAATCCCGAAGGAAGTCCTAAAATAATTCCTGAAAAAACTACTGATGCAAGTCTTAAAACTCCCGAAAGAAGTCCGAAAAAGAGTTCCAAAAAAATCCCGAAGGAAGTTCTAAAATAAGTCCTGAAAAAACTACTGATGAAAGTCTTGAAAAAGCCCCGAAAGAGAGTCCTAATAAAATAACCTGAAAATGTCCTAAAATAACAGTCTTGAAAAAAAGTTATGAGAATAATATTGTAAAAAAATCATAAGAAAACATTACTAAAAGACCTGAAATAGTTCTGAAGAAATTGTCCAGAAAAAAATTCTTACTTTAAAAAATGACCTGAAATATAGTACTGAAAAATGTCCTGTAACGAAAGAAAAAAAAATCCCGAAAAAATCATTTTGAAAAAAGCAATGAAGAAACTTTGAAAAAAATCCTGAAAAGAAGTCCTGAACAAGATTAGGAGCCTCTTGTCCCGTAAAAATGTCCTGGAAATAAAGTGGTGAGAAAGAGTATTGACAAAAGCCGCGAAAAAAAGTCCTGAAAAATAGTCTTCATACAAAATACCAGAAATAACTGTCCCGAGAAAGAGTCCTAAAAAGTCCTGAAATAAGTCCTGAAGAAAGCTCAGACAAAGAGTCCTGATGAAATATCTCAAAACATTGTCTTGTAAAAACAGTCTTGAAAAATTACCCTGAAAATAACAAAATAAACAAAAAAAAGCATTGTAAAAAGTCCTGAAAATGGTTCTTAAAAAGATCTGAAGAAATTGTCCTGAAAAAGAAATCCCAAAGAGTCTTGCAAAAAGGCCCAAAATAAATCCTCAACAAAAATCCTGAAATAAAAAGTTTTGAAAGTAGTCTTGAAAAAAAAAATTCTAAAAATATCTGAAAAAGTCTTTAAAAAGGTCCAAATAAGGTCATGAAAAGAAAAATTCTAAAAAATGTCATGAAGAAAATTTTGAAAATTCTGAAAAAAAAGCATTGTGAAAACTCCTATAAATGGTTCTTAAAAAGAAATCCTAAAGAGTCTTGAAAAAAGTCCTGCAAAAAGGCCCAAAATAAATCCTTAACAAAAATCCTGAAATAAATGGTTTTGAAAGTAGTCTTGAAAAAATGAAATTCTAAAAATATCTGAAAAAGTCTTTAAAAAGGTCCAAAAAAGGTCATGAAAAGAAAAATTCTAAAAAATGTCATGAAGAAAATTTTGAATTTTTTTTTCTGAAAAAAATCCCAATAATTAATCTTAAACAAAGAGTTCTTAAGAATGTGCCGAAAACGTCCCGCGAAAAAGAATCCTGAAAAAAAATTCTGTTGATACAATTTTGAAAATAAAGGTCCTGAAAGAAAAAAGATTATTAAAAAGTCCTGAAAAAGAATCCTCAAGGAAAAAAAGTCCTTAAAAAAGACCTGAAAACATTGTCCTGAAGTCCCAAAAAGGCTAAAAGAACAAAAAACTGTTAAGGTAAATATTCGGAAATACGAAATTTTAGCAAAAGCTTTCCAGTTCTTCGGATTCTGAAATAATACTTATGTTCAAAGTTTGATGGTCATTTTTGTATTCGTTATTGAGATACAGTGCGCACACACAGACTGTTGAGAAGAGAAAAAATGTTGATGTGGCCATCATGTTACTTTCTCCGACTTGATGGTAACGTACGTTTTCATGGTTTATTTTTAATTAAAATCATATTTTAAATGTACATCCAGCGTTGTGTAAACTCGGATGAAACTGACGTTTAAAACGTCAAAATTATGAAAGATGGAAAAATTTACTTCAAATTCAAAAACTCAGGGATTTCGAAAAAAACTTATTATTTATAAGTTTTTCATTTTAGCATTCTCTATAATTATTATTAACATAAATTTGCTATAACTATTATCGTTTTATAATTATAAACCAAAAATTAAAAAAATAATAATTTTTTTTTTCTCGAATAAAAATGATTTTATGAAAAATATTTTCAAGCAAAAGATGTTTATTTCTTTGTTGTCTTCAAGGTTTATTTAAATGTTTTTGTGATATTTTTCATATTTAAGAAAATATTGACAAAAAACAAAAAACAGTTAAGGTAAACGCCCACTTCCGGTGTACGAAATTTTACCAAAAACTTTTCAGTTCTTCAGATTATCAAATAAAACGTATGTTCAAAGTTTCATTAATTGCTCTATTAGTTTTTGAGATACAGCGCACACAGACACACACACACACACACAGACACAAAAAAAAAAAATTCCAGAAATTGTTGAAATGGCATCTAGGGACCCCGAAACGGATATTTCACGAAAAAAAAAAATCACGATCACAATACTTTCTCGTACTTCGTAACGGAGAAAGTAAAAATTCATATTATTGAGGATAGTAATATATCATATTGTAAAGGTTCATGTTTTAAATTACTATTATATTAATATCTGGAATAAAATTATAAATAATAATCGTTTAAATTATTCAAGAGGCAAATACCTGACAACAATCGATTCCATGCAGAACTACATGAACAAACATAACATGCCGGAGGGAATGAAGAAGATAACGCTAGAATATTTAGAAGCCCAATGGGATTACGATTGCAATTTGCGCGGCAGAGTACTGTTCCGAGGACTCACTGAGAAACTATTCAAAGATTTCCAGATCGCGTACTACAAAGAACTTCTTGACGAGGAACCCCTATTTTCCATGCTCGATACCGAAACGGTAAAACGGATAGCTTCGTCGTGCAGAACGGTATTTGTACCTCCTGGTGGCATGATCATTCACGGAGGCGTGTTCGTTGATGAGATGTATATAATAGATAGCGGATTTTGTCAGGTAATTGTGGTTCGGCAATGCGATTTTTTTGTTAAATGAGAGTTTTGCAGTTAACGACTCCGCTCACCAAGAAAGTTAAAGCCGTGCTCGGGTCTAAAAGTAGTTTATGTGTTTTGGAAACGCTTTTAGGTGTGTACTGGTATTGAATTATTTTAATTTATGACGTTAAATCGTAGTTAGAATTTGCTTTTCTAAGAGGGTGTGGAAAACACCCTGCATACATGGCAATATTTTTTTTCTACGACCGATTATTCATTTGAGAACGCAGAGTAGATGCTGTACTTTGCCGCACGTTGCTATAGGTAACACTTTCCCGCACAGTTCAATTAAATGTAGGTGGTGCCGTCACTGCTAAAGAAACCGGCTCTGACATGAAGGGGATGTTACTTTTTTTTTTTTGATGAGAGGAGAGTAAATCTTTTATAGACACCCCTGTAGTGGGGTAGTGTTGGAGTCCTCCCCCTGACGGGCGCGGAGTATACCAACTAAAAACTCTCCTCTTGTATTTCAAATTTAATTAAAGAAATTTTTCCTACAGTATCGTAGTGATTCGTGGGGATATTATTCAAGACTTTGGGATATGACGTTTTTATTGCGATAATTATTAATTAGAAATTAATGTTTAAAGAAATTTTGAAATGGTATGGGTGTGTGGAAAAAAAAATTTGTTTAAGACCAAAAAATTTTGAAAAGTTTAATGAGTTGATGGATATTTGATTTTAAATTAATGAATTTACTGACCCAGGTTAAGTGGGCGCTTTCTTTTCCCATGAGTGGGATTAGGTTGGATTTCGAAATGGTCTTGCAGAAGGCTCACATCGAATTTGGAAGAATGGCTGAGGGCCAACTGATGGATGAAGTCCTGAACACTCGGCGTCTTGGTTTCGAGACGCAGTTGCGCATTTCTGACAAACCACGGAGCGCCTACGATCCGCCGGATCATGCGGCTCTGCGTGGTCTCCAGCTTACGCATCTGCGTAGCGGAGAGGGTAATAAATGCAGGGCATCCATACGTCATTTTTGGACGTATGATTGCCTTGTATAAATGGATTTTATTGGATAGGAATAGCTGGTTGCTATTTAGGAGAAGGGATTTTAGTTGTGCAAACGCAGTGTTTGCTTTTGTAATGGCGTATTGGACGTGTTTATTCCAATTAAGTCTACGGTCCATAATGAGACCAAGATAGCGTACATTGTCGATCCAGGGGATGGGCTGGTCATTGAAAGTAAGATTATTTGGGGGCATAGAGCGTCCCAAGGAAAAGAAGATAGCTTGGCTTTTTTCAGGGTTAATTGAAATTCGCCATTCCTGTGTCCACTCCTCGAGCTCATGGAGTGCGGACTGAATTTTATTCATCATGTGAGGGATGAATTTTCCACGATACATGTACGCTGTGTCATCTGCATATTGAGCAGTAAGAATGTTTCGAGGGTTAGGAATATCGTGTACATAGATGTTGTACAAAGTTGGAGAGAGGACGGATCCCTGCGGCACCCCGGCGGTCATTACACGCGGGTCAGAGATTGCACACTCGTAACGAGCTGAGAAAGTGCGTTCGGTAATAAATTGTTGAATGAGTTTAACCAGATAAATTGGACAATTGAGCTTAAGGAGTTTAAAAATCAAACCTTCGTCCCAGACACGATCAAAAGCTTTAGAAACATCAAGAAAGATGGCTAGTGTGCTTTGTTTGCGATTGAAACCTTCGACTATAAAATCACTGGTTCTAATTAATTGATGATTGCAAGAAAGGCCCTTGATGAAGCCATGCTGGGTATTCGGGATGATTTTGTGATCGACAGACCATTCGCTAAGGCGCGAATGAATGATTTTTTCGAATAGTTTACCCATGACGCAGAGCAGACTAATAGGGCGATGATTTTGCGGAAATTTAGCATCTTTACCCGGTTTCGGAATTAAAACCACAGTAGCATGTTTCCATGCTTGTGGGAAATATCCTATTCTGAGACAAGAGTTAAAAATCGCTGTTAGAAAAACAATTGCTTTGTGTGGAAGATGCTTAAGGCAGGTGTAACTAATTCTATCGTGCCCTGGCGCTTTTTTATTCGGCGCATTTTTAATGAGAGTTTTGACCTCTGTAGGGGAGGTCGGTTTAGGCGTGGAGTTAGGAGTTTCATTGAAACGATCAAGTGTTTCCTCTATGTCGTCGAGAAGCTCGTCGCTGGTAGTGAGAGGGTTTGGCGAGAACTGCGACTCTAGGCTCTCCGCGAAGGCTTCGGCTTTGTCTTCCGCAAGGTAGACAACGCCTTGTCTTCCATGGATTGCCGAAGTCGCCGTTCTCGCTCTGGTGAAAGTTTTAGTGAGCTTCCAAAGTTGGGGTTTATGCTGGGCGGCATCGTCAATGAGCCGATTCCAGCGGTTATTGCGAAGATCTTTAAGATCATTATGAATTTCGTTCTGAAGCTGATTAAGATTTTGCTTCGTTTGGCGACAGCGTGTGCGTTTTCTACGGACACGATTTTTTTCCCTAATTTTTTCGAGGATATTACGAGGAATATTGAGCGGATCGCTCTGACTTTTCCGACTTTTCCGTCGTGGATTCATCAATGGCTTTATGGATAGCCGCCGTGAGGATTTTTACACCTTCATCGATCTCGTTTTTATTTCGCATCACCGGAATTGGTGGAACGAGGCCTAGGATAATGTCATTAAATTTAGTCCAGTCAGTGGATCTGGCTGTTTTCTCATATCTGGAAATTTCGGTATGAATATCCATAATGACAGGATTATGATCTGAATGCAATTCGGATGCTGTCCAGACATCAATGTCGTAATCTAATCGATTCACGATAAAGAAATCAAGAATGTCAGGACGGTAACCAGAAGAATGGTAAAAAGTTGGTTCAGTTTGGCTGATTGTTTCGAGTGGAAAAATGGTGTTGAACAATGAAGTCAAAAAGGTTACGACCGCGAGTATTTGTGGTGCGACTCCGCCAGCTGGGGTGCTTGGCATTGAAGTCGCCCCCGATTATGGTTGGAAAATTGTCAGAGAGGATGTTTTCATAGTCTTGGACTACAAAAGGTCTCGAGGGAGAATGATAGGCGCTAATGATCTTAACTTTTTCGCCATTAATGCGAACTATAATAGAAGTGATTTCAAGAGACTGAGTGTCTGGATTGTCTAGAACAGAGTAATCAAGGCCACGTTTGACATAGATAGCGGTGCCACCACCGTTTCCAGTCGTACGAGGGGTTAGATGAAGGTTATAACCATTAATATACAGGCCATGTCGCGAGGAAGAGTTTGTTTCGTTGACAAGCATTATATGTATGTCGAGACGACGGATGAACTGCTCTAGTTCAGAAGATTTATCTATGAGACCATTAGCATTCCACGTGCCTATTCTGCACGCTTCGGACGTAATTACTTTATTGTTCGAAGAAAGGATGAAAATTAAAGTTTGCCGATGGCGGCGAGAATCGGGCCTAGTGCCTCGAGTCTGGCGATATTAGCAAGGAAGGTGGGGTCTTTGAACATTTGAGAAATGTCCAGGGGGCCTTTTGGAATTGGTGCGGGGGCGGTATTTGTTTTGGGAGTGATGCTGGGTGGTTTAGGTGTGGCTGACGGTTTGGGTGAATTGGAATTCACCATTGGGGTGGGTTTTGAGCCACCTTTAAGCGCCGACGAGTAATTATTTTTAGGGAATTTCTCGCAGCCCTTAAAGTTTGCGGTGTGGTTGCCCTGGCAGTTGCAGCACGTGGGGGATCCGTCTGTCTCAGGATTGCGAGTACAGTCGGCGGTTTGGTGGGGACCTGCGCATTTAACACAGCGAGGGGAAATGTGGCAGCGGAGGGCGCCGTGACCAAAGCCCTGGCAGCGATGGCATTGTGTCGCAGTAGAGGACCTATGTTGCGTCTCTACCTTGACGCTAACGTGGAAAAGGCGCGTGAGTTTAAATATCTCACGGCCTTTGTCAGTTTTTTCCAATTGGACTGATACCATTGGGAATTTACGGGTGCTGTTGCCCATGCGACGAACTGCTATCACTGGGAGGTTCAGTGAAAGTAGCTCGTCGATTATTTCTTGGTCAGTGAAGGATTCATTGACCTTGCGGATTACTACCCTTAATTCTTTTTCCTCATTAAGGCGGTAAGTGTAGAAAGGGGCATTGATTTTCGTGAAATGTTGAACCGTAGTTCGGAAATCTTGAGGGGTTTGCACCTGAATGCGATACCCCTCGTTGATGGTGGAGACCTTGAGGAGGCAGACTTTCTTGTCCACCAGGTCTTTTGAGATTTGTATCCATCCCTCCTTTTTTTTAAGGTAAATGGGAGGAGGTTTTGAGGCGAATCTTTCGATTCCCTCGATGTTTTCGATCTCGTTGATCGTGGCAGGTTTGGCAGAGTCGGGTACACGCGTGGTGGTGTATTTAACAGTAGGAATGGGGTTTGAACTCGGGGAAGGCCGAGCATTTTTGGGGGCTGAAAGCTGCTCGCTGGCTTTGATAGGCACAGCGGAGCGGCGGGACGGTAACGTCGATTTTTTATTTGTGACAGTTGTGACACTGTCCGTCTTGGTCCGTTTTGTGGGCGGGGCGCCGAGACTAGCCGATGGTGGCATAATTCTAGCGGAGGGCGCCTCGGTGGTGAGAACGCGAGCCTCTGCAGAAGTTGAGGGGATGGCCGTAAAAGATGTCGATGCCGGGGGCGTGGCTTGGGTGTTAACCCTGATTTTTTTTGTTGACTCGATGTCCGAGTCGGAGTGCGGGCGAGCGGGTTTCGACTTTTTTTTTGGTCTAACTTTGACAAAACCATCGCTGTCAGGGGCGTTAGAAGTAGAGGGATGGGTATATTTAGTTTTTAGGGGCTCGGGGGTGAATTCCATCGGTGTGGGTTTGCATAGGGGCTGCAATAATTGGACGGTGGCTCTTAGCTCTTCGATTTGAGCCTTTAGGAGGGAAATTTCGGTGCGGAGATTAGCATTATCGATTTTTAGGGAATCTATGCTGACAAGGTTATTGATCGTCAGATCGATGTCTAACAGTGCCTCCATAGTGCGAGGCAGGGATGGGTTTGACGACGCTATTGCCTTGCAATGGCTCGCCGCCGAGTTTAATAAAGAATTTTTAGCGGAGAGTGCTATGTTTGGCTGATAGTGTACGACTTTTGAGAAATAAAGCAACAGCGGGTGACCGCTGAAGCGATGAATTAAACGTGGGAAATGAGAGGAAGGGTAGTTCTATGGGATGGAATCTCCTAGAACTTTGGGCTTGCCGTATACGAAACCGACACTACGAACCCCTTGCGGGGTCGTATTCGGGTGCGCCCCGAGGATTTCACAGCGTTCCCGTTTTATAGGGAAATCCGTGATATCGAAGGATTGCGTGTAATAGCAGGCGTGCTAGACGGCTCTCAGCGTGGTGCAATGCCAAGAAACCGTTTCTCGTTCCGATCGCACCCAGTTAGAACAGTATAATACACGTACTAACTGTGTGGACGTTCACCAGAAGATCAAACTGAAAGGGAATACTGTTAATTAGTAGATGGCACCTTGACTCTGATCAGACTTTCGTTCGAGCTGCGAGCAGTTGAATTAAAAATTCAACTGTCACCGAGCAAGACTAGGAGTAATGCAGGCAAGGGTGTTGGCAATTTAAACTGGTAAGCCGTGAGGGCCAGTGAAAATTACTTCGAAGTTCGAAATATCGGATAAGAACCGGACGGAGATTAGAACGACTTGACTGTTCTGATGCTTGATGTCGAGTGTGACACGTGAGGGGATGTTACAGCTCTATAGTTCCTATTGATATTAAACTCTCCTAGGGATTGTTGAGGAGTGCGGCCAGTGCGTAGGCTGCATTTTGTGGGCTTGCGTTATTACAAAGCGTGGGTTGGTGCAGATCCCAAACGCATGTACAGTCAGAGAAAATACAAATGCGAAATTTGCTCAGCGAGGGAATGCTGCCGCATGTCGGTGCTTAGTTCGGTCGAAACCCGTCAGTCCTGCTTAAAATACAATTATGAGGTAATAAAATTTACAAGCCTAGTTCTCTTCTCGCCCCTAAGGGATCGAGTGACGGACTCCATATCTGCGATTTTTTTCATCTTCCAATTTTTGGTGCGTCATCTTCAAAAATTTGAATAACTAAAATTTTTTGTTATATTGTTATTTTTTTATATATTTATCAATTGAAGAGTAATTTTATTTAAAATTATTGGTAATATTTTGGTATTAATAATTTTATTTCAGTTTCGTGTAAATAATCCCATTTTTGCCAAGATATGACCTTGAAACCCTCGAAAAATAAGATCTTTTTTTTAACCACTAAAAATTATTATAATAATCTGAAAAACTCACATATATTTTTTACCCAAATAAAAGGTTATTTAGGGCAGAGCCCTGCAGAAGCGGGTTTTCGAAAGCCCGGCCGGCCCGGCCCGACAGTGAAAATTTAAAACCCGGCCCGGCCCGGCCCGATGAAACGACAATGTGCTGCGGGCCCGGCCCGGCCCGGCCCGGCCCGGAGCTGAATATTCAAAGCCCGGCCCGGCCCGGCCCGACCCCGAAAAATGTTGAATTAAATAAATAAAATTACTGGACCCATGTATTCCTTAAAATTCTTAAAATACACTGAATTTGTGTTAATTACCTTTTTTTTTCAATTCACTTTGTTGTTGCTTTTCAAAATATAATAAAATTAAATTTATCCAAGTCTGGCCCGGCCCGGCCCGGGTTAAATTATCCATCGGAAAACCCGGCCCGGCCCGGCCCGGCCCGGAGTTTGAAAAATACGACCTGGCCCGGCCCATGCAGGCCTCTGATTTAGGGTATTCATGTTTTTATTAGGTTTAACCATTTTTTTTCGCGCCGAACCGATCAAGTGATGGAAAATTTTATTTAGTCAATGTTTGGTGCGTCATCTTGAAAAATTTGAATAACTAATCTTTTTACGATATTTTGTATATATTTATCAACAATTGAGTAGCAAAATTTTATCCTATTAATAATAGAGTAACAGTATGTTTATGTTGAGTTTAGATTTTTTTTTATTTCAAATACCTTATATCTTTACCAGTGGCGGCTCGTGGAACATGTTGATGGTAGAGCCACTTATATAACATCCCCCCCCCCCTTTTTTGAAGAAACAGAGAACCATTTATCTTCCTAGACCAATCGAATATTTTGGCCAAAAAATCAAAACTTTGGAACAAAAAAGATCTAAAATATCGGCCGAAAAAATAAAAAATCCCGGTTTAAAAATGAAAATGCAGACCAAAAAATTGAAAATGCAAGCAAAAGAAAAATCATTTGCCATTTTCTGCCCCAAAAATAACTCTTTTTAGCTTAAAATAAGTTCCAACAAGAAATTCGAAAATAATAGCAAAAATTAAAATTAAAAGAAAAAATCGCACAATAAAATCAATAATTCAAGTTAAGAAAATCTAAAATATGGGACAAAAAAATAAAAAATTAAGACCTAAAATCTAAAATTCGTACCCAAAAATCAAAGTGGTAGATTTTAAACAAACGAATCGAAAATTTAAGTCGATTAAAATTGAAACCAAAACAATCGAAAATACAAAACATAGGCCAAAAAAGTAGGGCCTAAAAAGGTGAAAATTTAGATTAATCATCGAAAACTCGGGCGTATGCAGACAAAAAATCGAAAATTTCTACAAACCAATCGAATATTTTTGTCAAAATAATGAAAAATAAAAAGAATTGGAACGAAAAAAACGAAAATACAGAAATGTAAATATGGGCCAAAGAATCAAGAATCCTGATCTAAAAATAAAAAACGCAGACAAAAAATTAAAAACTTAGGTAGAAGCAAAATAGTTTGCCAAAAATAAGTTTCTGATCAGAAATTCGAAAATAATAGCCAAAAAAATTAAAAAAAAATCACGAAATGAAATCAATAATCCAAGTTAAAAAATCTAAAATATTGGATAAAAAATAGACTTTAAATCTAAAATATTCGATACAAAATTTAGACCAAATATCTAAAATTCTGGCATAAAAATAAAAATGGTGGACCAATTAAAGATAAATCTTAACAGGCAAATAAAGAAAATTTCAGGGCAAAAGATAAAAGAAAATAAAAATCTACAATATTTGCCAAAAAGTCGAAAATTTAGACAAAACATCGAAAACTCGGACCTAAAGATAATAAACGCAGACTAAACGAAATATCAAAAAATGCGGACCAAAAAATCGAAAATTTCGACAATAAAATCGAGAAGTTAGTAAAGAAAAATTTAGGTCAAAAGATTAAAAAAATAATAATACAAATTTGTAATGTAGGCCAGAAAGTCGAAAATTTAGACATTGCATAGAAAATTCGGCCCTAAAGATAACAAATGCAGGCTAAAAAATCAAAAATTTCAACAAACAAAACTCGAAAATTAAAAAAATCTCGCATATAAATCAATAATTCAGGTTATAGATATTTTAATCTAAATCAAATCAAAAATTTGGAACTAGAATTAAAATTTCGGCCCGAAAAATAAAAAATGCGGACCAAAGAATAAAAAATTTGAAATCGAAAATTTAGAAAATAAAGAATACTTAGAATATTAAAAAAAAATACAAAGATAAAATATTTTGACCAAAAATATCGAAAATACAGGTCAAAAATTTAAAAATTAAAAATTCATCTGGAAAAATAAAAAATGTGGACCAAACAGTCGAAAAATTTTCCAATTAAATTTAGGCCAAAATAAATAATGTTTGGGCCTAATAATCAAAAATTTAGATAAAAAAATCGAATATACAGGTCGAAAATCTAAAAAAAATCTATTTGCTGAGTACACTACTTTGTACTAATTCTGGATTCTAATGCAAGAATTTCATGAAAATTCTTCAATTTAAACCACGGTTTTGGATCTTAAACGCATAATTTGTGACCAAAAATTAAACATTTGGATTTTAATTTGATAATTATATGTAAAATCCGAAATTTGAAATATTCAATCTAAGTTTTTGGCCCCTATACGCAGAATTTGAGACTTAAAATTCAAAATTTGGATTCTAATACAAGAATTTCAATAAACATCTCGAATTTGGACCATAGAATCCATGGTTTTTAAACGTAAACTTTGTGTTGAAAAATCCAAAGTTTGGATATTAATTTGATAATTATATGTAAAATCTCTAATTTGAAACTTTAAATCCAAGTTTCTGGTCCTTAAACGCAGAACTTGAGACCCAAAATCCAATATTTGGATTCAATTGATCAATTGCATTTAAAATCTGGCATTTGGAACATAAAATCCAAGTTTTTGACCCTTAAACGCAGAATTTGAGTCCTAAAATCAAAAATTTGGATTATAATCTAGGAATGTCATGCAAAATCTCAAATTTGGACCATAGAATTCATGGCTTTGGACCTTAAACACAAAATTTTTGCAATCAAATCCAAGATTTTGATTTTAATCCGATAATTTTATTAAAGTACAGGGTGTTCCATTAAAAAAAACGCAACTTTGATATTTTAGGGCGTTTGGAACACCCTGTATAATATGAAATTAATTTTAAAGAGTAACCATAATAGATCCCTATTGATATATCCTAAAAGTCAAACTTTTTGAAAGCCACGTATTTTGGCTACAATATTCCGTGCCGTATAGCGTGAATGACCCTATATATTTCGATCTATCCTAAATTGATTTCAATTGTTGATAAATTTATAAAAACATAAAATGACCTTGAAAAATTCATTTAATTTGGTATTTTGATCAATAAAATATGTGATTTTTTCAGATTTTTTTTGGATTTTTTTTCTTGTATGGATAAGTTGTTAATAAATAGTGGATTTGAAAATCAGAAACGGACTTCTCTTTCACTAACTTAGCACTGGTATTTCATATGGACTTTACTACATTTTCTTTACAGTACGTACCGTTCTTGTTTCGCACGTTATGTGCCCTGTTTTCCAATATTGTAGAAATGTCTTCCTGAGTGCAGGTCATGTTAGTGACTCCGCTCAAACTTTTTGGTTGGGCCTCTTTCACTTTCTCTTGAATTACTTCAAGAGAAACACTTACAATACGAAGCTTTCAAAAATTTGAATAGCTGTCTAGCCGCAAACTGACGTTTGACGTTTAACATTTATTTCATTTAAACCAATCATGTGCTGAAACAGAATGTGAGTAGAGAACCAATCACAAGGCCGTATTCGAACTCTACATGATATGTTTCCTGAAAACATTATTCGCATTTCGGAATGCTACGTTTCGGGGGATATAGTCAAATTTATGTACTAAGAAAATACATGCGACATTTTGTTCATGACCTGCTTTATTACTGTACATTTTCGATTTATTCGGAATTTCTGTATGAAAGTTTTGTCCCCACCCCCCTCCCCCCGCGTTATATTTAATACGTTGAATTAATTGTAAATTAATTGTTGATTGTAAAAGTTTCGAACTACTATAACACGAAGAAAGTTTTTAGATGAAGGTAACATTTATGATGTTCGCGCATTGACCCATGTTTCACTGGCCGTTATAAAACGCGATGATTTATATACAGTCTTCAATGCGTCGCATTTAAACCTCAAGGAGCAGCTAACGAACGCCATTGACACCGTTAGGGTAAGATCTCGTTCATAGAAACGCAACGTTCTGAACACACTGTTTTTAGAAAATGAACTCGAGAATTTTTACCGTTGTTCATACTCAAGGTTTCCAATACATGGATATGGAAGAAGAGGACGGATCTTGGATAATTTTTTCCCGAAAGATAGACATACAGCAGTACCTTGACTACATGGCGGGTTACCGGAACCGTTCGTGTGGAGCGTTGATGCGGTAGGCATGATTATTAAACCTTATTCAATTAGTATTTGTACCGTTTATTTATTCAAGGTGTTTCCTTATGGCAAGGACTCTCAGACCGAATGGAAAATTTGCGATCAGATGGGAATTCTTTAGGTCAATTTTTGTTTCGGTACTTTGCGCTCTTTATTCACTAAAGTTAATTTGGGAAATTAAATATCCTTTTTTAATGTATTTGAAGTACGTATTGAATGTTTTCATCTGGATTGATATGTAAGTATTAATTAACAATTTTAAGTTAAGTGCTAGAAGATTTATACGAGGTCCGGTTCTTAAATAACGAGACTGGTTACAAAAAAGGTCTTTATTATAAAAATTACAGATCCAACGAATGTACCCCTTCAATATACTCCCCTTCCCTCTAAACACACCGAAGCATTCGTTTTTTCCACTGTTGTAAACAGTGCTGGAAGTCTTCTTTTGTGAGCGCTTTGAGTAGCTCCGTCGTTTTTGCTTCACCTCCTCCATTGACCCAAAACGCGTTCCTTTTAGGGCAGACTTGATCTTGGGAAATAGGTAAAAGTCGCAGGGCGCTAAATCTGGCGAATACGGAGCATGTTCAAGCACTGCGATGCTTTTATCGGCTAAAAAACGCTTTACAGACGGCGCGTTATGAGTAGGTGCGTTGTCTTGATGCAAGATCTACGAATTGTCTTTCCATAACTGCGGCAGTCTCCTACGAACTCGCTCTCGCAGTGTTGCCAGAACTTGCAAATAATAAGTTTGGTTCACAGTTTGACCCTCTGGAACCCATTCAGTCATCACGACGCCGTAAATGTCGAAGAAAACGATGAGTATTGCTTTGAATTTCGATTTCGACATCCTTGCTTTTTTCATTCTCGGAGATGCTGGAGTTTTCCAATGCATTGATTTCCGCTTAGTTTCAACATCATACTGATAAATCCAAGTTTGCTCGCATGTGATGACCTTTTCCAACAATCCAGGCTCTTCCACTAACCTTTCAAGAACATCTGAGCAGATCTGGTGACGGACACGTTTTTGTTTTTCGGTACCAACTTCGCACAGACTTTTTTCATGTTCAGTTCATGATGTAAAATTCTTCTGTTTCTTTATCGGCGTTTACAGTCTCAGCATTCATCCTAATGCTCGTTCGACGATCTGCACGCACAATTTGATTGATTTTTGCCACGGTTTCTGGAGTTGAAACAGCGACAGGTCGGCCTGGACGTTGGTAATCTTCGGTGCTCTCTCGGCCTTCAGAAAATCGTTTAAACCATTCGAAAACACGCGCACGAGATAAAGTATTCTCACCGTAAGCCTCCTTCAACAATTTGTAGCACACAGTTGGCTTTTTTTTTAATTTTATGAGAAATTTCAGATTGATACGTTGCTCATGTTTTTCGTCACACATTTTATCCGACGTGAGAAAAAAAACACGCTGGCTTCAAAACGCAATAGCATAAATACTACTCAACGCAAACAAACGTTATTTTGCACTGGAATAGTAGACACCAGTGTTGCCAACCTGTGTTTAGTAATTGTCGGTCTAAATTCCAACGAAATGTCGGTAGATGTCGTTAGTTTTTAAAATAGACAGATAGGGAAATTCTTCGACGCGAGGCCGCAGGTCCCATCCGTATGGTACCGATGGGACCTGCGCTTGCGCAGAGAACGAGGGGATTCACCGACGGATTTGCGATTTTGTTTTAATTGGTGATGAGTAGAGAGAGAGATTTTATGCATTGTAAAATGCTGAAATATGTGCATATATGCATTTAAACCCCGAAAATATGCAACAAATATGCATTATTATATGCAAATAAGTAAGCAATCAATTGAAATATGTCATTAAAAAAAATAGTTAATTAATAAACATTTTTAAGAAAAACAATTTTTTAGTAATCTTAATAATTTGCCATACTTAGTATTAATTAGTATTAATTACTATTATACAGTTCACAAATCACTTTTTGAAACAACCACTTTCCTGGCCGATGCCACGACGAATATTGAATTATACAAAAATCGCAAATCATGTTTTGCGAAAATTTGGTTTTCTTCAAATTTCTTTTTATGGAGAGACCTGATAAATATGAGAATTTCCTGGACGCCCTAAACTATTTCTTTCTCGTTCTACCTCTTACACATATTTCAAACTAAACCGACAAAAATATGTGAACTTTCTATGTTTCCTATTTTTTTTTCCCTTTTCCAACGTCCAATTATACGAAGTTTGAAAATCAATTTTTTTTTAAATTCACAATTCGTTTAAAAATAAATGGATTTTCAAAAACCCAAGTTATTTTAGAATTAGAAGAGTGATATTTTCTTAATTAGGTATAATTTTTGTTTTCTTTTTCCTACACGTTGCTACCTTTTCTCTTTCGATATCCGAATGTTCGTCGTCGGGAAAATCAAACATTTGAAACGTCAGCAACTCCTTTGAAAATTGGGTATATTTTTAAACACCAAAGGTATTTAGAAGAGCGAGAATAATTTTTGAAAAAAAACATTTTTACACGTTTCCAATTTTTTTGGCCGAATCTCGAAAATCAAAAGTTTCAAAAATCTCTTGAAAAGAGACAGTTTTTCAAAACCCCAACTTATTTTAGAAGATTGAAGTTTTGTTAATTAGAATTAAATTTTGTAAAAATTTTCCCACGTGTTTCTTATATTTTAATTTTTCTTAATTTTTCGTCCAAGTATTAGTTGTTCGAAAATCAAAAATTTCAAAAAATTGCAACTCTCTTGAAAAGAGGTGTATTTTCAAAATCTCAACTTATTTTAGAAGAATAATGTTTTGTTAATTAGACTTAATTTTTGATAAATTTTTCCTACGCGTTTCCTATTTTTTTTTTTAATATTATTTTCTTTTCCAACGTCTCAATATCTCAGTCCCAACAAGTATTATTTGTTCGAAAATTAAAAATTAAAAAAAATTAATTCGTTTAAAAATAAGTGGATAAAACCGAACATTTTGAGAAAAGTGATATTTTCTTAATTAGGTTCAATTTATGTAAAATTTCTTCTACACGTTTCCTATTTTTTTTTCCAATGTCCAAGTATTAGTTGTTCGAATATCAAAAATTTCAAAAATTTGTAACTCGTTTATCGCAGGACGAATTGGCAATTATTCTGATATTTGGCCGGCATTTCTTTGAATGACTAGATGTTGGTTCATGCCCGAAATCGAAAATTGCAATTGTTGCAATGTGTAAAATATGCATTAAAAGACGAAATGTGCATTATAGGGCTAAATATGCAAAATATGCGAAAATATGCATTTTGCATAAAATCCTCTCTCTAGTGATAAGTATGTGAAAGCAAATTCAAATTTTACTAATCAACATTTCCGGTTGATTTGTCAGTATATCTGAGTCAAAAGCGGTAGATCGGTAGAATATCGTAGAAAGGTATAAATTGTCGGTAGATCTACCGACATATCGGTAGGGTTGGCAACACTGGTAGACACTTCAAGGTTTCCAACGATGTGTTCATTTTCCCCTCTACAGTTCTGGTACGCGTTCTGCGCGCGCAGTCTCGTTATTTAAGAGCCGGACCTCGTAGAACTATTGGTCATAAATTTATTTTACTGATTTCCTGAATTCAGTTTCATTATGAATGGCAATCGCGACCATCTTAATTAGTAAACTGAATTAAATTCATTGCCATGTGGTAACTATCGCAACCCTTAGTGTTCTTGGCGTGGGTGATATCGCCTCCTGATGGGCGATCGACCTTTAAATTGGTCGTTTGTCTGACAATCTGTATTTGGGGAGCGATTGTCATTTTGCGGGGGCGAATGAATTTTGAATATCCGCCTGCAGCTTAAATCTCCCAAAAAATTGATTAATGTGACTTAAGATTATGTCTGTCGAAATTAGAACCAAATGTTATTAAACTATGCTAAGATCAAAAAAACTTATAAATTTGCGAAGTTGTCAACGGGGGGTCGCAGCGCGGTGGTGGTAGCGGCGGCGGTGACGGAAGCGGTGGCGGCGGAGTCGGCGGAGTCGGCGGAGTCGGCGGAGTCGGCGGAAAGTCGTCGGAGTCGGCGGAGTCGGCGGAGAGTCGGCGGAGTCGGCGGAGTCGGCGGAGTCGGCGGAGTCGGCGGAGTCGGCGGAGTCCGTGGAGTTGGCGGAGTCGGCGAAGTCGACAGAGTCGGCGGAGTCGGCGGTATGGCGGCAACTATGGTGATATCGGCGGCTGCGGCGGCGTCGGTGGATCGACGGTGTTGAACTTGTCGACGGTGTTGTAACTCAATGATGGAGTCGAATTTTGAGTCTACTGATTGTTGAATTCTAACTGATTGTTGAAAAATGACTGATGTCTTGAGAGCAATCCATGAC
The DNA here is from genome assembly GCA_910593695.2 of Ocypus olens. Taxonomy (NCBI): domain Eukaryota; kingdom Metazoa; phylum Arthropoda; class Insecta; order Coleoptera; family Staphylinidae; genus Ocypus; species Ocypus olens. The sequence goes on from OU343061.1 coordinate 10,344,909, forward strand.
CTTTTACCGGGTCCACGCTCTACTCTTCTCCGAGTTGCGGATGGTGGTGGTGGTGGTAGGGTGCGACGGGAGCGTCGAGGTCGGCGCACGTGTCTGAACCGAAAAATTGCACTTCCCAGAACAATTAGAATTCGAGCCGATTTTGTCACGTAGGCAGGCTTTGGGAGGCGGATCGACCGTCTTTGGTGTTGTTGTAGCAGCTGCACATTTTACAAATTGTTCTGCGAAAACGGTCAGGGTTATCCTTAGCAGATCAGCGCACAATAGGTGGAGGCTTATCCCCTCAGTGCATTGTTACTGGCAGCTGTACTTCTTCGGAAATTATCTCGTTTGGAAATTTCAATAATGCGGAATTTATGTTAATATTAAAAAGGAGCAATAATTAGCCCATAAAATGCAAATTAAGATAATTACGCATTTGTTAAAACGCGTAGATAAACTAAGCGCCGATAACAAACGGCCCCGGAAAACGAGAGAATTTTGAAGTGCGTAGAAAGTATGTATATATGATGGCTGCCAGTTGAAGTCGTCATCGTGGGTATGTCATCAAGAGGGTGGATCCTTTCGAGGTTGAGGTGTAAGGGAATTCGGTCTTCCCAAACCGGAACTGCTGTTGGGCGTCTTGGGGAGGCAGCACTGGCTGCTCTCGACGCTGGTCAGGACACTGGTTCTTGGGGAGATCCTTCCGCGGTTGTGGTGCGAGGGTATTCGGACATCTCGACATCTCTGCATCTCGGGATGCCTGGGTCCTAAGATGCTGGCCATGGCACTGGTCCTTAGAGATCCTTCCGAGGGTGAGGCGTGAGGAGATTCGGACATCCCACACCATATCACGCCATCACTGGTTGCCTGGGGTGGCCGCATCCTAGGAGCAGTTACGTCTGGTCCGGCCGGGGATGAGCTGACATCCTGGCGTGCACTGGCACGACGGGAACCAAGACATGCGGTCTGACTCTCTAGTCCTTAGGGCGGCTGGTGCATCGGACATGGGGCGGAGCACGGGGCGGCTGGAGCGGGAGGTGGTCTGGTTCTGGATGGTGTTTGATGGGCGCCACTGCATGTGTCCCCGCATGCAAATGGATGGTTGTGGGTGGTATGTGTCAGGGCTGGTGTTGTGGTCGGTGTTGGTTCCAACGCCTTGATGATTTGTTACCTTTTCCAAGTAGACACAGCTTGTCGGGGGCGGCGTTATGACACGTTTCTAGGTGGTGCCTGCGTGTTGTCAGACGGACGCAGATGGTTCGGGTTGTCGTTAATGGCGCACTGAAGCGTTCATGAGGGCACTTACACTACGTTATTGCATCTTTTCGCGGGGAACTAACACTAAGTATGCACCGCGTGCCGTGTGGTTCGAATCTCAGCCTGGCCGAAAGATTTTTCGGGGATCGAGAAGTATTCGGTCGGGTCCATGGTTATTGTGTATACGTCTGACATCAACCATTTATTTATTCACCCAAAATTTGTATATATACGATATAGCAGCCACGTTCCCGAGGCAAAAAAAAAACACTAAGTATAAAATTGTCAGAGGTCGTGGTCGTGGTCATTCGCATCACGATTCGCGGTCCGTAATCATGATGGCAACTTCGCTGGCGGTCGCGGTTGTGGCCGGTCGCCTTCCGTAGGCGGGGCGGTCACTGCTTGGGGCGTCTAAAGCAGCTGGTGTGGCGTCTTGAGCGTCTGTTGCGGCGCCCTAAGACGATTGGTGGTTGCAGATGAGCCGGAGGGTGTGTCTTCCTAAGGCGTCGTCTGCGGGCAGAGGTGTATTGTAGATATCCACGAATCTGATTGTGCGGCCCCGGTGTGTCCCTGTTTAGCTGAACATCTGGGCAGCTACGGTTGTCCAGGGGAGTGGCATTGGAGCACGTATAAGTGCTAGCGTAGCAGCTGGCTTTGGTGTGCCTATGTAGTCGCACGGCCCCGGTGTTTCTCTCAGTGGTGAAAGCTAGGCCACCTGGACAGACCGGAGAATCCTCGGCGTAGTCTTCTCCGTGAACAGTAGCGAAGTCGGTGGTGGAGCGACTGCTACTATTGCTACCGCAACGATAGGGCCTTCTACTGCAATGGGAACTACGCGCTCCCAGTAGTCCTTCACTGTGGTGATGCTCGGCATCTGCAAGGCGATTACACTGGTTATGTCGGCTTGGGATCGTGGCAGCGAGGTTGATGTTGGCACGGTTGCTATAGAAAACGCTGGTTTCGCCATGGACATGGGAATCAGGCGTTCGCAGCGACCTTATCCAGTGGCGTCTGTTGCTGTCTGCATCCTAAGTACACTAAGATCGGGCGCAGTCCTGGTTACCGCCGGAGTGGTAATGCTGCCGACGTACTGCCAGTTACATCCACAATAGCTGGTATGGGTGGCGTAGCTGCTGTTCTTGGATAGAGGTGTGTAGGCTTGAGCTCGGACGATTCCGCGTTCCGTAAGATGGCGTCATAGCCATCGTACAGGCTGGCGTAATAACGGTTGTCCGCGTTGATCCTGTTTCTCCTTCTGCTGCTCATCTTAAGCAGCGATACTCGGCCCCGCCCTGGAGCGAACAGCCAGTTGCGGTGGCCAGAGCGGCCCCGTTGGGGTCTGACATCACGGGGTTGATCATCCTGCTATTCCTCGGCATTGCTGGATCGTTGTAGCTGTCATCTTCCGGGTCGTGGGCTTGGACTCGGCCCCGCGTGGGTGCCACTTGTCAAAGTGGTGGCAGCGGCGGCAGTGACGGAAGCGGCTGTGGAGTTGGCGGCGGTGGAGTTGGCGGCGGTGGAGTTGGCGGCGGTGGAGTTGGCGGCGGTGGAGTTGGCGGCGGTGGAGTTGGCGGCGGTGGACTTGGCGGCGGTGGACTTGGCGGCGGTGGACTTGGCGGCGGTGGACTTGGCGGCGGTGGAGTTGGCGGAGGCGGTGGAGTTGGCGGAGGCGGTGGAGTTGGCGGAGGCGGTGGAGTCGGCGGTGGAGTCGGCGGGGGCGTGCCGTCGTTAGATCGGCGGCGTGGCGGTGGCTATGGTAATGTCTGCGGCGGCGTCGGTGAATCAATGGCGTTCAACTTGTCGACTGTTATATTGTGACTCGTGGGGCGCCACTTGTCACGGGGGGGTCGCAGCGAGGGGGGTGCAGAACTGCCCTTGATGCCCTCCAACTAGCTCTTCGGAGTCGGTTCGCTATGAAACAGCATAAGACTACAAGGATGGGGTGGAGGCAAACAAAGTCTTATAGGCGCGATAACTATCGTTGTTATTTACACAAGGGTAATTTACAAAAATGTTCAATGTTCAAAAATATATGGGGTAGTTCATACCAACCCGGTGCACTAAAAAAAAATTGGCGAGAAAACTCATGAAATATGTTCCATCAAGACTCCTGAGTATTTCAGAATTTTTTCAGATTTTTTGGAGCCATATTGACGGAGCTGTGGCTCCTAAAAGACACGTAGAAACCAAAATTTTGCAAAAATAATTTTGAGAATTTTTTTTTTTTTTAGGAAACAATGTTTTTTTGAGAATATCTCTGTAACGCCCCTTAAAATGGTCGGCCCATTCTGAAATTTGGTAATTTTTGACGAGGAATCGACTAATTACACTTTCAGAACGATAAAAAGTGTCCCCCGCCCTAACAGGGCTATTTTTGCCATTTAAAGGGCAAAATAAGGGCTGAAAAGGGCGAATAAGAAAAAATGCACTACATCAACTGAAAGCTCGTAAAATTTCATTAAAAAAATGTCTCTATCAATTTTTTGATTCTGTGTATCGTTTTAACAGAATCACGAGTGCAAAAAATGCAATTTTTGCAAAATTTTGATTTCTACGTGTCTTTTAGGAGCTACAGCTCCGTCAATATGGCTCCAAAAAATCTGAAAAAATTATGAAATACTCAGGAGTCTTAATAGAACATATTTCATGTGTTTTCTCGCCAATTTTTTTTTTAGTGCACCAGGTTGGTATGGACTGCCCCATATACACATTAAAAAAAAGAAAATAATGTCATAAAAAGAAAAATTCACGAAAAAAGTATACTCACCAGCACAACACTTAAAGTTCGCGAGAGGCAAGGGAGGCCGACGAGATCGGCGCCAACGGAAGCGGCGGCGGTAGCGATGGTTGCGGCGGCGATGGCAGCGGCGGCGTTGATGGCAGTGGCAGCGACGGCGGCGACGGAAGTGACGGCGACGGCTGCGGCGGCGTCGGTGGATCGACGGCGTCTCGGCTCAGCGTGGCGAAGACTTGGTGTTGTGACGAATGATGGACTGAATGTTTCATCTGATCATCTGGGGAGCGCTCCATGGCCTTTAACGGGGCCCACGCCCTACTCTTCTTTGGGTTGCGGGTGGTGGTGTTGGTAAGGGGCATTGCGACGGGAGCATCGAGGTCGGCGCACGTGTTCGAACCGGCAAATTGCCCTTCCGAGAACAATTTGGGTTCGAGCCTATTTCGTCACGTACACAGGCAGCAGGAGGCAGATCAACACTCCATTGTGTTGTCCTAGCAGCTGCATTGTTTTGCGAAAACGGTCTTAACGATGCCCTCTGTAAATCGGAGCACAGCGGGTAGAGGCTCATCTCTTCATTGTATCGTTACTGGTAGCTATACTTCTTCGAAAATTATCTTGTTTGGAAATTAATTTCAATAATGCGGATTTTATGTTAATATTGAAAGGGAACAATGGTTAACTCATAAAATTCAAATTGAGATAATTACGCATTTGTTAAAACCGTAATTTACCGTAATTTTGCATAGAAATAGTAAAATCTACCTCGGCAATATTTTGTTGTGGTGAAATTTTTAGAATCAAATCAATAATTAAATTTTTATCTGCCTTATGCCATTAGCTTAGTCATTTCCTACATTGAAGATTGATTTGTATAATTCATCGTCTGCCATTAATGTCACAGTTTGCGTCTTTTGAGGTGATTATAAACTTATCTCCTCATTAAAAATTATTAAATTTATCGTAAGTATCAGTATCAATGGTATCAGCGATTGAAGTTGAGGACGGTTCTTCGATGGAAGATGTCTTCCAGGATTTCTCCGCTATAGCTAAATTAATTTGATATTATATTACATAAAAAATGTTATTTTTTTAAAGTTTGTATGAAACGCCTTCTTGTTTAGAAAAAAAAAGTATTTTATTTGTATTTTGTAACTCATGTTTAGGTTTTTTTTTCTCTTGCTCGATCTTGTTACCGGCATAGCTCAGATGGGTAGTAAACAATTGGGCTCTGTAACAGAGAGACACAGGTATTAGTAAACGACTCCCTAGTGCCAAGGTGACCTTGTGACCGACTTTGGCAACTAAGTACAAAACTGCTACTTTCTGGACCGTTTGGGTGGATAGGCAGATTGGGAGGCACAGGGGTCCCTGACAAAGCGCTCGCGGCAACGCACCTAGTCGATTACACCTTGGGAATCGATTAAACAGTTTCACAGCTGTTGTACTTACTTGAGCCCCAGCGCCACATCAATGCAGGGGTCACTGACTGGGGTCAACTAGCGGATAAGGGTATCGCGCTAGAGGGGTCACTAGCGGGTTAATCGGCGGATAAGACTAGATAAGACCGAGTCCGATGTTTACGCCACAAAATTACATGTAAGACTGAAGCAATGAGTGTTCGTACCAGGGTTATATATCAATCTTTCTCCCTTTGGCACCACTTCTTCTTTTCTTGTATTCATTTTCATTCATTAAACTCTGCGATATAAAATAAACTACGTAGGAACTTCAATTTTACTGCAAACCAATGTTTTTTTAAGGCATATTTCTCAAATAACAAAATATTATTCGGTCCGAATATGTGATCAAATCCTCCAGACAGAAAGTAATAGGTACATGGCAATATTATTTATGAATATGTTTATTTTTTGTTGATAATCAACAATAATGAAAATGTTTTGTGTTTTCGTTCGTCGCCAGTGCCGGCGCCCCCTAAGTTGTTGGTGCCCCTAGGCAACTGTCTATATTGTCGTATGGATAATCTGTCCCTGGATGTATGTCAAATTTTTAGGAGATTTAAGATATTTCTGCAGGCAGGTATACATTTGCCCACTCAACATGTCCATCGGCCCCCCAAAAGACGGATTGTCAGATAATCGCCCAAATGAAATACCGATCGCCCCCAAGGGGGTGATATTGCCCACGTTGAGAAACACTGACAACAAATGAAGGGGTGAAAACCATAACGGTTTAAGTGACATTTTTTGCAAAACTGAGTTAAGTGTACATTCGACCCAGAAACAAGGGATGCTTGTTAGTGGCACAAAGATCCTAGTGCCTACTGTTAACGTCTACCATCTAGCGGTATGTGGTATCGAATCATAATCGATATGCAGTGTCAGGACGGTACACGCAATAAGATGGCGGACGTTCCAAAGAATTGCGATTTAGCTGCTCAATTACTGACAAAATCTCGATCAGAAATGAGTAGTTCTACCTTTCAAAGTATTCAGTGTTGTTCAGAAACGACTGACGAAGATTTCTTAGATGATGATTCAGTCACAGATGAAGATTATGTTCCTGTGCAAGGTAACTAAACTTCAGGTATTTTGTGCAACATTTTAGTGGTTACGTAAAGTTATGTTTTCAAATTTTTAATGAATTTTGTGGCCGATAAAAACACCTTAAACTATTTTTTAGTACAAAAACACACTTAAAACTAGCACAATAACGTCTCCTTATTGTCAATAAAAATTACGTTCCTCAAGAAAAATACAGTCATGAAAATATTTTCACTTGCACCGGTATGTCACTCAAATGCTTAACATCTTTGAGGTACGTTAGCATTCACTTGAAACAATTACACTCATGAGGACGGCAAGATTTTTTAGGGAATTTTATGTATGAAACTGATTTTTATATAGATCTTTGCTTTATATCGATGCCTAAGTGGTATATTTCCTTATCTATCCAGATGCATCATCTTCAGATGAAAACGAAAATCATAACAAGAACCCTAACAATAAAAAAATACTAAATACAGCTGAAGAGTTTTGCTTGGAAGCACCTCATGAAGAGACTCAAGAAAACATTGTTTCAAGAAAAAGAAAAAGGAACTTGGAGTCATGGAAAATGAATAAAAGAAAACGCCTAAGAAATCTGGAACAAGAATACACATCTACAACAGGAGAAATTACGCCTGCAAGAATGATCCAGCCATTTCAACAAATTTGCCGATATGAATGCAAGACTTTCCCAGAAGAAAGACGAAGAATTTTCCATGAAGAGTATCGGAAAACTAGTTCCTGGCAACAACAAACGTCCTTTAAAGTAAAATGTGTTTCAACTACTAAACCAAGACGTCCAAAACGAAATTGTAACAAGTCAAAGAAACGAAGTACTGCAATTTTCCTGGATGGCAAACGAGTGTGTAAGGAGTTTTTCCTTAAGACACTAACTATAAGCAATCGCCGATTTACCACAGCTGCATAAAACAAACCAAGTGTGGAAAGCCTATCTCCTGTTGATAAACGTGGTAAACATGCTCCTGGAAATTAAATACCAGAAGATCGCCTCGCGACTATAAGGAACCACATAAAAAGCTTTCCTCATTACACAAGTCACTATTCTCGTAAATATAATCCTCTGTCGCCAGAGTTATCAGTCTCAAAAATGTATAAGCTGTATACTGAAAAGTGTGAGGAAGAAAACATTTTGCCAGTGAAGGAGTGTATTTACCGTAAAGTGTTCAATTCAGAATTTAATCTATCATTTTATAAACTAAGAAGTGACACATGCAATACTTGTGATCGTTTAGAAAATTCAATCAAAGCAGAGGAAGATACCAGCAAAAGAAACAATCTAATGCTGGAGAAAGAGCTTCACCTAAGAAAAGTTGATCAAGCTAGAGCCGCTAAGAAAGGAGATATACAAAAGTCGAAAGAAGGCTCAACACAAGTAATTACTTTCGATCTTGAAAAAACATTGCCAACTCCAATGCTAACAACCAATGTTATCTACTACAAGAGGCAGCTTTGGACATTTAATCTAGGAATACATGATTGTAGAACAGATCATGCTTTCATGTATATGTGGTCTGAAAATACTGCCTCACGTGGACCTTCAGAAATTGGTTCTTTCTTACTGAAGTACGTAAAATCCTTGCCTTCTAAAATTAAGCATGTTATTGCCTACAGTGTTAGTTGCGGTGGGCAAAACAGAAATCAAATAATCGCCCGATTTTGGCTCCATATTGTTGCCCATACATCTATTGAAATTGTTGATCATAAGTTCCTCGTGCCTGGACATAGTTACCTTAAAAATGATGCTGATTGTTCTCACATTGAGAAGAACAAAAAGCAAACCCAATTTATATTTGTGTCACAGGATTGAATGAAGCTTGTTGAAAATATCAGGGTGACATTTCATGTAAATGAAATGAAGCAGGAGGATTTCTTATCCACAGAACTAATTGCAAATCTTCTCATCAACAGAAAGATAGACACTGAGAAGGAAAAGGTTAACTGGTTGACAATGAGATGGATGCAATACGGAAAAGCTGAACGAAGAGCTTTCTTCTTCAAAGAGAACCTTAATGAAGACGTAGAATTTCCAAAAATTAAATCTTGCACGTCCATGTAGGTCTGGAACATTACCAGCACATCTTCCACTACTTCGAAATGGACCAGTATGTTTAAAGCAAGTAAAAATGGATGACTTGATGTCGTTGTTACAGTTTATTCCTCCAGTGTAGCACAATTTTTATAAGAGTCCATCACTGATTTTACCAGAAAATCAACCAGGACGTCATGGTCGCCCTCGTGGTCGTGGTAGGGGTCAGCATCAACACTGCACAGCCAAGAGATGATGACTGTGATAGTGATGCAGTGAATGAAAGCGAGTAAGCAAAAAGTGTTCATTCTTTAAAAGCATAGTGATACAAGTGACATTTTATGAAGACGTTTTGAAACCATAATTGTACAAGTAAACTTTATGAATATTTTAAACAATGATGTCTTACACTCAGGACCTTCAGATACTTACCAAATATATGTCACCTCAAGTGCAAAATAGTGTATAAAAGTTTTGTTTCATTTTGTATAACCTGTGACTTTAAATAAATAAATAAAAAGGTCATTTTTTTCCGAATAAATTGTATGCTACTTATACCGTGATGATTTTCACCCCTTCAAATAAGATGTTAGTAGACCGCCGCCTATAATTTATTAAAAGTGATCAAAAGTTTGGCCACCCCTGGTGTACAGAATCGTATATTCATAACATCTGTCGATGTTAGCAAATAACATTGCTGTTAACGCTAATATTTTTGTTCAGAATAACACCGATAACTGACTTTAGCTTATAAAGGGTGGGCCATCTCTTGGAATCTTTTTGAACTACCTGTTGTCAATGGACTGTAATTTTTGACACACAATCGAAGCCTTCTAAATCCGTCGAGGAATGCACTTCCCGGTTTCCGTTGGACGAAAATATAAAAAACCACTCACCTGGTTTCCACGCCGGAATTCTCCGGATCCAACCGTAACTTGCGTTATTCGGGGAAATAAGGTAGGGCGATAAATTGAGGAGGATTTCGAGGATGGGATCGCCGAATCCCGTAGGGTGCAGTTCCTTTAAAACGACGTCAACCACGTGGTCCCGCTCCTCCTCTGCGGACTCAGAATGCCCAACCCAAAACTCTACCCTCTCAACAATCGATATTTGCGGGCAAAATAAATTCGCGCAATTATAACAAAATATAAGCCGCGTTGTTCGTCTTCGGAACAGAACCAAAACTCACTCTCTCATTCGCGATGGCCACGAACCTCCTTTTTTCGGGCACGCTCAACAACAAAAAAAGTGCATAGAGCACGACACCGGACGGCCGACAATAAGCATTTCTTCATTAATCAAATAAATATTAATTGGCTCGAACACTACCACTTTATTTTTACTTTCATGATATTTGATATCTGATGTATGACAGTTCTTGAGTATACAACACCCGGTTAACGAAATAGCACGCTATACGCTTGATGAACGTTGGAAAATGTTAAAAATTTACTTTGAATGTAATTCGTGTATTGCAGAATCAGTGCGAAAATTGCGTACAAAATTCGGTCGCGAATATGCACCAAATGCAAGTGTTCTGAAGAAATTTGTGCACAAAGTTAGTGAAACTGGTATGCTGGTGGACCGTACTAAAGCTCCACATGCTCGTCCGGTTTGTACACCCGAGAATATTGCTGCTGTAGCCCGTAGTGTGCAAGCCAACCCGAGAACATCGACTCGTCATCGCTCTCAGCAATTGAACATTAGTCGTATTTTGCATAAAGACATCGGTTTATTCGCCTATAAGATCCAAATAACACAGCAGTTAAAGAGACTTGACTATTCATACGATACAACTTCGCTAATTGGGCCTTAGAGCAGCTGGAAGCCGATGGTGACTTTTGGCGAAAAATTATTTTTTCCCATGAAGCGCATTTTCCCCTCGAGGGCTATGTAAACAAGCAAAACTGCAGGATTTGGGCATCGGAAAACCCACACGTGATCGTTGAGCAGCCAATGCATCCTGAATAAGTGACTGTATGGTGCGGATTATGGGCCGGCGGCATCATCGGCCCATTTTTCTTTGAATCTGGCGAAACGGTCAACGGAAACCGCTATAGGACCATGATAGCAAACTTTTTTTGGGAGCAAATTGCTGGTTTGGATGTGGGCAACATCTGGTTCCAACAACATGGGGCGACATGCCACACTAGCAGTTCGAAAATCATGTAATCAGCCGCCGTGGAGATGTGAATTAGCCAGTAAGGAGCTGCGATTTGACGCCCATGGACTTTTATCTCTGGGGTGCCGTTAAAGAACGTTGTAATGCCAACGATCCAGCAACGATTGATGATCTTAAAGTCAACATCCAAAATGCCATTGCTGAGTAGAGCAGCAGAGATTGGAAAAAGTTCTGAAAAATTGGGTCGAGAGAATGGACTATTGTAAGGCTAGCCGTGGCAGCCATTTGACTAATGTCATATTACATGTATAACCGGATACTCTGGCTACAAAATAAATGCAGGATCATGAAATTCCATCTAGCCATTTGTGTTTTATTAAGATTTTAAAAAGTTTCCTTGCGATGCCCCACCCTTTACATCATTTTTGTACAATAATCTTTCATTTCAAATTTAACTATTATTCATATCCATCCCTCCGATCCACCACAGTACAAATGTAATTTTCTCGTTCTACATTTCATTGAATTCATTTCTATCTAATCTTAAATCTTCTATCTTTTTAGTTACTTACAATTCCACGTTTGTTATTATAACGATAATGGTATTTTGGTGACGCATCCGTATTACACTTTCACGAACTACCTCCAGTCAGGCTTTGCTTTGGAGTTTTTTGGAGCTATGCCGTTAGGCAGAATTCTTAAAGTGTTAATGGAGATCGACCCGGTTCTAAGTGTACATTATTCATATGGAGCCTTAGCAGACCTGAATAGGCTCCTTCTGATATTCCGGACACGTTGTTTGCTGCACGAGAGGGAAGTACTCGAGAAACCAAAATTAATGAGGTAACAGATTTTTTCGTGGTAAATAAAGGATTTTATTTGAGTCGGCAACGTACCATCCTCTCTACACACAATTCACGTTTTTTGTCTGTCGGTAACTCTCCGGAAATTAATTTTTATTATCTACAGAAGCCGCAATTGTTCGGGATTCAAACGAAGGATCATTGAATTTGCCGCGTTTTGTATTTTGTTTTTCTGAATCGCGCTGTGCAGCCAATTTTGGGGACTTTGACCATACGCGACGGTTCAGAAGAGAAGAGATCAAAAACGGACGTGAGAGTGTGTGCATCGTGTTCTTCCTGATCTGAATGTTGTCGTTGCCGTCCTCGTACTCGTACGGTATAAGTCCTCGTCCTCGTCGTCGTCAAAGCCAGACCAGTATTAGGGAAGCCCAAGCGGGGATTTCGGGATTTACTAAAGCGCGGCAGATTAATATACAGGGGGATACCTTGTACCCGGTCAAGTAGCTCCACCAAACATGAGCCCCATATATAAGGCCGCCCGTCAATGATAAAGGATCAGATTAGTAAAAAAAAATGATCATCAGAAATTCTCGAGCGCGTCAGATTAAGGTAGGGTGAGTTAATTACATGCTAAAAAGTGTATATTCCACTAATCTGACAAATTTGAGAGTGACGTAAAGAAAGGGGAGGGCTGCAAAGTTGTAAAAAAAGCGTAGCTACATTTTTTTTTTATTTTGAAGAAAATAATTCAGGGATAATAAAAAATATATAATCTGACGATTTCCGCAAGCCGAAATAACAAAAATTCGTCCATTTAGTTTAATGCGTGCAGCTGCGTGATGCATATATTTCCCTCTCCGCGTTTCTATTCCTCTCTCACTCTTTCTCTATCTATTACTCTCTCACTCCGTTCCCACTCACGTTTCCGTTGCCACGACGCCATCATAGCTGATCTCAGAGACTCGTTCGTGGCATGTTATTTACAACGTGTTTGCAACGTTTTGGCTTATTTTGTTATTTTAATAATAGTTATGCGAATTAAAGTTCATAAATATTTAATATGAGTGATATTAATTTAAAGTGTGTATTTTGTGGTGAAATTACAAAAAAAAACAATGAAACTTACATTAGAAACATTAAAAAAATGGGGATGTGGCCATCATGTTACTTTCTCCGACTTGATGGTAATATTTGTATTTACGTTATCATGGTTTATTTTAAATTTAAATCATATTTCTGGAAAAAGTGCATTTTCGGTTTTCAAAATTTGACCTTAAACGCTGCCTATTTTGTCACCGCAAAATTTGGATAATTTTATTTCGACGATTCTAAAGATATTTTATTTAGGATGTATCTGTCAAAATTTTAAGCATCTGTCAATAAAACTGTGGAACTTACAGGACGATTTCTGGAAAAAGTGCATTTTCAGTCTTAAAAATTTGTCTTTAAGCGCTGCCATTTTTGTCACAGAAAAGTTCAGATAATTTTCTTTAGACGATTCTAAAGATACATTATTTAGGATGTATCTATTAAAATTTCAAATATTTGCCGACAAAATTGTGGAATTTATAGGGCAATTTCTGGAAAAAGTGCAATTTGTCTTCAAAATTTGTCTTCTAGATTTGTTAGAGCAAAATTTGAATAATTTTCTTTGAACAGTTTTCAACATATGTTATTTAGGATGTATCTGTCAAAATTTCAAATATCTCTCAACAAAAATCTGGAATTTACAGGACGATTTCTGGAAAAAGTGCATTTTCGGTCCTTGTCTTCAAGCGCTGCCATTTTTGTTACCGCAAACTTTGGATAATTTTATTTCGATAATTCTAAAGATGTTTTATTTGGAATATATGTGTCAAAATTTCAAGCATCTGTCTACAAAATTGTGGAATTTACAGGGCGATTTCTGGAAAAAGTGCAATTTTGTCTTCAAAATTTTGTTTTCCAGTTTTGTTGGAGCAAAGTTCGGATAATTTTTTTTGGACAGTTCTAAAGACATTTTACTTTGAATGTATCTGTCAACATTTCAAGCATTTGTCAACAAACGTCTGGAAGTTACAAGACGATTTCTGGAAAAAGTGAATTTTCGGTCTTCAAAATTTGCCTTTAAACGCTGCCATTTTTGTCACCGCAAAGTTTGGATAATTTTATTAGGCGATTCTAAAGATATTTTATATATGATGTATTTGTCAAAATTTCAAGCATCTGTCGACAAAATTGTGGAACTTAAAGGGACATTTCTGGAAAAAGTGCAAGTTTTGTCTTTAGAATTTGTCTTCCAGATTTATTAGAGCAACATTCGGATAATTTTCTTTGAACAGTTTTAAACATATGTTATTTAGGACGTATTTGTCAAAATTTGAAACATCTGTCAACAAAAATCTGGAATTTACAGGAAGATTTCTGAAAAAAATGCATTTTCGGTCTTCAAAATTTGTCTTCTAATGCTGCCATTTTTGTTAGAAGAAAGTTCGGATGATTTTTTAAAACATATCTAAAGATATATGATTTAAGATGTATTTGTCAAAATTTCAAGCATCTGTCGAGAAAATTGTAGAATTTACAGGACGATTTCTGGAAAAAGTGCAATTTTGTCTTCAAAATTTGTCTTTCAGTTTTGTTCGGATAATTTTCTTTAAGCAAATCTAAAGATATGTTATTAAAGATGTGTCTGTCAAAATGTCGAGCATCTGTCGATGAAAGTATGGAATTTACGGGGCTATTTCTGTTATCATGTTAATTTCTCCGACTTGATGGTATCATAGCCATTTATATTTATATTTTCATGGTTTATTTTGAATTGAAATCATATTTTAAATGTACATCGAGCGTTGCGTAAACTCGGATGAAACTGACGTTTAAAACGTCAAAATTATAGTTCAAATTCAAAAACTCAGTTTACTCAAAAACTAAAGGGTTTCCGAAAAAAACTTATTCTTTATAAATTGTTCATTTTAGCATTATCTACAATTATTATGAACATAAATTTGCTGTAACTATTATCGTTTTATAATTATAAACCAAAAATTTAAAAAAAATAATAAATTTTTTTCTCAAATAAAAATGATTTTATGAAAAATGTTTTCAAGCAAAAGATGTTCATTTTTTTTGTTGTCTTCAATGTTTGTTTAAATGTTTTTGTGATATTTTTCATATTTAAGAAAATATTGGCAAAAAACTAAAAACAGTTAAGGTAAACGCCCAGTTCCGGTATACGAAATTTTACCAAAAGCTTTTCAGTTCTTCAGATTATCAAATAAGACGGATGTTCAAAGTTTCATATCAAGTGCTCTATTAGTTTTTGAGATACAGCGCGCACAGCACACACACACACACACACACACACACACACACACACACACACACACACACAGACACACAGACACAAAAAAATGTTTTTCCATAAATTCTTGAAATGGCATCTAGGAACCCCAAAACGGATATTTCCGTAAAAAAAAATTTGAAAAAAATCACCATCACAATACTTTCTCGTACTTCGTAACGGAGAAAGTAAAAATGTATAAATATTTTAGAATATCGTCGGAGCAAACCAGTTCTCCGAAAATCCCGAACAACATTCGATAATCTCGAACTGTCGATAGAATCTTCATTAAATGAAGTATATCACGCACAGTGCTATAAATTATTTACAGCAATAAAAATACCGCGAGACGTTCAGTATTTACAAGAGCAAAGTGTAGTGCTACGTGACTATGCATCGGAAGTTTCCGCAAATAGCTCCGAATCACATGCTCCTGTTTCTGGACAGTGCTCCGAATTACATGTTACTGTTGATTCCACGTCTACTGAGGCTGCTGGTACATCGACAGATGAGTAAGTGCTAATATGACTTCATATAGTAAATATTTATGATACTGAAATTGAGAGACATCTGATAATTTTTTTTACCAATATTTTAATTTTATGTTATACTCCAGTTTTCTTATATTATTGTTAATATAATTATTTTTATGATACTGAAATTGAGAGACATCTGATATTTTTTTTTACCAATATTTTAATTTTATGTTATACTTCAGTTTTCTTATATTGTTAAAAAAATTTCAGAGCGGGAGAATCTAGCAACGTTCAAGAAGGCTTTGAGGATTTCAATAATTCATTCAATACAGATGAGCCTGCCGCTCATAACGATTCAGCATCACAAACGTGCTTCATTTGCGAAAAACAACGTAAACGGCATCATGGTCGTGAAGTTCGCTTAGTTGTCAACAGATTAAAAACTATAGTGAGTTTAAAAAACGCGGCCACTGAACAAAATGATATACAAATGTTGTAAAAGCTTAGTTCTTTCTCTGATGATTCCAAAATTCCTTACCATAAATGTTGCAAGGATCAATACTTACGAGAAATTAATAAGGATGAAAATAGCGAATTTCTAAGGAAAAAAAAGGTTTCCAATACTGCGTATACTATTCTTTGTGATATGCTAGAGGAAAGAGTGGTCAAGAATAATGAATGCTTGTTTTTTGATTTCGTAAAAAAAGAATATCAAAAATTGCTAGAGCAGCAATGCAGTTTATTGTCTAATTTCATCACTATTTCTTCGTTCTCAGACCGTCACTTGGAAAGGAAATTAATGGAAACTTTTGACAAAAAGATAAAAATTATTTACGCTGAAAAGAAAAAGTTTCTTGCTCCATTTTCCGCCACTCTTTTAACCTACAAGGATTTATTTAAAAAGATGGCAGTAAAAGTTACAACACAACTTCGTGAAGAAATCTTTAACTCAACCAGAAGAGAATTGTACGGCTGAAGATTTAATATTGGTAGAATGCGATTACGTGCCAGAGCTTCTTACTTGTTTTTTGGAATCATTAATTTGTGGTGATGTTTCTCATCTATCCCAAAAAGCACGTGAAAAAAGAAAAAACAAGAAAGATCTTTCTATTTTTTCCATTGGGCAAGATCTGATTTACGCAGCTTTCGGTCACAAAATTAAAACTTCAAAGCACATCACCCTAGGTCTGGCAGTGAAGAGCTTATGCAACAGTAAGAAAGTTGTTAACATACTTTCAAAATATGGGTACTGTTGCTCTTACACAACTTTAGAATAGCTAGAGACTGAGCTGACATTTTCGACGGTAAATAGTGATCACGTATATTCTGAAGAAATTCAACGTCGCCCGGACTTGAATACTGGTGTCGCATTCGACAATTTCGACCGCTTCGTAGAAACCCTCAACGGCAAAGGTACTCTGCATGACACGGTGGGAATAATTTTTCAGGATATCGTGCAGAATCCGGATCCGGTGTCTGTGGAATCTTCTAGACTTTGTATACATGAAAATTTAACAATCGATAAGATTTTCAGAATTATCCATTAGCACCGCAAAAACAAAAAAACGAAAACGCAGGGCTTTTGAAGAAGTTACTTTTGAAATGCATCCATTTACCAAGAAATTAAAAATTACCACCTGGAGTCAGCTAGACATGTCAAAGCTTAATAAAGCTCCAGACAATTTGAGTATGTCGAAACAGCTGAACGTTACGTGGATGTTATTACATAATAAGTATAAAATATCGAGTGTATCAATGTGGGTAGAATTTTACAGCAAGATTTTGATTGACGATTCACGAGTTCAAAAAGTTTCATATCTTACTCCAATTAATGAATCTCCCACCAACAATTCAACACCGACTGGAAGTTAGCCATAAATTTCAGCCACGAATCCGGCGCCTCCACCATTTTTACCTTTAGTAAATTTCCAAGTTTTCTCTACTAATTAGACAATGGATTAAATGGATTAAAATTCATAATTAATCAAATTGCTGTAGTGCCATGGTAATAACAATAAGCTTTTAACTTAGGATTTACCCCGATTTTTCGAAAAGACATCTGTCGAAACATGGCCAATTTTCAAAAAATCAAAAGTCATCGTTAAGCGTAGTTTAGGTTCGATATTTTCAACCACAAATGTTCTATCGGGCTTTATTTACAATATTTAGATTTAAAAAAATGACACATATTCTTCATTTTTGTTTAAATAATTATTTACCCAGACACTTTTACGAAATTTCGTCAATTTTCAAAAAATCAAAAGTTACCGTTAGGCGTAATTTAGGTTCGATATTTTCGGACACAAATGTTCTATAGGGCTTTATTTACAATATTTTAACTAAAAAAAATGACACATATTTTTTATTTTTGTTTAAATAATTATTTACCCAGACACTTTTACAAAATTTCGTCAATTTTCAAAAAATCAAAAGTTACCGTTAGGCGTAGTTTAAGTTCGATATTTTCGGCCACAAATGTTCTATAGGGCTTTATTTACAATATTTAGGTTTAAAAAAATGACACATATTCTTCATTTCTGTTTAAATAATTATTTACCCAGACACTTTTACGAAATTTCGTCAATTTTCAAAAAATCAAAAGTTACCGTTAGGCGTAGTTTAGGTTCGATATTTTCGGCCACAAATGTTCTATAGGGCTTTGTTTACAATATTTTAACTAAAAAAAATGACATATACTTTTAATTTTGTTTAAATAATTGTTTACCCAGACACTTTTAGGAAATTTCGTCAATTTTCAAAAAATCAAAAGTTACCGTTAGGCGTAGTTTAGGTTCGATATTTTCGGCCACAAATGTTCTATAGGGCTTTGTTTACAATATTTTAACTAAAAAAAATGACATACTTTTAATTTTGTTTAAATAATTGTTTACCCAGACACTTTTAGGAAATTTCGTCAATTTTCAAAAAATCAAAAGGCATCGTTAGGCGTAGTTTAGATTTGATATTTTCGGCCACAAATGTTCTATAGGGCTTTGTTTACAATATTTTAACTAAAAAAAATGACACATATTTTTTATTTTTGTTTAAATAATTATTTACCCAGACACTTTTACGAAATTTCATCAATTTTCAAAAAATCAAAAGTCATCGTTGGGCGTAGTTTAGATTCGATACTTTCGGCCACAAATGTTCTATAGGGCTTTATTTATAATTATTTATTATTATTTACAAGTAGAGTTGCCATTGCATTTGATCGCTACTTCACACCCTCTATTAAAGATTATGAGCATTATCTTCGAGGTAGTGTAGACGGAAAGGAATTCCACATTTCCGGTCCTCAACAAACAAGAACTTCAGATTTTATGAAAGATTTGAAAAAGGAAGCTATTGTCAAGTTTTTGATCGATCATTGGGCTGATCAGGAGATGGCAACGAATATCGGTAGTAAGGTAATTTACATAATACATGATTTGTGTTATGAATATTCTGTTACTGATAATAAAGAAACACGCATCATTAATAATGAGTTATCATGCCTTGATCACGAAGAAGCGGATACGAAGATATCATTTCTTGCTTGCCAACAAAATGAAGATTCTACTATTACTATCAGAACTTTTGATACTGATATAGTGGCCATCATGTTAGCGAATATGGAACATCTGCAAGCAAGAGTAGAAGTTTGGATGGATCTTGGAGTTGGCAATGCACGCCGATACATCGACGTATCCGCTCTCTACAAAAAATTAGGCCCAAACATTTCAAAGGCGCTTCCAGCTTTGCATGCGTTCACTGGTTGCGATTTCAACCCAGCATTGCACCGACGAGGGAAAAAGAAACCTTTGCAATTTCTGATAAATTCAGAAATTTTCCAAGAAGCATTTCTGGATTTGGGATCAAAGGAGCATAATGTGCAGGATTCTTTTAACATCATACATCATGTATGGGTTGAGAAAGTTAGACGATGTCAATCAAGCCAGGATTGTAAAAGACAAATCACAACCCTTCTCCTTGAGTGTCCGGAATTACGATGCCTGCAACTTGCCACCCTGTGAATCGGAGTTACTCCAGAAAGTGTTACTCACAAGATTAATTGCATGCTTGTGGAGTATGCTCATAATGCAAAAATTATTGATCTTTTACCAGCGGACTATGGATGGAAACTTGTCGACGGAAAATTCGAAATGATCTGGTTTGCAGGTGATCAATTACCGAAAGCGTACGAAGATGTAGTCATAACACCTGATATTCTTGAGGTTACTCCAGAATCAGGTATTTCTTTTCTCCAATAATTAAAAAAAAAAAATATTGTTGAATATTTTAATGATTTTTTGTTACAGATACGCAATCTGAGGATAGAATTGAGCCAGAAGAGGAAGATAATTCTACTTATGAAGATGATGATTAATTAATCAATTAATTATAAAAAAATTAATTTTTTTGAGCATTTTTTTAAAATTATTTTCTTATAAACACAAGTATTCTACTTAAAAAACATACACTTTTTATTTGCATGCTATTTTCTGAGCTATTCAATTAATTAAGTTCAATGATTTAAAAAAATTAAAATAAATAAATTTGTATTTGTCAGATTAGGCAAATCCCTCTAGATAATCGTCAGATTATGAGACAGCACGTCTAGGACAAAGATAAACAATGTATATCTTAATCTGACGCGCTTGAGCATTTCAAAATGACGAATTTTTTTTGCACATAATAATAATGGCCGCGAGTTTGCGTTACATCGAAATCGTCAGATTATTGAATAAGAGCCTTTTTTTGGTTCACTTAACACCCCCTTAGAAAATCTAACGCGCTCTAAATTTGTTTTTTCATTTTTAACCCTTACGTGCAACCACCCGCATCATGCAAACGATCAGATTAACATACGTACATTATTAAAAATAGGACATTGATGCTATCAATATCTGACGCGCTCGAGTATGTCCATGCAGCAGTATTTTTTTACATATTTAAAAATCTATAGCCGCTTCCCCCACCGATGAAAAGGTATATATTATATAACATTTTTTTTTTCTTATCATCCAAGCTTTGCAACCCAATAGGTCTCTATGACGCTCGAGTAAATCCCCATTTAGCATCATGGGCTCCCCTACTACAGGGCGACCGCGTCAAAGAAGTCCGACCCGAGCCCCATTTTTTGCTGCACGGCCCAAACCGTCACTACGAAAAAATACAGTCCACTATTACAAGCCTTCCACTGCACAGGTGGATTGCCATCAGCAATAAAAGGTCAATTTAATAAAAACGTTGACGCAGTTTAAGGTTTCAAATGATTTCTATTGTTCAACAACAATTGTTTCACCACAGTGGTAGATGAAAAAAATATATAAACTTGTGTGCATAGAAATCGGCCCACTGTAAACTTTTCACTTTAACTATTTTTTTTTTTTGCAACTATCCATCAGATCAAAAAAAATATATGCCGTTTGAAAGACAATTTAATATGCTTCAATATGAGTTAAAATTTATCAAGAGTGCTTATCGTTTCAACAAGTCTCATTGATCCAATAAAAGTTTAATTGATTTGCTTATAGGTATCGTTGCCGGCGGGTAATCTTACAAACCCTAATTATAATAAGACATTCCGTATTTTAAATTGGTTTACCACGTTGCTTTACAGACGACTGCTATACCTTTTTACCCTTGTAATAATTATGTTAAACGGCTTCTCAAGCCTACTCTTTTACGGGACAATTGACACCTCCATGGAAAACGGTACATTTATTATTACACCAGTAAAACACCCCTGGTATAAGTGTGAGAGGGGTAATAATTATATTTAGAAAAATGCAATACAACTAATACTTATTTTTTAGAAACTTTCGATGCGTCTGTTCCATCACTATTGTATGGACATGCTTTAGAGGTGACCGTAATGGATTTCCTCAACATCACCCCAGAAGTGGTATCGCCTACGATTGACGTGACCCTACATATAATTCGGATAATTGTTACTTTTTCAGGTAAACATTAATAATGGGCGCGTTTAGCGAACGCAACTGTTGAGAAAGTTGACTGACAGCGGTGTTTTCTAACCTCAAATAATATAAACATGACCTGCAGAGGTAGTGCAAGTTCGAATCTTCGAAGAGTTCCAATTTCGAAAGTTCGAAGATTCGAAGATTCATAGAAAATCTTCGAGGATTGGAATTTTGAAGTTTTGAAGATTCGCTGTTTCGCAGAACTTTTTTTTCGTTTCAAATTTTCGAAGTTTCGAAGTTTTATCAGAACAGGCAGTTTTAGAAAGAAATATAATAATAGTTAAAAAAATGGTTAACAAGAAAAAATGTTAATGAAAAATTTATTTCATTGCATTCAATGCATTCAATATCGGAATTATTGGTTCACAGTGCAAAATACGAATTTTTTTTTTTAGATTTGTACTAAGCGATAGTTTTGCTTGAAGAAATTATTGTATAACTTTATTTAGAATGAAGGTGCATCATTTCGCGAATCTTGACAAGTGAAAAAGTTAATTTATATTAAATTATTACAAAATTAATATGTTATTATTTTTACAGTGCCAATACATTACTTTGAGGTTTATTTATTATTACATGAACTTACGTTTTGTCTTGGGCGTTCCAAGTAAAAATGCCATAAACATTCAAATTTAAATCTAATTAATAATTACGCTAACATCCACTAATATAGTTAAAATTAAAACCACAAAATTACAAACCAGAACTAAAACTAAAAATAAAAATTGTATTTAAAATTAAAATGCAAATTCCAAATTGAAATGAATATCAAAATACAACTTTAAATAAATACAAATAAAATCCAATAAAATATAAAGTAGTCCATACAAATATTCTGTCTATATGTTTAAAAATGGTGATGTGGCCATCATGTTACTTTCTCCGACTTTATATTTACGTTTTCATGGGTTTATTTTCAATTGAAATCATATTTTAAATGTACATCGAGCGTTGCGTAAACTCGGATGAAACTGACGTTTAAAACGTCAAAATCATGAAAGATGGAAAAATTAAACTAGGTTTACTCGAAAACTAACGAGATTTCGAAGAAAACTTATTCTTTAGCAGTTGTTTATTTTGGCATTCTCTATAATTATTATTCACATAAAATTGCTGTAACTATTATCGTTTCATAATTATAAACCAAAAATTAAAAAAAAATTAAAAAAAAATTAATAAATTTTTTTCTCGAATAGCAATGATTTTATGAAAAATATTTTCAAGCAAAAGCTATTCATTTATTTGTTGTCTTCGATGTTTGTTAAAATGTTTTTGTGATATTTTTTAAATTTAAGAAAATATTGGCAAAAAACAAAAAACAGTTAAGGTAAACACCCACTTCTGGTGTACGAAATTTTACCAAAAGCTTTTCAGTTCTTCGGATTATCAAATAAGACGTATGTTCAAAGTTTCATATCAATTGCTCTATTGGTTTTTGAGATACAGCGCACACAGAGAGACACACACACACACACACACACACACACAGACACACACACAGACACACACACACACACAGACACAATTTTTTTTTTCCAGAAATTGTTGAAATGGCATCTTGGGACCCCAAAACGGATATTTCCGCAAAAAAAATTTTTGAAAAAAAAAATCATGATCACAATACTGTCTCGTACTTCGTAACGGAGAAAGTAAAAATGGTGATGTGGCCATCATGTTACTTTCTCCGACCTGATGGTATCATAGCCATTTATATTTACGTTTTCATGGTTTATTTTCAATTGAAATCATATTTTAAATGTACATCGAGCGTTGCGTAAACTCGGATGAAACTGACGTTTAAAACGTCAAAATTATAAAGATGGAAAAATTATACTTTAAATTCAAAAACTCAATTTACTCAAAAACCAAAGGGATTAAAAAAAAACTTATTCTTTATAAATCGTTTAAAATTCTGTCTGAAAAAAATTTTTTTTTTAAATTTTGTAACAAACTTTTCTTATATTTCTACAACCCAATTTAAGCGTTTTACTACCTAAAATAATTTGTTTTATAAAAATTCGCATGTTATTAAAAAGAGTATTATTTTTTTGAAGCTAAGACTAAGAAATTTAGAAAAACACAAAAAGATTAAAAATTTAATTTTTGAAATTTTTAAAGCATGAAGCGTATTATCTGGTTCATCTATTTTCAAAATAATTTTGGTTTATAAAAATCTGCCCATTATTAAAAAAGTTGTAACGTTTTGAAACTGAGACTGCAAGTGCATGATAAGAATTTTAGAAAAAAACACAAAAAATTTAAAAATTTAATTTTTTAAACTTTTCAACTATGAAGCGTATTATCGGATTCATCTACTATCAAAATAATTTTGGTTTATAAAAATTCGTACATTATTAAAAAAGTTATGACTTTTTGAATTTAAGACTGCACGCGCTTGCTAAGAATTTTCGAAAAAACACAAAAAATTGAAAAATTAAATTTTTGATACTTTTCAACTATGAAGCGTATTATGGGATGCATCCACTTTTAAAATAATTTTGGTTTATAAAAATCCGTATGTTATTAAAAAAGTTATGACCTTTTGAATATAAGACTGCACGCGTTTGCTAAGAATTTTTGAAAAAAAACAAAAAATCTAAAAATTAAATTTTTAAAGCTTTTAAATTATGGAGCATATTATGAGGTTCATCTACTTTCAAAATAATTTTGGTTTATAAAATTCCGTACATTATTAAAATAGTTGTGACGTTTTGAATCCAAGACTGCATGTGTTTGCTGAGAATTTTTGAAAAAAACGCAAAAAAATTAAAAAATTAAATTTTTTAAACTTTTAAACTATGGAGCGTATTATGGGGTTCATCTACTTTCAAAATAATTTTGATTTATAAAAATCTGCACATTGTTAAAAAAGTTATGACCTTGTAAATCTAAGACTGCACGCGTTTGCTAAGAATTTTCGAAAAAAACAAATTTTTGAAACTTTTAAACTTTGGAGCGCATTATGGGGTTCA
This sequence comes from Ocypus olens, assembly GCA_910593695.2. NCBI lineage: Eukaryota > Metazoa > Arthropoda > Insecta > Coleoptera > Staphylinidae > Ocypus > Ocypus olens. The sequence goes on from OU343061.1 coordinate 10,369,097, forward strand.
TCTTCTTTCAAAATAATTTTGGTTTATAAAAATCCGTACATTATTAAAATAGTTGTGACGTTTTGAATCCAAGACTGCATGTGTTTGCTGAGAATTTTTGAAAAAAAACACAAAAAATTAAAAAATTGAATTTTTAAAACTTTTAAACTATGGAGCGTATTATAGGGTTCATCTACTTTCAAAATAATTTTGGTTTATAAAAATCTGCACATTATTAAAATAGTTGTGACGTTTTGAATCCAAGACCGCATGTGTTTGCTGAGAATTTTTGAAAAAAAATGGTGATGTGGCCATCATGTTACTTTCTCCGACTTTATATTTACGTTTATTTTCAATTGAAATCATATTTTAAATGTACATCGAGCGTTGTGTAAACTCGGATGAAACTGACGTTTAAAACGTCAGAATTATGAAAGATGGAAAAATTATACTTCAAATTCAAAAACTCAGTTTACTCAAAAACTAAAGGGATTTCGAAAAAAACTTATTCTTTATAAGTTGTTCATTTTAGCATTCTCTACAATTATTATTAACATAAATTTGCTGTAACTATTATCGTTTCATAATTATAAACCAAAAATAAAAATAGAATTAATAAATTTTTTTCTCGAATAGCAATGATTTTATGAAAAATGTTTTCAAACAAAATAATCTCATCTCTTTATTGTCTTTAATATTTGTTTAAATGTTTTTGCGATATTTTTCATATTTAAGAAAATATTAGCAAAAAACAAAAAACAGTTAAGGTAAACACCCACTGCCGATGTACGAAATTTTACCAAAAGCTTTTCAGTTCTTCGTATTATCAAATAAGACGTATGTTCAAAGTTTCATATCAATTGCTCTATTGGTTTTTGAGATACAGCGCACACAGACAGACACACACACACACAGACACACACACACTCACACACAGACACACACACAGACACAAAAAAAAAATTTCCAGAAATTGTTGAAATGGCATCTAGGGACACCAAAACGGATATTTCCGCAAAAAAAAATTTTGAAAAAAAAATCACGATCACAATACTTTCTCGTACTTCGTAACGGAGAAAGTAAAAAAGTTAAAATTCTGTACAAAATAAAGTAACAAGATTTGCAAATAAAAAATACCAATATGAGCAGTAATTAGTTCCCATAATAATTCAATTTTTCGTTTTTAGGTTATATATTTTTCATGTACGTAACAGTCCAACTATTCCTGCACTTTTCTATAAACAAGAGGGTTTCACAACACGAGTTTAACATAAAGCAGATGAAGGAATTTATGAAGAAAGAGAATATTTCTAAAGACCTAACAAAGTGATATTGGAAGAAAAGGAAGAAACAATCGAATTCTAAACATCTTCGTGTTTCCAGGGCCACACTGATGCACTTCAACCATATTTGGAAACGCACCGCAGCAGTGTTCTATTCAATATGCGAAATAAACTCGATGCCTATTAGGCAGGACTACGCTCTTCTCATTTACGGCGAGACGATTACGAAATGTATCCCGTTCTTAGATGTCGACAACGCCTTCAAAAGGCAAATCGGTGTTCACTTCAATGATCATTACTATAAACGGTCTAGCGATATTATTCTGGTGAATGATATCGTCAAGAGCGTTTTTATTGTGCACATAGGTGAAGTTCAGTTGTGGACGGCAAGTGGTAAGCTGTGCGCAAAGTTGGGCAGAGGAAGTATGTTTGGAAATTTCGACGAGATAAAGATGATTAGGAGCATGTTCAAAGCGGTAGCTGTGACCGATGTCGAATTGATTCGCTTGAGAACCGTTAAGATGTATGAAATTCTTGCGCGTCATACCGACATATTGTTCAAGCTAAGACAGCACTGTAAACTCGATTCGATGGTAAGTTTACAATAATTTATCGATAGACTTACGCCAGTGAGTTAGCTAAAGCCAGGGGCGGCTCGTTATATAGAGCCAAGGGACCGTGGCACTACCTGTAGTTTTAAGCTCAGCAAGAGTTTTTAATTAATTCTAAAAATTATTTTTGTTTTCCATGTGTATTGTTTGATGGTGAGGTTACGTGGTCGAAGAATGGTGTTACAGACTAAGTGCATGTCTGGGACCCACGATAAATCGAAAGTACGCATAAATCATATTTTCAGCTTGTTTGAATTCGGCTGTTTCAAATTGTGATTTACTTTACAACTCGAAATAATCTTGGACTATGAAGATTAATCGTTCTTTCTTTCTTCAAAAAAGGAAGGCCTCCACATATTGTAAAAGTATCATCAACATGTTCCACGAGCCGCTACTGAGAGTCATACTAATCAAGTGAATTGTTTATTTGAATTATTCAAAATGTATCTACTAAATCTAAAGTTGTCAAAACTGCCGGCACTAAAGGTGAAACAATAAGGTGGCCCCAAGAAAGTTAATGGTATTATTAGAATTATTTTTCAAGTTAGTTTCACTTTTTTGGACAATTAAAGCTAGAATTTAAAAAAAAATGCAAAATTATTTTGAACAATAGAGTGATTTTTAGGCTAATTTAAACCATTTCTTACTAGAATATTCTGCATTGTTTGTTATTAATTGTTTTTTAGATTTTTTTTTAGCTAAATTTTTGATCATTTGGCCTAAATATTCTTTATTTTGACCTATATTTTCGATTTCATTTTTAAAATTTTCGACTATTTGGTCTGCATTTTTTACTTCTCCCGAGGAATTTTTAGTTTTCAAATTTTCAATATTTTTGGTCAAAATATTTTAACTTTTAGCCTCATATCCTTTATTTTGACCTTTTACGATTTAATTGTTTAAATTTTCGACTTTTTTTTTGACATATATTTTCGATAATTTTTTGATTTGTTGACCTAAATATTCTTTATTGTGACAAACATTTTCGATTTAATTGTTTAAATTGGTCCACATTTTTATTTTTCGGGACGAATTTTTAATTCTAGTTCCAAATTTTTTATTTGATTTTGGTTAAAATATCTATAACTTGAATTATTGATTTCTATGCGAGATGTATTTTTATTTTTTCCGGTATTTTCTTTCGAGTTTTGTTTGTTGAAATTTTCGATTTTTTAGCCTGCATTTATTATATTTAAAACCGAATTTTCTATGCAATGTCCAAATTTTCGACTTTCTGGCCAACATTACAGATATTTTTTTTTTTAATCTTCTGCCGTAAATTTTTCTTTATTTTTTTTTATTCGTGTGTTAAAATTTTTTTTTACTTGGTCCACTCTTTTCATTTTTAGGCCAGAATTTTAGATTTTTGGTCTCAATTTTTTATCATATATTTTAGATTTTTAGTATATTTTTTCTCCTATATTTTACATTTTTAACTTGGATTATTGATTTTATTTAGTGGATTTTTATTGTTTGCTATTATTTTCGAATTTCTGCCCAGAAACTTATTTTTGGCGGCTGAAAGTGGCCAATTAATTTGCTTCTATCTAAGTTCTTGAATTTTGGGCTGCGTTTTTCATTTCTAGATCAGGATTCTTGATTCTTTGACCCATATTTTAGATTTCTGTATTTTCGATTTTTTTTATTTTGACCAAAACATTCGATTAGTTTGTTGAAATTTTCCATTTTTTGTCTGCAATTTAGGCTATATTGTAGATTTTTTATTTTTTGGTATAAACATTCTTTATTTTGACGAAAAAATTCGATTGGTTTGAAGAAATTTTGGATTTTTAGTCTGCATTATTTATCTTTACGCCCGAGTTTTCGATGTTTTCTCTAAATTTTCACCTTTTTAGGCCCTATTGTGGATTTTTATTTTTTTGGCCTATATTTTGTATTTTCGATTATTTTGGTTTCAATTTTAGGTCTTTCGGCTGATTTTTTTTTTATTTTAACATAAATTTTCGATTCGTTTGTTAAACATTTTGATTTTTTGGTCTACCGCTTTGATTTTTGGGTACGAATTTTAGATTTTTGGTCTCAATCTTTTATCGTATATTTTAGATTTTTGGTATATTTTTTCTCCTATATTTTACATTTTTAACTTGGATTATTGATTTTATTTAGTGGATTTTTTATTGTTTGCTATTATTTTCGAATTTCTGGTCAGAAACTTATTTTTGGCGGCTAAAAGTGGCCAATTAATTTGCTTCTATCTAAGTTCTTGAATTTTGGGCTGCGTTTTTCATTTCTAGATCAGGATTCTTGATTCTTTGGCCCATATTTTAGATTTCTGTATTTTCGATTTTTTTTATTTTGACACAAACATTCGATTAGTTTGTTGAAATTTTCCATTTTTTGTCTGCAATTTAGGCTATGCTATTGTAGATTTTTTATTTTTTGGGATAAATATTCTTTATTTTGACGAAAAAATTCGATTGGTTCGAAGAAATTTTGGATTTTTAGTCTGCATTATTTATCTTTACGCCCGAGTTTTCGATGTTTTCTCTAAATTTTCACCTTTTTAGGCCCTATTGTGGATTTTTATTTTTTTGGTCTATATTTTGTATTTTCGATTATTTTGGTTTCAATTTTAGGTCTTTCGGCTGATTTTTTTTTTATTTTGACATAAATTTTCGATTCGTTTGTTAAACATTTTGATTTTTTGGTCTACCGCTTTGATTTTTGGGTACGAATTTTAGATTTTTGGTCTCAATCTTTTATCGTATATTTTAGATTTTTGGTATATTTTTTCTCCTATATTTTACATTTTTAACTTGGATTATTGATTTTATTTAGTGGATTTTTATTGTTTGCTATTATTTTCGAATTTCTGGTCAGAAACTTATTTTTGGCGGCTAAAAGTGGCCAATTAATTTGCTTCTATCTAAGTTTTTGAATTTTGGGCTGCGTTTTTCATTTCTAGATCAGGATTCTTGATTCTTTGACCCATATTTTAGATTTCTGTATTTTCGATTTTTTTTATTTTGACCAAAACATTCGATTAGTTTGTTGAAATTTTCCATTTTTTGTCTGCAATTTAGGCTATATTGTAGATTTTTTATTTTTTGGTATAAATATTCTTTATTTTGACGAAAAAATTCGATTGGTTTGAAGAAATTTTGGATTTTTAGTCTGCATTATTTATCTTTACGCCCGAGTTTTCGATGTTTTCTCTAAATTTTCACCTTTTTAGGCCCTATTGTGGATTTTTATTTTTTTGGCCTATATTTTGTATTTTCGATTATTTTGGTTTCAATTTTAGGTCTTTCGGCCGAAATTTTCTTTATTTCGACTTAAATTTTCGATTTGTTTGTTAAACATTTTGATTTTTTGGTCTACCGTTTTGATTTTTGGGTACGAATTTTAGATTTTTGGTCTCAATCTTTTATCGTATATTTTAGATTTTTGGTATATTTTTTCTCCTATATTTTACATTTTTAACTTGGATTATTGATTTTATTTAGTAGATTTTTTATTGTTTGCTATTATTTTCGAATTTCTGGTCAGAAACTTATTTTTGGCGGCTAAAAGTGGCCAATTAATTTGCTTCTATCTAAGTTTTTGAATTTTGGGCCGCGTTTTTCATTTCTAGATCAGGATTCTTGATTCTTTGACCCATATTTTAGATTTCTGTATTTTCGATTTTTTTTATTTTGACCAAAACATTCGATTAGTTTGTTAAAATTTTCCATTTTTTGTCTGCAATTTAGGCTATATTGTAGATTTTTTATTTTTTGGTATAAATATTCTATATTTTGACGAAAAAATTCGATTGGTTTGAAGAAATTTTGGATTTTTAGTCTGCATTATTTATTTTTACGCCCGAGTTTTCGATGTTTTCTCTAAATTTTCACCTTTTTAGGCCCTATTGTGGATTTTTATTTTTTTGGCCTATATTTTGTATTTTCGATTATTTTGGTTTCAATTTTAGGTCTTTCGGCTGAATTTTTTTTTATTTTGACATAAATTTTCGATTCGTTTGTTAAACATTTTGATTTTTTGGTCTACCGCTTTGATTTTTGGGTACGAATTTTAGATTTTTGGTCTCAATCTTTTATCGTATATTTTAGATTTTTGGTATATTTTTTCTGCTATATTTTACATTTTTAACTTGGATTATTGATTTTATTTAGTGGATTTTTATTGTTTGCTATTATTTTCGAATTTCTGCCCAGAAACTTATTTTTGGCGGCTGAAAGTGGTCAATTAATTTGCTTCTATGTAAGTTCTTGAATTTTGGGCTGCGTTTTTCATTTCTAGATCAGGATTCTTGATTCTTTGACCCATATTTTAGATTTCTGTATTTTCGATTTTTTTTATTTTGACCAAAACATTCGATTAGTTTGTTGAAATTTTCCATTTTTTGTCTGCAATTTAGGCTATATTGTAGATTTTTTATTTTTTGGTATAAATATTCTTTATTTTGACGAAAAAATTCGATTGGTTTGAAGAAATTTTTGGATTTTTAGTCTGCATTATTTATCTTTACGCCCGAGTTTTCGATGTTTTCTCTAAATTTTCACCTTTTTAGGCCCTATTGTGGATTTTTAGTTTTTTGGCCTATATTTTGTATTTTCGATTATTTTGGTTTCACTTTTAGGTCTTTCGGCCGAAATTTTCTTTATTTCGACTTAAATTTTCGATTCGTGTTAAACATTTTGATTTTTTGGTCTACCGCTTTGATTTTAGGGTTCGAATTTTAAATTTTTGGTCTTAATTTTTAATTTTCTGTCCCATATTTTAGATTTTTTGTAATTTTTATTTTTGCCATTATTTTCGAATTTTTCGTTGGAACTTATTTTAAGCTAAAAAGAGTTATTTTTGGGACTGAAAATCTCAAATTATTTTTTTTTGCTTTAATTTTTAATTTTTTTGTCTGCATTTTAATTTTTAAACCAGGATTTTTGATTTTTTTGCCGATTTTCGGTTGTTTTGTTCCAAATTTTTGATTTTTTTGCCCAAATATTCGATTGGTCTAGAACAGTGGTTCCCAAACTTTTTTGTTCTACCGCCCCCTTTCCAGAAAAAAATATTACTTAGCGCCCCCTGGATTTTTTTTTAATTTTAAAAGCAATGAATAGGATCACCAAGATTGACTATTTGCAATTGGTTTTTTTTTTTGTTAATAAATTTGGTTACCGCACTGAACCGACGTTTCACTAAATCTTCTCTTCTTTCTTTTATATTATCACTGCCCCCTTTTAGTTATTCATCGCAACCAAATGCACCATCAGCGCCCCCCTGAATCGCTGCAGCACCCACTAGGCGGTGGCGCCCACTTTGGGAATCACTGGTCTAGAAAGATGAATAGTTCTTTGTTTCTTCAAAAAAAGGTGTATAAGTGGCTCTACCATCAACATGTTTTACGAGTCTAAAGCTAACAGAATGTAAAGTCAAATTTTATTTTCATAATGGAAATGTTTACTCTTTCGAAAAAACCAATAATATACAAAAAAAAATTGGTTTTTCATTATTTTTTTTTTTAATTTTTAAAAAGAAACCATTTGGCCCACTCTTTATAGTTCGGTTACTCATAAATGCAAAATAGAAAAATAGTGTTTAGTATTTCGCTGTTTTCAATATTTGTTGAAATAGTATTTTTTATATTTAGAAAACTATCGCGAACTTAAAAATAGCCTTACGTGTGAACGATTTATACAATATTGCCAACATTATTTTTAATCTATGAGGCGAAAATAGTTTTCCTACATTTTTCGAAATTGTTGGATTTTTTCAAAAAAATATGGAGCTTTTTAAACTGATGCTACAATTGCAAAAAAAAAATATATTTATGTAAAACTTCGGCAGACATATTTTTAAATTAATTTGGCATTCTTTGTAATAACACGAGTGTACTTACTTATATTCACATAATTTATAACTCTATTAATTTCATACATGGTTTTAATTTTTTATCGTTTAAGCAACATTAATGTCTTCGGAAACCGAATCATGGGTCATTGAAAATAATGTTTATATTGAACTACGGGGGTTTCCTTAAGAATTGACGTTTTTTTCGAATGAGACTCGAAAACTTGTAACGCCCCGTCATTCTTTCTTATATCCATTGATTTACCACTTACCAATTTAATAAAAGTAATGAATAAAGTCGATATTTTTTTGCTTAATGTTAACATAATAGCTATGGAAAATGATAAATTAGTGCTAACATTATGACTATTTGTTTCTAGGGATATATACAAAGTAAGACGCAGCCTCGAATGTCGAGTTTTAGTGAGAAGGTCTTCACGAAAACGATGGGGCAACTTTGGTTACAATACAGTAAGGGTTTCTATCCAATAATTTTCCAGATCCTCCTGGGGATCTTAACTTATTTAAGTGTGACCACAATAATGGCTTTTTATATTACTGCCGGAACCGTGCAAATGGTGCATTGGACTGATTGTTTCGTAATCCTGAAGGTAATCTTGAATTTAGTAGGTGAGAAAAAAATGCGACGTTTACCATTTTGCATGCGTTTGAAGAAAAGGTAATTATATTTAATAATATATCTAATCATCTATTTTGTTCATTTTATGTTAAATATTTATTGATAATTATTAAGGATCATAATAGTACTATTATTCCATAATGCCTTAGTTACTTATACGTGCATGGCATATTAAATTTGAGCAAAGCTATCGGTGACGAACGACGGCTCCGCTGAGCTGCGCCGTCGTCTGCGTATCCCTTTAAAATTGACCAAAGTAACTGGTGACGAGCGACGGCTCCGCTGCGCTGCGCCGTCGTCTTTGCGTATCCCTTTAAAATTGACCAAAGTAACTGGTGACGAACGACGGCTCCGCTGCGCTGCGCCATCGTCCGTGCGTAGCCTATTGGAATTGAACAAAAAAACCGGTCACGAACGACGGCTTTGCTGCGCTGCGCCGTCGTTAGTGCGTGGCCTATTAAAATTGAAGAAGGTAACAGGCGACGAATGAATTTAAGGAAAAATAAAAATGAACTTTCACAAACCACACGCGTCGAGGAACTTCGGAAATGTAATCTGGTGGTAACCCCAGTTTCTGAATCTGACATCTGTCAAATATGACAATGCACTATCAATGCATTTCTTAATTTGCTGTTTGGAAAGCACTCGGACGTTAACAGGAAGAAGCTTATTTTTTTTTCATTAACTTTGGGCCTCTAAAAATTATTTGGTGAGCGTCTGAGAAGCGTATACACATTACAAACCAATATACAAACAAAATTTAGGGCGGTACTGATAGGGGTTGTTTTGATCTTTGGCACCCCTGGTGAGGCTGACGGGGTGACCGAAATGTTACCAAACTTTGGTGGTCTGCTGATTTCCCAAAGTTTAACTGTTCTAACCCTCCTGGAAATTTTTTTTCGAAATTGATTTTCAGGGGAAAAAGTTTCAACGTTCAAAAACGACAATAATTCAAATATCCATATCTCGGTTAATAACCGGGCGATTTTAAAAATTCAAAGTTTGTTTTACGTACACACAATACCGCAATGATAATCCGTCATTAGATTCGTGATTTCAAAAGGAATAGAACAATTCATTTTAAAACGATCGAAAATATTTACCGGCAAAATAAATAAAAGTTAAATTAATTTTTAACATTAGAAGGAGGCGTCGGAGCGAAAAATTTGATTTGGATTTTCTGTTGGGCTTGAGAAGGGCTTTCTGGTGGTGTAATCAGATTTTCGAGAATTTGTGCCCCGCTGCTAAATTTCGCTTCCCCCTTCCGTATACAACGTCATATCTCTAAAACCACAAATCAGATCGAAAAACTTTATGGGGATCTTTCATACGGATTAATTCGGTGACTGATATGCCGTCGTCAGATTTTTAATTTTCGAAAAAAAAATCACAAAACTCTTGGAAGAATTCCCGCAAAAAAATCAAAAATCGGCCGTACATCGTAAACGGTGCGCCCCACGAAAAAAATATAGTCTTTACTTTTTCGACGCAAAATGCAATTCCGAATGGCATACCCTTTAAATTTCTCGCGTGAGATAAAAAATGGCCGCTGTAGAATTTTTTTATTGAAATCGGGGGTGGTTTTCTTTGAATAACTACTCGGGGGTTGGGAATCTCCAAAATTCGTAAGAGACATAAAATGTAGAGCGGAGCCAGTTCTACAAAACTCCATGAAATTCGAAGTCGTGACCCTAAGGGGAAGCGCGCCCTTTTTTCCGGAAGCATCCGAAATGTGATTTTTTAGAAAAACGCTTGAGGGGTTGTAGCGGAACTTTTTACGGGAACTTGCGACAGCAAACATTATGTCCCGATGCATTGGCGATTTTTTGAGCCATATTTGAATCCTCCAACTCAAAAATTCTGGGAGGAGACAGGTTTGGCGCAAACCTCTGCATCGATTTTCAAAAATTCACACCCGAGTCTAGGGGTGAGTCGGAAAATCGCGGTTTTCACAAGCCCCTAAAGGACGTTTCCGGCTTTCGGGGGGAAAAAATAAAATGAATCGTTTGTTTTAGGGGTTGGCAACCCTTTCTTAAAGAGGTTTTTCTAGAGCAGGCATGTCAAACTCACCAAGGGCCACATCAAGTATTACACATAAGCCGCGGGCCGCATTACCAAAGAAAACTACAATTGAAACCAAACAAAAAATAATTATTTTTACCTTGTATATAATTTTTTTTTTTTATATTTGATACCAGCCTTGCCGGGCCGCAGACAACTTGTAAGAGGGTCGCATGTGGCCCGCGGGCCGCGTGTTTGACATACCTGTTCTAGAGGGTTGAAATTTTAATGGCATAATTCTTTAATTATTTGTGATTTTTTATGTAAATTTCAAATCGCCATCTATAAGCGTTTTCGAAAAATTTGAAGAAAACGTGATTTTGGGGCTTACGTATTTAGTATATATAATAATAAAATATAAATATATTCGGTTCTCATGTGATTATCTCCAAATTTTGTGAAGAAATATTTTAATATTTTTAATACATTGTAAAGTCTGATAATTATCGAGTAAATTTAAAAGGTTTCAAGAATGTGACAATTGTTTTTTAATTTTTTATTCACTTGAAAACATCGAATTTTCAGAGTGGCAATATATTTTTTCCCCATGTCATTATCTCTAAATTTTGTGACGAAATATTGTGATATTTTTACTAAATTGTAAAGTCTGATAATTATCGAGTCAATTTAGAAAGTTTCAAGTATGTAGTAATTTTTATATTTTTTGTTTACTTGAAAAATTAGAAATTTCAGAATGACAATATATTCGGTTCTCACTCATGTGATTATCTCCGAATTTTGTGACGAAATATTTTAATATTTTTACTAAATTGTAAAGTCTGCGAATTATCGAGTAAATTTAGAAAGTTTCAATTATGTGACAATTGTTTTTATATTTTGTATTCACTTGAAAAATTTGAATTTTCAGAATGACTATATATTCTGTTTTCATGTAATTATCTCCAAATTTTGTGAAGAAATATTTTAATATTTTTACTAAATTGTAAAGTCTGCGAATTATCGAGTAAATTTAGAAAGTTTCAATTATGTGACAATTGTTTTTATATTTTGTATTCACTTGAAAAATTTGAATTTTCAGAATGACTATATATTCTGTTTTCATGTAATTATCTCCAAATTTTGTGAAGAAATATTTTAATATTTTTACTAAATTGTAAAGTCTGCGAATTATCGAGTAAATTTAGAAAGCTTCAAGTATGTGACAATTGTTTTTGTATTTTGTATTCACTTGAAAAATCAGAATTTTCAGAATGACTATATATTCTGTTTTCATGTGATTATCTCCAAATTTTGTGACGAAATATTTTATTATTTGTACTAAATTGTAAAGTCTAATAACTATCGAGTAAATTTAGAAAGTTTCAAGTATGTAACAATTGTTTGTTTTTTTGTATTCACTTAAAAAATCAGAATTTTCAGAATGACAATATATTCTGTTTTCATGTGATTATCTCCAAATTTTGTGAAGAAATATTTTAATATTTTTACTAAATTCTAAAGTCTGATAATTATCGAGTGAATTTAGAAAGTTTCAAGTATGTGACAATTGTTTTTATATTTTGTATTCACTTGAAAAATTAGAATTTTCAGAATGACTATATATTCTGTTTTCATGTAAATATCTACAAATTTTGTGACGAAATATTTTATTATTTGTACTAAATTGTAAAGTCTAATAATTATCGAGTAAATTTAGAAAGTTTCAAGTAGGTGACAATTGTTTTTATATTTTGTATTCACTTGAAAAATTTGAATTTTCAGAATGACTATATATTCTGTTTTCATGTAATTATCTCCAAATTTTGTGAAGAAATATTTTAATATTTTTACTAAATTGTAAAGTCTGATTATTATGGAGTAAATTTAAAAAGTTTCAAGTATGTGACAATTGTTTTTATATTTTGTATTCACTTGAAAAATTTGAATTTTCAGAATGACTATATATTCCGTTTTCATGTGATTATCTCCAAATTTTGTCACGAAATATTTTATTATTTGTACTAAATTGTAAAGTCTGATAATTATCGAATAAATTTAGAAAGTTTCAAGTAGGTGACAATTGTTTTCGTATTTTGTATTCACTTGAAAAATTTGAATTTTCAGAATGACAATATATTCTGTTTTCATGTGATTATCTCCAAATTTTGTGAAGAAATATTTTAATATTTTTACTAAATTGTAAAGTCTGATAATTATCGAGTAAATTTAGAAAGTTTCAAGTAGGTGACAATTGTTTTTATATTTTTTATTCACTTGAAAACTCAGAATTTTCAGAATGACAATATATTCTGTTCTCATGTGATTATTTCCAAATTTTGTGACGAAATATTTTATTATTTGTACTAAATTGTAAAATCTAATAATTATCGAGTAAATTTAGAAAGTTTTAAGTATGTGACAATTGTTTTCACATTTTGTATTCACTTGAAAAATTTGAATTTTCAGAATGACTATATATTCTGTTTTTATGTAATTATCTCCAAATTTTGTGAAGAAATATTTCAATATTGTTACTAAATTGTAAAGTCTGATAATTATCGAGTAAATTTAGAAAGTTTCAAGTATGTAACAATTGTTTTTATATTTTGTATTCACTTGAAAAATCAGAATTTTCAGAATGACAATATATTCTGTTTTCATGTGATTATCTCCAAATTTTGTGGCGAAATATTTTATTATTTGTACTAAATTGTAAAGTCTAATAACTATCGAGTAAATTTAGAAAGTTTCAAGTATGTAACAATTGTTTGTTTTTTTGTATTCACTTAAAAAATCAGAATTTTCAGAATGACAATATATTCTGTTTTCATGTGATTATCTCCAAATTTTGTGAAGAAATATTTTAATATTTTTAGTAAATTGTAAAGTCTGATAATTATCGAGTCAATTTAAAAAGTTTCAGGTATGTGACAATTGTTTTTATATTTTGTATTCACTTGAAAAATTTGAATTTTCAGAATGACTATATATTCTGTTTTCATGTGATTATTTCCAAATTTTGTGACGAAATATTTTGATATTTTTACTAAATTGTAAAGTCTGATAATTATCGAATAAATTTAGAAAGTTTCTTGTAGGTGACAATTGTTTTTGTATTTTGTATTCAATTGAAAAATTTGAATTTTCAGAATGACTATATATCTGTTTTCATGTGATTATCTCCAAATTTTGTGACGAAATATTTTATTATTTGTACTAAATTGTAAAGTCTAATAATTATCGAGTAAATTTAGAAAGTTTCAAGTATGTAACAATTGTTTTTATGTTTTGTATTCACTTGAAAAATCAGAATTTTCAGAATGACTATATTTTCTGTTTTCATGTGATTATCTCCAAATTTTGTGAAGACATATTTTAATATTTTTACTAAATTGTGAAGTATGATAATTATCCAGTAAATTTAGAAAGTTTCAAGTAGGTGACAATTGTTTTTATATTTTTTATTCACTTGAAAACTCAGAATTTTCAGATTGACAATATATTCTGTTCTCATGTGATTATTTCCAAATTTTGTGACGAAATATTTTGATATTTTTACTAAATTGTAAAGTCTGATAATTATGGAGTAAATATAGAAAGCCTAAAGTATGTGACAATTGGTTTTTGTATTTTGTATTCACTTGAAAAATTAGAATTTTCAGAATGACTATATATTCTGTTTTCATGTAATTATCTCCAATTTTTTTGACGAAATATTTTATTATTTGTACTAAATTGTAAAGTCTGATAATTATCGAGTAAATTTAGAAAGTTTCAAGTATGTAACAATTGTTTTTATATTTTGTATTCACTTGAAAAATTTGAATTTTCAGAATGACAATCTGTTCTCATGTGATTATCTCCAAATTTTGTGACGAAATATTTTAATATTTTTACTAAATTGTAAAGTCTGATAATTATCGAGTCAATTTAGAAAGTTTCAAGTATGTAACAATTGTTTTTATATTTTTTGTTTACTTGAAAAATTAGAAATTTCAGAATGACAATCTATTCGGTTCTCATGTGATTATCTCCAAATTTTGTCATGAAATATTTTGATATTTTTACAAAATTGTAAAGTCTAACAAATATGAAATAAAGTTAGAAAGTTCCAAGTATATGACAATTGTTTTTATATTTTTTATTCACTTGAAAAATTTAAATTTGCAGAATGACAATATATTCTGTTCTCATGTGATTATCTCGAAATTTTGTGACGAAATATTTTATTATTTGTACTAAATTGTAAAGTCTGATAATTATCGAATAAATTTAAAAAGTTTCAAGTAGGTGACAATTGTTTTTATATTTTTTATTCACTTGAAAAATCAGAATTTTTAGAATGACAATATATTCTGTTCTCATGTGATTATCTCCAAATTTTGCGACGAAATATTTTGATATTTTTACTAAATTGTAAAGTCTAATAGTTATTAAGTAAATTTAGAAATTTTCAAGTATATGACAATTGTTTTTATATTTTTTATTCACTTGAAAAATCAGAATTTTTAGAATGATAATATATTCTGTTCTCATGTGATTATCTCGAAATTTTGTGACGAAATATTTTATTATTTGTACTAAATTGTAAAGTCTAATAGTTATTGAGTAAATTTAGAAAGTTTCAAAAATGTGACTACAGTTTTTATGTTTTTATTCACTTGAAAATGAAATTTTCAGAATGACAATATATTCTGTTCTAATGCGATTATCTCCAAATTTTGTGGTGAAATATTTTAATATTCTTACTATGTGTTAAAGTCTAATTATTATCGAGTTAATTTATGAAGTTTCAAGTATGTGACTATTGTTTTTATATTTTGTATTCACTTGAAAAATTAGAATTTTCACAATGACAATATATTCTGTTCTCGTGTGATTATCTCTAAGTTATCTCTAGATTTTTTCTTCGAAGATTTCCAATTTTGAAGGTTTGAAGCTTCGAAGATTCGAAGATTCACAGACAATCTTCAAAGATTGAAGTTTCGGAGTTTAGAAAATTCGAACGTTTGAAACTTCGATTTTCGAAGTTCCTTTCGTTTTGAAGTTTCGAAGATTCGAAGGTCAGACAATCTTCAAAGAAGTTTCGAAGATTCGAACTTTTGAAACTGCGATTTTCGAAGTTCCTTTCGTTTCGAGTTTCGAGTTTCAAGATTTCGAAACCTTTCGAAGTTTGCTACGTTTCTTAAGATTCTTCGAAGCTACGAATTATTAGGACCCCTAATATGCATCGATGTCCTAATTATGCAATGATCTATGTTACCCGATATTCTTGATACAGTTGGTTGTGATACTGCAAATGATTCTCCAATATTCATTTGGAAGGTGGCAGTAGCGTAATATCTGAGTGTAATTAAAATTTTATTAATTGCAAAAATTGGATTATTTGTATTATGAAACATTTGTAATTGGATAAATTCAACAAAACGAAATATAGCCTGAATATATGAATATTCAACCTGTTCGTAACTCTGCAAGCAAAACTTTCGTTTTGTTGAATTTATTTGATTCTTTCTGCAACAAGTAAGGTTGTTTCTATTTTATTTTTTTATTTATTTGTAATTGGTTTCCTATGATATCAAAGAGCATGTTACAGCATTAAAAATATCGATATTGTTATACATTGACAAGAAAAAGTTGTCTAATCACTTTATTTTATATTTCCAGCTTTAAGAAGCTAAGTTTCAGCCTTGACTTAATATCAATCATTCCATTCGATTTGATATTCCTGTTTATCAAAGATTATCCGTTCGAATTCTATTCTCTATCCTTCACCAACCGCCTTCTAAGATTGGTAAGTAAAACAACTATCACGGCTGAATGATCACTTCAGTTATTTTATTTCAGTTTGTACTTTTTAATTACATCAAAGAAATCGACGTATCGACCAACAAGCACGCCCTGATTACAAAAATGGGTCTGATGTGGACGTACATCATACTATCAGTTCACACCGGCGCATGTTTACTGTACGGAGTTGGATGCCAGTATGGGGTTTGTCCCAAAAGTTCATGGGTGTACACCGGCGGTGAAGATAATTGCGATAATTATTATTTATGCGCCATTTTCATGAGCGTTTCGTATTTTTCCGCGATGGGAAACGAATTGCTCGTTACTGGAAACAAGACGGATTTCGTTGTAGTGGTTCTATTTGCCTTAATTTCGAAATTTGTTTACGCCATCGTACTCGGCTATGCAATCGGAATAGTTGCTCATCTCAAATTTAGATTGATGGAGTTCAGCTATACTGCTATCAAATTGGAGGTATGCAAACCTAATTTTTTTTAAATACTTGGTCATTTTGCGGGAGCTAATGCATTTTGCAGAGATTGCTCAAATCGCTTAAAAAAATATTATTATATTATTTTGACTTAACCCTTTCAGCTCTGGATTTTCAAATTTGAAAAAAAAAAATTTTTTGTTAATTATTATTGATGGGGAGCTTCTTAAGACCATAAATACCAAATTTTAACTCATTTGATTAATTAGTATAGGAATTAATTAGTGAGGCTTTGTTGAAGTGACATCTAGTGATAAACAGCAAAAATATGGATTGTCATAGTAAGTAGAGATATGTAAATATTGCGGTGGCAATTGCCACCACCAGGGCCGAAAGGGTTAATACCTCGAAATTAGGACCAACTTTGCTAAGATCAAAAAAAGTTGCGTTGATTTTACATGATTTAATTATTGGATTGATGAGGCTGTTACTTGGTGAAATTCCATAATGTATGTGGTAAGTAAAACACGTGTGTTTGAGAATTTTCACAAATTTCTGAAAATTCTCAAACACACGTGTTTTACTTACCACATACAATATTTTAATGATTATTAAAAAAAAACACAAAATTCGCTACATTTCGGAAATTAAACCATCAAAATCAAACGACGCGTTCGTAAGTTAAACAATTAATCAAAAACTTGATTTTGTTGATTTTGAAAATTTTGGCAACTTCCATTGTCTCGACATGCGTATTTTTTAGAGATGGGCAAAACTGCTACTTTTGAATCAAGTTGCTACCTGTGATTGCTCCATTCTTATATCAGTGATTTTAAACTGTGACTATGATCACGGTTAGTAAACGTCGTAACACCTGAAAGGTTTCGCAAAAATATTTTTGATATGATTCTGGTGATATTTGTCCACCTGGGCACGTAAACAGTGTTCCTTTTGATATTATAGCCGTGGCTGAAGGTGATATTTTGACTATATTATCTGCTATACCTAATAAACATATGACTGATCTTGATTCAGTTCAAAATTCGACAAGCATTTGGAGATTTTTGCAGAATCTTATAAGAAAATGTTTTCGTATTTTTGTTTTGCCTCTGAAAAAACGCATCTCTTGAAAGATGATTCGTTCTGTTCTCGAAGGATTATTTTGTAAATAAAATCATTAACCAATAAAGATATGGATTTTTGAAAATGTTCGTTTTAATTTTTTGAGCACCTGAATGAAAATATCGCAAAAAATATAAAAATTGTAGAAAAATTCCATAAAAAATCATCCTCAATGGCCGAAGTATCGTTAATTCAAAATCAATTTGTTTTTTGTAAATTCAACAATTTTTAACAGAGATATGGATTTTTGAAAATTTTCGTTTGAATTTTTTGAGCATCTAAACAAAAACAGCAGAAAAAAATGAAAAACATGCAGGAAAGATTCCATAAAAAAATATCCTCAATGGCTGAAGTATCGTTTAATCAAAATAAATTCGGATTTTGAAAATTCAACAATTTTCAATTAAGATATGGATTTTTAAAAATTTTAGTTTTAATTTTTTGAGAATCCGAGCGAAAACATCGCAGAAAAAGAAATAAAACGCGTAGACAAAATTCCATAAAAAATATCCTCAATAGCCGAAGTATTGCTTATTCAAAATAAATTTTATTTTTGGAAATTCAACAATTTTCAATAGAGATATGGATTTTTGAAAATTTTCGTTTTAATTTTTTGAGCACCTGAACAAAAACAGCAGAAAAAAATAAAAAACATGCAGGAAAGATTCCATAAAACAAAATCCTCAATGGCTGAAGTACTGCTTTTTATAAATTCAACAATTTTCAATCGAGATATATATTTTTAAATTTTCGTTTTAATTTTTTGAGCACTTGAACAAAAACATCGCAGAAAAAAAATTAAAAAGTGCAAACAAAATTCCATAAAAAATATCCTCAATGACCGAAGTACCACTTATTCAAAATCCATTTAGTTTACTATTATCATTATCATTTTGGGTTTACTATTTGCAATAATTGTTTTTATATGTATTTTTTTCAGTATTGAACTTAAATTAATTTTTAGAAATATTATTCTCTATTGTCTTCTTACAAACACTTTTTAAGTAACAGTCGTAGTTTGAGTAGCAATCACTCTTTAGGTAACAGTTGTGATTTTAAGTCACAGTTAAATAGCAGTGATTTTCAGTAGCGGTGATTTTAAGTAGCAGTGATTTTAAGTAACAGTGATTTAAAGTAACAGTGATTTTAAGTAGCAATGATTTTAAGTAGCAGTGATTTTAAATAGCAGTGATTTTAAGTAGCAGTGAAATTCGCCTATTAGTAACAGTGACGACTTGTGATTTTTCAATACCAGTGAAAAATCACAGGTACTTGAAATATCGCCCGTCCCTAGTATTTTTAAGACCATTTAAAACACATTGAATTCTCTACTTTCCAACGTATAAAATATCATTAAAAAAACATCAAAAAATTGAAAATATGATTTTGTTGATTTTGAACTTGGAAAATTTCGGATTTTAGCAATTTTCATTGATTCGGCATGATTATCTCCTAATACTTTTTCAAACACATTTTGGCATCTAAATCATTAAAATCAAACACCGCGGTTACAAGTTGAACACTTTTTTTTATAAATCAAAAACTTGATTTTGTTGAAAATTTTGAATTTTCACAATTTTCATTGTATCTGCATAATTATATTTATTATCATTTTAAACACTATAAATTCTCAATTTTTTAACATACCTATAAAATAACATAATCAGAACTTAGGATATACATGTTAAAGATAACGAGGAAATTATTGTTCTGAAGAAAGATTCATTAGAGGATCCGGAATCTCACAAGAAAATCCATTCTCAGACTGCCAGTTCAATCGCGGAAATTAATGCATCTTCAACTAAAAAAACTTGGGCCAACAATGAAGATATGAAGTCGATATTAAAGATTTTAATGCAGAGGACGAAGAAATTATAGAAGAACTAGAGGAATATAGAACAGAGGAGAATATTCTAGAAGAGGAAATTGATAAACTTACTTCTATCGAGGAGGAAGAAACTGGGAAACTTTCTTCCACCAAAGAGGAGGATATTCTGCAAGAGGAAATCGAGAAACTTTCTCCCTCCAAGGATATTTTAGATGAGAAAATTAAGAAACTTGCTTCCACTACCTTACAGATCCCATATGACCAGAAAAAAGAAGGGGAGGAAAATGATCTTAAGGATGTGAGGTAAGTAACTGAATCGATGATAATTCGAACCAACCAAGATAATGATTACGAAAAGAAACTGGAAGAAGTGAAACATGCTATTGAAGAAGCAGCAAATGATCTTCCAACTAATGCGAAATGATGGAAGAATTAGAGGAGATCTTGTAGGATAGAACGGAGGAGGATATTCTAGAAGAGGAAATTGAGAAACTTGCTTTTACCAAGGAGGAAAAAATTGAGACACTTACATCCAACAAAGAGGAGGATATTCTACAAGAGTAAACCGAGAAACTTGCTCCCTCCAAGGATATTTTAGAAGAGAAAATTAAGAAACTTGCTTCCACCACCTTACCGATCCAACATAACCAGGAGAAAGAAGGGGAGAAAAATGATCCCAAGGATGTGAAGGAAGTAACGCTGAATCAATGATAATTCGGACTAGCCAAGATAATGATGGAGGAAGTGGAGTATGCTATTGAAGAAGCAGCAAATGATCTTCCAGCTAATGCGCAATTAGAAGAAAGTTTCTATTTACACCAAGATGAACAATTGACAACAGAAGTTAATGAGGAATTTTTGACGAAAAACAACGAATGAAAAGTTAATGCTGATTAACTTGAAGAACTAAATAAAGTCGAGAAAATAATTGAGGAAGAGGCAGAAAGACTTATGGTCGATGGCCCTTGACGGTCCATAATAAATGTAATATGTAAAATTAATGTACAAAATCTATGTGCTTGTCAATAAAGATGTTTCATACACATAAATAAGGAAGTGTCTGAACTAGAATCAGTAATTGAAGAACAATTAACAACTAACAACTGATATCTCTCGAGTGGAAATTGTTACTACATTACCAGCAATGACCAAATTAATAAAGAACTCAGTACTACAAGCAATGGTAAGTAACTAAATTTTGTAACTGCATCGGAACAAAATGAAACATATAGATTAATTGAATAACAACTAACAACTCACATCTCTCCTTTGAATGTTATTTTGAGCAATACGTCGAGTGAGATAACTACATAAATAATAACTACACCAACAACTGACGCCTATGGTGTATTCAATTTCTACAAGACGTGGCGTTTTTACCGTTAACGGTATTTGGAATACTTATATTGCAATAGTAATTCCGTTTCCCGATCAGCAACTAACTACACTGATGAGACCTGAAAGGTCGAAACCGGTCTGAAGGTGTTCTGATGGGAAAACAATATTTAATGTTTTCTTCAAGAAGAAATTTATAGATGTATGAGTGGATCATCTACAAAAAAAGCAAACATTGAAACTCTCCAAGCAATTGCAATTCCGGAATACATCAGCAAATCCACAGCAGTTGATGATTTTGGAACTCATACAATTTCATCTACCAAGAGTGAGAGGCAAGCTGCAACCATTGCAGAGTATATTACTGAACGTACAACTTCAACTGATTACTTATCTTTCAACACAGGAGGAAATAAATCAACAACTATAGCACATTGTATAACAACGTATTCCAAAGAGTTCGAAGCCGAATCATCATTACGGTGTCCTCAGCAATATTCAGAACATGGTAACTACTAGGCATGGGCGATATTTCAAGTACCTGTGATTTTTTACTAGTATTGAAAAATCACAGGTCGTTAAAACTAAAAATCACTTTTACTTAAAATCACTGCTACTTAAAAACACCGCTACTGAAAATCACTGCTATTTAAATGTGACTTAAAATCACAACTGTTACCTAAAGAGTGATCGCTACTTAAACTGCGACTGTTACTTAAAACTTGATTTTAAGAAGACAATAGAGAATACTATTTCTAAATATTATTTTATATTCAATACTGTATACTCCCATTTACTCTTGCGCTCATGTTGAAATTACGATTTTCATAAACCGAAAAAAAAATACATATAAAAATAATTGCTGCAAATAGTAAACCCAAAATTACTCAACATTAATTTTAATTTAAGATTCAGTGCAATATCTAAACATATATTTTGGAATAATACCACGAAACCAATTTTAAAATTGCAAACTTCATGAACTGAAAAAAAAATAAAAACAATTTACCAAACTGCGAAAATCTCCAAATTCTTCTTTTTATACAAGTGCTCAAAAAATTAAAACTAAAAACTAAAATTTTCAAAAATCCATATCTCTATTGAAAATTGTTGAATTTACAAAAACCAAATTTATTTTGAATAAGCTATACTTCGGCCATTAAGGATATTTTTTATGAAATTTTGCCGTCACTTTTTTTACCTTTTTTCTGCGATATTTTTGTTCACGTGCTCAAAAAATTAAAACGAAAATTAAAAAAAAACATATCTCTGTTGAAAATTGTTGAATTTACAAAAACCAAATTGATTTTGATTAAGCGATACTTTGGTCATTGAGGATATTCTTCTATGGAATTTTGTGTGAGCGTTTTTATTTTTTTCTGCGATGTTTTCACTCGGATGCTCAAAAAAATAAAACGAAAATTTTCAAAAATCAATATCTCTATAGAAAATTGTTGAATTTTCAAAAACTAAATTGATTTTGAATAAGCAATACTTCCGCCATTGAGGATATTTTTTATGGAATTTTGTGTAAGCGTTTTTATTTTTTTCTGCGATGTTTCCACCCGGATGCTCAAAAAATTAAAACGAAAATTTTCAAAAATCAATACATATCTCTATTGAAAATTATTGAATTTACACAAACCAAATTGATTTTGAATAAGCGGCACTTCGGTCATTGAGGATATTTTTTATGGAATTTGGCCTGCACTTTTTAAATTTTTATTTGCGATGTTTTTGTTCAAGTGCACAAAAAAATAAAACGAAAATATTCAAAAATCCATATCTCTATTGAAAATTGTTGAATTTACAAAAACCAAATTTATTTTGAATAAACTATACTTCGGCCTTTAAGGATATTTTTTATGAAATTTTTCCTGCACTTTTTTACCTTTTTTCTGCGATGTTTTTGTTCAAGTGCTCAAAAAATTAAATGAAAATTTAAAAAAATCCATATCTCTGTTGAAAATTGTTGAATTTACAAAAACCAAATTGATTTTGAATAAGCGATACTTTGGTCATTGAGGATATTCTTCTATGGAATTTTGTGTGAGCGTTTTTATTTTTTTCTGCGATGTCGCTCGGATGCTCAAAAAAAAATAAAACGAAAATTTTCAAAAATCAATATCTCTATAGAAAATTGTTAAATTTTCAAAAAATAAATTGATTTTGAATAAGCAATACTTCCGCCATTGAGGATATTTTTTATGGAATTTTGTGTGAGCGTTTTTATTTTTTTCTGCGATGTTTTCACCCGGATGCTCAAAAAATTAAAAAGAAAATTTTCAAAAATCAATACATATCTCTATTGAAAATTATTGAATTTACACAAACTAAATTGATTTTGAATAAGCGGCACTTTGGTCATTGAGGATATTTTTTATGGAATTTTGCCTGCACTTTTTAAATTTTTTTTGCGATGTTTTTGTTCAAGTGCTCAAAAAAATAAAACGAAAATATTCAAAAATCCATATCTCTATTGAAAATTGTTGAATTTACAAAAACCAAATTGATTTTGAATAAGCAATTCTTTGGCCATTGAGGATAGTTTTTTATGGAATTTTGTCTGCGCGTTTTATATTTTCTTCTAAGATGTTTTTGTTCAAGTGCTCAAAAAATTAAAACGAAAATTTTCAAAAATCCATATCTCTATTGGTTAATGATTTTATTTAAAAAATAATCCTTCGAGAACAGAACAAATCATCTTTCAAGAGATGCGTTTTTTCAAAAATACGAAAACATTGGCAACACATTCTCTTATAAGATTCTGCAAAAATCTCCAAATATTTCTCGAATTTTGAACTGAATCAAGAACAGTTATATGTTTATTTGGTATAGCAGATAATATAGCCAAAATATCACCTTCTGTCACAGGTATAATATCAAAAGGAACACTGTTTACGTGCCCGGGTGGACAAATATCACCAGAATCATATCAAACATATTTTTGCGAAACCTTTCAGAAGGTGTTACTACGTTTACTAACCGTGATCATAGTCACAGTTTAAAATCAGTGATATTAGAAAGTAGCAAATAAGGGTAGCAACGTGATTCAAAAGTAGCAGTTTTGCACATCTCTAGTAACCAATCAAATTGATGAAGGCAGCGGTGATCTGGAGATGCTCGGAAAAACTATTCGTGTTATAACTGAAGCTATTAAGGTTAGCACAGAGACATGGCTTATAGTGTGGATGGAACTGAAGAAGATTCTTTAGCCAATTTAAAATAGAATATAAAATTCTTTCTATTGAAAATTGTTGAATTTACAAAATCCGAATTGATTTTGAATAAGCGGAACTTCGGTCATTGAGGATATTTTTTTATGGAATATTGCCTGCACTTTTTAATTTTTTTCTGCGATGTTTTTGTTCAAGTGCTCAAAAAATTAAAACGATCATAGTCACACTTTAAAATCACTGATATTAAAGAGTAGCAATCAAGGGTAGCAACGTGATTCAAACGTAGCAGTTTTGCCCATCTCTACTAGTTCATGAAAAAACACTACCATTTTTTGGTAAACATACGCCGAATATATATTATCTTTGACATTAAAATTAAAAAAAAAAACATCACATGTACTAATGATGTATCTTTATGTGGTTTAAATTTCAAAACAATCGACCCCATCGACTTCAAAATATTTAACTTCAAAGTGACATGCCTCGCTTTTTGAAAAGGATAGTAGTAACCACTGAAATTGATGAAGGCAGCGGTGATCTGGAGATGCTCGGAAAAACTATTCCTGTTATAACTGAAGCTATTAAGGTTATCACAGAGATATGGCTTATAGCGTGGATGGAACTGAAGAATATTCTTTAGCCAATTTAGATGATAATGGTAGTTCAGTTAGTAATACTGTGCTGAAGTTATTCATGTTACTGAAGCTGTTAAGGTTAGTCTCTAGCCAATAGAAAAGTTTATTGGTGCTAAGTAACGATAAAGTTTTACACAGCTCAATAAAGATTTAATAATACATTTACAATGAATTAAACACTTAGAATTATCACTAAAGGAACTTCGTTTAGATAAGACTGAGACTATTGACTCTTCCAAAGTGATTGCTGCTAAAAGTATTCATGTCACAAAGGACGGTGTTACAGAAGTTATTAAGATTAGCGAGGAGGATGGTATGGATTATAGAGTAGATGGAACGGAAGAAGATTCTTTAACTAGTTTAAATGATACAGAGAAGGATAACATTCGTTCAGTCAGTGCAACTGATAGTGTTGACTCTGCTCAAGTTATTTCTGGTGGAACTCTGGAAGAAAATCAATCAACAGATGATCAACGTGAACTAGAAAATTCTCAGATGATTGTTGAAAAAATTATAAATGGACGATACGAAGAGAAAAAATATTCTAGAAATTGTGACGGAAGATGATGATGACTCGAAACGTATATAGACTGCACAATCTACTAATGATGAAAGCGGAGAGAAAAATACTAAAGAAAATATGACGGAAGATGATGATTCTAAACGTATAGAGATTGCACATCATTCTTCAATGATGAAAACGAAGAGAAAAATATGCAAGAAAATGTGACGGAAGATGATGACGATGATTCTAAACGTATAGAGACTACACATTCTCCAATGACGAAAACGAAAAGAAAAATATTCAAAATAATGTGACGGAAGATGATTATTCTAAACGTATAGAGACTGCACATTCTCCAATGATGAAAACGATGAGAAAAATATGCAAGAAAATGTGACGGAGATGATGATGATTCGTACAGAGACTGCACACTCTACCAATAATGAAGATACAACTTCGAGTAAACTAGAACATATCAACGGACATTGTCGATGATAATAAGATTTTACATGATTCTGAACCTGTCGATGAAGATATTGTTGATGATGAAATATTACCACAATCTGAACAACTTGTAAAATATGAGTTTTTGCAATTTTCATTGATTCGATATGAAAATTTCCTAATACTTTTTCCCAACACGCTAAATTCGTTACATTTCGGCATTTAAATCTTTAAAATCAAATAATGCGTTCGGAAGTTTTGATTTTTTCTTTTTATTTTTTTATTTTGACTTAGGCATAAGCCATTCAATCACATCGAATTATTATATGTATTTTGAATTTTTGGGATGAGTAAATGGACAAATGAATAATGTCAGACGTATACATCACAACCATGGACCCGACCAAATACTTCTCGATCCCCGAAAAATCTTTCGCCCGGGCTGGGATTCGAACCCACACGGCACGCGGTGCAACCGGCACAAGCGCTCGCCTGTACCCACTTCACCAACGGGCCGCCCTGATTTTTTAAAACGCACTAAATTCTTTACATTTTAGCAAAAAACGATCATAATCAAGAAATGCTTTTAATGCCTCAGCAATTTTTCAAAATCGAATACGAGAATTTTTTGCCTTGGAGGATTTTGGCTGTTTTCTTCTCATGCATATTTCTTAACACTTTTTAAAATGAATTACCTCTCTACATTTCAACAAATAAATCATCATAATCAAAAACACGTTGAATTCATCAGCAATTTTGTTCACTTTAAATTTGGATTTTGTTTTCTATTTTAAGGAGGCCTTGGAAAGATCGCACATCTCCCCATGTATTCTTCGGAACGTCGCAAAATACCTCACGAATATATATTTGAAAACTGAAGGCAGACAGTACCCCGTTTGTCTGGTGACTGCTTCGAACGTCCTTCGAGGCAAACTTAAAAAGGAAGCCTTCGGAATGCACATTTATCAGAACACTTTTTTTGCAAACTGCCACGAGGACTTTCTACGGCAGCTCATTTCCCATACGAAGTTAAGCCACTATTTTTACGGCGATGTCATATGCCACGCGGGCGAAATCAATGGAACCATGTATTTCATTCACAGAGGAAGGGTTGACGTTATTGCCGAACAGAAGCTGGAATATGAACTCGTGGAGGTTCTTTCGTGCGGAGATTGCTTTGGAATCGTTAAGTGTTCAACATTGTTGGTGAATAGTCTAAATTTCATTTTTTTTATAGGTTCAGGGATTGTCGGCGACTAAGGAGCAATCGTATACGTACACAGCTAAGACTATTACGGAGATTTTGATGCTGACAATTGAAGAATGGAATTATTTACTAACATTCTTTCCGGCGTCTAAATATGCTATTTACGATGAACTAATTAACAGAAGATTGACTCGCTAATTTATACTATCGCATCCTTTAATAATTATTGTTTATTTATTAATAAAATTGATGTTTGACGTTAAAATATTTTTGGCAGAAATTTGTTCAGAAAACGAGGTTATAATAGTTATTTATGCAACAAGTGAGTAAAGTAGTACTTTTTTTCACGAGTAGGAAAGATTGCCACACAAACCGAAGACGAGTGCGGCAATTCTTACAAGTGAAAAAAGTTGCTTTACTCTCGAGTTTCATACAAAAATTTTTCTACGTCCGTAACTTTAAATAAATTCGATAAAACCTTAATCAATTTTTATAAGTAATAATACTTTTTTTAAATGAGGAAAATTAATGTTTGACATTTATCGGCGGAACTCACGGCGTGTTGCGAAGCGTTCATGAAACACTTTGCGCAAACAATTTTATAGTAGCGTTAAAAAATGAACCGCTACGGCACCTTTTTCACGCAAAAGAGTGAAAAAATGAACACTTGGCACTTTTTTTCACGCTGTTTGCAGGGTTCAGGAATCACATTCTTTATGAACCCAAATTAATAAAAAAAACTGTACATTTTATAACGGACGCAGAAAAATACATTTTTACGATTCTGTGGCGGAGTCGTGGACGAATGCAGTAGTGCACAAAGCAAAGAAATTGAAAATACATTTTGGTTTTTGAATGTGCAGCAAGTTTCAGTCGAGTTATGAATTTTTGAAAATGTGTTATTTTCAATGACGAGCATTTGAATGCAAAAAATTAAAAAATAATATGAAACGCAGGGATAAAATCCTTAAAACACTAAGATCACTTCACAAGACGTTGATTTTTTAAAATCATTTTGGTTTTTGAATCTGCAGCAATTTTGAGTCGAGTTATGAATTTTTTTCAATGACGAACACTCGAGTGCAAAAATTTAAAAATCAATATGAAACGCGATAACATCCTGCAAAAATTCAGTTCACATCACAAGACGCCGATCTTTCAAAATCATTTCTATTTTTGAATGTGAAGCAATTTTCAGTCGAGTTATGAATTTTTAAAAATATATTTTTTTCAATGTCGAATTCTGGAGCGCAAAAAATTAAAAATAAATATGAATTGCGGGAAAACAATTCTACGAAAATTCAAATCACTTCACAAGGCGTCAATCTTTCGTAATCATTTCGGTTTTTGAATGTGTAGCAAGTTTCAGTCGAGTTACGAATTTTTGAAAATGTATTTTTACTTTCTCCGTTACGAAGTACGAGAAAGTATTGTGATCGTGATTTTCTTCAAAAAAATTTTTTACGGAAATATCTGTTTTGGGGTCCCTAGATGGCATTTCAACAATTTCTGAGAATTTTTTTTCTGTGGCTGTGTGTCTGTCTGTGTGCGCTGTATCTCAAAAACTAATAGAGCAATTGATGTGAAACTTTGAATATACGTCTTATTTAATAATCTGAAGAACTGAAAAGCTTTTGGTAAAATTTCGTACAGGAAGTGGGGGTTTACCTTAACAGTTTTTTGTTTTTTGCCAATATTTTCTTAAATATGAAAAATATCACAAAAACATTTAAACAAACATTGAAGACAACAAAGAAATGAATATCTTTTGCTTGAAAATATTTTTCATAAAATTATTTTTATTCGAGAAAAAAATTTATATTATTACAGCAAATTTATGTTAATAATAATTGCATAGAATGCTAAAATGAACAACTTATAAAGAATTAGTTTTTTTTTAATCCCTTTAGTTTTTGAGTAAACCGAGTTTTTGAATTTGAAGTATAATCTTTCATAATTTTGACGTTTTAAATGTCAGTTTCACCCGAGTTTACACAACACTCGATGTACGCGAATGTAGCGAATTTAACACATTTTGAATAATCATTGTAAAATTTCCATCTTAAAACAACGCAAATTGCCAAAAAACGCAAATTTTCAAGTCGAAACAATTTTTTTTAATTACGTAACTGCTGCACGTGTTGTTCGATTTTGATGATTTGAACGTAAAAAGGTAGCGAATTTAATACGTTTTGAAAAATCGTCGTAAAATTTCCATCTTAAAACAACGCAAATTGCCAAAAACGAAAATTGCCTAAAAACGCAAATTTCCAAGTTGAAACAATTTTTTTTTAAATTACGTAACTGCTGCACGTGTCGTTAGATTTTGATAATTTAAACGTGAAAATGTTGCGAATTTATCACATTTTGAAAAATCATCGTAAAATTTCCATCTTAAAACAACGAGAATTGCCAAAAAACGCAAATTTTCAAGTTAAAACAATTTTTTTTAAATTACGTAACTGCTGCACGTGTCATTAGATTTGGATAATTTAAACGTGAAAATGTAGCGAATTTAATACATTTTGAAAAATCATTAGAAAATTTCCACTTTAAATCAACGCAAATTGCCAAAATCTCAATTTTTCTAAATCAAAACAAAAATCGTATTCTTTTTATAAAATACGTAACTTCGTAAGTGTTCAAATCGGTAATTGGGTGGACTGTTTTCATGATTTTTTTCAGAATTTTTTATCAACTCGTTCGTCGGTAAAAAAATAATTAAAAAAAAACCGATTTAAAAACTTTTGGAATTTCTCTAGTAACTAAATAACCTTGAATGAATTTGGGAAAAATTGGTCAAATGGTTAATCGGGTGGACTATTTTCATGAATTTTTTCAGAATTTTTTATTCACTCGTTGGCCACTTTAAAAATAATGATTAAAAAATCGATTTAAAAAGTTATGTTTGAAAAATCGATTTAAAATATTTTAATTTTTTTTTTAGTGTCGAAATAACCTTGAATGATCTTGGAAAAAATTTGTCAAATGTTTAAATGGGTGGACTATTTTAATGAATTTTTTCAGAATTTTTCATTCACTCGTTCGTCAGTGAAAAAGTAATGTTTAAAAAATCGATTTCAATAACTTTTGCAAGATTTTATTGTCTAAATGGCCTAGGATGACCTTGAAAAAAATTGGTCAAGTGGCGAATTGGGTGGACTATTTTCATGATTTTTTCAGAATTTTTCATTAACTCGTTCGTCAGTGAAAAAGTAATGTTTAAAAAATCGATTTCAATAACTTTTGCAAGATTTTATTGTCTAAATGGCCTAGGATGACCTTGAAAAAAATTGGTCAAGTGGCGAATTGGGTGGACTATTTTCATGATTTTTTCAGAATTTTTCATTAACTCGTTGGTCAGTAAAAAAATAATTTAAAAAAAACAGAATTTTTCTAGTAAAAAAATGACCTTGAATGACTGGAAAAAATTGGTCAAATGGGTAATTGGGTGGACTATTTTCATGAATTTTTTCATTATTTTTCAGCTACTCGTTGGCCACTATAAAACTAATGATTAAAAAATCGATTTAAAAAGTTATGTTTGAAAAATCGATTTGAAACCTTTTAATTTTTTTAGTGTCGAAATAACCTTGAATGGCCTTGGAAAAATTGGTCAAATGGTTAATTGGGTGGACTATTTTCATGAATTTTTTCAGAATTTTTCATCCACTCGTTCGTCAGTGTAAAAATAATGATTAAAAAATCGATTTAAAAAGTTATGTTTAAAAAATCGATCTTTCGAAATTTTTTCAGTGTCGAAATAACTTTCAATGACCTTGGAAAAAATTGGTCAAATTTTTTTCATATTTTTATTTCAAAATTTTTCATCCATTCATACTTACTAAATAAAAATTTTCAAAAAATTTCAATTTTCAAAAAAAATCAATTTTCAGTAAAAATATAATATTTATAAAACCGAATAAAAAACTTTTGGATTTTTTTTATTATTGTCGGTCTATATGACCTTGAATTACTTTGGAAAAAACTGGCCAAATTAAGCAATTGATATGAAACTTTAAACATAAGTCTTATTTGATAATCCGAAGAACTGAAAAGCTTTCGGAAAAATTTCGTACACCGGAAATGGGTTTTTTTTGTTTTTTCCAAAAATTTTTTAAATATGAAAAATATTACAAAAACATTTAAACAAATATTGAAGACAACAAAAAAATTAACATGTTTTGTTTGAAAATATTTTTCGTAAAATCATTGCTATTAGAGAAAAAAACATTTTTTTTTTATTTTTGGTTTATTATTCTGAAACGATAATAGTTATAGCAAATTTATGTTAATAATAGCTGTAGAAATGAACGATTTATAACGAATAAGTTTCTTTAGAAATGTCTTTGGTTTTTGAGTAAACTGACCATTTTCATCTTTAATAATTTTTACGTTTTAAAAGTCAGTTTCTTCCGATTTTACAAAACGCTTGTTGTACATTTAAAATATGATTTTAATTGAAAGCGTAAATGTAAATGACTATGATACCATCAAGTCGGAGAAAGTAACATGATGGCCACATCACTATTTTTTATTTTTTATTTTTGGTTTTTAATTATGAAACGATAATAGTTACAGCAAATTTATGTGAATAATAATTGTAGAAAATGCCAAAATGAACAACTTCTAAAAAATTAGTTTTTTTCGAAATCTTGTTAGTTTCTGAGTAAACCGAGTTTTTGAATTTGAAGTATAATTTCTTCATCTTTCATAATTTTGACGTTTTAAACGTCAGTTTCATCCCAGTTTACACAACGCTCGGTACATTTAAAATATGATTTCAATTGAAAATAAACCATGAAAGCGTAAATATAAATGATACCATCAAGTCGGAGAAAGTAACATGATGGCCACATCACCATTTTTTATAACAAAATACTGAGCAGTTAAATATTGACAAAAAATTAATAATAAATGTTTAAAATGGAGACCTTCAACAGCCTGACATCCCCTTCGAATGCATGCTACTCAATCCAATTTATACGATTTAGGAACTTTTCGATAAAATGCACTTTGTTGGTATCGCACACGTACAAAGTGTATTTCATTAAAAAGTTCCTGAATTTAAAATGTGTCACAAAGTAATAGCTTTCACCATCAATCATATTTTACGATTTAGTTTGAAATATTTGCATTTGCAAATTAAATTATTTAAAACTGTTATAGAGCATTATATTTTATAGGCTATTGTTACAATAATGTGTATTTTACACTCTGTGGCGTAAATATTTACTTTACGTCCGCAAATTGAGAATTTAAGACTTATAGTAAAGAAAAAACGATGATCGTTTGTTTTGTAATAACGATTTAGGAGTTATAGTAGAAAAAAAAAACGATTATTGTTTCTTTTGTAATACCAAAATGATTTATGCTAATCAATATGAATTAATCCTCTGTTACCCTGTAGGCGTTTTCTAGCCTTGGCACTTACCTCACATCTCAAGTCCTTGAGGAAGGCGCAAATTTTCACACAAAATTACCTTTAAGAATTCCACGTTAGCGTGTCTCAATTTCCCTCGCCCTAACACTATACCTGTCTTATAACACGAAGCTGACTACTGTCAATATTTCCCAATAAATATAAAATTACATATTTTTTGCTATTTATTGCTTCAAGATTAATGTTTCATATGTATGTGATACTTTCTATTGCAATAGAAAAAAAAATATATTGCAAAATTATTCGAAGTCCGGATGCTCATCGGCATTCAGGGGATGTTAAAAGTGAGAGGTTTGCTATGTAAAATTAGCATTACATTTTTTACCCATAAAAGCACTTGGTATTTACACCTCGCGTTAATAAATCTGTAGAAATTTCCGTGTAATCCCCGAGAATTTTAGATCGTTTAGATTAATTTGTGCGGATTGGAAGGTGTAATTAAATTACCTAAGCTTCGGTAATCTTAATTTTCTTATAATTACTCCGGAGATGTAAATAGAGTTATTTATTTATTTATTTATTTACCCAACAGCCACAAGGGCCAATTACAGAGTAATATAAGCATATAAAGTTAAGCTAATGATACAGATAAAATTACATTACATTACAAAAGTACAAATAGATGACAAGTGATATAAATAAGACAATAATACAATTACAGATAATAAACGTTTAACAAAAACTCTCTAGACAAACAATAACAGATGTCTTAAAGGGCATAAAAAATGGAGAATATAAATCAATGAAGTTTTGATACTGATTGTATTGACGTGAGAGACGATAGACAGGAGAGTTAAGGCAATGATTCGTGTTCAGTGTACGATAAGAGAAAGTCCTTGCATGACGAGACGCGGACCTAGGAACATTAAAATTAAGCTTAGATAAAAAAGTAGGGTTATCAACTTTGTTATGAATTACCTTATACAGGAAACATAGATCATACAATATACGTCTTGAATGCAAAGAAAGAAAATTGAACTCTCTTAGTAGTTCCTGATATGGAACATCGAAACGATAAGTGCCATGTTTAACAAAATATATGTATCTCAAGAATCTCTTTTGGACATTCTCAAGCATATTAATATATTTAGAGTAATGAGGTGACCAAACCACCGAACAATAACACAACTTGCTTAGCACAAAGGTATCAAACAACTTTATAAGGACATTAATGTTCTTGAAAGATTTACAGTTGCGAATAATGAAGCCTAAAAGTCTGTAACACTCTGCTGAAAGTGTTGTTACATGCGTATTAAAAGTGAGTTTACTATCGAATGTAATACCCAAATCTTTAGTTTCGTTAGACCTAACAAGCAGTGTGTCACCGATTACATAATTATGTTTTATAACACTTAACTTTCGAGTGTAGGACATTACTGAACATTTATCAATACTTATCTCTAATTTATTTAAGTGACACCAATTTACCATGGCATCTAGGCTTCGTTGTAAGTCTATACAATCAGCATCTGTAGAGATACGTTATTAACGGCATTAACATTTTTAGATGCCAAAAAGTATTACATATGACAAATCTTATTTACAGAAATGGTAAATAATGACAGTACATAGAAAATAAGGAATAGATTCAGACCTGTCTAAAAACTATTATTTTTTTGGTTATTTTTTAGTATTTAATATTTAAAAAAATGTTAATTCTTCCTAAAACAGAAATCTCCGACATTATGAAACATCCTATGTAATAAATAAGGCCCCTGTTTTTTAGTGAATTAATTTAATTAAGAAAAGTTCTATTATTTGATGTAAAGGGTGTTTTTTTAGGAGCTTGAGAACTTTAAATAATAATACAAGACAGAAATATTGTTGGAATTATTAATTATTATTATAATCTGGTAGATAATTTCATGGCATTTATTTTTTAAATATGATTTCCGGCGTATGTCCGCCGCGGCTACGAGTTACATGGCCCATTAGATCAGTGCGATTTCTCACTACTTTTTCCAATAAATCTGGCCGTATGGCGTCAATGGTAGCTTGAATATTGGCTGCCAATGCTGTTTCTGGTTGCTGGTTTGTTGGCATAAACCAATGACTTAACATAGCCCCATAAAAAAGTAATCGAGAGGCGTTAAGTAGCACGAACCACTTCTGGAAATAAAGTTGACACCAAATTGATTTTGCAATAAATTGATGGTTAGGCGCGCTGTATGGAAAGTTGCGCCATCTTGTTGGAACCAAATGTTGCCGATGTTTAGCTGATTAATTTTTGGAAACAAAAAATCAGTCACCTCATTGCGAAAGAAATAAGGACCAATGTTGCCGCCAGCGTGTAAACCTCACTAAACAGTCAATTTTAATGGAAGCCATTTAACTAGAAACGAGCTTCATCACTAAACACAATTCTTCGATAAAAATGATCAACTACGGCCAGTTTCAAATTACCCCAATCAGAAAAAATGCGACGTAAACGATAGTCATTTAGCTTTAATTGTTGTACGAGCTGTACAGGCAAGATCCTTTCGTAAAATTTTCTATGTAGTCGAAGGCCAAAGGCCAACAAGCCGACGAATCAACATTTCGGCTTCTTCAACACTTCGCGCTACCCCAGCAATATTCTCTTCGGTACACACATTTCTTTGTCTTGTTGATGGTTTTGAATCGAGAAGAGTAAAATTAGTGCGAAAACGATCAATAACTACAGGAATTGCTTGCTCACTAGGCCGATTATGTTGACCGTAAAATGGACGAAGTGCTCTATGAACTTCGCGAACAGATTTATTTTTTTGAAAGTAAATTTCCACAATTTGGAAGCGTTGTTGTGGCGTTAAACAATTCATGATGAATTGCCTAACCTTACTGAACAGAAATGTCAACACAGTTTGACATTCTCATTGAGTATAGATAGACAACTACCATCGAAACTTCTCATGTAGCTAAAAAAACACCCTATATTATTTAAACTATTACGAACAATTTCCCAATGACGTTAACGTAATATATGCACAATATTCACGTCTGCAGGCAGATACCAGTTGGTTGCATATAGTGACAGTCTGCGGATTGTTAATATTTCTAATTGTAAATTACTTTTCCTCACTGTATCTCGTTAATATATTAATAGTTGAATGTCCTTGGATCATCATTAATGTAGAAACGAATTGCACGTGTTATTTGATGTATAATTTAAACTGCGTTACGAACAATGGGGACGTAATATATACAGCACAGTATTCACGTCTGCAGGCGGAGACCAGTTCGTTGCATACAGCACGACCCTGTGGATTGTTATTATTTGTAATGGCAAATTACTTTTCCTCCCAGTTTCTCGTTAACCCTTAGCACTCGTATTTATTGGTGACAAAACGTATTTTGGCGACTATAAGTTGGCATACGAGTGCAAAGGATTAATATATTAGATAATTGAAAGTCCTAATTATTAATATACAAACAAGTTCCAAGCATAAAACTTATAATTTGCCTAATTTGTGTAACGGTAAATCAATAAGTCGGTGAAGGAGAGAATGATTATAACTTAACTTTGAACCCTGCAAATAATTTGCTTTTACAAAAAAATATGATACAAGCGAAATAACCTTGAATCAATTATTTTGAATTAAAAAGAAAGGTTTGCCATGATATCATAATGGCGGATGTTTCAGTAAAGAATTAAATTACTTCCTGTGCCAAATTTAATTTAAAAAGAGGTGGCAAACATGACAAATTAATTTTAAAAATTAATAACGTGAATTCTACCGTAATTTACTGAAAAATCTCATAATCCATAACCCGTACAAAAATTTCAATAGCATTTTCGAAATCCCCGCACAAAAATACACACCATTGTGAAAACGCGAGTTCGATCCGTCTTTAAATAAGCGAGATGTAACCAAAAATTCCATTTGACCTACTGACGGAGGGAACTCCGCGTCTGGAATGCGGGATTATGTAAGTCTGACGTGACTGGGTCACGGGATACCCCAAGGTCGGCGCATTCCAGACCGGCGGCCATCATGGATGAAGACGGATCAGTTGCGCATGCGCGCAATGTAAGAACCGTGCTATCTAACGGGGCCGACCGTTAGGGTTGAATTAATGTGTGAAAGGGTTGATTGATAAAGAAATTATACCGTGTGATTGATTCACCACGGAACATTGCGAGTTAACATGGGAAAATTGTTTCTTCTAGATTGCTGCTCTCCTAACCCTAACCTAAAAGGAATCCAATAACACCGTTGGATAGATTATTTTAATGCGCTTCATATGGTACCTCACAATTATATATTAATGTTGTTTTACCATCTGTAAAGGTGAACTTATAGTGAACAGCTCGTGAACAGCTACAAGCCCTGTTTGCGATTAGCTCGCGAACAAATCTTGAACACCCTGCGTTCAGTACGTGAGCAGTTACACGAACACTTCTAGATGAAATTAATTTTCGTTGGACGTTGTTCGCCAAGAAGTTCGCTCAGTGTTCTAGTTTTCCAGCGTCAGTACATTTTCATCCGTCCACTCCATAATTTTTCGATTTAAAATTGATGCAAACAGTTTCATTGTTTACACCTGCCTTAGGTTCGGCGAACATACCCTTTAAAATTACCGACAACTGGCGGACTTTTGGCGAACTCGAGACAAACATGGTAAAATCCGTTAATGTTATGCGACAACATTGGGCGAACAGGCTATTGGGTGATCGCGAGCTGTTCGCGAGCGCCGGTGGATGCGCACCTTAAGAAGCCTTAAAAGTAAATAAATTTATTCAAAATAATCATGTTAACTTCGCTTTATTCATGTACGTAATTAAAATCTCGTTCATCTGTTTGACGCTTATTTCGATGTCAATTTATTTGCAATGAATAATAATTATTCTAATGGAGAAAGGGTTTTTATGATGAAAACCTGACGTTCAATGTGTGACGATTTTTGTTTTTGTGTGCTCTCGTCACCGCCGCCACCGTAACAATTTTATTTGGTTATTATCTGTAACCTGGCAACGATTTCATATCCGTACACCTTACCGAAAAATAGCTTACATCCGTACAGTTTATTGTTAGGGAATTAATCAATATACCGTAAGGAGTAGAAACAATAATTGTTAATTCACAATTGTGTGAAATCGTATGAAGCAATCTATCCAACGGTGGCACTGGATTCCTTTTATTTTAAATAGGGGAGCAGCAATCTAGAAAAATCAGTTTTCCCATGTTAATTTAATGTGTCGTCGTAAATGTAGGTTCAAAGTGATTGAAAATGGTATTTTACTTCGTGAATGTATGAACTGCATTTTCTGGTAAATTCCTCCAATTAAACAACTAGGTGATTTAATTAATTAATGATAACAATTTGTGACAACTAACCCAAGTGTTACCCTCCGATTTGAATGAAATTTGCTGGTCTTTATCCTGGCGAGGATGACAGAGAGAGTGATGGAAGGGATGGAAGTGTGTTTGTGGTATTTCTGGACTTGAAAGCGGTGTATGATTCGGTATTGAGGGGGTATATGGTAGAGTGTTTGAGGAGAAAGGGGGTGAGTGACGGAGTGATAGATTGGGTAAGAGGCGTGTATGAGGAAACGTGGGCGGAAGCAAAGGTGGGAGAGGAGGTGTCAGAGAGGTTTAGGACGTGGAAAGGATTGAGACATGGGTGTCCTCTGAGCCCGGTGCTGTTCATTCTATATATTAGTGAGTTAGAGGAGGTGTTGAGGAAGCAGGGGGGTTGGTGATTGGAAAGTGCGTATGCGGATAATATAGTGTTGATGGCGAGAGATTGGGAGGGAATGAAAGGCATGTTGAAAAGGGTGGAGAGATGTATGCACAAGAGAGGACTGTGTGTGAATGTGGAGAAAACGAAATGGATGAGGTTCAGGAATAAACGGTGAGAGGGGTGAGTGAAAGAGCTAGAGTGAAAGGGGGAGGTGGTTGAGAGGGTGATTAGGAGTTATTTGGGTTTAAAGTAACTCCTTAAGTAAATGTTAATTTCCCAACAACAACAAATCCTATTTTATTGTTTATTATTAAACCATTAATACCTCTGTAAATTACAATCTGAATCATTCAAATTAATTTAACCATTACAAAATTGCTACGGCAATATTTATTATTGCAGGATTTTTACAGAACTTTTATTTCAAAAGATGAAAGGATTATATGTTTGTCGGTGATTTAATGCTTAAATTATCAAAATCATCGCTTAGAATTGCTATTTAGAAGCTTTTAAACATTTTACATTCGGATTTCTGCACGTCGTTGCCATCTATTAGACGGAGGCTGAACTGCTAAGTGATGTTTTTGAACAGCGCCAAAATGCTCGAACTTTATACTTATTGTCAAAGTGTTAATATTCAGCAATGGCCTGTGCATGAAACGGTAGACGATTTGATTCTGAATTGAATGGTGTATAAAATAGCTGAGGAAATTTAGCGGTTTTCCTGTAATTTGCGAATGAAAATTAAGCACGACACACTTACCGACATTTACAGTTCACTGTAACATAAAAATTCAATAAAGAAGAATTTGCTATATTCTTTAATCAAATATGGGTTACAATACTTATTCCTGATTAATCATTCAACTATTTATATTGTTAATGCATTACAATAAGAGAAATATACGAGACATCATAATCTAAGTAGAGGGCTCTACCTGTTATCGTGGGGATAAACTACTTAATAATTTGTCGATGTAGTAATTGTTGTAATAATAAAAGAATATTTAAAAACTTAAAAAGAATGTTGCCTCATAATTAAATAAATTCACTTGTGGATATTTACGTACTGAATTTGCAGATACAATATTTCATAATATGCACGCCTAATCCCAAGCAACCCGATATACGCGTAACACGAATTAATTTATTATTAAATACTTCTAATTTTATACGTAACAGGGACAAAACCATAACTGTAATCCTGAGTAAAGCTTCAAAAATAGTGGGAATATTTAAGTATTTAAATTGCGGAAACAATGGTATTATATAAACGCCTACATGTAGGCAACCCAATATACTATAACTAATAATGTTTTTTATTAAAAACTTCTAATTTTAAATATTATAGGGACACAAGCATGAGTGTAATCCTTAGCAATGCTTTAAAAATATTACACTTATTTAAAATTGGAAGTTTTTGGTAATAAATTAATATTATGTATGCGTGTATTGCATTGTCTGTAAGTAGGCGTTTATGTGATATAATTATTTCTGCAACTTAAATACCGAAATATTCGCTCTATTTTTGAAGCTTTACTGAGGATTACACTTATGGTTTTGTCACTGTCACCTTTAATATTGGAAGTTTTTTATGGTAGTTATGTGTTTATCGGGTTGCCTGTGATTAGGCGGATATATTATAATGTATTGTTTCTGCAATTTAAATACGAAAATATTTACAAGTAAATTTATTTTATTATAAGGTAACAGTCTTCTTAAGTTTTTAAATATTCTTTCATTATTAAAATAATTATTAAATACACCAATAAGAACGTAGTTTATCTCCACGATAACAGAGGGTAGCCTCTATGAAGATTAGGATTCCTCATA
This sequence comes from Ocypus olens, assembly GCA_910593695.2. NCBI lineage: Eukaryota > Metazoa > Arthropoda > Insecta > Coleoptera > Staphylinidae > Ocypus > Ocypus olens. The sequence goes on from OU343061.1 coordinate 10,408,837, forward strand.
TATTTCTCTTATTGTAATACATTAATAATATAAAAAGTTAATTGAATAGTCAGTAATAAGTATTGGAACCCGTATTTTATTGAAAAATATAGCAAATTGTTGTGCATTCAGGTTTTAAATTACAGTGAACTGTAAATGTCGGCAAGTGTGTCGTGTTTAATTTTGATTCGCAAATTACAAGAAAACGGCTAAATAGCCTCAGCTATTTTGTACACCATTCGATTCGTAATTAAATCGTCTATAGTTTCGTGTGTAGCGCATTGCTAAATATTCACACTTAGATTATAGGGATAAAGTTCGAGCATTTTGGCGCTGTTCAAAAACATCACTTAGTAGTTCGGCCATCGTCTAATAGATGGCGACAAGACGTGGGAATGCGGACTTAAAATGTTTAAAAGCTTTTAAATAGTAATTTCGAGGGATGATTTTGATAATTTGAACGTTAAATCACCGCCAAACTTGCAATCCTTTAATCTTTTCAAATAAACGTACGCGTTTATATTGCCAGTCCTTTGACTCGCTCCCAAAAACCGACAAAACAGGGAGCAATGGGCATGACGAGGAGCATGGTGTGCGGCATGACGAGTAATGTTGCCACACTACGTCTCTGCCTCCTTTCCTCGCTACTTTCCATGCCACTCGACGAGTTTGTGGCAGGTGTATAAGGCCTGTGCTACTGTAGGGGGTGGAAGCATGGGGGACGAGAGTGTATGGAGAGGAAGCAGTTATGGTTCTTGAGACGGATGTTGGCTCTAGAGAAATCGACACCTGGATACATTCTACTGCAGGAGATGAACAGGGAGAGATTGACATGTGAGGCATTAGAGAGAGTGGTGAAGTACGAAATGAGGCTGTGTGAGTTAGGAGAGGAGAGACTGGCGAAGGCTGTGTGACTTAGGAGAGGAGAGACTGGCGAAGGCGGTGTAGGAGACGTATGTGCAAGAAGGACAGGAAGTGAGGGGAAAGGAGAGACGGGGAGGAACGATTGTATTAGATATGTATAGATAACTAGAATGGAAATATTATGATTATGCCAATAAAGGTTGTTTTTTCATTTGTTGCAAAGTAGTTTAAAAGAATTGTGTGCAAAGAATTCAAACAATAAGATTTTGAGCGGCATCTCTGTCTTAGCCTCCTCTTCAAAGATCCATGAGCCGCCTCTGATATATACTTATAAACATATTACATTTTACAGTGAATACACGTGTTAAATCTGTTCAGTTTTATTTACAATGTTCATTTCGTCCGAATCAAAATCAGTTATGATCTCAACCAGTAGAGTCTTTACCGTCACATTTTACACTGGCTACATTTTTAACTTAAATTAATTTAGTACGAGTATTTTTCTAAAAGAACCCAGACTCTGTGAATACTTGCAAAAATTAAATACAAGTTTCCGCCCCTCACCAAGTAATGCATCAAAACTAATTGCTTTATGCTATCTCTTTCTATACAACCTCTTCGACTATTAAGTTAATATTTAAAACTTCCGCTTTTAAGTCTAACAGCAATGAAACTATAACTACAATTGAGCTAACAAGGACATTAATCAATAAACGTTTAGAAGTTGTTTGGGTTTAAAATAACTCCGTAAGTAAATGTTAATTTCCTAACAACAACAAATCTTACTTTATTGTTTATTAATAAACCATTAATACCTCTGTAAATTACAATTTAAATCATTAAAATGAATTCAACCATTAAAAAATTGCTGCGGCAATATTTATTATTGCAGGATTTTTACAGCACTTTTATTTCAAAAGATTAAAGGATCATATGTTTGTCGGTGATTTCATGCTTAAATGATCAAAATCATCGCTTAGAATTGCTATTTAGTAGGTTTTAAACATTTTACGTTCGGATTTCCGCGCCTCGTCGCCATCTATTGGACGGTGGCTGAACTGCTAAGTGATGTTTTTGAACAGCGCCAAAATGCTCGAACTTTATACTTCTTATCAAAGTGTTAATATTTAGCGATGGGCAGTGCATGAAAGGGTAGACGATTTAATTCTGAATCGAAAGGTGTATAAAATAGCTGAGGAAATTTAGCGGTTATCCTGTAATTTGCGAATGAAAATTAAGCACGACACACTTACCGACATTTACAGTTCACTGTAACATAAAAATTCAATAAAGGAGAATTTGCTATATTCTTCAATCAAATACCGGTTCCAACACTTATTCACGTTTAATCATTTAACTATTTATATTGTTAATGCATTATAATAAAAGAAATATACGAGAAATCATAATCTACGTAGAGGGCTCTCCCTTTTATCGTGGGGAGAAACTACTTAATCATGTGTGGATGTAATAATTGTTGTAATAATAAAAGAACATTGAAAAACTTAAGAAGAATGTTATCTTATGATAAAATAAATTCACTTCTGGATATTTACGTATTTAAATTGCAGAAACAATATTTTATAATGTGTACGCCTAATCGCTAGCAACCCGATATACGCATAACTCCAATTATTTATTATTAAAAACTTTTAATTTTATACGTTACAGGGACAAAACCAAAAGTATAATCCTTAGTAAAGCTTTAGAAATGGTGCGGATATTTAATTATTTAAATTGCGGAAACAATGGTATTATATAAACGCCTACTTACAGTCAACCCAATATAGAATAACTAATATTAATTTATTGTTAAAAACTTCCAATTTTAAACATAATAGGGAGACAAGCATGAGTGTAATCCTTGGCAACGCTTTAAAAATATTACACTTATGGTTTTGTCCCTGTTACAATTAAAATTGAAAGTTTTAAATAATAAATCATTATTAGTTACACGTACATTGGGTTGCCTGTAAGCAGGCGTTTATATAATTTAATTATTTCTGCAATTTAAATACTCTAATATTCACATTATATTTTAAGCTTTGCGAAGGATTACACTTACGGTTTTGTCACTGTCACGTTTAAAATTGGAAGTTTTTAATAATAAATAAATTGTAGTTTTGCATATATCGGGTTGCCAGTGATTAGGCGGATATATTACAATGTATTGTTTCTGCAATTTAAATACAAAAATAACTACAATTAAATTTATTTTAATATGGGATAATATTCTTCTTAAGTTTTTAAATACTCTTTCACCAATAAAACAATTATTAAATCCACAAATGAAAACTTAGTTTATCTCCACGATAACAGAGGGTACGGTCCATGAAGATCAGGATTCCTCACATATTTCTCTTATAGTAATGCGTTAATAATATAAAAAGTGAATTGAATAAAAAGTAATAAGTATTGGGACCCGTATTTCATTGAAGAATATAGCAAATTGTTGTGCATTTAATTTTTAAGTTACAGTGAACTGTAAATGTCGGTAAGTGTGTCGTGCTTAATTTTCATTCGCAAATTGCAAGAAAACCACAAAATTGCCTCAGCTATTTTATATACCATTCGATTCGGAATTAAATAGTCTATCGTTTCGTGTAGAGCGCATTGCTGAATATTAACACTTTGATTATAAGGATAAAGTTCGAGCATTTTGGCGCTGTTCAAAAACATCACTTAGTAGTTCGGCCATCGTCGAATAGATGGCGACGAGGCGGGGAAATGCGAACGTAAAATGTTTAAAAGCTTTTAAATAGTAATTCTGAGGGATGATTTTGATAATTTGAACATTAAGTCACCTCAAAACTTGTAACCCTTTACTATTTTCAAATAAACGTGAAGTAAAAATCCCGGAATAATAAGTCATGTCGTCGAAATTCTACATTCATTTTAATGATTTAAACGGTAATTTATGGAGGGTTTAAAGGTTTAATAATAAACAATGAAGTAAGGTTTATTGAATTTAAGGAGAATTATCCAATGTGGTTGAAAAGTCGCTGAATTATGTGCGAAAAACCTCAAAATGCACACCCATAACTTGGTGCCAAATCGTCGTAGGAACTTAGTTCTTTGAGTCATGCATAGGGAATTGATCAAATTTTAATGCCTTTATGGTGGATCGAGTCGACAAATTTTTTCCAACTCCGCATGCATCGTCAAAGTTGGACATGGTTTACTGAAAAAACATTTTTTTTTCACAGGGTTGCTAGAGGAGGCGGAAGGGTTTACGCTTAAGTTTGCGTGACTTTAAAGAAGACACTTCAAAGTTCTTAGCCCCTAAAGATTCATCACAGTCGATTGAAAATACGCCGAGTTATGACGGTATGAAAATGAAATGAAATTTCACGAATTTCATGTTTTTTTTTTCACCTTTTTTGTTGCCTTCAATATTTGTTTAGAAGTTTCCGTAGTATTTTTTATATTCAAAAATCTGTTTTAAGAATTACCAAAACACCTAATACTAATAAGAAATATGAGGAATTATTTGATAACTCAAATGTAAATAAAAATTAATTATCTAAAACAACAGCCATTTTTTTAACTTAAGCCACAAGCATCTAAAATATAAAGAAGTTACAATAAATTAAAAAAAAAACATGAAATACCAACTTCTCAAAATTCATATTTTCTGCGTCTGTAAGTAAATTTTTCATCTTCACATTTTTTGTTTTTTCCGCAAACTGTTACCGCAATGTGGTAACTTATTACATAAAATAGTCTTTAGGGATCAGAGGCTTTAGGGCTTGAAGATCATTCCACTTATCTTTAGGTATTGCATTTTTCCGTTTATAGAGAGGGGGAAGCTGTTTAAAAAACTTGATGTTTCTTTTGGCTGACAAGGAAGAACTCATTAAAGTTAAATGCTAGTTTATACATTATTTTACCTGCAACTAAAGAAGGTCAGTGACAACAGGGTCATGTTTTTACTTTCACTGTTACGAACTGATCGTGAAATTTTTTTTTACGGAAATATCCATTTCAACAATTTCTGGAAAAAAAATGTGTCTGTGTGTCTGTGTATCTCAAAAACTAATAGAGCAATTGATATGAAACTTTGAACATACGTCTTATCTGATACTCTGAAGAACTGAAAAGCTTTTGGTAAAATTTCGTACACCGGAAGTGGGTGTTCACCTTAACTGTTTTTTGTTTTTTGCCAATATTTTCTTAAATATAAAAAATATCACAAAAACATATAAACAAACATTGAAGACAACAAAGAAATAAACACCTTTTGCTTGAAAATATTTTTCATAAAATCATATTCGAGAAAAAAACGTATTCATTTTTTTTTTAATTTTCGGATTATAATTATGAAACGATAATAGTTGCAGCAAATTTATGTGAATAATAATTGTAGAGAATGCCAAAATGAACAACTTCTAAAGAATAAGTTTTTTTCGAAAACTCGTTAGTTTTTGAGTAAACCGAGTTTTTAAATTTGAAGTATAATTTTTCCATCTTTCATAATTTTGACGTTTTAAACGTCAGTTTTATCCGAGTTTACACAACGCTCGATGTACATTTAAAATATGATTTCAATAAACCATGAAAACGTAAACATAAATGGCTATGATACCATCAAGTCGGAGAAAGTAACATGATGGCCACATCACCATTTTTTAATGTTGGGCCTAATTGAATCGTATCGCATGTTAAGCGGCCCTTAGACGTTCATTAATACTGACATTACTTTATCAGAATAACATTAATAATGATGGTGTAACGTTGACAAAGTTGGAATAACTGGGGGCGAATGATGCGAATCCGAATTTTCTGATCTCGGCACATCATTTACTGTCATTACTGGTAATGTCATTATTAATGACCGTGTAAGGGCCGCATTAGTTTTGTTATGATAACTGTTGTGTATGATATTAAGTCAAACCCATTGAAACTAAATGTAACTACAGTCACTCTAGTAATTTTACACCCAACACTCTAGCGGACGGTTGGCATGTTCGGACACTCTCCAGTGTTTTACACACGCGCCACGCGTCTAGCAACATTGTTAATTTTCTGTGTAAATAAATCGTAATACTTTTCGGTTATTGTTTAGTTATTGATGAACCCACAAATACAAAAATAACCTTAAAAGAATTCATTGTGACGTAAGGAAATGGCATTTTTCAACTTTTGATGAATCTTCACATTTTTTTCATTGCCTAACTCAAGTGTACAGTTTCTATTTTGATTGGTGCATCCATCTAAGTACACCACAACCAACTCTGTCTTTCTCTTTTAAAGGTATTATTCAATTTCTTTCACTAAGCACGTAGCAAACACGGAAGAAACTAGGGTTTCTTGTTCAGTAAACCAATAACAGTACAAATCATATAAAAATTTGGTTCTTCCTTCAAAACAAAAACCGCTGATTCTTTGGCACCTTAATAATAATAATAATTTCGGTTCAAAATGAAAATAATTATTAAATGTAAATAGACTATTTCATTTTTATTAAAATATGAATAAGAAAACAAAGAATACGTCACAATTACATAACTAGGTTAACAAATAGTGTAGTGCTTGATGATCACCATGAAGTAGCACGCCGCATTTTGGTGCGATGTTGAAACTGGCGGAGATGAAGCTTAGTCTTTGGATTTCTTGCAGAAAGCTTTGTTTGGTCTTATTCTCCAGTCATCATCTCCATGAACTCTGAAAATAATATAACCAGTGAAATTATTGTTATGTATGTATGTACCAGCATAAAGTACAAAAGATCTAACGAGGTCGCAATGTTGCAAGGCTTCGTCAATAGACCCCGTATTTTTTTTTTGAGCGACTTGATCCCTTTGAACTGTTCACGACCTCAGTGCTCCTCTGGGTATATTCACCCCCCACTCATCGACACCATCTAATCTAATTTAATATAGCAGCGGCGAATATTTCAATGCGAACGCAGATAAAATTTAGAAAAAAATTGTAATAAATTCGCCGACACGAAAAAAATATAAAAACAATTTACATCGACTGGAAACTTTCCAAAACAACTGACAAGACATGTGATTCTACATTTCCGTAAAAATTAGAAAAGCATTGTTTCTAAATTTCAGAATATTTCAATGTGAACGCAGATAAAATTTAGAAAAATATTGTAATAAATTCGTCGCCGCAAAAAATATATAAAAACAATTGCCATCGACTTGAAACTTTCCAAAACAACTGACAAGACATGTGATTCTACATTTCCGTAAAAATTAGAAATGCATTGTTTCTAAATTTCAGAATATTTCAATGTGAACGCAGATAAAATTTAGAAAAAAATTGCAATAAATTCGTCGCGAAAAAAATATAAAAACATTAGCCATCGACTTGAAACTTTCCAAAACAACTGAAAAGACATGTGATTCTACATTTCCGTAAAAATTAGAAAAGCATTGTTTCTAAATTTCAGTATATTTCAATGTGAACGCAGATAAAATTTAGAAAAATATTGTAATAAATTCGTCGCCGCAAAAAATATATAAAAACAATTGCCATCGACTTGAAACTTTCCAAAACAACTGACAAGACATGTGATTCTACAGTTCCGTAAAAATTAGAAATGCATTATTTCTAAATTTCAGAATATTTCAATGTGAACGCAGATAGAATTTAGAAAAATTTTTAATAAATTCATCGACGCGAAAAAAATATAAAAACAATTGCCATCGACTGGAAACTTTCCAAAACAACTGACAAGACATGTGATTCTACATTTCCGTAAAAATTAGAAAAGCATTGTTTCTAAATTTCAGAATATTTCAATGTGAACGCAGATAAAATTTAGAAAAATATTGTAATAAATTCGTCGCCGCAAAAAATATATAAAAACAATTGCCATCGACTTGAAACTTTCCAAAACAACTGACAAGACATGTGATTCTACATTTCCGTAAAAATTAGAAATGCATTGTTTCTAAATTTCAGAATATTTCAATGTGAACGCAGATAAAATTTAGAAAAAAATTGTAATAAATTCGTCGCCGCGAAAAAAATATAAAAACAATTTACATCGACTTGAAACTTTCCAAAACAACTGACAAGACATGTGATTCTACATTTCCGTAAAAATTAGAAATGCATTGTGTCTAAATTTCAGAATATTTCAATGTGAACGCAGATAAAATTTAGAAAAAAATTGTAATAAATTCGTCGACGCGAAAAAAATATAAAAACAATTGCCATCGACTTGAAACTTTCCAAAACAACTGACAAGACATGTGATTCTACATTTCCGTAAAAATTAAAAATGCATTGTTTCTAAATTTCAGAATATTTCAATGTGAACGCAGATAAAATTTAGAAAAAAATTGTAATAAATTCGTCGACGCGAAAAAAATATAAAAACAATTGCCATCGACTTGAAACTTTCCAAAACAACTGACAAGACATGTGATTCTACATTTTCGTAAAAATTAGAAATGCATTTTTCTAAATTTCAGAATATTTCACTGTGAACGCAGATAAAATTTAGAAAAAAATTGTAATAAATTCGTCGACGCGAAAAAAATATAAAAACAATTGCCATCGACTTGAAACTTTCCAAAACAACTGACAAGATATGTGATTTTACATTTCCATAAAAATTAGAAATGCATTGTTTCTAAATTTCAGAATATTTCAATGTGAACGCAGATAAAATTTAGAAAAAAATTGCAATAAATTCGTCGACGCGAAAAAAATATAAAAACAATTGTCATCCACTTAAAACTTTCCAAAACAACTGACAAGACACGTGATTCTACATTTCCGTAAAAATTAGAAATGCATTGTTTCTAAATTTCAGAATATTTCAATATGAACGCAGATAAAATTTAGAAAAAAATTGTAATAAATTCGTCGACGCGAAAAAAATATAAAAACAATTGCCATCGACTTGAAACTTTCCAAAACAACTGACAAGACATGTGATTCTACATTTCCGTAAAAATTAGAAATGCATTGTTTCTAAATTTCAGAATATTTCAATGTGAACGCAGATTAAATTTAGAAAAAAATTGCAATAAATTCGTCGACGCGAAAAAAATATAAAAACAATTGCCATCCACTTGACACTTTCCAAAACAACTGACAACACATGTAAATTTACATTTTTGTAAAAATTAGAAATGCATCGTTTCTAAATTTCAAAATATTTCAATGTGAACGCAGATAAAATTTAGAAAAAAATTGTAATAAATTCGTCGACGCAAAAAAATATAAAAACAATTGCAATCGACTTGAAACTTTCCAAACCAACTGACAAGATATGTGATTCTACATTTCCGTAAAAATTAGAAATGCATTGTTTCTAAATTTCAGAATATTTCAATGTGAACGCAGATAAAATTTAGAAAACATTGCAATAAATTCGTCGACGCGAAAAAAATATAAAAACAATTACCATCGACTTGAAACTTTTCAAAACAACTGACAAGACATGTGATTCTACATTTTCGTAAAAATTAGAAATGCATTGTTTCTAAATTTCAGAATATTTCAATGTGAACGCAGATAAAATTTAGAAAACAATTGTAATAAATTCGTCGTCGCTGAAAAAACCTAAAAACCATTGCCATCAACTTTAAACTTTCGTAGAAAATTCATATACATTAGGGCGATTGCTTTTGCGATTTTTCGTGTAAATTTATGAAAAATTATAATAATTATTTTTTACGCGAAAAAAACTTAAAAACAGCTGTTAAATACTTGAAACTTTCTAAATTTACTTAAGATACAATAATCTTAATAATCTTCCAAAAACTCAAAAAACTCCATCACAGGTTTTTAAGATAACCGACCGAGTACAGCTCTTCAGATTTTTTTAATATGCACGAGTGAAAAAAAAATTATATAAACAACTGCCACACACTTGAAATTTACCAAATTTACTCAAAATACACTAATCTTAAGAATCTTCCAAAAAACTCAAAAGCTCAAAGCCAATATTCGTCGGGAAATATCGCTTATTACCACCGAGACTCTGGAAAATGTGATGCAAAATGCACGAAAAAGGCCATCTTTTTGCATCAAAAATAAAGGCGGTCATTTGTTGGATATTATATTCAAAACATGATGGAAATAAAATAGAAAGGAGCAAACAAAGTTTGTGTCTTTTTACAAATAAATAAGAAATAAAAAAAATTGTCCACATCAAAAGTTATTCAAGTTTCAAATGCTATCGCAACAGATGGCGCACCGGTTAGAAACTTAATTCAAGCAACATGGAGCAATAAGTCACTGTCACCTCTGGGCGATTGTACTATAGTTGGCAGCATATTTTTTTAAAATCCCAATAATAATTTAAGTAATCTGATATGGGCTGTCTGAATTATTTCAGATATTTATTTTGACGTCTTGTCATTTTTGACATTACTTGTTTTAAAAACTTCTTTAACCTCAAAAAGCCACAAGACTTAAAAATAGACAAAATTCTTATGTACTGCACTGATCCAGGCAGCCAACATAATATCACGTGAATTATCCCTACATTTAGAAAATGTACCGCCAACTATTTTCAACTTTCTGATCTCACTGTGGATGTCTACAACCAACTGTACATAAAGATGGTTTAAAATATGAAAATTCAAGTCACAGAATGAATACTAATTTCAATATCCCATCTCTAATAAAAGGTACTCCGCTTCCGTTTCTCGTGTAAACAACGCATTTATAGTTTTCCATTTCAAGTTTATAATAGTCGTAAAACTATTTCTAGTACTTCTAAAAATATAAGATCGTGGGTGCGTGCGGTATGTATGAGTGCCTCACCATCAAAGTCAACGGTTCCGGAGCCGTCAGAGTCAATTTCTTCAATCATCATGTCCAACTCCTTGTCTGTCAACTGATCGTCGAGTTCCCTGAGGATTTCTCGAAGACAGCTGGTTGGGATGTAACCGTTTCCTGTAAGAAAAAGAATAGAATCGAATAAATTTATTTATCGAATGAAAATGTACACAGAAAAAAAAACAATAGGAAGAGAAGTCAATACTTAATCATTAATAATCATGTAAAAAAAACTATAAACAAATAATTTGTTAAAACAACTTCCCTGGCTGCTGCCATGTTGGATATTGAATAATGCAAAAGAGATTTGCATCATATTATTATTAGTACTAATATTGGTTTAAGTTAAGTTTTAAGTTTTATTTATATTTGCAACGATTAACTAATGTAAGAAAGTTGTCCAATAATAAATGGAAGGCTAGTTCAAGTTGCCGGAACTTTGTTATGTCACAGATATATCAAAATTAATTTTTTTTATTGTAGACATTTTAATAATATAAATAAAAATTGTGATGTGGCCATCATGTTACTTTCTCCGACTTGATGGTACCATAGCCATTTATATTTACGTTTTCATGGTTTATTTTCAGTTGAAATCATATTTTAAATGTACTTCGAGCGTTGTGTAAACTCGGATGAAACTGACGTTTAAAACGTCAAAATTATGAAAGATGAAAAAATTGTACTTCAAATTTAAAAACTCAGTTTTCTCAAAAACCAAAGAGATTTCGAAAAAAACTTATTCTTTATAAGTTGTTCATTTTAGCATTCTCTACAATTATTACTTACATAAATTTGCTGTAATTATTATCGTTTTATAATTATAAACTAAAAATTAAAAAATAATAATACATTTTTTTCTCGAATAAAAATGATTTTATGAAAAATGTTTTCAAGCAAAAGATACACACGCACGCACACACACGCTCACACACACACACACAGACACAAAAAAAAATCCAGAAATTGTTGAAATGGAATCTAGGGACCCCAAAACGGATATTTCCGTAAAAAAAAAAATTGAAAAAAAAAATTTCGTAACGGAGAAAGTAAAAATAATTACAGTTACGTCGTCTGTAGGCGCTATCGACCGTAGGTCTTTCCGCCCCAGGTCTCTTATTTTAACCAAATTATTTTTACAGATTAAATAAAATAGTAGCATTTTGCAAATTTTAGCAAATTTTAAATATTTGTTACTCAAAAATGCCATCCTCATCTAACAGTATTAAATTATGAATTAAGTCAGGGTTACTGTCTACAAATTGAATCATCAGGTTATATACAATATTAGCTCCGACAACTTAATCCAGTAACTCATAATTTATAATTTAATGAAGCGAAACGGAAAACCAAAAACAAAAACTTAATTGGATCGGCACCAGCTCCGACGGCTTAATCTAGTAACTTATAATTTATAATTTAATGAAGCGGTATGAAACACCAAAAACAAACACTTAATTGGATCGTCACCAGAAAATTGGAATGTATTTATTTCAACTTGATTTATGGAGTTGTTGATATACCGCTTGAGCCATTTAATTAAATACATCATTCTGTTTTTAATGAAACGCGTCGTCGGCGGACTTAATTAATGGCGATTCTATACATAGTTTCTAGCGTTTGGAAATAGAAATTAAAAATGGCACAAACACAACTTTTATATTTATGAATAGCTTTATTAATAGAATGATGTAAACAGAGATAGTTTATGTACTAATTCAGAAAAATGATTTTGTTCACGAAAATGTTATAATGTGCGCATTATTTAATTGTATGAGCAGCATTAATGGGGTACATTTAACACTCAATTTCTTAAACACGCATTTGCGTGTTTAATATGCTTATTAAACACGCACACGCATTTGTGTATTTAATATGGTTATTAAACGCGCTAATTCGCGCTTTAATTCACAGAACGCGATTTATAATAATATTTTGTTTACCCTGTTTAATACTGATTTTTTTTTTTTTCAATTGTAATTGCAATTACAACTTTAATTTCGATTTTAATTTTGATTTTGATTTTGATTTTGTTTTTGTTTTTACTTTCTCCGTTACGAAGTACGAGAAAGTATTGTGATCGTGATTTTTTTCAAAAATTTTTTTTACGGAAATATCCGTTTTGGGGTCCCTAGATGCCATTTCAACAATTTCTGGAAAAATTTTTTTTGTGTCTGTGTGTGTGTGTGTCATGGTGTGTGTGTGTGTGTGTGTGTGTGTGTGTGTCTGCTGTGTGCGCTGTATCTCAAAAACTAATAGAGCAATTGATATGAAACTTTGAACATACGTCTTATTTGATAATCCGAAGAACTGAAAAGCTTTTGGAAAAATTTCGTACACCGGAAGTGGGTGTTTACCTTAACTGTTTTTTGTTTTTTGCCAATATTTTCTTAAATATGAAAAATAACACAAAAATATTTAAACAAACATTAAAGACAGCAAAGAAATGAACATCTTTTGCTTGAAAATATTTTTCATAAAATCATTGCTATTTGAGAAAAAAATTTATTTATTTTTTTTTAATTTTTGGTTTATAATTATGAAACGATAATAGTTACAGCAAATGTATGTGACTAATAATTGTAGTGAATGCCAAAATGAACAACTTCTAAAGAATACATTTTTTCCGAAATCTTGTTAGTTTTTGAGTAAACCGAGTTTTTGAATTTGAAGTATAATTTTTCCATCTTTCATAATTTTGACGTTTTAAACGTCAGTTTCATCCGAGTCTACGAAACGTTCGATGTTCATTAAAAATATGATTACAATTGAAAATAAACCATAAAAGCGTAAATATAAATGATACGATCAAGTCGGAGAAAGTAACATGATGGCCACATCACCATTTTTTTTATTTTGATTTTGATTTTAATTTTCGTGAACAAAGTATAGTGTACAACTTGCATATAATGGCTATTAATCACTCAAACGATTTGCTCCACTCTCCTACGGCTCGTTCCGCAAACATCGTTCTCGTGATTAATAGCCATCATTTTATGCTCGTTGTACAATATACTATTTGTGCACATAAAATTTCAGACCTAATTTTGGTAGAAGGAGAGTTAGAAAATAATCTGGTTTATACGAGTCATCACAAAATAATGGAATAATTAAAGTTCAACAGACGTTTAAAAATAATAAATTGTTCATAAATAGATTAGAAACAACCTTATGAATTTAATAAATTGTTCAACGAGTGAGATGAGGATGAAATTTGCAACACAAGCCGAAGGCGAGTGGAGTAATTCATACAAGTGGAAAATGGCCATGATTTTAAGTTCTCATTTAAGAGAATTAAATAATAATTGTGATATTTAAAAGAACTGGAAATATTACCGGCAAAAAAAATCAAATATCGTCGTCTCATTGATCAGTAATGTGGAATAAGAGTTGAATTTTCTGCATTGTTAAAGACTGAACAATTTTCTCAATTAAAAACGTATCAAAAATGTACAATTTCTTTATTATGACTAGAAAAATGGCATAAATGAATATAAGAATTTTTCAAATTAAATAAAAAAAAACTCAGCAAACTTAAAATTTATTACAAAAATATTTTTAGAACCACAATACGCTCACATACATCGATACCAATCATCAACCATTTTAAAATTATTTGTTAATAGTCTTAATTCAATTTGCAGAATTATGATTAGGCTGAATATTCATTTATTCCGGCTACTATTTTTCGTGTTTATTACATTTAACATATTTTGTCATTATACCTGTGACTGAAGGTGATATTTTGGGTATATTATCTGCTATACCAAATAAACGTACGTCTGACCTTGATTCAGTTCAAAATTCGAGAAACATTTGGAGATTTTTCCAGAATCTTATAATATAATGTTAATTCAGCAAATTTGATGTTTTCCTATTTTGCCTCTGAAAAAAAAACGCATCTTCAGAATGACAAAATGGTCTATTCTAGTGAGATATTTTAAAATTTAGTCGAGAAAGCATTTTTAATTTTTACAGAATCCTGACGTGAAATATAATTTGAGTAAATTTGGAAAGTATATGAATGTGAATTGTTTTTCTATATTGTTTTTTTGCTTCAGAAAAGGCGCCTATTCATAATCACGATTTGCTTTGTTCTCGGGTAATTATTTCAAAATTAGCGAAGAAGCATTTCAAGATTTTTGCGGAATCGTAAAGTGGAATAAATGTTTTATTTTATAAGGTTTCAAGTACGTGATCATTGTTTTTCATATTTGTTTTGCCTCTGAAAAAGCGCACCTTTTGAAAGATGATTTGCGATTGTTTTGAAATAAAATCCTTAACCAATAGAGATGGATTGATTTTTGAAAATTTTCGTTTTAATTTTTTGAGCAAAAAAAATACAAAACGTGTAGGCAAGTTCCATAAAAAATATCCACAATGGCCGAAGTATCGGTTATTCAAAATCAATTTGGTTTTAAGAAATTCAAAATTTTTTAACAGAGATATGGATTTTTGAAAGTTTTTGTTTTAATTTATTGAGCACCTGAATAAAAATATCGCCGAAAAAAATATACAAAGTGTGGACAAGTGCTATAAAAAATATCCTCAATTGATAAAGTATTGCTTATTTAAAATCAGTTTGGTTTTTGAAAATCCAGAAATATGGATTTTTGAAGATTTTTGTTTTTATTTTTTGAGCACCTGAATAAAAACATCGCAGAAAAAATATAAAGCGTGCAGCCAAAATTACATTAACAATTATTTTCAATGACCGAAGTATCGCTCATTTAAAATTAATTTGGTTTTTGTAAATTTAACAATTTTCAATAGAGATAAGGACTTTTGAAAATTTCGTTTTAATTTTTTGAGCACCTGAACAAGAATATCGCAGCAAAAAATATAAAACGTGCAGGCAAATTTCCATAAAAATATATCCTCAATGACCGAAGTATTGCTTATTCAAAATCAGTTTAGTTTTAAAAAATTTAAAATTTTGTAACAGAGATTTGGATTTTTGAAGATTTTTGTTATAATTTTTTGAACATGATCAAAAACATGCAGAAAAAAATATATACGTGCTGGAAAAATTCCATTAAAATTATCCTTAATGACCGAAGTATCGCTTATTAAAAATAATTTTGGCTTTTGAAAATACAACAATTTTCAATAGAGATATGGATTTTTGAAAATTTATGTTTTATTTTTGTTGGCCACCTGAATAAAAGTATAGCAGAAAAAAATATAAGACGTGCAGACAAGCTCCATAAAAAATACCCTTAATGGACGAAGTATCGCTTTTTCAAAATTAATGTTGTGTTTGTAAATTTAACAATTTTCAACAGAGATGAAGATTTTTGTTATAATTTTTGTTATAATTTTTTGAACACTTGATCAAAAACATTCCATAAAAAATTATCCTTAATGGCCAAAGTATCGCTTATTCAAAATCAATTTGGTTTTTGAAAATTCAATAATTTTCAATAGAGATATGGATTTTTGAAAATTTTACTTTAAATTTTTTGAGCACCTGGATAAAAAATATCTCAGAAAAAATAATAAAACGTGCAGGCAAATTTTCATAAAAATATATCCTCAATGGCCGAAGTATTGCTTATTAAATTACAATTTGGTTTTTGTAAATTCGGCAACTTTCAATACAGATGTAAATTTTTGAAAATTTAATTTTAAATTTGAGCACCCGAATGAAAACTTCGCGGAAAAAAAATAAAAAACGCACAGACAAAATTTTTGTAAAAAATTATCCTCAATGGCCGAAATATCGCTAATTCAAAATCAATTTGGTTTTCGTAAACCCAACAATTTTCAACAGAGATATAGCTTTTTGGAGATTTTTGTTTTAATATTTTGAGCACCCGAATAAAAACATAGTAGAAAATTAATTCTTCCTCACTGTCACTCACAAAATTCAGAAATATGGATTTTTGAAGATTTTTGTTTTAATTTTTTGAGCACCTGAACAAGAATATCGCAGAAAAAAGTATAAAACGTGCAGGCAAATTTCCATAAAAATATATCCTCAATGGCCGAAGTATTGCTTATTTAAATGCAGTTTAGTTTTAAAAAATTTAAAAATTTTGTAACAGAGATTTGAATTTTTGAAGATGTTTGTTATAATTTTTTGAACACGATCAAAAATATTGCAGAAAAAAATATAAAAAGTGCAGAAAAAATTCCATAAAAAATTATCCTCCATAGCCGAAGTATTGCTTATTAAAATACAATTTGGTTTTTGTAAATTCGACAATTTTCAATAGAGATGTGAATTTTTGAAAATTTAATTTTCAATTTTAACACCTGAATGAAAACTAAAAAACGCACAAACAAAATTAAACAAAAATTATCCCCAATGGCCGAAATATCGCTAATTCAAAATCAATTTGGTTTTTGTAAACCCAACAATTTTTAACAGAGATATGGATTTTTAGAGATTTTTGTTTCAATTTTTCGAGCACCTGAATAAAAACATCGTAGAAAAAATATAAAACATGCAGGCAAAATTCCATAAAAAATTATCCTCAATGGCCGAACTATCGCTTATTCAAAATCAATTCGGTTTTTGTAAATTCGACAATTATCAATAGAGAAATGGATTTTTGAAAAATTTGGTTATAATTTTTTGAGCACATGAACAAAAACATCGCAAAAAATATAAAACGTGCAGACAAAATTCCATAAAAAAATATTCTGAAAGGCCGAAGTATCGCTTATTAAAAATCACTTTGGTGTTTGTAAATTCTAAAATTTTCAATAGCGATGTGGATTTTTGAAAAGTTTAGTTTTAATTTTTTAAGCACTTGAACAAAACCATTGCAGAAAAAAATATAAAGCGTGCAGGCAAAATTCCATAAAAAATGATCCTCAATCGCCGAAGTATCATTTATTCAAAATTAATTTGGTTTTCGTAAATTCAACAGTTTTCAATGCAAACAAGGATTTTTGAATATTTTTGTTTTTATTTTTTGAGCACATGAATAAAAACATCGCAAAATATAAAACGTGCAGGTAAAATTAAATAAAACATGATCCCCAATGGCCAAAGTATCGCTTATTCAAAATCAATTCGGTTTTTGTAAATTCGACAATTATCAATAGAGATATGGATTTTAGAAAAATTTTGTTTTAATTTTTTGAGCACATGAACAAAAACATCGCAAAAAAATATAAAACGTGCAGACAAAATTCCATAAAAAAATATTCTAAAAGGCCGAAGTATCGCTTATTAAAAATCAATTGGGTGTTTGTAAGTTCAAAAATTTTCAATAGCGATGTGGGTTTTTGAAAAGTTTTGCAGAAAAAATATAAATCGAGCAGGCAAAATTCCATAAAAAATGATCCTCAATGGCCGAAGTATCACTTATTCAAAATTAATTTGGTTTTCGTAAATTCAACAGTTTTCAATGCAAATAAGGATTTTTGAATATTTTTATTTTTACTTTTTGAGCACATGAATAAAAAACATCGCAGAAAAAATATAAAACGTGCAGGCAAAATTAAATCAAAAATGATCCCCAATGGCCAAAGCATCGCTTATTAAAAATCAATTTGGTTTTTGTAAATTCAACAATTTTAAAAACAGATAAGGATTTTTGAAGATTTTCACCTAAATAAAATCATCCTTGAAAAAATATGAAACATGCATCAAAATTACATAAAAAAATTTGTCATTGGCCGAAGTATCGCTTATCAAAAATCACTTCGATTTTTGGAAATTTTAGTTTTAATTTTCTGACCACCTGAACAAGCATCTGTAGATTTTCGCAGTTTGGTAAATTGTTATTTTTTCAATTAAAGAAGTTTTTCTTTTTTAAGGAAGGGCGTGGATGGAACTGCGGATTATGGAGAGTGAATGATTTGGGAATTTTGGCGTAATTGTTTTTATATATGTATTTTTTTTTTCGGTTCAAGAAAATCATAATTTTAACATGAATGTAAGAGTAGAAGGGAGTAACGAATATAAAAAAAATATTCAGAAATGCCATTCTCTATTGTAGCGTTAGTAAGATTCAGATTAGGTAATGAGTGGAAGAAAGGAGAAGTAGTACGAAAATGTGAACAACCTAGAAGCTTTGTAATTAAATCAGAAAATAATAGAATGTATAGAAGAACACAACAACATATGTTAAATGAGGGGATGAAGTTAAGAGATAGAAATAAGTTAAAGAAACCAGACAGACTTAAAATGTAAATTTTCAATATTTCTTAGTTTCTTAGAGTTAATTATAGTTTATAAGATTATTTAATGTATTACTAGGAGATAGATATAACATTGTATATGAGTATCTTTTGCGTTTGTTTTTTATAATAAGATTGTATATGTGTATATAGACTTAAGAGAGGGGGTGTATAGATAGGCAACTGTATGTGCAGGCGGTGACTATAAGACAGAATGTTGGGAGATCATGGCGGCAGTAGAGCTTAAGTCACAAGCAAATAAAGACGTGCTAACTGTAACTAACTGTAACTAACGCTACACTATTATCTTCTTACAATCATGTTATAAGTAACAGTCACAAGTAAAGTAGAAATCACTGTTTAGAAATCACATTTAAGTAACAGCTACAGTTGTAATTTTAAGTAGCAATCACGTCTTACTTAGCAGTCACAGATTGAGTAATAGTTGAGATTTTAAATAACATTCGCGGTTTAAGTAACATCTGCAATCACGATGAAATTCGCCCATTAGTAACAGTAACGACCTGTGGTTTTTTAATATCAGTGAAAAATCACAGGTACGTGAAATATTACGAAAAAATTAAAATAAATATTGAAGGCAACTAAGAAATGAACATCTATTGTTTGAAAATATTTTTCATAAAATCATTGCTATAATTTTTTTTTTCATATTTGGTTTATAATCATGAAACGTACTTATGTAGAATAAGTTTTTTTTCGAAATCTCTTTAGTTTTTGAGTAAACTAAGTTTTTGAATTTGAAGTATAATTTTTTCATAACTTTGACGTTTTAAACGTCACTTTCATCCGAGTCTACAAAACGCTCGATGTACATTTAAAATATGATTTCAATTGAAAATAAACCATGAAAACGTAAATATAAATGATACCATCAAGTCGGAGAACGTAACATGATGGTCACATCACCATTTTTTAATAAAGACGAATTCAAATAATATCTGTGTCATGACCGAGAAGAAAAAAATTGTACAAAATTTTCTATAATACATGCTCCTACAAAAATGAGTTGTTATATTATACAATTGCTTAACAGATAAACGTACCTTCTTTATCGTAGAGGCGGAAGGCTTCCTTGAGTTCTTTCTGCATCGCCTCGTCATCCTCCTCCACGATGAATTTGGCAGCCAACGTGACGAATTCTTCGAACTCCAAACGTCCAGATTCTGTTAACCAACGAGTGGATGTATAAATAGAGCGGCGCGGTTGTAAATTACGCAATGCTATTTCGGTGGTTTTATGAACGTTTCGGATAAATTATCCTATGAATAGAATTAATGTACTCACTGTCGGCGTCAACTTCATCGATCATCTCCTCCAAGATCTTCTTGTCGAACGGCTGACCCATCAGACGGAGGATGTCGGCCACCATGTCGGTGGGAATGGAACCGGACTTTGAGCTGTCGAAGGCTTCGAAAGCCTTCTTCAAGACTATAATTTAATAATTCAATCATTATTTTATTGGTTCATCAATAATGTATAAATACGCCGCAACAGAATTGTGCGAAAGTAATGAAAACATTGATAGTTATAAATTGAGAAGTTGAACTGCAAAACTCAACAAATCCACTTTTATAATTTGTTCAGAAACCGCGAAAAACGTCCAGGAAGTCTATTTGTTGCTTAAAAAAATTAATGTTTAGCCGCATTTTTAAATATAATTTGTTGCGTTTTGAAAGGTAATTCACACATATTCGGATTTATCTATGTTTGGACAGTAAGAATCGATACCAAGCTCATTTTGGCCCAAAATTGGATTAGTTGAGTTTTGCAGTTCAACTCCTCAATTGCTTGTAAATAGATTAAAACGAATTAATTTGTTGTATTATATGCATATTTTTTACTATTTTAACACTTTCACTGCCTGTGTCAGATAAACTGATTGCCAGTCAAGCCGGCGTAAGGTTTAATGCCAAAGAACGTATCACGCAACTGGTGTGTGGTCGGCCCCTGCGTTAAAACCAATACCACGCAAATAGTGCGTGGTCGGCAGTGAATCTGTTAAACTGAAGAATATAACAAAACTTTGAATAAACACTATAGAATTATACAGAATACGTTTTAGAAAGGTTTGACCAAGTAGACAGTAAAAAAAAACTACCATAGACAATGCAACACATAAACGAAAGAAATGAAATAGTTAAAAAATTTAAGAAAGCTTGTAACTAGGGTTAATCGAATTTTGAATTCAAATTCATGCTCAACAGATTTCACATAGTCGTTTAAGACAGACGAATTTTAAAATTTTCGACTCCTTTGAAGTAATGAGCCAGTTGCAAATTAGCTAGGCTAAAAAGAAATTTGACTTCAAAAGCCACGACTTCGTCGTTGCAGACAATTTCAACGGAATTAAGATTTTTGACTTTTTTTGCAAAAATAAGTGAAGATAATAAAAATTCTAAAAATGGAATTGTAAATTGGATTAATAGAATTTGCGTTCGACGTAGTCAATTATATTATTGGGGAGCTGGATGATGATGTTATTTTTTTAATTTAAAAGAAATAAAAAGTCGCCGTGTTGCAATTGAGTAGCGCCATGGCAACAATAAACAACGAAATGTATTTTCGCCACTTCCAAAAATACTCCGCCATTATATCACATCAAAACGTAACAGTTGCAAGGTTTCAAAAAGTGTACGCGTTGTTATGATTTATTTGATGATGTCGGCGACGGTGTCGTTAATTCGTCGATTTGGCAAAGAGCGTGGAGGGTGTTCGTGGGTGCGTTCATTTTTCGGCATGTTTCGAATGCCTGTTGCAGCTGTTACACCTTACCCAATCGCGGTTTATTCTTGTAACGTACACACACTTTTAGATGTTATTCAAATAAAAAAAAATTGGTTGGCGCCCACGTTGTAGTTTCGATTTTATACGAACAGATGTGCGGATTCTGGAGATTTGTCAAAGTTATGGAAATGTAAGAGATGTTGCGTAGCCGTGGCCTATTTCTATAAAAAATATTATACGTTTTTAGATTTGATCGCGGGTTATTAAACTTTAAAATTCGTCGAAATGCTGCATTCCGGAAAATAATATATTGGGTTTAAACATTAATTATCAGACACGATCAAAGACAAACTACAGACCGGTCACGGATTGTTCGTCCTCATCAGTAAAATGGAGTGGCTGAATTCCCCATATTACTCCCCATATTACTCTGAGTAATATGAACTACTCGAAACTACCGAAATTGGTCGATTGGGTTGATGCATACGTTCGCAGCATTTTTTTTTTTGGTTTCCAAGCTAGAGCTCTGGAAAGAAATTTGCTTGACAACTGTCAATGTCATTGTAATGCCCTAGTATTGTCTAATTGAATACTTTTTAAATTTGTTCAAAGTTAGGAATAATTGTAGGCTAAAGGACAGTCGAGTGTAAGATTGATTGATTAATTATTCCCACTCACCTGTCTAACTAATATTCGGTAGTTTATCGCTGATGAGCACGATAATTTAATGCTCACGTATCCTTTCATTTGAGATTAACGGAGGAGCTTTAGCACCCGAAGCCACTTGAACCATTTGTGCCATAGTGGACGAAGAGAACAATATCGGGGAAAGTACAACAGGGAAATATTTCAACGAGGGAATTATTGACTACCTTCATTCAGGAGAACCACCCGATTTCAATGAAGACAGTTTGAAAGATTAATTTGTGATGATCCACGTTATTTAATTCGGGAATTACACAATATGATAAATTGTGATAATTCAACGGCATTTAGTGAAATAAGCCCATGTTATAATTCTACAAGGGTCACGGGAAAAAACGATCAAGGCCAATTTTTTGTGAAAAAATCTTGTGGCTTGTTCCCAAACAGGGCCGATCCTAGACCTTTGGTCGCCCGCGTGCAAATGATGAGTTAGTCGCCCCCTCACGTAAAGTAAAACATTTCTTGGGGTGGGGGATTTTAATAATAATAATAATTTTATTAATCTTTTTGTATGGTTTTAAGGCGGAAACATATATCAGATCGCATATACATATATTTAAAATTTGTCTGAATTGATAGAAGAAATGACTAAATAATTTGCAAATAACCCGGGACTGCCAGATGTATTTTTGCTTTGTAAAATTCTGGATACATTGCCGGGGAGTATTTTTCTATTAAATCCAGCTCGATGGTGAGAGAAAAAATGGTGATGTGACCATCATGTTACTTTCTCCGACTTAATAGTATCATATATATTTATGCTTTCATGGTTTATTTTCATTTTAAATCATATTTTAAATGTACATCGAGCGTTTTGTAGACTCGGATAAAACTGACGTTTAAAACGTCAAAATTACGAAAGATGGAAAAATTATACTTCAAATTCAAAAACTCAGTTTACTTAAAAACTAAAGGGATTTAAAAAAAAACGTATTCTTAATAAGTTGTTCATTTTGATATTCTCTACAATTATTATTAATATAAATTTCCTGTAACTATTATAGTTTCATATTTATAAACCAAAAACAAAAAAATATTAATAAATTTTTTTCTCGAATAAAAATGATTTTATGAGAAATGTTTTCAAACAAAATAATCTCATTTCTTTATTGTCTTCAATATTTGTTCAAATGTTTTTGTGATATTTTTTATATTTAAGAAAATATTGGCAAAAAACAAAAAACAGTTAAGGTAAACACCCACTTCCGGTGTACGAAATTTTACCAAAAGCTTTTCAGTTCTTCAGATTATCAAATAAGACGTATGTTCAAAGTTTCATATCAATTGCTCTATTAGTTTTTGAGATACAGCGCGCACAGACAGACACACACACACACACAGACACACACACACACACACACACACACACACACACACACACACACACACACACACACACACAGACACAATTTTTTTTTTCCAGAAATTGTTGAAATGGCATCTAGGGACCCCAAAACGGATATTTCCGTAAAAAAAATTTTTGAGAAAAAAATCACGATCACAATACTTTCTCGTACTTCGTAACGGAGAAAGTAAAAAGTGATAGAACGGTTGATAGCTTAATCAGTTAACTATATTCGTATAAAATGGCCTTAAGGACAAAGGGAGCTGGATCCACCAAGCAGGAAGCTCTCACCTGTAATCATCGAAGAAGTCATCACAGCAACGAAGTAAGTTTAGTCGATGCAAAGAAAAAGAAAAAACTGCAGCTACTGCAGAAAGCCCAATCATATAGTTAAAGTGTGTAGGAAATGGATTGTTGATAGCCGTCCTCCGAAGCCTAGTAAACTAGAGTCCGACACAAATATACTACTCGTCACTGTTAGCTAAACTGAAACAGATGCTGAGTGGTCGAGATGCAGGGATTTTAAATGGTCAGATTTGCTTTAGAACGTTCGAGTCTTTTTCAACTGAACACACAGTGACCACAGCACATGGTGAGAAAATCGAAGCCATTGGAATACGTGAAGTAGAAGTTGGGGTAGCAATCCACGGAAAATAGTACAAAATTACCTTGGCTGATATTTGATCTTTTGGAGAAATCTATTCTCTGAAGTCTGCAACTTCCTAGTCAACAATTGAAGGGAGCTCGTTGTGGAGGACTGTTCAATTTGCGGTGAGAAGTTCGAACCCTATCAGATGAGATCAATGCAGTGAGTAAGGGAAACTTGCTATAGTTGTACCATGTACGATTCGGAAGGAGCTCGACATGAACGTAGAAATGCATAGTGAACTGTGCGAAGGTTACATTTATGATAAAGCTCATCGGCTACTGTTCATCACGAGGTCCAGAAATACGGAACCGGGGAAGCGAATTCGCTCGGATGTTTGCGGTCCATTTTAAGAATCGAGGTCTGGATATCGATATTTTGTGGTTTTAAGGACGATTACAAAAATTCAGGACAGTTCATTTTCTGTGGAAAAAATCCGAAATTGCTGAAAAACTGAGCCAGTTCCTAGCTGAGGAAGATAGAGTCAGGAGCTGCTGAGTGATAATGGCAGGGAGTTCGACAAGAAACAGATCTGGACCAGTTTACACAAGAAAGGTATTATTCAACGTCTTATAATGCCCTCCACTCCGGTACAAAACGGGTCCAGTGAGAGGGAAAAATCGTACGGTGGTGGAAACTGTTAGAGAAATGGTGCATGCGCATGGGAACATTCCTCAGGCTCTTTGGGCCGAGATGATCCGAACAGGTACCTGCATCCTTAATAGGAAACATTAGTTCAAATTCATGTATATTCTGTCGAAGGAGCAAAGGACGACAATGGATCCAAAAGCAATTAAAGGAATCCTCATCGGTTATGATAACGACGACGGACACATTATCTACAGTGAAGAGGAAAACAAGCTCTATAGATCCAAAGGCGTCATCTTTGAAGAAAAATTGGTGGAAACGGGGTTATTACACCCCCAGGAAGCAACGAAGCTGAAGAGATTGACCCGAAAGACAGCAAATCCCGGATTGAAGAAAACGAAGAAATAGAATTCTGGAAACCCGATGACAGTGACAGTGATTGAACAATCTAAGAAATGCCTAAAATCAACGAAGAAGAGAATGCTGATGAGACTATGCGTAAACTTCATAACCGAGTGGATCTTATAGCTCCACAGAAATTCCAGGATTATGTGATGCTCACCTCGACAACCTTCGAGGAACCAGACACCTACGACTCCACAAAGTTAAAACAAGGCCAGATTGGTGATCAAAGATTTTTCGCAAAGAAGAGGTGTAGATTATGATCAAATCTTCAGTTCAGTAACAAGAACATCGACTATTCGGATACATTTTCGACAGGAGTCCAGGCAACCCGCCGCTATTTCGGGGCGCTTGGAATAAAATTTACAGATTTCGAACGCCGCGGACCCTCTATTGGTGGTCCGCTTCTCAGATTTCGCCGCCCCCCCGCTAACCGCTGCCCGTGTGCCATGCACGCTCTAGCCCCCCGGTAGGATCGGCCCTGTTCCCAAACAAATCGAAGCAATCGATTTTGGTAAGAAAGGTCGTAGTCTGCCCAAAAATGAAGAGAGAAGAAAACGTGCGACGGGAAAGACAGATCAAGGTCCACGCGATGATGGAGATAAACAGTTAAAATCAAGGTTAAAATCCCCTCTACTCTCACTGCATCTATCCGCGCTTGTTTTTATGTTGATGTTTTACACTGTAGGATAGTAACCTGGCTTTTTTATCGGTATAAAGTATTCTTAGTGATTGTTGTGATGTGAACACTGATTGTACAAAGAACGCTGGTAGAATAATTGAAGTGATGAAAAAACTTCGAGAGGCTTCGTCTGAGTTGGAAGATGACTGACGGTGCAAAAATTCAAGTGATTTCAAACTGTTTCTCCTGAAGCAAGACAAAGGCTCATCGGAGACTTCAATCATTTGGATGAGTACAATCATCAAAATGAATACGGATTTATCAGTCAAACGGCGTAGAAATATAAGACCAGATGATGAGGCGAACTTCCATAACTCGTCATACAGCTACTGCATTCGTGGTCATGTTAACTGCAAGCTACGGGATATTGTCATTTGCTGTGAAACATTTTCAGCTTTGCATGGGATCTCTAACCGACGAATACAAACCTTAAAACAAGTTGAATTTTTCGAGGGCTTGTTATCGTCGCTTAGTTTATCTACACGTCTTAACGAATGCGCAATTATCTTAATTTGCATTTTATGAGTTAACCATTGCTCCTTTCTCAATATTAACATAAATCCGCATTATTGAAATTTCCAAACGAGATAATTTTTGAAGAAGTACAGCTGCCAGTAACAATACAATGAAGGGATAAGCCTCCACCGCTGTGCATCTTCCCATCGAGGACGTCGTTAGGACATTTCGCAGAACTATTAGTGAAAATGTGCACCTGCCAGTGCCAACACAATGGACTGTTGATCCGCCCCGCCAGCTGCCTGCGTACGTGACGAAATCGGCTCGAACCCAAATTGTTCTTGGAAGAGCAATTTGCCGGTTCGAACACGTGCGCCGACCTCGACGCTCCCATCACACCCTACCACCACCACCATCCGCAACCCGGAGAAGAGTAGGGCGTGAACCCCGTAAAAGGTCATGGAGCTCTCTCCAGACAATCAGTCATTTCTCAACAATCAGAGAGAATTACATCAATCAGTCAGGTACGAAGTTCTGCAACAGAGCCGCCGACGTCGCCGAAGCCGCCGAGCCAACGACGCCGCAGCAGTCGATCCAACGACGCAGCAGCCGCCGATCAACCGACGCCACAACCGCCGACCCAACGATGCCACCAAAGACCACCGCCGCACCAGTAGCACCGACAAAAGACCGCCGACCCCACTGGTTCGTGATCCTGGAACTGATGGACGCAAACCAACTTATTTTGCCAAAATGCAGATTACTTCAAGGAAAATCAGTTCGCTACAGCAGGAAATCATGATGATGAAAGGATACTTCGCCCGATACGAAAGGGCTGCAGAGACACTAAAAGACTTTCCAGGTCACACGCGAACCCTAGACAATGAACATGTACCGTACCACGCGTACCAATTAGATTCTGAAGACAGAATTGAGATATATCACCCCCAACATCACCAAGGCTGCAATTTACCAGATTTACTATCACAGCAGCCGCCACGAGGTCTGTCACGAGGATAACTCGGAGTAACTACAAAGGCGATAAGGAATATAGTCCCTAACATCACCAAGATTACAATATACTAAGATTTAAAGCAGCTGCCCGCAAGGTCCATCACGAGGATGACTCGAGTAAACTACCAGACTAGTGTAAACTATCCACTCTGGATGATCTACGTGCAGTTAGATGGCAAAGAAGCAAAACTCTTATTCGACATCAAAATGGTACTGGGGCTCAACGGCAGCCGACTACAGTTCTTCCGGTGCCAGATGATAGGGCACATGCAGAGTCGCAGTACCGTGCATCAAATGTGCAGAAGACTCACCGTGGCTGCACTAACTTCATTTCAGTGCCTCACTTCCAGATAACAATCAAAACCTCGACGAAGGCTGCACCTGCTATCCCACCATCGCAAATCCGGAACCCGACTTCACAAAGGTCGGAGATGCTCTCGGCCCTCTATTAGGTAGAGGCCATTGTAATGGGAGTCATCTCCCTGATCATATGCGCGATATGTCACCGGCGTTTCTTCAACTTTTCCTTTACCGAGACTCAAACACACCATCGACGACACGGACGTGTTGAATAAAAAGATTATCCAGCTGGTCAAAAAGCCAAAGCGTGTTCATTGCCGCAGATCTGTGCCATTCAAGACGGACAAGAAGAGGCAAAGAAGGCAGCAAGAGCAATTTCAGGGACCCCACACTCAAACCATCTACTATCGTGCTAAAAAGGCACGTAGAACTCCAACAATCTACCTCTACAACTATTATTACTAGCCCAAGCAAGTGGAAACACACAGCGTCCGTCCAGTAGCACAAATGGCAGAGGTGGGGGCATGCGCAGTGTAACTGCAAAATACCCTAAGTCTGCGTCAAATGCGCCGAACCACACGCAACGTTAGACTGCGTCCGCCCAGATCATGATAGAGCTACGAGCCCAAACTGTAAGCACACCCTGATAGTTTTTGTGGATGCCATGCTTTTTTAAACTGGGCGGATTACTTAGAACAACCAAGAACAACCTTCGCCCAACCACCAATGTGAATCTTCTATCTGGCGAGCGTGAGTCCGCCTTGGCACCTGTTATCGGCGCTTAGTTTATCTACGCGTCTTAACAAATGCGTAATTATCTCAATTTGCATTTTATGAGCTAACCATTACTCCTTTTCAAAATTAACATAAATCCGCATCATTAAAATTTCCAAACGAGATAATTTTAGAAGAAGTACAGCTGCCAGTAACAACATAATGAAGATGAGCCTGTACCCGCTGTGCGCCGATTTACCGAGGGCGTCGTTAAGACCGTTTTCGCAGAACCATTAGTGAAAATGTGCAGCTGCCAGGACAACACAATGGGCTGTCGATCCGCCTCCCAATGCCTACGTGACCAAATCGGTTCGAACCCAATTTGTTCTTGGAAGAGCAACTTGCCGGTTCGAACACGTGTGGCGACCTCGACGCTCCTGTCATACCCTACCACCACCACCACCACCCGCAACCCGGAGACCGTGCGCCCCGTAAAAGGCTGTGGAGATCTCCCTAGACAATCAGACGAAACACGATCAGTCATTTCTCAACAATCAGAGAGAGAGAATTATATCAATTACTCAGACACAGTCCTACAACAGAGCCGCCGACGTCGCCGAAGCCGCCGAGCCAACGACGCCGCAGCCGCCGATCAACCGACGCCGCAGCCGCCGACGCCACGCTGCCGCCGACGACACGCTCCCGCCGCCGTCGCCGTCGCCGCCGCTGCCGTTGCTTTCTTTGCCGCTGCTGTCTTCGCCGCCGCTGTCGTCGCCGTCGCCGCCGCTGCCGTCGCCACCACTGCTGATGCCGTCGCCGCCGCTGTCTTTGCCGCCGAGCCGCCGATCACTTCTCCGCGACCTCGTCGGGCACCCTGTCGTGAACTAAGTGAAGTGTTGGCGACTATTTCTTTTCGTGACTTTTATTGTTGACTTTCGTGTGTATATATTTTCTTGAACTTTGAACATTATTGTACTGTATCATCCGTGTGCAAATAATAGCGATCGTTATCGCGCCTGTCTCAGAATTTTTCTACCTCTGCCCCATCCTTGTGTGTTCTTGTTCTGTTCTAATAGCGACACCACCGACCCCAAGAACTAGCTGGAGGTCATCGAGAGCGTGTTTTCACCCCTTCGCTGCGATCCCCCCTTGACACACCGCCTACAGATTGACCCCGAGGAACTGACCATAATTAGGAGTGAGGTTTAGGAGTGAGGTTTAGTCGGTTGGCATATCAGCGTGAATCCGACACAACCCCCCCTCAGGGAGAATTCCTTCGTTAACAAAAAAAAAACCGCATGTCATGAGATAATTGAACTCAATCCGATTCAATTCGATTCGATTCTCTCGCAATCAATCGCACGAGCCACATCGCAGCAAGCACTCGCTACGAGTCTATTGACTGCTAGGAATTCAAAGATTCTACTGACGCTGAGATTTCCAGTATCAACAACAAGGAGTTCTCCCGAGAAGAAAGAAGAACCAGGTGTGCGCCGAAGATCTCGACCAATGAGGGTTAAAAGAAACAGATGTCCGCCGAAGCTGTATCGCGAAATCTGTACGTACGTTTTCTTTCTATGTGTATTAAAATACTGTCTTACTGAGCGTTAACTCCGAATACTTTTATCGTTACACCACGCCTCTATCTCTCTTTGCCATTTTCGCGCCCAACGTGGAGCAAACTTAATCCCTTGTTACGAGGCTAGCCCCTGATGATTTATGGTTTGTGGAGGGCGACCAAATGGTCGCAGCGCTTAGACCATTCGTTGGTCCTTTGTGCCGCCTCCTGAGCCCTACTCCTCAAGCCAACCTAAACTTCTTGTGAAGTCAAGTAGTTGGCCGTGTGGAGTGTTGCCCAGTTGTGACCAATCTGGCCACTCCTCTCCGAAAACGGACCACCTAAGTTGTTTGAGTGACTCGCATTCACACAGGATGTGTCTTAGTGTCTCCTCTTCTTGCTCGCATTTCCTACATAGGGCGTCTTTTACCACCCCTATGTTATGGAGGTGCTTTTTTAGTTTGCAGTGCCCAGTAAGTGTACCGACTAGCAACCGCAAGCTACTTCTTGGTAATTCAATGTATTTCCTGCTCAGCTTCGGTATTGGTGAGTGGATGAATTTTTTGGCGACCACATACTTGTCAGTCTGTAGCCATTCCTTTTTGTGTTCTTCAAAAGAGTTTCCTTTAAGTATTTGGGAGACAGTGAGTGGTGCCAGTGGCAAAGCCGTAGAGCCTTCCCTTTTCAGGGCAGCCCTTTTGGCTAGTCTATCGGCCCGGTCGTTCCCATCGTTATTTGAATGTCCCTTAATCCAGGATATTGTGACTCTGTTGGTTGCGGCGAGTTTGTCTAAAGCTTGCTAGCACTCCAGTATTATGCTGCTGGCCACCCTCGGTCTCGAAAGCGCAGCTATGCTTGATTTGCTGTCAGTGAAGAACAAAATGGATTTGTTCGAGACTGCCAGTTCCGATAGTTTCCGAGCACCTTCAAGTATCCCGAAAAGTTCCGTTTGAGTGATCATCGCATTCCTGCCTAGGGGGATGCTGAGACTGTGGTCAGGTTCCTGGCAATAGATGCCTGCCCCTGCGCCTTCATGACTCTTGGCGCCGTCGGTATAGACGGTGATTTCTGGTTTGTCATTAATCTGATCTTTTATTTCGTATTGCCGTTTAAACAGGTGGCTCGGTGGGACACTGTCGAGGGATTCTTTGAGTTCAGGCATGGTTAATCCCGCCTCTCTCAATATTTTCCCGTGTCTCACTCCGTTTGCTGTCGGGCTCCACGTGCCATTTGCCTTTAGTCTTAAGGCTGTGCTTACTGCCACCTCCTTTACATGTATGTGAAGGGGCGTCAGGTTCAGTAGAGTTTCGATTGCAGCCGTGGCTGTTGTGCGCATTGCGCCCGTCATGGCCAGGCACGCCAATCGTTGTAGATGGTTTAGCTTCTTCCTGGTTACCGATTGGTCTGTTCTCGGCCACCAGGTTATCGCTCCGTATTTCAGAGCTGGTCTGAAAATTGCAGTGTAGAGCCACCGGGCCACCTTTGGTTTGAAGCCCCAGGTTGGTCCTAGTGCGCACCTGCACCGCCAGAAGATGACACAGGCTTTTTTCAGCTTGTGTTCTAGGTGGTTCTTCCAGTTAAGTTTGGAGTCCAGTATAATACCGAGGTATTTCGCCTCGTCTGCCAAGCATAGCTGGTTGTTGAAAGGTTTGGGAAGTCTACCTGTGTTGATCTTCCTTTTTCTTGTGAATAGTACTAACTCTGTCTTCTTGGGGTTAACCGAGAGAGACGTTTTTTAGCCCCTAGTTACGAAATATCTATAAAAAATATTTCTGTTTCAGATCCCTCCCTTGTTATGAGGATACCCACCCCCGTAATAGATCCTTGGTATAAAATGTAATCTATAAAAATCTATAACAATGATTTCTGTTTCCATCCCCGTAACAATTTGGCGCCCAATGTGGGGCAAACTACTTATTTTGTTATTACTTTAAAAATAAATAAGAATGTTATATAAAAAAAATGCTCCATCCAAAAAGGTAAAATAATAGAGTAGGTTGCTATCGCCATGAAACAATAAAAGCTAAAAATATTCAATGTTATTACAATAGTCTATTTTTTCCTGTTAGTTTCACTTTGACGCACACTGACAAAATTTTGCGTCTGCTTACGACCAACTTTAAAGCGAGACAGGGATTAAACTTTTCTCCCAGGTTTCTTCACTATTTTATTCACACAACTATATGTTTGCTGTTAAAGCATTAACGTCAAATCAAATCAAATTAAATAAACGTCAGTTCTTGAAATGCGGGTGGTTTGATTCAAAACAAACTCATAGGAACCATGTTGCAGATCGATATACTGAATATTTTTACGAAATACTCATATTTAACAAAAAAATAAGATCTTGTATACACCTCGGGAGATATTCATGTTCTTCACCCTCGGTTGTTATATACATCAGGCCAGAGGCCCTTGGTTTGTAACCCTGTCAACCTCGGGAAAAAAATAATTCCATATCTCCCTTAATGCATAAATATATATTAATGTCTTATAAACAGATGCTGAACTTATTTTAAACTGTGCTGCAATAACTCTTAAAGATGATATATGTGGTTCTGTTCTACGTAATATATAATGTTGAGTTTCATCTCCTTTATTAAAATATGACTTCTTTTAGCCGTTTTACTATGAAAATTGCTCACGCAGCCAGTATTGTCAAAATTATGGACAATATTAAAAATTATTCCGATGGATGGAAGTTGTCTGCTCGGGTATGCAACCGAAAACAATGTGATCTCAATCAGCATTTTTCTGCCCAAAATTCTCTCGAACGCCGTCGCGAAAAGACTGGCGGCGAAAACATTTTACGCATCAATATTTATTTTGTCTTTGATTATATGCAACCGAATTTGCGCTGTTTTGACAGTTAAATTTAAATGAAAAAGGTTGGTCGGAATATCACCATCTTGACACTTTCTTAAAAGGGTGTTCTTCTGAACCGTTTCTTCCAGGATTGTCCCGTGCTTAGTCCATGCTGCCTTGGGGCACCACAGTCCATTATCTCTAGTCTTGGCGCTGTACGCGTCTCTAGTACATGAAGGTCCAAGAGAGGAGACGCAGTAGAGCATTCATGGTTAAAGTAGGGGTGGTGTACATGACTCCAGTGATCCCCGTATATGCAAGATGTAGAATGTGTTGGAGTTGATTTGTTGTAGTTTTGAGTTTGACTCTTGGCCACCATAGAATTGCTGCAAATAAAACGGCAGTGTACAGCCTATCTTGGGAGATGGTCCCCCGTCCATCCCTATGGTTCGGCGACACTGCCAGAATGCTATGCTGGCCTTCTGTAGCTTAGTTTGTAAGTGTATACTCCAGCTCAGCTTGAGGTCAAGGATGACCTTCAGATACTTCACTTGTGAAGCTAGAGTTAGAGTTGTGTTAAGTAGCCTTGGCAGTGTAATCATGTCAGGTTTATTTTTGTTGGTGAATAGAACCAGCTCCATCTTGGTCGGGTTTATCGACAGGGCATATTTAATGTTTTCTTCTATGATAAGGGCACTCTGCTTTAATTCGCTGAATTCCCCTTCATAGCGACCTTTGAGTAGGATTGTTAAATTGTCTGCATATCCTATGGCT
This sequence comes from Ocypus olens, assembly GCA_910593695.2. Taxonomy (NCBI): domain Eukaryota; kingdom Metazoa; phylum Arthropoda; class Insecta; order Coleoptera; family Staphylinidae; genus Ocypus; species Ocypus olens. The sequence goes on from OU343061.1 coordinate 10,442,306, forward strand.
GGGAAGCCAGATTCGTTTAGTTTCCTTAGCAGGCTATCCATTACGATGTTACACAGTAGGGAAGATAGTACTCCCCCTGCGGATAACCGCGGGTCACCTTCGCCTTCGAAACTTCTTTACCTAGTAACTTGGGCCGTACTTTTGCTTAGCCTTATCCACTCACAGAGTGTAACTGGGGTCTTTTAAGGGCCAGCCTATATTTTCAAACGAGGCTCCTTCGATTATAAAGGCCTAGTGCTGACATCTTACTTACCAGCACCTCTTCAATGTGGGTGACCACACAGTGGAGTGCTGATCCAGTCGAGCATCCTGGCTTATATGCGTGTTGGTTTGGATGAAATGGATTTGTCTTCAGAATCCCATATCTGATATGCCGATCGCAGAGCTTCTGCAAGATTTTAATCAATAAAACTGTGAGGATAAATTCAAAAAACGAAATATAGCCTGAATATATAAATATTCAACCTGTTCGTAACTCTGCAAGCAAAATTAAGTCTTACTAAGACTATAAACAAATAACTTATTGAACCAACTACTTCCCTGGCTAGTGCCACGCCGGATATTGAATGATACAAAAGAAATTTGCGTTATTACTAGTACTAAGTACTTAGTGAAATAACATTGGTTTAAGATCCCTTATTTCTACCCACAGGACTAACTTGAAAAATAAAACTAAATTGAATGTGAAAACTTTAAATTATAAAACTGAACCCAAAAAAAAAAAAAAATTTGTAAGAATTAAGTAAATAGCCATCTGCAGACGCGTTTCGAGATTTATCTCTCATCAGTGCAGCTTCGCATTTAAATTGAATGTTAATGTTATTTATTAAAACTGTGAGGCTTATCGGCCAGAATTATTTGGAAATGTTGCAGTCTTCCTTGCCTGGTTTTGGAATAAATACCACCTTAAGTTCCTTCCAGTTCAGGAGCACACAATGAAATGTTCTGCATGTCCTTAACTACGTCACCAGGTGTTTTCCAAGCCCCATATGAGTAGCGCTGGAAATACTCCATCAACTCCTGGTAATTTGAATAAGAAGAATGTTTGAATGGCCCAGATTAACTTGGGCGCTATTACTATAGATGTCCCAGTCTTCTTTAGTAGGAATATAAATGTCGTTGTCATTGTTTTAATTGTCCATGTCCTCTACGTTTTTGAAGTCCGGAAAGTAAGTTTTTAGGAGTATTTTTATTGACTCGGAGAGGTTGTCATTGTAACATCCATCCTCTCTTTTCATAATTCCAGCCTGTTGTTTTGGGTCCTTAGAGAGTACCTTTATTAGCCTCGTGACTGTGGTTGTGGATTCTATGTGTTCACAAAAGCTCCGCCAGGAAGCCTTCTGCCGTTGCGTAACCTTCTTTTTGTAAAATCGGTGCAGCTCTTTGCAGCAGTTGTAGTCAACTTCCTGTCTGGAATGTTGTACTTTGTTGAAAGCTTTTCTTGCCTCTTTTCTCATTTGGTTGTGTGATTCCACCACGAATTGGTGGATTTCCCTCTTCCCAAGTTAAGATGGCAAGCTTTCCCGTACGAGGAGATGAGGGCTTGCTCCAGGTGAAGTGCGAGATCATTGACTTCAGCCTGCATTCTGAGTAAACGGTTCTCAAGTCCTTGTAGTTTTCCCGATAAGGTCTTTTCAAATAGTTCCTCATAAATTTTCCTGGGATTTCTGAAAACTTCTTCTTCAGGAAGTTTCGCCTCCAGTTTGTAACATATCCATCTATGGTGTCTTTCGACACATGCTAGTTCTGGATACATTTAACTGGCAAGTGTCATGTCAATCACTTCCTGCCTTCTAGAGGTGACGGGTGTGGGTTCGCAGCCTCTATTGAGCATTTGTAAGTCTGTGCTCGATAGAAATTCGAGCAATGATTTGCCTCTTTTATTGGTGTTCGTACACTAGAATGGTGGGCGTTAGCATCGCATCCTATAATGAGGCTTATTTTGCCGTTCTCACAGTGTCTGATCACAGCTTCCAATTAATTTTTTGGAGGTGGTTCAGCTGTATCGTAGGGCAGATATGCAGAGATGAGAAAAACCCTCCCGCCATCCTACACCTTCAATGCCGACTGATGTGAAATTAGCTGTTTGTATCCTTTCTTCCGTGGTTTAATACATTTTTATTAACACAATTTTGACAATTAAATAAAACTGAGTAATTACGGTGCCTAGATGTGCTCGGAGTGTAAAATTGAAAAAAAAAATAGAACGAATTTTGGTGACCCAAAATAAATATAAAAACAATTGCCATCAACTAGAAACTTTCCAAAACCACTCAAAATTAATTCAAAATTATTATCTTAAAATGCCACAATCATAACATTACTGGATTTTTGAAATTGGTTTAATACATTTTTATTAACACAATTTTGACAATTAAATAAAACTGAGTAAGTACGGTGCCTACCTATTAATGCGTTGATGTGATTATTTTACGATTGAACATAGGCATTAACAATAATAATTTCAGAGTTAAAATAAAATCCCTGTATATTCTAGGGTTTTCAAGTACCTGAGGTAACCTGTATAAAAATATTAGTATGTGGTCATATTTTTTTAAACACTTTTAACTCCAATAGCTTTATAATCAAATATTTTTAAAACAAAATTTAATTTTACTAAATTTAAAATGTTTGTTCGGTACTCATTTCATTGTCCATTAAAACCAGAAGATCGATCTTCCACGCCATTAAATTTTGGCCAACACAACTATACTTACATAACCCGAATTACGTGGTATCAAAACAATCTATTCGAGAAATATTTACGCGGCGCACAAATAAATGCGGAATGTATTAATATACTATTACAAAATGGGGCGAATCCGATACCGAAACTGAGGTGAAGAGCGTATTTCTGGATCGGAGGCGGATGCTAAAATGGTCACGGCGTATAATTAGGAGGAACTTTGACTTACCAGCGATTTGTTCTGGTGGCAATTCATCCTGAAAACAGACAAAAATAGCGTTCATTATATCGGGCGTAGAAATTGAAATTAAATTTAAACAAGTGTCATTGGCACGCACAGAATGTCTTATTTATAAACTAATGAATGGGCAATTTTCATTCAAGTGAATTGAAGCCAAATAAATATTTGTAAATACTGGGACCTTGGCAACAATAGTGTGACGAAATCTTAATAAAGTAAATAATGGAGAATGAAAAAAGATACACATTCTTTGCCTTTATTTAATTTTTACGAACCTGAAATTACACTTTCTCTGCTGCACAATTTTCGGAAAAATAATGATAATTGTGGTTACACTAATAATAGCACTTCATTTGGTATTCATGAAGTTTTTAATAAAATGCACACTATTTTGCTACTACAGTTTCGACCCTTACAGGATCATTATCAAACAGTTACATTTTATTGAACATTTCTTGCTGAAATAAGCATCCAATTAAATAGCTTAATTTTCAGTCAGGTGTGCAAAAATAACTAATCAACATAAACTTACACTGAAATCACCTTATGGGAGCTGATCACCGCGCTATTATGGCGTTGCTAAGCAAAATAAACATTTCAACATAATAATTTAATATGGTTAGTAATCATTACATCGAAATGTCATGTTCATGGTTCGGTTATAAAGATGCTCGAAAACCAACGACGCCTTGCACGGCAAGCGGTTGCCAACCCCCTCTGCCGCGGAGCGCCCCTAACTGGTAATAATTGTATTTTTAATAAATATGGTTGAATAATTTACTTGCAAGAAATGATCGAACCGAATATCCCTCAGACATTGATAAATACTCATAACTATTCAAGTTTCCTCAAGCATGTTGCTTTTAAGTAACAACTCGACGCCGTAGGCGTTAAGCAACGTGCTTTCGGAAACTTATTCAATTACTTCATGTTATCAATGTCCTTGAGATATTACAACTGATAAGTTCTTTCATAAGTAAACAACCAATCAGATTCGTCCATTTTTGTCGAACGCCGCACGCTACAGAAACTTAGAACGTCAATGTCACTGAGAAACGGTAAGACCCCGCGCGTCAGGGCGATTTGTTAAACTTAGGCTGATAAGACCCCCGCTGTCGGTATCGATGTTCAGATTTATATCATATTCATAGATACCCTTGAATAAAAAATTACGATCGATCTGTCAACGTATAAACAAACATGTCTGAATCACGCTTCGGGACCGAATGCGATGAAGCAATTAATAATTTAATTACAACACCAAAAAACACGGTCAAAAGTAAAAAATACGTATGGAAACTGTTCCAGCATTTTTGTGAGGTAAGAAAATACGAATTGAAAATTGTACTTTTAATAAATAGCTTTTCAAGTTTTGTACATAATTCAAGAACTTATCTTACCGAATGTACCTCGGGCAATGATAAATTCGAGATAATTTTGACTAGTTCCCTCAAGTGTGTTGCTTTAAGTAATTGCCCTCCGCCTGACGGCGTCGGGCAATTACTAAGCAACACACTTTCGGGGTTTAGTCAAAATTATCGCAAAATTATCAGTGCCCTTGGGACATTATAGCTGACAATTGCCCTCATTTACTTACTAACCAATAAAGTCGAATAACGTTAATGAGACGATCCAATAAAATTCTAATTACGATGCGTAACAGAGGACGCTGCATATTATGCATGGCAATTCACCCTGGGTGGTATCTAATCAGATAATCCCTCATGTTGGTATTGCCTAGCAACGCGTTAGTACATGTTCTATAACATATAAAACGTCAGTTATTGCCGGACTTTTAAGCAGTTTGCTCCTGAATTCGATCGGTTTATATTTTCGGGTGAAGTGTTAGTGCTTTCATCAGTAATAGTATTCATAGGCATTTCTCAAAATTGTGGTAAGCTAATTTTTACTACAATTATTGTGGCGCAGAATAATACACTTGACACTTGGTGTCACTAAATTTAACTTTTCAAATTATGAAGTGTGAACTTTCTATTCGGCCAATTGTCTTCTCGAATCTAACTCGTGACTGATTTTTCCTAGGCAATTATTAGCGTCTGGATCACTCTTGCTTGTTGCTTCTAGAAAATCGTGATCCTGCCGCTAATAATTGCCGGCAAAATCATAGGCACTCGTTATATTACTGTTGAAAACTTCCTGAATCAAAAATGTATCACCATAAATTATATCATTTGATATTGTTATAAACCTATCAGGTTATGCACTTACGATGACGTATTGTTAATAGGATACATCCCTGAGGTCGTGATATAATCGTTTTCGTGTTTCGGTTTGTCTATTACATCTAAAAGACTGAAATTCAGAGGCCTGTGTAACAACTATTCAGTGACGTTCCTATGATTTTCAAAAAACTGCATCTTTTCATCGAGAATTTTACTTCTGGAAAGATTTTAGGTCCAGCAAACGCCACACGGATAGAGAATTATATCTTAAGGCAGTTCTAAAAATTCTGCAAGGAAAAAAGGTATGAACTCACACGCCCCAAAGTTTCTACAAGCAAATTCTTATGTCGAACCAACGATAAACAGTTTGATACTTCTCTTATCAATTAATTAACAATTGTAAAACCCTGGTTTGTATTCCAAGGATTGGAGGATAGGATAGGGCCCACCCATCGCCCTGAGTTTCCAGTTTAACCTAACTAAAAAAATGGTGATGTGGCCATCATGTTACTTTCTCCGATTTGACGATTAGACCAAAACCTTGAAAATACTGGCAAAACATTAAAAAATCGCTGCTTTAGGTTAAAAATCTAAAATATTCGCCAATTAAAAATTCGCTGATAGAAATCAATAATTAAACAATAAAACTAAAACATAGGCCCAAAAAATCCAATTATCGAAAACTCTGGCCTAAACATAAAAAAACGCAAACTAAAACATCGAAAATTTCAACAAACACATCGAAAATATTGTCCAAAATTAAGATTATTTAGGCAAAACAATTAAAAATTTGGAATAAATTGAGGCGAAAACAGGTAAAGGTAAAGATCTAAAATATGGACCAAAAAAATGCAGGCCAAAATATTGTAAATTCAAGTAAAAGAAAAAATATTTAGCTTGCCCCTAAAATAATTCTTTGGCTCAAAATAGGTTTCCGACCAGAAACTCGAAAATAATGCAAAAAAAAAAATAAAAAACAATAATTCAGGTTAAAAAGTAAAGGGCAAAAAATCAAAAACCGACCAAAAAACTCGAAAATACCGGCAAAAAAATCACGCATAAAAATCACTAATTCAGATTAGAAAATTTAAAATACGAGTATAATACAAAAAAGCCAAAAACTTAAACCAACAATTAGGACCTAAATATCAAAAATACGGACCAAAAAATCGAAACTTTTAACACGCAACCTAAATTTTCACGCCAAAATGAAGAATATTTAGGCCAAAATAAAGAATATTTAGGTCAAAAATCAAAAATTTGGAATAGAAAACGAAGTTACAAGGCAGAGATCCAAAAAATGCAGATAAAAAATTCAAGTAAAGGAAAAATAGTTTGCCGTTTTCACCTTCAAAATAACCCTGTAGCTCAGAGTAAGTTTCTGAACAGAAACTCAAATTGAAAATAAAAAAAGCTAAAATATGGGCCAAGAAAACAAAAAATAGACCAAATACTGAAAATTTGGGACAAAAAAATTAAAAAAGCAGGCCAAAATAAAGAATATTTAGGCCAAAAATCAAAACTTTGAAAAAAAAAGAAATTACAGGTCAGAGATCTAAAAATCCAGATTAAAAAAATTCAAGCAAAGAAAAAATTGTTTGCCATTTTCACCCTCAAAATAACCCTGTAGCTCAAAGTAAGTTTCCGAACAGAAACTAAAATTGAAAATTGAAAAATTCAAAATATAGGACGAAAAAAAAACAAAATTTGCACCAAATACCGAAAATTTGGGGCTAAAAATAAAAAATACAGATTAAAAAATCGAAAATCTTAATAAACAAATGGAAAATTTCAGCCAAATAAAGAAATCTTAGGACAGAAGATCAAAAATTTGGACGAAAAAATCGAAAATACAGGTCAAAATTTAACAATTGTGGCCAAAAGATTGAAAACATGGACCTAAAAATAAAAAAATGCAGAAGAAAAAGTTAAAAAATCGAAAATATTAATAAACAAATCGAAAATTTCTGCCAAATAAAGAAATCTTAGGATATAAAATCATAAATTTAGACCAAAAAAATCCAAAATACAAATAAAAATTCAACAATTGTGGCAAAAAATCGAAAATTTGGACCAAAAATTGAAAGCACGAGCTTAAAAATCAAAATACTGACCAAAAAAGTCGAAAATTTCAACAGATCATTTTAAGAATATTTATGAAAAAAAAATCAAGAATTTATAGGAAAAAAATCGAAGAAACAGGCAAAAGATATAAAATACGAGCACAAAAATTCTGGTCTAAAAATAATTTTCCCCAAAAATAACACAAGCTCAAATTAAGATACGATCCGAAACTCTAAAATAATGGCAAAAAAAATAAAAAAATGGTGTTACTTTTTCCGATTTGATGGTATAGTACTTTATGTTTACACTTTCATGGTTTATTTTCAATTGAAATCACATTTTAAATGTGCATAGAGCGTTTAGTAAAATCAGATGAGACTGACGTTTAAAACGTCAAAATTATGAAAGATGAAAATGACAAATTATACTTTAAATTCTAATAGTCAATTTACTCAAAAACCAAAGAGATTTCGAAAAATACTTATTCTATATAAGTTGTTCATTTTGGCATTCTCTACAATTATTATAAAAATACATTTGCTGTAAGTATTATCGTTTCATAATTTTAAACCAAAAATTACAAAAAAAATTAATTGCTATTATTTTTCAAAAACCATACATTTCACGAAAAATATTTTCAAGCAAAAAATGTTCATTTCTTTGCTTTCTTCAAGATTTGTTTGAGTGCTTTTATAGTATTTTTCATATTTAAAAAATTATCGGAGAAAAACAAAAAACGGTTAAGGTAAACACCTACTTCCGGTGTACGAAATTTTACCAAACGCTTTTCAGTTCTTCGGATTATCAAGTAAGGCTTATGTTCAAAGTTTGATGTTCATTCAAGTAGTAGTTTTTTAGATACAGCGCGCACAAGCAAACAGGCATACATTTTAACAGGAATGCATATTGAAAAAATGGTGATGTGGCCATCATGTTACTTTCTCCGACTTAATGGTATCATATATATTTATGCTTTCATGGTTTATTTTCATTTTAAATCATATTTTAAATGTACATCGAGCGTTTTGTAGACTCGGATAAAACTGACGTTTAAAACGTCAAAATTATGAAAGATGGAAAAATTATACTTTAAATTCAAAAACTCAGTTTACTTAAAAACTAAAGGGATATCGAAAAAAACTTATTTTTAATAAGTTGTCCATTTTGGTATTTTCTACAATTATTATTAACATAAATTTCCTGTAACTATTATAGTTTCATATTTATAAACCAAAAAATAAAAAATATTAATAAATTTTTTTCTCGAATAAAAATGATTTTATGAGAAATGTTTTTAAACAAAATAATCTCATTTCTTTATTGTCTTCAATATTTGTTCAAATGTTTTTGTGATATTTTTTATATTTAAGAAAATATTGGCAAAAAACAAAAAAACAGTTAAGGTAAACACCCACTTCCGGTGTACGAAATTTTACCAAAAGCTTTTCAGTTCTTCGGATTATCAAATAAGACGTATGTTCAAAGTTTCATATCAATTGCTCTATTAGTTTTTGAGATACAGCGCGCACAGACAGACACACACACACACACACACACAGACACACACACACACACACACACACACACACACACAGACACACACACACACACACACACACAGACACAATTTTTTTTTTCCAGAAATTGTTGAAATGGCATCTAGGGACCCCAAAACGGATATTTCCGTAAAAAAATTTTTTGAAAAAAAAATCACGATCACAATACTTTCTCGTACTTCGTAACGGAGAAAGTAAAAACACTGTTTGATTAAAGAAATTTCTACGTAAAATCATTGGAGTTTTAAAAGTTGCAAATGCAACAATGAAGAGGGTCGCTTGGTTAAGTTAAAGTGGAAATGAAGGGTAGTGGGTGGTCCCTATCCTACTTTACAATTCGTTGAACACGCCCCAGAGTTTGCATTTCGATTCTTTAAACAATTAATTAACAATTGCAAAACCCTAGTTTGTGTTCCAAGAATTGGAGGATAGCATAGGACCCACCCTTGAGAAGTATTTGTTAGATTTTTTTGTTATAGCATAAAAATTAATAAATAAAAACACGATTCCGCTTAATTAGGCCACCGGTTAATTGGGGCAGGTTTTTTAAAGCCTATAAAATAATACCTACGATAGCATCGTGACACAAGTTTTATTGGAAGGTTTTTTTTAGAAGAGTTCTCACAGTTGTCATTTAAGAGGCCTTGAATTGGTACGTGTAAGCCTTGTAATTAATTTAAAAGCTAAAAGCAGTGACTCCAAAAACGAATTGGAAATTCATCATAGAAAATCGGATAAAGCATTTCATGCCATCAAGAATGATACTGTACATAGCGCTTTACATGCACAATTTCAGTAGACTTACAGAAAAAGTTCTTTCGCTTCCTAACACATAGCAGCATGTACAACAGTCACAAATTATCATGTTACAGCTTTGCAATCCACATTGCTGATGGGATTATGTGGCATCATGCTTGTTATAAACCTGCAATTCAGGAATTACAAACGAAAGCTTTGTGCATGAATAACTGCGCTGGACAATTAAGGAAACATGATGCTTCTGTTTTTATATAATCTTCTGGTATCTTCCGGTAATTTTGATAGCATCGATCACAGGTTTCCTATGTTTGGTCACAGCTTTTCTTCATCTGATCGAGACTTTGGTATTATTGAGAAACGTACAAATCAAGACCTTCTACACCAGTATTTCTCAACGTGGGTGATAACGCCCCCTGGTGGGCGACTAACATTTAAATTGGGCCATTATTTGACTATCCGCTCTTGGGGGCGATGGTCATTTTACGGGGGTGAAAGCATTTTGAATACCCGCCTGGACCGATCGCTAAAGATGGCTTAAATTCGCTGTGTTTGGGAAGCAAAGGTTCAACGGATTCAAGCATTCCGTACAGGGGTATGGCACTGCATATGGGAGCCAGAGGATAAGAATGTTACTTTTAGTAGCGGCGCTACTAAAAAATATATTTACGTTATGAATGCTGTGAAGTAAAGAAGTAAAAACACAACTAACTATTAACATAAAAACCAAACTTTAATAAACTTGAAATATTTATAAAACACAAAAAGGAAAATACAAATAATAGGGCCTGGATATTAAGTGCATATAATTTTATATTCTCCATGACCACTGTAGATAGAAAATGAAAAAAAAAACATTTTTCAGAAGTTTAATTGTCCAAAAAGGTATAATCAAAAAAGTTTTATATGAAGAAAATGTTTTAATGTTGGGAAAATCGAAAAAAGTTGAAATTTAAAAATGGTATTTGCTACTAGTGGATTGTTAATAGAAGTTAAAAATTTCACTCGGCAAAAAAGAGTTCAAAATTGACAATATGTGTTAAAAAATATATGTGGAAAATTTTTATTTGTCCAGAGAATGATTGTTAATTGAAGTTGAAAATTTAGAAACCTACATTGAAAAATCATATCTTTTAACATAGTAGCAAATAAAAAAAAAATAAGTTTTATTATCAAAGGAAGTTGAAAATCCAAGAGTTTCATCAAATTATTTGTCAAAAAAAAAATTGTTTTATCGTCAAAACATTTCAGCCGCTGTGAATTGAAATTTCAGTTTCAATTATGGCGTTTCCAACATGATATTTAGTTGAAAAACGTTTTTTACAATTTTACAAAATGCCGACTAAGCAAAGAAGTCGCCTACAAATTTGCAGACAAGGTGATTTAAGATTATATCCTACAAAACCTAAACCAAATATTAATAATCAACAACGGTTTTTTGAATGAACCAAATTCCTTTCAATTACATTTCAAACGTCTAAACATGGATTTCTCAGGTTGTCGTCGTTCAGGATAATTATCAGAATACATCTGCTCAGTAGCTACAAAATTTCTGTGGCACAAGATGTAACACGTCAACATATCAAATTTTTATTCGTTTGTGAAATTTCCTCTTTCCATCGTAACACTTACAAATAAACTTTAACACTTTAACTTCTTATAAACAAAACAAACAACTTCAAAATACGTTAGAACGTTTTTTAACAATAATGTTACAAATCAAATAGAAATATTGCAATTGTTCCAATGCATACTATTTAAACGCCTACTAGATTAAGAACCTACAAAATATTAATAAAACTTGTTTTTCTCTGGTTTTTTTTTTGCTTTAGAAGCATAATGTGTGATACACCTATACAAGATGTTTCTACTTTTGTGGCCCTATAAAAAAATGAAGTTGATGATGATTTCTCGGAGATGAAACATTGCATAAAAAATTTAAAGACGCCATTTTGTATAGCTTAAAAAGTGACAATGGCAAAGTGCCATTGGTTTTTTAATATCTTTTAAAATAAATATAAAAATTGGAAAAAATTCGAAAAATTGCATTTTTTTAAAAATTTCGAAAACGATAAACAATCATGAATTTATGCGATCGGCATTTAATTGAAGCCACACTGTATCTTCTACCGTTTTCAAGATCCCCATGCTGTGCATTCTTATCTTGGACACGGTGTATGTTATGATCATATACCTAGTATCTAGTAATGAGCAATAACGATTTGTTATATCAATAAAAATGAAATATATCACGGAAAATAAAATTATTTTTAACCATATCAGTACATTTATCTGAATTCCCAGAAGTAATATGATATAGAAATATAAATTAGAATCAAAATACTCGAAATATTACTCAGCATTTAAAATAATAATTGACAGGAATTACTCCGTTTAGGCTATGGATACCAATGTTTTGCCTTACGTAGCCGTAAATATAAAAACAATTGCAATCGACTTGAAACTTTCCGAAATTACTCAAAATTATTCCAAATTGATTTCTTGAAAAAAAAACTGTATTCGCACCATTTCTAGATTTTTTGAAATTTTGATGTGAAGAGTGTAAAGTTATAGAAAATAGAATCAATTTTGGAGACTCAAAAATAAATATAAAAACAATTGCTATCGACTTGAAACTTTCCAATATTACTCAAAATTCATTCCAAATTGATTTCTTGAAAAAAACCATATTCGCACCATTTCTAGATTTTTTGAAATTTTGATGTGATCAGAGTGTAAAGTTATAGAAAAAATAACCAATTTTGGAGACTCAAAATAAATATAAAAACAATAGCTATCGACTTCAAACTTTCCAAAATTACTCAAAATTAATCCAAATTGATTTCTTGAAAAAAACTGCATTCGCACCATTTCTAGATTTTTTGAAATTTTGATGTGATCAGAGTGTAAAGTTATAGAAAAAATAACCAATTTTGGAGACTCAAAATAAATATAAAAACAATTGCTATAGACTGGAAACTGTCCAATCTTACTCAAAATGTATTCCAAATTGGTTTCTTTAAAAAAAATGTATTCGCACCATTTCTAGATTTTTTGAAATTTTGATGTGATCAGAGTGTAAAGTTATAGAAAATAGAACCAATTTTGGAGACTCAAAATAAATACAATAACAATTGCTATCGACTTGAAACTTTCAAAAATTACTCAAAATTCATTTCAAATTTATTTTTCAAAAAACTATATTTGCGCCATTTCTAGATTTTTGGAAATTTTAATATGCTCAGTGTGCAAAATTGTAAAAATTTTAACCAATTTTAGAGACTCAAAATAAAGAAGAAAACAATTGCTATCGACTTGAACTTACAAAAATTACTCAAAATTCATTCCAAATTGATTTCTTAAAAAAACTGTATTCGCACCAATTCTAGATTTTTGTAAATTTTGATATGATCACAGTGTAAAGTTGTAAAAAATAGAACCAATCGACAATGGCATAACAATTCAATAAAATACCATGGTTTGACAACTGTAGTTGGCTAAAGCTACGCGCATACTTGTCGGAACGGCACGGACGGCACGCAACGGATAAAATTACTTAACACAGTTGTAAACGAGTCAACGCACATTTATCGATACGGCATGGAACGGATAATCGTTTGCAACTGAGTTAAGCAATGTTTGCCGATGCGTGCCGTCCGTGCCGTTCCGACAAGTGTGCGCGTAGCTTTACAGGTACGATAATTAGAAATACATTATTTTGTTTATGTTTTCAAATAGCGATGAGTCAAAAATAGGGCGTTCTATCGATAAACTTTCCAAAAGTAAAGATTATTTATCATCAAATTGTAAATTTCATATCCTAGGTAAACAAAATATAGTTAATGTTTTAAGTACGGCTCGGCAAATAGAAATCGAAACATAACAAGGAAGTAAAGGAAAATAGGGAGATTTTAAAAAGATGTGTGGATAACATTAAATCTGTGCCTCACCAAACCAAAACCTGACGAGCCGCCACTGATCGCTTCCCAGATGGAGCGTTCGCGATTTTTTTAAATATCCTTGAGAATATCTTGCACAAATTTATAATAGACAGTGACGGTTCGCGGGTTTTTTTCTGGTACGGCCGAGGAACAAGAGGTGGTAATACAGATAGGTAGGGTCAGTTGCAGAGACGGCTGGCTGCGTGACCGCACCTATCTGTATTACCACCTCTTGTTCCTCGGCCGTACCAGAAAAAAACCCGCGAATCGTCACTGATAATAGAAGAGAAATTAGACATTACATTAGGGGGTGAGTTCAACTTGGATCTCTATAAACAAAATGATAATAAGACAGGTGTTTCTTAATTTAATTGAGAGAGTTACAACTTAATTGCAACAATAAAATCCCCAACGAGAATATATTAATTATATGAATGCTGATCGAGTACGCGAACATATCCGATCATAAGGGGCAACTATTAAAATTCAGTTGCGGAATAGAGAAAAATCTGAGGACAACAAAAAGTAGACAAATTAACTTAACCAATTTAAACAAATTAAAAAAAAAATAGTGATGTGCCATCATGTTACTTTCTCCGACTTGATGGTATCATTGCCATTTATATTTACGTTTTCATGGTTTATTTTCAATTGAAATCATATTTTAAATGTGCATCGAGCGTTGTGTAAACTCGGATGAAACTGACGTTTAAAACGTCAAAATTATGAAAGATGGAAAAATTATACTTCAAATTAAAAAAAACTCAGTTTACTCAAAAACTAAAAGGATTTCGAAAAAAACTTATTCTTTATAAGTCGTTCATTTTAGCATTCTCTACAATTATTAATAAAATAAATTTGCTGTAACTATTATTGTTTTATAATTATAAACCAAAAATTTAAAAAAAAAAAATAATTTTTTTTCTCGAATAAAAATGATTTTATGAAAAATGTTTTCAAGCAAAAGATGTTTATTCCTTTATTGTCTTCAAAGTTTGTTAAAATGTTTTTGTGATATTTTTCATATTTAAGAAAATATTGGCAAAAAAACAAAAAACAGTTAAGGTAAACGCCCACTTACGGCATACGAAATTTTACCAAAAGCTTTTCAGTTTTTTTTCACACACACACCGACACAAAAAATGTTTTTCCAGAAATTGTTGAAATGGCATCTAGGGATCCCAAAACGGATATTTCCGTAAAAAACAAAATTTGAAAAGAAAATCACAATACTTTCTCGTACTTCATAAGGGAGAAAGTAAAAAGCGTTAGGTTCAATAAATTGGGACGAAAGTCAGTTAACAAATGCAAATTGCGAAGCGTCTTTTTTTAATGAATTTTATGCTAAATTGTTAATTACATTCTAGAATTGTTGTCCAGTAAAAATAAATATGATTAACAAAATCAAACCAAAAATATAATTTTATACTGAAAACTTAAAACAGTTAAGAAATAATGAGGAATGTACTTAAAAACAAAAAAAGGGCAACTTAACATAAAATAAATATATTAATCATTTTGTTAATTCTTAACACCACCACCATAATTACGAAATCTCTAATGATGTACCAGGATTTTTCTCTATCCCTCAATCGAATTAAAAGTTTCAAATGAAATCCATCTGTTATGACTTATCAATGAATGTTATAAAATATATGTGACTCCATTATTAAACCACTCACAAATCTCATTAATCAGTCATTAACCATCGACTTTAAAAGTGGGGAAGATTATTCCGATTTATGTAGGTTCTACGGTCCATGTAATAAAGATTATTATTATTATTACATCTTGAAATATAAATTTGAACAATTAATACCACATGATGTAATAATACCAACTATAGTTACGATTAACTGCTGATCATTCTCAAACAAAACGTTTTCATTCAAGTAGCAATTATTTTACCAACATATGATGGTTTAACAAAGTAAGAAAAATATTTGGTCAAACCTATGCCAAAAAAAAAAAAAAAGAAAAATATTATTCACAGTGACGGTTTGCGGGGTTTTTCTGGTACGGCCAGAACAAGAGGTGGTAATACAGATAGGTAGGGTCAGTTGCAGAGACGGCTGGCTGCGGGACCGCACCTATCTGTATTACCACCTCTTGTTCCTCGGCCGTACCAGAAAAAAACCCGCGAACCATCACTGATTATTTAAGATTTACCGTAATGTAATCAACTCCAACAATTTGAAAAAATATAATTCACTTATTTTTGAGGCACTGAGTTGAAAATCCACATTAATTTAAATAATAACGAATATTTGATTTTGATTTTTTTTTTATTTTGCTGTCGCTGAAAAAGCGAAATAAGAAAAGCGAAATTAGAAAATGTTCATATTGGGATTATACAAATTCACTTTATAGAGTACAGCAATAGTGTGTTTAACAGCTATTATTTGTTACTCATTTGCATTAGAAATATTAGAAATAAATTAGTAATTAAAGTCGAAAAAAAAGTAATGTATTCTTTACCATGACTGTGTTTTTGTGTGGTGGTGTGACTTAAGACGGTAATAGACGAGTGGAGTCTGGAGAGTGGACTGCGCCGAGTCAGCGCGTTGGAGGCGTATATTATTATTTCTCAGTTATAGTGGATTTCTATAATCAAGTAAATTTTTGTGTAGAACTCTGGCGTTTTGCAGTTTACCGTTTTCCCGGACGCAATTGGCTAAACGTAATCCGAACGACCAATGGGAACGCGTTCTACAAACGGTAGCATTGCTGTGCCTATGTATTTATAGTCGGAGAAATTTTAAATAAACAAAAAGCTGTATTTTTCACACACTATGTATTTTTATGGAATTTTTACTGTTCATTTAAAACAGGATGAACCATTAAAAATAAAATTTAAGACCATCATGCAACTCGTCCGAAAGGTTTATCGATTTTTATTGTTGGTAATGGAAATTTCACGTAACTCTTGCGGTTTCATAATTATAGACAAAACTTTGAAAAAAAAAAAAATATAATACTTTTGTTCTTGAATATTGACGACGTTTACTTAGCGGTGCATCTTGATATAATTTCGAAATAAAACCTTTAAAACTTTGTTTTGCCACTGTATATTTGATATATGTGACTATAGTTTCGTCTATACACGAGTCATCTTTAAACTGAGTACCTAAATGTAATTTGCTGTATAATTTTTCTCATTCTCTACAGTGATACACGCACGTTAATACTAAAACGTTTCAAATCAAAGTTGTAATTACATTGACATGTCTGTCATTGAACTTCAGAATTTCAATCAGGGTTTTTTCTACTCTGATCATCTGAAAATCTAGTGACGGAATGTTTTCAGATTTTTATAGTATCTAGAAGAATGATCTATTTTGAGTAAATTTTGAAAATTTCAAGTTTGTACCATTTGTTTTTATATCTTTTAACCGCTTGAGGAAATGTGAACGTCAGAATTGCAATCAGTGTTGTTCTCGTGTGATTATCTCAAACTCTAGTGAAGGGGTTGCCGTGTTTTTAGCTGGACACAATATAAGGGTGTGGGGTAGAACTAGGGGAAACACTCTCAACTCTCACGGTAACTTAAAATGATCTTTATTCGTTCACTTCCAAAAAAATACTGCCTGAAACTGCAGGCCCAGAAACTTATAAAAAACATTGACTCACAAATAAATTCATTATTTTAAATCTAGCGCCAAAATAAGTAAACACTATAGGGGTGTTTTCACATTTTTACTGCGTCTAGGAGAGTTATGTATTTTGAGTAAATTTTGAAAATTTCAAGTTTGTACCATTTGTTTTTCTATTTTTTCAACCGCTTGAGGAAATGTGCAAGTCAGAATTGCAATCAGTGTTGTTCTCGTGTGATTATATCAAAATCTAGTGAAGGGGTATTTTCTGATTTTTACAGCGTCTAGTAGAGTTATGTATTTTGAGTAAATTTGGAAAGTTTCAGCTTTGCGGCAGTTGTTTTTCTATTTTTTAAACCGCTTGGGGAAATGTGAATGTCAGAATTGCAATCAGTGTTGTTCTCGTGTGATTATATCAAAATCTAGTGAACGGGTGTTTTCTGATTTTTAGAGCGTCTAGTAGAGTTATGTATTTTGAGTAAATTTGGAAAGTTTCAGCTTTGCGGCAGTTGTTTTTCTATTTTTTAAACCGCTTGGAAAAACGTGAAAGTTAGGATTGCAATTAGTGTTGTTCTCTTGTGATTATCTCGAAATCTAGTGAAGGGGTGTTTTCAGATTTTTACAGCGTCTAGAAGAGTTATGTATTTTGAGTAAATTTGGAAAGTTTCAGGTTTGTGGCAGTTGTTTTTCTATTTTTTTAACCGCTTGGGGAAATGTGAAAGTCTGAATTGTAACCAGTGTTGTTATCGTGTGATTATCTCGAAATCTAGTGAAGGGGTGTTTTCAGATTTTTACAGCGTCTAGAAGAGTTATGTATTTTAAGTAAATTTTGAAAGTTTAAGGTTTGTGGCAGTTGTTTTTCTATTTTTTTAACCGCTTGGGGAAATGTGAAAGTCAGAATTGTAATCAGTGTTGTTCTCGTGTGATTATCTCAAAATCTAGTGAAGGGGTGTTTTAAGATTTTTATAGCGTCTAGTAGAGTTATGTATTTTGAGCAAATTTGGAAAGTTTCAGGTTTGTGGTAATTGTTTTTCCATTTTTTCAACCGTTTGGGGAAATGTCAACGTCAGAATTGCAATCAGTGTTGTTCTCGTGTGATTATCTCAAAATCTAGTGAAGGGTTGTTTTCTGATTTTTACAGCGTCTAGTGGAGTTATGTATTTTGAGTAAATTTGGAAAGTTTCAGGTTTGTGGCATTTGTTTTTCTATTTTTTCAACCGCTTGGGGAAATGTGAAAGTCAGAATTGCAATCAGTGTTGTTCTCGTGTGATTATCTCAAAATATAGTGAAGGGGTGTTTTCTGATTTTGACAGCGTCTAGAAGAGTTATGTATTTTGAGTAAATTTGGAAAGTTACCGGTTTGTGGCAGTTGTTTTTCTTTTTTTTAAACCGCTTGGGGTAATGTGAAAGTCAGAATTGCAATCAGTGTTGTTCTCGTGTGATTATCTCGAAATCTAGTGAAGGGGTGTTTTCTGATTTTTGCAGCGTCTGGTAGAGTTATGTATTTTGAGTAAATTTGGAGAGTTACAGGTTTGTGGCAGTTGTTTTTTAATTTTTTAAACCGCTTGGGGGAATGCGAATGTCAGAATTGCAATCAGTGTTGTTCTCGTGTGATTATCTCGAAATCTAGTGACGGGGTGTTTTCAGATTTTCACAGCGTCTAAAAGAAATATGTATTTTGAGTAAATTTGGAAAGTTTTAAGTTTGTGGCAATTATTTTTCAATTTTTTCAAGTGCTTGGGTTAATGTGTATTATTTAAAAATTATTAATGCTCCTTATTTTTTATTTACTTTAAAAAACCCCTTGCGATATAAAAAAAAATTCCCTGTAAATAAAACAAATAACATTAGCTTTTAATATAAGTAAAGTTTTATCATCAAATTTTGCTCTAAATTAAAACTAAAAAATAGTATTGTGGGATTTGTTTTAATTTTCGACCACCCTGTATATTCTATCTCTAGTTGTATTGTTTCAATACTACTTTCTCAGAAAGCAGAACTTTTTATTAAAATTATATGTACACAACCAACGGAATCAATATCCAATAACATATTATAAGAATCTAAACCTAAGCATGAAAGAAACAACAATAATAAGAATGCCTAGTTATAAATATAAAATTTATAATAACTCAGTTATTAATATAAGTAAGTGAATCAAGTGCTTTAGGCTGAAAGACCTCTGGTCAGTTGCCTGTTGAGGTCATTTGTAAAAGTGTCTCAATAAATGTATTCTCTCTCTCTCTCTAAAGTGCTTTATTAATTTAAAAATGTCTAATGAAAAATTCTGTTAAAATTTTATTATTTAGTATAAAATTAGCTAAAACTATGTCCTTCACCGTTTTTTCTGTCTCTTATAATAATCGAGAAAAAACAATTTAAAAAAATCGGCACGTTTTGGATTTTCAAAATTTCTAGTTACCATTATATATTTCGAAAGTTTTGCAAATGCATTTTATTCCGCTAGTAAAACTGCACTACTTCGCTTATAAACTTCTTGCTGGCGAACGTTTTGATCAATTCACTTTTTTATTCTCTTCTAAAACTGCCACGCATGTTATCTATTTTCCTTGTTACAGATTATTTTGTAACGTTGTTCATTTTCTACGGTTTGTAAGCAACATTTTTCTGATCTCTGTCGCTTTCTTCAGAAGATTGTACTTTCCACAGACATGGAAACCTCTATAAAGTTCGATAAACTCTATAAAAAAAAGAAGATTTAATATGTGGACTCGTATCATTCGTATTGAAAATGTATTGTTTGTGCAATAACTATACAACGACTGAATGAAACGAATTGAGCAGTCAAGCACATTTCAATTTTGAATGCAAAGTAAAGAAAAACAAAGTATTTCTTGCATCCCCCTGTATCTGGATTAATGAACAGGCTTCTCTATCAAAATTATGTCATCTCTGGTGCTTGTAAATAAAATTCTTTAAGTGTTCTTTTTTTATGATAGATCTAGGCGATGCTTCACTTTATCTGCATGTTGTTATTATTAATAGTTTTATATTTCGAAACATTATTGAACGCAATAACCCAAAAGATTTTTGTTCATGTCGTGTAAAATTATTATTACAAAAGAGTGCGAATATTGCAATTGCAAAATTTTGTTGCAAACACCTGTTGTTTTTCATTCACGTAATGTTAATACAACGCCAAATTCCAATTTTTGTGTTTCTGTCGTTCCTTATCATTTTATGGAAAAAAATGTACTATGAATATTCATCCAGTTATATTTCGAATATACTGTATAATTTATCATATTATAATATTACAAATAATTATCTATATATATTGAATACTTGTTGTGCTACTTTCTTGATGGAACCATATTTTCAAGTTGGGTAAAGTAAAACGCTTGTTTTGTTCCATAATTTTATTTTCACACACGTGTTTCGATCGGTTAGGATCATTTTCAAAGTTTAACTTTGATGATGAAAATAAAATTATGGAACAAAACAAGCGTTTTACTTTACCCAACTTGAATTATCTATATTAGAAAAATCTCCAATAAATACTTCATACATTTCACATTATTAAAACGACCAGACATATAATATGAAACATATAATATGTGAACGATACATGCTCCAGTTCTTAATATAAACCTGTATTTGAGACATGCTTTGTTTTCTTAAACCTTTTTTTTTTAAGTAAAATGGGTTTGGACACGATCCATTACCAACAAAGTGTTGGCTGACACTAAGTACACCAGTGACAGTTTTATTTGCTTGTTTTCGAAACAGATTTTATAACCTACTAAAATATTGCATTAACAAATATCATAAAACCAAATTCATATATAATTTAAGGAAATATCTAGATATATATTTTTTTCATTAAGAACGGCTGCTGAGGTCATTAGCCATTAGTCATTGTGACTAAATGTTTATTTTTTTTAATTTTTTTTTAATTTTCTTTTAGATATTATCACAAAATATACCGATAACAAGTTACCACCTAAATATACATATATTATGACAAATATCACATGACAAGAGATAGTGTTATCGGTGTATATATATTAAAATATTTGAACATAAATGGAGGTGTTTTGTGCAATAAGAGATACTCACTAGTATGTCGAGATTTTGTGCTGTTCTCGTTTTAACCTTCCTTACCTATTTTGCAGTATCTGCAGATGAGGAATGTGTCGGTAAGCATTTTATATTTTATACCCAAATTAATGTTTACAATAAGGAGTATTTATGATTCACTAAAGCGAAACGGCTATGATCGAAGTTGCTTAAGACACTAACACCATTTAAAGGATGTTTGCCTACTCCCACTTTGAAATTGATAAATTATAAACTGTTTTCACCAGTCGTAAGCTTCCCATTGCGAATACATAGAACACATACAAATGTAAAATGTAACATATTCTGCATTTCAAAAAAGAAAAATGAACCACCCTGAAGGAGTTGATGTAGAACTCTGAAATTTCTTGGCAATAGTTGATGTATGTTGATATACAATTGATTAAATTTTGAAGGCCAAGTGTCACTTCTTAGAAATTATCTCTAATTATCTCTTTCATATCATCTGAGAGTTTATTTTCGTTTACCTTATTTATCGCATAAATTTGCAGCCTTTTATTGTTTGACGTAATTGTTAGTGCCTTAAAAAATGCCGCGAGTGCGAAGACGTGGAAATTTAAAAGAGGATGAATTATCGGAATGCATGATGCTGGTTTAGGATTCCGTGAAATTGGCAGACGTGTTGGTCGCCCACACGTCAGTGGAGAGATTGGCGGAAAGAAAGCCTAGAAGCATCTCCGTAGAGACAGTGAACGTCCCAAAGTGACACAAGAACGTGAAGATCGACTCTTAAGGAGAAGTGCAATTCGAGATCCTGCAGAACCAACACGAACGATTGCAATAAATTGGTTAAGAGCAATTGGTCATAGGTCTATGAGCACCTTTTATAGGCGAATATGCTCTTTTGGTTTGCGGTCTTATCGTCCTTATTTTCGTCTCCCTTTAACAATTCAGCATAAGGCCAACAGGCTGCAGTGGAGCCAGAACCGACAAGACTGGGATCATCAATGGGTAGAAATTGTCTTCAGCGACGAATCCGGATTTTGTTTATGGCACTCTGACGCACCTAGAGGTCAAAGAGAAAATTTACCATTTGTTCAACATCGTCACACGGCATTATCTCCTGGTGTAATGGTTTGGGGGGGAATATGCTATGGAGGAAGCACCCCTTTAATATTTATTACAGGCACATTAAACGCGCACCGTTACATTGATACACTCTTGGAACCCATTCTACTTCCATTCATCCAAGACCATCCAAGGGCAATTTTACAGCAAGATAATGTGCGACCTCATACAGCTAACGTAACTACAGACTTCCTAGAACTAAACAACATTAATTCTTTGCCTCTGCCATCGAGATCACCCGACTTGAACCCCATAGAACATGTCTGGGATATGATGGACGGAACATTGCGTCTTTCACAGCATCCTCCAAAAACTCTAGATGAACTGCGTCACCAGCTTCAGATAGCCTGGGACGAGCTGTATCAAGATGCATTAGACCATCTGATTTCTAGAATGCCCAGAAGGGTTGCTGAATGCATACAAGTACGGCGAGATGTAACGCTTTTTTTTTCTTAATTAATATTATTATTTCATGTATATCAACGTACACTAAATATTTATAAGAAATTTCCGAGTTCTACGTCAACTCCTTCAGGATGGTTCATTTTTTGAAACCCAGTGTATAAGCTGTAATTTTATTACAACTTATGTGTTACGCGATATTATATACTTATTAGCCAATTATAATTAACGTCAGATGAGTTGTCTTTCATTTGCCTGTTTGTCTTGAAATATCAAAAATGTCAGTGACATTTAAATATCAGATTACAAAATATTGGTTATAACACTAACTGCCTTATCGGTGCCCAAACTTCCTTCGCAATGGTATCTGAGCAGATTAACACTTCAGTACGAGTAAAACGTTGGGTGTCCGTAAAGTTGTTGTACAATATGTATATTATTCGACGGGAACCTGTTCGGAATGTGATTCATTTGTTTAGTTACCAGTATTCCTATATTGCCATTACCGGAAAATTTCATATACAGTGTGGAATTTAAGTAGCGGATAAATTCGGTAAACCAGAAATAAAATATTTTGGAAAAATCGTCGAACAGGTCGATTTTCTTTGAGAAAAATACACATTTTGGCATGAAAGTCGATTTTAAGTCGTCATTTGTTTTTGAGTAATGACGTCATCCATTATTTTTTTTAATGACAACCCCTTATTTTTGTTTTTGATTTTGAGAGATCTTTTCATTGTCGATCTGCCAGTGTAAAAATGTTCCCATCTTACATAAGAAATTTTTCGAGTAAATGACAATTTAAAGTGAGAAACTGTACATTTTATTGTTAACACAAAATAAACAAAAACATCTTTAGAAAGAAAATGCCATTATTAAATTAAATGTTCTGCCATCCACAGTTCGACTACGTAGAAATTCTTCTTGAACATTTAAAATCTTTTCAGGGCTAATTCTGCGCATTTCATCTCTCTCGCGGGCCCTTCCATCCGTCCTCGCCTGCCAGTCCACCTATTCATAAATAAAGCAATTGTTCAAAAAACGCACATAGCGCAAGGATGCGCCGTCTTGCTAAAACCATATTGTATTATATGGAAAGTCAAGATCATTGTTGTTTGGGAAAATTGCTACAAGTGTTGAAACATTGCAAAAACTCTAAATATCGGGTTCTCACCTTCAAATGTCATTTACTCGATTTAACTCTCATGTAAGATGGTTACATTTATATACTGCCAGTTCGACTATCAAAATCAAGAACAAAAATAGGGGGTTGTTATTTAAAAACGAAATGGATGACGCCATTACTCAAAAACAAATGACGACTGAAAATTAACTGTGTATTTTTATCAAAGAAAATCGACCTGTTCGAGGATTTTTTCCAAAAATATTTTATTTCAGGTTTACCGAATTGATCCGCTACTTAATTTCCATACTGTATATCCCCATATTGCCATTACCGGGCAATTTTAGGTGTAAGATTAAATATCGCAATATTTCATATATAAATTATGTTGTTAAATATTTACCTTAATTTTTCACGGGCGTTCGCTAGTTTACTATTAAATGTTAAATTACTTTCAGCAAATTAAATGTGAATTTCTGCCTCTTGCTGATATGAATAGACTATAGTAATTAAGTAGAGCCTTGAAAATTAAAACGTCACCCTGACCAAGATTATAATAATAATAATAATAATATGTTTATTTACATTTACAATTATATACAGGGTGCGTAGAAAGTACCGCACCAAATGGGATTATACGGAAACGGTTTGACATTCAGATTTGACATTTAGTAGGTTTAAATTAGATATAAATACCCATATTTTTAGATGAGTTTCATTTGTTTCGCACTACTTGCTTTTTGTCAGAGGCCGCCATGTTGAATTTTTCTAATAGCATCCTAGGTTTTTTTTGGTATTATTTGAAAGGTTATTTAATTAGAAGTACAACGTGGTATAATATTAGCATGTTTATTCTGAAATAACGTCGAAAATAAATAATTGAAAACAAAAATGAAATCAACATGAAACCTAATAAAATCACAATAGGTGCTCAAATTGTTGTCCATTCACTTCTCGACAATAGTAAAGTCTATCAAGAAAAGCGCCCATTGTATTATGCAGATATGCCGGAGGAATGTTTGTTATTGCAACTCTAATTCGAGCTTCTAATTCATGTTGTTGGCCTATTTCGATAAACAACACTTTTTAAATATCCCCAGAAGAAAAAGTCCATAGGTGTAAGGTCTGGAGACCTAGGTGGCCATTAAATTGCACCCCTCCGTCCGATCCATTGCCCTGCGAAATTATGATTTAGGAATTCTCGAACTTGATGACCGAAATGCGGTGGAGCACCATCTTGTTGAAACCATACATCTGGGTGCAAGACTTGCGGATTTATTAAATTTGGTTTAATCTTCTTTTATTTTTGGTACAATTTGGTTTTGCAATAGTTCTAAGTAAACAACAGATCTTAATGTATCACGTAAAAAGAACGGGCCGATGACGTTTCCATCCAATATTCCATACCAAACGTTAAGTTTTTGTGGATATTGAGTGTGAGTTTTCAAGTTGACATACGGGTTAGTAGGGTGCCAGTATCTATAGTTATGCCTATTTACAGAACCATTTAACATAAATGTAGCTTCATCTGAAAAAACTATATTTTTGACAAAATTTTGATCAACTCCTGTTCTTTCCATCATTATTTCTGCAAATTGTATCCTCCGATTAAAATCCTCTGGTAACAGTTCATGAAGTAAATGTGGTTTGTAAGGACGATACTTAGACCGCTTTAATATTGTTCTAATTGATCCTTCAGACACCTCATGATCTACTGCAAGTTGCCTGGTTGAGGTCGTGGTGTTTCACAGACATGCAGTAAAACTTGTAATAAAGTGTCATCATTTGTGGCTGTTTTCGGTCTTCCAGGTGTACCTATCTTAACTTAAGTTTGACACACAAATGTTAAATCTAAATGTCAAAACGTTTCTTGGTAATTTAAGTTTTTGTTTCAATTATTTATTTTTGTCGTTATTTCAGAAAAACAAGCTAATATTATACCACGTTGTACTTCTAATTAAATAACCTTTCAAATAATATCAAAAAAAACCTAGGATGCTATTAGAAAAATTCAACATGGCGGCCTCTGACAAAAAGCAAGTAGTGCGAAACAAATGAAACTCATCTTAAAATATGGGTATTTATATCTAATTTAAACCTACTAAATGTCAAATCTGAATGTCAAACCGTTTCCATATAATCTCATTTGGTGCGATGCTTTTTACGCACCCTGTATAATATATTTTGTATATGCAAAAACGTCAATAAAAATAACTTTAATTACAACTAAACAAATAGTCCGCCATGCAATATGGTTCAATTTCACACAATAATGTATACAGTGCGAGTCTCTAACTTGGAATAAATTCAGTAAATCGAACAAAGTTTATTTTTCGGAAATATGCTCGGACACTTCGATTAGTATTTTAAATTGCGCTCTTTTTGTTGTAATAAAATTTTATACAGCGCGTCCCAAATTTGAGATATGACGTCATCGACTATTTTTTTTAATAGCAACCCTAATTTTTTATGATTATTTTTAAAGAGTATATCAAGTTACACATGTGTGCCAAATTTCAAATTTTTATTTCCTGTCATTTAGAAGATATTTAACAAACAGTATCAAATTTGAAAAATGAATTCAACTTAATAGTCTTTCTTCAATAAATGCTCAAAATGTTGTCCATTTTCTAACTGACAATACCCTAAACGGAACTGAAACTCGTTTTGAACATTTCTAATTACTTCGGGGGAAATTAGTCTACACTCCTGTCTTATTCGTTCTTTCAACTCCTCAAGATTTGGCGGTTTGGTCTTAAAAACTTTGCTTTTCAAGTACCCCCATAAGAAAAAGTCCATAGGTATTAAATCCGGAGACCTGGGTGGCCATTCAACTGGTCCTCTTCTGCCAATCCATCTTCGTGGAAATACATTATCCAGGTACTCACGGACACGCCTTGCAAAATGAGGAGGCGCACCGTCCCGTTGAAACCAGATGTTTCTATTCGGGACGTCAGCTTCTACAGGGCAAGGAAACAAAATAGCCAAACTCGGAATTAGCTCTTCCTCCAAGAATTGTAAATATCCCGCTCCATTGAGATTATTTGGAAAGAAAATTGGTCCTAAAATTCGATCACCAACAATCCCTGCCCAAACATTAACTTTTTCTGGATATTGAGTGTGGCCTTCCCTCATCCAGTGTGGGTTCTTGTCTGTCCAATAACGGCAATTTTGACGATTTACCTCACCATTTAACATAAACGTTGATTCATCGGAAAACAATATATTTTCTATTTTTAGAACATTTCGATCTAGTAGATCCATCATTTTTTCGCAAAACTGAAGTCTTCTATCCGGATCATCTTCGGTGAGTTCCTGGAGGATTGTCATTTTATAAGGATGAAATGTTTGCTCTCTAAGGATTCTTGACACTGAAGACAGGCTAATTTTGAGTTCCCTAGCCATCTGCCTAGAGGAGACATGATGATTTTCCTGAACAGAGAGAAGTACATCAATTTTGACCTCTTCACTCAGCGCATTCTGACGATGATTATTCGTTTTTCTTAAATGCCCATTTTCCCGAAACTGACTTTCAATCTTGCTTACGGTACTTTGAGATATGGCTGGTAAGTCAGAATACTTCTCTCTAAATAAATAAATAACTTCATTTTGTGTTCTTGTCCTATCTCCATAGCCAATCATCATTAAAATTTCGATTTTGTGGGTTTCAGTTAAGTACGGCATGTTAGTATAATTTTTTGACCAACGGTGAACAACAGTCAACACAACAATGGAACGACTAATACTCTCCTCACTCGAATATGCTTGGAATGCGATGCTACACTTCTTACTTGTTTTTATAACTAAACGTCAAAATGATAAACGTCAGTTTGAAAAAAATGACAAACCAGCACGTTTTGGCATTCCACTTTTAAAATGCATAAAAATTCGATTAAGGTGACTTGATTTCTTCATTCTACAAATTTGATAATGTTTGTTAAATATCTTCTAAATGACAGGGAATTTTTTTTTTTAAATTTGGCACACATGTGTAACTTGATATACTCTTTAAGAATAGTGATAAAAAAATTAGGGTTGCTATTAAAAAAAATAGTCAATGACGTCATATCTCAAATTTGGGACACGCTGTATAAAATTTTATTACATCATAAAGAGCGCAATTTAAAATACTAATCGATGTGTCTGAGCATATTTCCGAAGAATAAACATTCTTTGATTTACTGAATTTATTCCAAGTTGGAGACTCGCACTGTATAGTGCATCCTTAAATTTCTTGTTTTCGGCAATGCTTTTTATGTCCGCCGGAAGATGGTTAAATAATTTTCATACATGAGTAGAAACATCCGCTCTCGTATTTATTTAGTCTATGTTGAGGAAGGTTATATTGATTACCTCTTCGTTTAGTATATTGAGTATTATAAAAAGCACTGTCAAAATATGTAGGATGTTTCCGAAGGAACATTATACATTCATCAATATAAAGACCATATACTGTGAGTAAGCATGATTTTTCAAAGACACCTCTATAACTAAAATTGTATTTTAATTTACACAAAATTCTTAATGCTTTCTTCTGTGTCACGAACAATTTTTTTAGATCAACAGAGCCCCCCCAAAGAATTAGTCCAAATCTCAGATGCGACTCAATATTTGATAAATAAAATAATTTAGCAATTTTAAAATTAGTGTTGCGGATTAATATACGCATTCCGTACGAAGCACTGCTTATTTTCTTGCATACATAATTTATGTGTTTTGAAAAACTTAGGGTCTCATCAAGAAGAACTCCCAAACATTTAGTGTGATCAGTGAAATTATAATTGTTATTATTTAACAATAATCGATTGTGGTGTAGATTCAGTCTCAATTTGTTTTCAGTTTAAGCGAATAAATGTAAGGTCGTAGGCAAAGTATAGCACATAACCCGAGTTGTAACGCAATTACGCGCGCGTAAAATTGCGCGTAATTTGCTATTTGCAACTCTTGTTATGTAATAGACTATTACACGATAATACTTAAAAATGAAAACTAGCAAAAAAAATTCGTTATCTAATGGCGCTATCACTGATTAAAATGTATTTAGATAGACTATGAATTGTTTATCATTTTATTTATATTTTACAGCTCATATAACTTATACACTATGGATTAATGACAATATATCCGAAATCCATACGTTATCACTGACGGTACCGGAAAATACAACTTTTTATAAGGTGATGGAAATTGCAAGTACAATCGATTCCCATTACGAATTTGAGGCTTCAAGTCATCCAGAGTATGGGCATTATGTTTACCGCATAGCAAACACCACAGAGAGAACTTCTGACAGTGTGTATTGGATGCTGTACGTTTTGAAGGATTTACCAAATCCGAATAATCCACCTAACGACAAATCATTATCTGATTGGGGTGAGTATTTTTATTGAACGATGTTTGTTATTTTCAAGTGATTTTTCGACGTTTTATACCATTATTTATACATATTTTCCTGAAAATGAACCATCAAATATTAATGGTCGCAACTTTGATGTTTTAAAAATATGATCAAAACCGGAATCAGGGTTTTGTTATATTATTTGATTTTTATTGCATGATTTCGTAAGGGCTTTAGTAGAAAATGTGTTATTTTAATGTGTTACTTAAATTCTTTAGAATATTATATTGAATCAAAAAAATGGTGATGTGGCCATCATGTTACTTTCTCCGACTTGATGGTATTATTTATATTTACGCTTTCATGGTTTATTTTCAATTTAAATCATATTTTAAATGTACATCGAGAGGATGACACTGACGTTTAAAACGTCAAAATTATAAAAGATGGAAAAATTATACTTCAAATTCAAAAACTCAGTTTACTCAAAAACTAAAGGCATTTCGAAAAAAACTTATTCTTTAGAAATTGTTAATTTTGTAATTTTCTACAATTATTATTCAAATAAATTTGCTGTAACTATTATCGTTTCATAATTATAAACCAAAAATTAAAAAAAAAATAATAAATTTTTTTCTCGAATAGCAATGATTTTATGAAAAATATTTTCAAGCAAAAGATATTCATTTCTTTGTTGTCTTTAATGTTTGTTTAAAAATTTTTGTGATATTTTTCATATTTAAGAAAATATTGGCAAAAAACAAAAAACAGTTAAGGTAAACACCCACTTCCGGTGTACGAAATTTTACCAAAAGCTTTTCAGTTCTTCAGATTATCAAATAAGATGTATGTTCAAAGTTTCATTTCAATTGCTCCGTTAGTTTTTGAGATACAGCGCACACAGACAGACACACACACACACACACACACACACACACACACACACACAGACACACACACAGACACAAAAAATTTTTTTCCAGAAATTGTTGAAATGGTATCTAGGGACCCCAAAACGGATATTTCCGCAAAAAAAAATTTTGAAAAAAAAATCACGATCACAATACTTTCTCGTACTTCGTAACGGAGAAAGTAAAAAGATAGAATAAGAGGTAAGATACATAGGCAGACTTGCACCATTGTAATTAAGCTATACTTAAAGCATTCTTAAAATTTAAGCAACATTTAAGTATTTTGCTTGCACCATACTTTAAGCACAGCTTAAGCACGACTTTAAATAAGTCGTCGTAACGGACCGCTTAAAATTTAAGTTTGCATACATAACCTTCAATTCGTTCCGTTTCGTAGTATATTTAAAATGGCACTTGAAGAATTAAACTTTGGAGTGGACGGTATTTTTGACCTAATGGATATTATTAATTTCGGTTATCCCAGGTAACTAGTTTGGAATAGAGCTGATTATTATCATGATTTGGACGAAATGTCGTTCTTTCGGTGTGTCCGTGTCTGCAAATAAACTTTGTTCAAATTACTTGGAGTGGCTGAAAACACTTGGTAATAATGACATACCTCCCGTTTTTACGCACCGAGATTTCTTTAGGCGCGCATTTGCCTTCAAAAATATTTAATTAAGCATTTCATTTTTAATAATTATGGCGATTTTCACTATTTTCCTGTTCGTACAGCAACGCTGTCCGGGTAAAAAGACTCGCACGCACTTTATGTCAAAATCAGCTGAGAAAAGGACATGAAAGGACACCTATGTCGCCAACGTTAAAAAGTGAAAATCGCAAGATTTTGCCATGTTGCAACACTTTTAGCTTGCTTACTAAAGCAATTAATATTAATTTCTATGGTGTACGACGCTTCCTTTTAAGTATGACTTAAAATATAAATCCTACTTACCAAGTTAGACTTAACGAAAAAATGGTGCAAGTGGGCCTAACTTATTTAGCATTGAGCAACACGGCTTTACTGCAAATACAGTTTTGGATTTGGTTGACTGTTTTGAGGAGGGAAATAGACAGCCACGTTCCAGTCGAAGGATTTTGACTGTCTCTCTCATCATGCATTGCTAAGGAAACTGCATTACTATAATCTACATCGTAGTAATTGCCGTCTAATTATGTCTTACTTGTCAAATAGGACACAGTGTACTACTAGCGCCGCACAGTGGTTCAGAATTCGAAAAAGCTGGCCAAAAGTCGAAAAGTGAAAGTCAATATTTTGAGTTTAGTACAATATAGTCGTGCCAGAGGGCTCTACTGGATGTCACAATGGAAGAACATGATTGTATCTACTATAAATTGCCTCGTAATCCGCGTTCAAACTTGTTACTTTGTTAGACACGTTCGAGACGTTCGGACGAGGTGAAAGTTTGGCGTCGGTTTTTCACTATAGATACTAATCTTTTTGATGTGCTGCGATTTTTTTCCTTGTTCTTATGGATCTTCCTGAAGGTAAATTAATGGTTATTACATTTAATATGCATACAAAATTGTTGTTATCAATTATAAGAATTTGCGTTACAAATAGGTAGATACATTTTAAACATTCATGGACATATTTCTTTGCCTGTGTATGCCTGTGTTCCTATAGCAATACAAATATTTATTATAAGGTCCTTTAACGTGATAAACAACAAATAGCTGCATTCACTTGCATTCCTCAGTGTAGGATTATTTTTATTGCTGATGTACAATATTTTATTGAATATCTTTTATTTATGATGTGTATATACATACAGGGTGTAGATGAACAAAACGGAACATGGGATTTTCAATGTTGATTTTTTATACTGGAATTTTATCTTCCCTGATCATTTTAGAGGAAAGATCTCCTCCTGGTCAAATTAGTAAAAAAAGAACAAATAAGGAGTTTGAAAAAGTTTGTACGGAGAAATAAAAAGCATAAAAATGACAGACAGATGGACACAAAGGCAGACACTCACACAGACGTTTTTTAACAAAAATTGTCGGAATCGACGAAATGGATATTTCCGCAAAACAAAATGTTTGGAAATTCTTTCCGATCATTATACTTCCTTGTAGTTTGCACGGAGAAAGTCAAAAATAAATATGACAGACAGACAGATATAAAGACAGACACTTTTTTTTTACAAAAATTTGTCGGAATCGACGAAATTGATATCTTCACCAAAAAAAAAATACTTGGAAATTTTTTTAAATCACAATATTTTCCCTTAGTTTGTAAGAAGAAAATAAAAGATAAATATGACAAACAGACAGACACAAAGGTGGATGAAGGTAGTTTTTACAGAGAAAGTTGAAACTAAATATGACAGACAGAGTGACACAAAGGCAGACACACATATTTTTTACAGAAATTGTCAGAATCGAAGAAATTGATATTTCCGCAAAACAAATATTTGGATTTTTTTTACAATCACAACACTTTCCCTTAGTTTGTACGCAGAAAGTAAAAAAAAATGAATATGACAGACAGACAGACACAAAGGCCGACACATTTTTTGATTAAAAATTATCGACATCCACGAAATGGATATTTTCGCAAAAAAAAATGTTTGGAATTTTTTTACGATCACAATAGTTTCCCGTCAATTTATACACACCCTGTATAGTATAAGTTATGGTTTTGGCCCGAGGGTGGATAGTGCTCACCGACTCGAAGCCGAGGGCCAGAAACCATTTTACCGCCGTGGTGATTATTTGGTACATTATTTTTTTTAATTTCAATAAGTTTTAATTTATAGAAAATTCAAATTACAATTTATAGGAGAAAACAGAAATAATCGTAATTTACATGTTACGTTTATTCTGTACGTAACCAGGGTAATAGGTGTAAATAAGAACGGAAGTTTTTACTAATTTTGAAAATAATCATTAAATTGTTGTTCAAGTTGCGAATTTCGTCAGTGTGGCCAAATAAATGTTAAAACAATTGTGACCAACTTGAAATTTTAAAAAATTGCTCAAAATTGATTCTGCTTTATGATTTAAGAAAAATCTAACAAGTCTCTTCACTAACTTTAGAAATAATCATGTGATAACCGAGTAAATTGTTATACTGATGTTGCCGATTTCTCTAGTGTAGCCAAATAAATGTAAAAACAAATGAAATAAACTTGAAATTTTCAAAATTTACTAAAAATTGATTCTTCTTTACGGTTTAAAAATAACACATTTTTACTAAATTTCAAAATAATCAACCGAGAACTGAGTTAATTGTAATGCTGAGATTGCGCATTGTTCAGTGCTGTCAAAAAAATATTAAAACAATTGTTACCGACTTAGTACCCATTTATGTCAAAATTTATCAAGATTTAGACTTTTGGCCAGCTTTTTCGAATTCTTAACCACTGTGCGCCGGTACAATATCAATGCCTTGTGAAACCAGACATGTCGTACCACAGGGCTCTATTCTTGGATTACTGCTTTTTCTAATCTAATGATCTACCTAGCTCTATTATAGGATCAAAGTCAGTCTTATTTGCGATGATATTACCATCTTAAAATAAACTTCGGACTTATAAGTCAAAAAAACCACAAAATTCGCTTTATTCATTTATTTGTTTTATTCATTATTTATTCATTTATTTGTGCCAAGTCGTCGTAGGAACTTCGTTATTTAGTCCTGCACAGGTAATTGAACACATTTCAATGGCATTAGTGGATTTTGGTGGATCGAGTCGACACATTTTTCCCAAAAACGTGTTTTTTTTGTTCGGATGTTGAAGGGTTCGAAAAGGTATCATTCCAATCTGTGTTTACTCGCCTAAAGAAGAGCCAAAATGGGATTTTTGTCCGAAAGAATCATCATATTTGGTTGAAAAGTCGCTGAGTTATGTGCGAAAAACCTGAAAATGCACTTTTTTCAAACACCCATAACTTGGTGCCAAATCGTCGTAAGAACTTAGTTCTTTGATTTCTGCATAGGGAATTGATCAAATCTTAATGCCTTTATGGTGTATCGAGTCGACAAAAATTTTCCAACTCCATAGACATCGTCAAATTTGGACATGGTTTCCTGAGAAAACATTTCTTTTTCACAAGGGTGCTAGAGGGAGGCGAAAGGGGTTACGTTTAACTTCGCATGCATGACTTTAAAGAAGTCACTCCAAAGTTTTTCGCCCTCAAAGATTCATAAAAATCGATTGAAAATACGCCGAGTTATGGCGGTTTGAAAATGGTCGAAATTTCACGAATTTCAAGTGTTTCATTTTTTTTTTCCACCAGTGTAGATTCCAACTAATGGTGATGAACTTGCTGCAAAGTGGAATGTAAACATTTTTCTTTTGGGTAGTATAGCTTTTAAAGTATCTCGGGATGCTCTGCTCTCCTACTTTTCCCTTATCTCGTATGATCTAATAGCCTGTGGATACTATTAGACATAGAATATTTGTGTTCCAGCGACGATGTATTCGGATAATTACTGATCTCGAATATGGCGATGACTGTACGCATATGTTGATAGACTACAAAATACTTACACAACCTTGTCTGTATGCATTCGTATGTCTCATTTATATTAAAGAACATATACCAAATTTCCCAGAAATTCAAGCAAACACTGCTATAATATGGCCCGTTGGTGTAGTGCGCTTGTGCCGGTTGCACCGCGTGCCGTGTGTGTTCGAATCCCAGCCCAGCCGAAAGATTTTTCGGGGATCGAGAAGTATCCGGTCGGGTCCATGGTTGTTGTGTATACGTCTGACATTATTCATTTATTCATTTGTTCATTTATTCATCCCAAAATTAAATTAAATATATAATTAAATATTCGATGTGACTGAATGGCACATGCCTAAGTAAAAAAAAAACCTATGCACAAAATATGTAAGATTGACAAAATCACGAACTGGCAAAAGGTTTTATGAATTACAATTCTTCGATGTGCTTCCTCTAACAGTAAGGGAATTTCTACTTACCAAATTTCGGACAACAATCAAAGATTTTAAGCAAGCTTTTTTCGGTTGGTATGTCTACTATTTTGATTGTATTTTATTGTAATATTACACAGCCCCACAAAAAATGCGTTCGGACTTGTGGGTCAGACAAATGTATTCCCATGAATTTTTCGACGCTGAATCCAATCCCGAGCTCAGAAATGGCCCTCCACGTCAGGGGCCAAAAAAGGTTTCTATACGACCTGAAAGATGAATTCCGGGATGAGACGAGGCCATTTTTGGCCCTGGGGCCAATTCTAGACGCGGAGGGCTATTTCTGAGCTCGGGATCGGATTCAGCGTTGAAAAATACATGGGAATTCATATGTCCGACCCACAAGTCCGAACACTTTTTTTTGTGGCGTCCGAAACACGATTTTCTGGCCCCTAAGGAGTCATTTTCCCGGTCCCAAACAGGAATTTCAGTTGGCTACAAACTTTTCGACCACAAATCCGGGTTTGGCTTTAGAATGCACCTTCGACCTCGCCTTATCCCGGAATCCATCTTTCAGGCCCTACAGAGGCCCCTGGGGTCAATTCCAGACGTGGAGGGCCATTTCTGAGTTCGGGATCGGATTCAGCGTCGAAAAATACATATGTCCGACCCACAAGTCCAAAAACTTTTTTTTTGTGGGGCTGTGTTATTTATTATTTTAATCTGTTGTTAGTGTAATTGTAATGATTCATGAAAGTATCACATGTGCAAAGTGTAACATCACTAACATGAATAAATTATTTTTATTATTATTTTATCATTTTCAGGTGTCGACACATTACGGGTTCATGATTGCAAACACTATCTCTTCTGGTATAGAACCTACATCTACCAAGGAACTGCTGACCCCCAATAGAAGATTAAATGCTAACGACAAACTTTATTTAATAAGCTATTAAAAATGTATGATATACTTCAGTCTTATGAAATTACTACTAAATGGAAATAAGAGAAACGCTACAAATTAATAATACAAAATCACATATTCTTGGGTGTTGATAAACAAACACCGGCAGCAATCATGTCCGGACTAGTAACATCTATCAGCTAGATTCACCTTAATTAATTATCCCTCACAATATAAACTTTCAATATCTAAACGCTAAATTTAAGTTATTTGAGCATACCGGGCAACCACCATCTAATATAATTTACTCGATTGGCTAAAAGTTAGGAAGTTGCGGTGGTCCTATGGTGTTTTAGAAAGTGTTCTTGTTCGAAGATGTATTTATCCGGCATGAAGATGCGCTGGTAAGCTCTTGATTGGGTCACGTGCCGCCCGAAGCGGATGACGTAGAGGAAACCGATGGCGAGCAGTGCGACCATTAAAATTATCTGGAAGGGTTCCATGATGACGGACATGAAGTAGACGGCGATTGAAACTTTGAAGGGGATTCCTATTTGGTGCTGAAAAAAATAAATCATATTTTATGTAATTTAATTCTTTATATCTTATTTTATCTAATGGTTGGCGTTCCCATTAACTGTCGCTCGATTGGGGAAATTTGTGCAACGTTTAAGATAATAGGTGTATTTTTAAACCCTTTCAATTTGGTCAACGGGATTAGCAAAATCCAGTGTTTGTTCCTCATCCAAATCATCAATTTCTGGTATTCCTTAAAGTAGGCGACTTTTGACTTTGCTTGGATTATATAATAAATATAATAAAAACAGTTTTCCTTTGTTGGTATAACACAATTTTTTATTGTTTTATGTTTTGATAATGGCAAGTTGAGTTGCGGACACTATAGTCAACCAGGGGCGGCTCGTTATGTAGAGCCAAGGAGCCATGGCACTACCTCTAATTTCATGCTGGGCAAGAATTTTGTATTTCTAAAAACACTTAAAGGTCTGTGAAAGTTTAATGAGTAGAGAAAACACGCAATCGGAGCCAACTTACTTCTGGCACGACATTTCGTTAGTATATAGGTGCGCGGTTCGGCGGAGGGACGCGTTCTGAACCTACAGTTGGATCCAAATCATTTCTGGCTAATCTGTTGAACAAACTTAGTTCACTCCCGAATAAGCCTTTTTGCTCATGTACTATTAAGAAAATTTGCAGGCTAGTCATGTACTCATTAAATACACGTCAATTGAAGAAAAAACGGAAATTCAACGTTCAATTTTTTTTTCAATCGTTTTTAGGCGATTCTAGTCGGTTTAAGCACTATTTACGACAAAAATCATTAAGCATATCTCCCTTTCTGGAAGTCCCGCAAAAAAAATTATATGCAAAAAAAAAACTTTTGAACGCATCACCAGATTTTGAAAATTTTTGGTGCAATGTGTTGTTCACTCATCGAATAGATGCAGATAAAAACAAAAAATAAATTCCACATTGACAACAAATGACCACATTTTAAAAATTCGTCCAGCAAAGTGTTACCCGTCGTTCGTTTTTGAGGATAACTCATGAACGGATAATTTGATTTTGAAAATTCTTGCGGCAAAGTACTTATTGTACTCGCTGAATTGATGCAGATAAGATAAAACATTGTGTCGGTTGCACCGCGTGCCGTGTGGGTTCGAATCCCAGCCCGGGCGAAAGATTATTCGGTGATCGAGAAGTATTCGGTCGGGTCTATGGTTGCTGTGTATACGTCTGACATTATTCATTTATTCATTTGTTCATTTATTCATGCAAAAATTAAAAATACATAATTAAAGTAGTCGATGTGACTGAATGGCTCATGCCTAAATAAAAGAAAAAAAACTTTAAATTTTTTGTGGTCTTGAAAAAACAACTCTTGAACAAAATGGCAGATATTAAAAATTCTTTCAGAAAAGTGTCATTTTTGACAGATGGAAATTGTGGTTTTTGGCAGTTGAAAATTGCCATTTTTGGTAGCTCAAAATTATTATTTTTGGTAGTTGAAATGCGCCAAAAAAATTTCATTTCTGCCAGTTGCAGATGGTCATTGTAAGCAGATAAAAATTTCAGTTTTTAATAGTTAAAACGGTAATTGATTGCAGTTGAAAATTTATCATTTTTGACAGTTGGGAATTGTGGTTTTTGGCAGTTGAAAATTGCCATTTTTAGCAGTTGAAAATGAAAAAATTGTCATTTCTGCCAGTTACAGATGGTCATTGTAAGCAGATAAAAATTACAGTTTTTAATAGTTAAAACGGTAATTGATTGCAGTTGAAAATTTGTCATTTTTGACAGTTGGGAATTGT
The DNA here is from genome assembly GCA_910593695.2 of Ocypus olens. Taxonomy (NCBI): domain Eukaryota; kingdom Metazoa; phylum Arthropoda; class Insecta; order Coleoptera; family Staphylinidae; genus Ocypus; species Ocypus olens. Next base: position 10,480,416 of record OU343061.1, read on the forward strand.
GGTTTTTGGCAGTTGAAAATTGCCATTTTAGCAGTTGAAAATATAAGTTTTTGGTTGTTGAAAATGATCAATTTTGGCATTTTAAGATTGTAGTCTTTGGAGGTTGAAAATTGTCATTTTTTGTAGCTTAAAATTATTATTTTTGGCAGTTGAAATTAGCCAAAAAAATGCCATTTCTGCCAGTTGCAGATGGTCATTGTAAGCAGATAAAAATTACAGTTTTTGATAGTTAAAACGGTAATTGATTGCAGTTGAAAGTTTGTCATTTTTGACAGTTGGGAATTGTGGTTTTTGGCAGTTGAAAATTGCCATTTTTAGCAGTTGAAAATATAAGTTTTTGGTAGTTGAAAATGATCAATTTTGGCATTTCAAGATTGTAGTCTTTGGAGGTTGAAAATTGTCATTTTTTGTAGCTTAAAATTATTATTTTTCGCAGTTGAAATTAGCAAAAAAAAATGTCATTTCTGCCAGTTGTAGATGGTCATTGTAAGCAGATAAAAATTACAGTTTTTGATAGTTAAAACGGTAAATGATTGCAGTCGAAAATTTGTCATTTTTGACAGTTAGGAATTGTGGTTTTTGGCAGTTGAAAATTGTTATTTTTAGCAGTTGAAAATATAAGTTTTTGGTTGTTGAAAATGATCAATTTTGGCATTTTAAGATTGTAGTTTTTGGAGGTTGAAAATTGTCATTTTTAGCAGTTGAAAATATAAGTTTTTGGTTGTTGAAAATGGTCAATTTTGGCATTTCAAGATTGTAGTCTTTGGAGGTTGAAAATTGTCATTTTTTGTAGCTCAAAATTATTATTTTTGGCAGTTGGAATTAGCCAAAAAAAAATTGTCATTTCTGCCAGTTGCAGATGGTCATTGTAAGTAGATAAAAATTACAGTTTTTGATAGTTAAAACGGTAATTGATTGCAGTTAAAAAAATTTTGACAGTTGGGAATTGTTGTTTTTGGCAGTTGAAAATTGTCATTTTTAGCAGTTGAAAATTATTCGTTTTGACAGTTGAAAATGGTCATTGTTTGAAGTTATTTTTATTTTTATTTTTTACAGTTGAAAACTTTTTCAAGTTCGAAAATTTTAAAATCGTGATTTTGATTTTTGAAATTGCACAACTGCCGAACGCATTGTTCGATTTTTATAATTCAAACGTCAAAGTATGGTCAGTTTAGTGTAAGTTCAGAACGAGTTACGAAATTTTCTCTTGAAATTAACACGAAATGCAAAAATTGCAATTTTTAAATTTCCAAGATTTCAAAATCGCGATTTTGATATTTGAAATTGCACACCTGCCGAATGCGTCGTCCGATTTTGATCAAAATGTGGCAAATTTAGTATAATGTTAGAACGGATTACAAAACATTTTCGTGAAATTAACACAAAATGCAAAAATCCCACTTTTTAAGTTCGAAGATTTTAAAATCGTAATTTCGATCTTTGAAATTGCACACCTGCCGAACGCGTCGTCCGATTTTGATGATTTAAATGTCAAAATATGTCGAATTTCGTATTATTTTAAAACGGGTTACAATATTTTCTCGTGAAATTAACACGAAATGCAAAATTGCAGTTTTTAAATTTACAAGATTTTGATTTTTTTAAATTGCACTACTGCAGCACGCATTGTTAGATTTTGCTGATTCAAACGTCAAAATGTGGCAAATTTTATGAAGTTTTAGTACAGGTTACGAAATTTTCTCTTGACATTAACACAAAATGCAAAAATTGCATTTTTTAAATTTCCAACATTTTAACTTTTGAACTGAGGACGAGATTTGTAAAATTCATTCGGCAAACTCTTATATTCATCCGAAAGATGTAAAAAAAAGGTCTCAAGTGAATCTATGTTTAAAAGTGAACTAAAAAAAATCCTCTACTCAGTAGAGAATTATATCAATTTTTGATTTTCTTTAAAATAATAATAATAATAATAATAATTCGTTTATTAACGGCAAATGCCTTTTTACATAAATAATATAATATTAATAGAATAGTATAATACAAGAATATAATTTTTTTCTTGTTTTCTATAACGTATTGAATTACCTATAGAATCTACATTCGAATAAAATTTAAAAAAAGAACCAAAAAATTAAATTTATTGTTCAATTATTTTTCGGGTTTCAGAGTATAACTCTTCAATGTATGATCAAATTTGGCAAATTCTTCCAGCAAAGTCGTATAATTGTTTTCTGGTCTTAAAGGACAACTATTGAACGGATAAACATATATTAAAAATTCTTCCAGCAAAGTATGTGTATATAAAAAAAAATGGTGATGTGGCCATCATGTTACTTTCTCAGACTTGATGGTATCATAGCCATTTATATTTACGTTTTCGTGGTTTATTGAAAACATATTTTAAATGTACATCGAGCGTTGCGTAAACTCGGATGAAACTGACGTTTAAAACGTCAAAATTATGAAACATGGAAAAATTATACTTCAAAATCAAAAACTCGGTTTACTCAAAAACTAACGAGATTTCGAAAAAAACTTATTCTTTAGAAGTTGTTCATTTTGGTATTCTCTACAATTATTATTCACACAAATTTGCTGTAACTATTATCGTTTCATAATTATAAACCAAGAATTGAAAAAAAATTAATAAATTTTTTTCTCGAATAGCAATGATTTTATGAAAAATATTTTCAAGCAAAAGATGTTCATTTCTTCAATGTTTGTTTAAATGTTTTTCTGATATTTTTTTTAGTGAAGGTTTTTAATGATCGATTTTTCTTTCCTCAAAAAGGAGACGGTGTGATATATTGTATATGCTAATTGGCTCTACCATCAAAATTTTCCACGAGCCGCCACTGTAGTCAACAATAAAAATTTGTGTTGTACCAACAAAGTAAAAGTGTTTTTATTATCTTTAAAACATGTATAACGAAGTAGAAGCCTCCACCATAAACAACTGGGATTAATTTAAGTTCGGCTTGATCAACTAAATTCTATATTTCTAGAGGAACTTGATTCATTTAACACTGATATTAATCTACATAACCACAACAACTGCTCAAGCAACTGCTTCAAAGAAATTATAGTAGACTTTACATTATACTTACATATTCTAGCCAAAACATAGGTAGAGCCATGTCACTAAACTTTGTGATATTGGGAGTAAATCCTACCAGTTTTCTCATGACAAGATTCGATTGGGATCTAGCCATTGATTCTAACGGAACTCCAGTTTTCTACAGGTAAACAATTTGGTTAATTTGAGCGCGAAGCAATGCAAGTTTTACTCACAGGTTCGGCGATAACGAAGCTCTCGTGTTTCTCATAATCCGGTTTCAAACCTGTCACATATTCTTTTACTATTGGATCGGCGGCAAGAAAGTGGGGAAAGCTTGCTGCAATAGGAACACCTAAAAGGCAACATACAAATTTCATTCTAAATAAGGTGCATATGCTACATTCACTTGAATATGATGTAATGTACAGATTTTTAAATACCTACCAAACATACAATTGGAAACATCGGATAAACCATTGGGCAGTGTTGGGTATCCTTTATAGCAATCGTTGTATTGTGGTACTGTTCTGTCGTAGGTATGAGGTGGAACGACATATTTGTAGGCATTAACGCCTGTGTGGACTAAATCTTCTGTGCAAAAAAAAAGTAAAGATCGTTTAGTGTGTCTTATTCATTCGTGATTTATTGGCGGTGATTAAGTTTATTGTAACTGTTTGTATGAATTTTGATAGACGTTAAAATATGATAGAAAATAGTTAAGTGCCAGAAGTAGGTGTGTTTTGTTGCGCATGAGAATGTAATTTTTTGTCATTCAAATGCAGCAAAAAACACCTATTTCGCGCATGCAATACAAACAATATTTTTTCTAGAACTGTTAAATGTTAAAAATTTGGGTATATTTCTGCCGTCCTCCGGTAGAGCGCAGTAACTACAAAACACTAAATCTGCGTAAAACTTATCTGAATGAAATCATTTTGTTCCAGTAAAGCTAAAAGCCGAAAAATCAGTAACTGATTTTGACTTATAACTTGGACAGAATATATGTTTTCTGTTAACTGTAAACTGCTAAAGGAAACTTAGATTAATCCAATGATTTTTGCAGTTACTGCTTTCTTCCTAAACACGGCAGATGTTATGTTTAATGAATAACATTTTTTCACACGTAAAAGAATCGGTTGTGACAAAATAGCCGAAATGCTTACGCCAATTCCCTTATATCTTTTACTCTTCCCAACCTGCATTTCCTTCAAAAATCTTTCCTTCAAAACTAAATTAAAAAAATAATTTCTTTTCTTTTTCATTTTCTGGTTATTTTTCAAGATTACTCACAAAAATCACTACTCTGTTATCATACCATGAATATATACTGACACCTAGAATTTTTTGAACGATTTTATTGATATTTTCATAAAACGTCTATTTTCATGAAACAAAGTGAAAATTTAAATAAAATCTAGCCAGTAATTTATTGTTTTTTTTTTGTTTTTTTCCTTTGCTATAAGTAGCAATATATTTTAAGAAACAAACAAGTCAGTGTGTAATTAACTGTCAATTTTGCAAATTATTTGTTGAGAATAATGCCAAGAGTACGTCAACATCAACATTTTTTTCCAAATAACTGATTTTGAAGGTGGCCAAGAAATTGCTCGTCGTATAAATCGAAATGTTATAACGGTATTGAGATGTTGGTCCAAATGGTCCGAGGAAGGGGTTCAACATTATCGGCCTGGATCTGGTGGTCCACGGAGGACTACAGATCGCGAAGAATGTAGCTTAAGATTTTTGGCCACTAAAGACAGATTTTCAACAACTTGATAATAATAATAATAATAACTTTATTTACGGATTCAACCTTTTTACAATAAAGTATAAAATAACAAACAGATAAATATAAATTAATAAACAACGAAATAAATAAAAGCATCAATGTGAAATATAAAAACTTTAAGATAATATTAACAATTACGATTACAGAAACTTAATAAATAAACTAAATCTCATTACTAGTAACTAAAACCGCTATATATTGGTAAGAGCACATAAGTCAATAAACTTGAGGTGATATTTAAATTTAATATACGATGCGCAATATAACATAAAATGAGGAGACGAAGAGACACGATTACACAGCCGGAGTATTCTACAAATTGCCGAATTTCTTGCAAAATTAGACTTATAAAAAATTTCGCGGAAAACATTGCCACTTCTTGTTTTGAAGGGAATAACAAAATTCAAACATGCAAGTAACTCACTGCAATTAATTTGCCCGTTGACTAACTTATATAGAATACATAAATCCGCATGTATTCGTCTTTCTCGTAAGGAAATTAGATTAAGAGATAATAGCATACTACTACGACTATAGTCAACTCTATTGATACCACTTTTAAAAGAAATAGTCATCAAAAATTTATTTTGAACTCGCTCAATTTGATTAATTTTATTATGATAAGACGGAGACCAAATACAAGAAGCATATTCAAGTTGAGGACGTACTAAAGAGGTAAATAAAGTTTTCTGTGTATCCAGTGAAAAATTTCTTGAAAATCTATTAACAAAACCAAGCGTTTGGAAAGCCTTACAACAAATGCTGTCAATATGTTTAGAGAAGGAGAAGGAACTGTCGAATAAAACACCAAGGTCTTTAACCTGTTTTACAGTTGGTAACATTTGACCATTTATTGAGTAATTATTTTCAACAGCACGGCCCCTTCTAAAAGATATCGACAAGCATTTACTAATATTGAAATGCAAGTTATTGTCTAAGCACCAATTATATATATTATCTAAATCATCTTGTAGGTGAGCTGCATCAGAAGGAGTATTAATCATTTGAAAGATTTTGAGATCGTCCGCAAAAAGTAAAAAATTACAGTGTTTAACATAAGCACCAAGATCGTTAATGAAAAGTAGGAAAAATATTGGACCACAGTGAGACCCCTGCGGTACCCCTGATGTTACGGGGATAGGCTTAGAGACAAAATTATTAATTTTGACACACTGCTGTCTATCAGACAAATAGCTGAGAATCCACTTAGTTATAGAGTCCCCAAATCCCATAGAATATAATTTATACACTAATTTCGAATGAGAAACACGATCGAATGCTTTTGAGAAATCGGTGTAGATTGCATCCACTTGACAATTTTTCTCTAGTGCATTAATGATATAAGATTGATAAACTAGTAAGTTGGATACAGTCGATCTCCCATCACAAAAGCCGTGTTGCTCATTGCAGATAATATTTTTGCAGGCGAACATTAACTGACTGGCAATAAGTTTATCAAATATTTTAGGAAAAACAGATTTAATTGAAATCCCCCTATAATCTTCAATATTACTCCTACAGCCACTTTTGAATATCGGCTTGACAAAACTTTTCTTCCAAGTCGTAGGGAACAAACATGATTTGAGAGATAAATTAAAAATTAGGTATAACGGAGTAGTCAGAGAAAATATACATTGTTTCACGAAAAAATCAGGTATACCATCGGGACCTGGATTGCATGAATCAGACAAGGAGCATATTGCATCAAAAATGTCAGCAATGTTAATTTCAAAATTACACAAATTGACCAAGTCAGTATTAACCGCAAAATCTGAACCTACATTATTTGAATTATCATTACTAACATAAACATTAGAGAAGTGTTCTGCAAATAAGTTAGCACAGCTATCACCAGAACTGCAAGATTTGTCTTTAAGGTGCATACACTTAGGAAAACCCGATGTTTTTCTGGTCTCATTCACATAACTCCAAAACGATCTGGTATTGGTAGAAATGTTTGATTCTATTTGAGCAATATAATTTAAATAGAGCTGGTCGCCAAGAGTATTACATTGAGCGCAAAGTAGTTTAAATTGTTCATAGAATTCATATTTACCACTACTTTTGTACTGAATATGTGCTTTTTTTTTAAGTTTAATTAAGTTTATCAATGACGAATTGAACCATTTAGGATAACTGGATGACTTCACGACTTTACGAGGAACATACTCCTGTATCGTATACATGCAAACAGCAAGCAATTTATCTGCGCAAACATTAACATCACTATCATTAAGATAATCCTTCCATGAGATACTGGATAAAAACAAAGTAATTTTCGAATAATCAGCCGCAATTGCAAATGATTGGATGAGAGGTGTAGGACCCAGAATGCCAGTGTCATATGTTTATTGCCGGATAAGGTCTTATGGGCTGCGTTCATATCGTCCATTTTTATGTCTTCCTCTTACACCACTTTGCCGTCTCGCAGGCTAGAATGAAGCAACGAAAGAGCGAATTGGGCGCAAGAATGGCACCAAATTGTATTTAGTGACGAGTTCCTATTTTGCTTGTTGGCCCACGATGGTCGTAGGAGGGTTAGATGGATGCGTGGAGAACGTAAAAATCCAACATTTTTTTTGGAACACAACACAGCCCTCACACAAGGAGTGATGATATGGGGTGCAATATGTCGTGGTAGCAGATCACCCTTGGTTTTCATTGACGGAAACCTAAACGCAGTTGGTTATATTGCCAATGTGCTAGAACCCGTTGCGCTTCCATATCTTCAGGGGCTGGAAAATCCCATTTCCCAACAGTATAATGCGCGCCCTCATACGGCAAGGACTACAACACGTTTTTTTTTTAAAGAAGCTAACATTGCCGTCCTACCATGGCCTGCTCGGTCGCCGGATTTGTCGCCCATTGAACATGTATGGGATGCGATCGGTAGGCGACTGAATAATTTACCACACCCTCCAGATAACTTACACGATCTCCATCTACGCATTCAAGAAGCTTCGGACAATATACCACAGGCAACTATAGATCACTTGATTGATAGCATGCCACGCCGTCTAAATGAGTGCATTACAAATCGTGGCAGAGCAACTCACGATTGAAAAAACTTTTTAACTTTTTGTTCTTTTGCTTTCAAATTTTAATCATTACTTTGTTTCATGAAAACAGACGTTTTATGAAAATTTCAATAAAATCGTTCAACAAATTCTAGGTGTTGCAATTTTTATGGAAGTCAGTATAGTTTTCCATACAGAACAATACAATTGGAATGAAATTAATTATTTTACTTACTATCATATACCAATTTGACGACTTTACAAATAGTCTTCCTCCAATACCGCAATACTGACTCTCTGGTAAGAAGCTGGTTATATGTAACTCCTTCGGTAGCATTAGTCAATACATCTTCGCAATTCCTGTAGTTCGGAAGATGGCTGGATCCTCCAAATTGGTTTATTAGTGAAAATCTCTCGTGACCGTGTTCTACGCCCATATACATTGTCACTTTATCTTCAAAATTTTCATATATCTAATAAACAAAGAGAAAAAGTCAGACAGGAACACTTTCTTGAATTAATCACTTAAAATGTTATTCAAGCGTTCATGTCAGTACGTTAGCAATCGGTTTTGTCACGAAAGCATGTTTAGGCACTTTCGACACCTTATTTATAGGAAATACAGGGTGTTTCACTCGCTCTCTATTTCCTCATAACTTTGGCAACAATCACGTGCTTGTATCTGGTTTTGACCGTCTCCGATTTCGATTTAATTAAGAGCAGAATTAATTGTATCCATTTCATTTATAAAAAGGTTAAATTTAAAGACACATTTCCAATCGTCTTTACCGATTGCCGAAAAATACACTCGCAAAGTTTCTTCGGGAAAATATTTGCACGCTCGAGAATTTTTAAATTTCCCGCCTAGACTGAATCGAATTATTTTATGGACATACGTTTACTATAGACCTATCATGAGTAAGGGCGGTTTACGAACTAAGTTCGGAACATTCAAATAATATTGGTATCCTTTTCTACTACCTGATAACCGACTGGATATTCCCAAGACGTACGATTTCGTCGGCCGTATCTAGAAAACACACACGCGGCCTGCGTAGCTGTAGAAGGAGAAAGAAATAGTTTACGGCGTCTCTTACTTACCAGTTATTTCATAGGCGCGCGCGATTTAGTCAAGCATTGCAATTACGCAGGTTAATTGAAAGAAAATATGTTTTTAATGAATTTATTTCATACGTTTTAGCAAATGTGGAAATGGATATTAATACAACATTAAAAATGGTGATGTGGTCATCATGTTACTTTCTCCGATTTGATATTATCATAGTTATTTACATTATATACTTTTATGGTTTATTTTGATACTGATGTTTGAAACTCAAAAATCATAGAGATATCGAAAAAAAAAACTTATTCTTTATAAGTTGTTCATTTTGGGTTTTCTCTACAATTATTATCAGGGATCATTTTGACAATTCATGACTTTTGTCCGAGTTAGAATTTTTCAAAAATATGATTTGTTTTAGATCGTAAATCGATTCCTTAGCCTTTCTGGGCATTTCCAAAACAATTGCTTAACGATTTATTTATTTTTTACAGTTTTTTAGGTTTCGGCAAACATTTTATGATTACTGTAGAGAACGTTTAGAAAATTCATAACTTTTGGCCGAGTTGGAATTTTCGAAAATGTCAACTTTTTTGGTTAGTAAATCGATGCCAAAGTCTTTCTGAGCATTTTCAAAACAATTTAGCAACGATTTATTTTTTTTAGTTTCGACTAAAATTTTTACCTTACTATTTTGAAAATTAATAACTTTTGTCTAAGTTAACATTTTTCAAAAATCTCAACTGCATTAGTTAGTAAATCAATGCCGAAGTCTTTCTGAGTATTTCCAAAACAATTGCTTAACGATTTACTTTTTTACGATTTTTTTAGTTGCGGCAAAAATGTTAACCATTCATCAGGGAACATTTTCAAAATTCATAACTTTTGTCTAAGTTGGAATTTTGAAAAATTATCAAACTCTCTACTTAGTAAATAAATGCCAAAGCATCGCTATGTATTTGCAAAACAATTGCGCATCGATTAATTTTTTTACATTTTTTTTAGTTTTAACTAAAATTTTTACCTTACAGCAGGGACCATTTTGAAAAGTCATAACTTTTGTCTGAGAAAATATGTTTCAAAAATGTCAACTGCGTTACTTAGTAGATCGATGCCAAAGTCTTTCTCAGTACATTCAAAACAATTATTTTTTTCACAATATTTACACCTTACAGCAGGAACTGTTTTGAAAATTAATAACTTTTGTTCGGGAAGGAATTTTTCAAAAATTTTAACTGTTTTAGTTAGTAAAACGATGCTTAAATGTCTCTAAACATTTCCAAAACAATTTCGCAACGATTTATTTTTTGCATTTTTTTTTAGTTTCGGCAAAAATTTTGAAAATTTCGAAAATTCGTAACTTTTGAATGAAAGAGTTAACATTTTTCATAAATGTCAAAAGCTTTAGTCACTAAATGGATGCTGAAGTATCTGTAAGGATTTTCATAACAATTGCGAAACGATTTAATTTCTTAGATTTTTTTATAGTTTGGCTAAAATTTTAACCTTTTGCTTCGGTCGGAATTTTTCAAAGAAGTAAATTGTTTAAGAAATTGTCTCGTAAGTATTTGCAAAACAATTTTTCAATCGTTTATATTTTTTATCAGTAGTAGTAAACAATGTTTTATTAGGGCTATCGACCTATCGGTCTTTCTGCCCTTTATTTTTTATCATTTTTCTAATTCCTGCCAAAATTTTATGATTATTGCAAGGATGATTTTAAAAATTCATAACTTTCGTTTCAGACGGAATTTTAAAATAATGTAAACTGTTTTAATTATCTCTAAGGATTTTGAAAAAAAAAATCGTAACCGTTTCTATTTTTCATAATTTTTCCAATTCCGACCAATATTTTAGGATTGTTGCAAGGATGACTTTAAAAATTCATAATTTTCGTTTCAGTCGGGATTTATGTTTTCATTTGCAAATTAATATAAAATGAACTCCAGGCATTTGCAAAACAATGTCTCCACTATTTATATTTTTTATCATTTTTCAAATTGCGACCAATATTTTATGATTACTGCAAGGTTGATTTTAACAATTCATAACTTTCGTTTCAGTCGTTCCAGTTTTTGAAAAATTGTCATAATTTTGGCGATTAGAAAAAAAAATGGTGATGCGGCCACCATGTTACTTTCTCCGACTTGATGGTGTCAATTATATTTACGCTTTCATGGTTTATTTTCTATTGAAATCATATTTTAAATGTTCATCGAGCGTTGCGTAAACTCGGATGAAACTGACGTTTAAAACGTCAAAATTATGAAAGATGGAAAAACTATTTAGGACTTCCTTCGGGACTTTTTTGGACTCTTTTTCGGACTTCTTTCGGGGCTTTTTCAGTGAAACTCAGTTTCATCAAAAACTGAAGGGATTTCGAAAAAAACTTATTCTTTATAAGTTGTTCATTTTAGCATTCCCTTCAATTATTATTAACATATATTTCCTGTAACTATTATCGTTTTATAATTATAAACCAAAAATTAAAAAAATAATAATACATTTTTTTCTTGAATAAAAATGATTTTATGAAAAATGTTTTCAAGCAAAAGATGTTCACTTCTTTGTTGAGATACAGCGCGCACAGCCACACACACAGACACACACACACACACACACACAGACTAACTAACAAACTAACGAGATTTCGAAAAAAACTTATTCTTTAGAAGTTGTTCATTTTGGCATTCTGTATAATTATTATTAACATAACATTTCTGTAACTATTATCATTTTATAATTATAAACCAAAAATTAAAAAAATAATAATAAATTTTTTTCTCGAATAAAAATGATTTTATGAAAAATGTTTTCAAGCAAAAGATGTTCATTTCTTTGTTGTCTTCAAAGTTTGTTTGAATGTTTTTGTGATATTTTTCATATTTAAGAAAATATTGGCAAAAAACAAAAAATAGTTAAGGTAAACGCCCACTTCCCGTGTACGAAATTTTACCAAAAGCTTTTCAGTTCTTCAGATTATCAAATAAGATGGATGTTCAAAGTTTCATATCAATTGCTTTATTAGTTTTTGAGATACAGTGCACACAGATAGACACACACACACACAGACACACACACACACACACACACAGACACACACACACACACAGACACACACACACACACGCACAGACACAACGGAGAAAGTAAAAAATGATGATGTGGCCATCATGTTACTTTCTCCGACTTTATATTTACGTTTTCATGGGTTTATTTTCAATTGAAATCATATTTTAAATTACATCAAGCGTAGTGTAAACTCGGATGAAACTGACGTTTGAAACGTCAAAATTATGAAAGAAAAATTATCCTTCAAATTCAAAAACTCAGTTTACTCAAAAACTAAAGGGATTTCGAAAGAAACTTATTCTTTATAACTTGTTCATTTTAGCATTCTCTACAATTATTATTCACATAAATTTGCTGTAACTATTATCGTTTTATAATTATAAACCAAAAATGAACAAAATAATAATACATTTTTTTCTCGAATAAAAATGATTTTATAAAAAATGTTTTCAAGCAAAAGATGTTCATTTCTTTGTTGTCTTCAAAGTTTGTTTGAATGTTTTTGTGATATTTTTCATATTTAAGAAAATATTGGCAAAAAACAAAAAATAGTTAAGGTAAACGCCCACTTCCCGTGTACGAAATTTTACCAAAAGCTTTTCAGTTCTTCAGATTATCAAATAAGATGGATGTTCAAAGTTTCATATCAATTGCTTTATTAGTTTTTGAGATACAGCGCACACAGATAGACACACACACACACAGACACACACACACACACACACACACACACACACAGACACACACACACACACACAGACACACACACACACACAGACACACACACACACACACACAGACACAACGGAGAAAGTAAAAAATGATGATGTGGCCATCATGTTACTTTCTCCGACTTTATATTTACGTTTTCATGGGTTTATTTTCAATTGAAATCATATTTTAAATTACATCAAGCGTAGTGTAAACTCGGATGAAACTGACGTTTAAAACGTCAAAATTATGAAAGAAAAATTATCCTTCAAATTCAAAAACTCAGTTTACTCAAAAACTAAAGGGATTTCGAAAGAAACTTATTCTTTATAACTTGTTCATTTTAGCATTCTCTACAATTATTATTCACATAAATTTGCTGTAACTATTATCGTTTTATAATTATAAACCAAAAATGAACAAAATAATAATACATTTTTTTCTCGAATAAAAATGATTTTATAAAAAATGTTTTCAAGCAAAAGATGTTTACTTCTTTGTTGTCTTTAAAGTTTGTTTAAATCTTTTTATGATATTTTTTATATTTAGGAAAATATTGGCAAAAAACAAAAAGCAGTTTAGGTAAACGCCCACTTCCGGTGTACGAAACTTTACCAAAAGCTTTTTAGTTCTTCGGATTATCAAATAAAACCTATGTTCAAAGTTTCATATCAATTGCTCTATTAGTTTTTGAGATACAGCGCGCACAGACACACACACAGCACACACACACACAGACACAATTTTTTTTTTCCAGAAATTGTTGAAATGGCATCTAGGGACCCCAAAACGGATATATTTAAAAAAAAAAAATTTTGAAAAAAAAATCACGATCACAATACTTTCTCGTACTTCGTAACGGAGAAAGTAAAAATGCTTATTCTAATACAATAATATAAATGAAATATGAAATAACTAATATGAAAACATAACAAATTTGTGACATTCATTTTATTTAAATGATTAGTATAAAATAATAATACATAAAAATAAATTAATCATTCATTATCGTCAAATTCTTCAAAATTATCAGTGCTATCGTCACTTGAATCTCCTACATGTATGATAAACTCTGGAATATTGTCGATTATTTTCTCTTTCTTCCAATTATTCATTATGACAGCGTCCGTGTGTTTAATATATTGTTTCCAGCTTTCTTTCGGTACGTGTTTAAGCGCCTCCTCTCCTCCCACATTTTCAAAACTGATTCAGAACTATATCCCTCACAAGCTATATGATGATCATAATAATTTTTGCATGTTCCCCAGGCAAGCTCTATTGGATTAAACTGGCAGTGACATGGGGAAAGTATTAATATTCTATGTCCAAACTTTAATGCCATTTCATCTACAGCATATACATGTGGCTGCTCTCGCATTTTGGCTGTTTGTAGCAAATATGTTTTTAAATCGCTATCAGAATATGCAATATTATTTTCAGTCAGCCAGTTTTTTATATCATTCTTCCTCCAATTTCCTGTGGGCTGTTTATTTAAAATTCGAGAGTGGTACCTCGCATTATCGATAATTATTAAACATGGTTCTTCTAATTGTATTAATAATCTCTCAAACCATTTTTCGAAACCTTCAGCATTCATATTATCATGGTAATCGGTACTTTTGGATGTGGTACAATAAATAAATCCACATTCTGGTACCCACCCAGACGAGGAACATGCGTGCACAATCATATAGCGCTTTCCAGTTGACGCAAATGAATGTTTCACGCTATTCATAGATTCATCCTGCCAATTTTTTTTTGGTCCTCCGTACTGAAAAATCCAGGTTTCGTCCACAAAAATACATTTTAATGCATTCTCAGAATTTAAATTTCTGTGGTATTTTCGCAGAAAATTGATTCTGGTATTTACAACTGACTGTTTTTCGCAGAGAGCACGTCTGTTATCATGAGTTTTAAAAGACCACCCCATTGAATCCATAACTCGCAATAGACTGGAATTGCTAATTTGCATATTCCCTCCTTCTGTCAATTGTTCATTAATTAATGCCACACTAACATGTTCCTTTTTTATGTACATGTTATAAATAACACTCCGAATTTCACTTCGAGTACATGTAGGTAGATCTTCGGTTTTTGATTTTTTTTTTCTTATTTTTAAAGCTTCGACTACTCTCTCTCGAACGCGATTAATATTTGTAATTGGCCCTCCATATTCTTTTTCCTTTTCGAAATATTCTAATAAGTTTAAAACTAAACTGTCACATTTAGAGTTTAAACACTTCGGCATTTCTAGACGTCTCGGAGTATTAATGTTTCGGTGTTGTATTGATTGCAGTTATCAAAACGAATGTAAATTACATTATTAAGTGAACATGTACCGGGTGACCCAGGGATCTGTAAAAGCCCCATAATTTATTTGCTATTTGAGATATCGACTTCTAGTTTTCTTGAACTGGTACCCACTCCCATTCTACATATTTTAAAAATATGTATGTTTTTGTACAGGGTGTCCCAATATACATAACAGAACAAAGTTATGTTTTTTTTTAAATGGAACACCCTATATTTTATACTTTATTTTCAACCCTCTTGAGAAGCTGATAAAACTAGTATTAGATAGTATGGGTTTGTTATGGACGATTGGTTAGTTATGGGCAAATTTGTGGCAAAAACAAGGACACATTGAAAAAAATGCAGAAGCGCTCCTAGCAAAGCTAGCGTCATTTTTTATACAGTAAATAATTTTCCACATCATGAAGAATAATACAAATTGGCTTTGGTTCTTTTTTGTTCATACTGCTATACAGGGTGTCAACATACGCAAAATATTGGATAACTATTTTTTTTCAAATGGAATACCCTATATATCTTGCCACCAATGCATGGAATTTTTAATAAGCTTTCCAATGATGTACAATTCGTATAATGAAATATTAAGGATTCTTGAGATTTATCAATAAAAACATTTTTCTTTTGTCACCTCCTGCTCATTTTTGGATTTTCAGCTAAAATTATGCATTCGATTTTCGATCGACATAGGTCTTTCGACTTTTCCAATAATGCGTGCATTGCCCGCCAGAGTGCGCAAAATCGTGACCGTATATGCATTTTAGCGTTTTTCTCAAATTTTTTGTTAATTAATTGGACTATACTTTATTTTTCACGTCCTCTAGCAGAAAAACGGGTTAATATAGAATTATTCAAATGACCTATATCGATAGAAAAAATTCCGCTCTACAACTCTTAAAAGTAGCAATTTTTGCCCAAAATGCATACTTTTTGCTAAAAATACAAAAAAACCATTGAAAAACGCAAAAATTGATATATACATTTTCAATTTGCATTTTTAGGGAAAACTATGCATTTTTGGCAAAAATTGCTACTATTAAGAATTGTAGAGCGGAACATTTTCAATCGAAATGGGCCATTTTAATTTCCCTATAATTTCCCGTTTTCCCGCTAGAGGGTGCGGAAAATAAAGTATAGTGCAATTTATTGATAAAAAATTTGAAAAGAAAACGCTAAAATGCATATACGGTCACGATTTTGCGCGCTCTGGCGGGCAATGCACGCATTATCTTAAAAGTTGAAAAACCCACATCGATCGGAAACTTTGGTTTTTTATAATTTTTCCTGAAAATTCATAGTTTTGGCTGAAAATCCAAAAATCAGCGGAAGGTAGCAAAAGAAATATGTTCTTATTGATAAATCTCAAGAATCCTTATTATTTTGTTATACAGGGTGGTGCAGAGGAAACGCATGTTTTTCAATATTGAATTACTGGGACACAATGGGTTGAAAATAATAAAAACAAGTATTAAATGATAGGTATTTTAATGCAGTTTTTGAAATTACATATCATATTTAGGTTCGGAAAATAATGTCTTTGAGATGACGTCCTTCTTGCTGGATATAAATTTGGATCCTCTTCTGAAAATTACGGACGGCTCTCTCCAATATTTAATTCGGCACGGCTTCAATTTCCTGACGAATGGAATTCTTAAGGTCATCGAGTGTGCGAGGCTTGTTTATGTACACTTTTGATTTCAAATATCCCCACAAAAAGAAGTGACATATCGACAGGTCGGGTGAGCGAGGGGGCCAGTGAACATCACCAAATCTCGAAATCACATGTCCTGGGAACATTTGTCGAACCACTTCCATGGATACTCTCGCTGTGTGAGCTGTGGCACCATCCTGCTGAAACCAAATGTCTCTCATGTTCACTTGACGCCTTTCAAGTTCTGGGCGAAGGAAGTTGTTTAACATTTCAACGTAGCGAGCTGATGTAACAGTAACTGCAATTCCTTCTTCTTCAAAAAGATAGGGTCCAACAATTCCCAAGTTTGAAATGCAGCACCACACTGTTACGTTTAAACTGTATAGAGGTCTTTGGTGTAATTCTTGTGGGTTCTCCGATGCCCAATACCGACAGTTTTGAACATTGACGTAACCGTCAAGATGAAAATGTGCTTCATTACTCATGAAGACTGTAGCATCGGGATCTTCCGTAAACATTTCATCCATTATGCGACAAAACTCTCTGCGCTGTACAAAATCCCCTTCATTAAGCTGCTGGACGATCATTATTTTGTACGGATGGAACTTGAGGTCATCATGTAAGATGCGGTAAAGCGAACGACGTGACATACCCAGCTTTACAGCATGTCGTCTAGTCGATCGTCTAGGACTAGTAACAACTGCCGTTCTCACTCGGTCTACATTTTCCGGAGTACGAACTGAACGGGGAAGACCAGGTGGTTTCTTTTTCATCACAGAACCAGTACTTCTAAACGCTGCAACCCATCGGAGTACGGTATTTCGATCAGGCACTGCATCTCGACGTCCAACTCTAAAATATTGACGGAAAAGACGTTGCACTGTGACTACAGAATCATTGTTTCTAAAAAAACTACTCGACAACGAACACACGATGTTGTACGCTCCAACGCTCCATAGCGACTGGAACGGCATTGCATGGGCCATCTGCCAACATTCGTTCAAGGTCAATACCCCCTTCCGTCGCCGCGTACTCTTGGTTCGAAAAACATGCGTTTCCTCTGCACCATATCATTGGAAAGCTTATTAAAAATGCCATAGATTGGTGGTAACTTATATAGGGTGTTCCATTTGAAAAAAAATAGTTATCCATTGTTTTGCGTATGTTGACACCCTGTATATCACTATGAATAAAAGAGAACCAAAGCCGATGTGTATTATTCTTTATGATGTGTGAAATTTTCTAGTGTATAAATAATGATGCTATCTTTGCTAGAAACGCTTCTACAATGTTTTCACTGTGTACATGTTTTTGCCACAAATTTACCCATAACTAACCAACCGTCCATAATAGACCCATAGTATCTTATACTATTTTTATCAGCTTCTCAAGAGGGTTGAAAATAAAGTATAAAATATAGGGTGTTCCATTTAAAAAAACATAACTTTGTTCTGTTATGTATATTGGGACACCCTGTACAAAAACATACATATTTTGAAAATATGTAGAATAAGTATAGGTACCAGTTCGAGAAAACTAGAAGTCCATATCTCAAATAGCTTATAGGGCTTTTACAGATCCCTGGGTCACCCGGTATATATACAAGGGAAACAGGCAAATTTTTAATAAGGAAATTCCCAGATTTACTTGGGTTTTCTGAATTTATAATCCATTGCGAAGTTTAATTCGGTCAACTAATCCGGTTATTTATTCCTGTTCAAAATTGGCCGAAGAATATTAATCCCTTTATAAAACGTGTTGCCAATTATATCTGCTATAAATCAAGTAATTTTATGTGGTATGAACTTATAATTTTTTTTTAATTTGTGATATTTCTGGTTTTACTTTTATATTTGGCGTTTTTGCGCACGCCTATGGTGGAAAATTGCAAGGGACACTACTTGATTCGGACGGACAAGACACCCCGACCGCCATCTCTGCTGAATAGCTCTAAAGAAACTTAATTCAAGCAGCATGGAGCGATGAGTCACTGTCACCTCTGGGTGCCTACCTATAGTAGGCTTTGTGTTTCTGTGGAGCTAGTAGTTGCAGAGTATTTCTTTGGCCTTAAATTATCACATTGCAATTGAAAATATGACAGCCGAAATGATAAATATACGAATTCGCCATCTGGTGCCACCAGTGTGTACTTATTTTCCAGATTTTGTCAGATATAGCAACAATTTCCGTAAAATTATGATTCGATGAAGGAAGCTCGTTGACAACCAACCAAAAAAAAGCGAATAAAAGGGACATACTTAAGTAACCACGACGCTTTTAGCCTCCCAAAACCGCCCACAACATTCGAAGGGTATGAAAGTCTATCTTTCAACACCAAACCCTAAATTAAACTTCTTGAGGGCGATTCTATCCAAATATCGCCGTACACTCTTATTGAGACACCCTTTAAACCGGCATCACTAGAAGTTCAGAAAATGTATGCAACAAAAATATTATTGTATACATAATTATCTGTAAAAGCTACAAATAATCTGCAAGTAACTTTCTCATATTATATTTTGAAATTTGATTAATTTACAGTATCCAACGCATTTAGTAAGTTGTAGGCCGTACAATTTGATACTACAGAAAATCTTTTTCTTCTGAACGTATCAAATGTTCTTCAAACAACATTCTTGTATTATATTTTGGCATTTGATTAACTGATAACAGCTAAAGCATTTAGAAGTCATAGGCCTTAAACTATCCCTAGTAGCCCAAAATATTTCTTAAATATTGAAAAACTCTTATTTCTCTGATATTCATTATGACAGATTTTTATATGTTTTAGCTGTATTTGCATAAAATATTAAGGAAATATTACTATTTATATTTTTTCAATATTTGTAAAAAAAAATGTTGAGGAAATATTATGATATACACGGTGTTGACTTGGCGGACGCAACATAGGAAATCGCATGTTTATTTTGAAGTGTTTAAATATTGGCTCCCCTATTTATTTTAGAGACAAAATGTATTTAACTTTTTTGTAGAAGGAAAAATTCCGAATTTATTAGTTTTCACACTTAATACTTTACGTTTCCTGAAGTTGAAATAATTAGGAAAAAGTAATGTGATTTTATAAAAATATTGGCATGCCATGGAATTGAAACAACAATTGCGGATATCAAAATGGCACAATATATCGCTGTCATTTGATTAAAGTAAACGTTTTCCAAATTAATTATCAACAGTAATATAACGAGTGCCTACGATTTTGCCGACAATTATTAGCGGCAGGATCACGATTTTCTAGAAGCAACAAGCAAGAGTGATCCAGACGCTAATAATTGCTTAGGAAAAATCAGTCACGAGTTAGATTCGGGAAGACAATTGGCCGAACAGAAAGTTCACACTTCTTAATTTGAAAAATTAAATTTAGTGACACCAAGTGTCAGACGTGTATTTATCTGCGCCACAATAATTGTAGTAAAAATGAGCTTACCAAGATTTTGAGAAATGCCTATGAATACTATTACTGATGAAAGCACTAACACTTCACCCGAAAATACAAACAGATCGAATTCAGGAGCAAACTGCTTAAAAGTCCGGCAATAACTGACGTTTTATACGCTATAGAAAATAAACCAACGCGTTGCTAGGCAATACCAACATGAGAGATTATCTGATTAGATACCACCCAGGGTAAATTGCCATGCATAACATAGAGCGTGGTCTGTTACGCATCGTAATTAGAATTTTATTGGATCATCTCATCAACGTTATTCGATTTCATTGGCTAGTAAGTAAATGAGGGCAATTGTCCTCCTAATTAAGTGGTATTATGCAGGCCACAGTTATCAGGATGTTTGCGATATGGAATCTATCCAGTTTTCAAACAGACCTATACCTGCAACCGTCTACTGTTCAACGATTGGTAAGCAAGTTTGAAGCCAGGGGAACAGTTTTGAATAACTGCAAGTGTGAAAATGGGGACACACAAGAACGAGATTCAGCAAGGCAAAATCAAAAGGAATTAGATATTTTGCTGTCCGTCGAAGAAAATGCGGATACGAGTACGAGAAAAATAGGAGTCCAGTTGAATATAAATCATACAACTGCTTTTAAGGTTTTAAAGAAACACAAATTTATTTCTTTCAAGTATGAGTGCCATCAAGAATTAAGAGAGGGTGATGAAGAAAGAAGGGCTGAATTTTGTTACGAGATAATGGAAAGAGCTAACGCTGATAGACATTTTAGTTTTAGTGACGAGTGTATTTTTACTCTAAACAATGAATCCATTGTGCAGAATTGTAGATATTGGAGCAGGGAAAATTGACATCGCTTTATCACAACCAGGACCCAGTACCCACAGAATGTCAACGTGTGGACTGGAATTCTAGCTCATCATATTTTTTAATATTCTTTCTCAGTGGAAATTTGACTGGGCAAAGATTGTTGGAATTATTGGTGGAAAAAGTTGGACCTGCTTTGGACGATGTTGCACAAGAAGACCAGGAGATCTGGTTCCAGTTAAATGGTTGCCCAGCGCATAACACTCGTGTGGTTAAGGAATATCTAGTAGACACGTTTCAAAGAAAGGTTATTGGTCCAGGTCACACCATTGCTTGGCCAGCCAGATCGCCTGATTTGTCGCCTAATGATTTTTTTCTTTGGGGCAATTTGAAATGAAAAATATACACAAATACGTTTTGCGAACTTACAAGAATTAAAAAACGGCAGAATGTGAGAATATCTTCAATTATCAATTGGCTAACGTCTAAAATGAATTTTACAATCGCTTAGGATATTGTTTGGGGCTTAATGGAGGATTATTTGAATACTTGATTAGAACCACATAAATATTGTTTATTTTGGAGAGTAAGCAAAAATAAAACTTCTATTTGTCTTGTTTAATCGTTTTTTTTAATTATCGTCGTAGTAGCTAGGCATTGAATAGTGGATTCATTAGGGATCTGTCTGTCTGGAAACTGGATAGAAAGCATATCGTAAAGATCCTGATAATTGTGGTCTTCATAATACAACTTAATTAGGAGGATGCTTTCTGGGGTAGTGTAAATCATTTCGAAAATATTTACTTTACTCAAATAACAGCGATATGTTGTGTCATTTTGATATCGGCAATTGTTGTTTCAATTCCATGGCTTGTCATTTAAAAAAAAAACATTACTTTTTCTTAATTATTTGAACTTAGAGAAATGCAAAGTATTAAGTGTGAACATTAGTAAATTCAGAATTTTTTCCTCTACAAAAAAGTTAAATACATTTTGTCTCTAAAATAAATAGGAGAGCCGATATTTGAACACTTCAAAATTAACTCGTGTCCGCCAAGTCAACACACGGTATATTTCGGCAATATTTATACAAAATGTAAAGGAAATATTACAATATATATTTTGCGGATTTGCGTTATCAAAAAAGGGCGAGATTGTGGTGCGGAGACAATACAGTGTTGCCTTTTTTCTGTCATCTATACATTTATTTATTTGGATATATTTATAAAATGCTACTTACTAAATATACAGTGCGCGCCTAAAGTATGGAATATATTCAGTAAAACCGAAATAAAATATTTTTGGAAAAAATCCTAGAACAGGTCGATTTTCTTTTACAAAAATACACATTTTTGCATGAAAGTCGATTTTCAGTCGTCATTTGTTTTTGAGTAATGACGTCAGCCATTTTGTTTTTGAATGGCAACCCCCTATTTTTGTTCTTGATTTTGAGAGATCTTTTCATTGTCGAACTGGAAGTATAAAAATGTTGTCAAATACGAGTGTATTTTTCGGCAATCGATAAAGACAACTGGAAATTTGTCGTTAAATTTAACCTTTTTATAAATGAAATGGATACAATCAATTCTGCTCTTAACTGAATCGAAATCGGAGACGGTCAAAACCAGATACAATCACGTGATTTTTGAGGTTAGAATAGATAGAATGAGAAAAGACATACGTTGCACTTAGCCCTTGAATTTACATATCGACATACGTTTCGTTTTTCTTAAGCATGCGAACGAGTATAGATATTTATGCAGACGCGATTATTAGATCGAAAAAGCATGAGTCACTGTCACCTCTACGCGATTGCACTATAACCCTCCATTCTATGATAATAGTACTTACTCTGTGTAGCATTCCAATATTATTCACAGGAACTAGCGTCGGTACCAGTTTGTTCGATAAATCCAGTATTGGGTCGGTGAAGTTCCACAAAAAGTCCTGAATGCGCATCTTCATAAATATTTTCGTTTTATGCCGCCTCACCAAAAGGTTGAAGCCTAGTTTGGCGAAGAACGGCGCATTATGCAAATACGTCGCCATTAACTAAAAACAAGCAATTAATCAATTAAGTTAAGTGTGAGCAATTAAAATTTAACATCAGTAATTTACGACCCCGTAAAATTGATTTAAAAAAAATACTCAGGAAGCATATTATTAATGTGCCTATTTTTATTCACACTAAGTATGTCAACAAATTAAAGGTTAATTTTTCTGAAAAATAATTACTTGCTAGTTAATTAATTGAAAAAAAATAATAATAAACAGTTCGTGGTATTTAGAACATGCGTCATATAAAAAAACTGTAACAAACTTTCACAAAGTGTTTTATTATAAAAGCATGAAGAAAGTTTTCTTACCATCGCGGAATAGTCAAGAACATGTTTTTAACCTGTTGGCAGTGTTTTGCTTTGTTTAACTAATTGCTGTTTCGTTCTTTTGTTGTTTTGTACTTTCTTTTCCTATGCCAAAGTCTTATTTACGTTTATACTTATTTTATATCTAATTTTATTGACGTTCACACCTACATCACATAAACATGTATTTAAATTGAATAGGTTAAAATTTATATATTCGAGCTATTTTTGTCTTTATTTAATGCTTCTGCAATGAGGATTTTTAATTTGAAACATTTACTATACAGGGTGTTTCAAAATTCATGCATCAAAAATTTTCTTCGTACTCCTCGTAGATAGAAAGAAAAAAAACCCTTTTGACAATTCTCGATTTTCTACGCAATAAAATGGATTTAACCCCTTCGCAGAAATGTTAAAGACACGCCACAGTTCCCTATCAATGAATACTTTCGTTCGCTTGTATAAAAACAAACGGTGTCGATTTTAAGTGTTGACGCATGAATGAATGGTGACCTAATTTCGAGCGCGCAGTAGAAAAAATTTTATCTAAACATAAATATTCCGGTGCGGGTTGATAAAACCGACGCACAAATTTCAAGTTCACCTTATTTATTATGCTCTTTTTATTGTTCCTGGCGGATTCCTGCACTTGTGCATTTTTATTGCTGTACAATTGTTTCCCCTGCAGTCCTATTACTTAAAATCCCGGGGGTAGGTGCTGTAAAATGATATCCCTTTGTTACCCAAGGCCAAGACCTAATTTGGAATAACACATTTTTAGGAAGTCCGTAAAAACATCTGTGTTTCCAGGAAGACACAAATCGGTTTTAAAAATTCCAATTCCATACTCGATGGTACATTGACCTAATTTGTGTGCTGCGTCAATGAAATCGACACCGTTTGTTTATCTAATGCTGTCAGTACAAGCTCGAGAGACGAAGAACCCAGACCAGGCGAGTGCGAACATATATGTACGTGGTGTTCTCGCCTCTTTCTACACGCGAACGAAAGTATTCATTGGTGGGGAACAGTGGCGTCTCTTTAATATTTCTGCGAAGGGGTTCAATCATGTTATTTTGTGGAAAATCAAGATTTGTCATGGGGTTTTTTTTTCTTTTTATCTACGAGGAATACGCAGAAAATTTTTGGTGCATGAATTTTGAAAATTGTAGAAAAGTGACTAAACCATTTATTTTCGTATTATATTTTTGGTATTCTTGAATCTTCTTAGAATTGAAATTTATCCAATGTTAGAAATGTTGTGTTACTTACCAATAAAGCATAATTTGGAACAATGATAGTATCATTTAAACTAATAGTATTCAATTCTGGGAGGTACTGGGCCGTATGATTAGCTGTGTATGTTATAGTGCTATTGTCGTTAAATGTTACGTTTCTGTGCGTCAAGATTTCTCTGAAATAGAAATAAAAATAAAAGAACAAAGTAAATGGAAACAAATGATCGTTAACAGCGTATTCCAAACGTCAAGTTATGATAAAAAATTATGGTGATGTGGCTATCATGTTACTTTCTCCGGTTTGATAATATACTAATTATTTATATTTACACTTTTATGGTTTATTTTTAATTTGAATGATATTTTAAATGTACATTAGGCGTATTGAAGGATCAAAAGTGACGTTTAAAACGTCAAAATTATAAAAGATGAAAATGACAAATTTTAGTTCAAATTCTAATAATCTTTATCGTCAATTTACTCAAAAACTAAAGAGATATCGAAAAAAAATTATTCTTTATAAGTTGTTTAATTCGGCATTCTCTACAATTATTATACATATGATATCCAGGCATCCAGCGATGCCGAGATCTCTTGTTGAGATGACCGAATCCCCTCGCACCACAACCGCAAGGACCAGTGTCCTACACTCGGTGTCAAAAAAAGCGCCACTCAAAAAATCGCGAAAAAACTCGATTTTTCAAACCGTCGTAACTTGGTTCAATTTGGTCGAAAATCGATGAGTCAGTTTGGGAAAGATTCAAGTTTTATCTTTAAGAACGTGTAGTTGATTTTGACCGCAAGTCCATCCCACCCCCCGTAACAATGCGATGGAAAAAAAATGTTTTTTATGTAAAAAATTGTCCAACTTTGACAATCTGTACCGTGCGCAAAAAAAAATCGGCGGGAAATTTCACCAAAATAGCAGAAAAATTTAATTCAATCAATTTCCTTCAAATCCCTTTAAAATTCGATGATGATGAATTTTTCACGTTTTTGGCCATAACTTGAGTAATTTTACACCAAAATCGATGAACTTTTGCAGTCTGAACAGTTTCAAATTTTCTATTCAACGTCATGTGAATTGTTTTGTTGCTAAAACGATTCCACCCCATGACACCCCCTAAAGGAAAAAAAATGTTTTTGAAGTTTAAATGTGCAAATTTGGTTTCTTGTACCGTGTGCAAAAAAAATCGTGGACTCAATCGGTTAGGGCAATAAAGTTCAATCATTTTCCTCCAATTTTCTCCAAAATTCAAGTCGA
This sequence comes from Ocypus olens, assembly GCA_910593695.2. Lineage (NCBI taxonomy): Eukaryota > Metazoa > Arthropoda > Insecta > Coleoptera > Staphylinidae > Ocypus > Ocypus olens. The sequence continues at coordinate 10,506,151 of OU343061.1, forward strand.
TGCGATGATTTGGCGCGAAGTTATAGTTTTGAAAAAAAATTACATTTTGCGCCTTTTTGGCCATAACGGCGAATTTCGCACGAAACTCGATGGAATTTTGTGATCTAAGAAGTTTTCAACTTTCGTGACCCCCTGAAAACCCCTACAAAAAGTGTTTTGGATTGACAAAAAATGTTAAATTTTTACAACTTGTAAAAATTCCATTTCGGTCATAAGTCGGTCAATTTTGCTCAGAAGCCGATGATTCTTTGCGATCTGAAAAGCATAAGTTTCATTCCACTCTCTGTCACCCCTAGTGCAAAAATAGGATTTCGACAGGGTGATAAAATTTGTTCATTTTGTTCATTTTAATTGAAATTTCAAACAAAAGACAAGTGAAAAATGTCTTTTTTTTTTTAATTCATAACTTTGCTCCAATTCATCGAAACGACTCGAATTTTTAAGGTATTTGAAGGAAATTGATTAAATTTTTCTACCATTGTGGTGAAATTTGGCGCTGATTATTTTTGCGCACGGTACAGCTTGTCAAAGTTGGACAATTTTTTACATAAATAACATTTTTTTTTTCATTGCGTTGTTACGGGAGGTGCGTTGGACTTGGGGTCAAAATCAACTACACATTCTTAAAGATAAAACTTGAATCTTTCCCAGACTGAAAGATTCATCGATTTTCGACCAAATTGAACCAAGTTACGACGGTTTGAAAAATCGAGTTTTTTCGCGATTTTTCGAGTGGCACTTTTTTTTATTATCGTTTCCTATTATAAATCAAAAATAACAAAAAATAAAAATAAATTAATTTTTTTTTTACATTTTATGAAAGATATTTTCAAACGAAAGATGTTTATTTCTTTGTTGTCTTCAAAATTTGTTTTAGTATTTTTTATATTTAAACAATTATTGAAAAAAATAAATAAAAAATGGTTAAGGTAATCACCAACCTCCGGTGTACGGAATTTTACCAAAAGCTATTCAGTTCTTCGGATTGTCAAATGAGACTTGTGTGACACCAGAAATCATTAAAACCGCCTCTAGAGACCTTAAAACGGTTATCGCCTCACAGATTATTTTTTTTTCATCAGTGTTAATTATTTCAAAGAAAACATATCGAACAAATTAATATTATTTTATTGCCATCGACTTAAACTTTCACAAAACTATTAAAAAAACATTCCCCATCCTAAAATTTTGAGATAATCTCATTCGAACGCAGAGTGAAATTGTCAGAACATACAAAAATATCCGAGTCTTCAAAAAAATATAAAAACAGTTGCCATCGACTTGAAATTTTTCAAATTTATTAAAACAACATTCGGCATTAAATAGACATGGAAATTTGTAAATACCCCAACCCAAAATTTCAAAATAATCTCATTCGAACGCAACGTGAAAATACAAAAAAATTCGAGTTTTGAAAAAAATATAAATACAGCTGCCATCGACTTAAACTTTTGCATATTTATTCAAAACACATCCGGGATTACAATTCTATTAAAATCTGCAAACACCCCATCCCTAAATTTTGTATTTTGGTAAATAAAAATCGATCTGTCCGAGGAATATTTTAACCCGCCAATGGTGACCCTACTGGTCTGTGAGACCAGGTGTGTTAAAAATTCGAATAACTTTATTCTCCGTTATTGTTTTTTGTTGCAATTTCGAGTAGTTGACGCATTGCAGAGCTTAAATTGATTAAATATCTTTGTTTTATTGTCAAAGAGCATAAATTAAAAAAAAAACATTAATTATTAGTAACGCGTTTCGAAAAATCTTCAGTTGAAAACCCTGGTGCACGAGACCGGCGTCACCATTGATCAAAGTCAAATTTGCGTCACCAATGGCGGGTTAAGTAAGCAAATGTTAATTGTTTAATGAATTTATACAATATCTTAATTAGTAGAATTCTTTGCATATATTATTGTATGATGGCTACGACGCCGTCTACAGGAATGCAGCGACGGCCCGAGCTCAAGCCTACACACACCTCCATCAGGAACTGCAGCTGCGCCACCCACACCAGCTACGCTAGATACAACAGGCTGTATGTCGGCAGAATTTCGACACAACCCCAGGACAATAGTGGATGCAGCGCCCTGTATGACGCCACCATCTCGGCTCATGCCTACGCCTTGGCAGTCGGCTTCCCACGCTTCCATTGCAATGATGTGAAAGGATTCCTTGCGAGGATCAACTTCGCCTTCGCCACATGCCCAGTACCGTTAAAGTCCTGAGACAAACTCGCCTGGGCCCACCACTACATGGACGGGGAAGCGAAGCAGCGCTTTGCCATAGCCGTGGACACTCCAGCCACTCCATAGAAGCACGCAGAGGACCTCCTATGACGCTAGTTTCCCCAAAGGTCGACGCCACGGAAGATGCCGACACCGCAACCAGCACTACCACCGTTGCGAGTGTGCACCGCCACTACATGCGCAGTCGGGTACAAGGAGGCGATTCCACTGGTTGTTAAAACACCGGCGTTATCTAAGGCAATCGTGGGCACCCAGGTCAAACCACCATCCGAATCGTGCACGACCACGATGCCGATTGTTCTGCTGCCAGCTTTTGCGGTAAATACAGCCTCCGCCAGCATGGTTGACGAGGTCTATTTCGAGGACGCGACGCCGCTGGCTATGGACTAGTGCGTGGTTACCACAGCCATGTTCACTATCATTCCAGAGCGAGCTCCGCTGCCAATCGCGACGATGATGATGCTACTCGTCCAAGCCCCAGCCCTAGTAGTTTGCACCGCCACCGCTGGTGTACTTAGCGAGGATTATTTCTAAGAAGTAACACCTCTATTCGTGGACCATCCTGCCCTTGCCACTGCTATCGTCACCCTCGCCACTACGCCGTCAACGGCGCCAGCCCAGCCTCTACCGAAGGAGAAAACACCGGGGCGGTATAACCTCGCAGCCAACGACGCACGAAAACACGTGTTCCGCTCAGACACCCGAGGAAAACGACGCCCGAGGAAGCGCCGCCCACTAGTCCAACCCGACAGCTACAGACACCGCGTCCAAAGATACCGCACCAGCCGTCCGAGTCAGAGACGCCGCAACTCCTTCGGACGCCGCAAGCAGCGACCGCCCCGCCTACGAAAGGGAAACTCGGACAACCGCGACCACTACCACGATTATGGACCCGCGAATCGTAGCCGTGAGTGACCGTTACCGCGACCGTGACCCATGACAATTTAGACTTAGTATTAGTGCCCCGCAAAAAGACGCAATTTATGTTAAGTGACCCCATGAACGCTCAAGTGCGTCATGAACAGTGACCCGACCACCCGAAGAATCCACATCCGCTTGACGACACGTAGGCACCATCAAGGTACGTGTCGTGACGCTGCCCCCGACCAGCTGGGTGTACTCTTGGAAAACAGTTCCAACACACCAAGGCGTCGAAACCAGAGCCGTCCACAACACCAGCCCAGACGAACCACCTACAACCCGCCTGCATACGGGAACTCATGCAGTGGCGCCCAGCAAACACGATTGACAACAGCAGCGTCTACCAGACCATCTCCAGCTCCAGCCGCCCGGTGCTCCGGCTTGGCGTCCGATGCACCAGCCGCCCAAAGGACTGGAGAGACAGACCGCACGTCTTGGTTCCCGCCGTGCCAGTGCACAACACGATGTCAGCTCATCCCCGGCCGGACCAGACGTGACTGCTCTTAGGATGCCCCTGGCATCCAGTGATGCCGAGATCCGGTGTGGGATGTCCGAATCTCCCCACACCACCCCCTTAGGAAGGATCTCCACAAGAACCAGTGTCCTGACCAGCGTAGAGAGCAGCCAGTGCTGCCTCCCGTAGACGCCCAACAGCAGTTCCCAGTGGAACTTGGATCCGGTGTAGGATGCCCGAATCTCCCTCACACCTAAACCTCCGAAGGATCCACCCCAGTAATGACATACCCACGATGACGACTTCAACTGGCAGCCATCATTTGTACATACTTTCTACGCTCTTCAAAATTCTCTCGTTTTCCGGAGCCGTTTGTTATCTACGCGTCTTAACAAATGCGTAATTAATTTGCATTTTATGAGCTAACCATTGCTCCCTTTCAATATTAACATAAATTCCGCATTATTGAAATTTCCAAACGAGATAATTTTCGAAGAAGTACAGCTGCCAGTAACTACACAATGAAGATGACCGTTTTCGCAGAACAATTAGTGAAAATATGCAGCTGCCAGGACAACACAATGGGCTGTCGATCCGCCTCCTGATGCCTACGTGACAAAATCGGCTCGAACCCAAATTGTTCTTGGAAGAGAAATTTGCCGGTTCGAACACGTGCGCCGACCTCGACGCTCCCGTTACACCCTACCACCACCACCACTCGCAACCCGGAGAAGAGTAGGGCGTGGACCCCGTAAAAGGCCTTGGAGCGCTCCCATCTACGACGCCACGCCGCTGCCTTCTTCGCCACTGCAGCCACCTTCGTATTCTTCGAACATTCCAGTGCTTCGTGAACATTGAGTGTTGAGTGTTGGTGACTATTGTTTTTGTGACTGTTTATTTTTCGTGACTTTATTGACCGTGTACATATTTTTATATTTTTAAAATTTGAACATTTTTTTTATGTCATTGTAATAACTTTCTCCGTATGTAAATAATAACGATTGTTATCGCGTCAATCAGACTATTTCTGCCTCCACCCCATCCTTCATGTTTATTGTGCTGTGTCTCATAGCTACATCGACTCCAAGAGCTAGCTGGAGGTCAACGATGGTGGTTTTTTCACTCCCCGTGCAGACCCCCCCCCCCCCCCCCGCCGTGACAACTAGATGAGTTACAATTCTACAGTATTGAGATATTGAACTTTAAAAGTTTAATATTACATCAAAAATCCTCTTCTAGTCTATTCTGTACACATATATGGTTTTGTCTGTACTTAGTATAGTGAGTTTTAGGCCCAGAACTGCAATTATCTCAAAAATTACTTTTTGTTTTTGGACGATATAAATTATAATTCATTTTAATAACCCGGTCGACCAAATCAAATTATAGGCGGGAAATCCGTTGCTGCGATTGGCTAACCGAGCGCCATTTTACAGACTTGTAGTAAAAATGAGGTTCGAGGGCGTCCACGGGGGGGGTCAAGAGAGGGCTGCTGCCCTGCTGCTGATCGATTTTCTAGAAGCATCAAGCAAGAGTGACCAGAGAAATCAGTCACTAGTTAGATTCGAGAAGGCAACTGGCCGAACAGAAAGTTTACATTTCATAATTTGAGAAAATAAAACACCAAGTGTCAGACGTGTATCAATCTGCGCTACAATAATTGTATCGTGTGAGCCACAAAATTTTCAGAGTTGGCTGTGAGATAAATGAGGTATGTCACATATTATTTTAATTAGTTCAATTGAATTAGATCTAAAAGAATTGATTAATCTCAGACATGACTGCTATGTTTCTGTCTCTCTCTCTCAAGCATGAGCTTACCAAGATTTTGACCAATGCCTAGGAATACTATTACTGATAAAAGCACAAACACATTACCTGAGAATACGAACAGATCGAATTCAGTGAGCAAACAATTTTAAAAGTCCGGCGATAACTGACGTTTTATACGTTATAGAACCTGTAACGCATTGTTAGGCAATATCAGCATGATGTATGCCCATGAATAACATCCACCCAAGGTGTATGGCAATGAATAACATTCACCAAGGTCGGTTTCACATTGTAATTAGAATTTTATTGGATCATGTCATCAACATTATTCGATTTCATTGGTTAAAAGGTAAGTGAGGGCAATTGTAACCCAAATCTTTTGAAATTAGTAAGTGGTTAGTATAGTTTCCACTGCCCATATTGATGTATTGTACCGTGAGATCAGAAAGTCGAAAATAGTTGGCAGTACATTTTCTGAAAATCCCAACAATAATTCAAGTAAAATTATATTGGCTGTCTGGAATTCTCCAATCCGGCGCAGTGTAGATTTTGTTAATTTTGATATCTTGTGGTTTTTTAAGGTTAGTTTTGTATAAAGGATAGAGTATATTCTATTGAATTAACATGCTCAACTCACGTAATTGTAAAATAAGTAAGTAGTGCCGCATGAGCGGCATCTCTGCCTTAGCCTAATCTACGAAGATCCGCGAACCATTGCTACTGTTTATACTATAATATAAACATACTACGTACACACTTGAGCTTAATTCTAAAAGAAGTAAAAAAATACTTACTTGTAAATCAAAGGTCCAACTTCTTCTACGTGAAGTTTTTTATCAATTCCTTCGAGGTATTTCTCTACGTTGGTATAATTAAACATCCGCACTTTCAAGTAAATTAGATCTGGAGGAGTTTCCCACCAGTCGTAAGGGGGTAAACCTAAAACAAATGGAATATACATGCGAACTTAAGCGTAACCCCTTCTGCCCCCTCTAGCACCCCTGTGAAAAAAAAATGTTTTTTCTGGAAACCATGTCCAACTTTGATGATCGTATACATCATAGAGTTGGAAAATTTTTGTCAACTCGATCCACCATTAGGGCTTGAAGATTTGATCAATTCCCTATTCAGGACTCGAAGAACGAAGTTCCTACGACAATTTGGCACCAAGTTATGGGTGTTAGAAAAAAAAAGTGCATTTAGAGATTTTTCGCACATAACTCAATGACTTTTCAACCAAATTTGATGATTATTTCGGGAAAAAATCCCATTTTGGCTCTACTTTAAGGGGGTAAACTCAGATTGGGATGGTCCCTTTCGAACCCTTTAAACCCCGAACAAAAAAATACGTTTTTGGGCAAAAAAAACAGTCCTACTTTCACAACGTGTACCGAGTTGGAAAAAATGTGTCGATTCGATCCACCAAAAGGGCATTAAATTACCTGTGCAAAACTCAAAAAACGAAGTTCCTACCGCGATTTGGCACAAAGTTATGAGTGTTTGAAAAAAAGTGCATTTTGTGGTCTTCTTATTTTTTCGCTTGGAGGGGCGTAGAGTTTGTTTTTATTAAACGAATGGAAAAATTGACGAATAGTGTTGAGTTAGGCCCAGATTTTTTTCCGATCCTATAGAAATCGTTAAAGTGAGCCTTTTTTGACGTAAAATAAAGTTTTTTGATAATGGAGTTCTGAGGAGTAAAATGCGATATTCATGATTTCGCGCAAACAATGAACATGCAAAGAAAATTTTATTCGTGAAAACGAAAACAATTTCGTCAAAAAACCACAAAATTGTCTGTTTTCAAACACCCATAACTTGTTGCCAAATCGTCGTAGGAACATCGTTCCTTAAGGCCTACGGAATTAATCAAATTTTAGTGCCTTAATAGTGGATCGAGTTGACAAAATTTTTCCAACTCCGTAGACATTGTCAAAGTTGGACATGGTTTACAGAAGAAAACTTTTTTTCACAGGGGCGCTAGAGGGGGCCGGAAGGAGCTACGCTTAAGTTTGCATGCATGACTTTAAAGAAGACACTTCAAAGTTTTTCGCCCTCAAAGATTCATCAAAATCGATTGAAAATACGCCGAGTTGTGGCGGTTTGAAAATGGTCGAAATTTTACGAATTTCAAGTGTTTCATTTTTTAAAATATTTTATAGTCTGTAAAATCATACGCTTAGTATGTACCACTGGAATTTAATGAAATTGTTCCAATGTACTTAAATTTGCGTTCCTAGTACAAATGTTTGCCTTAGTACTCACCCTTATGTAATCTTAAACGTTCATCCATAAACAGCTGGTATGGCGTCCATATTATAAGCAGTATTCCTATGGTGGTAAGAGTCATTCCTTTTATTAAAAGAGTAGTGGGTCCTGGAAAAACAAAAAAAAAAGATCTACAACTTAAAGATATGGAAGCTTTTCGCAAATGTGTCTCAATAAATGTGTCTCTAGTACTATTAAACAAATCATTTATTATAGGAAGTCTATTTCGATAGATAAATATGGTGAGACATAAAGACTTCGGCAACTACCTATTAATCTCTTAAACATTTTGTGATTTGATATTTTATTCTAATTTTATTTATCTAGTTTTAGTAATCTGGCAATAATAGTAAAAGGTAAAAATCTCCCACGATTAAACATGTGGCCTCGCCATTAGCCCATAGAAGTGTAACTAAATATTCTAACAGATAAGCCTAACTTAAAAGTATGTAGTTGTCGCATTCGGCTTTAGAGCAAGAGTTAAGGAACGTTAGCGCAAGTATGAAGTTTAACAGTTGGCCGGTACATTAAACTCGAAACTTAGGAAACTCTGAAGCCACAGAAAATAATTCATATTAAAACCTAATGGAAAAATCGCGGAGAAAAGGGATATTGACAGGAAGAACTAGCCATGGCTCCGAAACTTCTGGAAGAATTATTCCATGCCGCACAGGACCGGAATGGTATGCAAGTTGTGCACTATACTTTACCTTCGATAACTTTAGTTACCGGTTAATTAAAAACTGATAGAGGATAATTCGTACCTGATCACTTTTATCAGAGGCACTAGCTTAACGTTACCGCGAAAACAAGTGTTCGTCATAAACCAAGTCGCTACATTATTATTTATGATTCTGGGTTCATATCATTTCTTGAGTTGATACATTATTAGTATTTAAACAAAAACAATTAATTCGACGAGGTACTACAACTTACGCCTCATGTATGTAGAAGCGGCGATGCAAACATCTTTAAATCTATTCTGTCATTTGGACACATGGTATAGGTTTTATCTCTTGCGCCATTGATCATGCGCAGCAGTGCGGGGATGCTCAGCTGATCATTCTCGCACAGATAATCGACACTGGTATAAAAGGCGCGAGCAATACACTACAATCATTTATAAGCAAGTAATAGGCAAAAATATATCTTGAAATCGCCATTGAGGCTATCGACGACTAAGTTGGGCAAGGTACTAAGAGAAGAAGAAGATACATCGGCATAATAGGCTCGGCCAACGGCTTCAAACCAATTTTCATCCGTGCGTCAGGGTTCTTCTCTTCCCAAATCAAGCCTATCAATCAATCACGTAAACAGGTTTGTAGCGACGTCGTATATGTAATTTCTGCAGATTGGCAGTTTCTTGATCATACAACTCGCAAGTAAAATCAATCAATATAATTTTCCGCTCGTTTTCTCTGCCCACAAAAACATAGGGAGGTCACACTTCATATTATGCCGGTGGAGATCCTTCAAAGTCTAAACGTTCTGCTCATATAACTATTTGATGATAGTGGCAGAGCACATATAATTTCCTTTTAAATGATAGTAATAACCGTTACAATGTCGGTTTTTCCATTTTTCATTCCATTTTCTGTCTTAATTGATGTTACAGCTCGCCGCGCATCATAATAAATGATTATAAATTAATTATTGATGGAATAACGTAAAAGATGGCATGAATAAATAGCGTTGTTGTTATATATTTTGTTAATGTAAATATTTCAATAAAATTCATGATTTTTATGTCTTGTAGAAAATTTTTTTTCGGTAAAATTTTGAATAAAATAGAAACAACCTTACTTATTGCAGAGAGTATTAAATAAATTCAAAAAAAAAAAAAAAAAAAAAAAAAAAAAACGAAATATAGCCTGAATATATAAATATTCAACCTGTTCGTAACTCTTAGTCCTGTGGGTAGAAATAAGGGATCTTAAACCAATGTTATTTCACTAGTAGTACTAGTAATTACATGCAAATTTCTTTTGTATCATTCAATATCCGGCGTGGCATCAGCCAGGGAAGTAGTTGTTTCAATAAGTTATTTGTTTATAGTCTTAGTAAGACTTAATTTTGCTTGCAGAGTTACGAACAGGTTGAATATTTATATATTCAGGCTATATTTCGTTTTTTTTTTTTTTAATTTATTTAATACTCTCTGCAATAAGTAAGGTTGTTTCTATTTTATTTATTATTTAAATCGAGTATTCGGTTTTCCAACTGAAAACAAGATCATTTATTTCTTCACATCTGTACTTTCACTAATCACCTAAATTCAGGTATAAAATCAGTCCAACCCTTCTATAATCTCCTCATTTGTTTACGACTCCTTCACGGTCACGGTCACCTTCACGTAAGTGTATTTTATTCTTTAACATTCAATTTAAATGCGAAGCTGCACTGATGAGAGATAAATCTCGAAACGCGTCTGCAGATGGCTATTTACTTAATTTTTACATACTTTTGGGTTCAGTTTTATAATTTAAAGTTTTCAAATTCAATTTAGTTTCATTTTTCAAGTTAGTCCTGTGGGTAGAAATAAGGGATCTTAAACCAATGTTATTTCACTAGTAGTACTAGTAATAACATGCAAATTTCTTTTGTATCATTCAATATCCGGCGTGGCATCAGCCAGGGAAGTAGTTGTTTCAATAAGTTATTTGTTTATAGTCTTAGTAAGACTTAATTTTGCTTGCAGAGTTACGAACAGGTTGAATATTTATATATTCAGGCTATATTTCGTTTTTTTTTGAATTTATGTAAAATTTTGAATATCGAAAGTAGTTTTTTTGTTATTACTCAAAATTTGACCGAAAATGTTTTTTATACAATACATTTTATTTGAATTTTGCAATACTTAAATCCATAATATTGTCATATTATGAATTTTGCAATACTTAAATCCATAATATTATCATAATATTATGAATTTTGCAATACTTAAATCCATAATATTATCATAATATTATGTTTGATTGGTGTTATTTACTCGTACTTTAATAAATATTAATTATTAATTTAAGGCTAGCGGTCATCAGAATGTCTCCAGTAATTAGAACCACACATTTGATGCAGTTTGCTTCGATACTTAATAATTAAATTAATACAACTTACCACAATTTAATTTCGACCCTTTATTAAACATATCCAAACCATTGCCGTTCGCTGGGCTGATTTCTATTGCAGGATTCCGTGTGATAACCATGTTCCGTACAGATGTTGGATAGAAGTAACTGAAAAGAAAATTAAGATATTTAATATAGCTCCCGAATTTAATTCGTCAAACTTTGCGTGAACAAAAATAATCTGAATCGACTAGACACGAAAATTCGACACGATTCAACCAATAATTACGGTTAACAAGTTTGCAGTATCTAATAGAGATGGACGATATTTCACGTACCTGTGATTTGTCACTAGTATTAAAAAATCACAGGTCGTTACTGTTACTAATAGGCGAATTTCACTGCTACTTAAAATCACTGCTACTTAAAATCACAGCTACTTAAAATCACTGCTACTTGAAATCGCAGCTACTTTAAATCACACCTACATTGCTATTTAAACTGTGACTTAAACTGTGATTGCTCCTTAAAATCACAACTGTTACCTAAACACGTGATTGTAAGAAGACAATGGAGAATAGCATTTCTACATATTATTTTATATTCAGTACTGTTTACTTCCATTTACTCTTATGTTCATGTTCAAATCACGATTTTCATCAATTTAAAAACAAATATATAAAAACAATTTCTACAAATGGTAAACCTGAAATGACTCAAAATTCATTTTAATTTAAGAATCAGTGCGACTATCTAAACATACATTTTGAAATAATACCACGAAGCTAATTTTTAAATTGCAAACTTCATTAACTGAAAATTAAAAATAAAAACAATTCACCAAACTGCGAAAATCTCCAAATGCTCCTCCTTGTACAGGTGCTTAAAAAATTAAAAGAAAAATTTTCAAAAACCCTTATCTCTATTGAAAATCGTTGAATTTAAAAAAAACAAATTGATTTTGAATAAGCGGTACCTCGACCATTGATGATGATTTTTTAGGGATTTTTTCCTGCGATTTTTATATTTTTTGTGCGATGTTTTTGTTCAGGTGCTCAGAAAATTAATACAAAAATTTTCAAAAATCCATATCTCTATTGAAAATTATTAAATTTACAAAAACCAAATTGATTTTAAATAAGCCATACTTCGACCATTGAGGATGATTTTTTATGGAATTTTTCCTGCGTTTCTTATATGTTTTTGTAATGTTTTTGTTAAAGTGCTCCGAAAATTAAAACAAAAAATTTCAAATATCCACATCTCTATTGAAATTTATTGAATTTACAAAAACCAAAATGATTCTGAATAAGTGATACTTCGACCATTGAGGATGATTTTTATGGAGTTTTTCCTGCGTTTTTTATATTTTTTTCTGTGATGTTTTTGTTCAGGTGCTCAGAAAATTAAAACAAAATTTTTCAAAAATCCATATCTCTATTGAAAATTATTGAATTTACAAAAACCAAATTGATTCTGAATAAGCGATACTTGGGCCACTGAGCATGATTTTTTATAGAATTTTTCCTGCGTTTTTTATGTTTTTCCAGCGATGTTTTTGTTCAGGTGCTCAAAAAATTAAAATAACAATTTTCAAAAATCCATATCTCTGTTGAAAATTATTGAATTTACAAAAACCAAATTGATTTTGAATAAGCGATACTTCAGCCATTGAGGATAATTTTTTATGGAATTTTTCTTGCGTTTTTAATATTTTTTTCAGCGATGTTTTTGTGCAGGTGCTCAAAAAATTTAAATAACAATTTTCAAAAATCTATATCTCTCTTGAAAATGATTGAATTTACGAAAACCAAATTTATTTTGAATAAGCAATACTTCGGCCATTGAGGATGATTTTTTATAGAATTTTTCCTGAGTTTTTTATATTTTTTTCAGCGATGTTTTTTTCAGGTGATCAAAAAATTAAAATAACAATTTTCAAAAATCCATTTCTCTATTGAAAATGATTGAATTTACAAAAACCAAATTGATTTTGAGTAAGCGGTTCTTTGGCCATTGAGGATGATTTTTTATGGAATTTTTCCTGCGTTTCTTATATTTTTTCTGCGATGTTCTTATTCAGGTGCTCAAAAAATTTAAATAACAATTTTCAAAAATCCTTATATCTGTTGAAAATCATTGAATTTACAAAAACCAAATTGATTTTGAATAAGCGATACTTCGGCCATTGAGGATGATTTTTTATGGAATTTTTCCTGCGTTTTTTATATTTTTTTTCTGCGATGTTTTTGTTCAGGTGCTCAAAAAATTAAAAAACAAAAAATTTCAAAAATCCACATCTCTATTGAAAACTATTAAATTTACAAAAACCAAATTGATTCTGAATAAGTGGTACTTCGACCATTGAGGATGATTTTTATGGAATTTTTCCTGCGTTTTTTATATTTTTTCAGCGATGCTTTTGTCCAGGTGCTCAAAAAATTAAAATAACAATTTTTAAAAATCCATATCTCTGTTGAAAATTATTGTATTTACAAAAACCAAATTTATTTTAAATAAATGATACTTCGGTCATTGAGTATGATTTTTTATGGAATTTTTCCTACGTTTCTTATATTTTTTTCTACGATTTTATTGTTGAGGTGCTCAGAAAATTAAAACAAAAATTTTCAAAAATCCATATTTCTATTGAAAATGATTGAATTTACAAAAACCAAATTGATTTTGAATAAGCGATACTTCGGCCATTGAGGATGATTTTTAATGGATTTTTATTGTGTTTTTTATATTTTTTTCAGCGATGTTTTTGTTCAGGTGCTCAAAAAATTAAAATAACAATTTTCAAAAATCCATATCTCTGTTGAAAATTATTGAATTTACAAAAACCAAGTTGATTTTGAATAAGCGATACTTCGGCCATTGAGAATGATTTTTTATGGAATTTTTCCTGCGTTTTTTTATATTTTTTTCTGCGATGTTTTTGTTCAGGTGCTCAGAAAATTAAAACAAAAATTTTCAAAAATCCACATCTCTATTGAAAATTATTGAATTTACAAAAACCAAATTGATTTTGAATAAGCGATACTTCAGCCATTGATGACGATTTTTTATGGAATTTTTCCTGCGTTTTTTATATTTTTTTCTGCGATGTTTTTGTTCAGGTGCTCAAAAAATTTAAATAACAATTTTCAAAAATCCATATCTCTGTTGAAAATAATTGAATTTACGAAAACCAAATTGATTTTGAATAAGCGATACTTCGGCCATTGAGGATGATTTTTTATGGAATTTTTCCTGCGGTTTTTATATTTTTTTCTGCGATGTTTTTGTTCAGGTGCTCAAAAAATTAGTACAAAAATTTTCAAAAATCCATATCTCTATTGAAAATAATTGAATTTACAAAAACCAAATTGATTTTGAATAAGCGATACTGCGGCCATCGATGATGATTTTTTATGGATTTTTTTTACGTTTTTTATATTTTTTTCTGCGATGTTTTTGTGATCATAGTCACTGTTTACAATCACTGTTATTAAAAAGTAGCAGTCACATGTAGCAACGTGATTCAAAAGTAGCAGTTTTGCCCATATCTAGTATGTAACAAGAACAATAGCTGTTAATATAACGAGAATATTATGCAATTCATAATAATCGAGGACCTAAAAACGTCTGAGATTATTATAAATCTCAAATATTTGAGTTATACTCAACATTTATCTAGCATCGACGGCGTTGATGCCATGTAAATCAAATTAATAAATAATAATAATAATCTGTATTACCCAACATACATCAATATGATGTATGTCCGACATATAAAATAGTAAGATCAACATTTGCATGTTATTATTCACGTTTATTGATTCGAAACTTACTTTAATTATCAGTAACTAAGGTCCATTAAAAATATATACGATAAATTGTTTGTTAATTCTCAACTAACGTATTATGCAATAATAGTATTATTATGATTCTAACAATTATCAATAAATGTTAGCATAAAATGAACGTAATACATGATGATACGATGAACAAATTTATTTTATCCTATAATGTTAACATGCGAATAACTCCTTAGCAACGAGTAACGTTAAGGTATCTTTAACAACACTAGTAGAACTAAGTAGAAATTCTTAACAACACTAGTGTTGTTAAATGTACCTTAACGCAACTCGTTGCTATTGAGATATTGGCAAACAAACTTGATTTCGCCTTTTGACGGTTTTCATTAAACATGTTTTTAAATTTAAAAAATAGAAATAAGATAAAATAAATCGTCTTACGACACACGTAACGTTATTTGCTCGAGAATTTAAAAGCACTGGCTCGCGTCGTTCGTGCTTTCAAACTTTTCTCTCGTAATGTAAAAACCTTCATAACGTTACTTGTATCGTAAATTTCTATAATTAAATAATGACATAAGAACTGTGAAATTATATTCGTGCTCAGATGGTTTTACGAACATAAAAAAGTTAATCATGTCTTGCCAAACGACAAAAGACTGAAATATTAAGTATTTTTTCCTAATAAATGTTTCTCCCTCAGGATAATCAAATTGCGTTTGCTCCCCCTACCCTTACATAAACTCTGGAACCTCCACAATCGTGGAAAATATCTAATCGTAAACATTATGTCTTTTGAAAAATGAAGCATTTTTGGCGATCGGCTCATAACTGATTGTGGCGTGATCGATAACAATAATATTTCACACAGAGTTACATAAAGGATAAATGTTGGTTTCTAAAGAATTTTTTTTTATAAGCACATGTAATAATGTGTAATTTAGTGTTAAAATAAAGGTATTTTCAACATTAAATAAAATTTAAATAAACGCTGAAAAAGTTTTTTTTTTACTATAGAGACACAGATTGATTCTTTGGTAATAAAATCTATTAAGCCAAATTAGGTTTACCTTAAAAATAAGGATGCAATTACGTATGAGCTAGACCCTTCCGCGAGATATTTTAGTTGGCGTAAACTGTAGAAACAAATAGTTTTTTTTTTAATATGATTTTATATGTTTTTAAATAAAACAGTTCCTTTGTTAATATCACACTTTATTTTTTAGTGACTCGAGATTTAATCATTAGCTGATCATTTTCAAACTTAAAGTCTATGGATTATCTATTATACTTGAAAGTTTGAAAATGATGAACTAATGATCGAAACTCAAGTCATTAAAAAATAAAGTGTGATATTAACAAAGAAACTGTTTTTTTTTTAAACTTCCAAAATGTAACACGAAGTTAACGCCTAAACCATCAATCAATGGTTTCGTGACTTCCGCCCTTTACCTGCCGCCTTACTGTTGCCCTGCAGGAGAAAATATTCGTTGCCTGACGAACAGCCTTAATGAACACACACCTGAATTTTCCAGTTCTACTTGATGGAGTATTTTGATTCTCCATGCTGCACAATTAGTTGACAATTATAAACTGGAAACCAGCAATACTTGTTTGCATTATTTACATGAAATTATTTACACTAAAAATTATTAATTTTTATTTGGCATAGACTTGGGTAAAGGTTATCGTATTTTTATGTACAAACAAGTTTTTAAAAAGATAATGTTACTTCATTGATAGTTTCTAATAAA
The DNA here is from genome assembly GCA_910593695.2 of Ocypus olens. Lineage (NCBI taxonomy): Eukaryota > Metazoa > Arthropoda > Insecta > Coleoptera > Staphylinidae > Ocypus > Ocypus olens. The sequence goes on from OU343061.1 coordinate 10,522,438, forward strand.
ATATTGATTATTTGTAGATATTGGGATGTGTCGTCAGGGAGTCCGAGAATTTTAAATTTTATTCAGAAATTATGTTATGAATATTACGAAATATTAAATTTTAAATAATTATATTATGATATGACAATTAAGGAAAAATCATAAATATTATATTTTGACGTAGTTTCCATATCCTTCAATGCAAGCATTCCATCGCATTAGAAGTGCATGGATGTCACGTTTAAAGAATTCTTTTGATCGTGATTCTTCACTTCTGAAATGCTGGCCTTCCATCGATTCTTTAAGCGGTTCGAAGACATGAAAGTTACTATAATTTAATAAATATTAATAAAACTAATACCATCCCCGCACCAAATCCAAAAGGCCCCCTGGACATTGCTCAAATGTTCAACGACCCTACCTTCCTTGCCAATTTCAATATTGAAATGTAAACATACCACTAAACCCCCCGCGAAGCCCTAAATGAGTCCGACCTGGTCTGGCCCGACAGTATACCCGGCCCGGCTCGGCCTGATGAAAAGAAAAAGTGCTGCGACAAAACACATAGGAAATATAAAAGAAAAACAAATTAGAAACCTGCGTATGTCTAGAGATAAGGCGGTTAAATTGGAATTTCATATGCACGTGTCGATAGTTATATTACGTTATTATAACTTTACAAAAACTGTCGTTGCATCAGCAACCGTTTGCGGATCACTTAAAATAGTTCCTAATCTCACGATTGGTTTTGTTTTGATTATCCTAATTCATTATTTATAATTAGATTATTTGAATAAAAATGTATAATCTTAATGGGAAGATTAAATTAATTAAATAACTAATTACTGGACCTAGACCAGTGGCGACAAACGTTTTTGAGTAGTGGGTAAAATTTTATTAATTATTATTTTTAATATTAGTCAACGGCGTCATTTGTAGTTCTCAAATGACGCCGGGCAACAAATATTTTGAAACACCGAAAATTTGTCAACAAAAAAACTTGACCCTTTCTTATGGTTCTCACTTTTAAAATCCTCTAAAATTGTTTACGTTTCCCTGAAATGCGTACGGCACTGGCAACAAGCGACAGTTGAAATCAGCCTGGGATTCTTTTCTACATCCCCGTTCTGCGATACAAAGAAAATGGGCGATAATTTAACTCATGTATGGGAGATTCCATGTCAACTGATCAGCAAGTGAATGGGGTGATTTTCAAATCACCACCGGAAGTATCGGGTCGTCTTCGGGACACCAAAATATGGAAAATCCTAAATTTTCAGCCGGGGATGTTGCACCATTTCAGAATTACGGACAATTTTGTAATTTTTCAATTTTTTGCGGACGATGACAAATTTTCGTTGGACGATTTTGTCGACCGAGGAAGCATGCAATCAAAAGTATGACGGCAGGAATGGATTCCTCGGAAAATTCTGTATCGATTTGCTGTTTTCTAAATATTTTTCAACTGAAATTCTCGCGCTCCGGCAGTCTACGAACGAAAATTTGTCATCGTCCGCAAAAAAATGAAAAATCACAAAATTGTCCGTAATTCTGAAATGTTGCAACATCCCCGGCTGAAAATTTAGGATTTTCCATATTTTAGTGTCCCGAAGACGACCCGATACTTCCGGTGGTGATTTGAAAACCACCCCATTCACTTGCTGATCAGTTGACAAGGAATCTCCCGTATAACAATGTGCATTTAAAACAGCCGAGAGACCGGGTTTGCAAGCGTATAAAAAAGAGAAGGTAAACGTTTACAAGTGGATAATAATTCATCTAACTTCACCATGACAACGACTTTCATATCTACAATTTTATTAAACATCTAACGTCAGTTGAATCGTAATAGTTTGTGATCAATCAGGATTAGTTTACTGTGAAATATAATTAATAGTAATTTACGTAACAAGTTCCGAACGTGATATTTTACGGCATGAGTAGGAATCCTGCGAGTCCCGTAAAATCACTTTTGGAACGTGTTACGTACAATATTTTTTCTGCAGCCGTTTCGTGCAGTGGCGGCTCGTCAACTTTTGGTTTGGTGAGGCACAGATTTAATATTATCTACACATCTTTTTAAAGCCTCCCTATTTTCCTTCACGTTGTTATAATACATTTCGATTTCAATTTTCCGAGCCATACTTAACACGTTAAGTATATTTTGTTTACACAACTAATAACTAATTTCCGATAAAGGGAACGACAAGCCAGGTACATTTTCGTTCCCATTCCCGTTCACGTTACCGTTCCTAGGTTGTTGTGAAGCTGATTTAACCAGTGTTGCCATCTTATCACATAATATTTCCGCCAAATAGCCAACCAAGTACGAAATAAATCATACATTTTAACGGTGGAATTTAACGTTTTGCTTACGAATTAAGGTTGAATATTGGGTAGAACAATGAAATAATCCGAAGAAAAATAAATACATATTATTGAATTCCTTAAAAATTTGAATGAATCTTTTAAAATTAATATTTTTAGTAGTAGAAGACGAACAAATAAATCTAAAAAAAATGGTGATGTGGCCATCATGTTACTTTCTCCGACTTGATCGTATCATTTATATTTACACTTTTATGGTTTATTTTCAATTGAAATCATATTTTAAATGTACATCGAGCGTTGTGTAAGCTCGGATGAAACTGACGTTTAAAATGTCAAAATTATGAAACATGGAAAAATTATACTTCAAATTGAAAAACTCAGTTTACTCAAAAAAGTTGTTTATTTTAGCATTCTCTACAATTAATATTCACATAAATTTACTGTAGCTATTATCGTTTTATAATTATAAACCAAAAATTAAAAAAATAATAATTTTTTTTTTCTCGAATAACAATGATTTTATAAAAAATATTTGCAAGCAAAAGATGTTCATTTCCTTGTTGTCTTTATTGTTTATTTAAATGTTTTTGTGATATTTTTCATATTTAAGAAAATATTGGCAAAAAAACAAAAAACAGTTAAGGTAAACACCCACGTCCGGTGTACGAAATTTTACCAAAAACCTTTTTTACCTTTTCAGTTCTTCGGATTATCAAATAAGACGTATGTTCAAAGTTTCATATCAATTGCTCTATTAGTTTTTGAAATACAGCGCACATAGCCAGACACACACACACACAGACACAAAAAAAATAATTCCAGAAATTGTTAAAATGGTATCTAGGGACCCAAAAACGGATATTTCCGTAAAAAAAAATTGAAAAAAAAAATCAGGATCACAATACTTTCTCGTACTTCATAACGGAGAAAGTACAAATAGATAGTGATATAATAGAATTTCACAATATTTTTTTAAGTCTTAACTACCATTAAAACTAACTTAAATTTTTGAAAGTCTGCAAATTTCTCTGAGTTATGAATTTTTGAAAATTTATTTTCGAAGTTTTCGAACAGGTGAACAAACAAAACTTAAATTTTTGAGAACGTTAAGTTATGAATTTTGAACTTGTTGAACAATTAAACAAAACAAAAATCGAAAGCAAAATTGAGTACCACACATATTTTAATAAATCGACAAAACGACTGACCTTCAAAACTTTAATTTTTGTAAATATGTTCATTTTTGGGTGTTGAATTTTTGAAAATTATTGTTTCAAGTTGTCAAACGAAAAAAATTCTGGTATAATAGAATTGATCAAAAATTCTAGTATATTCACAAAACATTTACCTTTAGAATTATCTTCGATTTTTGAAAATGTGTCTATTTTTGCGTGAGAATTTGTTGAATTAAATAATTAAGCACTGTTATATTTCTTACTTCACTCGTTTATTTATAACACTAAATGTACATTTCGAACACGATGTGTTCATTTTCAATAGTTAACTGATTGTTAACTATTAATAACTATTAATAACTATTTATAACTGTGTTTAATTATTTAATTACGCAACTTCACATAACTCACAAATACATAATGATTTGTCGAATATTTGAACAAAGAAAAAATAGAAAAAAAATAATACTGATATGATTTAATTCCTTAAAAACTCTAATGCAATCATAATACATTTACCTTTAAAATCAACTTTGAGTTTTGTTTATTTTTGCGTGAGTTATGAATTTTTGTGGCTTAATGTTTTAAGTAGTCAAACTCTTAAACAAAACAAAAATCGAAAACAAAATTGAGTTTCTCAAATATTTTAATACACCCACAGAACGACTACCTTTAAAATTAACTTTGATTTTTGAAAATATGGTCATTTTTGGGTGTTCTGAATTTTTGAAAATTAAAATTACAAGTTGTCGAACCAAAAAAAATACTGATATAGGATTTCTCAAAAATTTAAGTATATTCACAAAATATCTGCCTTTAGAATCAACTTATAGATTTTTAAAAATGATTTTTTAAGTTTGTCGAATATTTGAACAAAGAAAAAATAGAAAAAAAAATAATACTTAAAAAACTCTAATGCAATAATAATACATTAACTTTGAGTTTTGTTGATTTTTGGATGAATTCTGAATTTTTGTAGATTAATATTTTAAGTTGTCGAACACTTAAACTTACACTTACACTTAAACTTGAAACATATGAATTTTTGGAAATTAATATTTAAAGTTGTTGAACACTTAAACAAAAAAATCTATTGTTTTAAATATATTCACAAAACATCTACCTTTAAAACTAACTTTATTTTTACTTTCTCCGTTACGAAGTACGAGAAAGTATTGTGATCGTCAAAATTTTTCCTAAAATTTTTTTTACGGAAATATCCATTTTGGGGTTCCTAAATGCCATTTCAACAATTTCTGGAAAAAAAATTGTGTCTGTGTGTCTGTGTGTCTGAGTGTCTGTGTGTCTGTGTGTCTGTGTGTCTGTGTGTCTGTATGTCTGTATGTCTGTGCACGCTGTATCTCAAAAACTAATACAGCAATTAACATGAAACCTTATAATACATAAGTCTTATTTGATAATCCTAAGAACTGAAAAACTTTTGGTAAAATTCCATACGCCGAAAGTGGGTGTTTACCTTTACCTTTTTTTTGTTTTTTCCCAATAATTTTTTAAATATGGAAAATATTATGAAAACATTCAAATAAATATTGAACATAACTAAGAAATGAACATCTTTGCTTTGAAAATATTTTTCATAAAATCAATGTTATTCGAGAAAAAATTATTATTATTTTTTTTCGTTTTTAGTTTATAATTATGAAACGATAATAGTTACAGCAAATTTATATCAATAATAATTGTAGAAAATGTCGAAATGAAAAGTTTTTTTTCTAAATCTGAGTTTTTGAATTTGAAGTATAATTTTTCCATCTTTCATAATTTTGACGTTTAAAGCTACGCGCACACTTGTCGGAATCGGACGGACGGCACGCACTGGATAAAATTGCTTAACACAGTTGTAAACGAGTCAGCGCACATTTATCGGTACGGCATGGAACGGATAAATGTGCGTTGACTCGTTTACAACTGGGTTAAGCCATTTTATCCGATGCGTGCCGTCCGTCCGATTTCGACAAGTGTGCGCGTAGCTTTAAACGTCAGTTTCATCCGAATCTACACAACGCTCGATGTACAATTAAAATATGATTTAAATTGAAAATAAACCACGAAAGCGTAAATATAAAGGATACCATCAAGTCGGAGAAAGTAACATGATGGTCACATCACCATTTTATTTAAATGTCTCACTTTTTCCGTAAGTTATGAATTTTTGAAAATTAATGTTTCAAGTTGTTGAACACTTTAGAAAAACAAAAATCGAAAAGAAAATAAGTTTTTATATGAGAAGAGTTCTTCAAATATTTTAGCATATTCACAGAACATCTACCTTTGAAACTAGCTTTAATTTTTTTCAAAATGTGTTCATTTTTCGGTGAGTTGAATTTTTTAAGTTAATGTTTTAAGTTTCTGCTTTTCTGAAAATAAAGTTTAAATTTAAATTGAATTACGCAAGTTTTCTCAAGGATTCAATATAATTCCGTTAGAAAATCCTCCAGCCGCTAAAACGAAAATTATTCCGCAATTCGGATTTAAAATCCGCCAGATAGCGGATTTTCAGCTGACTAGGCAACACTGGCCTTAACACAACTGACAATGGCGAGCGCTGCGATTGTGATTTCCGACCAATGAGATGCCTCTGAGGCTCGCCTCCAATATCGAAATAAATCTGCACGTTCCAACGAACGCGATATATGTAAACTATATGGAGGAATATTAAGTTGCATAAATTCCAATTGCGCTGTTTTACATTTGCCTCAAGTCCGGTCTGGGTGGGGGCGCTAATTCTAATTATTAAAAATCAGGAACATTACGCTAATACAACAATTTATAATTACTGTATAATTATTGATTATCAATATTAAAGCCAACACGGAAGAAATTTATTGAATATATTTATATTTTTATAATATAGAAAATTAATGGTGAGGCAATGCCTCACCTGCCTCCCCTGACGAGCCGCCACTGGTTTCGTGTGTTAAAAACCCAAAAACACGCACGAATGTTATATGACAAGCGCTGTCATAATTAAATACGAAGCTGATGTTATTGTACAGGCCACTTACATATATACACAAAAATCGTCCCGAAAGTAAAAAAATTGTTCCGAAAGTGAAACAAAATCATCCCGAAAATAACAACTTTCGGTACGATTTATGTAAAGTGGTACTTTCGATTTAATAAATCATACCGAAAGTTTTATTTTCGGAAAGGCTGCAGAAAAAAATGATATCCGCGTGAAATAATTTTCATATAATAAGAATTGTTATTATTATTATTATAAACAAACATATTTTCACCCCATTAAAAGCTACTCCCACACATCATAGAATTATCTAACTATTTTTCACGGGTTAACTAGATTTTTTTAGACGAATCAATAACTTGCAGAATTTTGATCCCCTAGAACAGTGATGGCGAACCTATGACACGCGTGTCAGTGCTGATTCAAAGATAAAAAAATTCATAATTCAAATATTTGTCTTTCATAACGGCCAGAGTTGGTAATTAATAATAATATTATTACTTACGTTAATAATAATTAATAATTAACAAAATTATATTTAATTAATACAAATATTGTAAATATTTCAATCTTTTTAGTCTCTACTTTTGTGATGTGTGACACGCCACGAAAATTATGTTTCGATTTTTCAAAATTTTGACACACCGAGCTTAAAAGGTTCTCCATCACTGCCCTTGAAGGTGAATCAGGACTACTGTGCAGAGCAGCCATTTTGTTACTAAAAAGATTGGAAAATTTTCTTCAAGCAACTTGAAAAACAAAGTTTTAAAGGTTATTATTTTAAAACGTGATGCATTTGTTGGGGAAAAATGTGGAAATTACAGAGTACATTTTCGAGAAAGTGCATTTTTTGTAATAATTTTCTTTAGGTAATTTGCAAGAAACGTTAATAACAATTAATCTGAACATTAAATATTGTTCCCCCATCAGAACACCTACAGACCGGTTTCGACCTTTCAGGTCTCATCAGTGTAGTTAGTTGCTGATGGGGAAACGGAGATTACTATTGGAATATAAGTATTCCAAACACCGTTAAAGGTAGAAACGCCAAAGTGGCGGAATCTATTGCCTGAATGCTGTACTGAACGAAATCCGGGTGGCTTTAACACCGACAAGATATGGACATTGCCAGCGCCGGCAAATATAACAATATTAATGTGAACATTAAATATTGTTCCCCCATCAGAATTGCCGCTGGCAATGTCCATATCTTGTCGGTGTTAAAGTCACCCGGATTTCGTTCAGTACAGCATTCAGGCAATAGATTCCGCCACTTTGGCGTTTCTACCTTTAACAATTAATCTGTTAATACAGGGTGGGGTAGAGGAACTTGTTAATTTTGAAAGTCAATTAAAAAAAAATGTAATACAGATATCGATTTAATTATTTTTCCGCCATCTTAACAACAACATTTAAAGTTTATGTTTACAAAGTTTTAAAGTTGACATCAGGCAGATGGCGTCCATCATTGTCAACACACTGTGTTAATCGAACTCAGAAATTTCATTCAACTTATTCCAGCATATCGATGGGTATTTTAGCAGCCTGGTGAATGTTGTTCTTCAGTTGAGCCAGTGTACTGGGACGATCGTTATAAACAAGTGATTTGAGATGGCACCATAAAATAAGTCGCAGGGGCGAAATGGAAAACGATCGAGAACGGGCAGTTTCGGTGAATTTTAACTGTTACGTCCGCATGATTTAGGAGTTTTTCCTGCCAACACTCATCTGGGAGATGTATGGTTTCAGCAGGACGCTGCCACGGCACGGCACCAAAAAAATTGAACGACATTTCCGAGTTCGATTAACGCGGTGTGTTGATAATGATAGATGCCTTCTGCCTGATATCATCTTTAAAACTGTGTAAACATAAACTTTAAATGTTGTATTTGACATTTGATATTTGACATCTGTATTACTTTTTTTAAATTGAATTTATAAATCAGCAAGTTCCTTTGCTCCGCCCTGTATTTCAAACATCAGTCTAAAAGAAATGTGGGGTTTTAGAGCAATATTTGCTAAAAATGCAATTTTAGTCATAAAAAATTGCATTCTATTGTTGTTACTACAAAGTTTGTATAATTTTCTTTAACCATTTTTTTTCAAAATTCATCTGTTTACATTTCAAGTATTTTTCTAAACAAATGGAATTTACAGAGCAATTACTGAAGACAGTGCATTTTTTATTTATAAAATACTATTATTTTTCCCACCGCTCATGTCAATGATGACGATATTTATATAAGAAAAGGATAGCTTGCTCAAAGGTAAAAACGCCGTCATCAGTTATGACATCATCCCTAGAATAATCTTCCAATCCCATCCTGACAATTTCCATTAATATATTCGATATGGAAAGGTCGATTCTAGTTTCCGAGATATTTGCAATTTTAAAGATTTTTGTCAAACATATTTTTTCCACGTTTCATATAGAACAATCCATAAAGTAATGATAATAATAATATGTATTTATTCCATGGACTACACAATACTTACATATAAATAAAAGAAACAGTATTGGATGAGTCCTAAAAAAAAATTAAGACGACCTTACTTATTGCAGATGAAAGATAGCCTAAATATATGGATATTCAACCTGTTGGTGACTCTGCAAAATGAAGTCTTACAAAGCTACAAACACATAATTAAAATTAAATTTTTGATTCTAGTAAAGCCATTTTTGTTTGTGAGAACATTATATAGTTTTCTTAAAATAGATATAAAGGTATATTCAAGAATAATCTGTTAAAATTTCGAGAATTTGACCAAAGAAATATTAAATTTATAGAGCAATTTCTGGCGAAAAAGCATTTTTTGTCATCAAAATTTGTATCCTATTTATGTTACTATGAAGCTTGGATAATTTTCTTAAACCAGATAAATTCAACAAGAATTTGTTTAAATTTAATGTATTTGTCCAAAAAATGAGTAGGTAATTTATAGAGCAATTCCTTTAAAAAGTGCATTTTTTGGACATCAAAATTTGGATTCTAGCGCAGCCATTGTTGTTACCTTTAAGTTCGGATAGCTTTCTTAAGCCAATTTAAATAGAACATCATTCAAGATTTTTCTGTCCAATTTTCAAGCATTTATCTGAAGAAATGTAAAAATTATAGAGCACTTTTTGAATTAAGTGCATTTTTGGCCAGTTTCTAGCGAAGCCATTTTTGTTAGGCTAAAGTTCGTATGATTTTCTTAAAATAGATAAAATGGTACATTATTCAAGAATAATCTGTTCAAATTTCAAGCATTTATCCAATGAAATGTGAAATTTAAAGAGTAATTTCTGGAGATGGTGCAATTTCGGTCATTCAAATTTGCATTTTATTTATGTTACAGTAAAGTTCCGATAATTCTCTCAAAAAAGATAAAAGGCACGTTATATAAGAATAATCTGTTTACATTTCAAGCACTTGCCAAAAGAAATTATTTTGTAGAGCAATTCTTGTAGAAAGTGCACTTTTTGGTCATCAAAATTTGCACTCTAGCGCAGCCATTGTTGTTACTACAAAGTTCTGATAAATTTTTTTTAGCTAATTAGAACAGAAAGTCATTCAAGATTTTTTTGTCCAAATTTCAAGCATTCATCTGAAGGAATGTAAAATTTATAAAGCAATTTCTGAATAAAGTACATTTTTGGCCAACAAAATTTGGTTTCTGGCGCCGCCCTTTTAGTTAGTGTAAAGTTCATATTATTGTCTTGAAATAGATGAAATCGTTATTCAAGAATAATCTGTTCAAATTTCAAGCATTTGTCCAATGAAATGTGAAATTTATAGAATAATTTCTGGAGATGGTGCATTTTTAGTCATTCAAATTTGCATTTTATTTATGTTACAGTAAAGTTCGGATAATGTTCTTCAAACAAATAAAAAGGCACGTTATTCAACAACGATATGTTTAAATTTCAAGCATGTATCCAAAGAAATGAGTGATTTATAGAGCAATTCCTGTAGCAAGTGCATTTTTGGTTATCAAAATTTGCAATCTAGCGCAGCCATTGTTGTTACTACTAAGTTAGGATAATTTTGTTTAGCTAATTTGAAAACAACATCAATGAGAGATTTTTCTGTTCAAATTTCAAGCATTAATCGAAAGAAATGTGAAATTTATAGAGCAATTTCTGAATAAAATGCATTTTCAAAATTTGGTTTCTAGCGAAGACATTTTTGTTAGTGTAAAGTTCATATGATAGATAAAATTGTACATTATTCAAGGATAATCTGTTCAAATTTCAATCATTTGTCCAATGAAATGTGAAATTTATAGTCATTTCTGGAGAAAGTGTATTTTTGATTATAAAAAATTTCAATTTATTTATGTTACTGCAAATTTAAGATAATTTTGTCAAAACAGATGAGAAGGCACGTTATTCAAGAACAATCTGTTTAAATTTCAAGGACTTATCCAAAGAAATGAGTTTGTGGAGCAATTCCTGTAGACGGTGCATTTTAGGTCATCAAAATTTACACTCTAGGGCAGCCATTGTTGTTACTACAAAGTTCGGATAATTTTCTTTAGTAAATTGGAACAGAACGTCATTCAAGATTTTTCAATCCAAAATTTTTATCTGAACAAATATGGAATTTATAGCGCAATTTCTGCATTAATGCATTTTTTGCCCCAAAATTTAATTTGTAAGGAAGCCATTTTTGTTAGTGTAAAGTTCGTATAATTTCCTTGAAATAGGTAAAAAAGGGTATGTTGTTCAAAAATAATATGTTATCATTTCAAACATTTGTCCAATAAAATTTGAAATTTATAGAGGAATTTCTGGAGAAAGAATATTTTTGGTCATCAAAATTTGCATTATAGCGCAGCCATAGTTGTTACTACAAACTCCGGATAATTTCCTTCAGCCAATTTAAAGAGTACGTCATTCAAAATTATTCTGGCTAAATTTCAAAAATTTGTCTAAAGAAATTTGGAATTTATAGAACAATTTCTGAATAAAGTGCATTTTTGGCCATCAAAATTTGGTTTCTAGCATTGCTATTTTTATTAGTATAAAGTTGACTAATCTAAATAGAACGTCATTCAATATTTTTCTGTCCAATATTCAAGCATTTATCTGAAGAAATGTAAAACTTCTGAATAAAGTGCATTTTTCGGCCATCAAAATTTGATTTCTAGCGTAGCTATTTTTGTTAGTGTAAAGTTCGTATAATTTTCTTAAAATAAATAAAAATGTTCATTATTCAAGAATAACCTGATAAAATTTTAAGTATTTTTCCAATGAAATATGAAATTTATAGAGCAATTTCTGAAGGAAGTGAATTTTTGGTCATCAAAATTTGCATTCTAACGCAGCCATTTTTCGTAAAAAAAGTGAGATGTAACACGAATTTGTTACGCCTCACTTTTTTTCTATAAAATTTAAGTTCTTTACTTCAAGAGTTCTATTATTATCAATTTGATATAACAATTACCATTCCACAAACATGAACCAAAAATGACAAAAATTTTCATTCAATTTTTTTTCGAAAAACAATTCTTTTATGAAAAAATATTTTTAAACAAAAGATGTTCATGTTGTCTTCAATATTTGTTTAAATGTTTTCGTAATATTTTTCATATTCAAAATATTATTGAGAAAAGAATCCACTTCCGGTGTACGACAGTTTACCAAAAGCTTTTCAATTCTTTGGATTGTCAAATAAGACTTTTGTTGAAAACTTCATGTCCACCTATTCGCAAAGCAATTGACAGCAAAAACATAAAGAACGATTCCGGGCCGGACCGGGCCGAACTTTGAATATTCACAATCGGGCCGGGCCGGGCCGACAAAACATTTTATTTAGTCGGGCCGGGCGTTTGAATCTTCACTGCCGGGCCGGCCCGCCCGGGGCTCTAGTGCGGAGTATCCTACAGTAAAAATTACTTGACTACTAGGAAAGGCGAATTTCTGGATTTTGATTCATATTAAAGAACATTAAATTCTTAATCTACGTGCCAAATTTAATAATGTTCTGCTGGAGAAATTATAAGCCATTGGCCTCGAAGTTAATTTTTGATTTCATTATCAAAACTTGTTTTGAAAATTCAATTTTCAAACATGACATTACTTGTCAAAAGTGACAAATATACAATTGACAACTGTCAATGCAAAGGTATTCTGTTTTCGGGAGCGGTCATAGGAAAAAGTTATTTTCAACATCGACGTTGGAAAAAAAAATTGAGGTTTTGCATTTTCTAAATTGCATATACATTCAAAATGAAATAAATAAATAAATACAACATCCACGGCCCCAGGGGGCTATTTCTCGTGCAAATAAATGTACCGCCCAAATGGGGAATCGAACCTACAAGACTTGAAATCCAGCAGGCGGCCAAGAAATCATTCATGAAAGTGCTGAGCTCATCTCATTGCCAGATGATCCTCCACACGTACCCAGGCACAGCATTTGACTCATTCTCATACTATAATTCTCACCCCAATCCGAACACATTATGTTTGTGATTCAATTTTTGATCTTGACCAAACGATAAATTGATAATTACGTTAATAAACCACAATTCGTGTATATGGAGCATCGACCGACACTTGACCCAAAATCATGTCAACACCTCACACATCAATTGGGTCCCGATTATGCCCAAGCGCTTATTTTTAATCAGTTAAAGACGATGCTTACAAAAATAAGCGGAGATTAACACGAAATCCGTAAACATCAATGCATTTTAACAAAGAACACTAAATCATCAACAAAAAATTATCACCAGACTATTTATGATATTTTTGTTTATTTATGTTTGTTATTTTATTCATATAATTATCAGCGGACTCTAGATAATAATTCTATGCATATATATATATATAGTTAAAGTTTGATCAACCGTTCATTACCGAAAAAATGGTGATGTGGCCATCATGTTACTTTCTCCGATGGTATCATCATTTATATTTACACTTTCATGGTTTATTTTCTATTTAAATCATATTTGAAATGTACATCGAGCGTTTTGTAGACTCGGATGAAACTGACGTTTAAAACGTCCAAATTATAAAAGATGGAAAAATTATAATGCAAATTTAAAAACTAAGTTTACTCAAAGACTAAAGAGATTTCGAGAAAAAGTCATTCTTTACAAGTTGATCATTTTGGCATTATTATAAATTTGCTGTAACTATTATAGTTAATAATTATAAACCAAAAATTAAAAAAAATAATAATAATTTTTTTTTCTCGAATAACAATGATTTTATGAATTTTTTTTTCAAATAAAATAAGCTCATTTCTTTGTTGACTTCAATATTTTTTTAAATATTTTTGTGATACTTTTCATATTTAAGAAAATATTGGCAAATAACAAAAAACAGTTAAGGTAAACACCCACTTCCGGTGTATGAAATTTTACCGAAAGCTTTTCAGTTCTTCGGATTATCAAATAAGACGTATGTTCAAAGTTTCATATCAATTGCTCTATTAGTTTTTGAAATACAGCGCGCACTATGAAAAATATTACGAAAACATTTAAACAAATATTGAAGACCACAAAGAAATGAACATCTTTTGTTTAAAAATATTTTTTGCATAAAAGAATTGATTTTCGAAAAATAAAAAATTTAATGAAAATTTTTGTCATTTTTGGCTCATATTTATGGAACGGTAATAGTTACATCACATTGATATTAATAGAACTCTTGAAGTAAAGAACTTAAATTTTATAGAAAAAAAAGTGAGGTGTAACAAATTCACGTTACATCTCACTTTTTTTACGAGAATGCAAATTTTGATGACCAAAAATGCACTTCCTTCAGAAATTGCTCTATAAACTCGAATTTCATTGGAAAAATACTTAAAATTTTACCAGGTTATTCTTGAATAATGTACCTTTTTATCGATTTTAAGAACATTATACGAACTTTACACAAAAATAGCTACGCTAGAAATCAAATTTTGATGGCCGAAAAATGCACTTTATTCAGAAATTTTACATTTCTTCAGATAAATGCTTGAATATTTTGGACACAAAAATATTGGATGACGTTCTATTTAGATTAGTCAACTTTATACTAACAAAAATAGCTATGCTAGAAACCAAATTTTCTTGGCCAAAAATTCACTTTATTCAGAAATTGTTCTATAAATTCCAAATTTCTTCAGACAAATTTTTTAAATTTAGCCAGAATAATTTTAAATGACGTACTCTTTAAATTGGCTGAAGGAAATTATCCGGAGTTTGCAGTAGCAACTATGGCTGCGCTAAAATGCAAATTTTGATGACCAAAAATGTTCTTTCTCCAGAAATTGCTCTATCTAAATGTCTCATTGGACATATGCTTGAAATTTGAACAGATTATTTTTGTATAATGCACCATTTTATCTATTTTAAGAAAATCATACGAACTTTACACTGGCCTCGCCAGAAACCCAACTTTGATGGCCAAAAATGCACTTTATTCAAAAATTGCTCTATAAATTTTACATTTCTTCAGATAAATACTTGAAAATTGGACAGAAAAATCTTGAATGATGTTCAATTCAAATTGGCCTAAGAAAGCTATCCGAACTTATAAGTAACAACAATGGCTGCGCTAGAATGCAAATTTTGATGACCAAAAAAATGCACTTTCTACAGGAATTGCTCTATAAATTACTCATTTTTTGGACAAATACATTAAATTTAAACAAATTCTTGTTGAGTAACGTGCCTTTTTATCTGGGTTTAAGAAAATTATCCAAGCTTCATAGTAACATAAATAGGAACAAACAAATTTTGATGACCAAAAGTACACTTTCGCCAAAAATTACTCAATAAATTTGAATGGTTGAAATTTTAACAGATTATTTTCGAATAATGTACTTTTTTTAAAATCTATTTTAAGAAAATTATTTAACCTTCACACAAACAAAAATGGCTTAGCTAGAATCCAAAATTGAATGACCAATGCACTGTCTTCAGTAATTCCTCTGTAAATTCCACATTTCTTTAGACAAATACAAATTTAGACAGATAATCTTGAAAAACATTCAAATTGAATGGAAGGAAAATTATCCAAACTTCGTAGTAACAACAATTAGAAACGTATTATTATTATGCATTTAGAGTTGTGAAATCATATTCTTCTCTTGATTAACAATTTTTTTTACAATTTTTAAATTTGTAGATAGCAGTTTTCGGTTTTCCAGCTCAAGATTGAATTGTTTCAATTTAGATTATAGCTTGGATATGCAGTGGCGGACCCCCAACATTCACCAGCCCGAGCAAGTTCATACCTTCGCCCCCCTAGACTAACCTTTTTTTTACAAAAAAAATGTATTATTTTCTTTTCATTCAATATCCGGCGTGGAACGCAGCCAGGGATGTAGTTGTTTCAATAAGTTATTTGTTTGTAGTCTTAGTAAGACTTAATGTTGCAGTCACGAACAGGCTGAATATTCAAATATTCAGGCTATTTTTCGTCTTGTGTTATTATCTGTTTATTATTTCCTTGTTTTCATCATGTCTAATGCCCTATCATCCATATATGCAGGGGCGGCTCGTGATATAGAGCCAAGGAGCCATGGCACTACTTATAGTTTCAAACTCAGCAAGAATTTTTAATTAATTCTTAAACACTTTTTCGCCAGTTACTTTGATATAGGAAGATGAATCCTTCTTTCTTTCTTCAAAAGAGGGTTGGGGTATATTGTATAGGTGGCTCTACCACCAACTAGTTCCACAAGCCGCCACTGAAATTAAGTACATTTTTTTAAAAACCACGAGTTTCGAATTTTCGAATTGTGTAATACTCGAGCAAACAAATAAAAGAAAACATAAAACGTGTCGACTACATTCTACAAAAATTAAATCAGATTTGCAAATCATCGTTTTATCAAACTAAATAGAGTTTTTGAAAATCCACCGATTATTTCGAAAGTTGTGAATTTTTGAAAATTTTAGTTTTCGAATTGTGTAATACTCGAGTGAACAATTTAAAACAATCTATATAAAACATGTTTACAAAATTCTTACAAATTAGATTTGCATCGTTTTATCAAATTAGGTGCAGTTTTTGAAAATCCACCAATTATTTCGCGAGTTGTGAATTTTTAAAAATTTTAGTTTTATAATTGTGTAATGCTTGAGTGAAGAATTAAAGAAAAACATATAAAACGTGTAGACTAAATTCTATAAAAATTAAATTAGATTTGTAAATCATCGTTTTATCAAATTAAGTGAAGTTTTGGAAAATCCACCGTTTATTTCGCGAGTTGTTAATTTTTGAAAATTATAGTTCTCGAATTGTGTAATACTCTAGCAAAAAATAAAAAAAAAATATATAAAGCGTGTCGACTACATTCTACAAAAATTAAATTAGATTTACAAATCACGGTTCTATCAGATAAAATGGAGTTTTTGAAAATCCACCGATTATTTTGTGAGTATTGAATTTTTTTAAATTTAAATTTTCGAATTGTGTAATACTCGAGTGAAAAAATAAAAGAAAATATGAAACGTGTCGACTAAATTCTACAAAAAATAAATTAAATTTGCAAAACATCGTTTTATCAAAATAAGTGCAGTTTTTGAAAATCCACCGATTATTTCACGAGTTGTGAATTTTTTTAAATTCTAGTTTTTAAATTGTGAAAAATTAAAAAAAACTTATATGTAAAACGTGTTGACGAAATTCTACAAAAATTAAATTAGATTTGCAAATCATCGTTTTATCAAATTAAGGGCTCGTTATGTAGAGCCATGGCACTACCTGTAGTTTTAAGCTCAGCAAGAACTTTGGTCTAGGAAGATAAATCGTTCTTTCTTCAAAAAGGAGGGGGGGGGGGTATATTTATAAGTGGCTCTACCATCAACATGTTCCACGAGCCGCCACTGCATATATGTATTAACCTACTGTTTTAAATGTACTATTCTGACTTGTGTATACTTCTAGTATTGACACGAATAAATTATTATTATCATCAAATAGTCTGCGCAAAATTAACTCAAAATAACAAATTTAGACTTTTTCAAAATTCGAAGATTTTAAATGCGCGATTTTGATTTTTGAAATAGCGCAACTGCCAAACGCATTGTCCAATTTTGATGATTTTGACGTCAATGTAGTAAAAACTAGTTAATACGTTTTTTCCTGAAATTATCGTAAAACGTCAAAATTGTATGTTTAAGATTTAAACTTGCGATTTTAATTCTTTGAATTGCACAACTGCCGAATATTGATGATTCAAACGTAAGAATGTGCAGTTTTAAAATGAAACGAAATTTTCTCGTAAAATGAAGAAAAACTGCAAAAATTACACTTTTTTGCGATTTTGAAAATTTTAAAGTCGCGATTTTAATTTTTTATATTGAAACTGCCGACCGCCTTGTCCGATTTTGATGACTAACGTCAACAGATGGCAAATTTATTGTTTTTTTACCTGGTTCTAACGCAGAACATCAAAATCGAATTCGAATTCGCAATTTTAATTTTACCGCCTTTAACGATTTTGATGACTAACGCCAGCAGATGAAAATGTTCAAAGATTTCGAATTCGCAATTTTGATTTTTAAAATTGCACAACTGCACGCGTTCGAATTTGTTGATTCAAACGCCAAAATATGAAAAATTGAGTGTTATTTTGAAAACTGGTCCATAATCTTTATCGTGAAGTTTCGCAGAACGTTAAAATTGCACGTTTTCTAAAGTCTAAATATTAAAAATTGCGATTTTGTTTTTTTTTATATTGCTCAACTCCTTTGCGCGTTCTTTAATTTTGATCTTAAAATTTTAAAACTTCAAAATTTTTACGTGAAATGATCACAAAATGCAAAAATCTCATTTTCTTTAAATTAGAAGATTATAAATTTGCTATTTTAATTTTTGAAATTGCACAACTGCCAAACGCGTTGCCCGATTTTGACGAGTCTCACTTCATAATGTGGAAAATTTAGTGCAATTTAAAAAGTGATTTTTTGCAATCATTAATTTAAATTTTGGCGCCCACTACGCGGCCTTCTGCCACTATTAATGTGGCAGAAAATCGATTGTTTCTCTCACCGAATTTTTTACTTTAAAATTTTAAAATTTCAAAATTTTTACATTAAATGATCACAAAATGCAAAAATCTCACTTTCTTTAAATTAGAAGATTATAAATTCGCTATTTTAATTTTTGAAATTGCACAACAGTCTCACTTCATAATGTGGAAAATTTAGTGCAATTTAAAAAGTGATTTTTTGGAAACATTAATTTAAATTTTGGCGCCCACTACGCGGCCTTCTGCCACTATTAATGTGACAGAAAATCGATTGTTTGTCTCACCGAATTTTTTACTTTAAAATTTTAAAATTTCAAAATTTTTACATGAAATGATCACAAAATGCAAAAATCTCACTTTCTTTAAATTAGAAGATTATAAATTCGCTATTTTAATTTTTGAAATTGCACAATTGCACAACGCGTTGTCCGATTTTGACGAGTCTCACTTCATAATGTGGAAAATTTAGTGCAATTTAAAAAGCGATTTTTTGCAATCATTAATTTAAATTTTGGCGCCGACTACGCGGCTTTCTGCCACTATCAATGTGACAGAAAACCGTATGTTTCTCTCACCGATTTTTTTTAAAGGACCCACAAATCTAAATCCCATGGCCCCATTATAAACTGGTTCCAAATCCAATTAAATAATTGAACATTGAAAAGTACGTGTTCCATATACCCATAATTATGATAAACAAATTCCACAACGATGCTAATTAGTAAATCAAATAAAATATGGACACACACACTCTATTCAAACATAGCAAAAGTCATCGCTCGTGCAATGAAAATTTTACGTTAAGCAATTAACGGCAATTCAATTGGTGTTACTTGCCAGCGGTTAACCTTAACATAATCCATAATTGTAAATTGTGTAAATATTACTTATACCATGCACTTTGCTCTGCAGAAAAATGATCATTAGACGCATTTATTCAATGATAAGAATGGATCTACTATCAAAACAATTGGCTTTCGTTTTAATCAAAGTGAAAGTCTACTGCATGTAATGCGTTTAAAAATTCTGTTGTGGCAAGATAAGTGTTATCTTGCAGGGTATTGTAGTTGAGTGCAAATGCAACTATTTCAATTTTCTGAAGTTGAAAGTAAAGATTGTGTGTAAATTTACTTTCGTTGTAATCTACGAGGAGGTTTTTATGTAATCGAACTATTTATGAGCGCAGAGGTTTCCAATCTGTGGTACGCGAATGCCAAGGAAACGGTACTCGATAAGTAAATGATATAATAATGAAAACAATATTTTTGAGAGAGTTAAGTAATGAAAGAAGATAATGACTTCAGAATTTATAAAATCAATTTTTTGTCCTCGTTCATCCAAAAATATTTCCAGCTGGTAATGATGACATCTTAAGAATATTGAGAACCTCTGGTCTAGTGGGTAGAGTTTCTATGCCTGGGTATCGTCTGGATTATGACAACTTGAATATAAACTAATTTCACCCCCCACCCCCTTCCCCTGAAAAGAAATCGAGATTGGAATTTATTTTCCATCTCAGGATCTTTATTGTCTAATTCGTTTCTAAATAAATTTTAATATGTGCTCTTTAACTTAAAGCCACTTTAACTTTATATTATAAAGTATGTTCATTAAAAAAAACCTCAAGTGTGCCATGATTTTTTCTTTTTAAAAATTTAAGTTGGCAACTAACATGTGTGTCAACTTAAATTTAAAAAAAACAAAAAATCATGGCACACTTGAGGTTTTTTTTAAATAAACATACAATACAATCGGGCATTAATGTTAATTAATTGATTAAATGGAGCCATTACAAACCTCAGTAGTAATTACAACAACATTCAATTTGTCGCAAGGTAAACACCGCAAACGTGGAATATTACAGATGGATTTTGATACAGGTCCAATCAGGGACGATATTTTTTTCTAGGCTAATACGTGACCTACTTACCAACCGCATATCAATTAACGATTTCAGTTGGTGCCGATTTAACATTCAAATATTATAATTACCATATTCAATTGAAACACCTCTTGACGACTTATATTAATTAGAATGGGTCTTTGTTTATATCGCAAAGTTCATCGGAATTAACGAACCATGATTTTTTTGACCTCTCTTTCAAATACTTCCTTACAAACTGCAGTAAGAGTTAAAAAACGACGAGCTCGTTAACCTTGATTTTTTTTTAATAAATACATGGGTTTTCACCATTACTTTCATTGAGGAAGTAATGCAGCATAATTACAGGATTACAAAATTCGGTATTAATAGGTACTACTAGGTTCTTTCAATAAACAGGACGGTAGTTATAACACCGGGAGCCCGAGGTGTAAATGTCTCCGCCCCCATTCATTCATAAATTGGTTACATTAAAAAAAAGTATTTATTTAGTTCCTTGTAAATGTGTTTATAAATTTTGATCAAAAAGTGTTGACCAAATCAGGAATTATCCTTGTTCTAAAAAAATGTTTCAATACATGTTACCTTCTCCAATTTGATCGTATCATAGTTTTTTATATTTATACTTTCAATTTAGATGATGTTTTAAAATGTAGATCGAGCGTTTTATAGGATTGGATGATACTGACGTTTGAAAAAATTATGAAAGATAAAAATGACAAATTATAAATTCTAAAGAGGAGTCTTGAAAAAAAAGTCATGAAAAAAAATTTCTAAAAAGAAGACCCCAAAAAAATTCCCGATAAAAAGCCATGATAAAATGGCCGCAAAATAAAGTCTTGTCGAAAAAATGGGTTCTAAAAAAGAACTAAAAATTTTATGAAAACAGTGAAAAAAAAATGATACACTTGAAATTCGTGAAATTTCGATCATTTTCAAACCGCCATAACTCGGCGTATTTTCAATCGATTGTGATGAATCTTTGAGAGCGAAAAACTATGAAGTGTCTTCTTTAAAGTCATCCATGCGAACTTAAGCGTAACCCCTTCCACCCCCTCTAGCACCCCTGTTAAAAAACGTTTAAAAAAATTCATGTCCAGCTTTGTCGATGTGTACGGAGTTTGAAAAAAAATATCTGCTCGATCCAGCATAAAGGTATTAAAATTTGATCCATTCCCTATGCGGGACTCAAAGAACGAAGTTCCTACGACGATTTGGCACCAAGTTATGGGTTTTTGAAAAAAGTGCATTTTGAGGTTTTTCGCACATGACTCTTTTTTTTATAGTGGTAATAATCCATACTAATTGGAGATTGTTAAGTGGGGTGTATGTAGACGTACTTCCAATTAATTTAGTAACTTTATTTCTGTACTAGCTGAAACTGGTACAGAAATAAAATTACTAAATTAATTGGAAGTACGACTACATACACCCCACTTTCTTTTTTTTACACGCCTAACTTTGGTTAAACAGGTCGTAGACATTTCATTTTTTGCAAACTTTACAGGAAATTGATTGAAATTTGTTGATTCGAATTTTTTTCCAGCATCGTACACATTGTGCACAGTTGTTCATTTGCTTAAAGAAAATATTATTTCGTTTGGAGGGGTAAAGCCCTATCTTTAAGAAGGGAATAAACCCTCTCAAAGAGGACACTTTTTGCTTTGAATTTCTGAAAAGATCGTTGATATCGGTTGGATAGAAGCCAAGTTATGGCCATTTGAAAATTACCTAAATTTTGACAAATCTCAAGTGTTTCATGGTGATGGTTGCGACCGTTACTACGTGGTAATTCATTATAGAAACACTGAATAAAATACCACAATTTATTTGATATGTATATGTAATATTTGTACATACATCAAATAAATTGTGGTAAAAAACATAGTAAGTGTTTCCCAAGTGTTTCATTTTTTCCGTTAGTATAATTTGTTTGTTTTAATTGGACGAATGAAAAAATGGACGAATGGTGGTGAGTTAGGCCCACAATTTTTCCGACCCTACAGAGATCGTTAAAGTGAGCCTTTTTTTGCCTAATTCATGAATATCCCATTTTGTACCTTTGAAATGCACTTTTTTCAAACATCCATAACTTGGTGCCAAATCATCCTAGGAACTTCGTTCTTTGAGTCCTGCATAGGGAATTGATCAAATTTTAATGCCTTTATGGTGGATCGAGTCGACAATTTTTTTCCTACTCCGTACACATCGTCAAAGTTGGACATGGTTTCCTGAAAAAACATTTTTTTCACAGGGATGCTAGAGGGAGGCGGAAGAGGTTACGCTTAAGTTCGCATGCGTGACTTTAAAGAAGACACCTCAAGCTTTTAACCCTTAAAGATTCATCAAAATCGTCTGAAAATACGACGAGTTATGGCGGTTTGAAAATGGTCGAAATTTCACGAATTTCAAGTGTTTAATTTTTTCCACCAGTATATTCTGAAGTAATGTCCTGAAAAAAAAACCCAGAAAAAAGTTCCTAAAAGAGTCCTAAAAAACTCATAAAGAAAAAAGTTCTGAAACTAATGTCTTGTAAAAATTGTCTTGAAGATATGCCCTGAAAAAAGGCCAGAAAAATGTCCTGAAAATAGGCTTTGAAAAGTCCTGAAAAAGAGACTTGAAACAGACCCTAAAAAGGTCCAAAGATTGAACCCCGAAAAAAGTCTTGAAACGAAGTTCTGAAAAAAATCCAGAAAAATGTCCTGAAGAAAATCCCGAAAACATGTCCTGAAATAATATCCTGAATAAATCCAGAAACAAGTCTCAAAAAAATTCCTCAAAAAAATAAGTTCTTGCAAACATGTCCTGAGAAAATATTAAAAAAAGTCCTGAAAAAATAGGCCGTGTGTGTATAGTTTAATGTTTTGTATTTTGTATTATTTTATATTTTGCTCTGTAAGTGGACCTGGTCTGTTGAGAAATAAATCATTATTATTATTATTATTATTATTATTATTAACAGTCCTGAAAAAACGTGCAAAGAATAGGTCCTGAAAAAAATCGTGATAACAAGTCGTGAATAGAAGTCCGGAAAAAAGTCCTAACAAGAATGTCCTAAAAAGGTCCTAAAAGAAATGCCCTACAAAAAATTCCTGAAAAAGTAATCCTTAAAATGTCCCGAAAAAATTTCTGAAAAAGTTCTGAAGAAAGAAGTACTGAAAAGGTTGCCGAGATAGAATTATGCAAAAATTACATTGATTTACAGGATTTAAAAAAAACAATGAAATTTAAGGAAAATCACTAAATTATTTATTCCGAGCAGTTTCGGCTGCAGGCCATTTTCAAGGTGTGAACAAGGGATTTTTTTTAAATTGAATTACTTTTTAAATCTCCTCACTTGATCAATGAGAATCAAGTTAAAAATATAATTTACAAAATTCCGTTTCTTATAAATGATTATAGTTTTTGAAAAATATTTTTGAAAGATTGAAATTATAAAATAATAAAACTGAAAATTCACTAATTTTTTTGTGGCTTCTTTGGCTTACAAGTTTGTGAACATTTAAACTAAAAATTAAGAAATATATGAAACGTAGTCATAAAACTAAGCAAAATGTAATTTATTTAAAAAATGCTGTTATTTCAAAATTATGTTAATAATATTTTTGAAATTTTCTTTTTGTTTAAAAACCGATTTAAAAAAAACTAAAAAAGAAAATTCACTTATCTTTAACCGATTTTTTTTAAATATTTTAGCTTTCAAGTTTTCAAACATTTAAACTATAATATGAAACAATGATTGCAGAGGTAAAATAATACAAAAATTAAGTTGTCATTCAAAATGCCATTCTTTAAAACACATGTTTGTTTTTAAATGTGCAGCAATTTTCAGTCGAGTTATGAATTTTTGAAAATGTATTTTTTTCAATGACGGACACTTGGGTGCAAAAAATTAAAAATTAATATGAAACGCAGGGATAAAATCCTATTAAAATTCAGCTCACTTCACAAGACGTCGATATTTCAAAATAATTTTGGATTTTGAATATGCAACAATTTTCAAACGAGTTATGAATTTTTGAAAATATCCCTTTTTCAGTGTCGAATACTCGAGCGCAAAAGTTAAAAATTAATTCAAAACGCTGGAATAAAACTCTTGCAAAATTCAGTTGACTTCACAAAACGTCGATCCTTTAAAATAATTTTGATTTTTGAATGTGCAGCAACTTTCAGGTGAGTTGTGAGTTTTTGAAAATGTATTTTTTTCATTGACGGACACTCGAGTGCAAAAAATTAAAAATTATTATGAAACCTAGGAATAAAATCCTACTAAAATTCAGTTCACTTCACAAGACGTCGATCTTTCAAAATCATTGTGGATTTTGAGTATGCAACAATTTTCAAACGAGTAATGAATTTTTGAAAAGATGCATTTTTCAATGTCCAACACTCGAACGCAAAAAGTTAAAAATTAATTTGAAACGCAGGAATAAAATCCTACAAAAATTCAGCTTAATTCATAAAACGTCGATCTTACAAAATAATTTTGGGTTTTAAATGTGCAGCAATTTTCAGCTGAGTTATGATTTTTTTTTTCAATGACGGACACTCGAACGCAAAAAAATAAAAATTAATATGAAACGTGGGGATAAAATCCTACAAAAATTCAATTAACTTCACAAGACGTCGATTTTTCAAAATAATTTTAAATTTTAAGTATGCAAGAATTTTCAAACGAGTTATGAATTTTTGAAAATGTATTTTTTATGACAGACACTGGAAATAATTAAGAATTAATATGAAACGCAGGAATAAAATTCTACAAAAATTCGATTTACTTCGCAAGACGTCAATTTTTCAAAATAATTGTGGCTTTTAAATGTGCAGCAATTTCCGGTTGAGTTATGATTTTTTTTAAATCTAATGTTTTAAAAGACGGAAACTCAAGTTAAAAAAATTAAAAATTAATATGAAACGCAGGGATAAAATCCTACAAAAATCCAGTTCACTTCACAATACGTCAATTTTTCAAAATAATTTTGGGTTTTGAATATGCAACAATTTTCAGTCGAGTTACGGTGTTTTGAATATTTCTATTTTTTCAATGTCGAACTCTCGAGTGCAAAAAAAATAAAAATTAATATGAAACGCAGAGATAAAATCCTACAAAAATTCAGCTCGCTTTACAAGACGTTGATCTTTCAAAATAATTTTGAGCTTTGTATGTGCAGCAATTTTCAGTAGAGTTTTGACTTTTTAAAAATGTATTTTTTTTTGAGTAACGAACACTGTGAGTGCGAAGAATAAAAAATAAATATGAAACAGAGGGATGAAATCCTACAAAAATTCAGTTTACTTGAAAATATCCCTTTTTCAATGTCCAACACTCGACCGCAAAAAGTTAAAAATGAATTTGAAACGTAGAAATAAAATCCTACAAAAATTCAATTCACCTCACAAAACGTCGATCTTTCAAAATAATTTTGTGTTTTGTATGTGCAGCAATTTTCAGTCGAGTTATGAATTTTTGAAAATGTATTTTTTTCAATGACGGACACTTGGTGCAAAAAGGTAAAAATGAATTTAAAATATAGCTATTAAATCGTACAAAAATTCAATTCACTTTACAAGATGTCGATTTTTAAAATAATTTTGGTTTTTGAATGTGCAGCAATTTTCAGTCGAGTTATGAATTTTTTTAAATGTATTTTTTCAATGACGGAAGCTCGAATGTAAAAAATTAAAAATAAATATGAAACGCATGGATAAAATCCTACAAAAATTCAGTTCACTTCACGAGACGTCAATCTTTTAAAATAATTTTAGATTTTGAGTCTGCAACAATTTTCAAACGAATTACGAATTTTTGAAAATATCGCTTTTTCATTACCTAACACTGGAGCGCAAAAAGTTAAAAATCAATATGAAACGAATGGATAAAATCCTACAAAAATTCAGTTCACTTCAAAAAACTTCTTTCCGAGGCGTTACAGTCTTACTAGATCTTGATCTCCTTTAGCTTCTTCCTGATCATCCAACCTCTAATCGTTCTTTATTCCTAATATTTTTCGGTGCCTTTCTCCATGTGGTCCTCAATATCTCGTCCGTATAAATTGCCCTGCAATTTTTGGTATTCATACTCCGTTCATTAATTATTTTACCACTTGTAAGATTTGTTTTTCATAGCTCACTTAAGTTTTTATTTCCACACAAATTATTTTATTCATTTGAACGGTTCGTTGATTTACAACTATTTAATTTGCGCCATTTAACCGCTCGTGGGCGCAAACATCATCTTCGTGAATAATGGCTGTCATAATCGCTCATATAATAATATACTATTAACTTCAAAAGCGTAATTCTGTCTGAAGTCCGAAATTTAACTAACCGGTAAAACACTTCAGTTTTAATAGAAATATAATCATTTTACACGTTGATCCGGCAGTAAGTGTAGGTGTCGAGTTAAAAACTCTGACACGAATTCGAGCGTTCATTATGGCAGTAATTCAAGGTGATTTACGAAGATTAGCGAAGAAATTTTGCAACTTGCGCAGTTTTAATACGTTTGTAAATATTGGTTAAATGAATCGGAAAGTGCAATAACCTAATTATTTACAGGCGCAACAAAATAATTTCAATCTAGTTGGAATTAACAGCATTGATTTTGGAATGGTAACAAAGTTTATGTAAATATGATAATGGTTATACAATTTATAATTGAGAGTGTTGTAATGACTAAATAAATAAATCACTGGATAATGTCAAAACATACGGTTGGTTAAATGTGATAAAATTGTTATTTTTTGTGAAATCAACCATTGAATGACAAATTGAAGTGCGTTTCAGTGTGTATATATTAATAATATTAATCTGTTTATTTATAATGAAAATTATACTAAAAACAAATGGTGTTGTGGCCATCATGTTACTTTCTCCGACTTGATGGTGTCATAGCCATTTATATTTACGTTTTCATGGTTTATTTTCAATTGAAATCATATTTTAGATGTACATCGAGCGTTGTGTAAACTCGGATGAAACTGACGTTTAAAACGTCAAAATTATGAAAGATGGAAAAATTATACTTCGAATTCAAAAACTCAGTTTACTCAAAAACTGAAGGGATTTCGAAAAAAAATTATTCTTTATAAGTTGTTCACTTTAGAATTCTCTACATTTATTATTAACATAAATTTGCTGTAACTATTATCGTTTCATAATTATAAACCAAAAATTAAAAAAATAATAATAAATTTTTTTCTCGAATAAAAATGATTTTATGAAAAATGTTTTCAAGCAAAGGATGTTCATTTCTTTGTTGTTTTCAAAGTTTGTTTAAATGTTTTTGTGATATTTTTTATATATAAGAAAATATTGGCAAAAAATAAAAAACAGTTAAGGTAAACGCCCACTTCCGGTGTACGAAATTTTACCAAAAGCTTTTCATTTCTTCAGATTATCAAATAAGGCGAATGTTCAAAGTTTTATATCAATTGCTCCATTAGGTTTTGAGATACAGCACGCACAGACAGACACAGCCAGAAACACACAGACACCATTTTTTTTTATAGAAATTGTTGAAATGGCGTCTAGG
Organism: Ocypus olens; assembly: GCA_910593695.2. NCBI lineage: Eukaryota > Metazoa > Arthropoda > Insecta > Coleoptera > Staphylinidae > Ocypus > Ocypus olens. Next base: position 10,550,291 of record OU343061.1, read on the forward strand.
GACCCCAAAACTGATATTTCTCGTACTTCGTAGCGGAGAAAGTAAAAACATAGTTGTACACTTAAATTTGAGATACCGTCTTAAAACTAAAGAATTCCGACATGGAGTATGGTTCCATTTCACGTCACAGACATGTTTGAATTTTTTTAATTTTGAAATAAAGTTGTTAACGTTTCTTTTGTCCGCGGAGAGATATACATTTTTAGACAGGAGTAATAGGTGCCAAAAATCGTGAAAAATTGTTATAATTTTGGCGTCTTGAAATAAATATAAAAACAATTTCCATCGATTTGTAACTTTCCAAAATTACTCAAAATTCATTCGAGATTATGATTTCCGGAAAAGCTAAATACACACTAGCACCAAATTTTGTGATACTTTTATTTTAACAGCTCGCGAAATTATAATTTTAAAGGTCTCAAAAAAATATTAAAACGATTGCCGTCGACTTGAAACTTTCCAAAATTTCTCAAAAATCATTCAAGATTATTATTACGTAAAAAGCTACATACACACCATCACCAAATTTTGTGATAATTTCATGATCAGTGCGAAATATCGTGAAAAAAATGTTACAATTTTGGCGTCTTGGAATAAATATAAAAATAAATGCCATCGATTTGTTACTTTCCAAAATTACTCAAAATTCATTCTAGATCATCATTTTGGGAATAGCTCAATACAGACCAGCACAAAATTGTGTGATACTTTTATTTGAACAGCTCGCGAAATTATGAAACATTGTAATAATTTTAATGGTCTCAAAAAAAATTAAAAATAATTGTCGTGGACTTAAAACTTTCCAAAATTACTCAAAAATTATACGAGATTATTATTACGTGAAAAACTACAAACACAGTATTATCATATTTTGTGATAATTGCGTATAATTAGTGCGAAAAATCTTGAAAAAGTGTTATAATTTTGGCGTCTTGAAATAAATATAAAAACAATTTCCATCGATTTGTAACTTTCCAAAATGACTCAAAATTCATTCGAGATTATGATTTCCGGAAAAGCTGAATACACACTAGCACCAAATTTTGTGATATTTTTATTTGAACAGTTCGCGAAATTATAAATTTAAAGGTCTCAGAAAAATATGAAAACAATTGTCGTCGTCTTGAAACTTTCAAAAATTTCTCAAAAATCATTCAAGATTATTATTACGTAAAAAACTACATACACACCATCACCAAATTTAGTGTATGTAGTCAGTGCGAAAAGTCGTGAAAAAAATGTTACAATTAGAATAAATATAAAAATAAATGCCAACTATTTGTTACTTTCCAAAATTACTCAAAATTCATTCGAGATCATCATTTTGGGAATAGCTCAATACACACCAGCACAAAATTTTGTGATACTTTTATTTGAACAGCTCGCGAAATTATGAAACATTGTAATAATTATAATGGTTTAAAAAGAAATATAAAAACAATTGTCGTCTACTTAAAACCTTACAAATTTACTCAAAAATCATTCGAGATTACTATCAGGTAAAAAACTACAAACACACCATTATTATCATGCATTAACACAAATAATTTTTATCTGAAACATTTTTCTCTCCAATATTGAATTTTGAGAACTAGACCAAGAAGAATTTTGGTCGTTTTACAAATGCAAAAGTTTTAAAAATAAGGAGACAACTTTAAACCTGCAATTAAGAATAGAAATATGTATTAATTCTACCAAACAAGAACTCTCAGATACGAGAGTAGCATAAATGAATACAACCATCGTAGTGGTTGTTCCTTTTATTTCACATCCAATTAAGATGAATTCTTTTAAGGTGGTCAATTAGTGATGTGAATTACCTGAAGACTTTTTTTGAAAGCCTGACCTGGCCCCGTCCTTGTCTAGCTGTAAGACGTTTTTTTTGACAGACATCCGCCTGGGAGAATTTTTTTACCTACCTTGAAAATTCCCAATTATATTCTTGTATCTAATTTTGTTTACAACGGCACCTAACCACTTAAACACTACCATTTTGATCGTTTAAAGTTTTTTCTCCTTCACTAATTACATACATATTTTAAGTAGGTTCAATTTGCAAAATATCGTAGGCTAAAAATATGTAATTACTTCGCTTTGATGCAATTATGATACAAATATAAAAGATTGGATCATTATTGGACCATACAATGATCGTTGACCATGCAATCCAATACAGACACTAATTATTTTGATTATTTAGACAGATCAATTATTTCTAATGATTCACGGACAATTAATATGCCAGTGTTGTGCAAATTGTTATGCGTCAACTTGATTGTAATGTAGTAAGGTTCATTCACTTATATCGTTATTTTTCCATTTTTAGATTTGTCACCGCAAACACTTAACTCAAGGGATACTTCGCACTTTTCTGTAATTGAAGGTCTTCTTATGAATGCAAGCAAAAGTAATTGGTATATTTTATTACGTCAAAATTCTATTATGAATGCGAACTTTTCTTAATGGTTGAGACAATCGACGATCATTTTTAGTTTTAATCTAGCCTCACCCAAAATTATAATCTTGAATGATTTTTGAGTATTTTTTTTAAGTTACTAATCGATGGCAATTGTTTTTATATTTATTTCAAGACGCCAAAATTATAACTGTTTATTACGACTTTTCCCACTGATTCCATAATATTTTCACAAAATATGATGATAGTGTTTATGTAGTTTTTCACGTAATAATAATCTCGAATGATTTTTGAGTAACTTTGGAAAGTTTTAAGTTGACGACAATTGTTTTTATTTATATTTTTTAGAAACCATTAAAATTATTACAATATTTCATATTTTCGCGAGCCGTTCAAATAAAAGTATCACAAAATTTGGTGCTGGTGTATATCCAGCTTTGCCCAAAATCATAATGTAGAATAAATTTTGAGTAATTTTAGAAAGCTACAAATCGATGGCAATTGTTTTTAAATTTATTTCGAGACGCCAAAATGATAACAATTTTTTACAATTTTTTGCTTTGATTACATGAAATTACCACAAAATGTGATAATAGTATATATGTAGTTTTTCGCGTACCTAATTATAATCTCGAATGATTTTAGAGTAATTTTGGAAAGTTTTAAGTCTAATTTTTGACTAAAATTGTTTTTATATTTTTTTTTGAAACCATTAAAATTATTACAATGTTTTATAATTTCGCAAGCAGTTCAAATACAAGTATGAAAAAATTTATATCCAGTTTTTCTAGAAATCATAATCTCAAATGAATTTTGAGTAATTTTGGAAAGTTGCAAATTAATAGCAATTGTTTTTATATTTATTTAAAGCCACCGAAATTTTTTGCACTACATGAAATGATTTCAAAATATGATGATAGTGCGTATGAAGTCTTTCACGTAATAATAATCTCGAATGATTTTTGAGCAATTTTGGAAAGTTACAAATCGATGGCAATTGTTTTTATATTTATTTTAAGACGCCAAAATTATGACAATTTTTCACGATTTTTCGCACTGTTTACATGACAAATTTTTTATGACAAAATATGTGTATGTATTTTTTACCTAATAATAATTTAGAATGATTTTTGAGTAATTTTGCAAAATTTGACAACAATTGTTTTTACGTTTTTTTTTAACTATTAAAATTATTACAATGTTTCATAATTTCGCGAGCTGTTCAAATAAAAGTATCACAAAATTTGGTGATAGTGTGTATTCAGCTTTTTCCGAAATCATAATCTCGAATGAATTTTGAGTAATTTTGGAAAGTTACAAATCAATGGAAATTGTTTTTATATTTATTTCAAGACGCCAAAATTATAACATTTTTTCAAGATTTTTCGCACTAATTACACGCAATTATCACAAAATATGATAATAGTGTGTTTGTAGTTTATCACGTAATAATAATCTCCAATAATTTTTAAGTAACTTTGGAAAGTTTTAAGTCCACAATTATTTTAAATTTTTTTTGAGACCATTAAAATTATTACAATGTTTCATAATTTCGCGAGCTGTTCAAATAAAATTCTCACAAAATTTGGTACTGGTGTGTATCCGGCTTCTACCGAAATCATGATTTCAATTAAATTTTGGAGTAATTTGAAGTTGCAAATCGATGGTAATTGTTTTTATATATTTATTTCAAGACGCCAAAATTATAATATTTTTTCACGATTTTTCGCACTGAATAGTGTACACTCATGCGCATGCGCAATATTTACGCATTATTGTCAGACTTATTTGGTTTAAATCGGGATATTTACGTATGGAATACATTTATCTCCATTAATATTTATTATTTACGCACTATACTGTTTAGGAGTTGACCTTGAAATTATCTTGAAACCCTAATAAAAATTGACTTATAGACTTATAAACAACTAATTTGGTCATATGTTTAGTCGGAGAACAATAGAAACAAGATTTCACTGGATAAATCCTAAGAGGTAAAATATGTTAAAGCATTTTGCTTGTGTGTTATTTTTAAATAATATTTTAACAATTTTCATAAAGCCTAACAATATGGCATTACTTCTTATGATGTACCTTTTTGCGATAACCAATACCTGAGAAAAAGAAGAACAATGTAATACTTGAATTTTTTCAACTTCATTTAAATAATTAGGTCAAATTGGGTAATTCAAACAAATGCTAATTTAGTAATTGCTACAAAGATATACCTGGCCATAAAACACATATGAGTTCTTAGATCGCTCCAATCCAAAAATATAATAATATATGGGGTGTTCCATTTAAAATAAGAAAGTTGGTGCTACTTCCGGTGAAACCGGAAGTGATAGAAAGTATGATGAGGATGAGGATTTTTTTCAAATTTTTAATACAACCGCAACCCCGTAAACTTTTAACGAACGGTTTAGCGTAGACACCCGGTAGTAGTATAACGAAAAGTGTTTTATTCCAAAATAATATAAAATTATCTTCGATCTTTAGCAGCGTTGCGTTTATAGTGTTTATTATTATACCAGAGGCTAAGAAAGAGATCCAATAACAACTTCTCATGTTGTATTACTTTTGTAACAGAAGCAAGTATTGGGACGCTGTTTTCTTTCGTAGCCTCATTCGCCGAACTCTTACATTGCATACCATTCAACGTTCGAGTCCAAGGGGTCATTGGAGACACATGGTCGAAAAACGCCAAATAGTGCATTTCCATACCGTTCGAAATGTACTGGGATTTTTCGATACAAAACCTCATCAGCGCCGCTAAGGTATATTTTGTTAAAATCAGAAATTGCTGCAAATCTTTTTCATAAAATTTCAAAATCTTTATAATATTCAAAACTAAAGAAAGTACTCACCGTTAACAGCTGAAAATGACGCAGCTTTGTTTTGTAAATATTAAGGTTTCCTGAAATAAAAAAAGACAATTAAAATTTTGGTAATATTTTAAGTGATATGCAAAAAATGAAGAGAGGCAAATGGTGAAAATACTTTTTCTTTTATTGTGCTAAAATATTCACACTGGTCAAACAATTATGTTGATTTGTCGAAAACGCTAACACCGCACTTATTTGCATTCTTCTCTTGAATTAGTCTCTTTTTTAAGTCTGAAGAATTTTATTTTATATAGAAATTATTGAAATGCAACATTGAAACTAACATTTGACTTTCAAATTATAACAAAAAAATAATAACTTAATTGTTTTATTATTTACGAATTAATAGTTTATATTATTAACCGTTAATAGTCACTAGGGGTGCGATACACCCCAGCCCTTTTTCGACGTCGAATAAGGCCTTGAAATTGAAAGTAAACGGGATATGTTACTCCATCTACAGATACTTTGAACCTTCTACTGGGGACCCCGATATTATATAAATTAAATAAATGAATAATCATAAATTCATTTTAATTTAGTTAATGTTTCTGCGACAAGTGGGGATTTTTAATTTTAATTTATTATATGTTTAATTTAATTTTTGTCAGTTACTTCAAATATTTTATATGGATATTTAAATATTGCGATCAAATGAATCAGAAGGAATTGACTAAGACGCGTCTAGTTAAATAAACGTTTCTCACTTCTTCTTTGATTAATTGGAATTACATTGCTAAAACTAAAATTAGCAGCGCCTCGAGCTGCGACCTCTAATTTGTTATTCCTACTAAACTATTATCCTGGTCAGGTCTACTTTTCACGCTTGATCTTTACGCATATAATTGCCAACTATGTAAATGGTGCGTAATACTACATGCGATATTATCTTATAGTTCTTGACTACATTTCTATACTTATACCTTAAACAGACAAATTTATTTTATATACCACATAGTCAGGGCCGTGCCAAGCGGGGGCGTTAGGGGTGCCCAGCACCCGGGCGGCAGGTCCTAAGAGGCGCCGGTCATTAGCCCGAATTATCAATGCTAAGAGCCCTCTTAGCTTGGCGTTCATCAAATCTTATTAGATTTTACAATTTGCAAACAATTTATTTACAATCAGGGCTCGTAAAAAATAAAAAACCTAAAATCCTTTTTTTTTCGTAACACGTACGTAATTATATCTTCTAATTCTTCTAATAATTGAAGTTTGGTCTTATTGGATTTTAAATGACCCTAAAGAAAATAGTCTAAGGGACTTAAATCAGGTGATCGCAGTGGTCGTCTTTGACCTACCCACCTGCGTGGAAATATTTTATTTAGGTATTGACGCACCTCAATTCCGTAATGAGGCGGAGCTCCAAATGTCATCTGAGAATAGTTCAGGATTTACTTGGTTTGTAAATGACCGAATTAATGCTGGAATAATTTGCTCGCGCAGAAGTTGTACACAACGATTTGAGTTTAAATTTTCTCCAAGAAAGAATGCCCCGATGGAGTAACATCTGCTTATCCCTGCCCATACATTTCATTTCTGAGGATATTGGGTGTGACTTTCTTCCATTCAGTATAGATTCTGATGAGATCGATTTGCAAAATCATCCGGGCAAAATGTTGATTCCTCAGAAAATACTACATTACGGTTGTTAGAACTTTGTCCTTGAAATAATGGTAACGTCGGATTACCGAAGAACGTGCCAGAACTTTACCCTTGAAATTAGGGCCACGTCAGATTGACGAAGAACGTGCGATTAACGATTTCGCGGAAGGGCATCTGGAGAGCAGGAACCCGTGGAGACCAATAAGGCGCGACCATCGACGGCGCCCTCTGCTCACTTACACACCCTATTGTATGTAGTTCTGTAAATTAGTGTTCACCGAACTATCGTACGAACAACGTGTAAAAATTGTACACTTATCAATACATTTCTTTACTGTGGTCAAGTCTTCCTTAATCCAGAGCACTCCTAGAGTAATTTGCGTCAACCAAGAAGCGGTAGACGTAACAACGACATTAACAAAATTGCCATTAATCTCAATGTTATCCATAATTTCTTGACAAAACTACATCCTTCTAGCAGGATTATCTTCATTTAATTCTTGTACTAAATGTACTTTGTACGGACGAAAGTTATTTTTGGAAAATATCCTCCTTACTGATCTCTTGCTGATATTTTGATGTAAGGCTAGTTTTGGTATTGATGTTTTTGGTTCTTCTTGTAGATTAAGAACTACATCAAGTAAATTAGCTTTATTTGTGATTTTGATCATGCCAATTACAATTATATCAATTATTATTTAGACTCTTTAAACTTGTGGACTATTTTGAATACGAATATTGTACATAAAAGGCTTTTATTTTAACTCTGAACATATCATTGTTAATCCCATGTTCATTCGTAAAATAATCACGCATTGATAGGTGGACAACCATACTTATTCAGTTTTATTTAATTGACAAAATTGTGTTAATAAAAATGTTATCCTTGCGTACTATAAATCAAGTCGGACTCCCTTCCGAAGAGAGAGAAAAAGGCGATCGCCGGATTATTATAAATGAAAATTAGTGTTATGAATGATCTCTAATTACTGCGAAATAAACTAGAATATTTTTATACTTCAATCACTATATTAATCACAGAATTCTTCATTTGCCATTCTATTATTTAAAATTGTTAAAATGCATTATAAATTCAGTTAAATTGTTTGAGGAAATAGGTTTCATATTGGATATATTTGTACACCATTCAAAATACTACTTTTGAGAAAAATAAGTAATAATAAGACTAACAACATTCTTTGACTTTCTTGTGTTAAAATTTCAGCAATGTAGTTTTACAAATTGTGCTTGTTATTTGGAATGAGCCACCATTTAAATTTCAGTGAGTCATTCCCCCGAAGATAGTCGTAGGTTTATTTACATAATAATAATAATAACAATATTATTAAAAATATTTATACCTGCTTCGCTAACTGGATTTATTGTTTCTCATATATGCTTCAGATCTTCATTAAACCAAAGTACATAAAATTTGCGACCTTTAATGTAAACTATTTTTGCATGCTTTATCATGAAGTTTTTTAAAATGTTAATATTTGTTTTCTTTATTTATTTTATTATCCAACAGTTTTTTTTTTTGGCCTGGGATGCATGTCCATGTGGCCAGCTCTAGCCATCCAACAGTTACAATTAGAACTAATAATAGGATAATATACAGTATACATATTATGCCTGAATCTATCAAATCGAAGTCAATGTGCTGTAATAATTTATAAAAATTACTCACACCTTATTCGACATAAAACGGCAATACTCGTAGAATGCAAAGTATGCAGTAATTGCAAAAAATCAGGAAGTAAATATTTAAAAAACAAGCAAAAATCCCCCATTCCCAACTACTCAATAATAATGATTCATTATTAATTATGCATTCTAAAAATTAAATGTTACTTCTTCATTTTTGGATCAAGTGGCTATAATTTACGTTGGCAAAAATCGATGCTCAGGGCCAAACCTGTTTGGTAAATTCAATGGTTCTAAAAGTCCTTACACAAAACAATTCGTCTTGATGAAGAACGTAACTTAAAAAAGATCAAATTATGCAATAGTTCGTTAACTGAACAATTAATTATTAATCAGCACTAAAACTCATCATGCAATTCCTAAAGAAAATGAGATACGTAATTAAAATAATGTCCAATAATTCTAACAAATCAAACGTTCGTGCGATGGAAAAAACATCTATTTAAAAACGCAAAAACATCACGCAGCTTCAAGACGTACTAAAATTAAGAAGAACGCGAAGGAAATCTTCTTCTTTTAGCTAATTTATTACCATAATTATAATAAGTGTTGCTAATTCATTTCAACACGTATTGGAATTACGCAAATGTAAAGTATGGCTTTTTGCAGTAATAAGCGGTATTTGTATCATATACACATAATATTTCAAATTGATGCGTATTTTTATGTTTGTCAACATTTATGAACAGTACATTATTATACAAGTTTAATAAGAGGGTATATTGTACCATGAGTGGGATTGGAGCTACTGTACCACAATGCCTCTTATTAAACAAGTATAATATACTATTATTTCTACTTTGGTTTTAGTCAAGGATTTATTTCTAAAATAATAGTAGATTGTTTGACAAGTTTTGAAAGCTTCGTTTTGCATGCAAGTAACAACATGTACGAGCATGCAATGTAGCTCTCGAAACGTGTTGAACACTGCTTTTCCTACGACCAAACATTTTCTTAAGTATGTTTTAATCCAAATTATTCCCGAATTTACCCGTGTCTATCTCAATTAAATTTGTGCGTCAAAAAATTCTTAACTTCTAATCTAAATTTGCTTATGACTATTTTAAAATCAATTAATAAATAATTAATTGTTCTTCGTCACTACCCATTTTATTTTAATGATTTTGACACATTGTTTGATGTTTGAGGATTCCACTTTCAAAACTTGTTTTGAAAATTAAATTTTCAAGCAAGTCATTACTGGTCAAAAGTGACAAATATAATGGGTTTTTCAATAAGAACTTGTCAACTTTTTTTTTTAAATATCTCGCAAGCCATTTGGGATATATCAAAACTTTTATTATTGGCTTAAAGTACAATCAATGCAATTATGAATGGAACTCGACTTCGGTCATATGTCCACCAAGGGCACGATTGCAGCGATCAATTTGTTGAAGCCAATTTCGTTCAACGAACTTGGACTTCAATAAGTCGATTGTTTCTTCAGCTGTGTGGGATGTGGCACCGTCTTGCTGAAACCACATATCACTGATGTCCATCCCGTGAAATTGATTGAAGAAATAACGCTGAAACATGTCTCTGTAGCGTTCACCATTGACTATAACGAGACGGTCATTTTCATCAACGAAGAAAAATGGCCCAATGACGCCACAGGCGTGGAAACAGCACCATACAGTCACTTTTTGTGGATGAAGTGATGTTTCATGAAGCACATGAGGGTTTTCAGCACTCCAATAACGCATGTTTTGTTTATTGACGAAGCCATTCAACCAAAAATGCGCTTCATGCGCTTTGAAAAATAAAATTATTTTTTTACATAAGTGCTTTTGTTTTTTTTAATATAACTAGTAATAAAGCCGTAAAAACATAAAAGCCCAAAATATTTTTTTTGTTTTTTTCGAATATCTCCGGAATTAGTCAGAACATTTAAAATTTATTTTCAACAAATCGTTCAGCATTAACATACGCAACTTGCCTCCATTTAACCAACTCTCTATCTCTTATAGTTACAAAGATAGCAGTGCTAATGAATCGAATTTGGAACACCCTGTATATATGTGGGCGTGTGTGTGTGTGTATGTGTGATATAATTTATTTGTTCATTCATTTGGAACCTATTTATAACATATTTTGCAATCACGTGTAATAATAATTTAAACAACTTGTTTATAATGACAGGTGTTAATACAAATGACGACCTCAAACCAATTATATTCAAGTTTAATTATATACACACACAAATTGTACATATAAATAACTGTTGGAACCAATCTCTATTAATTAATTCATTACTTTGAATCATTTAAAAGTTTATTACGATTGAAAAAATCAATAACAATTTTAAGAACGTAACCATAATTCAAGCTAAACGAATCCAATTATAAAAACGGCCAAGTAAAAAACAAACGCATATTTCGTGTTCGACATTTCCGGACATTGTGATTACGATATCGAAACGGTCACAACGGTTAAGTACAAGTTCCGATAACCTACTTTTTTTGGAAAGGCAGGAGACAGTTTCAAAATTATAAGTCGCCTAAGACTCTGTTTATGGACTATTTTAATTTATAATTCGAGATTAAATGTTTACACAACAATGCCCATTTCGTTTTGTGAATTGATCACATTGTAACTATTTCTGTGACCTTAACGTACTTTTAAATTCGTATCTGGAATATTATATAATAGTACGCACTATTAGTTTACAAAATATTTATCGGAATGTTGTTGCGAATGTTTTTTCTGTGATAACGAGCAGAATAATATATGTATGTTATTTATTATGTGTGAGGCTGTGATTAATTGAGCTGCGATTGTATCGTAGTAATGTCTAGAATTAATTATTAATTTTAGCGGATTATTAGTGATATAAGACATTTATTATGTATTAATTACTTTAACAGACTTAATTTATTCTTTTAGTTGTATTCAACACCTATAAAAGTTTATTAATGACCTGGATTTTTATAATTTCCGGTTAATTCGGCACATTAAAAATGTAATAAATGTAAATATCAATGGCTTATTAAAGGGCATAGCCCTATAAGATGGTGAAAAGTCCCCCGTCCGGGATTTTGACCAGTTTTCGGTTATCGAGCCAAAAAATCTGAAAAAATACCACAATGAGGCAGATAAAGTGCTTTCGAGCGCCGTAACCCGCATGTCAAAATATTATCCGAAAAATACTGAAAACCCGTTCTTTTTTAGCTACATTGTTACATATACAGGGTGCCGCATTTATCCTGGACACCTGAAATATTATGGAAACGAATATTCCGAGAAAAAAATGTTTCAAATAAAATGTGTTTCGACATGAAGGGGCTAATGCAGCAGGCATATATGTCATCAATTATAAGTAAGTTTTCATGGTCATTTCAAGGTCAACTTGTGAGTTTTAAATGGAAACCGAATCGAATGCTCTAAGTCCGGTTAAAATCCCGGACGGGGGACTTTTCACCATCTTATAGGGCTATGTCCTTTATAATGAACTTCAAATACCATATTTATACTGAAACAAATTTATATTACAGGATTTGAAAGCGTCAGTTACAATTAAAGTTACAATTTTTAGAACTCAATTTTCAAGAAATCATAAGAAGTAAAAAATGCGTTTTTATTAAATGATTCTACTGTAAAATTGTGTGTATTTTTATTGTGTGATCAGGTTCAATTGATTTGATTTTATTACACCCAAAACTAGAGAATGGCATTTTTTTCAGATGTTTTACGGGTCCTGGAACTCCAAAAACTTGCTGTAAACAGCGTTTGAATTTCTAAAATTTGCCGAGTTGTTGAACGCGCCTTTCAATTTTAATGATTTTAATGATGTTTATATGTTATAAGCTTAGTTTCAAAAAAGTACTGAGAAATATTCATGACGAGTCAAGTAAAATTGTTTCAAAAGAAACAAAATTCCGTTTCTGATTTTTATTAAATGCTGAGGTAAATGTAATAAAGACGAAAATTAGTCTAAATATATGAATATTCAATCTGTTAGTGAGTCTGCAAAAGTAAATCTTACTAACAATAAGTATATAAATGTATCTGCAACAAGTGAGGTCTCACATTTATTTAATTCTGAGGTGTTGAACGAGCTTTTTGATTATGATGATTTATATCCTAAAATATAGAGAATGTAGTAGTGTATAAAAAAATTTTAAGAAAGATTTATGTCAAGTCAATAAAAATTACAAAAAATCGAAATTTTCCATGTTTAAAGTCAACAAAACGTATTTTTGATTTTTAACAACTGCTGAAGTATTAAACGTGTTTTTGATTATGATGATTAATATGTTAAAATATAGAGAATTTATTTTATTTTAAGAAAGTATTAAGAAATTTTCAATGCTGACCAAAATTGCCAAAATCCGAAATTCCTCAAATTCAAAGACAACAAAATGGCAATTTTTGATTTTGCAAAATAGCCTAATTTCAGATCTCTTTATTTGATATATCGATGATTTGGATGCCAAAATGCAGAGAATTTGGCGTATTTTAAAAATTCCAAGTTCAAACGTCTCAAATTCCCGTTTTCGATTTTTAAAAATCAGTGAGATGTTGACAACATTTCTTGATAAAGATCATTTATATTCTAAAATATAACAAATTTAGTATGTTTTAATAATTATAAACAAATATTCATGTCACAGCAACGAAAATTGCCAAAATCTGAAATTTTCCAAGTGAATGGTCAACAAAATCTCTTTTTAATCTTGTTACATTGCTTAACTTCCGAAGGTGTTGCTTGAATTTGATGATTTGAACTCCAAATGTAGCGAATTTAGGGTTAAAAAATATAAAGAAATATACATATTGTGTCAAAGAAAGTTGCTGAAATTAATAGTTTTCCAAATTAAAAGTCGACAAAACCGCGATTAAAATTTTAAAAAGTTGTTGAGTTGTTAAACACATTTCTTGATTATGATGATGTGTGTGTTAAAATGTTGAGAATTTAGTGTAATTTAAAATGATATTAAGAAATATTCATGTCGAGTCAATGAGATTTTTCAAAATCTGAATTTTTTTATTTTAAATAAATGCTGAGGTATATTGAACTATTTTTATTATTCGTTAAAATGCAAAGAATACATTTTATTTTAAAAAGCATTATGAAATATTAATAATGAGTTAACGAAAACTGTTAAAATCCTCAAAAAAATTCAAAGGCAATTTAAAAAAATTGTGTTAAAAGCATTTTTTCACTATGATAATCTATAAGCTTAAATTTGGAGAATTTTGTGTTTTGAAAAAGGATTAAAAAATATTTATGTGAAAGTAACGAAAATTGACATAATCTGAAAATTTTCAACATCAACAAAATCGCGTTTTTATTTTGAAAAATTGCTTAACTTCCGTACGTGTAATCTAATTTTTAAGATTTAAATGCCAAAATGTAGCAAATTTAGTGTATTTTAAAAAGTATTACGAAATATTCATGTAGAATCAATGAAAATTGCCAAAATCCAATTTTTACAAGTTGAAAGTAAAAAAGATTTTTAAAAATTGCTGATATGTGTTAAACGCAAGTTTTCAGTATGATATTTTATATGTTGAAAGGTAAAGAATTTATATTGTTTTAAATAGTATTAAATATAATCATGCAGTGACAATGACAATTGCAAAAATCCGAAATTTTTCGATCTCAACAAAATCAAGTTTTTAATTAAAAAAAAAATATTTAACTTGTAAAGGCGGCGTTTGATTTTGATGATTTAAACGCCAAAATGTAGCGAATTTGGGGTGTTTGAAAAACTATTAAGATATATTCATGTCGAGTCAATGAAAATTGCCAAAATCCGAAACTTTCCAAGTTGAAACTTCGTCTTTTGAGTCCTGCATAGGGAATTGACCAAATTTTAATGCCTTTATGGTGGATCGAGTAGACAATTTTTTTCTGTACAGTTTAAGGGGGTAAAGCCACTCCAGGTTCCAGAAAAATAGGCTAATTTCGGGATTTTTTTCAAGAGTATAATAAGAAAAACATTGGAAAATTCAGTTAAACACAAATTTAAGTATGAGAAAACATTTTTCTTACTTGTTTTTATTTTAAAACGGCGGCTTCAGAGCCCAAGATTGCAAGACACCTTTTATACGGGCGAAACGATTGCTCCCGTATATTTCAGTAATATATGCCAAATATATGCTAAACGCTACTGGATAGCGTATGCAAATTTGAAAATACAGTTTTATTGGAAAATGGTGAACATTTAAAAAAAAATTCACCCGAAAATTTCACCGAGCGGCAATGGCCCATTTGCTCACGAGTTTGATACTATACTTTTCATATTAAATAATTACCTAAAGATTGTTTTGTTTATATTAAATTGTATCGTCCTCTTGTTTTCATTTCGTTAAATTGCGGCTGCGGCACCGTACTCCGCTGGAGACTGTATGACGTTTATGAATACGTGTTTACACAAACAAATGGTAACCGTAGTAACAACTAAAGTGTTGAGAAAGTAAAATCGGCGTTATTTCATTGGCTGAAAACTGTTGCGCTATAAAACTGCTATCATTTTATTGGACGGCACCTGTGGAGAAAATGATTCGGCCGAACAATGGACTGCTTTCTCAATCAAAAACGATTCAACAACGTTTATATTATTGAATAAGATGCGAAAAAAGAAAGTTTATAACTTATTGCAAATTCCTTACGCTATCCACTAGATAATGTCACCCTCAAAAATTAAAGAAGAGAATCGATAAAGATTTCTAGGAGTTATTATTTCGCCCAATTTGAAATTCAACGCGCTGTATCGATCCAAAAGCGCTTGGATCGGAAAAATCTTCGAGAACGATCTCTTTGGGATTTCTCAGGGCTATGATTTGTTTCTTATTCTTAAGGTTTTAAGGCAACATACTAACAAAAAGAATCGATTTCTGGAGTGGCCTTACTCCTTAGGTGTGACTTTTTTGCTTATATCTCCGTAATTATTCGGAAAATTGATTCATATACAAAATTAAAATAAAGTGTACAGAATTTTCTACAAAAAAGGTTCTATTCAATTTTTTATTAGGAGTAATACTTTGCAAGTTATCCACTTCGCGCCCATGCTGCCATCCTTTACTGCAAAATTACTTTTTTTGTTGTTGTTACCTTTTTCTACGAAATGTTATTTTTACTGTCACAAACTTACTCATTTATGCAAAAAAATTGGAAATATTTTTGTGAAATATTTTTCTCTTTTTTTTTGCGAACTGGTCGTGAAAAGGTAATAGGGCAGACAAACGAAGGCAAATTTAATAAAGTCTTTATTGGCATTATTGGCTTTATTGGTTTTAATGGTTATCCGTATATAAATAAATAATTAAATTTCTTGGGTATAGCAACTAAGAAATGTATTTAAAAAAAATATGATAAAACATTACTGATATACCAGTGTTTAGCTGCCATAATATTTTCATTTTTTAAATTAAAAATTGGCGTGTTCGAGAATTTTCCTGAAAATCATGTTCGCAGAAGTTGCAGCATTTGTACACGCGCTGTATATTTTTTACCACTAATTATTGTAATATTGTATGTACTGTACCTCATGGCCACAGTACATAATGATGGGTATATGCAGTGCTTTTTGTCATAGATCGCACCGGAATGGCGTTCTGCCACCTTTTTTAGACGGATATTCCAAGTTTTAGAGAAATAAAGTAGTATACAACTTTGGACTATGAATGCAATAATAGTTATTTGTTTAACAAAGCAATAAAGTGACAGATTTACGGACGCGACTGGAGTTTCACCGCCGAGCGAGCTTGCGAGCGAGGCTGTGAATCCAGCCAAGTCAGGAAATCTGTCACTTTATTGCCGAGTTAAACACATAATTTTTTCGCGAATTGTTCAGGAGAAATTAGTAATAACTTACTATGCGATAATTTTCAATATATTTGATTCTATCAACATATCGCAGGCAGCTTTGTAAAAATTTCGTAGGTACCCAAGTAAAACAAAAATTGACATTTATAATAGAGATTGGAATAAAACACTTTAACTTTTTTATACCGCTATATTTAAAATAATATAAAAAAGTTAAAGTATTTTATTCCAATCTACAATCAAGATGTACCACGCAGTAAACGCCGCCAACATTAAACATTTATAATAGACATTGGTGTGTCCACATTTTACGGTGTAATTATAGTGTAATTATTTATAATCATCATGATCATGATTTCGTAAGTGACATGCAACGAATATTTAAATCTTATATTTCATATCAATCCGCGAAAATAGTTATTTATGCAACAAGTGAGTAAAGTAATGCCTTTTTTCACGAGTAGGAAAGCCCGAGCCGAAGGTGAGTGCGGCAACTCCTACAAGTGAAAAAAGTTGCTTTACTCTCGAGCTTCATACAATTTGTTTTCTACGTCCGTAACTTTAAATAAATTCGATAAAAAGTTAATCAATTTTTATAAGTAATAATACTTCTTTTAAATGAAGAAAATAACAATAATCATCAAGTTTTCTTGATCAGAAACAAATGGTTGACGTTTATCGGCGGAACTCACGGCGTGTTGTAACGCGTTCATGACACACTTGCGCAAACAATTTTTTAGTTGCGTTACAAAATGAACCGTTACGGCACTTTTTTCACGCAAATTGTGAAAACATAAACAGTTATGGCACTTTTTTCACGCTTTTTGAAGACTTCGAGAATCACATATTTTATGAACGTATATGAATGAATAAAATGATGAATTTTGTAACGGACGTAGATAAAAGTTATTTAGGTATGAAAGGCGTAAAATTCATTTTGTTCCACTATCATTAATTATTCATCTATTATGTACATTTTATGCTAAACATTTATTGATAATTATTAGTTGTATGCGCCTTTGTAATTCACAAGTTATTTGTAATTTTATGTTTGTAGTTATGCTGTTATTTTGTAACACTATTAATTATTCTGTGATTAATTTGTAGTTATACTTTATTTTGTAACCCTGTCAATGGACATTGTAGTAAATAAATAAATAATTAAAATAAAATTATAACGAGTATGCGAGGCTAAAGCTGACATAAGTGAAATAGTGATGTTGTAATGTATGTGATAATTATGATTGATTAAATTTATTAAATTTGAAATAAAAGCGCCCGCCACGGTCAAATGGCAAACTCGGATTAGCCTTGAACGATTCCAAGCATAAATTCTTTAATCCTGATTTAATTCGCCAACAAAACATGCATGCATTCTTAACATAAATCCGTTCAATCGGAAAGGAAACGTCAATTATATCGTAGATCTAATTTTATATTTTGGAGTAGCTCTTAATTCATTTAAAAGATTACTGACGGCTACCTCATCATATGAATACTTAGGTGTTAATTTTTATAAGGTTAGTTAAGATTATCTAACTAATCTTATAAAAATCAACACAAGTTAGGTAATCCTAACTAACCTTATAAAAATCAACACTACTTTAATGAGTAACCCAGAGTACCTCGTATAGCCTATTCGGTAGAATCTGGCGGCCGAGATCGTAAAACGGTCGGTCCGCCCTGAGGATCGACGCACCCTCGAAGAAAAGGTATTGGTGGTTCGTCTAATTACATCCCATACATTTATTACTGTCCTTCGCTCCTATTGGTATACGCACTTTTACATCAGTATTTCTCAACAAAGATTGGTTTGAGATAAAAAATATTACGTCCCCTACTTACCGAGCTCCGAGCCTCTTTTACGACTACAGCCGCCAGATTCCGGAGAACGGGCTATAGTCAGGATTGTTAAGTTTAAAAAAAAACTTTCTGCAAATGTGCGACAGAAAATTAATTATCAATACAATTTCTTAGAAATCGGAATTGGCAAAAAAAAATTGATTCAGTGCTGCAGAATAGATTATATAGATTATAGGAAAAGATTGCTACATAAATTGGTAGTTATAAATCTTATCGTGAAGAATTTTTAACAAAAAACAAGGTTATAGTTATTAAGTCATTATGTGAATCATTTGCATAATCTAATTTACAAAATTATAATCTCAATAACAAATTAAAAAGATATTAAATTAAATCGTTTCATGTACAGAAATAAAAGATTGTAAATTTTCAATAAAACTTAATTTTTTATTCGGTATAAAGCAATAAAAATAACTGTGAAAAATTTTAGTACAGAAATTATTGTAGGAATTAACAGAAAATCCATAAAAAAAAGAGAAAAGGTTTTTGTCCTATATTTCAACTATTTAATTAATTAATATTTATTTGTTATTTTCTTTCTTTCGTAAAAATGATACTGCTTACTATTCTTTGCTATTAAAATTTAAAAAGTAACAATATTTTATATTTAAAATTTATAAGTTACATCAAAATATATTCATTTAATTAAATGAATTATTATTTGCGTAGAAATAATGCATGAAATAATGCGTATATCTGAACCTGCAACCTCTAGATTCGATCTTTGTCGGAGGCATGTTCACACTTTTGGTCCAGTTATACAGTGCGCGCCTAAAATATGGAATAAATTCAGCAAAACCGAAATAAAATATTTTTGGAAAAATCCTCAAACAGGTCGATTTTCTTTGATACACATTTTTGCATTGATAAGACGTCATCCGTTTTGTTTTTAAATGGCAACCCTCTATTTTTGTTCTTTATTTTGAAAGATCTTTTCATTGTCCATTGATGATACGATATTTAGAGTTTTTGCAAAATGTAGCAATTTTTCCAAGCAACAATGATCCAATATGGTTTCAGCAAGACGGCGCACCCCCGCACTATGCGCGTTTTTTTGACAATTGCTTCACGAATAGTCGGATTGGCAGGCGAGGACCGATAGAATAGCCCGCGAGAGAGATGAAATGAGCAGAATTCGCCCGGAAAATATTCAAAATGTTCAAGAAGAATTTTTACATGTTCGAACTGTGGATGACAGTTCCAACATTTAATTTAATAAATTCATTTGCTTGCTTAAGAAGTTTTTGTATTTTATATTGTGTTAACAATAAAATTTACAGTTTCTCACTTTGAATTGTCATTTAGTCGGAAAATTTCTTATGTAAGATCAGGGGCGGCTCGTTATGTAGAGTCAAGGAGCCATGGCACTACCTCTAATTTTATGCTCGGCAAAAATTTTGTATTTCTAAAAACAACAACTCTAAACAATGCCTGTGAAACTTTAATGAGTAGAGAAAAATAGCAATGCATTTGTTCCCCAACGCAAACGGAGCCAACTTACTTCTGGTATGGCATTTCATTAGAATGTTGGCAGCGGCGGGGAGGTGCGCGGTTCGGGGAGGGGCGCGTTCTGAACCTGCAATTGGAGCCAAATTACCTCGTGCACGCGACAACGTGCACTTGTTAGTCCTATTTCCGCACAGCACACGATTAATAAATTTAATTCATCGCCGAATAAGCCTTCTTGCTCATGTACTATTGACAAAATTTACAGGCAAGTCATGTACTTATTAAATACATGTCAATTGAGAAAAAGAACGGAAATTCGACTTTAAATTGCTTTTTAATTTTTTAAGGATAACTCTTGAACACATTACCAGATGTTAAAAATTATTGGTGCAATGTGTTGTTCTTACCGAATAGATGCAGATAAAAACAAAAATAATTGTTTTTTGATGTTTCAAGGATAACTCTTAAATATAGATTTTTTTATCAAGCCCGATATAAAAAAAACTCAATTAACCGCTCAATTGTTTTGTGGTTTTGAGAAGTTAACTCTTGAACAAAATAGCCGATTTTAAAAATTCCTCCTGAAAAGTATTGTACTCATCGAGTACAGGACCAAATAATCATTTGTCTTCAATTATTTTATTAAGGTTAACTTGTGAACGGATGACCAATTTGGCAAATTCTTTCAGCAAAGTGTTGTACTTGGAATAGATGCAGATAAGACACAAAAAATTAAATTTGTAGTTTAATTGTTTTCTGTTTTTTTTTTTGAGAATAACTCTTGAGCCAAAGAACAGATTTTGTAAATTCTTTCGGTACTCATTAGTGATGAGATAAAAGGTTATTTTCCAGAAACGGTTATAATAGTTACTGTTACTACAAATAACTAGTTATTTAAACGGTTATTTAAAATAAATTACTGTTACCACAAAATAACTAGTTATTTAAACGGTTATTTAAAATAAATTACTGTTACCACAAAATAACTAGTTATTTAAATAGTTATTTAGTAACCGTTATTTAAAATAACTTTACTCAGTGACAGTTTGTAACAAAGTGAATCTTGGGGGTCAATTAACACAAAATGCAAAAATCGCACTTTTCAAATTCGAATATTTTAAAATCGTGATTTTGATTTTGGAGATTGCACAACTGCTAAACGCGTTGCCCGATTTTGATGATTCTAACGTAACCATCTGGAGAATTTAATGCAATTTTAAAACAGGTTAATAATCTTTTTTTTTGTGAACACGCAAACCATAAAAATTGCACGAATTAAAAGACCGAAGATTAAAATTACGATTTTGATTTTTGAAATTGCACAACTGCCAAATACGTTGTCCGATTTTAGTCATTCTAAGGTAAAAATTGTGGCAAATATCATGCGATTTACAATCCGGATTAGTTTAATTTTTCATGAAATCAACGCAAAATGCCAAACTCGCACGTTTTCAAACTTCGAAAATATTGTTTTTTAAAAACACAACTGCCGAATGAATCGTTAGATTTTGACGATTCAAACGTCAAAATACGGAAAATTTAGTGTACTTTTACAACGGATTACGAAATGTTTCTGTGAATATAACACAAAATGCAAAAATTGCAATCCAAAATTTTAAAATCGCGATTTAGATTTTTGAAATTGAACAACTACCGAATGATTTGTCCGATTTTGATGATTTAAATGTCAATGTATGGCGAATTTAGGATTATTCAAAACGGTTCATCACTGGCGGATACTAGGGAGGGGCAAATAATATCTTCCTTGAACTTAGGTTTCTTCTCGGTCGTCCTGAACTTTTCGAAAACGTCAAAAATTAACGCAAAACGCCAAAATCACCAAGAAGACCAAAGATTTAAACTGCAATTTTGATTTTTAAATTGCTCAAGGCGTTTTGATGATACAAATGTCAAAATATTGTGAATTTAGTGTCACTTTAAAACTGATTTCCAAATTTTCTCTTGAAATTAATGCAAAATAGCAGTTTTTAAATTTTCAAGATTTTCGCGACTTTGATTTGTGAAATTGTACAACTGCCGAATGCGTTGTTCGATTTTGATGATTTATAAAAATAATAATAGTTTATTCGTGCCAATACCAGGAGTTTATACAAGTCAGTTATACAGGATTTTCATTTCAAAATTTGAAGAATTTCTTATAATTTTAAAACGGATTATATTTTCTCGTGAAATCACTGGCTATTTTGTGTTTGTCAATTTTATGTCAAATTTTTTTCAATATTTGTTTGAGTTTTTTTAGACGTGATTCGTTATTGAATCGAGTCCTGTTACTAAGAACTGATTCGTTATTGAATCGGTTATAAGAGTAACTGTTACTAAAAAGTTATTCATTATTTAATCGCGTTCCTTTTATAAAATAACTTTTGAGAAAATCACCGTTAGTGGGATTGTTCAATAACGGTTTGCGCTATTATTTCTCAGTAACGATTCCAAAGTAGCAGTTGGTGAAAATAACGCTAATTTTCCGTTTTTTAACCAAAAATAAATTGCAAATTCTTAAAGTATTGCACTTATTAAGGAGATGTAGATGAGGTTACAAAATACAATTCGTCGTTTAATTGATTACCGCGGACGAAGAATATTTTTCGTGTTAATTTAATTTTTTAATGCTTCTGCAACAAGTAAAGGTTTCTAATGATCGATTTTTTTTTCTTCGAAAAGAAGGCGATTAGATATATTACGTATGCTAAGTGGCTCCACCATAAGAATTTTCCACGAGCCGCCACTGTGTAAGATGGCTACATTTTTATAGTGCCAGTTCGAAAAGATCCCTCAAAATCAAGAACAAAAATAGGGTGTTGTCATTTACAAACAAAATAGATGACGTCATTACTCAAAAACAAATGACGACTGAAAGTCAACTTTCATACAAAAATGTGTATTTTTATCAAAGAAAATCGACCTGTTTTTAGGATTTTATTCCAAAAATATTTTATTTCGGTTTTAATGAATTTATTCCATACTGTATACTAATTATTGCATACATTATTTGTACGCAAATAATAATTAAGACAGAGAGAATACATTTATTGAGAGACAAATGACCTTAACAGGCAACAATAATTCATTTAATTAAATTTAAAAACTTCGTAAAACAATTAAAACAGTAAATGATTGGAATCAATTAACACATTATTTATTTGTTAGTGCTTTCTATCGCATCTAATAGAGTTCGATTAATTATTATACATAAATCATAATTTAATTACTAAATTATTATAATATCATAAACATGAATTATTAGCCAGAATACGCACAGGGAAATATTTATTAATAATAATTAAAAAAATGGTGACGTGGCCATCATGTTACTTTCTCCGATTTTATAATATAATTTATATTTACGCTTTCATGGTTTATTTTCAATTTAAATCATATTTCAAATGTACATCGAGCGTTTTGCAGGATCGGATGAAACTGACGTTTAAAACGTCAAAATTATGAAAGATGGAAAAATTGTACTTCAAATTCAAAAAATCAGTTTACTCAAAAACTAAAGGGATTTAGAAAAAAACCTTATTCTTGATAAGTTGTTCATTTTAGCATTATCTACAATTATTATTAACATAAATGTGCTATAACTATTATCGTTTCATAATTATTAACCAAAAATAAAAATTAATACTTCTTTTTTCTCGAATAATGCTTTTGTGAAAAATATTTTCAAGCAAAAGATGTTCATTTCTTTGATGTCTTCAATATTTTATTTATAAATATTTTTGTGATATTTTTCATATTTAAAAAAAATATTGGAAAAAACAAAAAACAGTTAAGGTAAACACCCACTTCCGGTATGCGAAATTTAACCAAAAGCTCTTCAGTTCTTCAGATTATCAAAGTTTTATATCAATTGCTCTATTAGTTTTTGAGATACAGCGCACACAGACACACACACACACACAGACATACAGACACCAACTTTTTTTTTCCAGAAATTGTTAACATCGCATCTAGGGACCCCAAAACGGATATTTCCGCAAAAAAAATTTTTGAAACAATTTTCACGATCACATTACTTTCTCGTACTTCGTAACGGAGAAAGTGAAAATGACATGCCAGTTATGGGCGTTGTTCAATGTTTCTTTTATGAAATAAAATGTTGTACATTTTTTTTTTAAATAATAGCTGGTTTTCTATTTAGTTGCACCTTACTGCCATCATTTTTTTAACGCGTATAATTACAGATTTTTTTAAGCTAAGATTCAATTAATTAAATTTAATAAAGACGAAATATAGCCTGAATATATGAATATTCAATTTGTTCGTGACGCAAAATTAAAGATTGGTTTATAATTTTTTTTTTAAGTTCAATAAATTTTTATTGCTCTAATTTAAATTAATTCTACTAATAAAACGGAATTATAAAAATCAATTAATTTTTTAGTGCATTACGCGAATTGATAATAAACATGATTTGTCAAATATCACAAACCAAGACGCACAGAAACGACAATAAATTATAATTCACACCACCCAACCACGCAAACAAGCGGTGACATAAACATATTAATAAATCTTCCAATGACATTTAATAATATTTTCAAAATTTGCAATTCAAAACGGATATCATGAACCTAAACAATATTTGTCAAAACGCAATTTAAATGAATTAATAATTTAATTTATCCAATCATAAAGGAACTTTTATTTCATATTTATGCGTCAATAAACTACAGGGTGGAAACTTTAACTGGAACAAATTTGGTATTTATGAAATGAGAAGTTCCAGAAAAAAATCCTGGGACACGTCGATTTTTGTTTTATATTGCGCACTTTTTAGCCTCTTTAAAAATAGTATGACGTCTCTAGTCTTTCACGTATAACGATGATTTTTTTTTATCGAAACCATTTTTTTATTTTATTTGTAGCCCTTTTTATTCTCTTTACGACTGTGTAAAAATATTTTGTTTTTTTTTTATTTCAGAAATTGATTTTCTTTTAAACTTATTTAATGTATCAAATGTTCAAATTCCACCAGAAATGTTTCAAAATGTAAGGGATGGGTTTTATCACCGATTGGCTTTTTGCCAAAAGAGGAACGGTGCTCATTTCTCATTTTGAATATTTGATACATTAAATAAGTTTATTAAAAAAATATATATTTTTTTCAATTTCTTAAATAAAAAAAAACAAAAAAAAAACAAAATATTTTTACACAGTCGTAAAGAGAATGAAAAGGGTTACAAATTTAGTAAAATGAAGAAAAAAATGGTTTCCATTAAAAAAAAATCATACGTGAAAGACTAACGACGTCATACTATTTTTAAAGGGGCGCAATAAAAAACAAAAATCGACTTCTCCGAGAATTTTTTATACTGTGAGATCAGAAAGTGGAAAAAAACATTTTCTGAAAATCCCTATAATAATTCAAGTAAAATTATATTGGCTGTCTGGAATTATCAAATGTAGTGTACATTTTAGAGATGGGCAAAACTGCTACTTTTGAATCACGTTGCTAGTTGTGGTTGCTACTTTCTAATATCAGGAAGGCCGGGCCGGGCCGTTATCTCAATTTATAATACCGGGCCGGGCCGTAAAAAATACGAATTAGAATTTTGTAAAAGTGAAAAGTTGTTCGAAATGTGTCGATATTATTTAATTTGAGTATTTTTTTTTTTTAACGGAATAATTAACTTATTTTATTATGTATTTTAAATAATATCCAAAAAATTAAAGAACGATTTCGGGCCGGGCCGGGCCGAGCTTCTAATATATACTAGCGGGCCGGGCCGGGCCGACAATTTTTTTTATTTCGTCGGGCCGGGCCGGGCTTTTGAATATTCACTGCCGGGCCGGGCCGGGCCTTAAAAAAAACGGCCCGCGCAGGGCTCTACTGTGATCACCTTTAGTAAACGTCGTAACACCTTCTGAAATTGTTAATGGTTTCTCAAATGGTCCTCAATGGCCGAAGTATCGTTAATTCAAAATCAATTTTGTTTTCGTAAATACAATAATGTTCAATAGATATGCATTTCTGCAAATTTTTCTTTTAATTTTTTTAGCAACTGAACAAAAACACCGCAGAAAAAAATATGAAACATGCAGGAAAAATTCCATAAAAATCATCCTCCATGGCTGAAGTATCGCTAATTCAAAATCAATTTCGTTTTTGTAAATTCAGCAATATTCAATAGAGGTATGGATTTTTGAAGATTTTCGTTATAATTTTTTGAGCACTTGAATGAAAACATCGTAGAAAAAAATATAAAATGAGTAAAAAAATTCCTTAAAAAAATACCCTCAATGGTCGAAGTATCGCTTATTTAAAATCAATTTGGTTTTTGTAAATTCAACATTTTTTATTGGAGACATGGATTTTTGATAATTTTTTTTGAGCACTTGGCCAAAAACATCGCAGAAAAAAATATAAAACGTGCAGGCAAAATTCCATAGAAAATTATCCTTTATGGCTGAAGTATTGTTTATTTTCAATACAGAAAATCTTCAAAAATACTTTTGACGATTTTCGTTTTAACACTTGAAGAAAAACATCGCAGAAAAAAATATAAAACATGCAAGAAAAATTCCATAAGAAATCATCCTCAATGGCCGAAGTATCGCTAATTTAAAATCAATTTGGTTTTTGTAAATTTAACAATTTTCAATTCAGGTATGGATTTTTGAAGATTTTCGTTTTAATTTTTTGATCACTTGAACGAAAACGTCGCAGAAAAAATATAAAACATGCAGGAAAACTTCCATAAAAAATCATCCTCAATGGCCAATTCAAAATCAATCAGATTTTTGTAAATACAACAGTTTTTAATAAATATATAGATTTTTGAAGATTATCGTTTTAAATTTTTGAGCACGAATAAAAACATCGCCAAAAAGAATATAAAACCCCTATAAAAAAATAATTAAAAAAATATCCTTAATCGTCAAAGTATCGCTTATTCAAAATCAATCTGTTTTTTGTAAATTCAACTTTTCTTTAATGGAGATATGGATTTTTTTAAATTTTTGTTTTATTTTTTTTAATACTTGGCCAAAACTATCGCAGAAAAAAAATATAAAACATGCAAACAAAATTCCATAAAAAATTATCCCCAATGGTTGAAGTATCGCTAATTCAAAATAAATTTGGTTTTTGTAAATTCAACAGTATTCTATAGAGATATGGATTTTTGAAGATTTTCGTTTTAATTTTTTAAGCACTTGAATGAAAACATAGCAGAAAAAAATATAAAACGCGTAAAAAAAAATCCTTAAAAAATATACTCAAAGGTCAAAGTATCGCTTATTTAAAATCAATTTGGTTTTTGTAAATTCAACATTTTTTATTGGAGACATGGATTTTTGATAATTTTCGTTTTAATTTTTTGAGCACTTGGCCAAAAACATCGCAGAAAAAAATATAAAACGCGCAGGCAAAATTCCATAAAAAAAATATGCTCTATGGCTGAAGTACCGTTTATTCGAAATCAATTTGGTTTTTGTAAAATTCAACAATTTTCAATACAGAAAATTTTCGTTTAAATTTTTTAACACTTGAAGATAAACATCGCAGAAAAAATATAAAACATGCAGGAAAAATTCCATAATAAATCATCCTCAATGGCCGAAGTATCGATAATTTGAAATCAATTTGGTTTTTGTAAATTTAACAATTTTCAATTGAGGTATGGATTTTTAAAGATTTTCATTTTAATTTTTTGATTACTTGAATGAAAACGTCGCAGAAAAAATATAAACCATGCAGGAAAACTTCCATAAAAAATCATCCTCAATGGCCAATGTATCGCTAATTCAAAATCAATCAGGTTTTTGTAAATACAACAATTTTTAATAGATATATAAATTTTTGAAGATTTTCGTTTTAAACTTTTGAGCACGAATAAAAACATCGCAGAAAAAAATATAAAACGCCTATAAAAAATGAATTAAAAAAATATCCTTAATCGTCAAAGTATCGCTTGTCAGTCAAGCACTGCTTTTTGAGTGTTATGGTTTATTTACAATTTACAATGTATATTACATTTAAGATAGTATGTTTTGTTTTTCCTTGTAAACATCTGTAAACTTGTAAATAAACATTATTATTATTATTATTATTATTCAAAAATTTTGTTTTATTTTTTTGAGTAGTTGGCCAAAAATATCGGAGAAAAAAAATATAAAACGTGCAAACAGAATTCCATAAAAAAATATTCCCAATGGCCGAAGTACCGCTTATTCAAAATCAATTTGGTATTTGTAAATTCAACAATTTTCAATACAGAAAATCTTCAAAAAATTTCCTCCATCTACAACTTTTACATAAATCATATTTTTCCATCTAAAACATTTAAGGTCAAAAAGTTACTTTGACGCTTCAGTAAAACACCATACCCTGTATATTGAATATGTTAAATATGGAGTAATTTTTATATGAAGTTGGAAAGAGGAGTAAAACCTGTAAAGGATTACAGTGGTCCTGAGACAGTATGCCGGGTGTTCGATAAAAAACGCCCAACGCCATAACTCTGTTATTTATTGACCGATGTGAATGAACTAAAAACCAAAGTCAATGGCTTAATAATAATAATAATACATTTATTCATGTCAGAACTTTTAGAGGTTTTACATAAGTCGAGAAAAATGGAGACATACCAGTTAGCACACTTGTATCAGTAACATATCTGAGCAAACTCAAACTGAGAACAAGTACAAGTTTGGATTGAGTATTAAATAAAGATAAATTTGCATGCAGAAAACAGGGTATTAAAAATTGAAATTAAATAAATAATGGCCAATAGTCATGGAAATATTAAAATCAATTATATAAATTAAATTAGAACATTAAAAAAACTATATAGGTAAAATTAATTAACAGGTAACGGACATTAAACAATAAAACATGGTGAGTAAATAATTTAAAATAATTAAAAAAATACGTACATACAGAACAAGTCTAAATATAAAAATAATTGTAAATTAACTAATAAATAACAAAATTAACGCGTCGGCATATTAAAATTAATTGTGTACATGCAGTTACGTACTAAACTAGTAAAATAGCAGATACTAATCATACATATACAGTCGGTTGAACATGAAGTTATTAAATGTTAATGTTACTACATAAATAATTGCAGAACTGACATACTCATCCTCTCATTTTGATTTTTAACATGGATCATGAAAATTTCCCGTAAAATTAACACAAAATGCAAAAATTGCCCTTTGAAGATCAAAGACCTTAAAATCGCGATTTCAAATTTTGATTTGTTCGATTTTGATGATTCCAACGATAAACTGTGCCAAATTTAGTGCGATTTAAAAGTTGGTTGAGAAATATCTAAAAATTTCGTCTTTAATGTTCAAAGATATAAAATTACGATTTAATTTTTCTACAACTGACAAATGCGTTCTTCGAATTTTATGACTCAAAATATGTAGAATTTAATGTATTTTTTCAACAGATTTCGATTTTTTTTTTGTGAAATCCAAGAGAGGGACAAAAACCCTCAAATGCACCTTTATTATGCGGAACACCTCTGGAAAATAATATCATGTAGCCCTGGCGAGTGCGAAGATTACGATCAATGACAATTTCATCGCGATATCATCGAACAGTGCCAAAGCAATGTGGAAGATGGTAAAAGCACTAAGAGGAAGTAGCAAAGAACATACATCAAGCAGCATTAGCTCCTTGGATTTTAACCTGTAACTCACAACCATCGCAGACAAAATAGTTAAAAATCTACAATGTAATAGTCATTTTTCTTCTAATGACTTCTATTCTAATAAAATTATCAAAGATCCGTTAATTGTACCTTAAACAAAATTATTCAATAATAACTTTCCTGACGGTCTAAAAATTGCTAAAGTTATACCACTATTCAAAGATGGGGTGATTGATAATTACGGTGATCACAAGTCTACTGCTCTACTAGATATTATCTCCAAAATTTTTGAGAAACTCATTGACCAGTTAGTATTATTTTTTGAGCATATCAAACTACTTAGCAAAAGTCAATATATACTGAAGGAATAAAAAAATGAAACACTTGAAATTCGTGATATTTTGACCATTTTCAAACAGCCATAACTCGGCTTATTTTCAATCGACTTTGATAAATCTTTGAGGACGAACAACTTTGAAGTGTCGTCTTTAAAGTCATGCATGCGAAATTAAGCGTAACCCCTTCCGCCCCCCTCTAGTGCCCCTGTGAAACAAAAAAGTTTTTTCTGGAAACCATGTCCAACTTTGACGATGTCTACGGAGTTGCAAAAATTTTGTCAAATCAAATCAAATCAATGCCTTTTTGGTGGATCGAGTCGACACATATTGTCCAAGTTGCCAAAGTTGGACGTTTTTTGCACAAAAACGTGTTTTTTTTTATTCGGGGTTAAAGGGATCTTTCCAATCTGAGTTTACCCTCTTAAAGTAGGGCCAAGATTAGATTTTTTCCGATAGCAATCATCAATTTCAAAGACCCCTAACTTGTTACCAAATCGTCGTAAGAACTTCGTTCTTCGAGTCAAAGTTGGACATGGTTTTCTGAAAAAACATTTTTTTTATCACATGGGCGCTAGAGGGGGGCAGAATAGGTTACGCTTAAGTTCAATCATGACTTTAAAGAACACACTTCAAAGTTTTTCGCTTTCAAAGATTCATCAAAATCGATTGAGTTATGGCGGTTTGAAAATGATCGAAATTTCACGAATTTCAAATGTTTTTTTTCTCCAGTGTAGTTTATGAAGAGGCAAATAGACACTTAATGCCATTTTGATGACTAAATATCTTTGATGAAGGGGAATATTTGGAGACTACTTTCCTTGACTTACCGATGATTTGTTACTACGCAAACTCTACAAGTACGCCATCTCGTCATCAGGTTGCAGGTTTTTGTTATCTTACTTAAGTAGTAGACAACAAAGCGTGTATGTGAATAATCAGTTTTCACCACTACTACCAGTTACTATAGGTTTTCCTCAGGGATCGATCCTTGGGCTACTCTTATTCTTGATTTATATCAATGACTTTGGTTATACTTTCGCGGGTAGTAGGGTTATCTTTTTTTGCAGACGTTGCACAATACTATCCTCCAGCAAGGATGTTCAACAGTTTGTGGCTTTGGGAGAGAAGACACAGTTGCAAGCTAATGATTTCGAATAAATTAAAGTTTAATCCGGACAAATCTGTTCATATTCTTTTTACCCTTAAATCATATAATAAAGTTACTCTGAGCATGAAATGTAAAATGTAGATGAAGAGATGAAAAACAGGCGAGTACATTGTGAAAATTAAATGCTTCAATCTTTCTTCTCAGAAAATGTATACCATTCCGTTTTAAAATCAGCATCGTATGCTTATTTCAGTCTCATTTAACATACGGCTTATTGGTTTGGAGCCATTCAGCCATAATTATTTGCTCTACAAAGACGAGCTTTTAGAGTAATTGGTTGAGTTGGTTACCGCGATGACGATAAATTTTGGTATTCTTACATTTCTTTTAATTTTATTCTTGATTGACTTTCGTAAAACGGAGGCGTAATATTGCTCAATTTTTACCGGCGCGGAAAACGTAGGAAATTGGGGGGCACACCGTGGGCAATCAGCACAGAAAGTTGGCATTAAATCAAATACTTTATTATAAAATTTCCAATATAAAAATTCCACTAAATTGTACTACCTAGTATATTTTAAAACACAATCAAACATTTTAAACTGTTTTATTTAATAAAATAATTACAAAAATATTTATGTCATAATGATGGGCAATATAAATTTTATTTAAAATTACCATATTTACGAAATTCCTTTATATTTACATTATTTTTTCTACTCCCACCTCTAAAATGTCATTTATCGCATATGTTTCCATGACGCTAAGTGATTCTTTAAATACACCTTGACAAACATTGCATTTTGTTGAGCATCTTGCCGTGTATCCATCGTTTGAGTTACCGAATCTTGGCTTTGGTTTATCGATAATTAAGCCGCATCTATCCCTGAACTTTTTTTGAATTCGAGCTTTATTTTTGGAAACTACATTTTTGTCATCAGCTCGTGCTTGCCATTTTTTTATTGGCAACTTATATGACAAATGAAGAAGGCATTCCATGAATCTAATCCAACCATGCAGAACAGATAAACTAAATCAAACTAGCGAATTTAAAATCTTCGAACATTGAAAAAGTCCAATTTTTGGATTTTTGTTAATTTCACAGGAAAATTTTGTAATCCGGTTTCAAATGTCACTTAATTTGTAATCTTTTGTCGTTTAACTCATCAAAATCAGAGGACGCGTTTGTCAGTTCTGCAATAAAAACAAATCTAAATCGCAATTTAAAATATTGGAACTTTGAAAACATAAAATTTAAGCGTTTTGTATGGATTTTGCAAAAATATTTCCCAATCAGATTTTAAATTGCACTAAATTTGTCACATTTTGTCTTTCAAATAGTCTGAATCGAAAAACGCGTTTGGGAGTTGTGTAATTTAAAAAATCAAATTCGCAATTTTAAAATTTTCGAACTTTAAAACAGGGCAATTCTTGCATTCTGCGTTAATTTCATGGAAAAACATTATAATCCGTTTTAAAATGTCAATAAATTTGCCATATTTTGATGGTTGAATCATTAAAATCAGAGGATGAGTTTGTCAGTTCTGCAATAAAAAAATCTAAATCGCAATTTAAAATATTTGAACTTTGAAAACATAAAATTTAAATGTTTTTCATTGATTTTACAAAAATATTTCTTAATCAGCTATTAAATTGCACTAAATTGGCACATTTTGACGCGAGAATCATCAAAATCGGAGAGCGCGCGCGACAGTTATGCAATTTTTTTTAAATCAAACTCGCGCTTTTAAAATCTTCGAACTTTAAAAAAGTCCAATTTTTGCATTTTTGTTAATTTCACAGGAAAATTTTGTAATCCGGTTTCAAATGTCACTTAATTTGCAATCTTTTGTCGTCAAAATCAGAGGACGCGTTTGTCAGTTCTGCAATAGAAAAAATCTAAATCGCAATTTAAAATATAAGAACTTCGAAAACATAAAATTTAAGCGTTTTGTATAGATTTTGCAGAAATATTTCCCAACCAGCTTTTAAATTGCACTAAATTTGTCACATTTTGTCGTTGAAATAATTTAAATCGGAAAACGCGTTTGGGAGTTGTGTAATTTGAAAAGTCAAATTCCTGATTTTAAAATTTTCGAACTTTAAAACAAGGCAATTCTTGCATTTTGCGTTAATTTCACGGAAAAAAATTGTAATTCGTTTTAAAATGTCAATAAATCTTCCATATTTTGACGGTTGAAACAACAAAATCAGAGGATGAGTTTCTCAGTCCTGCAATAAAAAAAATCTAAATCGCAATTTAAAATATTGGAACTTCGAAAACAGAAAATTTAAATGTTTTGCATTGATTTTACAAAAATATTTCTGAATCAGCTATTAAATTGCACTAAATTGGCACATTTTGACGCTAGAACCATCAAAATCGGAGAGAGCGCGCGACAGTTATGCAATTTAAAAAAATCAAACTCGCGATTTTGAAATCTTCGAACATTAAAAAAGTCCAATTTTTGCATTTTTGTTAATTTCACAGGAAAATTTTGTAATCCGTTTTAAAATGTCACTAATTTTGTCATCTTTTGTCGTTTAGCTCATCAAAATCAGAGGACGCGTTTGTCAGTTCTGCAATACAAAAAAAATCTAAATCGCAATTTCAAATATTGGAACTTCGAAAACATAAAATTTAAGCGTTTTGCATGGATTTTGCAAAAAAAAAATTCCAAACCAGCTTTTAAATTGCACTAAATTTGTCACATTTTGTCGTTGAAATCATCTAAATCGGAAAACGCGTTTGGGAGTTGTGCAATTTGAAAAATCAAATTCGCGATTTTAAAATTTTCAAACTTTAAAAAAGTGCAATTTTGTGTGAATTTTACGGGAAAATTTCGGTGATCCATTTTAAAATGTCACTAAATTCGCCGTATTTTGACTTTGAATCATCAAAATCAGAGGACGCGTTTGTCTCTTCTGCAATTAAAAAAAGGAACCAAAATCGCAATTTAAAACTTGGAAAACGTAAAATTTCGGCGTTTTGCGCCGATTTTACATTTTACAAAACTTTAAAACAGGGCAATTCTTACGTTTTGCGTTAATTTCACGGAAAAAATTTGTAATCCGTTTTAAAATGTCACTAATTTTCCATCTTTTGACCTTTGACTCTTCAAAATCAGAGGACGCGTTTGTCAGTTCTGCAATACAAAAAATCTAAATCGCAATTTAAAATGTTGGAACTTCGAAAACATAAAATTTAGGTGTTTTGCATTGATTTTAAAAAAATATTTCTTAATCAGCTTTTAAATTACACGAAATGCGTCACATTTTTTTGTTCGAATCATCAAAATCGCGAAAGGAGTTTGGGAGTTGTGCAATTTAAAAAATCAAATTCGCGATTTTAAAATTTTCAAACTTTAAAAAAGTGCAATTTTGTGTGAATTTTACGGGAAAATTTCAGTGATCCATTTTAAAATGTCACTAAATTCGCCGTATTTTGACTTTGAATCATCAAAATCAGAGGACGCGTTTGTCTGTTCTACAATTAAAAAAAAGAACCAAAATCGCAATTTAAAACTTGGAAAACGTAAAATTTCGGCGTTTTGCGCCGATTTTACATTTTACAAAACTTTGAAACAGGCAATTCTTATAATTTGCGTTAATTTCACGGAAAAATTTTGTAATCCGTTTTAAGTCACTAATTTTCCATCTTTTGACCTTTGACTCTTCAAAATCAGAGGACGCGTTTGTCAGTTCTGCAATACAAAAAATCTAAATCGCAATTTATAAGGTTGGAACTTCGAAAACATAAAATTTAGGTGTTTTGCATTGATTTTAGAAAAATATTTAATCAGCTTTTAAATTACACTAAACGCGTCACATTTTTTCGTTGGAATCATCAAAATCGCGAAAGAAGTTTGGGAGTTGTGCAATTAAAAAATCAAATTCGCGATTTTAAAATCTTTAAAACTTTAAAAAAGTGCAATTTTGTGTGAATTTTACTGTAAAATTTCATGAACCATTTTAAAATGTCACTAAATTCGCCGTATTTTGACTTTGAATCATCAAAATCAGAGGACGCGTTTGTTCTGCAATTAAAAAAAGCAACCAAAATCCCAAGTTGAAACTTGGAAAACGTAAATATCGGCGTTTCGCGCCGATTTTACAAAAATATTTCTTAAAACTAAATTGACATTTTGTTGTCGGAATCATTAAAATAGGACAACGCGTTCGGTAGTTATGCAATTTCAAAACCCAAAATAGTGATTATAAGATTTTTGTACCTCAAAACAGTAAAATTTTTGTATTTTGTATTAATTTCACGAGAAAATTTTATAATCCGTTTAAAAACCACACTAAATATTTTCCATATTTTGACATTTGAATCATCAAAATCAGACGCGTTTGGCTGCAATTTAAAATATATCAAAAGCTCTATTTAAAATCTTTGAAAACATACACTTCGGAAGTTAATTTTACGAAAATATTTCAGCTTCTAATTTATACTAAATTTGGTGCATTTTGATGTTACAATCGTCAAAATTACACACACACAGTTGTGCAGTTTAAAAAATTAAAATCGCGGTTTTAAAATTTTCGAATTTTGAAAACGTAAAATATTGACGTTTTACGTTGATTTTACGACAATATTTCTCAACCAACTTTTAAATTGCACCAAATTTGACACATTTTGATGTTAAAATCATCATAATCTGACAACGCGTTTGCCAGTTATGCAGTTTGAAAACCGAAATCGCGATTTTTAAATCTTTGAACCTTGAAAAAATGTAATCTTTGCAATTTGTGTTCATTTTACCGGCTCGCTATCTCTTATAAAGTATGTTCATTAAAAAAAAAACCTTAAGTGTGCCATGATTTTTTAATTTTAAAAATTTAAGTTGGTAACACATATTGAGGTTTTGTTACTTCTCAAAATTAAACAAACTATAGTCAATTTATAGACACTTACGATAAATTTTTCACTATAAAATTATATTAAATGTTGTATGTGCCTTCCTTATTCTTGAACACAAGCCTGAACTCTTCGTCGCACACCCTCCATTACGTTTATGTCAGTTCCTAACAAGTGTGCCATCTTAATTTTTTATAACCAAAAAGTCATGGCACACTTGAGGTTTTCTTTTAATGACCATACGATAGTTTCCGAGATCCCCATAGAGAACATCGAAAAAACTCACCCTGTATAAATGCAAGATATAAAATATCAAACCGGTTTTGGCAGACGTCCCAAAGAAAAAACAGATCAGCATTTCTCCATTTCATTTAAATCTTTACGCAAATTAGAAGGAAAGCGGCGATTGTCACCACTTGTTAATCAATAAATAACTGAATTACAACATAATGAATGTCACTTTGCAACGAGCAATATTCAAGGCTTGAAATACTGTCTCAAGTCACGTATCATTTGATTCGGAAACTTAAAGATATATTTATGATTGCACCACGGTGATCGTAATTGGCAAAACTACTTGACGATTTTACATATTTTATTATTTCATTTATTTTAGCCTTGGTAAATATTCAATAATCTTAAAACATTATATTAATTATCAATAAGCAAATAATATTTAAAAAAAATGAATCAAAAATAATGATCATTATCTTATAGCCTTCAGTGGTAGACAAAATAATTTTCTATCTCAATTAAAAAAGAACACGACTCATACATCAATCGAACGCTTCTGGTCAGGTAAGTTTTTTTTTTAACATGACATGGTGATTTATTAGATTGATCATAAATTCAAATTTGGTATTTACCGGAAATTGCGAAAGACCTCAACCTTTAAATCGATTTAAATTTACGATATAATTTTTAATTTTCGATTTTTTTTTGGCTTTGAAAAACGCACTTGAATTTGAATTCGGTTGTTGCCAATTTAATTCAAAAGATCGATTAAGGCCAATCAAAAATTTACATAAATCTAATAATAACAAATGCACCAAAGATTCCATTAATCAAATTAGTGAAGCGAATGATCGAGAAAGAGAGAGATAGAGAATATGAGATGAAATTGTTATTACATACCCATAGACCCTCATGGCAAAAACCTGACCATGAAATAAGTCTAGACAACCACTTACAAATTGGTGAAGGATTTTCATAATAATGAAGATGGGGTACAATTATTTGAAATTTTATTAAACCTTGTGCGGACCCCCTTAACGCTGCAGAACTCGCGTCAAACAGTGGAACGCGAGCACTCGCGCGTGAGCATTTCCCTCACGCTTCATTTTTTTCCTTATCAAAGCTCAGAATGTAAATCAAACCGGAATTTTTCAGGTTTAAACCAATATTGACTATTTTTCAGACAAATTAGTTGCTTATGGGAATTTAAAACATACGTTATTTGGTAAAAAGACAAACATAATAAATTGTAGTACCTAGTACCTAATTAAAAATAAAATGTAAAAAATGGTGATGTGGCCATCATGTTACTTTCTCCGACTTGATGGTATCATTTATATTTATGCTTCCATGGTTTATTTTCAATTTAAATCATATTTTAAGTGTACATCGAACGTTTCGTAGACTCGGATAAAACTGACGTTTAAGGGTAGGGTACCCATTAAATTAGTCGTTCAAGAAATCGAATATATTTTTGTAAATATAAACTATTCCAAAAAGTTTACTTTTATAACATGTTACATAAATATCTGTAAGTATTTCTATCTTTAAGGTTTGGTTTAATTTTTATTATTAACAAAGTTAGCAACAATTTACTTCAAACAGATAAACTGGAGAACCAATTAAGTAACAATAATTAAATCTGACATGTACCTAACCAATACATTTATCTACGCAATGAAGTAATTTGAAGGCAAAATTATAATTAATAAAGAAACTATGAACAAATTAGGTGAGAAATCAATAATATTTGTCACCTAATTTGTTCAGAGTTTACTTATTAATTTTGATTTTGCTTTCAAATTATTTCATTGCGTAGATATATGTACTGGTTAGCTACATTCCAAATTTAACAGTTGTTGCTTAATTGGTTCCGCTTTTTATCTGTTTATAGTGAAATGTTGCTAACTTTGTTAATAATAAAAATTAAACGAAAACCTAAAGACAGAAATACTTACAGATATTTATATAACATGATGTAAAAACAAACTATTTGAAGTAGTTTATATTTTAAAAAATATATTCGATTTCTTGAGAGGCTAATTTAATGGGTACCCTACCTTTAAAACGTCAAAATTATGAAAGATGGAAAAATGTACTTCAAATTAAAAAACTCAGTTTACTCAAAAACTAAAGAGATTTAAAAAAAAAACTTATTCTTCATAAATTGTTCATTTTGGCATTCTCTACAATTATTATTAACATAAATTTGCTGTAACTATTAGCGTATACCAAAAATGAAAAAAATGAAAATACATTTTTACTTTCTCCGTTACGAAGTACGAGAAAGTATTGTGATCGTGATTTTTTTTTCAAAAAAATTTTTTACGGAAATATCCGTTTTGGGGTCCCTTGATGCCATTTCAACAATTTCTGGAAAAAAATTGTTTTGTGTCTGTGTGTGTGTGTGCTGTATCTGTGTGTGTGTGTGTGTGTGTGCGTGCGCGCTGTATCTCAAAAACTAGTAGAGCAATTGGTATGAAACTTTGAACATACGTCTTATTTGATAATCCGGAGAACTGAAAAGCTTTTGGTAAAATTTCGTACACCGGAAGTGGGTGTTTACCTTAACTGCTTTTTGTTTTTTGCCAATATTTTCTTAAATATGAAAAATATCACAAAAACATTTAAACAAACTTTGAAGACAACAAAGAAATGAACATCTTTTGCTTGAAAATATTTTTCATAAAATCATTGCTATTCGAGAAAAAAATTGATTAATTTTTGCAAATTTTTGGTTTATAATTATGAAACGATAACAGTTACAGCAAATTTATGTGAATAATAATTGTAGAGAATGCCAAAATGAACAACTTCTAAAGAATAAGTTTTTTTCGAAATCTCTTTAGTTTTTGAGTAAACCGAGTTTTTGAATTTGAAGTATAATTTCTCCATCTTTCATAATTTTGACGTTTTAAACGTCAGTTTCATCCGCTCGATGTACATTTAAAATATGATTTAAATTGAAAATAAACCATAAAAGCGTAAATATAAATGATACCATCAAGTCGGAGAAAGTAACATGATGGCCACATCACCATTTTTTATTGTGTTTTACATGATTAGGCCTGAATTGTTTTATCTCTTTGGCCTATATTTTAGATTTTCTATTCTCTCGGTCTAAATTTGTGATTTATTCTTCATTTTGGCCTAAATTTTTGATGTTTGTTAAAATTTTCGATTTTTAGATTCGAATTTTTGATTTTTGGCCCTATATTTTAGATATTTTAACCTGAATTATTGACTTTCATGCGCGAATATTTGTTTGCCCTTAGATTTCGTAATTTGAATATTGTTTTCATTCGTTCATTTTTTAATTTTTTGGCCATTATTTTCGAGTTTCTGGTCGAAAACTTATTTCGAGCAGTTATTTTGAGTCGGAATAAAAAGTATAAAAAGCTGTGAAACCAACATTTTAAAAACCCTAAATATTAAACATGTTTACAATTTTCTATTATTTTGTTATGTAACGTGTTTTCTATTTATAAATGTTATCTATTGTAAAGGAGATTTCGTAAATAAAATAAAATAAAATGTTTCACCACGTGATAAACGAGAACCAAATTCAGCAAAAAAAAAGTTATTTTTGAGGCTAATAATGGCAAATTATTTTTGTTTTACTTGAATTTTGATTTTTTGGTTTGTTTTTTTATTCCTAGACCTGGATTTTAGGATATTTTGGACGATATTTTAAATCTTGGCCAGTTTTTTTCGTTGATTTTTCAACAAATTCTTGATTTTTTGGCCTAAATATTCCTTATTTTGACCTAAGTATTCTTTATTTTGGCCTAAATATTCTTTATTTTCGCCTAAATATTCTTTATTTTGACCATAATTTTCGATTTGTTTGTAGAAATTTTCGACATTTTGGTTTTTGGGCAACTAAATTTTCGACTTTTTGGCCATGATTGTTGATTTTTCATTTTTTGCACTATAATTTACATTTTTGGCCCGTATTTTAGATTTTTTTTGGCTAATATTCTGTCCTAAATTTTCTTTATTTTGGCCGAAATTTTTGATTTGTTTGTTAAAATTTCTAATTTTTCAATCTGCTTTTTTTACTTTAAGCCCCGAATTTTTGATTTTTGGTCTAAATTTATGATTTTGTGGCCTAAATTTTAGATTTTTTTAACTTGAACGATTGATTTTATTGCGTGATTTTTTTTATTTTTGGCTTGTATTTACGAGTTTCTGGTCAGAAACTTACTTTCAGCTATTTTGGGGCTTAAAAAGGCACTTTTTTACTTCAATTTTTTGGTCTGTATTTTTTTGATCTTCACTTGTGTTTTCGTCTTTTTTGTTCCAAATTTTTGATTTTTTGGCGTACATTTTCTTTTATTTTGGACAAAATTTTTGATTTGTTTGTTGAAATATTGGATTTTTTATCTGCGTTTTTTTTGTTTACATCAGAGTTTTCAATCTTTGGACAAAATTTGCGATTTTTTAGCTTATATTTTTGTTTTTTAACATTAAGTATTGATTTTTATGAGCGAATTTTTTAACCTGAAATAGTCATAGTTATGACATAATTTTTGATTTTTTATCTTTTATTTTAGATTTTTCAACCTAAATTTTTGATTTTGGATTGCATTTTTAAGGTTTTTGTATTAATTTTAGGTTATTTATTTAATTTTATATTTATTGTTTTAGATAAAATATATTGATATTTATTTAGAAAATTTAGTCTGTGGGTTATTATTTAATTTTTAAATCAGTCTGAATTTTTTGAGTCAATCGATTTGATTTTTGATTTTTTTTAGCCGTAAAGTTTCTTAAATCGAAAGAGTGATTTTTGTTGCCGAGGGACTTACACTAATAATTCAGTGTTTTTGGTAAAACTTTTCAATATTTTTTTAATAATTCTTATGATTTTTACTTTCTTACAAAGAATGAGTTTTTTTCAAAATCTCATTAGTTTTTAAGTAAACTGAAAGTAAAAATTATTACAATTTGAAGTATAATTAACCATTATCATCTTTTCATCCCATTATTTTGATGTTTCAAACATTAGTGTCATTCGATCCTGCAAAACGCTCGATGTACATTAAAAATATTATTCAAATTGAACCGTGAAAGAATACCTCTATTTTCCTAAAAGTTATTTTATTTTTAAGGCTGCGCTAAAGTTAATTGAAAACCGAAATCTGCAAAAATTTGTGAAAAGAAAACATTTTCTTTAGTTTTCAAGTGGACTGATGATAAAGGTCAAATACCATCAAAATCGGAGAAAGTAACATGATGGCCACATCACCATTTTTTTCTCGAATAACAATGATTTTATGAAAAATGTTTTCAAACAAAATAATTTAATTTCTTTATTATCTTCAATATTTGTTAAAATGTTTTTGTGATATTTTTCATATTTAAGAAAATATTGGCAAAAAACAAAAAACAGTTAAGGTAAACACCTACTTCCGGTGTACGAAATTTTACCAGTTCTTCGGATTATCAAATAACACTTATGTTCAAAGTTTCATTTCAATTGGTCCATTAGTTTTTGAGATACAGCGCGCACAGACACACACACACAGACACACACACACACACACACACACACACACACACGCACAGACACACACATACAGACACACACACACAGACCCAAAAAATGTTTTCCAG
The DNA here is from genome assembly GCA_910593695.2 of Ocypus olens. Lineage (NCBI taxonomy): Eukaryota > Metazoa > Arthropoda > Insecta > Coleoptera > Staphylinidae > Ocypus > Ocypus olens. The sequence goes on from OU343061.1 coordinate 10,591,770, forward strand.
AAATTGTTGAAATGGCATCTAGGGACCCCAAAACGGATATTTCCGTAAAAAAAATTTTTGAAAAAAAAATCACGATCACAATACTTTCTCGTACTTCGTAACGGAGAAAGTAAAAATGTAGGTTGCAAAATCTAAAATGCAGTTCTTTAAATAAAAACTCGAAAATACCGCCAAAAAAATCAAAAATTCGGGCATAAAAATCAATCATTTAAGTTACAAAATCTAAAACATAGGCCAAAATGAAAAATGCAGACCAAAAAAATCGAAAATTACAAGAAATAAATCAAAAATTTGGGCCAAGATACAGAATATCGAGGCCAAAAAAATCGAAAATACAGGCTCAGGATCTAAAATATTGCCAAAAATGAAAAATCCAGGCCCAACAATAAAAATTTGTCTTGTAGCTTTCCCCGAATTAACGATTTTGTGAACAAATATTTTGAAACAAAACATGATAATCATGGTGATGTTTGCGACGTGGTAATTCATTATAGAATCACTGAATAAAACACTTACTATGTTTTTACTTTCTCCGTTACGAAGTACGAGAAAGTATTGTGATCGTGATTTTTTTTCAAAATTTTTTTTTGCGGAAATATCCGTTTTGGGGTATCTAGATGCAATTTCAACAATTTCTGGAAAAAAAAATTTGTGTCTGTGTGTGTGTGTCTGTGTGTGTAGGTTTCCGTATATTTGTGGCGACTTGTGTGTGAATCAGCCTGAACTGTGGCAAATTCTCAAATTGTGGCAACTTACACACGATACCACAATTTTAAACTGAAATCTTAATTTTGAATAATTCGATTTTTTTTCGACTATATATATTTTCCCGACTACACTCTAGTGCAAAAAAATAAATTTTTATATGAAATGCAGGGATAACATCGCACAAAAATTCAGTTTACTTCACAAGACGTCGATCTTTCAAAATAATTTTAGTTTTTGAATGTGAAGCAATTTTCAGTCGAGTTAAGAATTTTCGAAAATGTATTTTTTTCAATGACGAATTCTCTAGCGCCAAAAAAATAAAAAATAATATAAAACGCGGGAAAAAGATTCTAAAAAAATTAAAATCACTTAAAAAAACGTCAATCATTCAAAATCATTTTGGCTTTTGAATACGCAGCATTTATCAGTCGAGTTACGAATTTTTGAAAATGTATTTTATTTAATGATGAATTCTCTAGCGCAAAAAATTAAAAATCAATATGAAACGCGGGAAACCAATTCTACAAAAATTCAAATCCCTTCACAAGACGTCGATCTTTTGAAATCATTTGGGTTTTTGAATGTGCAGCAATTTTCAGTCGAGTTATGAATTTTTGAAAATGTATTTTTTCAATGACGCACACTTGAGAGCAAAACGTTAAAAATGAATATGAAACGCAGGGATAAAACTCTACAACAATTCAGTTCACTTGACAAGACGTCGATTTCTCGAAATCATTTTGGTTTTTGAATATGTAATAATTTTGAGTCGAGTTACGAAATTTTAAAAATATATTTTGTTTCAATATCGAACTCTCGGGAGCAAAAAATTAAAAAATAATATGAAACGGGGGAAAAGAGTTCTACAAAAATTCAAATCACTTCACAAGACATCGATCTTTCAAAATTATTGTGGTTTTTGAATATGCTGCAATTTTCAGTCTAGTTATGAATTTTTGAAAATGTATTTTTTCAATGACGCACTCTCGAAAGCAAAAAAAATAAAAATTAATATGAAACGCAGCGATAAAATCTTACAAAAATTCAGTTTACTTCACAAGACGTCGGTTTTTCAAATTAATTTTGGCTTTTGAAGAATCTGCAGCGATTTTCAGTCGAGTTACAAATTTTTGAAAATGTATTTTTTTCAATGACGCACACTCGAATGAAAAAAATTAAAAATTAATATGAAACGCAGGGATGAAATCCTACAAAAATTCAGTTCATTTCACAAGACGTCGATCTTTCAAAATAATTTGGATTTTTTGGTTTTTGAATGTGCAGCAATTTTCAGTTAAGTTATAAATTTTTGAAAATGTGTTCTTTTCAATGACGCATACTCGAGTGCAAAAAATGAAAAATTAATATAAAACAAAGGGATCAAACTCCCCCTCCCCAAAAAAAAATTAGTTATGAATTTTTGAAAATGTTTTTTTTTTAATGACGAACACTCGAAGGCAAAAAAAATACAAATGAATATCTCTATAGATTGTTAATATTTTGAAGGTGCCAGAAAAATAATAATAAATTTACAAAGTGTAAATCAGATTTTTGCGCAGAACATGCGGCGATTGTGGGGGTTTTAACAACTCTATCTGTAGAATAAATAGACTATATTTCTACAATAAAATATTTATAATTTTAATAACGCTGCTTCGTAAAGTTAGTATTTTAACAATTTTGCTACTAAATTTTACTATTAAATTTTGCTACTAAATTTTGCTATAAAATTTTGCTAAAAGGCATTTGATAAAATTTTGTGCACCGTTAATGGGAATTTTTGATAATAAATGTTGTTTGTAGTTTTTATTTAAAAGAAAAATGTAAAAATGAAAGTGTATAATTTTATATCTACAATTTAGAAATTACATTTTTAATGTTTGTAAATAATTTCAAAATAAACAATTTACAAAGAATAAAATTCTGAGCTGAGCAATTTTTGAAAATAATCAATAAATATGAAAAATCTCTAAAAGCCCTACTGTAATTTAACCGGAGACAGTAATATGAAACACACATTTTTAATGAAACAACCATGCATTACAAAGCCAAAAATGTTCAAAATATAGAAAGCAAAAAATAAATATATGTTATGATTCGTGGCAACGTTGCTTTTCACACACTGGTAGGTTATGCAATATTTGTGGCAACCCAAGCTCACACACGGTATGTTTCCATATATTTGTGGCACCCTCGATACACACTTCACGTTTCCCTATATTTGTAATAATTTTTTTGCAATAACTTTGTTTATATGGAGGGTAAAGCAAAATTGACCACATATTCGGAAATAGCGCGGAAAGGCGCAGCGAAAGGGCAGCATCTAAACGAAAGCGCCACAATTGAGGCTTATTCATGGTTGCCACAAATACTGAGAGACGTGTATAGGTGTGTGTGTGTGTGTGTGTCTGTGTGTCTGCTGTGTGCGCTGTATCTCAAAAACCAATAGAGCAATTGATATGAAACTTTGAACATACGTCTTATTTGATAATTCGAAGAACTGAAAAGCTTTTGGTAAAATTTCGTACACCGGAAGTGGGCGTTTACCTTAACTGTTTTTTGTTTTTTGCCAATATTTTCTTAAATATAAAAAATATCACAAAAACATTTAAACAAACATCGAAGACAACAAATAAATGAATAGCTTTTGCTTGAAAATATTTTTCATAAAATCATTGCTATTCGAGAAAAAAATTTATTAATTTTTTTTAAATTTTTGGTTTATAATTATGAAACGATAATAGTTACAGCAATTTTATGTGAATAATAATTGTAGAGAATGCCAAAATAAACAACTTCTAAAGAATAATCTCGCTAGTTTTCGAGTAAACCTAGTTTTTGAATTTGAAGTATAATTTTTCCATCTTTCATGATTTTGACGTTTCAAACGTCAGTTTCATCCGAGTTTACGCAACGCTCGATGTACATTTAAAATATGATTTCAATTGAAAATAAACCCATGAAAACGTAAATATAAAGTCGGAGAAAGTAACATGATGGCCACATCACAATTTTTTACCACAATTTATTCAGTGATTCTAAAAGATGATAATTATTTTGTTACCTTCAATATTCGTTTAACCCTTTGCTGCACGAAATGTCCCACATTTTAAAAGGCCTAAGTGGATTTCTCTCAGTCAGCAGTAAAAGTATAAAAATGTGGGGATCATTTCGTTTTATTAAATTTAAATAAATTTATGTAGGGAAAGGTGATTCTTGATTCGCATTTTAATCCCATATGCAACGAAGAGTTAAAAGTTTTTGTAATATTTTTCACATTTAAGAAATGGGCAACCTGAAGAACTGAAAAGATTTTGGTAAAATTTCGTACACTAAACGTAGGTTTTTCATATGAAACATATTACAAAACAAATATATTAAACAAATGGGCGGTCCGTTGGTGTAGTGGGTACAGGCGAGCGCTTGTGCCGGCTGCACCGCGACCGTGTGGGTTCGATTCCCATCCCGGACGGAAGATTTTTCGGGGATCGAGAAATATTCGCTCGGGTCCGTGGTTGTTGTATATGTCTTACATTATTCATTTGTTCATTTAATTTCATTTATTCATACAAATATATAATACAAAAATAACAGCAGTGTGTGACTGAATAGCTCAGACTAAGTAAAAAAAAAATTAAACAAATACTGAAGGTAATAAAGAAATGTACATTTTTTGTTTAAAAACATGTTTTTTATTCGGAAACAAGAGCGCAAATCATATCAATAATTTCACTTTAACAACGTTGACTTTTAAGAAATGTTTATCTAGGGGTCGCGACAGAATCTTACACAAAATGGGGGTCCGAAATGAAGGTGATCTAGGTGGCCGTGACTGCCCTTATATATTTTGTTTCGTCTCGTGGACTTATTGAAAAACAAAATAACCAGTTTCCAGAGTTTCGTCAACACATGCATGTAAATTATTCGATATACAGTACGTTTTTTTTATCGTGGGCCATAGGATTTTACATGTTAAAAATTATACCTTGTTTTAATGCATATTTCAACATATAATTTTAAAGCAAATTTTAGTTAGTAATAAATCAATTACTTTTCCACATGATGCGCTTAATTAGATTACCTTAAACATGTTTTATTCCATTAAAAAATGAAATTAATTCACTAATCAATCTGACATTTCAGAAATTCAAGGTACTTTGATTATGTTTGCTCAGTTATTTATTTTAAATAATTTTATTTTTTAATGGAATAAAACATGTTTAAATTATTCTGACTAGCGCATCATGTAGAAAAATAATTGATTTATATTACTAACTGAAATTTCCTTCAAAATTTTATGATATAATATACATTAATACAAGGTATAATTTTTAGCAAATAAAATCCTATGGCCCACGATAAAAAAAATAACCTGTATATACAACATCTTTATTTCAGTAACTTTTACATATTTAAGTTTTAATTATTACTATTTGGTTAGTAAGTCACTGTCTGGGCTATCGACCATCGGTCTTTCTGCCCTGTTTTAAGAAAAGAAAAGGAAAATTTAATTTTGTTTGATGTTATTCGATAATATTTTCAACTTTTCAAAAACTATAGAATCGTGGCGGCTTAATATATTTTTATAAAAGGTTAATTTTTCCATACGTACCTAATTACGCGAGACTTGTGAAACTAATGAAAAACATTAAACTTACAAGTAGTTCGTTATATTTATATTTTTCATGCATGCGCATTTTGTTTAAATAAAACAAACACTAAAAAAATTGTTGTTTTCTTTATTTTTATTTTTTTATAAAACACGATTTACGACCGATCTTCGTCGTAGAGAAATACCTGATTAGTGAATTTATTTAGCACATGCAATCTTTATATACAGGGTTTTGTTATATTGTTGTCATCACAAAAAATTGAGCATTTAGATGCGATAAAAATTAAATAAGAAAGTTGATGATGGTTTAAAAGAAACGAAACATGTTACAACAAAAAATCTTATGCCATGTATTGGATAATAAAAAAGTGTAGTGAACGTCCTTATCATTTTTAAATATCACCGTAAATAATGAAGATACAAAGAAAAATCAGTTTTTATAGTTTTTTTAGACTTAACTTAATAACGAAACAATTTAACTCATTTTTTTCAGTGGATTATTAATCAGCATGAAATTCTGCGAAAGTACAAAATTTAAACATACTCTCTAGCTCTTCTAATAAGAGAAATCCCCATGATGAGCCTCGAATTTGAAACACCCTGTATACTAGAGTGGTTATAGCATATATGGGGGAGTTTCGAAGTATGTGAAAATCAACGGGACAACCCGGAAACTTGTTCGTATAGATAAAAAACTAATAACTGTAAATTTCGAGCTATATCGACCATGGCCTAACCGAGCCCTGGGCGTCTAAAATTTGAAAAAAAAATCGTTTTTTCCCCTTTTTTCATTTTAGCCCCCCTTATATTAAACGGTCCACCCTAATGGTCAAATGATATACTGTGCCGACAGAGGATGTTAATACGAATTCAAAACGAATTTATTTGTTAAAATCGGACTACAATTGACAGAGTTGTGAATGTTTCATTTATATCATACTTGTATATTCCGATGTTTTGTGACCTAATCCTTCATCGACGGTAATTAGAAGATGCGCGGCATTTCTGTCACTTATTTTACACTTGTCTAAAGCAGATGAGATCCCTTCACTGATAAATGCAATGCTTGTGGTTATGGTTTTATTTCCAAAATTACTCAAAATTCAATCGAGATTATATTTTCCTGAAAAGATAGATCCATACCAACGTCAAATTTTACATACATTTTATTTCAATAGCGCGCGAAACTATGAAAAATTGTAGTAATTTTAATGGTTTGCAATAAATACAAAAATTATTGCCATCGATTTAAAACTTTCTAAAATAACTCAAAATACATTCGAAATTATGATTTCGGAATAATCAGGGTACACACCACAATCAAATCTTGTGTACTTTTATTTGAACAGCGCACGAAATTATGGAAAATTGTAATTATTTTAATGCTCTCAAACAAATATAAAAACAATTGTTGTTGACTTAAAATTTTCTAAAATTACTTGGAAATCATTCGAAATTATTATAATTATGTGAAAAATCAGCAGATTTTATGTAATCAGTTATCACGAAAAATCATGAAAAATTGTTATCATTTTGGTGTCTTTTTATATAAATATAAAGACAATCGCCATCAATTCGAAACTTTCCAAAACAACTCAAAAATCATTCGAAATTACGATTTTGGGAAAATCTGGATACACACCTAAACCAAATTTTGTGATACTTCTATTCGAACAGCGCGTGAAATTATGAAAATTGTAATAATTTTAATGCTCTCAAAAAAATACTAAAACAATTGTTGTAGACTCAAAATTTTCTAAAAGTACTTAAAAATCATTAGAGATTATAATTACGTAAACAAATACTTACGCACCATCACCAGATTTTGTGATAATTTCTTGTAATCAGTGCAAATAATCGGAAAAAGATTGTTATAATTTTGGTGCCTTGAAATAAATATAAAAACAACTGCAAACCTTCCAAAATAACTCAAAATTTATTCGAAATTGATGATTTTGGGAAAATCTGGATAAAAATCAAAACCATTTTTTTACTTGAACAGCACGCGAACTTATGAAAAATTTTAATCATTTTAATGCTCTCAAGAAAATACAAAAACAATTGTCAAACAAAAACTTAAAATTTTCCGAAATTACGGAATTATTATTATGCGGAAAACTGCTTGTACACTATCATCAGATTTTGTCATAATTTCATGTAATCACTTCGAAAAATCGCAAAAAAATGTTATAATTTTGGTGGCTTGAAATAAATATAAAAATCGATTTGAAACTTTCCTAAAAAACTCATAATTCATACGACATGAAGATTTTGGAAAAAGCTGGACACACACCTTGATCAAATTGTGTGATACAATTTTTTAAACAAAGCGCGAAATTATGAAAAATTATATTAATTCTATTAATATAAAAATATATAATAACAATTGTTTTTTTTTACTTGAATTTTCAATTTTTTGGTCACCATTTTTTATTTCCAGGCCGCAATTTTTGATTTTTGGCTCATATTTAAGATCTTTGGCCTGTTTTTTTTCGATTTTTGACTAGTTTTTTGGTCTTTTGTGATCATTCAGTCGAAATATTCTTTATTTTGGCCTAAATTTTCAATTTTCTGTTCCGTATTTTTTATTTTTAGGCTCGAATTTCTTATTTTTGGTCCTATAGTTTAAATTTGTAACCTGATTGATTGATTGTTGTGTCTACATTTTTTATTTTTAAACCAGAGTTTTCGAGTTTTGGTCAAAATTTTTGATTTTTTGGTCCCGATTGTGGATTTTTTTTGTATATATTTCTGATTTTTGACCTGCATTTTCGATTTTGTAGTCTAAATTCACAATCTTCTGTCCTACATTTCCTTTATTTTAACAGAAAATTTTGATTTGTTTGGTCTGCATTTTTTATTTTTAGGCCCGAGTTAAAATGTTTGATTTTTGGCCACGGTTGTTGATTTTTTTATTTTTTGACCTCTATTTTAGATTTTTTACTTGCATTTTCGACTTTGCGGTATACATTTTTCCTTATTTTGACCGAAATTTTGTTCAATTTTTTTAATCTGCGTTTTTAATTTGTAGTCCCGAATTTTCGACTTCGGTCTAAATTTATGATTTTCTTCATATTTTTTAGATTTTTTAACGTGAATGATTGATTTTGTTGGGTGATTTTATTTTTTATTTTTTGCCTATTATTTCCGAGTTTCTGGCCAGAAATTTACTTTGAGCTTATTATTTTAGGGGTGAAAATAGCAAATTAATTTTCCTTTACTTGAATTCTCAAGTTTTCGGTCTGCATTTTTTACTTTTAGTCCAGAGTTTTTGATTTTCCGGCCGACATTTTGGATCTTTGGCTTGTAGTTTCGTAAAACATTAATAACTTCGTCAATTTTAGTCCAATTTTAACAAATAAACACGTTTTGGATTCACATTGACATCCTCTATAGACATATTATATAATTTGGCCATTAGGGTGGACCGTTTAATATTAGGGTGGACCAAAATGAAAAAAATGGTGATGTGGCCATCATGTTACTTTCTCCGACTTGATGGTCATTTATATTTACGTTTTCATGGTTTATTTTCAATTGAAATCCTATTTTAAAAGTACTTCGAGCGCTGCGTGAACTCGGATGAAACTGACGTTTAAAACGTCAAAATTATGAAAGATGGAAAAATTATACTTCAAATTCAAAAACTCAGTTTACTCAAAAACTAAAAGGATTTCGAAAAAAACGTATTCTTTATAACTTGTTCATTTTGGCACTCTCTGCAATTATTATTAACATCAATTTACTGTAACTATTATCGTTTCAAAATTATAAACCAGAAATGAAACAATAATTAATAAATTTTTTTCTCGAATAACAATAATTTTATGAAAAATATTTTCAAACAAAAGATGTTCATTTATTTGTTATTTTTAGTATTTGTTTAAATATTTTTGTGATATTTTTCATATTTAAGAAGATATTGGCAAAAAACAAAAAACGGTTAAGGTAAACACCCACTTCTGGTGCACGAAATTTTACCAAAAGCTTTTCAGTTCTTCGGATTATCAAATAAGACTTATGTTCAAAGTTTCATATCAATTGCTCTATTAGTTTTTGAGATACAGCGCGCACAGACACACACACAGACACCCACACACACACACACACACAGACACAAATTTTTTTTTTCCAGAAATTGATGAAATGGCGTCTAGGGACCCCAAAACGGATATTTCCGTAAAAAAAAATTTGAAAAAAAAATCACGATCACAATACTTTCTCGTACTTCGTAACGGAGAAAGTAAAAAGGGAATAAACCCACTTTTTCAAATTTTAGAGGGCTAGGGCTCGGTTACGCAATGTTTGATATGGCTCAAAATTTGCGGTAATTAGTTTTTCATCTATACGAACAAGTTTCCGGGTTGTCCCGTTGATTTTCATATACTTCTAAAATAAGAACCACTCTACTGTATACATTAACTTTATTCCAACAATCATACAAAACATTCATATGTTAGAAAGGGCCATCGGCCGAGTTCTTCAGCCCTACAATATTTATTTTTTATACTGTATTTTTTTTTATTTTTCTGGAAATAGTTTAGGCATATGTAACTCTGGAATATAAAGCAAAACTAAAAGCGGGTTGTGACTAGTGTAATTTTCTTTTTTTTTCAACCGCTGCTTATACGCATTTTCGACTAGTTTGTCTTAATTTTCTTGAAATTCCCTTATTTAATCTTATGATTTTTTATGATTTCTAGGCATATGCAAGGCATAGTAGCTGTAAAGCAGGCATGTCAAACACGTTTACCACCAAGGGCCACATCAAGTATTACACACAAGTCGCGGGCCGCATTACCAAAAAAACTACAATTAAAACAAAACAAAAAAAATTATTTTTACCTTGTATACAATTTTTTTTAAATATTTGGTACCAACCTTGCCGGGCCGCAGGCAACTTGTAAGCGGGCCGCATGCGGCCCGCGGGCCGCGTGTTTGACATGTCTGCTGTAAAGCAAAAGACAAATCCAAAAATAGGTTGTAGCTAGTTTTTTTTTTCAAAATTGCTACCTGAGTGTGCACTTTCTACTAGTTATTCCAAAATTGAAAATAATCGAAATAGGTTGGTTTCCTGGAATTAGCCATTTTTTCCAGCGGGTTGTCTTAAAAAAAATGGTTTCAAGTTTAAGCGACCAAAATTCAATAAATACAAACGCGTGCAAAATTATATTCAATTTACGTAATTTTCTATTAAAAACCGCTTGTTTCTTTTCAAAAAATAGGTCGTCGCTACTTTTTTCAAAATTGCTCCCTGCAAAATGAGTACTTTCGACTAGTTATTCAAAAATTTAAAACAATCGAAATGGGTTAGCCGATTTTCCAGCAGGTTGTCTTTAAAAAAATGCTTTCAAGTTTGAGCGACAAAATTTAATAAATACAAACGCGAGTAAAATTATATTTGATTTACGCAACAGCTCGTTTTCTTAAATTGCATTGATTTTAAGGAGAGTTATGCATTTTTGAAAATGTTTGTTTTTTTTAACAAAATCGCGAGGGTCGAAGTTGTCGCGTTATACTTCTCTCTTACTTCCTTCATCATTATTTTATCAGTCAATTTTGGATCTTAACCGAAATTGTGCTTTACCTTTAGCCTTTAAAGATGCATATGGGGCATTCTGCGAGAGATTTTTTTTTCGAAATGCAACGACTACGTCAAAATGTACGCCTACTTGTCCCTAAACATCGTGAATTTTTTCAAATTTTTTTCGCTCGCGTTCCCGAGATTCCACGATTCAATATAGAAAAATCCAGGTTTTTATCCACTTTTCTCAAACGTTCATGTGAAAATAACTTTGAATAGACGCGTTTTCATGAAAAATTCATAAGATCCAAAGTTGCTCGGCTTGGATAGACAAACAAGATCCCGAGGTGGAAATTTTCTTTTGGGGCGAAAACATAACCTAAAAATTGCGTTTTTCGGGAAAATTCGAGGAAAACCTATTTTCGCCCATTTGAAAATGGCTCATCTTGCTCCGAAAACTTAGATAAATGTGTCGAGAATAATATGACAAATTTTCAGAGTGGTTCTCGACAAGCATCAGACGCGATGTCAAAAATAGCCATAAAAAAAGAGGCAAAAAATTGAATAATTCGGGAAAATAAAAGATGACAATGCAACATGTATCCCGGATGTTTCCGAGGTTATTTTCCATGAAAAATATGCCTCAAAAGTAACGCAGAGAACCCTGAAAACCCACTTCAACCCTCGAAACATACATTTTTTTATGGCTATTTTTGATATTGCGTCTGATGCTTGTCGAGAACCACTCTGAGAATTTGTCAGGTTATGCCCGATACATTTATCTAAGTTTTCGAATCAAGATGAGCCATTTTTGAATGGGCGAAAATAGGTTGTCCCCGAATTTTCCGGAAAAAACGCAATTTTTAGGTTATGTTTTCGCCCAAAAATAAAATATACCTCGGAATCTTATTCCTCCATCCAAGCCGAGCAACTCTGGTCCTGATGAATTTTTCATGAAATCGCGTCTATTCAAAGTTATTTTGTTTAGGGACAAGTAGACGAACATTTTGACGTAGTCAGGAGACCAACCAAAAATCTCTCGCGGAATGCCCCATATATTTTTTATGCAAAACGTTAGCTTGTTATAACAATAAAGTGGAACTAGAGCACAATTAAGACCTTTAATTTTTAAATAAATTAGAACTACTTGTTGCAGAAATCATTAAATAAATTCAATAAAACGGTCCCCACAGACATTCAGACAAACACAGACACGCACATAGGCAGACTAGCATTTTTCAAAAAATACTCGAAAAACCTCAAAGTGGACATTTCCGTTGAATCCCATAATTTAGTTTGAGCTTTAAAAAATTGATTTTTTTTTTACAAATATAAATTTCTTTTAAAATAAAATTTTCGTATAATAATTCAATATTCATACAAATTGTATATATATTTTTTAAGATTAATAAAAACAGCACGAATTTTTTTTAAATATACTGACCTTAAATATATTTCAAATTGAATCTCGCAAAACCGAAAATACCATTCACCAAATTGCACCAAAATAATTTCCCAGCCGAACCGAAAATTTCGCGCGTGTGTATAAAATTTCTTTGAGCACGCACCTTCTCGAGTGGAGGTCCGCGAGTGTGTGCTTGCGAGATTGGAGAAAGAGCGAAGCACTCCAGACGTTTGTGATTAACGTCCGATCTCAAGTTCACAATCACAGTCCTTTTGACGTAAAACACCATAGAACCGAGCAAGTGATGATTCACGACCGGTGGCAACATTATCGTTACGTTACGAACTTAACCTTAGCGGTGTGCAAGTGAAATGCTTTCTTGGCGTGAATGACAACTTTTTTTTTGTTAATGGCGATTACAATCTACAAGTGCTGAATGAGAGGAGGATTTTGTAACATATTTAAGTGAGGTCTGCCGAAATACTAAGCGATTGTTTCATCTATCGAATAATTTGTATTGTATACGAAATCAAAATTTGCAATGCTTTTTAAACAAATAAAGCTTTCTTAACGAAATATTAATTTAATGTACTGCTCAAAATATTTGGATGAATTTTTGATGTTCAAAGGGTATAGCCGAATAAGATGGTCAAAAGTGCCCCCAAAGCAAATCAATAATCGCGATGACTGGATGAAAGATAATTAAAAATGCCGCTGATTGCTCGAAATTTCAGCCTCCTGAAGCAATTTGTTGTCGAGATATGACCGAAAACGTGAATTTTACGTTTTATTTTTTTTCTCCTTTTCTATGGCACGAATCAAGCTGAAACCAAGTCTACCCAAAACAAAAAATAAATATATCTCGCAGTATTTTTTTCAATCTGTAAATGTGTTTTACTAAATTCTATAACATACATTTTTTTCAGAATTTTAAACAGTGTGGAAGATAGTTAAAATAATTAAAAACCACTTTTACCACCTTAAAAATTTGAATTTCGTGCCAAAATTGTGATAAAAAAAGTTATTTTTGTGAAGTGTATCTCTCTAATTTAAAAAAAAGATAATCATTTCACAAAAATAACTTTTTTATCACAACAATTTTGGCGCGAAATTCAAATTTTTAAGGTGGTAAAAGTGGTTTTTAATTATTTTAACTAACTTTCACACTGTTTAAAATTCTGAAAAAAAATGTATGTTACAAAATTTGGTAAAACACATTTACAGAAAAAAAACTGAGACAGTCCTCGAATGCCTTCACTGCAAAAATGAATTTTGAAAACTTTTACTTAATTTTTCTATTTGAATTTGACGCCAAAAAAATTGAAAAAAATACTGCGAGATGTAATTTTTGTTTTGTTTTGGGTAGACGTAGTTTCAGCTTGATTCGTGCCATAGAAAACGGGAAAAAAATAAAACGTAAAATTCACGTTTTCAGTCATATCTCGACAACGAATTGCTTCAGGAGGTTGAAATTTCGAGCAATCAACGGCATTTTTAATAATCTTTCATCCATTCGTCGCGATTATTGATTTGCTTTGGGGGCACTTTTGACCATCTTATTCGGCTATACCCTTTGAATCAACTTGTTTATTTTTAAGTTGCACTGTTGTATGTATATTATTGCAGTTGACGCCAGTTATGACACTACCTCTAATAGGAGCCGTTCAGTACACAAATCGCTTAACAAACTCCATAAAATAGAAAGTTGAGAAATCCGATGAAATAATGTACATTCTTTTTTTTAAATCCCCTTCATAATATGAATTCAAAATGATATTGTAGAATGCATAAATACAGATATAGCTTTCATCTAACGGTTTATAAAATTACCAAGAAATAATCGCCAAAAAATAATCGTCTCAATTTTTATGTGACTGGTGGAGTTAATCGATTTGGCAACTGAAAATAGTATATAAAGTATCAAGGGCGACAAGTGCGTTATAACCGACGCGTTAGCATATTCAACCGAGACGGGTAAGACTAGCGCTCGAGATGCTTATACTATTTTTTGCACGATCGATTGGTTAATTAATTAATTAAAATCTTTTTTTTAAGTGACACTTCGAAAGTGTGAATTCTGTCATGTCGGCTAATGCGCTCTGGTGTGCCATGATTTTTTATTTAAAAAAATTTAAGTTGGCACACATGTTAGGAATTGATATACAAAACGTCAGATCTTTCTAAAATTCGTATTGTATGAGGTGGAGTTTGGACCTTTCAAATTTTATCCAACGTATTTTAAACCAATTTACTGGAAACCATGTGTGGTGACTGCCTGGACCGGAATAGGAAAACGAAAATGAGGATCACGGGTAGCCGAGACGTTCGGTTACTATAGAGAGGAAAATAAACAACTAGACGAGAAAAATATTACTTGTGAACACACGCTAATTCTTCTTTAATAAGTTGGAGATAAAGTAGTTACTGTATATACATACAATTACACTACATTGGTGACCCCGAATCAAGAAGACGCCTGCATTGAGAAGACGCCAAAGAGCCACCGGAGCATCACTCCCACAGGAAAACGCTGCATGTCTAGCGCGGAGCCCCCCTCAATAACTGTCATTTTTGACAGCCGACGCCCAGCCGAGACCAACTCCTGCCACCTCGACGACTTGCCAAACCCCCCCAACAACCTAACAACCTCCTCAGCAGCCAACCCATTTTTCCTGTTCCATGCTCCAGGTGGTTACTACCCATTTTCCCTTTTCTTTCACTTTTCTCCTCTCCTATATTCTCTCGCACATACACTTGTTCACACTAATCCATGGAACAGTTGGAAACAACCGTCAACACATTTGGTTACAAACTTCCTATTTATTCCAAATTTGACCCCACCATTTGGTTCCTTCAAGTAGAGTCCACCTTTCGGAATAACCGCGTCACAAATTCAGTGCGGAAATTGCATGATGTAGTCGCGGCACTCCCGACCGAAGTAGCCATGGAGGTCCGCGAGTTTTTAATCAATCACCCGGAAATCTTTCCGTACGAGACAGGCAGAGGTGATTAAACGTACCTCTGTCTCGGAAAAAAATAATGCAGCAACTTCTTTCAAAGGAGAAATTGGGCAAACAAACACCATCTCGGTTGCTCAGGAAGTTGAAGCAACTTTTAGGAGATACTGCCATAGACGACAGTCTCTTACGAAAGATTTTTCTCAGCCGTCTCCCAGCAGATGTCCAGCGCATATTGATTTCGGCAAATACAACCCACCTGGCTACACTCGCCGATATGGCAGACCAAATTATAGAAATTTCAGGCGCTCATGCCATATCTGTGCAGTATCCTCCACTCCGATGGCGGTACTAGCAATTCCGGTCGACCGCCAGATGCTGCTGTTGCAACAACAAATTACCACTTTGGCTACAAAAGTAGAGAAAACAGTTTCTCGTCAAACACGCAGCAGAAGTCGGTCGAAGTCAACTAACCGACAACCGGAAAGCAAGCATTGCTGGTATCACCGTAAATACAAGGGTAAGGAAGTTGTGAGAATAGAGAGCGGGATAAGTGCAATTATACATATGAAGAAAAGGTTGGAGAAGGTGCAGTGGAATGAAGTTGTATCAATGGAGGAAATGGAGGAGGTCATACTGGGATGCGGAAGAAGAGTGAAGGGAAAGAAGGTGAATGAAAGTACGTGGTTTGATGAAGAATGTCAGCTGGCAAAGAGGGAAGTGAGGGAGGGAGGCAATGAGAGAATGCTTATGGAGCGGAGGGGAAGAGAGGCGCGTGGTGGCAGCTAGAAAAAAGTATGATAGTATATGTAAAAGGAAGAAGATACAGGCATTGGAGAGAATAAGTGAGGAAATGAGAAAGTGCAAGAGTGAAGCAGAAATGTGGAATATCCTGAAAAGAGGTGAAAAGAAGAAGCAGATAGGGGTATCAATACAAGAGTGGTCAGAGAAGTGCAAAGGAAGTAGTGGATGATCGGAGAGTATAGGGGACGGAGGACTAAGGGGAGTGATGGAGGATTTCTCAGAGGAGGAGGTTGAGAAAGCGTTTGAGGAAGTGAAACTAGGGAAAGCAGCAGGAATGGATGGACTGAAGGCGGAGATGTGGAAGGAGATAGGAAAAGAGGGAAAGGATAAGTTCAGGGAGCTGTTAAATCAAATGTGGAGAGGGGAAGCAGACTTACCTGCATCATGGAGAGTAGGTGTGGTATGCCCAGTTCACAAAGGAGGAGAGCACGATAAGGTGGACAATTATAGAGGCATAACAGTCATGGGCAGTGGCTATAAGATTGCCATGATTGTGGTGAAGAACGGGTTGGAGAAAGAAGTAGAAGAGAAGAGGCTGCTACCGGAGACGCAGGGGGGTTTTAGAAAAGGGAGGGGCACCAGAGATCACCCTGGCAAGGTTGGTTGAAAGAGTAATGGAAGAAAGAGGAAGTGTATATGCAGTGTTCCTGGACCTAAAAGCAGCGTATGACAGTATACCGAGGGAGAGCCTGATAGTGTTAGAGAAGGAAAGGGGTGAGTGACGGGATGGTAGAGTGGATAAGAGGAATGTATGAAGAAACGTGGGCGGTAGCGAAAGTGGGAATTGAAGTGTCGGAGAAATTTAGAACGTGGATAGGGGTGAGGCAGGGCTGCCCGCTGAGTCCTTTGCTATTTAACTTATATATAAGCGAGTTTGAAGAAGTGTTGAGGAAAGGACAAGCGGGTGGGGTGGTGGTTGGAAGAAGCAAGGTATGGATGTTGGCATATGCGGATGATACGGTGTTAATGGCGAGAGACTGGGAAGGGATGAGGGATATGTTGAAGAGAGCGGAGAGGTATATGGATAAGAGAGGGCTGTGTGTGAATGTAGGGAAAACGAAGTGGATGAGATTTAGGAATAAAGGAAGGGGGGGAAGAGTGAGAGAAATAGAGTGGAAGGGTGAGAGAGTGGAGAGGGTTAAGGTGTTCAAGTACCTGGGTTTCGTTTTTAAAGGTACGGGAGGGTACGTAGAACACTTAAAATGGATGCAGCGTAAGGCAAGGAAAGCGTGGGGTATGGTTTGGGGGAAGTGGGGAAAATGGATGGAAAACAATTTTAGAATGGCATGTAAATTGTGGGACGCATATGTGAGAACGATCTTAATGTATGGTGTGGAAGTATGGGGAACGAAGGGGTATGAATGTGTGGAGAGAGAGAGTAACGGTGGTTCTTGAAGCGTATGTTGGGGGTGGAAGAGTCCACGCCAGGATACATACTGCTTCAGGAAACAAATTGAGGGAATATGCAGAGTGTGGCAATGGAGAGAGTGGTTAGATATGAGATGAGGTTGTGCGAATTAGAGGAGGAGAGACTGGTGAAAGAGGTGTGGGAAACATGTGTGGGTGTAGGAGAGTACAAATGGAGAATGGAGCGAAAGAGAATGTATGAGAGGGTGGGGTTGTCGGAAGCCAAAGCGAAGGATTGGATAAAGAGTGGAAGGAATGCGGCAGCGTGGGTGAAAGAGAAGGAGAAGGAAGTGGAAATTCAGGAGAGGCAGGGATGTGTCAGGGAGAGTGAGTATAATGATATGTATGAAAGGTGGCCGGTGCATGGGAGGTTGCCGAGATACCTGGGTGAGAAGGGGCTGGGCAGGGAGGAAATGGTGACGCTGGCAAGAGCCAGGTGTGGATCAGGAGAGAGAGGGAGGAAAGTATGGATGGGTACAGAGTATGGGAGATGTGTATTGTGTGAATGGGGGAGGGATACTTGGAGATATTTGGCAGAGGAGTGCGAGGGTGTGTGTGAGGAATGGGTGGGAGGGGGGAAAAGAGTGAACGAATGGATGAGAGAGGACGGAACCGGGGTGAAGACACTGGCAAGGTTAGGGTGGGGAAAAGGAGAGGAGAAGGAAAGGAAGTTAATGTATTGTATTTTATTTTTATGCCAATAAAGGTCCTTTTTTTTACAAGGGTAAGGTCACCAAATGTACACCTCTGTGCGAGTGGGGAAACGGGCAACTGCATGGCTAATGTCGGCCTATTGCCCTGCTATCGCTCTAAGTCGGTTATATTTTGTTCGTGACGCTCATTCAGGCACTAAATTTTTGATTGACACAGGTGCTCAAATCAGCATTCTAGCGGTAGACCAAACTTATGCCAATACCCATCGTGGCGCTAAATTTTTCCTAACGACGGTGAATGGTAATTCAATACCCACGTTCGGTCAATCTAAATTGAACATTGATATCGACCTGGATGTAACTTTTACATGGCACTTTGTACTTGTGCAAGGGAACCATTCCATTCTCGGCGCCGACTTTCTCAGGCATTTTAACATCATTGTTGACATTGCCCATAATAAATTATTGAGAAATGCATTCGGCCCAACAGAACTAAATTCATTGCTGACTCAAAATGCACCTTATTCAAAATTACTTCAGCAATTTCCTGGTTTAATATCACCATTTAATCTTTCAGAACCCGTGAGACATGATATCGTGCATCACATCACAACCACGGGCCCCCCTGTTTTTGCTAAGCCCCGCAGGTTGCCACCATAAAAGTACCAAGCGGTTAGAAACGAGTTTGACAGACTCATCAAACTCGGTTTCCTACAGCCTTCGGTAAGTCCCTGGGCTACGCCATTGCACATGGTTACGAAACCAGAGGGTACTTGGCGCCCCTGCGGAGACTACCGGCTTAAACAGGGTAACAACCCCAGACCGGTATCCCTTGCTTCTTCTTCACGATTTTGCAAATAACTGTTGTGGTTGCACGTTATTTGTGGTAAGGCATACCACCAAATTCCAATCCTACTGATATACCGAAAACGGCAATCACCTTTCGGACTATTCGAGTACACCAGGATGAGTTTTGGCCTAAGAAACGCCGCTCAAACCTTTCAAAGGTTTATGGATTCGATTTTACGCGGACTACCATTTTGTTTCGCGTACAATGATGACATACTCGTTTTCAGTAAAAACGTCACCTTTTCCAAATTTTTCAGCGGTTGACATCATTTGGTATAAAAATTAACCCTGATAAATGCGTTTTTGGACAACCTAAATTAAGTTTCTTAGGTCACAGCATTAGTGGTAAAGGGATAAAACCTCTGCAGTGCAAGGTGGATGCCATCTTGTCTTTCCCTCAACCCGCTGACCTAAAAGCACTCCAACGTTTCCTCCGCATGATCAATTTCTATCACCGTTTCGTAAAATCATGCTCGAGCATATTGTCACCACTGAATCAACTTGCTGCAACAACTCCTCGTAACAAACCATTGATCTGGAATCAATCTGCATAATACGCGTTTTCGACAGCTAAGGCCGCATTGGCCAACTCTACCATGCTCGCGCTTCCAGATCCTGTTGCGGAGTTAAGCATCATGGTAGACGCTCTTCCTCTGCTGGTGCGGTTTTGCAGCAAAAGGATAAATTTGGCGTTCAACAACCGCTATATTTCTTTTCTAAATCTTTCACTCAGTGAATGATTAGCCGTATATTTGGCAATTAAAAAGTTTAGATATTATCTCGAAGGTAGAGAATTTACCGTTTATACAGACCATAAACCTTTAATATCTGCTATCTGTTCTCACTCACATCGTTTTTCAGGAAGAGAGCACAGACACTTGAACTACATCGGACAATTAACCACTGACATCAGGCACATCCTTGGAAAGGACAACAATGTCGCGAGTCGAAATTAATGCTTTAGACCTCAACCAACTGGAAAAATTACAATCTGAAGATGTGCAACTTAAATCTCTTCTGGGTAGTGACACTACTGCACTCAAACTGGAACAGTTCATTCCGGCCGGCTCTAAACGTAGACACGTCTCTAGCATCACCACGACCCTATGTGCCTCCTATAATGCGGCAGGAAGTTCTTCGTTCACTTCATGAACTCACACATCCGGGTACTCGTGCATTGAGACGTCTCGTAGCAGCCCGTTACGTGTGGTCGCGGATGAACCACGACCTTGCTCTATTCGTCAAGTCCTGTTTGAAGTGCCAGAAGAACAAAATTCATCGCCACCACTGTGTTACCCATTGCAAAATTTCCAGACCCGGATGACCGATTCACCGACATCCACATCGACATCGGCCCTTTGCCTGTTTGTGACAATTTCAGATACCTTCTGGTCTGCATTGATCGCATTGATCGGCCAGGAAGTAATTCCTCTTACTGAAATTACTGCAGATTCCGTTGCACAAGCATTTTTGAGTGGTTGGATTGCACGTTGCAAGCATGTTCGAACTGCGGTTAATTGCGGTAACTTGAGATAAATCACAAAATATATTCAAATTTAGAATCAAATTAACTATGAAATAAAAAAATTATAGCGACAAACAGAAACAACTAAAAAAATAATTATCATTTAGAAGACAATCTTTATCATGTACTTATTGCACAAAAACATCTCAATTGTTTATGTGCACATTTACTAACTGTTTTCTGTATTGGAATATGTACGAAGAAAGAAATTTCCCACATTTATTTCGTCTTTTGCGGGTATCAATATTTTTACTTTTGTCGCGCTAGAATACTCATCCGCGTGGAAAACTTAGGAACTCGGTGACAGAATGACCGGACGCATGAATTCATCCCGCGCGCGGCCACATTTTAGGCAACACAACATACACCAAAGGTTGTAATTTATTATATTATCACTTTGCACAACGAATATCATGGAAGAAACAGCGAGAGTATGATGTATGTTTTATTCGCGGCGATAAAGAGCCGCTTCAGTCGGTGTGTTAATTCAGTAAACAAAGCCTTAAATTTCGGTAAACATTTAGGCAAGTACGTTGCATTACTCTATAAGCTTAAATTGGTTACTTGGAAATAGTTTGTTTATCGCACCCTTAGCAACTTCCCTTATTTCTGGAGGTGTGTAAGTAATATTTTTGAATATGTTTTAAAATTAACTATTGAAATCAACCTGTTCGTAACTGTGCAAAACAGGTTGAATATTCATATATTTAGGCTACTTTCTTCTGTATTGAATTTATTTATTGCTTCTGCAGCAAGTGAGGTTGACTCAAACTCGTAAAACATACATGTTGTCGTCAAATTTGCATATTTTTGCAGTATTAACTCGAAAACTAGTGCATATCATATTCAGTTACATGAAAAACTGAGTTTCAATTTCGTTCGAAATTTTGTATCTAGGCAAGACTGAAAATACGAGAGGATCCTGCGTTTTTCAGTATGTTTTATTCACGGATGAGGCGACATTCCATAACAGCGGATCTGTCAACAGGCACAATTTTATTATTATTCAACTGAAAATCCGCATATTATGAGACAAGTTGATCATCAGCATCGATGGTCTTTGAATGTATGAGGAAAATTGTTGGAAACCATGTGGTAGGTCCAAATTTCTTCGATGGCCATCTCAATGAGTCTATATATTTGCACTTCTTGCAAAAGGTATTACCCGGATTATTAGCTAATACACCTCAACATACAAGGAACAGGCTACGGTTTCAAATGGCCGCCATAATATAACCAATTCGGCTCCTGCAGTATTTGCCAAATTCAATTTAATGACAGTGAAACTCTAGTGAAGTGGGTTGGTTTCTGCAACAGCAAGTTCCTCCCAAACTGCATACCATTAAAGGATGCAAAGCCGGCTCCGTTAACACAAAAAAATGAAATTTGGTGTACATATGCAATGTCTGCAAAGTATCAATAAACAATGGAACATCCTACCTGAATATGATCTGGGAAATTAAAGTTAATATAGAACAGAACCGTTAGTTACTACAGAAGCTAATAATAACCACAGAAATGAATTGTTTACAGCGGCGGCTCGTGGATGTTCGGCGGTGAGACAACGGAAGAAAATTTAACCGAAAAAGCAACGGAATATTTGCTTCCTCTATTAGAGTAAGTAGTGCAGCACGAGCGGCATCTTTATCTTTGCCTCGCTTACGGAAATCCACGAGCCGCCGCTGATTGTTGATCATCTAAGCCAACCAATTTGCAAAATAGCAACAATAAGAAAAATTCCTTTCCAACAACCAGAAATGGCGACATCTCTGTTCGACTAGATCAGTATTTCTCAACGTGTCCGATCGACGTTTAAATTTGGCGCATTTGGGGGGCGACGGTCATTTTGTGGGGGCGAATGCATTTGCAATACTTGTCATTAGAGATGGTTCAAGTTGCCTAAAAAAATTAATAAAGAGACTTAAGATTATTATTAGATTAGAACCAAATGTTTTAAATCTTTGCTAAGATAAAAAATTCTCTACAATTGGAAAATTAAAACTTCTAAATCAAATAACGCGCTCGTAAGTTTAATAATTGATCAAAATCAAAAGCTTGATCTTAGTGAATTTTTAACTTTGAAAATTTCGGATTTCGGCAATTTCCATTGTCTCGACATGGATATTTTTAATGCAATTTAAATTGCACACAGAATTCTCTACTTTTTAACATACAATATATCATAATCAAAAAATGCGTTTAACGCCTTGGTAATTTTTAAAAACTGAAAACGAGAGTTTGTTGACTTTGAACTTGGAAAATTTCGGATTTTGGCAATTTTTACATACTCGACATGACTATCTCTTAATATTTTTTTCAAACACACTAAATTTACTACATTATAGTATTTAAATCAGCAAAATTAAATAATGCTTTCAGAAGTTAAAAAAAAAACAAAAACGCGATTTTGTGGACTTTTTACTCGGAAAACAACAGATTTTGGCAACTTTCTTTGATCGATATGTATATTTCTTTGTATTTTTTTAATCACGCTGAATTCGCTACATTTTAAAATTTAAATCATCAAAATAAACTAAGGAGTTCGAAAATTTTTCAAAATCAAAAATGTGATTTTATGACTTTGAACTCGAAAAACAACAGATTTTGGCAACTTTCTTTGAAGGATATGTATGTTTCTTTATATTAAAAAAAAAAACACTGAATTCGGTATATTTTGGAATTTAAATCATCAAAATCAAGTAGAGCGTTCGGAAGTTAAAAAAAACTAAAATGCGATTTTGTGGACTTTTTACTCGGAAAACAACAGATTTTGGCAACTTTTTTCGAACGGTATGTATATTTCTTTATTTGTTAAACCCACTGAATTCGCTATATTTTGCAATTTAAATCATCAAAATCAAATCAGGGGTTCGGAAGTTAAGCAATTTTTCCAAATCAAAAACGCATTTTTGTTAACTTTGAACTCGGAAAAACAGATTTTGGCCACTTTCTCTAAACGATATGTATATTTCTTTATATTTTTTGAAAACACACTAAAGTCGCTACATTCTGAAATTTAAACCATCAAAATCAAGTAAGGCGTTATAATAATAATAATAATAATAATAGTTTATAATAATAATAATAATAATGATAGTAATAATAGTGTTTATTGTGCTAGAATATTTACAAAGAAATATGTACACTCGTCAAAAAAATATAGGTTATAGTAACATGCTTATTTCAAAAGGTATAATTTAAAAACTCAACAACTTTGAACGGACATATATTTCACCGTTTTTCTACACATCTTAACTGATCTACTTGAAAGTAGCTTGAAAGCAGGCTTAGGTATTTTTAATTATAAGCAGGTTTTCAAGGTTATTTCAAGGTCAATTTATTATTTTAACATGGGAACCTGTAATTTTTATTGAGGCACATGAATCTACGAATTAGAGGAAATAACTTTTATCTAAAACATTTTTCTCTTCGGCGCTTACTTTACAGAAAGATCAATTTAACAGTTGTTTAACGGTGAACATTATTTCAGGCATTTTTAATCCGTTCCTTCATATTACCTTGAGTGGTAGGAACATCTTTGTAGACTTTTTCAAGATATCTCCATAAAAAATCAAGGGGAATCTGGGAATCTAGTAGGTCAAGACAATGAAATAACGCGTGTATCCAACGACTATTATAATTATGATCCAATACTTGTATGCGAATAATGCGCTGGACAACCATCATGTTGATAACGAATGTTCAATCTTACTCTCAAATTCAATTCTTTTATCAGTCTTGGTAACTCGTTATGAAGAAAATGTTAGTATCTCTCACCGACGAGAAGTTGGCCACAGATTTTGGTGCCTCCACCATCATCTGAATTGTGACCAATCTTAACAAATTAATAATAAAATTTAATCCCGGATTTAATTAAAAAAATAAGTATCGTATTAAGGAATATCCAATAAACATTTTATAATTATTTGTTTGCAATTTGGCGGCGAATTAAATTTTTGAGGTCAGCCACGGATCCCCGCGGTACAAAAAAAAATCCTAAATGGCGTTTGACGCTAGTTGTAATTGACTTTATTATACAGGTATGTTAAGAAACACCTAACAAACAATTTAAAATTTAAAATTATTTGCAATAGGCTTCATAAATTGCGATGGAAATAATTTTTGAAATCAGTCACAGATTTTCTTTAAAAATTATATATTGCAAAAAGTAAGCACCGGATAAAAAAATGTGTTTCTTAAAAGATATTCGCTGTAATTTCGATTCTCTGATAAAACTTACAGGTTTACATTTAAAAATCACAAGTTGACCTTGTAATGACCTTGACAACCTGCTTAGAATTGATGACATATATGCCTGCTGCATTAGCCCCTTCATGGCAAATACATTTTATTTGAAACATTTTTTTTTCTCAGAATCTTCGTTTTCATAATATTTCGGGTGTCCAGGATAAATGCCCCACCCTGTATATCAGACGATAAAGTAATATACTTCACAAAATCCTACAGAAAAACTGTTCCATTATAGAAGAAATTTCAACACACGAATTACAAACTGGAAATCCAGCAATAGATGCCCCGAACTGGCATTTGAATCATTTTTAAATACTTAAAAATGTAATTAACATTTCAATTAATGTTTTCCTAGGGAAAAATGTCACAATAATGCCAAACGAATACAGTTCCCATGGATGACATCAGACATAATAGATCAAAAAAAAAACAAAAAACTTTTGCAATTAGCAAATAAATATACAATTTTTAGACCACAATACACAAAATAACTCTTACAAAATAAAAATACCGAAAGCAAAGCAAAGAAAAATTATTATGAAAATTTGATAAACAATACAGTTAACAAATAAAATGATGTAAAAAAGCAACTGGTAAGGAAATAAAGTACAAATTCAAATAGAGCCAACGAATAACCCTGAATCGCAAATTTTTGACATGCAATCTGCAAACGCCACGAAATAAATATTTTATAAACGCTGCATATATTTGACAAAGTCATTGCCTATAGAAATAGATACTGAATACATACTTTTACATAATGAAATTAATTCAAACACTATTTACTTTGAGCCAGTAACACCCAACGAAATTATCGCAATTTGTAGATCTCTAAATAATTGTCAAGCATACATACAACCTTTCAACATCTATCTTAAAAAAGTGTATAGACCTCATAGCCGAACCTTTGAACCTTTAGCTTACCTGAACAATTTATCACTTGAAAACGGAATATTTCCAAATTTATTAAAACAATGATTAATTACACCCATATTTAAAAAAAGGAGAAAGATACCAACTTGTCAGTACCTTGCCTATAATTTCAAAACTATATGAGTATGCTGCAAATTCAAGGATTAATCGATTTCTAGAAAAGTTCAAAATATTATCTTCAAATCAACATGGATTTCATAAATTTCATGATACAAACACTTCATTAAATGAAACTTTAGACTCTATCTTAGCAAATCGCAATGACTATCACTATACTTTAAGTCTATATGTCGGCCCAAGCAAGGCCTCTGCTCCCGGAGAAGATGGCAATGAATGGATTGCGTGGAATTGCTTTGCAATGGATTGCCAGCATCTAACAGGAAGATCTCAGTCGATGTCCAATGGTGGCACTGTATCTAAAAGTCGGTTTGTTAAGGTAGAAGTACCCCAAGGGTCCATATTATCACCCACGCCATGTACAAGTCTACGCAAAAGACTTAAATAGATGTTTCATGAGAACTTTTATTAGCGCAGAAGTTCAAGTTTGGGAAACGAGAAGGGTGCCGATAAATTTTCTAAAGAACGAGTGCGCAACTATATGCCGTATGAAATCTGGTTTTTAGAGTGTTTTCTTTTAAAAATTGATATCATAGATATTATTTTATCAAGGCTAAATTAATTGTCACGTCATATCTGTCAGAGAGTGTTGGGCAAAAACGTAATAAAATTACATTTGTATACAATTACTTTGTAATTATTAATATGGTCAATAATTACATTACCTACTCTGTAATTATAATTAGAGAAAATTATTAAATTACTCTGTATTTATAATTATGTGAAAAGTATTCAAATTATTTTGTAATCATAATTATGGAAAACATTATTGAATTACTTAGCACTTAAATTATTTTTTAGAACTAACAAGTCTTTTAATACGATGATTTACAATTTTTGATTTTTTGGGTTTTTGTGAAAAGCTGGTTTTTCATGAATTGATATTTTTCTAGACTAACAAACAATTTGTGATTTGGATTTGTTCATTTTTTGAAGTTTTGGTGGCTAATCAACATTTTTTTGTTTCCATCACGCACAATTTTTTAATAAATTTACTAGATGTCTATGGTTCTTTAAATATTTGCGAATAAAAATTAAATGGCATCCTACAATTCTTGTACAAATCAATAGAATAGTATAGGGGAATTCTCGAAAGTGAAATTTAATTGCTGGGATTCCCTGATTTGCAGTCAGACCGTCGACGGCAAATGGGATAAAATAGACGTCTTCCTTACTCTGCTTGCGTTCGGTTTAGGCAGTTGTTGTTTAGTGAGCTTTTTACAGTTAAATTCGTGTTTAAAATGCCAAGACTTTGTCAAAATAATCCAGATACTTTTGGTTGTTTTGTGGTCAAGAAATTTAGACGTAAAATTACATCACTGTTGAAACACCAATACTATACGTATTTTAAAGTAAAGATTGGTGATCAAGACGAACATTGGGCGCCACATGTTGTATGTAGGATATGTGACGAGGGTTTAAGGCATTGGAGTAATGGAACAAGGAAATTCCTACCAATGATTTGGCGAGAGCCAACAAATCACCATGATGACTGTTGTTTATGTAAAAAATCAACGTGTCCGATGATTTTTTCTGGACCTTCTCAATCCATAAATACCGAATTTGTTCCAGTTAAAGTTTTCATCCTGTATAACTAATAATCCTTTTATCGTTAAATCTGAGAAAGTATCATGATGACCACATCATAATTTTTTGTCAATAATTTCACAAAAACATAATCGTCAATGGGTTTTCTCGTTTTGATAGTTTTGATAGCAAATTCGATTATTATTACAACTATTCAAAACTTTATTCCACATAAAAATATCCCAAAATCTATGAATTTTTTCAGGAAATCATAATTTCGAATGCATTGCAAGTGATTGCATTTTTTTTATATCTTCTGCAATTCGTCTTTGTTACAATTTTTCACGTTAAATGAGATTATCGCAAAATCCAGGGTGGGAGTCTATGAAGATTTTTGTAAAATCACATCACGAATGTGCTTATAATAATTTTAAAAAGTTTCGGACAGTTTCGACAATCTTTTTCACATTTTTTAAAAATCTCCAAAATGATTATAATTTCTCAAAACTATACTCTCTGAATTAAATTATCCTAAAATCCAGTTATAGGATCCATATTATATAATTTCATGAGATCAAATCAAGTTTGCATTTTTAGTAATTTTTGACAATTTTGTAAAAAATGGCAATTATTGTTCCATTTCATTTGATTGAATCTTCAAAATTATTACAATTTTTCCAATCCAGGGATCGAAGTCTAGCAAGGTTTTCACAAAATAATACTAGAATATATTTTTAGTAATTTCGAAAGGATTCAAGACGATGGAAATTGTTTTTCCATTTAATTAGAATCGTTATGTAATCATGTGTATTTATTCAAATCCAAAGAGTTCTTACGAAATCACAATATAGAATGAATTTTTAGTATGTTTTAGTTTCCAGTCGACGGTGTGTTTTCTATCTTTTCTTAAATCGTTGAATTGCTACAATTTTCACAAATTTACGTTCTGATGGCATAAAATGATCCCAAAATCCAGTGATGGAGTGTATCTAGATTTTCACAAAATCGTAATCTCGAAAGAATTTTGAGTCATTTTGGATGGCAATGTTTAAATTTTTTTTCAAAAACCTCAAAATTTGAAATAATTTGCAAGTCGACAGTATTATTATATTTTTTTGAGAATTGCCAAAATTATTACCGCTTTGGCAACTTTACGTGCTGATTACATAAAATTATCTCAAATCTGCAATGGAGTAGATGCAAGATTTCTATGAAATCATAATCTCAAATCAATTTTGAGTCATTTTTGAAAGTTTTTAGTTGATGGCTATTGTTTTTATGTTTTATAAAAATCGCCGAAATGATTAAAAAAGTTCAAAATTTTCTTTCTGAATTCATAAAATTATCCCAAAATCTATTAAAGGAATCTAAGTATTTTTTTCATGAAATTATAATGTCGAATGTATTTTAATTCATTAGGAAAGTTTTAAGCCGTTTTCAAATGTTTTTCAATTTTGCGAATGCATCAACATTATTATTTTTTTTTTAACTTTGCGCTCTTAAGATCTCTATTGCCTAGGGATTATTCAATTTTGTCTTGTCCAACTATACGCTATACCTATTTTATTTTGATTTGACGTGCTAATCATAACGAGCAGTGTTGCCAATTTTGCCTATTTACGTAAAAGAGAATTTTTGTACAAAAACCATAATACCATGCAAATAAACACAGGTGAGCCGATAAATTAAACATGTTTTGATTTAAATTATTAGAACAGCTACCTGACATTTATATACAAAAATACTGGTTATAATCACTTACTTCACTAGTTTTATTAACGGCTAGATGTACATTTCGGTCAGAAGGCAACCATTATCAATAGCTAACTAATGGTATTATTATTCAGGGTGTTACAAATTCGATGCATTAGCATTGCTATCTCGGTAATTATAAGAGATAGAGAGTTGGTTAAGTTAAGGCAAACTTGCGCATTTTAATGTTGAATAATTTGCTAAAAATAAATTTTAAATATTCGGCCTACTTCCGAAGATATTCGACAAAAACGAAAAAGTAAATGTTGGTTTTTACTTTTTTTACGACTTTATTACTGGTTATTTTGAAAATCCAAAACTCGTAAACTTTTTCAGAAAATAATTTTATTTTTCCAATACGACACATCAACTTTTTTTTTAACGGACTTGAATTTTTGTCGCAAAATTATGTTTCTTAAAAATTGAAGGGTAGGTATTGACTTTAAAACACAACAAAGCGTGCATTGACAATAACAAAGATTCTTTTTAAGGCTCTTCAAAAATATAATATTAGTTTTTTGATACGACGTTTCGTTTTTTAGATTCGTTTCAACATAAACATTTAAAAAACATAAAAAATTTAAACCCCACTCTGGTATCTCTTGTGGTATATTTTGAAAATCAGGTCCCAACAAGATCCATAACTTCTATTTGGTTCCATTGCTTTTTAATTGTTTGGAGCTAAAACTAACAAAGTTTACTAAGGGAGTTGAATTCAACACTTTGCTGGTGTCATTTTCAATAATTAATCATAACAAAGTCTAATTTTCTAGATGTTCAAAAAGATTTTCGTTGACTTTATAATACACTTGTTGATTTTTTTTTTATATTATTGAAAATCTATTTCCGCTGCATATTTTGTGTATAAATGACATAAGTAGTAAACATTAAGCATATCGCGTCTCTCTTCGTTGAAAAAATACTTTTTTAAAAGGCACTAATTTAAGTAATGATAAAGCTAAGAAATATGTTCTCAAAGTTAAGGCACACTTTCAAGCACATGTTTCAAAGTCAGTGCCTACTCTTCAATTTAAAGAAAGCTTCAAATAACCCTACAACAATTTTGTGACAAGTGTGTCACATCACTAAATTTTTTGTCAATAGTAAGTACGTTAAAAATTATAGAAAATGACAAAATGAACAAATTAAAAAGAATAAGTTTTTATCAAATCCCAGTTTGAAAAAAAAACGATAAATATGCTACATATCAAAAAGATCCATCTTATACCATTAAATTTGAGAAAGTTACATCATAATTTGTTAATAATTGAACATTAAAGACATCACTAAAAGAATAATCATGAAAAATATTTGTTGTCTAGGCTGAAATACTTCGGTCAATGGCCATTTGTAGCTCTTTGTAAATTGAGTTTTAATTAATTGTATTACTCCTATTTGTTGTCAAGACCAATTTATACAAAACTAAAAGATTTAAAAAATATGCGTTAATTTTAAAATTATTTTCGGTTTTAAAAATACACAAGCTTCGAAATGTTTTAAAAAGTTTGTCCTTAAATCAAAATGGTGATGTGGCTATCATGTTACTTTCTTCGATTTGATAGAATCATAGTTATTTATATTTACACTTTCATGGTTTATTTGAATTTAAATTATATTTTAAATGTAAATCGAGCGTTTTGTAGAATCGGATGAAAGTGACGTTTAAAACGTCAAAATTATGAAAGGTGAAAATGACCAATTATTCTTCAAATCCTAATACGCAGTTTACTCAAAAGCCAAAGAGTTTTCGGAAAAAACTTATTCTTTATAAGTTGTTCATTTCGGCATTCTCTCTATTAATATAAATTCGATGTAACTATTATCGTTTGCTAATAAAGAAAAGATTTTATGAAAAATGTTTTCAAACGAAAAATGTCATTTCTTTGTTGTCTTCAATTTTTGTTTAAATGTTTTTGTAATATTTTTTATATTTAAAAAATTATCGGAGAAAACCAAAAACGGTTTAGGTAAACCCACTTCCGGTGTACGATATCTTAATCGGAATGCATATTGAAAAAATGTTGCTATCATGCTTCTTTCTCCGATTTGATGATATAATAGTCATATTTATACCTCCTTAATTTATTTTCAATTTGAATGATATTTTGCAAAAAATTCAATTTCTCATCTTAGCGCTCACATATCTCAAAAATTGATAAACCGATGTTTCTATTTTTTTATAGAATATTAAAATACAATACATTTTGAATAGTTTTTGTAATGAGCTAGTCTGCACTTGTCATAGTTTCGGCAAAATTCGTAATCTTTTGTTCTTGCTGCAAAAAATGCTATTCTCACCTTAGCGCCCAAATTACTCAAAAATTGATTTATCGATGTTTCCATTTTTTCCTAGAACATCAAAATGCAATAATTTTTGATGTTCTACTTGCCATAGTTTTGGCAACATTTATAATCTTCTATTTTCGTTGCAAGTAATGCGTTTTATTAAATTTGCGCTTAAATTTTTCGTTTTCACTTTTCAAAAAACATCAAATTACAATGAATTAAAAAAAATAATGGGCAAATCCACACTTGCTATAGTTTTGGCAAGATTCGTAATTTTTTGTTTTCGCTGCAAATAATGCGTTTATCATGATCATTCATGATAATTTCAGTACGTATAAAAGACTTGGACAAACTATCATAGACAGGCTGAAAGACCTCGGTTCGATAGCCAGTTAATAACTGTAATGTAACAAAATTGATGAGTATATCTTAAAATGTATATAAACTACTATAAATAAAGATATTTGTATGTATAATGCGTTTAATTAACTTTGCGCTTAAGTTTCTTGGAAATTTACAAAAATAATGTTTTCATTGTTTTTAAAGAACATAAAGATCCAATCAATTTCGAATATTTTTTGTAATGGGCAAATCTGCACTTGCCGTAGTTTTGGAAAAATGCATAATCTTTTTTCTCGCTGCAAAAAATGCTATTTCTCCACATAGCGCTCAAATACCCCAAAAATTGACCAATAAATTTTTCTAATTTTTTTATTGAACATAAAAATCCTATGAATTTTAAATCATTTTAGTAATCGGCAAGTCTGCACTTGTAATAGTTTTGGAAAAATTCATAATCTTTTGTTCTTGCTGCAAGAAATGCCGTTTCTTAACTTTGCGTTTAAATTTTTCGTTAATTCACCAAAGAATGTTTTTATTTTTTCAACAAAATCTGATCAATCCAATTAAGTCTGCCACAGTTTAAGCAAAACTAATGAGATTTTGAAATAAACAAATTCTTTTTTTAAACAAAAGATTTTAATTTCCTACAAAAATTGTTGAATTGATTTTATAACACCTTTCAAGTTTAAAAAAATATAACAATTTTATATTTTTTCTTAAAAATCAAAAGTTTTATTTTATTTTATGTCATAAAAATGTATTAAAGAAATAGAAAAAAAAATATTGGTCAATTTTTGGGGTGTTTGAGCGCTATGTGAAGAAGTAGATTTTTTTGCAGCGACAAAAAAAGATTATACATTTTTCCAAAACTATGGCAAGTGTAGATTTGCTCATTACAAAAAATATTCGAAATTGAATGGATCTTTGTGTTCTTTTAAAAATTGAAAACATTATTTTTGTAGTAAAATTCCGAGAAACTTAAGTGCAAAGTTAAATAAACACAACTTTTCACTTATTCAATTTTATATTAATTTTAAGTAATTTTAAAAACTTTTTATACGTACATTTATTTATAATTTTATAAAACAATACATTATTTAAAAGTGGAGGCTAATTTGGCTGACGACCTATGGTCTTTCGGCCTCTGTTTCTTATATTTTTTTCGACACCAAAATTAATACATTTTTTTTAATTTACCCTAAGTTAAAATTATATAACTTAAATTTCTAGTAAAGAAATTATTGCAACTTTTCCTGTTTAATTACGAATTCATTTTGAGTAATTTTGTAAATTTTCAAGTCGATGGCTATTGTTTTTACATTTTTTTCGAGTCACCAAAATTAATACAATTTGTTACTAATTCGCTCTCTGTTAACACAATCTTATCAAATGGTGATATGGCCATCATACTACTTTCTCCGATTTGATGCTTTAATAGTTATTTATATTTATCCTTTCATGGTTTATTTTGAATTTAAATTAAATTTTAATAGTCAGTTTACTCAAAAATATAAAGATTTTTCGAAAGAAAAACGTATTCTTTATAAGTTATTCATTTTGGCATTCTCTATAATTATTATGAAGGTAAATTTGATGAAATTTAATTTATCTTTTCGTTTTTGGCTTATAGTTTTGAATTGATAATAGTTTCATCAAAAATTAAGAAGGTATAAATATGACTATTATATCTTCAAATCGGAGAAAGAAGCATGATAGCCACATTTTTTCAATATGCATTCCGATTAAGATTTCGTACACCGGAAGTGG
Organism: Ocypus olens; assembly: GCA_910593695.2. Taxonomy (NCBI): domain Eukaryota; kingdom Metazoa; phylum Arthropoda; class Insecta; order Coleoptera; family Staphylinidae; genus Ocypus; species Ocypus olens. The sequence goes on from OU343061.1 coordinate 10,625,189, forward strand.
GTTTACCTTAACCGTATTTGGTTTTTTCCGATAATTTTTTAAATATAAAAAATATTACAAAAACATTTAAACAAAAATTATGAAGGTAAATTTGATGAAACTATTATCAATTCAAAATTATGAGCCAAAAACGAAAAAAAAAAATTTTTTTTTCGAAAAATTGTTATTTTATGAAGAATATTTACAGACAAAAGTGGTTTAATACTTAATTGTCTTCAATATGATGTTTTTTTAATCTTTAAGGGCAAACACTGGAAAGTGAAAAGTACCAATCCTTCACGTTGGTACTTTTCACTTTCTAGTGTTGTCACTAAAGATGTCAAAAAATCTAATCTATGGGTAGATGTGGTATATAAAGCGCCAGGAGGTGTGCGTTTGAAATTTTAACAGCTAAATGACGAATATTAAATAAAGCAATTGAAACGGATGTAGAAAAAGCTGAGAGAATCGTGAAGAGTGTTTGCTTATTGCACACCCTTGCCATTAATGAGGAAGAGGTTCTGAATAATTACTATCAGTAGCATGAAATTAGTGCCAAACTTTTATATGTTTGAAAAGATCATTGGTAAAACAAGTCAATTGGTATTAAATGGAGTTAAAGAGTGGGTCAAAATGGTATTCAAAGAGAGGTGTGTTTTCTTGCTAATTTGCTGGTAACTCAATTTTTGTTGAAAAAAACACACTGTAATGCTCTCTCAAAATAAATACAAAGCTTTTTGTTGAACATTTGCTAATTCAGGCCATAACACCTTTTTCGGCCATAAAAAATGAAACAGGTTTGTGTTTAAGGATAACCGTTTAAGAGCGGTACGCCATAACACAACGTAGTTTCACGTACACGATTTTTATTGTTTATATTTTCGCAGCGGTCGTGACTGAATGGCGAAAGCTAAAGTCATAAAAAAAAAATATATATTTTCGCAATGTTGCTCCATTTAAAAAAATTGGAAAAAATATATAATGAAAGACACACTTTGAGGAATTTATGTGAAAAATGGTTGGTGTCACCATAGAACATAACATAAAAAAAAATTGAAAAATTCAAATTTTCAGGTGAAATTTTAGTCGGATTTTTTTTTAAACTTTCTAGAAAATAGTCTCATTGATCGTTATTACATATATTTTTTTCATTGTAATCGGTTCGGCTGTTTTTTATTTATTTTTCTTTCCCCCTCCATACCTCCTATAAAAATTAAATTTCGAGGTTAAAATTTTATATAGTTTCATACCACATGGATGCGAACTTATGATATTAATTAGAGCTTAATACGTACGGGCGCAGATTTTGCATACTTATTCCGCTGGACCCTTTCCGTTGTATTTTGTTTATTAACAAATAACATGCATCTCTTATCTTAATAATATAATAACAACTGGATTGCGACGTTAGCCCCCAACACTACAAAAAAAGTACAAAAAAAACTGCGACATAATTGTTCAATTAACCGCCATCACGGTACAGTGAGACAAAAAACACCAAAAATTTAGAGAATTTAAATAAATTTGATACAACCTCACTTGTTGTAGAAGCATTACTTACTTTCGTCTGTATCGAATTTAGAGAATTTAGATTCGATTAATTTGAATCGGGATGGGTTCTAGTAAATATAAAATCTTAAATTAATATTGTTTTATTATGTTTTGCGACATAACATGCAAAATATAACCAACCAATAATTAATTAACCTATTGTTTTAACAATACGATGAGACTTTCAGTATTTCCAGATATATATCCGAGGAAATTATGAAATTGAATACTTCTTAGGAAAATGCGTAATTACCTAATTTAGTTATTACAGGGTCGGCTGTAATTAACATTCAATTGAACACATCCTTGTTCGATTTTTCGCGAGAAAATTTTCTTTAATTGTTTTCCCGATATTTCTTTATTACATAGATACATTTTGACGAAATACTTAACATTATCAAGGGTAAAGTTTCTAAAATTGTTAAAAACTTGATAGTGCCACTAAAACTGCATTCGATTTTTATCTACGTCTGTAATTTCGGAAGCCAAACCTGCGTTGCTGAAAAATCGTCTGATGGTTTTACCATCATGCGAATTTCCGAAACTAGGTTTAGGCTGATCAACTACTAATCCCATCCGATTTTTAAAATAGTTTTGTATGCAGACTTTATGTGCATGTACAATTTCTTTATCATCATTTCGAGCTTGCCATTCTTTCATTGGAAGTTTGTAGGCCACATGCAAAATGTTCAAATAATCTGATCCGACAGTATAGCACTGACAAACCAAACTATAAGATTGAGGATTTATATCGTATTTTTAATCATTTATCTATTCTATTAAAGCCTTTAATACCTGCACTATAAATATAGCAAGCTGTATATGTCCACAAGTTACATGCAGGGCCGGATTATCCAGAAGGCAAAATAGGAGCCGATGGCTTGGGGGCGCCGGCGCACAATGGTCGATTCCAACCGGACAAAAGGCGATTTTGAAAAATTTTCAGGTACCTAACCAAACTTCGCGTGGGATTAGTATCCTTCGTTTCAGTGACCCCCTTTGCTAACAAATGCCCTTCAAAGTCTGCCTACAAGTTGAGAGTGAAATTTTCTTGATTTGAGTATAGTTGTATATGAGTTTTATTCACTCAGGAATTTAGAACATTTTTACGTTAATTTAACATTCTTTTGCTATTACAATGTTCACTATAGTTAAGCAGTATGTTAATGTTGTATATTTTTATTGCTCCGCTTTATCAAAAATCAAATTCATTATGAGTTATTAAAAAAGTTGGCACCCTGCTTTTTACATCAACAGATTTTAGTAACTATTGTAGATTTTGTGGTTTCATGAATTTATTTATGGAAACTGTGGAGTGTGTTAAACAAGCTGGAGGGTGGGATAGGGCCCACCTACCACCATTCGTTTTCACTTTAACTTAACCCAGAATCCCTCTTTATTAACTCCAGTGATTTGACGAACAAACGAAGAAATTTCTTTAATCAAACCGAGTTTTGTGGGTTAAGTTTAAATGGAAACAATGGGGGATGGATGGGCCTTATCCTATCCTACTATTCTTGGAACATAAACAAGGGTTTTACAATTGTTAGTTAATTGATAAGAGGAAGATTCAAACGGTTTATCGTTGGCTCGGCAAAATAAATTGTTTATTGAAACTCTATAATGTGTTTAACGGGTTAGAGAGTAGGATAGGGCCCACCCACTACCCTTCGTTTCCACTTTAACTTAACCCAGCAACCCTCTTAGTTGGTTGTCTTGCAACTTTGAAACTCCAGTGATTTGACGAAGGAATTTCTTTACTCAAACAGTGTTTTCATGGTTAGGTGTAAGTAGAAACTCAGGGCGGCGGGTGGGCCCTATCCTATCATAAAATTCTTGGAACACAAACGACGGTTTTGCAATTGTTAATTAATTGTTTAAAGAAGTACTGAACATTGCTTTTATATTTTGTTTCCTCGACAAATGAATTTGTTAATGGAAACTCTGGGGCGTATTTAAATTGGAAAGTGGAATAAGGACCACCCACCGCCCTTTATTTCCACTATTACTTAACCCAGCGACCCGCTTTCTTGTTGCCTTTGCAACTTTTAAAACTCTAACGGTTTGACGAAGAAATTTCTTTAACCAAACAGTGTTTTCTTGGTTAGGTTAAACTGGATACTCAGGGCGGTGGGTGGGCCCTTATCCTATCCTCCAATTCTTGGAACACAAACGCAGGTTTTACAATTGTTAATTAATAAGAGAAAAATCAAACTGTTTATCGTTGCTTCGACAAAAGAATTTGTTTGTAGAAACTTTGGGGCGTGTTTAACGGTTTGGAAAGTGAGATAGGGCCCACCCACTACTGTTTGTTTCCTCTTTAACTTAATCCAGAATCTCTTTATTGGTGGTTTTGCAACTTTTGAAACTCTAGTGATTTGACTGAGAAGTTTCTTAAATCAAATGGGTTTTTTTGGGAGGTTTAAGTGGAAACGAGGAGGGTGGGCCTTATCCTACTCTCCAATCCTTAGAACACAAACAAGGGTTTTACAATTGTTAATTAATTAATAAGAGCAGTATCAAACGGTTTATTGTTGCTTCGACAAAGGAATTTGTTTGCAAAATTTTAGGGCATGTTTAATGGGTTAGTGGGATAGGGCCGACCAACCACCCTTCGTTTTTACTTTAACTCAACCAAGAAACATTTTTTATTGTTAGTTTTGTGGCTTTTAAAACTTTCGTGATTTGACGAAGAAATTTCTTCAACCAAAAAATGTTTTCTTGGTTAGGTTTAAGTGAAAACGAAGGGCGGTGGGTGGTCCCTATCCCATCATTCAATCCTTGGAACATAAACGAGGATTTTTCAATTGGAAATTAATTGATAAGAGAAGATTCAAACGGTTAATCGTTGCTTCGACAAAATAATTTGTTTATAGAAACTCTGGAATTTGTTTAACGGGTTGGAGAGTTAGTGGGATAGGGACCCACCCACCACCCTTCGTTTCCACTTTAACTAAACCCAGCGACGTGCCTTAATATTGCCTTCGCAATTTTTAAAACTCCAACGATTATTGGTGATTTTGCAACTTTTGAAACACCAGTGATTTGACTGAGAAGTTTCTTTAATCAAAGGGTTCTTTTGTTAGATTTATGTGGAGTGGGTGGGCCCTCTCCCACTTTCTAATCCGTGGAACACAAACACGGGTTTTACAATTGTTAATAGATAAGAGCAGTATCAATCGGTTTATCGTTGCTCCGACAAAAGAATTTGTTTGTAAAAACTTTGGGACATGTTTAACAGATTAGTGGGATAAGGCCCACCCATCATCCTCCGTTTCCACTTTAACTCAACCCATAAACCCTCTTTATGGTTGAATTTGCAGCTTTTAAAACTCCAGTGATTTGACGAAGAGACTTCTTTAATCAAATAGTGTTTTCTTGGTTAGGTTTAGGTGAAAACGAAGAGCGGTGTGTGGGCCCTATCCCATCCTCCAATCCTTGGAACATATACGAGGGTTCTACAATTGTTAATTAATTGATAAGAAAAGATTCAAACGGTTCATCGTTGCTTTGACAAAATAATTTGTTTATAGAAACTCTGGAATGTGTTTAACGGGTTGGAGAGTAGGATAGGGCCCACCCACCGCCCTTCGTGTTCACTTTAACTTACCTAAGCAACCGTCTTTATTTATTGTCTTGCAACTTTGAAACTCCAGTGATTTGACGATGAAATTTCTTTACTCAAACAGTGTTTTCTTGGTTAGGTTAAAGTGGATACTCAGGGTGGTGGGTGGGCTCTATCCTATCATAAAATTCTTGGAACACAAACGACAGTTTTGCAATTGTTAATTAATTGTTTAAAGAAGTACTGAACTTTTTTTTTTATATTTTGTTTCCTCGACAAATGAATTTGTTAATGGAATCTCTGGGGCGTATTTAACGAATTTGAAAGTGGGATAAGGCCCACCCAACACCCTTTATTTCCACTATTACTTAACCCAGCGACTCGCTTGATTGTTGCCTTTGCAACTTTTAAAACTCCAACAGTTTGACGAAGAAATTTCTGTAACCAAACAGTGTTTTTTTGGTTAGGCGGTGGGTGGGCGCTATTCTATCCCCCAATTCTTGGAACAAAAATGCGGGTTTTACAGTTGTTAATTGATAAGAGAAGAATCAAATTGTTGATCGTTGCTTCGACAAAATAATTTGTTCGTAGAAACTTTGGGGCATGTTTAACGAGTGAGAGAGTGAGAAGGGCGGCCCTACTCTCCAACCTGTTAAACACATTTCAGAGTTTCTATAAACAAATTATTTTGTCGAAGCAATGATAAACCGTTTGAATCTTCTCTTATCAATTAATTAACAATTGTAGAACCTTCGTTTATGTTCCAAGGATTGGAAAACCCTCTTTATTGTTGGTTTCGCAGCTTTAAAACTCCAGTGATTTGACGAAGAAAGTTCTGTAATCAAACAGTGTTTTCTTGGTTAGGTTTAAGTGAAAACTAAGGTCGGTGGGCGGGTCCTATCCCATCCCCAAATCCTTGGAACATAAACGAATTTTACAATTGTTAATTAATTGATAAGAGACGAGTCAAAAGGTTTATTGTTGCCTCGACAACAAAATTGTTTATATAAACTGTGGGGTTTGTTTGACAGATTGGAGAGTGAGATGGGGCTATGAAGACTTGATCCGACGTTGATCTGTAATTTTATCATTGATTGCAAGAGGACACGAAGTAAATTTTGGTGCTTTTGAAAAGTACTGCATTTAAATTATACCTGAAGCACTCTAGCTGGTATTACATACTTGTTACCGTACACAAAATTCTTGCGCATGGTAGGGAAATTGTAAGATCAGCTATAGTGCCTATCGGACAATTAACAGAGGAAGTGCGAAAAGCTAGCAACAAAAATTGCGAACAGATGAAACAACAATAGAAAGTTTTGCAGAAAGCAAACGATGAAAAATTTGGTGCATTTGCTATTGGTAAATCGCTTTATTTTGATGATATTATAAATTCGCCAGAAAGAAAACGGATATAAAAATGTTCACACCTACTTGTAAGTTTTTCCAGTAATGTTTGTGCCGAGAATAAATTGCTTTTTAGAGTAAGGTGTGAGCCACAGAATTTTGTTTCTGAGTTGGCCATGCCTGAGAGAGAGCAACATAGCAGTCATGTCTGAGATCATTTCATTTTTTTAAATCTTATTCAATTGAACTAATCTAGTCTCATGATGTATTAATATGCGACATACCTCATTTATCTCACAGCCAACTCTGAAACAATTTTTTGTGGCTCACACGATATATTATCTTATATATATATAAATAATTATGTATAAATAATAGCATTTTAAACGTTTTGCAGTGAAAGGGAGCGCTATAATATAGTTGCCTATGGGTGAAAAAAGTCATAATCTGGCCTTGGTTACATGCTTTTTTATCTGCCATTAGGAATAAGAATTTATGGGACACTAGTACCATCTTACCTTCAAGTACTACTGGTGAACTTCTAAGATTTTCTATTTATCTGTCCAATCGGTCCTTTTCAGCGATTGAAAGTTGGGTTGATTCTTTCACAAAATTAATTTTACTTGGGCGGCAATATCTAGTGGAATTCTGTCTATTGACGGAATTTTCACATAAATTTTCACATACTTACTAATCGAAGGGGCATCACCGAGGAAATAAAAACCCTAGAATCTTCAGCATCCGCACCAACAAACGTTTTTCTTGAATGAGCAGAACCATCAAGCGCAATTCGTTTAGCTATTCTGATTTTAATGTACAAATTACTTCTTTCTATGCAATTATCAGTTTGGATTGAAAAGTTACTTCTACAAAAATAAGTGTGTCATCCTTATTCGTATAACAGGTTTTTTTTTCGCAAACTGTATTATTTTAAACGATGGAAATCTTTCCGAGTCTTTGGATATTTGCGTCCGCAGAATCATTCTCATCATGAAAAGTCAAAGATCAAGACTTGGTTTAATGGAACGGAATTCCCTTTTAATGCTTATTGGTTACCTAGTTTTTAATTTAATTGAAATTGTGTACTAGAACATCATCCAATTACCAAAATAAGACGAAAACACTGAACTGCGCCCACCACGAAAATTGGTGCAAAAAACGAATTGATTGAAAGTTCATACGGTATAATAAACTGACAAGGGCACCTTGGATACCGATGTTGGTATGAATCAGAGTTCTGGACCGTCGAAATATATTTACCGGTTGACTGTGCCACTTACCATTACACATAAGTTTTTTTTTTTTATTTTCATTCAATGATCATGATCACAGGTCATCGCACTCAACTATCCGTTTCAAAATTTTGGCCCCCATCATTGGACTTTCATAAAACAAAAACCATTCACTTAAACAATATAATTCAAAAGGGAATGTCAAGAGGATTCATTTCTGTGTAACTTGTTTTAATTGCACTTAGCACAATTATTTTAATATTGAAGGTCATATGAAAAAATGTAACGTTTTTTGGCCACGAGGTAGAAAAATGCTAATTTTCAGGGTGCGCAGGACACTTTCTTTTATGTCAGAATTAAATTAAATTATCTACCAGTAGCATATACATTTTGTTGGTTTTGGGACTTATCTATTAGTTTTAACTGGATATTTATGCTTTAGTCCTAAAATTGGACATATCTAGTAGTAACATTAAAAATAACGTGAAAACAGGATGAGTATTTGTAAAAATTGGACTTATCTAGTTGTAACGTGAAAACAGGATGAGTATTTGTAAAACTCAAAATACCCAAAAATCTAGTTACCCAGTAGAGCTTTTAATGTGCCAACGGAATAGTTTGCATTAATTTACACTTATAATATACTGTTTTATTTCTATTATAAGAGTGCAAATAATTTATTTACCAAAAACAGTAACGGTGGATTTCACAAATATTTATTTAAGCCAGATGTTTCCTAAGCCGGTTTTATATTTTCGGCTGTGTGCGCCGTACTTTATGTGCCATTTTCACCGAATACATTTTTGAATTGGTCTTGTTTAAATTAGAAATAGTGCCTCAGAAAGGATTCAAGGTAAAAATACATCTAAATAGAAAATAATTTGTTAATAAACATTGTGAAAGAGTAAATATCAATGTAATGTAATCGCAGCACCTAACCTCAAATTATCCATTCCATTTACCATTTGAAAGATCGTTTATCCAGCCGAAAGTTAAGATAATAGATGTATCTATCTATAAATTATATTTTAATACATATTACTGTTGTAATTGTAATAAAATGAATTCTAAATGCACCAATTAGCATAGAGATATACATTTTTATCTCATATAATTGCTTTAATTAAACGTGTTAATTAATGATAAATTTGAATCAATAATAGATGTAAATTATACAATATGAGCGAAGTGTAGCAACATTAGCCAATATTCCGGATTTGATATGCTGAATTAAACATCATTTTTTCGGCAAACCGTATTTCAGATCGTAATTTCATATAGGTCTTGGACTTTTAGCGGTAACTTGTCCTTGTAACAGTCATTTAAATTGCAAAACCAATGAGTGCAGCTCCAATTCGCAAGGGTCGCCATAAATGTATTCTATAAACTGAAAGCAAAGTTAGTAGAGATTATTGGACTTTGCTTTATGATAGTAATCTTATAAACTACAACTAAAACTATGTCTAAACTAATGCCTTAACATCCAACAGTTGTAAAAAAATATTGAAATGGTTTTAATCGATTAATTAAAGCTTTCTGAATATAAAGAATTAGATTTGTGCTATTTTAAGGGGTTTTCAAATGTTTATATTTTTGTAATACTTGTAGTATACTGAACTATTAGTAGGTATCGTATTGTCGACGCTTTAGTAGGTGTTTTATTGTAGTGACTTGACAACGCATCCATTACATACAGTTTTATGTACTAATCCTTCTTACTTTACAGTTGTCGTTGACGACCATCTTTAGTAACGAAACCTACCTTTTAATAATATTTATCCAAAATCGGGTATAATAATCGAATTACAGTGGTCATTTGAGGGATGTAATGTTGCTCATTACCCCCTAGTGAGAGAATAAGTTTCTCTCACGGAATGTATAGATCCTTCACAGAATTTTTGAAATATTTCAAATTGACACCACGTACTTACACTTTTGCTGTCAAAATTTTATAAACATTATTTCAATATTTAATGCAATTACAGACGATTTTTGATAAAATAAAAAACTTTTTTCCGCTACCGACAACGTAAATAAGCATTGCATCCATAGTTACAGGTACCGTAAGTGGCTGATACCATTCGTGGTGTTTGTTGTCCTTGGCGACGGAACTTAAATTTTACTTACGGACCTCGGAAAATAATAAACAGAAACGTAACGCTCCAACATATAGGCGAGCAACACATTTTCGTCTATACCTATAGCATCGGCATCCTTTTACATAACTACTGCTTAAAAGAGTCGTAACAGGGCACATACCTTTTTCGATTTTGTCGGTAACAGGTTCTAACACGCAATATTCGCAGCTTCGTTGACATCCATGCCCGCAGAAAGTTTCACTGGATTGACAACAACAAACAAAATTCGACATTGTTTTCTTGGTTGCTGGGTTGCCATAGAACGCATAGGTGACTATAAAAATTTGAATCCCAAATATTACAAGCCGTATTTTAGAATATTTTCTGATCTTTTTTAAGTATTATATTTCCAGTAGCGGAAAAAAAATAATAAACAACACGGAACGTAATGACAATTAACATTTTTGGCAGGTGACGTATTCGCCTACCTCAAATGTTAATACGTCCTTACGTTCCTTGTTGCTTAAATAACTATTTCTTGCGGGACTAACTACGTACATCCCACATTCGTATAATAAATAACTATTTTTTCCTGTATAAATAAGCAGCTCCCTCCCATCGAATAATTCTACGTCAAACATAAGGGTTCAAAACCTTATACTTATACCTTATACCTTTCATCAACAGACATGTTTTGCTTTCCGCCAATGTACAGCGTGTACTCTTTGAAATACCTTTTCGATAATTTCTGGGCCTTGATCGCGCGTTATTTACTTTCTCCAAAAAGCAATCTGGAAGTGTGATCTGCATCCGCAATCTTCAATTATTCATGATGGAAATTTATTTTGCCGCAAATGAATGTACACGCGCACGTAAACGTCAAAACATATGTACTTTGTTGAATTATGTTGCCATGGAAACGAGGCAAAACAATCTTATTCAAACGAAAACTGCTATATTTTTAATTAAGATAGAATTATATCAAGTTATTTGCTTTAAAAATAATTCGTTTCAGTATATTAAAACATCTTATACGATACACGACCATAAGCTGCTTTATGGCTTTGTTTGCATGTCTCGACCCGTAATGCAACCGCGCGGACATAAAGCCATCGCTACCTGTTTTATAAAGTAAATAGCTAATATCTTACTATTACATTATTGTGTATTTATGAGTAGTATACAAGATACACTATGTTAGACATTCTACCCCAATGTTACCAAGCGGACGTAAAGTGTGGAATTAAACTTCGAACTGGCCACATTTTTTATAAAATCATAAAATTACATGCAGTCTATTTTTTGTTAAACTTATAATTTATAATTATTCTGATTCGGAGTTTTCTTTAAATCAAAGTGCTATCGAACGATAACTTTGAACTTGAAATGTCAAACTAACGAATATAACCTACCAAACAAAAATTGTTAGTTACCATCCAGGACTGGAATTTAGCGAATTCTTCTCTTTCGCTTTGCAAGCAATGGACTTTAAGTAGCTTTGGCTGCTTTCGCACGAATTCTTTCAGGAATTATAGGACGTTGCTCGAAAACACGCTTGTTTAGAAAACATGACGTAACCGCTAGCAACCGCAATCATAAACTACTTAGTAAATTTTATGCAATAATAAAATCACGTTGATACAAGCTTGAAATGTCAAAATCACAGATATAACTTCCGTGATTCCGTGATTTAATAGAAAAACTAGTAAAACATTAAAGTAGCATGGCCATAAATGCTTGCACATCCCGGACGCCCTTCATAAACATGCCATCATATGCGCATAAACATCTTCCTAATACCCTTGGTATTTTAGATATTACCAATTAATGCCTTTTTATTAAAATCTCTTGTAATACTCTTCAAAGGTTAATAATAAAAACTTCTTTTGTTCCTTGTCATTGGTTAATAGAGTATTACATTCTTCGATTAATTTGACTTTTCATTCTAAAATGTCATTCCCAACAGGAATTTTGTTAAGAATCTCACTGCCGGCATTATAATCCTGACATTGGGGCCAAATGGTGGGTTCAAATTTCATATCCCGCACTGATGAATAATAAGTACTAATAATTAAATCGTTTACATTGTGGCCTAATCCTTCAGCGACGGTAATCAGTAGATGAACGGCATTTAAGTCACTTATTTTACATTTGTCTAAATTGATAAATGCAAGTTTTCCTTGTTGTGTTTGTGGTTGTGGTTCTATGTCCTGATCCAGATCTTAAGTAGGATTATTATTCAAATCAGCTGGACTGTTATAACCATTTTCGCTTGAATCGCCGGCTGTTCAGAAGGGGACGCGACTGTCATTTCTTGATCAAATTTTATCTTCCTTGTCTACTTCTAAGCGCTTTAAACGTCACTTTCCACTTGCACTGCGAAACTTTCAATGCCATTGATTGATCCTGATCTTCCATTCTCTCTCTCCATTAATAGAAATAGTTTGTCTCCTTCAATTGTCATTGTTTTCAATGCATTTTCAGATGCAAAATCGAACAAATCATTTAAACTTTTAACAAATTATTTTTCTTTATTTATTTGTGCTGCAGTTTTTCGAGAAGAGTGCTTTCTTTACGCTATAACTACATTTTCTCGATGCGACGTTGCTTACGTTGTATCGGAATATGAACCTTTGACCAAAGCAGACAATTCTTCCACAGCTAGCTTTGCACAGAAGCGTAAATTCATTTTAAGTACTCGCTGATTGGACCATTTTTTATTACAAATTGTCATAAAAACAGTTATTTGATGGCCTAATCTAGAATAACACAGTTTATCGATTTCAGCGCCACCTATGGCATATAAAAAAAATTCCCGGATAAAACCTTCATAGTTTTTTTTACTCTTTCCGAATCTGTAATAAAAAATAGGGGTTCCTATTTAAGATTTCAAAGTCACCCCTATTATCCACCCCCCTAGAGGTCGGGGAGTGAAATTTGTTACAGCATCGGATGTCCCCCTCCAAATCATCCAACTTTTATCCGGAAAGTTTTTCAACTGGACGCACGTGCTCGAGATATTCGCCTGATCAGATTAAAATGGGACACCCTGTATAGCATGTGTAGGTTGTATTTGTAATTTTATTAAAATCTATTAAAAATTATTATTTTCTAAACATGCAGTATATTTTCTCACTTTCATCTTAAACATCGAATTTTGCCCACCCTGTACATAGAAATATTTTATATTGAGGCTACTTTTCTACTTTCAAGTTTTCAATTTTAATTATAATGTTTTTTAATTGAATTTTAGATCAATCACCAAAGATGTCGCGGAAGAAGAAATCCCGCCAATATTCTGTTGAATATGTTAAGTTTGGTTGTAATTCTCCCTTTTAAAATCCTTTGCTTAATACAAAGGCAATGGTTACAAATTCCATTGACGGGATTGGCAGTACTTAAACGAACAACCCTCCAGTGCGTTACATACTGAAGAAAACGGTGGCGTAATATTGTTCACTTTTTACCAGCGTGGAAAACGTAGGAACTCGGTGACAGAATGCCCGGATGCATGAATTCATCCCGCGATCGGCGACATTTTAGGAAACACAACATACGCAGAGGAAAACTTGTAATTTATTATATATTATGTCTTATCACTTTGTTTGCAAAACGACTAACACGGAAGAAACAGCGAGAGTGTAATGTATTTTTTATTCGCGGCGAAAAGAAACCGCTTCAGTCGGTGTGGATGTTTAATTAGCGTCAATCGATGCCCCACACGAGGAACGAGAAACAGATGTAAACATTAACAACCTTAAATTTCGATTGACATTTAGGCAAGTACGTTGCATTACTCTATAAGCTTAAATTGGTTACAACTTACTTGGAAATATTTGTTTATTGCACCCTTAGCAACTTCCTTTATTTCTGGAGGTGTGTAAGTAATATTCTACTATTAATATGCTTTAAAATTAACTATTGAAATACGTATGTCAAATATTATATTCGTTCGAAAGGAACAAATGTTTTTAGTGCTGCCACATGTTAAAAGATAAAACTCACTATGTTTAAGTATATATTTTATTTTAGAACTAAAACCAAAGTAGAAAAAATAGTATAATAAGAAGCATTGTGGGGCACTCGTTACATTGGAGCACTCGTGCTACAATATACCCTCTTATTAAACTTGTATAATAATGTACTATTAGATAACTAGGTAACCAGACTGTTGCACAATACATACTTTTAGGTAGTAACAATAATTGGTATCATCTAAGAACCGGAGTTATCGATTTAAATTCGCGTCAATTTCTGACGATAAAACCCAGTATTTTGTAACAGTCTTGTGCAGTCTTTTCGACATGTTTATTGAACGTTAACTTATTATCAAAATATATCCCTAAATCTTCGATACAATGTGCACGTAAGATTATTCAGTTTATAATCACATAAGAAAGGCGTATTGGATCTAAGTATACGAAATGATATTACACTTTAATGTATTAACACTAATATTGTTTGCAGTACACTAGTCATTTAAAATTGATCAACTAACCTGCAATTTCACAACATCACTAAAGTCATTAATTACATTGAACAGTTTAACATCATCCGCATAAATGAAATATTTACAGTATAATAAATTACATACATTATTTATTAACTCATGGCAAGGGTTTTTATTAAATGGTACATTGTTTAACTTATTTTTATTATTTCTGAGGTGTATTCTGGTAGAAATGTAAATTAAATGGATGAAACATTTACAATCTTTAATTCTCTAAAAAATATTCCTTTACGGTTTTTCTCTAAAATGAATGGAGGAGCTAATAATTACACATATTTAATTTTACATATTAAAGTCCTATGTTCGCCCCTTATCCCAGACACTTGGTATATACTCAGTAATAATTGACTCAAAGACTTTACTGAAATTGGATATGAGCGCAATAGGTCGGTAATTTCCTATATTAGTCCCTTCACCCTTTTTTGAGGACAGGGCAGATTCGTGTAGTTTTCCAACAATCGGGAAAATGCAACTAGATAATATTATATTAAATGTTATATTAAATGTTAAGGGTTTAACAAAGTAAGCAGCACAGCCCTTCAATAAAAATGCTGAGATATTAATATTAATTGACCCTTGAAAAAAATAATTTTTAATAAATATACATATGTGAGTTGAGGCCATAAAGCACCTAGGGATAGGTACAAATTGCCATCCTAGCCATAGAACTTCTCTAAAATGATATTATTCCGTTATTATTTACTCTAGATTGGGCCAATAAATTTATTTATCTGTTAATATTTCATAATATCGTGGATCACTTCTGGTAAGTTAAAAGCACGCATTAGTTAATACCTTTACTGCTTAAAACCAGTGACGGCTCGTCAGGGGAGGCAGGTGAGGCATTGCCTCACCATTAATTTTCTATATTACAAGAATATAAATTCAGTATTAAATATAGCAAATATAGATTGTTGTATTAACGGAATGTTCCAGTTTTTTAATGATTAGAATTAATTTTCTAACAGAATTATGTTGAATCATTGGGAAAACTTGCGTAATTTAATTTAAATTGAAACTTTATTTTCAAAACATCTATTTTACAAGAGAAAAAGCAGAAACTTGAAACATTAACTTCAAAAAAATCATAACTCACGAAAAAATGTACACATTTTCAAAAATTAAAGCTACTTTCAAAGGTGGATGTTCTGTGAATATGCTAAAATATTTGAGAACTCTTCTTATATCAAAACTTATTTTCTTTTCGATTTTTGTTTTGTTTAAGTGTTCGACAACTTAAAATATGAATCTTCAAAAATTCACAACTGACGCAAAAATAAACAAAACTCAAAGTTCATTTTAAAGGTAAATGTATTATAATTAAATAAATATTAAACGAAGATTCTCCGTATATAGCTGAATCAAAAGTGTGAACATGCCTCCGACAGCGATCGAACCTGCAACCTCCAGATCTGCTATATACGGAGAATCTTCGTTTATTATTTATTTAATTATATTAATACTCCGTAATTCGGGAAATCATCGAATATAAATGTAGTATGATGAGAGTTTTTAAAGAATTCAATCATATCAGTATAATTTTTTTTCTATTTTTTTCTTTGTTCAAATATTCGACAAATAAAAAAAATATTTTTGAAAATTTATTACGCACGCAAAAATAGACACATTTTCAAAAATGGAAGATAATTCTAAAGGCAGATGTTTTGTAAATATACCAGAATTTTTTTCTTTCGACAACTTAAAACGATAATTTTCAAAAATTCTTACCACCCAAAAACATATTTCAAAAAAAGTTTTGAAGGTAGTCGTTCTGTCGATTTATTAAAATATTTGTGGAACTCAATTTTGCTTTCGATTTTTGTTTTGTTAAAGTCTTCAACAAGTTATAACATTCAAAATTCATAACTTAAGGAAAAAGTGACACATTCTCAAAAATTAAAGTTAGTTTTAAAGGGAGATATTTAGTGAATATATTTTAAAAAAATAATTTTTTTGTTCAAGTCTTCAACAACTTAAAATATTGATATTCAAAAATTCATAACTCACGCAGAAATTGACTTATTTCAAAAAATCAAAGCTAATATTTTTTTTTATTTATCTTTATTTTAAAATAATTCAATCATATCGATATTTTTTTTCTATTTTTGCTTTGGTCAAATATTCAAATATTAAGTTAAAAAATTATTTTAAAAAAATTTATAACTCGCGTATAAACTCACACATTTTCAAAAATTAAAGTTTAAGTTAAAGGTAGACATACCTTGTGAATATACTAAAAAAAATGAGCTAAGCCATCATATAAGAATTTATTTTCTTTAGATTTTGTTCACTTGTTCTAAAACTTAAAACATTGATTTTCAAAAATTCATAACTCGGAGAAATTTGCAAATTAAAAAAAAAAATTAGTTAGTTTTAAAGGCAGTAAAGATTTAAAAAATGTTGTGAAATTCTATTATATCACTATTGATTTTTTTAGATTTTATTGTTCGTCTTCAACAACTGTAAATATTAATTTTCAAAACTTCACAACTCACGTGAAAATTGACTCAGTTTCAAAAATCAAGGTTGATTTTAAACATAAATGTATTCTGATTGCATCAGAGTTTTTAAGGAATTCAATCATGTCGATATGTTTTTTTTTCTTCTACTTTTTCCTTGTTCAAATATTCGACCAATTAAGAAAATAATTTTTAAAAATTCATCTCACGTAGAAATTTACGCATTTTCAAAAATCAAAGTTTATATTAAAGGTATATATTAATCTTGTGAATATATAAAAAATTCTGAGCAATTCCATCATATAAGTATTTTTTTTTTAGATTTATTCAATTGTTTGACAACTTAAAACATTAATTTTGAAAATTGAAATCGAAACGTATAATAACAACGTGAAGGAAAATAGGAAGGTTCTAAAAAGTTGTGTAGATAATATTAAATCGGTGCCTCACCAAACCAAAAGTTGACGAGCCGCCACTGTTTAAATCCGAAACATCTTGTAAGTTTGCCATTGTCCATAATAAAAGTAATGGTGGATGCGCCGGGCATTCGTGTAAGTGGTATTCGTTAGGCAATTTGTCCAACTCATGTAAGTGTTTTTTTTTAAATTTCAATTATAAAGAAAATTGAAAACCCTTACTTACATTCAGGCTGCTTTTCGTCTTCATTATTTTTTATCGTATCTTGTCTTGTGCAAATAGACTATTATAATGTTTGACATTGCACATAATACAAATCCGAGAAAAGATCGATTCAACTATGGCAGTAAACTAACCCGATCTAAATATAGTTTTAATTAGACATTGAACTAAATTGTAACAAATTTTAAAATTATGCATTAAATTAATTTACAAAATTGATTTGAGTACATTTATATCACAATGTGTTGTCTCAAATCATACCATTCAAGATAGGCAACGCAATATACATTAATATAAAACATTTAGTCTCGCGAATAAGTTGAAAATTTATATATTTAGGCAGCTTTTCGTCTTTATCTAATTTATGTAATGCTTCTGCAACAAATAGAAGTTTTAAATTTTAATTCTAAATGTATAAAGCAACATTCGATTCAGAATTAATTCATTATTATGAATAATAACAGAATAATAGTTATTTGAGGTACAGGTGTAAAAAGTGATTCTATATTGCGAGAACTGGCGTTTAAAAATGCGAGCAAGGAACACAAACTTTTAAAGAATAATATTTAATAGCTGTTGAGAAAAGTCAAACTCGTAACAACACTAAGTCGACTATTGATCCAAAGTAGAAAAACTTTTGTTATGATTAAAAGTTTTTCAATTCCATCAACAATTACACATATCTCATTTCTACATGGAAATGTAATGAAATTATAACACTACAAACACAGCAACTGTAGCATTATATAATTTTTTAACAATAACATTTAGGTCTAGACACAAAACTGGCAAAAAGAAACACATATTAAAATCTTTATTTAAGAAACCTAATAGTGTTCGCATAATTTTTCACAGCCTGATCTTCCAGTTTTATATGGAGCTTCACCCTTATAGTTACCTCTGAAAAAAATGGAATAATATTATTATTATAAACAACAGTAGCATAAAACTGCAAGGTTACTGCCAAATAGAAATAATTACATTTCTCAGATAGTTTCGCCTAATACGAGAAAAATTAAATTTTGGCGTGAAAGTATTACATAGTACAGTGTGATCCAAAAAGAAATTAAGCACAGTCACTTATGAATTGAAGTGCGCATGTCTCTGAAAAAATGTACAACTGAAATGCAAAAACATAAAGCAATTAATATTTAAGTCCGACGAAACTATTTTGTACGGAGTACCTTCACTCTTCATTTTCTTGTTTAGCTCCATAGCGAAATTACGATTCCAAGAGAAGCCGTCAATATTTTTGTGGCGCGGTAAAAGACAGCTACAAATGTTTAATCAGAGACATGCGGATTTCAATCAATAGGCGAATTTATTTTTGAATCACACCGTATGATGTATTGGGTTGATGCATGAGTTTGTTGAGTTTTTGGTTTCCAAGGCTAGAGAGCATTGGATTTTTTTATAACTGCTAACTAATGTCATTTGAATGCTATTTTGTTGTTGATTTGAAAAGGTGGTAGAGTTCACAAGTACATTAACACCATCCTATTTCTTAGGGATAATTGCTGGCTAATGAAAATGGAGTCTCAATTAGAAAACAAAAACATATTCTTCTGCGTGAATTTAACCGAGCAGTTAAAGCATCAAAGGTCGCTTGTATTTATTGTATCATTTACGAAGAAGAAAGTACGGCACGAAAATGGATTTCTTGTTTTAAAGAGAGCCATTTTGACATGAATGATTTCCCACATTCGGAAAGACTTAAATTAACATTATAACTAAGAATGATATTAATGACATTTTTACTGATGAATACTCACGGTGGCCCGTAGTTGCACGTGTATAATTTTGCGTAGGGTGTTCTTGGTCTAGTGGTATCGTAGAAGGAAATAAAGTCACACCCCACATAACTAGTTTCAGCCCAAACCACCTGCAACAGAAAATGTTTATTGCCGGAAACTGCAAATAATTATAACTTACCTGTCTGTAATGGCCAGTCTTATTTCTGCTAGTAGTGGGGTATTCGAAATCACGGTACTCGTTGAACCAAGCGGTGATTGCTCTGTTCCAGTCTTGTCCAGTGGTATATTTAGATGATCTATAGATGTACAGATTCTGTCCTACCGCATTCCAACGTGCTGCGATAAGAAAAATATAAATAATAGCTGGTTAATAATTGTTAATAATTCATAATCCAAAATTAAACTTGATAACACTTTATATATCGCATGAAGAAGCCACAATGTAGCGATACGATTGTTGTACAATATATAGGGTGTGTATAAATTGGCGGATAATCTACACGATATTCTTCCTAAAATTCTGAATAGAAAATATCGATGCAAAAATGTTCTATCGTGCCACATCGTGGCCATCGGGAGCAATTTAAAAGAAATGTACATTTGGCAACATGATCTCATGATTAATTATGTGGGTTGGGTCAGAGTAGAAGATAATAGATAGATAGAGCGGGGTTTATTTACAGATGCAAGGTAAAACAGATTATGAGTAAATAGTAAAATCCATTGTAAGTAAACAAAACCAAACTAAAATAACACTGAAACACAAATACCCTGAAACGCAGGTACTAATACAAACTGATATTAATGAGAAAATCAGAATTGGCACCAACTTAGAACTAGCAAGTTGTGTCAAAAGTGACATAAGTGGGTCTGACGTTGCCGAACGTATTTTTGATAAATATAAGCTAATTAGGAAGTGTTCAAAATACACGTTTGTGATGAAAAGATAGCACACACTGACAAATAATTTTCAAATTAGCCATACTATCAAAATTGCAGAGTTTTTTGTAAATGAATATCGAATAATAACGCATATTTAACGACTGGATGTTCAAACTTTGAGGACCTCGTGAAGGCTCAGGAAGCATGGTACAACATTTTAGAATAAAGATAAGCTGCTAAGAATTTTTGGAAGAATATCGTCACGTGTAGATTATCCGCCAATTTATACACACCCGATATATTTGAAAATGTTATTGGGGTTTGCAAAAAGTCTTGAAACCCATAAAATTTAATTAAAAAGTTATACGGTTATAAACATTGTATCAAAAAGTATGACCTTGAATAACGTTTTCAAGGTCACGCGGAGACCACCTTCATTTTATTACATATTCTTGACAGCTTTGCAAAACACTATGAATAAGTATTTTTTATTAAGAACTTTTCCAGTTAAGATGCCTGAAAGGTTTTCGAATTCACGAGCGCTAACTTGACACAAGAACCGAGAAGCCCGGTAATAATGTTGACAACCAGAGTCGGAAACAGAACCGCCCTCCTCAGTTGATGCATAGCTTTGGAAAGAATTAAAACACTTTAGAGATTTTGATCTGTCTCTTCCGACATTATTATCTAAAATTATCCGCGTCTTGGATGAAGTCACTGGAGCCTTTTTTTACTCGTTTTCTCTTTTTTGAAATATCTTTATTACAATCACTTTGAGTATGTCAATTTCATCGGTCCTTTTAGCTTCTAACAGCGATGATGGGGGTAAGAATCTTTTTCAATGATGATTTACTAAATATTTTTGACGAGGATTGATACGATACAAGGATGTTACGCAACTCCTGAAAATCCACAATCGGATTGATATTCACTGTGCATAAAATAAACCTTAACAATCAAAGATGAAAATTTGATTTGGGCGCGATACGCACAAAAAAATGTACTACTATATATTTTATGTATGTATATAAAATGTAATCATTATATGATTATTTAATACAACCGTTGTTTTTTTGTGGAAACCCTTAATGCGGCAAAGTACGAGAAATTCTCCTAGGTGAAATAATTAAATATGTTTTCAAATAACTTCGAAGAAATGCTTTTAGCATGATCGAGAAGCTTCCCATTTTGGTCGAGGAACATCGAATTTGAAATGAAGTTTCTCTACGAAGGAATCGAGATGAAGGATTGTGGCTCGGTCACCAAGTCTGACTCCTCTTATTATTATCTTTGGGATTATCTGAAGAGTAGAGTTTATAAAACGAAAAATACAAGCATCCAAGAATTGATGCTGCGAGACTTGCTGAAATGAATCGTAGAGCCAATACACAGTGATTCCAGCAGCGGTCATAATTCGAAAATACACTGGTGGAAAAAAATGAAACACTTGAAATTCATGAAATTTACACGATTTTCAAACCGCCACAATTTCAATCAATTTTGATGAATCTTTGAAGGGGAAAAACTTTGAAGTGTCTTCTTTAAAGTCATGCATGCGAACTTAAGCGTAACCCCTTCCGCCCCCTCTAGCATCTCTGTGAAAAAAAAAGTTTTTTCAAGAAACCATGTCAAACTTTGACAATGTCTATGGTGTTGGAAAAATTTTGTCGACTCTATCCACCATAAAGCCATTAAAATCTGATCAATTCCCTTTGCAGGACTCAAAGAACGAAATTCCTACGACCATTTGGCACTAAGTTATGTGCATTTTGAGGTTTTTCGCACATAACTCTCCGACTTTTCAACCAAATTTGATGATTCTTTCGGGAAAAAATCCTTTTTTGGCCCTACTTGAAGGGGGTAAACTCAGATTGGAATGATCCCTTTTCGAACTCTTCAATCCCCGAACAACAAAAAAAAAACACGTTTTTGGGCAAAAACGTCCAACTTTGGCAACTTGTACCGAGTTGGAAAAAATGTGTCGACTCGATCCATCAAAAGGGCATTGAAATGTGTTCAATTACCTGCGCAGGACTCAAATAACGAAGTTCCTACGACGATTTGGCACAAAGTTATGGGTGTGAAAAATAGCGAATTTTGTGGTCTTTTTATTTGTTTCGTTTGGAGGGGCGTGAAGCCCTCTCTGTGAGTGGGGGATACACTCTCTCAAAGAGGACACATTTTGCTTTTGATTTCTCAAAAGATCGTCGAAATCAGTTAGATCGAATCCGAATTATGGCCATTTGAAAATTACCTAAATTTTTACAAATCTCAAGTGTTTCATTTTTTTCCTTCAGTGAAATTTGTTTGTTTTTATTGGACGAATGGAAAAATAAAAAATGGTGGTGAGTTAGGCCCACATTTTTTCTGACCCTTTCTTTCTGAGCCTTGTTGACCCAAAATAATGGAATTCTCGTACAAAATGCGATATTCATGATTTCGCGCAAACAATGAATTTTCGTGCATACCTCAAAGAACATGCAAAGAAAATGTTATTAGTGAAAACGAAAACAATTTCGTCGAAAAACTTCGGACTTATGAATCAAAAAACCACAAAATTCGCTTTTTTTCAAACAAATCGTCGTAGAAACTTTGTTCTTTGAGTCCTTGATCAAATTTTAATGCCTTCATGGTGGATCGAGTCCACAAAATTTTTCCAACTCCGTAGATATCGTCAAAGTAGGACATGGTTTCCAAAAAAAAAACTTTTATTACAGGGGCGCTGGATGGGGCGGAAGGGGTTATGCTTAATTTCGCATGCATGACTTTAAAGAAGACACCAAAGTTTTTCGCCCTCAAAGATTCATTAAAGTCGATTGAAAATACGCCGAGTTATGGCGGTTTGAAAATGGTCTAAATTTCACGAATTTTAAGTCATTTTTTTCCTCCAGTATATTTATGGCAACATTATTGCATATAACTTTGCTTACTACTTGATAAATACCCTTACTTAAGGTAGGTAAAAAAATGGAACCTGTAAGATAGAACAGTCTTTTGATTTTAGACATCCGAAGTGACAGTTCGTCACGAGTGCACAATTCTGTTATCAGTACGTCAGTAGCAACTTAATTATTTCTCTCTATTTTTCTTGATTTTTAGGATTATTTTACAATGGAATTCCAAGAACAAGAATTGTACTCTATTTTCACTCAGTTTTAAACATTTCGAAATATATAAGATTTGTGAATTAAAACAGTATTAAAATTTTCGATTTTATTTATTTGTTTTGTAAACTTTCAACTACATTCCCCCATGAACCCATACTGATAATACATCATATCACAATTTGTTCCTTAGAGCCTGTAGAACGTTAACTTATTTCATTTATCTGCAGCGAGTTGCAGCTGCTCTTTTTACATAGCCTTTATGTCACCTTAGCACAAATGCCGAAATTGTTGCCAAAATATTACGGCGTTATTCGAATTGTATTTAAATTTATATATCGGGTTTTTTGAGGTCGCTGAATAAGAAACTGAAATTAAAAATTTTCAAAAACAAAATGGCGGATCAAGTATGGCGGACGAAAATTATAAAAATTGTCCTTTTTTAATGAAATTTGGGGTTTTGGGGTTTTTTAAGGTCCCTGAGTGAATCTTAACTATATCCACTATAGAAACGCCCTATAGCGTAAATTATACACGTAAACCAACATTTGTAAAATATTTGTTATATCTCCATTTACTTTTTCCTTAAATACTTTTTACAAATGTTCCTTTATGAGTAAATATTTGTTTGAGATTTGGCTGTCTAAAACTGGGAGTGAGGCAGATAAGGTTTGCCACATGTTACTTATGATGATGGAGTCCTTTCCCGACATCGAAAATGTAAATCTTGAAAATTGGTAGAACGTCGTAGAAAAATGCGACCTCTAGAAAAACATTGGCACCACGCAACGTATGCAGGTTAAGCAATTATCTTAAGCAGCTGGGCGACATAGGAAAGATTTTTCAGACTGCACTAAACAATCAAAACATAGAAGAATATCTGCATTGTCAAAAGTAGACGATTCTGCTGTTAATAAATTATTGGAAAACTCTAAATCCAACAAGCAGTTTATTTGTTTCTGACGCTCTCAGTAAATAGCCATACAACAAATATTATTGTCTCGTTAAATTACTAAGTAACAAGGTACTCAAAACACTATTTTTTGATAGATTAACCTCGATCTAGGTATATTACTACCGATAATTGTTTAAAAACTCAGACCCATATATTACTATGTAGTGTATTATATGAACACTACATTTTACCATTTATTTGATTCTAATAAATTTTGAATTACTTTTTTATTTACCTCAAAAATAACGGGTTTAAAGTAATTTCACAATATTTGCCAATTAAGACTGCCTCTTATTTATTTGTTTTGTCAGTTTCCATTTAAATAATTACTGTATTATATTGGATCTGCCATTTTGTTTTGTGAATTTTCAATTTCAGATTCTCACTCAGCGACCTCAAAAACCCCTATATCTGAAATTTCATGAAAAATTACAACTATTATAATTTTTGTCCGCCCTATTGGATCCGCCATTTTGTTATTCAAATTTGTAATTCAAAACTTTGCAAATTTTCTCAAAGCAGATTCTACTTTATTACATGTGCTGAAAATCTCAGTACAAATATTAATTAGAAGTCTATATACTTTTATGTGTTGTGGGACACCCTATGCATACAAAACACTGAAAACAATTAAATATCACGTTGTTTTTCAAACCCAACAAGAAGAAGACATTGTCGTAAATGTTTCTAAAATTTGACCATTTTTGAAAAAGTTTTTTTTATGGCATAGGAAACTAATCCATTCCGCCAGAGTTTCAATTAACTGTGTATATTGAATTCTAGACATTTATTATTATGCTATAATCATTTATATATTATATAATGAAAATAGGGGAAAAGGGGGGACATACACCGGACATCCATGGACCCGCACGGCCACTTCTTCATTCCGAAAAAGTGACCGCACGGATGGGATTCGAACCCACGACCACGAGGCCCGTGAGCAGGAGCTCTACTCACTGGGCCACCGCGGCTCCTTCAAAAAGTCATCATATTAATACAGCAAAAGAATCAAAGATCGAGCTCAATTTTCATTTTACCTTATCTAAAAATATATCTGTTGTTGCAATTTAAAAAATCAGGTCATCCGGTCAGCAGCGATTCTAAAAAAACGGAAACAATTGCGAATTGAATTTTGTTTTTTTTCATTTTGTCTTTATGTATTTAATGAGTAGAACTGTTTATTTGAAGAAACTTCAAAATCTGGCAGCAATTTTCAAAAAAGCTATATAATTGTTGGCTCGAAGAATTTTCAAAATTCGGTAATCCAGTAAGGAGTTATTTTCAAAGCATCGTTTTTCTCACCTTATCTATATTTGATGAGTAGAACTGTTGGCTTGAAGATTTTTCAAAATCTCATCTTCCAGCAAGCAGCTATTCTCAAAAAAAAAATTGAAGTTTTTTCACCTTATCTGTATCCATTTGATGAGTTGAACTGTGAGCTTAAAGAATTTTTAAAATCTTGTCATCCGGTCAGCAGTTATTTAAAAAAAGCGGAAATAATTTAAGGTCGAATTTTCTTTTTTAACTTATCTATATCTATTTGGTGAGTAGAATTGTTGACTTCTAGAAATCTCAAAATCTAGTCATCCGACCAGCAAAAACGGAAACAATTGCGACCCAAATTTTGCTTTTTCATCGTTTCTACAGTGTGTATCAGCCAAATGGAATAAATTCAATAATAAATAAATGGGAGCGAGTTCGACAAAACGCTCGGATACGTCGATTAGTATTTTTAGCTGCGCATTTTTTTCAGTAAAGCCTTTTTATACAGGGTGTGTCATGTAGCAGAGGCCAATACCAACTTTCTTATTTTAAATACAACACCCTATATATTATTCAAATTTTGGATTGTTCAGAAAATTCTAGACATATTTCATGTACCATGTCCTATACCTATCTTCAACTGTTTTTTTTACTAATTAGTTTTGAGTGTATTGTAGCGAATTTCTGTAATCAAATAATATTATTTTTTTTAGTTTATCCGTTACGTAGTACGAGAAACTATTTAAATTTATACGGAAATATCCGTTTTGTGGTCCCTAGATGCCATTTCAACAATTTCTGGAAAAAAAATGTGTCTGCGCGTGTGTGTGTTTGTTTCAACAGTTGAAGATAGGTATAGGATATGGTACATGAAATATGTCTAGAATTTTCTGAACAATCAAAAAATTTAATAATATACAGGGTGTTGGATTTAAAATAAGAAAGTTGGTATTGGTCTCTGTTACATGACACACCCTGTATAAAAAGTTTTTGTTGGAAAAAATGCGCAACTAAAAATACTGATCGACGTATCCGAGCGTTTTTTCGAACACGGCCCCATTTATTTATTATCGAATTTATTTCATTTGGCTGATACACACTGTATATCTATTTGATGAGCTCAAAGATTTTCCTGAATTATATTATTCGCCCAAAAGTTATCCAATGAGTATTTTCCCTTATCCCTATATTTTTAATAACTTGAATCAAATTCAAAATTTGGTAATCCGTTAAAGAATTATCCTTAAAGAACGTTGAAGTTGACCTCCGTTTTGGTGGAATAAACGGAATTGCATATCTATTTATTTTACTTCTGGGATTTCGATAAGTTTTTCTCTTATAACACCTACTTGTTTGTGTTTATACGATTTAAAATTTAAGGTTGAAGTTATTTGGAAATCATGGATATTTCCGTTGAAATTTGAACAATTTTACGAAACGGATACTTTTCCGTACCTTGTACAAAATCACATACAGCTCGTTCTCTGGAATCTGGCGGCTGTGGTCGTAAAAGAGGGTCGGAGCTCGGTAAGTAGGGGACGTAATATTTTTTATCTCAAACCAATCTTTGTTGAGAAGTACTGATGTAAAAGTGCGTATACCAATAGGAGCGAAGGACAGTAATACATGTATGGGATGCAATTAGACGAACCACCAATACCTTTTCTTCGGGGGTGGACCGACCGTTTTACGACCTCAGCCGCCAGATGCCGGCGAACAGACTATATCTTATCCTTACCATCAGTAACTTCAATGTGAGCCATTGTGCACGTCTTCGAAATGATTCTTCCTTTCCTTCCCAACTTTTTATCATATACCTAAAACGAATACACATTCAATTGTTTTTTAGCACTATTCATGTGTTTTACCATCTTCATTAAATTGATTCCTCTGGGTTGTCCGGGAACCTTTCCTTGGGCTATTTCCAATCTTCGTCCATTATGCGCATTTATAACATCGACAACTCCCTGAGCAGTAATCCCCGTCTCTGAAAATGAAATGTTACTTTAAAATTAAAATAATAACTAATAATAATAACAAATGGTAATGAAATCGAGTCCCTCACAGCGGCGGCTCGTGGATTTCCGTAGGAGAGACAAAGACAAAGATGCCGCTTGTCCTGCACTACTTACTCTTAGTAAGTAAGTAAGTGTTTTATTCATGTTATAACAAAAATCTTTTACATACATCACATATACATAAAGATAAAATGTAATAATATAAAACTACAAGGAGATAAGAAAATAAATACGGATATGTTAAAATTGCATGTATACCGTGTGTTCGATAAAAGACGCCCAACGCCATAACTCTGTTATTTATTGACCGATATGATTGAACTAAAAACCAAAGTCAATGGTGGTTTAAATACTAACAAATGACATCAATATTGATTTTTTTCAATAATAACTTGATTGTCAAATGATAGCCAACTTAAAATTTTGAAATGGCATCATATAATGTTTTAATTTTTTTACATTCGACATTATTTTTCTGAATCCAATAATGCCCAATATGTTGTTTTTCGTTCAATATTTTGGTCGAAAAAAATTAAAATAAATTATATTTTTCAAAAATTTTAATTAGCGTGCCTTGGAAAAAAGTGACAAATGTCATTTGTTGTAAGGTTATGTCAAACATGAATAATAAGGACCCAATAAATAAGTATCTATGTTACAACTCAATGTAAAATAGAATAAATAAGTAGTGCAAGTATTATTTCACTTGCGATTTAGATGTTCTGTGATTATTGTAAACACTAAGTAGAACCTCTAACTCTGCAAGTCCACGAAATTGTCGATCCACACTCTTCGGCTTGCCAATCGCCTAGAGATGAGAAGAACAACGGACTGTCAAAAACTTGTACTTATCTTTGACAAAACTTCTGAGTGGGCCCTTATAGAACCATCAGTGAATGACTATGATGAACGTTCTTTCAAGTTGGTTTTCCATAAAAGTTCAAAGCGCTGAAATTTTCCTAACTTTGTATTCTTGGTATTACATGCACACAGTTTTGATAATTGAATCGTCACCACTTCCCTTTGAACAAATATCAAAAGGCGCACAAGAAGCCGGTAACAAATATAATAAAAAACTATCGTGAACAAATCCTCTTAGCTTCAGATCCGTACATGTCTAGTATTTAAAAAGAAAACCCTTGCCACGCAGTAGTCGCCATAACACCCAAGACGAGAAACGTGTTATTTCTTGTCGGATTCCTAGTATAAATGTAGTATGCAAGTTTTGGATAAAAATAAAAATCACTATAACTTTGTTTGATGGCCAATGGTAATGGATACCAAGGCCAGGCGTAAGCCACATCGAAATAATTAAATTAATTAATACCCAAGATTATAAATTAAAACATACAACAATGTATTTTCAAGCCAACAAAGCAAATCTGCTTGGCACGCGCAGCACTAACCAAAGTAAGCATACGGAAACTATTGATAATCATTAGTTTTATGTATATTACCATAAATTTCACCACCTGTTGGACACTTCCGAGGGTACTTCTGTGAAGCTACGTGACAGAAGATTGTGAACAACACCAGCGTTCGAAACATCGTTAAAATGTTTCGATATGTCTCAAGGTTTCACATTTATATTTGTTGGATTGTAATTTATACAACAACGAGAAAACAATTAGCACAAAGCCATCGTTATAGCAAATATAATATTTTTGCATAGACGGCTGAATACTGTTTACCTTATATTGTTGACGACATTTGTAAACAGTGACGTATTCACACCAGAGGACGCCCGAGGAGCACATGAACGATGTATATTGTTATTTTTCCGTAATTACATTTGCTAAAATTTGTATAATAAGAGATCACGAACGCTACTTGATTTTTCGGGTTCTATAAATATTTACAATAATTGCAACTCTGACAATTTATTTATTTACAGAAAATAGTTATTTATGTCTTACTATTACATTGTTACGCCTTTATTACTAAGCGGAAGTACTTAATGTCCTAGGGCAGTGTTTCCCAAAGTGGTCCCTACGGACCCCCTGGTACGAAAAGGAGATCAAGAAAAGACAGTAGACAGTGGTCCTCGCTAGTGGACAGTCGACTAGTTTAATCGCGCCCTTTCGCAGTTTTTTTTTGTACTCCGTAGTACTAACGTGTCGCCCCTCGTCATTATTGTTAAATTCAACAAGCAGTTCTGCTCCCTTTGTTGTTCTTGTTTGTTTTTACTTTCTCCGTTACGAAGTACGAGAAAGTATTGTGATCGTGATTTTTTTTTCAAAAATTTTTTTTACGGAAATATCCGTTTTGGGGTCCCTAGATGCCATTTCAACAATTTCTGGAAAAAAAAAAATTGTGTCTGTGTGTGTGTGTGTGTGTGTGTCTGTGTGTGTGTGGCTGTGTGTCTGTGTGTGTGTCTGTGTGCGCTGTATCTCAAAAACTAATAGGGCAATTAATAGGAAACTTTTAACATACGTCTTATTTAATAATCTGAAGAACTGAAAAGCTTTTGGTAAAATTTCGTACACCAGAAGTGGGCGTTTACCTTAACCGTTTTTTTGTTTTTTGCCAATATTTTCTTAAATATAAAAAATATCACAAAAACATTTAAACAAACTTTGAAGACAATAAAGAAATGAACATCTCTTGCTTGAAAACATTTTTCATAAAATCATTTTTATTCGAGAAAAAAATGTATTATTATTTTTTTAATTTTTGGTTTATAATTATAAAACGATAATAGTTACAGCAAATTTATGTTAATAATAATTGTAGAGAATACTAAAATGAACAACTTATAAAGAATAAGTTTTTTTCGAAATCTCTTTAGTTTTTGAGTAAACTAAGTTTTTAAATTTAAAGTATAATTTTTCCATCTTTCATAATTTTGACGTTTTAAACGTCAGTTTCATCCGAGTTTACGCAACGCTCGATGTACATTTAAAATATGATTTCAATTGAAAATTAACAATGAAAACGTAAATATAAATGACTATGATACCATCAAGTCGGAGAAAGTAACATGATGGTCACATCACCATTTTTTAAATGTGTAAAATTCGTTACATTTTCACGTTTAAATCATCAAAATCTAACAACGCGTTGAACAATTACGTGATTTAGAAACAAAATCGATTTTATGTTTTGACTCGAAAATTTGCGATTTTGATAATTTGCGTTGATTTAAGATGAAAATTTTACAATGATTTTTCAAAATGTGTTAAATTCGCTACATTTTCACATTTAAATCATCAAAATTTAACAACACGTTCAACACTTAATTAAAAAATGGTGATGTGGCCATCATGTTACTTTTTCTGACGTTTATTTTCAATTTAAATCATATTTTAAATGTACATCGAGCGTTTTGTAGACCGGGATGAAACTGACGTTTAAAACGTCAAAATTATGAAAGATTGAAAAATTATACTTCAAATTCAAAAACTCAGTTTACTCAAAAACTAAAGGGATTTCGAAAAAAACTTATTCTTTATAAGTTGTTCATTTTGGCATTTTCTACAATTATTATTAATATAAATTTGCTGTAACTATTATCGTTTCATAATTATAAACTAAAAATATAAAAAACAACATTTTTTTCTCGAATAAAAATGATTTTATGAAAAATATTTTTTAACAAAAGATGTTCATTTATTTGTTGTCTTCAATATTTGTTTAAATGTTTTCATGATATTTTTCATATTTAAAAAAATATTGGCATAAAACAAAAAAAACAGTTAAGGTAAACACCCACTTTCGGTGTTCGAAATTTTACAAAAAGCTTTTCAGTTTTTCAGATTATCAAATAAGACTTATGTTCAAAGTTTCATATCAATTACTCAATATGTGACATACCTCATTTATCTCACGGCCGACTCTGAAATAAAATTTTGTAGCTCACACGATATAAACTCAAGAAATGATATGAACCATGAATAATAATGTAGCGACTTTCGCGGTAACGTTAAGCAGGTGCCTCTAATAAAAGTTATCGCGTACAAATTGTCCGCTCAGTTTTTAATTATCCACTATCACAATGAAGCATAACAAAGTGGTCGTAGGTAAAGTATAGCACACAACTTGCATGGAATGACCATTTCTCGCTCGTTTGAATTGCAGCATTCGTCTGACGGCTCATGCAAACTTCATACTCGCGATAAATGTATGTCATTCCATGCTCGTTGTACAATATACTATTTTTACTGTTATATTAGCTTGTTTAAACACCATTTTTGCATTTTTGTCAATAATAAAAACGCATTAGAAGAAGTATAGTTCATGATTAATCTGAATGGTCATTTCCTGGTACCTCTCTTGCCGAATAACAACGTTCAGTTTTTCTGCGGACTTAATTTTTTTCGGAAACAAAGGGAATACGATTGAATTCATTGCGGATCATCACATCATCAAAAGCTGGTGAAAGTGATTATTTAAGAAATCACTTCCTGCCGGAGAGCTTCGCACGATTTCGTTTCGATTCTCTTAAATGATCAATGCGGCAAAGTGTCGTGATGTGAACTGCATTTTTTTTGTTCAAAATAAGAAATACCTTTTATCTTCTTAATTATTTGGGTGTTTTAAGATAAATAAATACTCAGAAATTTCTACACAAACTAAATCCTTCTGTTCTTACTTTTTGTCGAGATTTTGGAAGCGTCAAATCGATTACACCAATGTGCTAGTAATCATGGAGGAAGAGATTGAATAAAAAATTGCAGAAATATTTCGCATTTAAATCTACCTTCAACTTTTTATTAGTTTTTACTTTCTCCGTTACGAAGTACGAGAAAGTATTGTGATCGTTATAAAATTTTCAAAAATTTTTTTTACGAAAATATCCGTTTTGGGGTCCCTGGATGCCATTTCAACAATTTCTGGAAGAAATCAGTTGTGGCTGTGTGTGTCTGTGTGTGTGTCTGTATGTGTGTGTGTCTGTGTATGTGTCTAATAGAGCAATTGATATAAAACTTTGAAAATCCGTTTTATTTGATAATCTGAAGAACTGAAAAGCTTTTGGTACAATTTCGTATACCGGAAGTGGGTGTTTACCTTAACTGTTTTTTTGTTTTTTGCCAATATTTTCTTAAATATGAAAAATATCACAAAAAAATTTAAACAAACTTTAAAGACAACAAAGAAATGAACATCTTTTGCTTGAAAACATTTTTCATAAAATCATTTTTATTCGAGAAAAAAATTATTATTTTTTTTAAATTTTTGGTTTATAAATTATGAAACGATAATAGTTACAGCAAATTTATGTTAATAATAATTGCAGAGTATGCTAAAATGAACAACTTATAAAGAATAAGTTTTTTTTTAAATCCCTTTAGTTTTTGAGTAAACTGAGTTTTTAAATTTGAAGTATAATTTTTCCATCTTTCATAATTTTGACGTTTTAAACGTCAGTTTCATCCGAGTTTGCGCAACGCTCGATGTACATTTAAAATATGATTTAAATTGAAAATAAACCACGAAAGCGTAAATATAAATGATACCATCAAGTCGGAGAAAGTAACATGATGGCCACATCACCATTTTTTTGTTTGTTGTTCGTGTTGTTTGTTTGTTTGTTGGTTTTTTTATTAACTCAATAAATCTCATAGTCAAATTCAACTTTGATTATCAGTCAACCTTTTTTTTCTCGCTCAACCTGTCGCGTTCGCTCATTTTTGTGTCTCGCTGAAATACGGATACATCCTTACAAGCATAAGGTAACTAGAGTTTCTTTTTGGTAATATTTTCTCGTGCTCCCCATGTCACTGCATACAGCCGAAAGTTGTTGGAGAGCGTTAGTGTGTGGAAACGAGCGCTAGGTGCAATTCTTTGCGAATTACTCATTCGCCCACATACATCGGTTCCCCACACCAACGTAATCCGTAACATAGTCTACATATCCGAAGATCTATTGGACGAAAACTCACATCATCACATCGCCTACTTAATTAAACTCAATTTGTAACAATTATTGTGACAATATAACATTCAAAAACGGTGCACTATAATTTTAACAATGCGGACTATTTTGCCGTTAATAATTTTATCGCTTCATTTAACTGCTATTGCCTTATATACACGTGTTCGTGCATAACTTAAGGTGTAAATGCGTTTTATGATACCATTCAAGTGTTTGTGTTCAAAATTGTTAATAACTTTATTCCGTGTTCGTAATTGATACCGCGCTTGCTTTTAATATTAAAACTGTTGAACCAACTACTCGCAGTATGACCGAGTTTAATATTCCACATCGCCATACCACTATGGACTTAGTGAACCACTAACAAGAGCGTCGAAATTAGTAAATAAAATAAAGTTTATAGGGGATGATTTAATTTATATTCTACAAACTTAGAAGCTTTTGTGTCGTATTTGTACACACTCGACCTAGTGCACGTAGCCATATAATATTGTATACTTGTAAATTAAGTTTACTTTACTTAATATACTGGAGCTCAAAAGTAATGCAACATCCAGAAAGAAAAGTGTTTTAAATGTTTTTGTATTAAATTTATGTTCAGTTATCGTGTCAGAAGAAACGATTACAATTTAGTGCAGGTTGAACAAAAAATAATGACAAAAATTCAATAATGTGTTGGCCCGCCGCGGTTGTTGTAGCATTATTGTTGTAACATTATTAAATTTGCTATATTTTTCGGATAAGTGTAAAAATCCTACACAAAAAATTGAGATAAAGCAGTAGAAACGTTATCGCTTTTTTTTCTTTCTAAGGTGAAAAAACGTACGTATTTGTTGCTGAATTAACATCTTAGGAGTGTCGCATTACTTTTGAGTTCCACTATATAAAGTGTGTTTTTTTAAGCCCGATAGAACTTGAACACAAAAAATTAAACATTCATAAAAAAAACATTTCAAAAAATATGTTAATTAATAGAGAATTTATCTTGTTTTTGTGTCTTGTTTCTTTTTCCCTTTTAAATCAAATAAACATAACGTGTTCTCTGTTGGTTATTCTATATACCATACTATAATCCGTCAACTTCAAGTAGACCAGTTGCGCAGTGGCAGATCCTCAGAAAGGAAAGAAGTCGTTGGAAGCAGTTTCTGCTTGTGAAATAATGCAATTATCTTCAATTTCGTTGACGGACAATAAAATGGCAAAATTGATTCACAGAAACCAATTCTTAATTAGTATTATTAATAGTATGAGGTATAGGCTAAATACTACATCTGCAAATTGTTCAGATTCAGACGGAATGTTGACTTCCGACAGTTCCGACATTGTTAAATAATTGCGAATTCTTGGACCAACCGAATGGTCATCTGAAATTAATATGCAATTTGGAGAAAAAGACGTAGAATCTCTCTGCCAGCGCTAAAAAACTTACAAGGAAAACAATAGTTTGCTTAAAATAAGATGATCTCCGAAAAACTTTCATCAAGCTGCTTGTGGAAAATCGCGGACTATTTTTTTGCTGTCACCATGCGTTCCCTTACTTCTTATTTTACCAATACATCACTGGTTTTAATCGAAAGATTAACATTTAACATTTGAAAATGATTTCGGGCATATGGCCACCGCGGCTGTTCTTGACGAAGCGCATTCTGCATGTGAAATTTTGGGTCACTTTTTCGAGCCGTATGTCATGAATAAGACGAACAATGTTGGCCTCCAAGGCGTCAATTGTTGCTGGTTTATTAGCATAACCAGTGACTTCATGTATCCCCACAGGAAATAATCAAGTGTTAAATCGCACGACCTTGGAGGCCCATTTCTCGAAATCAAATTATCGCCAAATTTTGATTTCAATAGTTGCGGTCGCCGTATGGCACGTAACGCCATCGTGTTGAAACCACATCTCGTCCGGATTAATGTCATCCATATTTTCAAACAAGAAATCAATTATCATGGCGCGGTAACGATCTCCGCGAAATCCGGCTTCATTTTTGAAGAAATAATAATAATAATAATATTTATTTTCCCAACAGACAATTGTCCAATTATAGAGAAAATGTATGGTGTACAGAGTATACAACGTGTCCACGTAAGTATGCAACATATGGGAAACTTTTTTATTAATAATTTCTCAGAAAATTTTATTCTTTATAAAAGTTGGTGCTTGATCTTAAACATACAAAAATGACAAAACAAATGACATTCGACGCTACACAGGGTGGGGCACCGCATACGACACGGTCGTTTTATGGAAAACCATGCAACTTCGTGTTATTATTTTCAAATTGATAGATGTGAGATCGTTGTATGCACAATTTAAAATTATTACCAGTTATACAGGGTGTCCCATTAAAAAGATACACATCAAAGTTATGTTTTTTTTTTAATGGAACACCCTGTATTTTTTGCCATTTTTGAATTCTAAGGAACACATAAAGGTAAGTAACTAGATTCCATTTACTTTTTGCTCCTAGCTTAATTTCTTAAAATTGTATAAGCATTTAAAGTATACTCCTTACTTTATGATAACCCTATACAGGGTGTTGAATTGCAACGCGGGCCATAGGGATTTATATGTAAAATTTGAAATGTATTAATTTTGGCTCCCCTAATTATTTGACAGCATCGGTCTTCATACATTATTTTTGAAGCTTTTTAAGATGAATGATTTGGTACCTTACTCAATAATTTCTGCAGAGTATTTACCGAGATATTTGCAAAAAACTTTAGTTTTAATTTGAATTAAAAAGAAAGGTTCGCCATGAAATCATAATGGCGGATAGTTCATTTTTAATTCAAAATAGTTGTAGCGTTTTTTTTGCAAATATCTCGGTAAATACTCTACAGAAACCATTGCGTAAGGTACCAAATAATTCATCTTAAAAAGCTTTAAAAATAATGTATGTAGACTGGTCCTGTCAAATAATTAGGGGAGCCAATATTAATACATTTAAAATTTTACATGTAAATCTCTATGGCCAGCTTTGCAATTCAACACCCTGTATATTTTAGTTATTTTGTATTTTTTCTGGTCGATTTCCCGTTACTAAATATATTATTGTAAACTTATAGCTGATAAACTGAAAAACAATTGCGACACACAAATTCGTTTATTCCGTTGTAACTAAAAGAGCTTAAAGAATAGAGTCAAATTGTCGACATTTCTTTAATCATTCGAAAGTTATAGCAAAAAAGCGAAAAACACATTCGATTTTTTCGCTGTGATCAAAAGAGCTCCAACAGAAGAGTAAAATCGAGAGGGAATTTTAAAAAATTTCTTCAATTGTTCAAAACTTATACCCGAAAAACTGAATTTGAGTTTTGAATTCGTTTTCTCGCAGTTATTAAAAAATCTTAAGAGTTGAGTAAGATGGTAATCGAACTATCGAACTTTCTTAAATTGTTCGAAAGTTATTGCTGGAAAACTGAAAAACAGTCGTAATTTTCGATGTAGCCAAAAGAGCTTGAAGTATAGAGTCAAAAGGTTCTGTAAAAATGGCGGATTAACTCAATGGTACGTTGTCGAGGATTACTATGGAAAAAATAAGAAATCAAACGGTATTGTCTTTTTTCGAAGATGTGAAGACTTTAATGTAAATTATTTCATTGCTTAAAATCTGCGTAACATTAATTATTTCCACTCCAGCTCATCAAATAATTTTTTTAGAGATACATACTTTCATGCTTGTCAATATTATATACAATTGGTATTTTCAAGTGCGATAATTTAAATGTTTAAAAATTGATTTTCGCATTCAAATAAATCTACTGATGCTAGGTTTTTTTCAATGGGAAAATCAATTATTTAACATTTAAATTATCGCATTTGAAAACAGCAATTGTACATAATACTGACAAGCATGAAAGTATGTAGCTTTGAAAAAATTATTTGATGAGCTGGAGGGTAAATAATTAAAATAACTAAAGTCTTCATATCTTCGAAAAAATACAATACCGGTTTTTTTCATTATTTTTTCCATACTCTCGAAGTAATCCTCGACAATTTACCATTGAGTTAATCCGCCATTTTTACAGCACCCAGTATAGCTGAACAAGTGATTAACAATCGCAACTGTATTTGTATATTCGCGCTTTGCGACATATACATAAGAGCTTCAAAAGTTAAATAAACTGAGGAGCG
The DNA here is from genome assembly GCA_910593695.2 of Ocypus olens. NCBI lineage: Eukaryota > Metazoa > Arthropoda > Insecta > Coleoptera > Staphylinidae > Ocypus > Ocypus olens. Next base: position 10,662,541 of record OU343061.1, read on the forward strand.
GATTTTCGAAATTTCTTCAATTTTTCGAAACTTATAGCTAAAAAACTGAAAAACAATCGCCACTCGTATTTGCATTTTTCGCCATAATCAAAAGAGTTTGAAGGTTAAAGTAAGATGGCGAGCGAATTTTCGAAATTTTCGGATCACCGTGCAGCTATTGGCTCTGTTAAATCAAATTATCCTGCAGATGAAATATTAATTATTATTAATTGTTGGAGATTTTAATCTGCCTAATGCTATGTGGGCATGTTATTTAAAAACTGTTTTATCTGACAATAGTAATACTTGTGTAGCGGCTGAAATTATGGGCGAATCCTTAGACCAGTGGTGTCAAACACGCGGCCCGCAGCGATAGTTTTTGCGGCCCGACGCCGTTCGCGTGCGTTTATATTTTATAGTTATCTAGCAAAAAATCTAAAAAGGCGAGTCTCGAGGGCCTCCAGCACCGCTTCTCAAGTTGTGCGTTACCCGGAATGCCGAGCACACTCCCTCTCCATCCCGTTTTCAGCCATGCTAACAGACCAAGGCCAACACCTGCGAGCCTACCACGCAGTGAGTTTTAGTTTTTAGGTTATTTCATGGTTTTTAGTGTTACCGATTTCATTTGAAGATTCGCACATGCAGTTCTGCTCTCGCTTTAGTTTATGTACATATGTACATAGAAGAATGTACATATGTATGTATTCTGTGAAAATGTCAACTTTCAAATAAGTGTCAAAACGCAAAATCGGTGATGAATATTGAAATTTCCAAGAAAAATGGGAATTGAATTATTTTTGCTGCGAAGGAAAAGACAAAATAATATGCTTAATATGCAATTAATGTACCAAAGTTAAAGTTATATAACATTATGAACATAAGTCAAAATATGATAATTATGAAGGATTCATGAGGCAGGAGAAGTTAAAAGAACTCAAGTTGGGCCTCAAAAAACAACAAACAATATTTACAAAAGTATCGCATGAAAGTGAAGCGGCAGTGCATGCAAGCTATGTATTGTCCTGGTTGATTGCCAAACATTCGAAACCATTTACCGAAGGTGATTTCATCAAAGAATGCCTAATTAAAGCTGCAAAAATTGTTTGTCCGGGAAATGTGACGCCTTTTCAAACAATCTCATTGTCGCGTAACCCAGCTGCAGAAAGAGTGACTGACATGGCCGCCAATTTAAGTCATCAAATTAAGTCGAAAACGTCCAGTTTTCAAAGATTTTTTATTACATGTGACGAGAGTGTGAACATCGGGGGCAAAGCGCAATTAGCAGTTTTTCTCCGTGCAAGGGACAAGGAATTGAACATTTTTGAGGAGCTGTTGGAATTAGTACCAATGCAGGGTACGACGACAGGACAGGATGTATTTGACTGTATGTATAAACTTTTGGAAAAATACAATTTGCCCCTTACAAAACTGGTTTCGGTAGTTACAGATGGCGCTCCTTAAATTACAGGAAAAAACAAGGGCTTTGTGGCACTACTACAGAAGAGACTTTGCGATATTAAGAAAAATTTTGGCGTTCACCATATCCATTGCATCATACATCAAGAAGTACTATGCACAAAGGTAATCAATATGGATCACGTGTTATCATATATAAAAAAAAATTCGAGGTTTAAATCAGCGACAATTTTCTACTTTCTTAAACGAAACAGAATGTGATTTTATTTATCTTACTATACAGAGGTACGTTGGTTATCTTGCTCTAAAGTTCTCAAACAATTCTGGGATTTGAAAAATGAAATATGCCAGTTCTTATTAACAAAAAATCAAGACACAAATTTGTTCCATGATAACATATGTTTACAAGATTTATCATTTATGGTGGATATTAGAAAACACTTATCTGATTTAAAAATATCGCTGCAAGGAAAAGATCAAATAATAACAACTATGTGTGACAAAATTAAAGCTTTTAAATGCAAATTGATACTGTGGGAAACGCAATTAAAAAATGGCAATTTAACACATTTTCCGTTCAGGTAAAAATCTATCATAAAAAATATGCAGAAAAGATATTATATCTTAAATCAGAGTTTGATACAAGATTTGTAGATTTTAATTTGTTGGAAGAAAAGTTTTCTTTGTTCACTTCAATTCTTTCAATATGTATAGATAAGGTTCTTAATTAAATGCAAATGAAAGTGATTGAAATACAAGGCGATACGATTTTAAAAGCAAAATTTATTGAAGTTGGCGTGCCGGAATTCTATAAACATTTACCAGGTTTGAAAAAACAAAAAAAATTGCATGTCAGATTATATGTATGTTTGGAAGCACTTATCTGTGCGAACAGTTATTTTCACTTATGGCAGGGAACAAATTTCCTGCTCGCTGACTGAGTGACAATCACCTGGGCTCAGTTTTGAAAATAGTTGGCTGAAAAGAAGTGCCAAATTTCAAGGAGAAAACATTAAATTGGACTACTAATTGTTTTTTTTTCTATAATATGTGTTGTTTCTTTTAAATAAAAGTACGTTTTTTATGAATTTAAGAAGTTTTCTTGCGGCCCACTTAGACTGAAACCTTACAATTTTGGCCCACGTTAGCTCTTGAGTTTGACATGCCTGGCTTAGACTTTCTCAACATATTTAAACTCAATAGTTTTTTTTTTACTTTCTCCGTTATGAAGTAAAAAAAAAGTATTGTGATCGTGAAAATTTTGATGTTAGAATGCTGAAGGAAGTCAGCACCCAGAATTAACCTGTGCAAGCACAAAGTTCCATTTAAAATGCACGTCCAGGCCGATATTAATTGTTAATTTTGAGTGACCGAAAGTTGGTATTGGAGTACAACTAACGGTGGTCAGTGAAAATTTTGCGCGACGATGAGTGTTGGCGAAGAGTTGGTCCACCGCCAAGATGCTAACCTGAGCTCCCGTGTCGATTAAAAATTTGGTGCCAGAATTGGTGTTGCGCACAAAATACAAACCACCTGGAATGATTGCAGAACAATAGGTCGATATTAGCCCTGCAACTGCTCGTTTCCCCAGTCACACGGAGGATTACAACTACGAGCCCGGGCAGCGAATTTTTGAGGATACCAGCAGTATTTCTGATTTTTGCCAGCGTGTGAACTACTGCGTTTTCCAGACTGCGAAGAATTTCGACTTCGGGATTGAGGCGAAAAATTTAATGACAATTGCGTCACTTGTTGTGTCAAACCGTGATCTGATTTTGAAGTTGTAATATCTGTTCGTTCACATCCGACACAGGTGTTAAATTTGTACGAGAGACTGTGGTCGCACAAATAGCATGCGAATTGGAATTTGAGATTTCAAGAATTTGATCTGCCATATCTGCCAAATTGCTTAAGTTTTTTGTTTGGGCCGAAATTAATACTCGTTGTATGTCGATCGGGAGACGACTTAAAAAAATTCTCGTAACAAATTATCATCAATAACTGTGTTACCTAGAAGTTGTTGCAACTTTAGCAGTAACTGGGACGGCATTTTATCACCTAACATCTCCTTCGGCAAGAGTTTCTGCATATGCTTCTTCTCAGAAATTGACGTCCGCTTAATGATCTCGGTTTTAAGAGTCTTATAAGGTAAGATCTCTGGTTGATTTATAATCATATCGCGCACATCCATCGCAACTTCTATTGGTAACTCAGCTATCACTTTTTCCCTGTAACTGGATGTTTTTTCTGTTGGGAAATAAATAAATAAATAAATCACAATCGTGAAATTTCCTCACAGAATTTGTAACTTTGGCGTTCCGAAAAACAGACAAAACAGATTTATATAAACCAAATTGTGGGCTCGAGTTTTGAAAATGGCGGAAGTTTATAACTAAAAGTATTTACTGTGGTATCAATTTATTTCTGCATAGTATATGGTGTGTGAGAAGTAAAAGGATGAAGTAAAAGAAGATAATGAAAGAAGCAAGAGGATTACGTCGAATTACCTGGAACAAGGAACTTTGAGGATGTATGAGCAGACGTTGGTTCCAGCAGGCAGAGTGCTTTCGACAGATGTTAAAGTTACGTTCAGTCACGGTGTTGTCCAGTCAAAGAACGTTGGTATGTTGATCCTCCGTGCGAGGGCTGATCGTTTGGCTGCGTATCACGTCGGGGTCACCGATTTATTTAACGTCTGGGTGTCAAATAAATTTAAAAAAAACTCAATTCTTATAAGAAGAATTCCTCAAAGAGAGAACAGGAACTTTATTCACTTTTAATGTATGTGTACCGACGTAAAAAAAATTGTTAAAATTATTTTTTATATATCCATATCCTGGGTAACGAAAACTGGTTTTCCTTTACAACTGCCTTGATCCTCAGACTTTCCTTGGTCCAAGTAACCCTACAAATCGAATATTGAAATCAGTGGTTAATAATAATAATAATGATAATAATAAATCACCTTTATTTCCATAAACATACACAATACAGATACAACGTCATGTTTCTGGAACTCTCTCGACGCAACATCTAAAAGCACGTTAACATTACCTAAAGCTCTATGATACACTATTGTACAGTTATCTTCATTCCTAGACCTGTTAAAGGTATCCCATTATGTTTTTACAGCGTCGTCTGTATTACCAATTGTACATGTCGTGCCTCAAGGATCAATAACAGTGTCACTACTACTTTTACTTTACATTAACGCAAGCGTTCTGTTTTACAAATAAGTGTCACCATGAAATGTTCTTAGCAATTATGAAAAATTATATAACAGCATTTTCTCTTAAAAATCTCTCAGTCAAGTTGAGACAATGAACAATTTGTTATCCAATTGGATAAATTTAAAAAAAAAACTTTGAAATAGATTAGTTATTGTAGTAACAACACGAGAAATATTGAATATTTGTGTGTTACAAATTGCAAAACTACCAAAGAATTTTAAGGTTGTAGTTTGTTCTGCAAGCAGATATTAAATTAAGTTAATAAAGTTTATGATGATAATCTTATTCTTGAGTTCAAAGTAGGTTAGAAAAATTAGTATTCAATCTTAAAATAGGGCATAATTTCACAATTTAGGAATAATTTCAATAAGTAATTGGAAAGCCATCAAAAAAGGCGTAAAAAATGTCACTTATAAAGATAGTGCAGACAGTTTATGTAAATAATAACCCATTAATATCCCTAATTGAAACTATTATGTTAATTCAACTTATATAAATGGTGAAAATTTTTAACTAAAGCATCAAAGTGCATTTGTTCTACGGCAGTAAACCATTAGAACGAATATTCAAAATGTTTAAACTGGTGCTTCTTTTCGCGATTGTTTGGTACGTTCAGGCCGAGACATGTCCAGGTGGAGGAGAAATCTATGGTAATGTTAACAAACAATATTTTATTTTAGTTGTAGGCATACAAACCGTAAATTAATAGTGGGTGTAAAGTATCATAATAATAATAATAATAATAATAATTAATTTTAAATTCTTTAAAAGTTTACATTTAAATACTGCTAATGTTATCTAACAGTATTTTATATAATTAAAAATTCCCAAAATTATTCGTATTAGATCAAAAGTGTGAACATTTATCCGACAAGGATTGAACCTGCAACCTCCAGATTATTGGGTTGGCGGGATCGAAACTGTGTGACTTCTGTGGCACAACTGATAGCCCCAGCCTAGCAATTTTGAGGTTGCAGGAAGGATGGTCACACTTTTAATATGTTTAATTTAATTTATTCTTCCTAAAAGTGGGAATCAATTCACAGATTTTAGAGATTTTATTTTTTTGCATTAAAACTACAAATACAATAATAATTATTTGAATTAGATAAAGACGAATGTTAGCCTGTATATATGAATATTCAACCTGTTCGTATCTCTGCCAATTAGTCACGAACAGGTTTAATATTCATATATTATGGTTACGTTTCGTTTTTATCTAATTTATTTAAAGCTTCTGGATTTTTTATTTTGCATGACGAACTGTGTTATTCCGTCAGCTGACACTACTATCGGTAAACTAGTTCGACAAAATTCGATAGATTTCGGTAGATCGAATTCGTAGTGTATTTGAAAATAATTTAAATTTAAATTAAATTCTGAATATATTTTAGGCAAAGTTGTGAACGATAACATTTCTTATCATTTAAAATTATAGAATAAATCAGTAGATTATTAACACGTTGAATGCAATGGGGGTCACCGATGACCAACACCTAGATTTTTTGTTGCGCCGTGTATACCGGTAGATATTTGATGTTCGGCCCGATTTTAAATTTTAACTTTAACCGGAACTGAACTGGAACCGAACCGGATCCGAATAGAAACTGAACCGCAACTTTTAGACGAACCAGAACCGAAATTGTAACGTAACCGTAAATTTTCTCATTTTTCTGCTTTGTTAACAAAAAAAAACTCTCCTGTTAACTCAAGAGTAATTTGGTAAAAACAAGAGTTTATAATTTGAATGCAAATTTGATTAAATGTTATGTCCCTATTTTACAATTTTCCAAGAACTAATAACGATTAATTTAATGAAATATTCTCAAAAAATTCCTCCAGCGTTCAATTTACAACCCATCGTTATATACAACTCAATATACACGATATGAACGATTCCATTATTGTTTATGCTGGAGGCTTCTACTTCGTTATACATTATAAATATTATAATAAAACACTTTTAACTTTGTTTTATATAACTTATATATTTATTTTTGTGACTCGAGTTTCGGTAATACAATTACCATTTTCAAACAAGAAGACTTATAAGTTATACAAAACAAAGTTAAAAGTGTTTTATTATAAGATTCCATTATTGGTTTACTTGTATTTTTTTAGCTAGAGGAATTTCCAAACAGGGCAAAGGCGATGTAATATCTGCTCATAACAAGTACAGACTACAAATTGCAAGTGGATCCGTTAATAAACAACCCAAAGGAATCAACTTAAAACGGATGGTAAGAAAAACGTTTTAATTCTGGTTGCCTAACTGTAAATTCTTCCATAATCGTGCTCAGAGCAAACAATTAAGAAATTCCAGTGGACACTCGGTGTAAAAAAAAGGGCTATTCGAAAATTTTCGAAAAAACTCGATTTTTCAAACCGTCGTAACTTGGTTCAATTTGGTCGAAAATCGATGAATCTTTCAGTTTAGGAAAGATTCAAGTTTTATCTTTAAGAATGTGTAGTTTATTTTGACCCCAAGTCTAACCCACCCCCCGTAACAACGCGATGGAAAAATAAATGTTTTTAACTTAAAAAATTGTCCAACTTTGCCAAGCTGTACCGTGCGCAAAAAAAAATCGACGGGAAATTTCACCACAATGGCAGAAAAATTTAATCAATTTTCCTTCAAATGCCTTAAAAATTCGAGTCGTTTCAATGATTTGGAGGAGAGTTATAAATTTCTGGAAAAAAAATGACATTTTTCACTTGTCTTTTGTTTGAAATTTCAATTAAAATTAACAAATTTTATCACCCTGTCGAAAACCTTTTTTGCACTAGGGGTGACAGAGGGTGGAATGAAAATTATGCTTTTCAGATCGCAAAGAATCATCGGCTTCTGAGCAAAATTGACCGAGTTATGACCGAAATGGAATTTTTACAATTTAACATTTTTTGTCAATCTAAAACACTTTTTCTAGGGGTTTTCAGGTGATCACGAAAGTCTAAAACTTCTTAGATCGCAAAATTCCATCGAGTTTCGTGCTAAATTCGCCTAGTTATGGCCAAAAAGGCGCAAAATGTATTTTTTTCAAAACTGCATAACTTCGCGCCAAATCATCGCATCGACTTGAATTTTGGAGGAAATTTGAGGAAAATTATTGAACTTTATTGCCATGCTGGCCGATTGAAGCCACGATTTTTTTTTGCACACGGTGCAAGAAACCAGATTTGCACATTTAAACTTCAAAAACATTTTTTTCCTTTAGGGGGTGGCAGGGGGTGGAATCGTTTTAGCAACAAAACAATTCACATGACGTTGAAGAGAAAATTTCAAACTGTTCAGACTGCAAAAGTTCATCGATTTTGGTGCAAACTCAAGTTAAGGCCGAAAAAGTGAAAAATATCATTTTTTTTTTTCAAAAACTCATAACTTTGCTCCAAATCATCGAAACGACTCGAATTTTTAAGGCATTTGAAGGAAATTGATTAAATTTTTCTGCCATTGTGGTGAAATTTCCTGCCGATTTTTTTTGCACACGGTACAGCTTGTCAAAGTTGGACAATTTTTTACACAAAAAACATTCTTTTTCCATCGCGTTGTTACGTGGGGCGGGTTGGACTTGGGGTCAAAATCAACTACACATTCTTAAAGATAAAACTTGAATCTTTCCCAAACTGAAAGATGCATCGATTTTCGACCAAATTGAACCAAGTTACGACGGTTTGAAAAATCGAGTTTTTTCGCGATTTTTCGAGTGGCGCTTTTTTTCGACGCCGAGTGTATTTGGAAAAATAAGTCGTTTTTGTAATTTTTCTTTATTTAATTTAAATCAGACTTTACAACTAGAGCTAGTCTAGCGGTGTGACATAATTAATTGAAGACAATTAATTTTGACTAAAAAAATTTCAAATGGACGAAATCGCCTATGGAATTTCAAGGATACGGGTTTTTAAAAATCCAATTAATTTTTTTAAGTACTCACACAAGTTGTAATAATTTGATTTTTTTAGTACTCAAAATACACAAAATGTAATAATTTGACAAATTTCAGAAATACATTGATTTTAAACTCAATAAATTTTAAAATGCGTAAAAATATCACACTAATTGAAGATATAAGTGAATCCTAACGAGTTAATTAAATTAAATTCTCTTCATGTAACACACAAACCAAATACTTAATAATTCAAGAGATTTAAAAGCGATTATAAGTCTTTTTTTTAATTTTTGAGCAAGTTAACTGTATTTTATAATTATCATTATTGCGTATACTTTATTCATTTTTTAAAGGGTTAAGTAAAATGCTTTTTAATTTTGAAAAACTTTTATTTCTTTGAACTCGCAACAATTGTTTTATTCATAATTTTAATTGCAATTTCTAAAATGAGTACATTTTATGATGTGAATTTATGTTTCTATATTTGTTTCAGAAATATGATGATGTCTTGGGGCAGAAAGGAAAAGTAGTTTCCGATACTTGCGAAATGAAACATGTTATACCAAAAGATGGTATGACTACAATTCCTCTTTTGCCCATAACTAACCAACCGTCCATAATAGACCCATACTATCTTATACTATTTTTATCAGCTTCTCAAGAGGGTTGAAAATAAAGTATAAAATATAGGGTGTTCCATTTAAAAAAACATAACTTTGTTCTGTTATGTATATTGGGACACCCTGTACAAAAACATACATATTTTTAAAATATGTAGAATAAGTGTGGGTACCAGTTCAAGAAAACTAGAAGTCGATATCTTAAATAGCAAATAAGTTATGGGGCTTTTACAGATCCCTGGGTCACCCGGTATATTAAATTCTATTTGAGTGCCTGATTCAAAGTATTCTAAAATCAATTTTATCGAAGGGAAGAGTTTGTAAAAGGTTCTTTTCTAAAATATTTTCCAGATCGTTGGAGTTCAGTAGGTCAAAATCTTTACATTTCTTGGTCATCCGCTAAAAGCGTCGATCAAGATTGGAATAAAGCAGTTGCAGAGTGGTTCAGCGAACATAAAGATTTTGTCTATCCTTCTACAAGCAACGGCGTAACTGGACATTACACTCAAGTATGTTTATAGCGATTGTTTCTATTTAATTCAGACTAATTATAATATACTACAAATTTTTAGGTGGTTTGGGCTGATTCCGAATTTGTAGGATGCGATTTCATCGCTTTTTACGATAAAAATAGGCCCCAGTTCCCGCATGCGAAACTCTACACCTGCAACTATGGCCCTCCGTGAGTTAATCGTTCATTTCTTACTTCACAACCCTTGTAAATAATGGTTTTCTAAACGATACTCTGCGACGAAGCTTTCTATGGGTTCGAATCTTATTTACGAAAATTTTCCGTCAGGGTCCTTGAAGAAATTAATGAATTTTGGGTGTAAGGCGTATCAACAGCAAAGTCAAAAATTACTTTTAAAATCACTCTAAATTCGTCATATTTTGGCGTTTAAATCAATAAATTCGAACGCATACTGTTGTGCAATTTCAAAAATCAAAATCTCGTATTTAAAATCTTCGAATTTTAAGAAAGTTTGAATTTGTCTTTGTTAGTTAATTTCGCGCAGACTGTTTGAGTTAGAATAGTACATTAAAAAAACAAGCTAATTTGCTTGAGTGAGACTACTGCATAGGAACTATACTGTGGCTGTACCATAAGTCACGCCAATAGCCGCCATTGTAAAACTACTACCAATTTTGCTGCAGCTAAACAAATTTCAAAGATTTATTCAATAGGATTAAATGTAATTTTAATATTGTTTTTACAGAGGAAACTTTAAAGGGAAAGCACCCTACAAAACCGGTGACTCTGGATGTGAAAATTTATGCTAATCTGTAAACCACTGGACCAGAATTTAAATAAATACTATTAAGCAAATTAAGTTTTATTTTATTATTACCCACCTCTGAATAATGTTTGGCATTAAAATTAATCAAAACATTTTACCCAGAAAAATGTAATGTGAAGATATCAACAATGTTGATTTGTTTTAATCCAGTAGGCCGGGAAGAAACACTGTGCCTGTTTCGATTTCAAATAAAATTAATTAAAATTAATCGGGTAGTAGACAATTGAGATTTTTTATATTTTTCCAATAATCTTTTTAAACCAAATAAGCACTCTAACTTTTTTTCTGGCGACACTGTAGAACTTCCTTGACTTCTGTGCAAAAAAGTGTTACATTGTTAACGGTGCGGCTCGTGGATGTTCGGCGGCGGGGCAACGTGTAATTGAAACCAGTCACGTAAAGTAAATAAAAGTAGTATAAAAAAGTTAAGTGTTTTCTTTATATCGAAATTGAAAATGTACCACGAAGTAAACGCCTTCAAGATTCAAGAAAACTGAAATTTAATGATCAAAAATGGTGCTGGTCAAAACTGAAATTTGACGATCGAAAATTGACTATTTGCAGAAACATCAATGTAGATTCTATTTTTAATGACAAATGAATAAAAGTCTGAAAGAATAATCCTGAGAAGTGCGTCTAAATACATTTCGAATTTAAACTTTTCTAACTCCGTTAAAAGGAAAGTGGCATTGGTCAAAGCAGAAATTTGATGATTATAAGTTGACTTTTTGCAGAAACATGATTGCAGATTCCAATTCTATTATAACAAATGGGTTAAACTGCAATAGATACGTAATGACAAGTGTGAATTACCGATTAAAACCACTTTTACACTTAAAGTAAAATGGCGCTTTTGATGATCGAAAATTGTCGTCTTATGTAAACATAATTATAGATTCCATATATAATATCACAAATAACTCTAGCCAACAGCCATTTTGTCCTTGGGACTAGACCGGAATTTATCGATTGCTTGGGTGTAACAAAGTACCGAAATCGCGATGAAACCACCGAGACTTTGGTTTTGAGGTTAGGATTCGCAAAAAACCTCTTTTTACTTTCTCCGTTACGAAGTACGAGAAACTATTGTGATCGTGATTTTTTTTTCAAAATTTTTTTTTACGGAAATATCCGTTTTGGGGTCCCTAGATGCCATTTCAACAATTTCTGGAAAAAAAAAATTGTGTCTGTGTGTGTGTGTGTGTGTGTGTGTCTGTGCGCGCTGTATCTCAAAAACTAATAGACCAATTGAAATGAAACTTTGAACATAAGCTTTATTTGATAATCCGAAGAACTGGAAAGCTTTTGGTAAAATTTCGTACACCGGAAGTGGGTGTTTACCTTAACTGTTTTTTGTTTTTTGCCAATATTTTCTTAAATATAAAAAATATCACAAAAACATTTTAACGAATATTGAAGACAATAAAGAAATTCAATTATTTTGTTTGAAAACATTTTTCATAAAATCATTGTTATACGAGAATTTTTTTTTTTTTTCATTTTTGGTATACAATTATGAAACGCTAATAGTTACAACAAATTTATGTTAATAATAATTGTAGAGAATGCCAAAATGAACAATTTATAAAGAATAAGTTTTTTTCGAAATCTCTTTAGTTTTTGAGTAAACTGAGTTTTTTAGTTTGAAGTACATATTTCCATCGTTCATAATTTTGACGTTATAACGTCAGTTTTATCCGAGTCTACGAAACGTTCGATGCACACTTAAAATATGATTTAAATTGAAAATAAACCATGGAAGCGTAAATATAAATGATACCATCAAGTCGGAGAAAGTAATATGATGGCCACATCACCATTTTTTTTACTTTTTTCACTATAACTTTGGAACAAAGCAAGTTTGAATCTGAAAATACTGCTTGAAAGCTTATAAACAGGGCTACATTTGGTATATAAATGACCTTGGTAGCGTAATCAAAACCCTAATAAAAAAAAATCCGTAAAAGAACCGCAAAAATCGCGTGTTTTGAAACATTTTTGCGATTTCAATCGATTATAAAAAAAAATGACGCTAGATATTTCAGATCAGTTTCGCTGGCCTGAAAGCTTATTAAATGGGCTACAATTTCTGTATGGCATACCTGTGTGACTTAATGAGAAGTTTTCGAAATAATGGGTTTTGTTTGAAAAAATCGCAATTTTTTCGGCCTTTTTCCTCTTCAAATATAAAATTCCACAACGCATTTAAAATCTGTCGTATGCATTTGAATGCATATTAAAAGGACTACAATTTCTACATGGCACACCTCAGAAGTGATCAGAAGTTTTGTAAACATTAATTTGTGTTTGAAAAAAATCACGAAAACTGCATTTAGAAATCAGTCTAAAAAATATTAAAGAATTTGTAGTTTTCGTCATAAACTGTTCATTCTCATATTTTTTTTTTTTTTGCCCGAAGGGAAGATTCAAATTCGCGCTGTTTTGTAACTATTTTGTATTCCCAGCTCGGAATTTGTCCACACGTAGTGAACGTAGCGTCACCGCACTGTATATAGTTATAAGAATTTAGTTGTTCATTTTAACCTATTTAAATGATTTTATTTGAAACAAATTTTAATTAAAAAAATACTTCTGTGATGTCAAAATTTATTGGTTGTCAGTCCTCTAAAGTAAAAAAAATAAACGAAAACGGAACTTACCTTCCAAATTTCTCCTGCACAATTCGCACGAGACATGGGGTGCCCAGGTTTTGTCCTGATTCCGGATCGGAAAGCCAAAATATGATTCGTAGGCCTGACGAAGTTTTTCGCGATTCGCGAGAAAATGTTTGACATCTTTTTTTTTAATGCCCCACAAATATAACAAAATGAGTCTGCTGGGTGCTTGCAGACTCTTCGCGAAGACATCTGGGCAATTGTTTATGCACTAACAAATGTTTGTGGTATCAATGCTCGAACACCAATCTGTTTATGTTAGAAAGGTTTGGCGCTTGGTTAGGAGACGGCGCTCCTAGGTGGCGCCACCTGTGTCGGTGCGGTGGCACGCGTTCGTGTCGTTCGAATGGCGCGCAAAATTCAAATTCGTGGTAGCGAACCCCACGAGCCATTGAGGTTACCAATTTATTTGAGATTCTAAATTTGTTTACAATTTCTATCAGTCATTGAATATCATTCTGTTAATGATGGCTCAGCTCGGCGCCAGTGAGGTGACGCTACGTTCACTACGTGTGGACAAATTTCGGGTGGGGAATACGAAATAGTTACAAAACAGCGCGAATTTGAATTTTCCCGTCGGGACAATAATAACATGAGAATGAACAGTTTATGACGAAAACTACAAAATCTTTAATATTTTTTAGACTGATTTCTAAATGCTATGTAAATGTTATTCAAAAATATTGATGAATAATGAAAAATAAATTCGAAAAAATGCAGTTTTCTTGATTTTTTTCAAACACAAATTAATGTTTACAAAACTTCTGATGTGTCATGTAGAAATTGTAGCCCTTTTAATAGGCATTCAAATGCATACGACATATTTTAAATGCGATGTGGAATTTTATATTTGAAGGGGAAAAGGGCCGAAAAAATTGCAAATTTCGCGATTTTGTCAAACAAAACCCATTATTTCGAAGACTTCTCATTAAGTCACAGAGGTGTGCCATACAGAAATTGTAGCCCATTTAATAAGCTTTTAGGTCAGCGAAACTGATCTAAGCTATCTAGCGTCGTTTTTTTTTATAATCGACTGAAATTGCAAAAATGTTTCAAAATACGCGATTTTCTTTACGGATTTTTTTTTATTAGGGTTTTGATTACGCTACCAAGGTCATTTATATACCGAATGTAGCCCTGTTTATAAGCTTTCAAGCAGTATTTTCAGATTCAAATTATCCTGCGTTGTTCCAAAGTTATAGTGAAAAAGGTAAAAAAAGAGGTTTTTTGCGAATCCTAACCTCAAAACCAAAGTCTCGAGGGTTTCATCGCGATTTCGAAAAAGCAATCGAAAAATTCCGGTCTAGTCCTAGGGACAGAGAAAAAGTCCAATTTTGTTGGCTAGTGAATTGAATCTGCGACAGAGTAAGTCCTAAAAGTGTGACTACTTAAATCACCGATTAAAACTGTTCCACCTTCGCTGAAAGAAAAATGTCGCCGCGCCGGTCAAAACTGAAATTTGATCATTAAAAACTGAATTCTTCGAAACTTAATTGTAATAATTAAGATTCTCCTGATGATGATTTTTTTTTGTGTCAAGTCTGGCTTTAACTTTTCGGTGACTGTACTTACGTTCAAAATATCTAAACTAAATGCAACCATGGGTATTTTATTTTAAGTTGTACACTTTACGTGATAAAGTTTTACTTCATGAATAATTCGTCTTGAAATGGTCACAATCTGAACACCATCACTGTTGGTCTCCGAATGATAATAATTGATATTAATATAATAATGAAATAATTACGCGGAACTTATTAATAGAGTTAATAACACATAGAGTAAAAATAGTATAATTGCGGAAACTTTAATTAATTAGTAAGACGATTGCAGTTAAATAATGGGCGATTGCAAAACCTTGAATGTTCGTTTATAGGCTACAACTTTTCTGGAATCCTCAAGTCGATTGGAAATATTGCAATGGAATCAATTGCAAATATTGGTCTCGTTATTCTGATATTACGTGCATGTGTAATCCATGGAAGTTACTATGTACCAGTGGTAAATCATGTTTTTTTTTTATTACTATATCGTTAAGTTAACATCATGAAATTAAATTGGATAGTTTTTCCTTACATCAAATACAAGAAATATTTGAATTCATACAATCTCTTGTGACATGTGTCTATATTGATATTATATTTATTGCCGCCAGCAGGGAGGTATGGAAGATTTGAAAAAAACTGTAACTCACTCATTTTTTACCTAAACTCAAATTTTATTTTTTGAATGTGTACCTTAGATGCTGCCATTACAAAACCAGTTAAGAGTAAGAAAATAAAAATTGATTAGGTACGAAAAATAACGTCAGTTAAGTGCCGTCAATTTTTTGCGAAA
Source organism: Ocypus olens (assembly GCA_910593695.2). Classification (NCBI taxonomy): domain Eukaryota; kingdom Metazoa; phylum Arthropoda; class Insecta; order Coleoptera; family Staphylinidae; genus Ocypus; species Ocypus olens. The sequence goes on from OU343061.1 coordinate 10,677,983, forward strand.
CACTCCTGAAGACGTTATGAGAAGTTCTGCATACTCCTCCGAAGCATTTCACGTGGAACTGCACGAATCTCTTGGGTTATTGTCTCACTTAGGCTTCGAGTGTACGTGGTTTGTTTATGTACACTCGTGCTTTGAGATTAAAGCCCCATAAAAAGTAATCACATGGTGAGAGGTCCGGTGATGGAGGGGGCCACTCCACATCTCCTCGCAATGAAATCAGACGTCCAGGGAATGTGTTCCTTAAAAAACCCATTGTGGCTCTTGATGTATGGCAAGTCGCTCCATCTTGTTGAAACCATACAGTATTCAGGTCGATACGTCGTCTTCTCAGTTCTGGCAGAAAATAATCACGCAACATCTGTAGGTAACGATCTGTGTTGACAGTGTCGGTCCGACCGTTTTCACGAAAAAAGTACGGACCAATAATGAAGTTTCGAATAATGCTCCACCAAACAGTTACCTTTTCGCTGTGGAGAGGTCGTTCATGGAGCTGTTGCGGGTTTTCAGAGGCCCAATAGCGGAAGTTTTGTTTATTAACTACCCCTGACAAATGAAAGTGGGCTTCGTCACTCATTATAAAAACAATGTCATCTGTCAAGATTTCCAACATCGCTTCTGCAAACCTCATCCGTCTGCCGTAGTCGTTTTGCTGCAATTCTTGAACAATCATCATCTTATACGGATGAAAATGCAAGTCGAGGTGTAAAATTCGGGGAACGGAGCGGTCTGTTATCCATAGAGCCCGAGCGTGACATACGGCTGGCTTCAACTGCTTGACGCACCCTTTCAATGTTTTCCGGGGTCCTTACCGTTTCTTTTTAATACGTTTTCTTTTTAAATATCATTAGATTTTGAGTACACTAACGATTAGATCCGAAGTATAATTTTCAATTTTCATAATTTTTATGTTTCAAACGTTAATATCATCCGATTCTGCAAAATAAATATAAATTCCTATTGTATCATCAAATCGGAGAAAGATTACATGATGGCCATCACTAATTTTTATTGTTAGGCCCGGATTTTTCATTTTGTTGCCAATATTTTAGATCTTTGGTCTAAATTTGTTGGCCTAAATATTCTTTATTTTGGCCCGAATTTTTAATTTATGTGTAGTCATTTTTGATTTTATGGTCTCCATTTTTTAAATTCAAGCCCGAATTTTCGATTTTTGATCTAAACTTTTTTTGGCCATGTTTTAGATTATGTTACCTGAATTATTGATTTTTATGCGCGAATTTTTGATTTTTTTGCGGGTATTTTCGAGTTTTTATTTAAAGAATTGTATTTTATATTTGCAATCTACATTTTTCTGTTTAGTCCCGTATTTTTAATTATTTGGCATGTATTTTTTACAAGGTTGGTTTTAGATTATTTACCTAATTTTATATTTTTTACTTTAATTGAGGCGTTCATTTTTTGTTTCAAAGTAAAATTTGACATTAACTTAGAAAAATATAGTCGCGCGGGAATAATTTAACTACTAAGCACTTATTTTTTTTATTTTTTGGTCCGAATTTTTTATTTTTAGACCTAGATTTTTTATTTTGGCCCATATTTTAGATCTTTAGCAGTGCTGTAAGGCTCACCACAGCCAATCGACCCCGTCTAATCTAATCTAGATCTTTAGCATGTATACTGAAGCAAAAATTAAACACTTTAAGTTCGTGAAATTTCGACCAATTTCAAACCGCCATAACTCGGTGTATTTTCAATCGATTTTGACGAATCTTTGGGGGCAAAAAACTTTGAAGTGTCTTCTTTAAAGTCATGCATGCGAAACTATACATAACACCTTCCGCCCCCCTCTAGCGCGCCTGTGAAAAAAAAGTTTTTTCTGGAAACCATGTCTAACTTTGACGATATCTACGGAGTTGTAAAAATTTTGTCCACTCGATCCACCATAAAGGCATTAAAATTTGATCAACTCCCTATTCAGGACTCAAAGAACGAAGTTCCTACGACGATTTGGCACAAAGTTATGGGTGTTTGAAAAAAGCGAATTTTGTGGTATTTTGACTCATAAGTCCGAAGTTTTTCGACGAAATTGTTTTCGTTTTCACGAATGAACTTTTCTTTGCTTATTCTTAAGGTATGGACGAAAAATCATTGTTTGCGCGAAATCACGAATTTCGCACTTTGTACCTTAGAACTCCAATAACAAAAAACTTTATTTTAGGTCAAAAAAGACTCGCTTTAAAGATCTCTGTAGGTTCGAAAAAAATGTGGGCGTAACTCACCACCATTCATCCATTTTTCCATTCGTCCAAAAAAACAAACAAATTACACTGACGGAAAAAAATGAAACACTTAAAATTTGTAAAAATTAAGGTAGTTTTCGAACGGCCATAACTCGGCTTCTATCCAACCGATTTCGACAATCTTTTGAGAAATCAAAAGCAAAATGTGTCCTCTTTGAGAGGGTTTATCCCCCACTCAAAGAGAGGGCTCTACACCCCTCCAAACGAAAAAAATAAAAAGACCACAAAATGCACTTTTATTTAAACACCTATAACTTTGTGAAAAATCGCCGTAGGAACTTCGTTATTGAACACATTTCAATGCCCTTTTGGTGGATCGAGTCGACACATTTTATCCAACTCGGTACACGTTGCCAAAGTTGTACGCTTTTTTGCCCAAAAACGTGTTTTTCTTGTTCGGGGGTTGAAGGGTTCGAAACGGGATCATTTCAATCAGAGTTTACCTCCCTAAAGTAGGGCCAAAATGAGAATTATCAAATTTGGTTGAAAAGTCGCTGAGTTATGTGCGAAAAACCTCAAAATGCACTTTTTTTCAAACACCCATAACTTGGTGCCAGATCGTCGTAAGAACTTCGTTCTTTGTGTCCTGCATAGGGAATTGATTTGATTTTAATACCTTTATGGTGGATCGAGTCGACAAAAAATTTCCAACTCCATAGACATCGTCAAAGTTGGACATGGTTTCCTTAAAAAAAAAGTGTGGCCATCATGTTACTTTCTCCGAAGTATCATGGTTATTTATACTTACACTTTCATGGTTTATTTTCAATTTAAATCATATTTTAAAGTTACATCGAGCGTTTTGTAGACCCGGATGAAACTGACGTTTAAAACGTCAAAATTATGTAAAATTATACTTCAAATTCAAAAACTCAGTTTACTCAAAAACTAAAGAAATTCCGAAAAAAACTTATTCCTTATAAGTTGTTTATTTTGGCATTCTCTGCAATTATTATTAACATAAATTTGCTGTAACTATTATCGTTTCATAATTATAAACCAAAAATGAAAAAAAATCAATACATTTTTTTCTCGAAAAACAATGATTTTATGAAAAATAGTTTCAAACCAAAGATGTTTATTCAATATTTGTTTAAATGTTTTTGTGATATTTTTCATATTTAAAAAAATATGTGAAAAAAACAAAAAACAGTTTAAGTAAACACCCACTTCCGCTGTACGAAATTTTACCAAAAGCTTTTTAGTTCTTCGGATTATTAAATAAGACTTATGTTCAAAGTTTCATATCAATTGCTCTATTCGTTTATGAGAGACAGCGCGCACAGCAGACACACACACAGACTCTTATTAAATTTAAAGATGTATGTATTATAGAGTAGTATAGAATAAATAACTACCACTCCATTAACTTTAGAATGTCGAACAACGTATTTGAAAATAAATCGTAGTTTAATTTTTTGTTGCATAATTAACGAGTTGGTCTAACTCTGTATAAGCTTAATTACACTAGTGTAACTTTCTTTTCGTAATCAACAGCTGAACTTCTTTAACGGTTATAAATTACATTACCAGTTCATTTACAAACACTTTACGAGTATATAACACTTTTTGCTCATTCCACACTATTACTACAATGGTAATTGCTGTGCCTTGGCGACACTACAGAAAAATCTTAATCACAGTGTGTCCTTTCTTTTTGTGCTCCATTGGAATAAATATCTCATTCTTGATGGTTTTCCGGAGAAATGGCCATCTCTCATCCATAATGGCATTATAAATAGATTGTCAATTAATTTATTTATAGTGCGAGCATTTCAACTAGTTTACTAATTAGTGATACATGTATAGCTTTACAAATGAACGCAACGCATTACTTACATACCTTAATCATTAAAATATTGGTTTTTCTTCAAGTGTCAGTAAAAATTAACATTTTTCACTGATTACATTACTTTATTGCCAACATTTTGCGTGTATTAATGTACTGGCAGATACAACTGAACATGGATATTTTATTTGAATACACAGGTGAAAAAGAAAAAAACATGAAATTCATGAAATTTCGACCATTTTCATACCATCATAACTCGGCGTATTTTAGATCGATTGTGATGAATCTTTGAGGGTGGAAAACTTTGAAGTATCTTCTTTAAAGTCATGCATGCGAACTTAAGCGTAAACCCTTCCGCCCTCCTCTAGCAACCCTGTGAAAAAAAATGTGTTGCGGTAAACCATGTCCAACTTTGACGATGTGTACGGAGTTGGAAAAAAATTGTCGACTCGATCCAACATAAAGGCTTTAAAATTTGATCAATTCCCTATGCAGGACTCAAAGAACAAAGTTCCTACGACGATCTGGCACCTAGTTATGGGTGTCCATTTTTCGCACATAACTCAGCGACTTTTCAACCAAATTGGATAATTCTTCTTAAATTCAACGAACCTTACTTCATTGTTTATTATTAAACCTTTAATCCCTCTATAAATTACCGTTTAAATCATTAAAATTAGTGTAAATATTAATGTACTGACAGATACAACTGAACATGGATATTTCATTTGAATACACAGGTGAAAAAGAAAAAACATGAAATTCGTGAAATTTCGACCATTTTCATACCGTCATAACTAGGCGTATTTTCAATCGATTGTGATGAATCTTTGAGGACGGAAAACTTTGAAGTATCTTCTTTAAAGTCATGCATGCGAAATTAAGCGTAAACCCTTCCGCCTCCCTCTGGCAACCCTGCGAAAAAAAGCTTTTTCAGTAAACTATGCCCAACTTTGTCGATGTGTACGGAAAAAAATTGTCGACTCGATCCACCATGAAGGCATTAAAATTTGATCAATTCCCTATGCAGGACTCAAAGAACGAAGTTCCTACGACTATTTGGCACCAAGTTATGGATGTGCATTTTGAGATTTTTCGCACATAACTCAGCGACTTTTCAACCAAATTGGATAATTCTTCTTAAATTCAACAAACCTTACTTCATTGTTTATTATTAAACCTTTAATCCCTCCATAAATTACCGTTTAAATCATTAAAATGAATGTAGAATTTCGACGACATGACTTATTATTCCGGAATTTTTACGGCACGTTTATTTGAAAATAGTAAAGGGTTACAACTTTTGAGATGATTTAACGTTCAAATTATCAAAATCATGCCTCAGAATTACTATTTAAAAGCTTTTAAACATTTTACGTTCGCATTCCCACGTCTTGTCGCCATCTATTCGACGATGGCCGAACTACTAAGTGATGTTTTTGAACAGCGCCAAAATGCTCGAACTTTATCCTTATAATCAAAGTGTTAATGTTCAGCAATGCGCTGTACACGAAACGATAGACGATTTAATTCTGAATCGAATGGTGTATAAAATAGCTGAGGCTATTTAGCCGTTTTCTTGTAATTTGCGAATGAAAATTAAGCACGACACACTTACCGACATTTACAGTTCACTGTAACTTAAAACCTAAATTCACAACAATTTGCTTTATTCTTCAATGAAATACGGGTCCCTATACTTATTGATGATTATTCAATTAACTTTTTATATTATTAATGCATTACAATAAGAGAAATATATGAGGAATATAATCTTCATAGAGGGTACCCTCTGTTATCGTGGGGATAAACTACGTTTTCATTTGTGGATTTAATAATTGTTTTAATAATGAAAGAATATTTAAAAACTTAAGAAGACTGTTATCTTATAATAAAATAAATTTACTTGTAGATATTTTTGTATTTAAATTGTAGAAACAATACATTATAATATATCCGCCTAATCACAGGCAACCCGATAAACGCATAACTACTATAAAAAACTTCCAATTTTAAAGGTGAAAGTGAAAAAACCATAAGTGTAATTCTCAGTAAAGCTTCAAAAATAGTGCGAATATTTAAGTATTTCAATTGCAGAAATAATTATATTACATAAACGCCTACTTACATGCAATACACGCATACATAATATTAATTTATTACTAAAAACTTCCAATTTTAAACGTGACACGGACAAAACCATAAGTGTAATCCTCCGTAAAGCTTAAAAAATAATGTGAATATTAAAGTATTTAAATTGCAGAAATAATTATATTATACAAATACTTAAATATTCCTACTATTTTTGAAGCTTTATTCAGGATTACACTTATGGTTTTGTCCCAGTTACGTATAAAATTAGAAGTTTTTAATAATAAATTAATTCGAGTTATACGTATATCGGGTTGCTTGGGATTAGGCGTGTATATTATAAAATATTGTTTCTGCAATTTAAGTACGTAAATATCCACAAGTGAATTTATTTAATCATGAGACAACATTCTTTTCAAGTTTTTAAATATTCTTTTATTATTACAACAATTATTACATCCACAAATTATTAAGTAGTTTATCCCCACGATAACAGGTAGAGCCCTATACTTAGATTATGATTTCTCGTATATTTCTCCTATTGTAATACATTAACAATATAAATAGTTGAATGATTAATCAGAAATAAGTATTGTAACCCGTATTTGATTGAAGAATATAGCAAATTCTTCTTTATTGAGTTTTTATGTTACAGTGAACTGTAAATGTCGGTAAGTGTGTCGTGCGTAATTTTCATTCGCAAATTATAGGAAAACCGCTAAATTTCCTCAGCTATTTTATACACCATTTGATTCAGAATTAAATCGTCTACCGTCTCATGCAAAGCCCATTGCTAAATATTAACACTTTGACAATAAGTATAAAGTTCGAGCATTTTGGCGCTGTTCAAAAACATCACTTAGTAGTTCAGCCACCGTCTAATAGATGGCGACGACGGGCAGAAATCCGAATGTAAAATGTTTAAAAGCTTCTAAATAGCAATTCTAAGCGATGATTTTGATAATTTAAGCATTAAATCACCGACAAACATATAATACTTTAATCTTTTGAAATAAAAGTGCTATAAAAATCCTGCAATAATAAATATTGCCGCACCATTTTTCAATGGTTAAATTGATTTTAACGATATAAATTGTATAGTGACTCGAGTTTCGATCATAAGCTGATCATTTTCAAACTTAAAGTAAATTAAATTACAATAAACACACGTATTTATGCGGAATGGAATAAGGAGGAGAATACTAGGTCGACCTGGTCGTTAATTATGGGGAAGTCCGGATTACGCTTCGCTTTGTGGATTTCTAGGGATTCGAGTAGGTCCATTTTCGGGCCTTTTTCTGCGAAGTGGATTATTTCAAGTACATCATCTTCAAAAGTATGTCGGTTCTCAATTAGGTGGTTCGCGAATGTTGAATTATTTTGGTGTAATCGGAAGGATCTTAAATGTTCTTTTAATCTGATTTTAAAGTTACGACCAGATTGCCCTATGTACACTCCTTTACAATCTTTGCATGTTAGTTTATAAATGCCTGATCTTTCTAATTTATCTATCGGAGTTTTGGAATTAAAAATACGCAATATTCTAAAAAAACATGATATCAATGTAGCATTTAAAACAACGAACCAAATTTGTAACTCTATTTTTAATTCCAAAACTCCGATAGATAAATTAGAAAGATCAGGCATTTATAAACTAACATGCAAAGATTGTAAAGGAGTGTACATAGGGCAATCTGGTCGTAACTTTAAAATCAGATTAAAAGAACATTTAAGATCCTTCCGATTACACCAAAATAATTCAACATTCGCGAACCACCTAATTGAGAACCGACATACTTTTGAAGATGATGTACTTGAAATAATCCACTTCGCAGAAAAAGGCCCGAAAATGGACCTACTCGAATCCCTAGAAATCCACAAAGCGAAGCGTAATCCGGACTTCCCCATAATTAACGACCAGGTCGACCTAGTATTCTCCTCCTTATTCCATTCCGCATAAATACGTGTGTTTATTGTAATTTAATTTACTTTAAGTTTGAAAATGATCAGCTTATGATCGAAACTCGAGTCACTAAACAATAAAGTGTGATATTAACAAAGAAACTGTTTTATTTAAAGTTCCAAAATGTATCACGAAGTTAACGCCTCAACCATCAATCAATTATATAAATTGTAATTTACAGAGGTATTAATGGTTTAATAAGAAACAATAAAATAGGATTTGTTGTTGTTGGGAAATTAACATTTACTTACGGAGTTATTTTATACCAAAATAACTCCTAATCACCCTCTCAACCACCTTCCCCTTTCACTCTAGCTCTTTCACTCTCCCCTCTCACCCTTTATTCCTGAACCTCATCCATTTCGTTTTCTCCACATTCACACACAGTCCTCTCTTGTGCATACATCTCTCCACCCTTTTCAACATGCCTTTCATTCCCTCCCAATTTCTCGCCATCAGCACTATATCATCCGCATACGCACTTTCCAATCACCAACCCCCCTCCTGTCCTTTCCTCAAAACCTCCTCTAACTCACTAATATATAGATTGAACAGCACCGGGCTCAGAGGACACCCCTATCTCAATCCTTTCCACGTCCTAAACCTCTCCGACACCTCCTCGCCCACCTTTGCTTCCATCCACGTTTCCTCATACACGCCTCTTACCCAATCTATCACTCCATCACTCACCCCCTTTCTCCTCAAACACCATATACCACCTCGATACCGAATCATACACCGCTTTCAAGTCCAGAAATACCGCAAACACACTCCCTTTCCCTTCCATCACTCTCTCTGTCATCCTCGCCAGGATAAAGACCACCAAATTTCATTCAAATCGGAGGGTTAGTTGTCACAAATTGTTATCATTGATTAATTAAATAACCTAGTTGTTTAATTGGTGGAATTTACCTGAAAATGCAGTTCATGCATTCACGAAGTAAAATACCATTTTCAACCACTTTGAACCTACATTTACCGTGTGATCCATTTACCACGACACATAGCAAATTAACATGGGAAAACTGTTTTTTCTAGATTGCTGCTCCCCTATTTAAAATAAAAGGAATCCAGTGCCACCGTTGGATAGATTAATTTATTGTGCTTCATACGATTTCACATAATTTTGAATTAACAATTATTGTTTCTATATTCTATATTCAAAGTTTCATATCAATTGCTGTATTAGTTTTTGAGATACAGCCCGCACAGACACGCACACACACACACACAGACACATTTTTTTCCCCAGAAATTGTTGAAATGGCATCTAGGGACCCCAAAACGGATATTTCCGTAATAAACATTTTGAAGAAAAATCACGATCACAATACTTTCTCGTACTTCGTAACGGAGAAAGTAAAAATTGCGTGTGTCAATTTCAGTTTGCACATTTTCCAAGTTGATCAAAAAAATTTAAAAAACAACCGTCAAACTTTAAAAATGCATTCAGAATTAATTTAGCTTTAAAATTCTATAAAGATTTGCAAAGATTTCTTGTCGAAATTTTAAAATAATCACACACGCTGTGTATCGATTTCAGTTCGCACATTTTCAAAGTCGATAAAATAAAAATGAAAAACAACAGCCACAAACGTCAAACTTAATTTAGCTTTATAAAATATAATTTTTAGCCTCAATTAATAAAGGATGACGGGTATCCATTTGAAAATCACGAAGTACTAACTGACGATGGATACTACCTCAACGTGTTTAGGATACCCATGGAATCTAAATGGCCTCCCGTGCTAATTGTTCATGGCTTAGGTGGATCAGCTGGCGATTTCGTTATAACTGGTCGTGGACATGCCCTCGGTAAGTCAATAATAATTAAGTTAAGTGTATACGAAAAGTGGTCAGAATACATTCATTTATTTAATATTTTTTGTATACATTTCAAAAGTTTCAATAGGAATATAAAACCGCCCGGGCGGCTGATCTAAAGACATGCTTTTCGATTTATCAAACATGTATAAAAATGTATAAATAATCAAAAAGCGATTTTTTCTTATCTTTTTTAAAGGGGTGGATAATTTGAGGCAATTTCAAAAAAATCGCGCCTCAAAATGAAAAAATGTACTTCTACAAATCATGCAAAGGGATTGTGAACAGATTTGACGACTTTTACGTCAGCCCTTACCTAAAACAGAGAGTGAAACCGCACCCCGAAAAATGTCCTCCCTACGGTACCAAAAAAAAAAAATATTATCGTAGCTTGTCGTACCCTCTGCCAACCAAAAGCTCCATCTCAAAAAAAAAAATACATTCTTGAAAAAAGCTTCAAGACAGACAGAAACATTTTGGTCACATTGAAAAAAATCATATCTCGTTAAGGAGCCACAAAATGGTACAAGTGCCCATATAAATATTATAGGGGGGTTCTCTCTGTACCGACTGGAAGTTAGCCATGAATTTCAGCCACGAATCCGGCGACTCCACCATTTTTGCTTTTTGTAATTTTCCAAGTTTTCTCTACTAATTTACAGACAATGGATTAAAATTCATAATTAATCAAATTGCTGTAGTGCGATGGTAATAACAATAAGCTTTTAACTTAGGATCTATCGAAACATGGCCAATTTTCAAAAAATCAAAAATCATCGTTAGGCGTAGTTTAGGTTCGATATTTTCGGCCACAAATGTTCTGTAGGGCTTTGTTTACAATATTTAAGTTTAAAAAAATGACACATATTCTTCATTTTTGTTTAAATAATTATTTACCCAGACACTTTTACGAAATTTCGTCAATTTTCAAAAAATCAAAAGTCATCGTTAGGCGTAGTTTAGGTTCGTTATTTTCAGCCACAAATGTTCTATAGGGCTTTGTTTACAATATTTAAGCTAAAAAAAATGACACATATTCTTCATTTTTGTTTAAATAATTATTTACCCAGACACTGACGAAATTTCGTCAGTTTTCAAAAAATCAAAAGTTACCGTTAGGCGTAGTTTAGGTTGGATATTTTCGGCCACAAATGTTCTGTAGGGCTTTATTTACAATATTTAGGTTTAAAAAAATGACACATATTCTTCATTTTTGTTTAAATAATTATTAAAATTGACGAAATTTCGCAAAAGTGTCTGGGTAAATAAATATTTAAACAAAAATGAAGAATATGTGTCATTTTTTTAAACCTAAATATTGAAAATAAAGCCCTATAGAACATTTGTGGCTGAAAATATCGAACCTAAACTACGCCTAATGGTAACTTTTGATTTTTTGAAAATTGACGAAATTTCGTAAAAGTGTCTCGATAAATAATTATTTAAACAAAAATGAAGAATATGTGTCATTTTTTTAAACCTAAATATTGTAAATAGAGCCCTATAGAATATTTGTGGCCGAAAATATCGAACCTAAACTACGCCTAACGACGACTTTTGATTTTATGAAAATTGACGAAATTTCGTAAAAGTGTCTCGGTAAATAATTATTTAAACAAAAATGAAGAATATGTGTTATTTTTTAGCTTAAATATTGTAAACAAAGGCCTATAGAACATTTGTGGCCGAAAATATCGAACATAAAATACGCCTAACGGTAACTTTTGATTTTTTGAAAATTGACGAAATTTCGTAAAAGTGTCTGGGTAAATAATTATTTAAACAAAAATGAAGAATATGTGTCATTTTTTTAAACCTAAATATTGTAAATAGAGCCCTATAGAATATTTGTGGCCGAAAATATCGAACCTTAACTACGCCTAACGACGACTTTTGATTTTATGAAAATTGACGAAATTTCGTAAAAGTGTCTCGGTAAATAATTATTTAAACAAAAATGAAGAATATATGTCATTTTTTTAAACCTAAATGTTGTAAATAAAGCCCTATAGAACATTTGTGGCCGAAAATATCGAATCTAAACTACGCCTAACGATGACTTTTGATTTTTTGAAAATTGACGAAATTTTCTAAAAGTGTCTGGGTAAATAATTATTTAAACAAAAATGAAGAATATATGTCATTTTTTTAAACCTAAGTGTTGTAAATAACGCCCTATAGAACATTTGTGGCCGAAAATATCGAACATAAAATACGCCTAACGATAACTTTTGATTTTTTTAAAACTGACGAAATTTCGTTAAAGTGTCTGGGTAAATAATTATTTAAACAAAAATGAAGAATATGTGTCATTTTTTGAAACCTAAATAATGTAAATAAAGCCCTATAGAACATTTGTGGCCGAAAATATCGAACCTAAACTACGCCTAACGATGACTTTTGATTTTTAGAAAATTGACGAAATTTCCTAAAAGTGTCTGGGTAAATAATTATTTAAACAAAAATGAAGAATATGTGTCATTTTTTTTAGCTTAAATATTGTAAACAATGCCCTATAGAACATTTGTGGCCGAAAATATCGAACCTAAAGTAGGCCTAACGATGACTTTTGATTTTTTGAAAATTGGCCATGTTTCGATTTTAATCCATTGTCTGTAAATTAGTAGAGAAAACTTGGAAATTTAGTAAAGGCAAAAATGGAGGAGGCGCCGGATTCGTGGTTGAAATTTATGGCTAACTTCCAGTCGGTCTGATTAAAGTACTTTTATGCTAATCACTACGAAAAACGGAGGAAGAAACCCCAACCCGAAAAATACCTTACAACAGGTGCCAAATAACCGTCCGGTTTTCCAAAAATTTGAAAAAATAAATTAATCATTTCGGCTTGATTTTTGAGGTAAACGTTTTAAAATTACATAAAACTTTAAATTCCTAACTGATTGAAAAATTCGTAAACTTGGAAATTTCAAAACTTCAATTTTCAGATTTTCCATGGACACATTATCAGAACGACAAAGTTATCAAATGTTTTTGAGCCTCGAACATGGCATTTTAGTTAAACATTTTTAATTGCAGGCGCCCTTCGTAGACGAAGCAGAAAATGTTTAAAAGTGAATGGCGGAATTTTTGAAAATTTCTTATAAGAACGCTATGATTACCAAAATGTTATTACATTAAATTTTGTTTATTTTTAATTACGCTATAACTTGAGAACAAATAAAAATCGGATAACGATTGAGTTTATTTTACATTATTGTCACGTGTACAATACACTCCTGGAGTTTGGTCCGTTCCTCCTGACTCACCATGTATAATATTGATAATACACAGGAGAAGCATCGGACTTCCCCCCTTTTTTATGAATTTTGAAAAAAATACTTAAATAGACCCCTAAAAATGGTGGCTACTACATGAATTTTTCAATTTTTCAGCATACCTGTTATCAGACGAAGGATTCGACGTATGGCTTCTCAACTGCAGGGGCACCATTTACTCAGATAAACACGCAACTCTAGATACAAACGATTCTGAATTCTGGAATTACTCCTGGCACGAAATAGGTATCTACGACGTTCCAAACACCATAGACTACATTCTGAAGTTGACCGATTTCGATAAATTACTGCACATCGGTTTTTCTCAAGGCACGACCACATTATACGTCATGTTATCTGAAAGACCCGAGTATAACGAAAAAATCCTCGCTCACATCGCTTACGCTCCTTCAGCGATTAACTGCCACCTCAAAAATGCGCTGATGATTGTTGGAGCCTTACCTGAGCACTTTGGTTTGGTAACTATAAATACGGTTGAATTTGGATTATAAATATGAACACAATCCAAATTTAACTTTCAACCTGCTAAATATAGTAATACAATTTATTTTTTATTTTTGAAGTTTTCAGAACTTTTGAGGAATTTTGGGTATATTAATGGTGCACCGCAACTTCCGATCTTAGCAGTTATCGCGGAAGCATTATGTAATTGCAGCGGAGATATTTGCCCAATATGCAGACGCCTTGCTTTTGCCGCCATAGATACTCAGCGGTTTCAAAATTTGGATTATAAATACTTACAAAAACTTATACATTATTTTCCAGCGGGAGGTTCCGCGAAATTGTATATACATTATTCCCAATGTTCAGATACTTGTAAGTATATTTTTTTTTTTCTTTGCTTTTATAATGGATTTATAGCGACATGAAAAACACTTTCATAACGAGCTTCGTTGTAGAACAGTTTGATGTGAAATTTTATTTTGTCACGTAACAAATGGCAGATGTCGAAATCAAACGCTGATGTGTTGTGTTGTTTTGTAAATTTTCCTTTTCTCAGACTCGCTTCTATCCGCTTAGCTCCTGACGAGACCAATCCGGCGACAAAAATGCACATTTTTTTTTCAAATGATTTGTTAGTCCAATAAATAGTAAAAACTAATTCTCAATTATATTCGACGTACCGTCATAATTTACATTGTGCATTCAAAATATTTGGTAAATGCTATTTTTTTAGGCCAGTTTCAACACTACAAACATTCAAGATCGGAGATTCCAAAACAGTATGATTTAAGTACCATTAAAGCACCCATATTTGGATTTTGTGCGGAGATGGATAATTTACAGAACCCCAGAGATTCAATGAACTTCAGAGATCGATTACCCAACGGCTTCAATGAAACTATCGTGGTCAAGGATTATGGACATTCAGATTTTATAACAGCTTACGACGCGAAAGAAATGGTTTACGATAAAACAATCGAGATATTAAAGCGGATGGTATTGTAATTTCAATGTTGTAATTAATAAACTATTAGTCTGTTTTTGGTTTAAAAACGTTTAAAATAGGTGCTTTGTTATCTTTTCTTTGTATAGTGACCATTCGTAACGTTGTTTCTGCGGTCGCTTTCTCCTCTAATATGCACTCACTTTCATATGAAATGCACCACCCAGAAAGAATAATACTATTGATGCGAAACTTTGTGAAAACAATTGTTGATTCGTTGGTACAAAATGATTAAAGTATCAAAAGAAAAAAAACTTTAATTCAACAGAAAAAAAAATTATAATGAGTTACATCGCCTCGCACAGCAATGCAAGAATTTACCCTTCTAGGTACACTTAGAATTAAATGGTCTATTTATTCTTGAGGCATCTCATTCCAAGCAACTTCTAACTGAAGTCTCAGATTATTTAAGTTGTCAGGAGGTCTGGGAATATTGCGAACTCTTTTACTCATTATGTCCCAGACATGGGCTTAAATCCGGAGACCTTCTTGACCAAGGCAACATTTGCAACTCCGGTTCTTCCAAGAACACCCTTGTAATGTTTGCGGTGTGGGATCTGGCGTCATCTTGCTGGAAAATCCCATTAGGTAGCGCCGGGATCCAAGACATTATCAATGTATCGACGAGCGTTTAATGTACCTGGAACGAACACCAAAGGTGATTTTCGTCCCAAACTGCTCCCCACACCATAACAACCGGTGTTAAAGCTGTATGGCGTCTTTCAACAAACTCTAAATTTCTTCGTTCTCCTCGATAACGACGCACCCTTCTACGTTCATCATTTTTCCATAAACAAAACCTGGATTCATCGCTAAACATGATGTTGTTCCATTCTCCTTCTTTTTTCTTTTTTGTTTTGATGTGTGGTGAAGAAATCTTTTACAGACACCCCCGTAGCGGGGTAGTGCTGGAGTCCCTGAAGGCGATACCAGCTAAAACTCCTCCACTTGTCGCTGTGCGGATAGACGTCCTCTTGGTAGTGTGCCGTGCGCCGCCTCGTCTCGGTGTGTGTTCGGTATGTTGGAGTTCGGTGGCGGAAAAATTGCCACCGGGACTCATTGTTGTCCTCGCTGCGGACTGACCTGCAACAAAAAGAGATTAATGTTGTCTAAGCTCTTGTTCCCAAGATCGCCAGGAAGATCTTGGGGATCGATGTGGCCATGATGGTTGCGTGGTCTGTCGGGTCCCTCGCCGCGCCGAGGGCCTGGAGCATCTCCGCCACGATGGTGGCGACTTGCGCATAATCGGACCCCGGGGAGGCCGAGGTTGGTGCCGTCTTTTTCTGCTGGTTGGAGCCCGCCGCGGCTGCGGCAAAGCTCTTCGTGAGAGGCTTCGGTGTGGGGGCACTCTTCTTCACATGGGCGATGAAGCGAGTGCAGCCTCTGTAAGACGCAGGATGGGCATCGGCGCAGTTGGTGCACTTTGCCGGGTCCGTCCTTGGCCTCTCGCAGTTGTGCGACAAGTGTGCGCACACTTGGCACATCGTGGGGGCATCGTGTAACTGCTCTGCGTATGCCCTAGCTACTGACAACGGTAGCATTGTTGTTTGCTACCGTCGTGATGTTTCCGCTCGATTTTCACGTCGAGCCCCAGGACCTTCTTGTCGGCGAGGATGCGGTGTATGTCCACGCCACCGTCTAGTTGAATGTACACCAGCCATAGGGGATGGGTTTGTCCGGTCTCTGGGTCCCTGCGGGTCATCCGTTTCACGAGGAGTGTCGGGAACCCTTGGTTCTGAAGATCCTCCACGATCTCGGCCTCGGTGCAGGTTGGGGCAATATTGCGTATTACCGCCTTTGTCGTTTTGTCCTCCGGGAGCTGGTAAGTGTGGTACGGCGTCCCGTTATCATCAAGGACCCTCGTGAGGGTGCGGAAGTCCCTGGGTGTCTCAAGAAAGATACGCAGACCGCGTGCTGCGTATTTGGCTTGGTGTACCTTAATGGAGTGTGATTCTATCAAGGCCCTGATAGCCAGCCAGTTTGTGTCCGCTGGTAGGACAACTGGAGGCGGTCTGTGTGCAGGGGGGACGAATGGGAGTTTAGCTGTGTAATGGTTCCAACCCCGGTGCCATACAAATTTGCAATTTGTATTGTTTTACGTTGTGTTGTGTGTGTAGTAACCCTTAATTATTTAACAAGTTCGTTACGGATGTTAATATGAATCATCTATACTATTTTCTTTCTGAGTTGATTTGGTGATTCTAGTTGACATCGTTCGATTTCCGTTGGGATAATGACCAGGAAGCAGGAATTAATCAATTACTTATAAATAAAACAAAAGGTATTGATCAGTTTATTATCTTTAGATTCAAATTTGAAATGTGCAGTGAAATTATTCATAACATATTTTACAATTATCAGAACAAAAAAAAATGTAACGAAATCGTCTATCAGGTATTTTACAATGGTTAAGTTACAATGATTATTTTCCCCGGTACAAAATTTAGTGCCGTGACCATACTACGCGTACTACCCAAATTTACTGCATTTGTTATAGCTCAAAAAAATAAAACCAAAAAAAAACACAATCTTTTGAGGACTGGTCAGTTTGTCATGTCTTCATGTGAGATCAGTCAGATCGCCAGTTGCGGACGAATCCGCACGGAGACCTCGTCGATAACCCATGTCTATGGTTGAATTTAATAACAAATTCATCTTGTAATTACTCTTTTTATTTATTGGTCAGTTCGTCGTGATTTCATGTGAGATCAGTCAGATCGCCAGTCGCGGACGAATCCGCACGGAGACCTCGTCGATGATAACCCATGTCTATGGTTGAATTTAATAACAAATTCATTTTGTAATTACCCTTGTTATTTATTGGTCAGTTCGCAGTGGCGGCTCGTCAACTTTTGGTTTGGTGCGGCACAGATTTAATATTGTCGACACTTCACTCGGCCAATAAAACATCTGTGTATATACCGGGTGACCCAGGGTTCTGTAAAAGCCCCATAACTTATTTGCTATTTGAGATATCGACTTCTATTTTTCATAAACTGGTACCCACACTTATTCTACATATTTTAAAAATATGTATGTTTTTGTACAGGGTGTCCTAGTATAAGTAACAGATCAAAGTTATGTTTTTTTTAAATGGAACACCCCATATTTTATACTTAATTTTTAATCCTCTTAAGAAGCTGATAAAAATAGTATAAGATACTATGGGTCTATTATGGACGGTTAGTTAGTTATGGGCAAATTTGTGGCAAAAACATGTACACATTGAAAATATTGCAGAAGCATTCCTAGCAAAGATTGCTTCATTTTTTATACATTAGAACATTTTCCACATCATGAAGAATAATACACATCGGCTTTAGTCCTTTTTTGTTAATAAAAAATGCTATACAGGGTGTCAACATACGCAAAACAACGGATAACTATTTTTTTCAAATAAAACACCACCACGTTGCCACCAATCTATGGCATTTTTGATAAGCTTTCCAATGATATACAGTTTGCATAACAAAATATTAAGGATTCTTGAGATTTATCAATAAAAACATATTTCTTTTATTACCTTCTGATGATTTATGGATTTTCGGCCAAAACTATGCATTTTCTGGAAAAATTCCGCTGTACAACTTTGGTCTCTTATTATTCTTTCAGAAAATGCATAGTTTAGGCTGAAAATCCAAAAATCAACAGAAGGTTGATATATAGGGTGTTCCATTTGAAAAAAATAGTTATCCATTATTTTGCGTATGTTGACACCCTGTATAGCAGTATGAACAAAAAAGGACTAAAGCCGATGTGCATTATTCTTCTTGATTTGTAAAATTTTCTAGTGTATAAAAAATGAAGCAATCTTTGCTAGGAACGCTTCTGCAATGTTTTCAATGTGAACATGTTTTTGCCACAAATTTGCCCATAACTAACCAACCGTCCATAATCTTAGTCTGTAATACCGTCCATACTATCTTATACTATTTTTATCAGCTTCTTAAGAGGATTAAAAATAAAGTATAAAATATGGGGTGTTCCATTTAAAAAAAACATAACTTTGATCTGTTACTTATACTAGGACACCCTGTACAAAAACATACATATTTTTAAAATATGTAGAATAGGTGTGGGTACTAGTTTATGAAAAATAGAAGTCGGTATCTTAAATAGCAAATAAGTTATGGGGTTTTTACGGAACCCTGGGTCACCCGGTATATCTTTAAGATATTCTATTGTTCAGCAAGAACCACGAGAAGGTGTGAAGATTTTCTTGCCGGGATGGGAAAATTGGAAAGGAAATAATAAGGTTGAACTATTAAATAAAAATAAATAAATATTTAAATTCTATAACAAAAATAAAACTCTACGTAGGTTTATAATAAATAATGGAATGTGTTATGGAAATAAATGGGACAACAAACTTAAAAATACTCTAATAAATATTAAATATAAAATACAACATAAAACTATTCATTTGAAAATAAATAAATTCTTAAACAAAACTAGAAATGTGTATATTGAATATTAAAGAAAACGGATCCTATTTATTTAAAGAGATTGCACAAAAGTGTTTCAAGAAAAATGTAATCAAAAAATTTAATGGTTTTTATATATTAATGGTATTCTTCTGTTCTTATTTTCAGCAAAATAATCTATAATTTGATCGTAAAAATGTTCATTTTTACAAAGTGTTTTCACAAATTCCTTTTCAATAGCAATGCGTGACATATTTGACAACCTATTTTGGCCTATTTGATTTCTTGTGCATGTTTTTATTCGTTTTAATATGGAAAAACTTCTTTCCACAGATGCAGATGTTACCGGTATGGTTACTATTAAGGAAATTAGTTTGTACAATTCAGGCATACATACTTGCAAGTCATTATTCTTTATATATTCTAACATATCCATTGGCATTTTAGACTCACCAAGAAGCTTATCTGAATATAGAACCCACAGTTCATTTCGTAATTGTATTTTGTCAAAAAATGGATATTGCTTAATTAATTCTTCAAACAACTGCAATGGAAACGTTTTTGAATACAGTTCAAACTTACTAACTAACAGAAATTAAATCAAAGAATTTTAATTTACTTAGATCAAAAAATCTTGTTTCGATTTGTCCTACCACTGTATCTAAAATTTCGTAAAATATCTGTTTATATTGTAATCCCGTATCATCTGCATCATCAGAGCGCTTTCGCTTTTTCGGAGGATTTTCTATGTCAGAAAAATGTTTTTCGTATATATGATTAAAATATGTTTCATTGGTTCTAAATTCCTTTAATTTTAAAATAAGTGAAGTTAAACGCCCTCTTGCATACGTGATGTCAGTTAGTTTGTGTTGAAGAATTAAAAATACAACACTTGTTTGTTCAAAAATAAGTTTGAAGGAATCTAATAAGAAACAGAAATGGTTGTCTTCTAACAATGATTTTAAGCTGTATGCCTCTCTGATAGATATATTATCAAATTTGTCTGAATTAATTATAAAATTGAATACTTCAATTAATTTATTTTTATTTTCATGAATTGTAAAAATAACCCGAGATGTAAAATTCCAACGTGTTTGTGCATTAGATGGTATTCTTGCATTACAAATTTCATCCAATACTGCGGTTCGTTTTGTTGATTTTGAAAAGAAAGTAGAAAATCCTGTTAGATTTGAAAAAAATATTCGTACTTTTTTTATTGAGTTGCACGATTTACTTAGCACTAAATTTAGAACGTGAGCATGGCAATGAGTAAAAATTGCTTGTGGAGCTACTGATTTTACTTTGGTTTGTAAACCATTCAAATGACCAGCCATAACAGCAGCACCATCATAAGTTTGAGCAATTAATTTTTCTTTGATATTAAATTTTCCAAATGTTTCTGTTAACAAGGTGAATAAATCTTCTGACGTTCGTTGAGAATTTACATCATAAAATCCCATAAACCTTTCAACAAGTGTTCCCTGGATGACGTATCTAAATATAACTGATAATTGAGAAATACAAGTGATATCAGTAGTTTCGTCCACTTGCCATGAAAAAAAATTGGAATTTAAAATTTCACTTTCTATTTGATTCTTCAGTGTGTAACTGATTGAATCAATTAACTCATTTTGAATTGTTTTTGAAAGCCCCGAAAAAATTGAAGCATCATCTAATTTTTTTTTTAAATCCCATCCGTTTTACTCATTAACAAAACTAATTCTCGAAAATTCCCCTTATTATTTGAGGTTTCTGATTTGTCATGCCCCCTAAATGACAATTCCTGACTGCACAAAAATATTGTCACATCGATTAATCTTTTTAAAATCCCCCTATTTTCCTTCACGTTGTTATTGTACGTTTCGATTTCAATTTGCCGAGCCGTACTTAAAACATTAACTATATTTTGTTTACCTAAAATGTGAAATTTACAATTTGATGATATATAATCTCTACTTTTGGAATGCTTGTCAATAGAACGCGCTAAATTTTTTAAATCGTCATAACCTGTTTTATGCCATACCGACTCATTGCTATTATACCAGTGGCAGGACTATTAGGCGATTAGGTATGTGTTCTGTGCTATTAGGTAATTTATTTTCAACTAAACTATAACAGATGTTCAAAGTGTTGCCCATTTTGATCCAAAACACAAATTTACCCGGCGTTTCATGTTGTTGAAGACATTTTGTAAAATTTCAGGTGTAACATTGTGCACCGCTTCTGTTATTGTATTGCGCAGTTCTTGTAAAGTGTGGAGTCGATCAGTATACACTTAATTTTTTAAATATCCGAACATAAAATAGTCCAGCGGTGTCAAATCTGGTGAGCGAGGTGGCCATAGATCTTTGCTAATTAACCTATCTCCGAAGAACTGCCACAGGTGATTTAACGTTGTATTAACAGTATGCGCAGTAGCTCCATCCTGCTGAAAGTATCCTTGCTGCAATTCATCATCATGATGTTCGATAAAAGAATTCAAGAGTAATTCCCGATAGCGAGCTGCGTTAATATTGTCATTAAAAAAATACGGCCATAGATTCTCCTTCGGGACATTGCCAGCCATACACCAACCTTCTGAGGGTGTCACGGAACCTCAACAAATATATGGGGGTTTTCTACAGCCCACACTCTATGGTTTTGCGAGTTCACATAGCCGCTAAGGTGAAACCAAGCTTCGTCACTGTAGAACGTTAAATCTAACAAATCGTCATCATTCAGGAACTCGTTAAACCAATTGCAATACTGCATTCGGCGAAGATAATCAGGCGGCAGCAACTGTTGAGTTGCAGTTACCTTGTACGGATGTAAATGTAAAATTTTTTTGTAAGCCTTCTGACATGTACCGAGTGATAAATTTGTCTGAGCAGACAAACATCGGAGCGATTTCTTCGGACTCACATCTAGTCTTTGTTGAATATCTTTAACGACTGCTTCCGTAAGGACAGTAGGTCGGCCTGTAGATTTTCCTTTGGAAACGCTGCCGGTTTCATGGAATCTGGTAACAATACGGCGAACATGTTGCATGAAACAACCCCGAAACCAATTGAATTTGATGCGTGTTAAAAAAAATTACAATAACATTACAAAGATTTTGCACAATTATATTTATTATTTATCTTGTTATGATTAATGCAATAGATCATTCATTCTTTTTCTCGTCCTCAGATTGTTCGGCCTTTTCCTTAGAACAATCTTCGCAAAGTGTAGTAACAGATTCACCTTGATACCGTCGAATTTTGAATTCTTTCCGACATTCTTTACATTTGACAGTTGTTGTATCGTATTCTAAAGCATCACCAACTGTATTTACTACTGCAGTTGTGCCTAATGATCCTCCAATTCCACCAGCTATACCTCCGATGATACTACCGATAATTGTTCCAATTCCTGGCAAAATCGCAGTTCCAATAGTTGCTCCTCCCATGGCTCCTAAAAAAAAATATTGAAATAATGGTGCTTTTCAAATAACAAACATTCAATTACCTCCGAAACCCCCTGTCCATCCACCTGCAATCGACGACACTGTTTCAACTGTATTCCGGGTAGTCTGGTTTTCAGAGTCCTTGTATATTGAACGGCCAGTAGAAATGACATCAAGAGTAATCGCCACAGGTAAAGCAACTTTGTTTACAACTTTACAGACTTTTGCTACACCTCTTCCTACCTACAAATTATGTGTATATTTAGAATGGAGTAACGCTCTTAATCATATAAATTAATAAAAAGTATGTTGCAACTATTTTCTTTGTTTCAGTTTTATTTAAATATATGTATACAGGTAGCCATAACGGCTAGAACCAATTTTCTGATTACAGACAAATAACGAAAGATAACCGAGTGGTGATCATTTTTTTTATAGACGAGCACGCTCCAGAAGTTTTAAAAAAGTAAAAATATACTACAAATTATGTGTAATACATCCAGAGTGCGAATTTCTGATTAATGTCAGTATCGACGGTGGAAATGAATCTGATTAATCAGCAAAATGTGTGTGCCTTTGTATGAGACGATATGCATGGTGCATGCGCAATCCAACGTACTACGTATTCAACACTAATCGTAGTCGATTTGTTTAGAATCACGCAAATGCAAGCCTGTGATAACTCTACGTATGACGGACCAAATTCATGTTTGTTGGAGGGAATGATTGCATCCAACAAGGTGAGTTTGTTAAGTTATTGGAGAGGTGTAAACAAAAATAATTGTAGGTGGTTGTAAATATTTACAAGACTCTTTAAAATTAATGATTTATTGAAAGTAAACATGGTGGAACCATTCGTCTTCGAATCAAGAAAATTATATGTTGGTGATGAAATGATATTACTCACATAACTTATGATGACGAGAGTATAGAAATTTTAGCCACATCCCTTGTCTTCACTCTAACAGAAAGAGAAGCACGTTCTTTAGTGTCACCGCTAAGGTATGTGCGCGAAGTGCCACTTACTGCTCGTCACGCCTTAGCAGGCCTGAATGGTTCATTCAAGACGAGACATCACTTTCTTCTACAGAAATATTTCCCGGACGCTGAATTGAGGGTAGACGGTCGTCTTCGTCAATTGTTTAAATCTATGGGGTTTGCTACTAAATCGGAGACCTGGATCATCTTCACTAAAACGCCTGTATTGGATCTGGTATGTACGGACGCGTGCTAACTTCCTGGTTCGACGGAAGACGACCGTTGTTTATTTTGTCGATGCACAAGTGTTAGCTGGTTACTGTAACAGCTTGGTTACATCTAGTTGAAGCTTTATGATTGAATACCTTTAGGTGTTGTAAATTCGAATTCAACGTAACTCAACGAGTTTTTACTTTAATTAACAAACGACTTGTTACAAACAATTGTAAAAGCGAACTGTATTAAAATACAATATTTACAAAAAATGTCAACTTATTCTAATGGGAGGTGAGTGGTGGTGGATATTTACAAAGTGGGGTTTAATGCTTGCACGGTAGATTTTTCGAATGGACACCCGATCTCCTAATGACTATTTCTTAGAATAGCAGATGTCAGGTTTATCCAATAATAAACTAGGAAAAACGATGTACCCAAGCAACTGCATGTTTTGCATAATTACGGCTATTGTCAGCTTATTTCTAGATTAAATGAACAGAATACAAAAGACAATAACTGCCATAAAATGTAAATTAGCTAAATGCAAGAATTACTACTCTAAACTCGGTATTACAATTTACAACATGCCAATAAATGAATTAAACAGTTTGGTTCATGCTGTTAAGAACCCAAATCGTTGCAGGTATTAACTGCCAGGAAACTGAGTTTAATTGTATAAGCATAGCCGCATTAATACACAATAATAATAAAACATGTAAATAACATCACAAACATAATTTGCGATACGATTGCAAACAGGATCCTCATATGTTGAAGATAATTCAGGTAAGTGTGTTAAGATTTGTGAACTATAAGAGAATATTTTGCATGTGCAAATGGTTTTATGGTCACTCCGTATTTTAGGAAATCCATTTAATGACTAGGAGTCAACACCTAGTTTTTAAATGATTGCATCATTAGACCATTTAACCTAATCTAAATTAAGGATTTCAGATGTCATGACTAATTTTATTTGTAAATGGAAAAAACTGATTAATTTACTTTTATAAATGACGTAGAATTTTGTTAATCGGGCAGAAAAAAATATGGCGTGTTAACACACATGACAAATACGATAAATTATTTTAAATTTACAAAATATTATCTTACCGCTAATCCTCCAGGTGGTAAACGAATATGTGGATCCTTAAATCCAGATATTTGGGGATTAATATTGATATGATCAAAAGGAACGTGTGTCCCGTGTGGTCCATCTAATCGCACGACCCACTTGTTACCTGGCAACTTTACATTTACTTTGCAAGAAGAAGTTGCTGAACCAAGTTTGATTTTGACATTTTTTCCAGCTGTCCCCGCATAGGACGTGCAGCCTTTCAGAAAACCATTGGGTGCTTTTGTTTTCTTGCCAAACGTCTCCCAATCTATGTCGTCACCCGTTGTTGGAACCTACAGAACATTTGAATCAGTAGTTGCAAAAACAGGGTAAGTCCCAAAAGCTGATTTTCGAGGAATGTCAAAAAACTGTTTAAAACTCAAATAATAATTACTAGACGTTTCATACGCATTCTATAATATGTAATACGCATTTAACTTTGTGGAAAATGTTGCATAAAATTTTTAATGGCATTATTATATTAACAAAAAAATAAGTAAGTATGCGGACTTATCCTGTTTATGCAACTAACAACATTAAAATATGTCCTACAGTGTGTATGCATTTACGACGGAACATGCCACTAGGCAGAATAATGGTAATAAATGTGGATCTCAACCAATTTCCATTCACTGTTGGACTTATATATCTGCTTGCCCGAGGGGGAGTCGAACCAGCCATCCTTGGATTAGGAGACTGGCACCCTTGCACGCTCGGCCGTCTGGTTCGACTCCCGCTCGGGCAAGCAGACAATAGTCCAAAAGTAAATGTAAATGGTTGAGCATCCATATTAACACTACAGCGTGTACAAAATACTAGGACCCAAAACATAAGCTTTATTAGCTTAACAACAGTACAGGTACGCAAAGAAATCCTCTCAAAACATGAGCCACCCCCCTAGTTTTGTTTTGGTTCGTGTAACTAACCTGGTTTTTGCACAGTATACGGAGACTCATTCGTTTACTAGAGATGCATCGAAAACGGAATTTTGAAAAAAATGTGACTTGACCTGTTTTTGCAACTACTGGTTCATTTATTAGAAAACATGTGATTTCATTTATACATCGGGGCGTAAACAGGGGTTTAACAAGTTGACTGCCATTTGAGTTAAATACATCGTGATTATTTGGTTCTGAAGCATTAAAAAGTAATCTGGCACCAGGGTCCAAATTTTATTTCTCCAACGTGGCAGTTAACGTAGTAAAAACCCGAAACTCGGAAATTAGTTGCCCACTGAGAAGTGGTACACATATTCCCATCGTAAACTTGTGTTAGCAAACTTGGAAGAGTAATCTCTCTACTGTACGAATATTTTCTGAACGATAAATTAATAAAACTTTTCATTATTGTCGATTACAAAGACGAAGTATTCAATTCATTATATTCTTTTTGCTATAATATTGACGAGAAATCTATTATGTATTGCATTCCCTATTAATAGATTGCTAATTAAAGTTCATTTTCTAAAAAGAGCTTATTCAAAGAAATCTTCCCTGTATGAATACTTTTTGCACTCACTGAAAGTGCATTTCATATTTTATCTCCTCAAGGCATAATACTGAATGCTAGTGTACTAAATCATAACTGTATACATTTTCCTGGAATACATTTACCCAAAGTATTGTTTTAACTTATATTTGTACCCAAGCGGACCTAAACGCATAAAGAAATCAATCTATATTTATTTGTGTTTATGTCTTCCATTTAGATGTGTACATTTGATGTTCCCGCGGTTCATTTCTACCAACTTGCAGTATGTGTGA
This sequence comes from Ocypus olens, assembly GCA_910593695.2. NCBI lineage: Eukaryota > Metazoa > Arthropoda > Insecta > Coleoptera > Staphylinidae > Ocypus > Ocypus olens. The sequence continues at coordinate 10,704,576 of OU343061.1, forward strand.
GAGTGTGCGCATCAGTGACGGCTCGTGACCTACGGAAGTGGGTCGGCCGAATGTAGGCAAGCTGCAGTTAGTCAACTTAATTTTTTGGTAGTTATTAAGTATCATTTATATACTGTATCTTCGTGGAAGCGTATTATTTACAATGGTAAACATTAACCAATCATTTGCTATATGTAACAATATGGTTGTTTGTGCGGTATATAGTAAAAAAAATATTGCTAACGCGACATAATTAGGCAAATGTAAGTAAAACCCAACTGTAGGAGAGTAGGCGTACCAAAAAATTAAATCGTCCGACAAGAACCACGGGAAGGTCAACAGCACTCTGGATATGGAATGGGAGTTGGATTTGACAGAAGTGAAGTACATTTGAGGTGGAGGATATAAAAAAAAATAATAACTCTTACAAATGTGAATAACTTGAAAGATAGGGTTCAGGAATAAATAAATATTTACCTATAAAATATTAAATATTAAAATATTAAATTAAATAAACTCTCAATAAATAAATAAAATATAAAATAAAACAAATCTCTCAACAAAAATAAAGTCAATTCTTTTTAATGTCAGGAAAATAAATAAAAACTCTCAAAACTAAAGGGATTTTGCCAGGAAATAACAGTGGTGCCCGTGTATGTGAACAAATTAAATATATTATATTTGAATTATTTCAATCATTTTTAAATATTAAATCGATTCGCCGGGATTTTTTTGTAGCGAAATCGTCAATAATTTTATTATAAAAACTATCATTCTTAACTAAACTTTTAACCAACCCTCTTTCTATTGCTAAAATAGATACATTACTTAAGCGCGATTGGGATATTGTATTCCTACTGTAGGATTTTATTCTTTTCAATGCTGAAAAGCTTCTTTCTACCGATGCAGATGTTGGTGGGAGAGACAATATTAAACAAAATAATTTATATAATTCCGGAACGTCTGTAATAATATCATTATTATAAATAAATTCTGTCATGTCACCTACTGTTGGGGAATTACCGAAAATAAGTTTGTCAGCATACAAAACTTGCAATTCTCTTTTTAATTTTTCATTATTAAAAAATGTTTTGTAGTTATTAATCAAAGATTTAAATTGTTTTTCCGGAAATTTTTTATTAAATATATCGAATTTATTTTGATTGGTTAATTCCAGAAAGTTAAGTAAGAAAATATCTTTAAAACGTATTTCAATTTGATTTATAAGCATATCTAAAATTTCAAAAAAGATTTGTTTCGTAGATATCGAATCATCATTATTACTGTGCGTTTTACGTCGTTTAGCGCATGGAGGCTGAACATCTAAAATTTGATTAACATCAGAATATATTTTAAGAAAATAATTGTCATTTCGGAATTTTTTTAATGTGGATAAAAGTGATATAATTCTTTCGTTACAATACGTGATGTCAGATAATTTATGTTGAATTATAGAAAAAATAGGATCCGTATGTGTAAAAATTAACTGAAAAGTATATAAAAGAAACAGGAAATCAAAATCGGTTAATATTCTTTTTAACCCGGTCGATTCTCGTATTGAAATATCATCCCATTGATCCAAATCTGCGATGATATGATCGAAAACTTCAATCAAATTAATTCTATTATTATATATAGTGTTCACAATGCGCGATTTAAAGTTCCAGCGGGTTTCTGAGTTACTCGGAACTCTCTTTTGACAAATTGTATCCAGAAGATTAGTGCGTTTAGTAGATTTTGTGAAAAAAGATGAAAAGCCCGAGAGATTTGAGAAAAATATCCTACATTCTTTAATTTTTTTACATTAATCTTGTAAAACTAAATTTATTTTGTGCGTGTAACAGTGCGTAAAAAGTGCTTGAGGAGCAATTGCCTTAACTTTTTGCTGCAATCCATTTAGTTCTCCCGCCATTACAGCAGCACCATCATACGTTTGGCCGATTAATTTGGGTTCAATATTGAAATGATTGAAGTTTTGTTGGAGTACATTAAAAATATCGTTTGCAGTTCGACCTTCACTAAGGTTGAAGAAACCCAAAAATCGTTCTATTACTTTCCCCTCACAAACGTAACGAAAAATCACTGACATCTGAGAAAAACAGCGTATATCTGTACTCTCGTCTATTTCCCATGAAAAACAAGAAGCTCTATTAATTTCGTCGTAAATATTCTGCTTTAAAACCGTAGTTATGGAATCAATTAAATCGTTTTGAATCATTTTTGACAGTCCGGTAAACACTGAAGATATGGATGGATCAATGAATTTATTAAAATTTTCATCCAAACTAGATGCAAAATGAGCTCATTCTTTAAAATTCCCTTGATTGTCTGAATTTGTTGTTTCGTCGTTACCTCGGAATGCAAGTTCTTGAGTTGAAAAATAAATGACCATGTTTATTAAATGTTTAACCATTTTTCGATTTTCCCGAATGTTTTCATTATGTTTATTTATAAGTTCTCGTCTAGCGGTATCAAGTGCATTTACAATATTATGTTTCGCGAATAATTTATATTTTAAGGCAGAATACGTATGATCTTTTTAAAGTTCATGTTTCGCTAAAGCGCGATAAACTTCTTTTAAATTGTCATAACCGCATGAATTAAAAGGGTTTTTGCTTTCACAAAACAACAAACAATACCAACAAAATAATTTGTTACAAATCTCACTACCAGTTAGCCAAATAAACTTTGTGTAGAGTGTTGCAGAAAAAGTGCGATTGTGATCTTGTTTTCTTTGAACGAGATTAGTCAACAACGGGTGTGGAACTGGCACATTTTTAATGAAAACTTTATCATCGTACGACAATCGGTTAAATTTTCTATTTTAATTCTTCGGTATTCCATTTAACATTATTGTAAACTTTCAATTTCAGATAACCCCAAAGCAAAAATCATTCGGTCACCGTGGAGGCCAATGCATTGCACCAGATTTGCCAATCCAGTGACCTAGAAATATTTGGTAAAGATAATGAGTAATACTCCTGGTAGAATCCATTTGAAAAATCGCATTATCAATATTCAGTGATTCGAATTCGGGTATAATACGTTAAGCAGTTCTAAATATTCACTTTCATTGAGATAAGGAAGCTGTCGACAATTCCAGCCCAGAAGTTAACATTGTCGGGATTTATATTTAAATTTTGTCAGTGTTACTTATGGATAGTTGAGATTATAAATTCTTCAGATAAAAGAGATGTGATTGGGTTTTTCTTAATACCAGAATATTTAACTCCATCTCTTCAAGTAAAACATGGCAAGTTCTCTTTAGTGTATTGTGCTCATTTGCAACATAGTTTCAAGAATATTATGAACTGATCCAATCGATGGAATTTGCCGATCAGAATATTTACCAGCAAATAGATTTCTTACATTCCGCAAACTATACCAATGTGGAATTTCTAATTTTTCTTTCTTTGTATACATTATTATTTTGAAATAAAGTTATTTACGAAATAATACGTTTGAATCATCAAATCTGACAAACTGATTTGTTGTTGTTACAGGCAACAAACAAAGCTTTACTGTACGGCTCGTTGCGAACTGTCCAGGCAATTGAAGTGTGTTTTATTGAAATTAAACATTTGTAATCTTACATGCTCGCAATTGGCATGTTCAGTGATTAAAAATTCGCACTGTATAATATCGGTCTACTTACATTATTTTTAATACTTATTGAATAGCATATTTGCTGGGAATTGAATTCTCTGGAAATTCTACACTAAACAAATCACGTAAACTTCTTAAATAGTACATTTAATTATAAATACTTTTTCTTGTGTAGAATATACGGCCGGTTGTAAATCGTATTGTGATAGCAACTGTCACTTTTTAGAACAAAATGAAATACCCGCCATTATGATATCATGGCAAACCTTTGTTATTAATTCTAAATAATTGTAGTTTTTTGCTCTGCAGAAACTATTGAGTAAGGTACCAAATCATTCAGCATTAAAAGCTTTAAAAATAATATACGAAGACTAGGTATTACTGTCAAATAATTAGGGGAGCCAACATTACCGCATTTCAAATTTTACGTGTAAATCCCTATGGCCTGCTTTGCAATTCACCCCGTATGTAGGAGCGGTTCGAAAGATTGAAATCGCCGGCCATTTTATGGTGTGAGTATTCGATGCTTAAAGTCACAATTTTCAATAACGATAACGTGAGCATCTTAACACTTCCAAAATTAATTATTAAAAAGAAAAAATGAGGGTGATCAGCCAAAGAAATCAAAGATTCTTAACAGAGAAGATATTGTAATTTTTTTTAAAGAAGCACCGGATGAGACCTACTTATTAATGAAGGTGCGAAAACATATTGTTAATAAATGAACAGAAATGTTAAATTGATTTAAATTTTGAATAAAAAGCTACGTTTCTGTTATTTTATAATTTTCCTTGGACCGTAAGTAAAAAATTAAGTTCCGTCGTCAAGATGTTAAATTGATTTAAATTTTGAATAAAAATTTTAAGTTACGTTTCTGTTATTTTATAATTTTCCTTGGACCGTAAGTAAAAAAATTAAGTTCCGTCGTTAAGGACAACAAACACCACGAATGTTATCAGCCACTTACAGTACCTGTAACCATGGATGCAATGTTTATTTATGTTGTCGATAGCGAAAAAAATGTTTACCATCGTTATGAAGACTCACCTGCATGTTGTGTATGTAGTGAATTCACTGTCAGTATACTAAATATACAACGTGTCCACGTAAGTATGCAACGTATGGGAAACTTTGTTATTATTAATTTCTCAGAAAATTTTATTATTTATAAAAGTTGGTGCTTGATCTTATACATACAAAAAAGACAAAACAAATGACATTCGATGCTATATTAGCAAAATAATGAAAAAAAATTATAACTTTTGCACTTTTTATGTGAATTTTATTAAGTATTCCCAGTTTTGACTTTTCTGTTATTAATATTTATCACTAAGAAATAATGAATTAGTAATTTATTAGAAGTTGTTGTCTCCTAAATTATGGCAGAGAGATTAACTTTACAAGACAGAGCAGAGTTGGTGCTAATATGTGGCGATAACTATAAAACCTGCAGAGAAACAGCGGAAAAGAGAATCAGTTATTCGGTGTCAAGAATTTTAAAGTAATTTAAAAGGACGGGAAAATTTTAATTGCATTTTAAAAGAGAACGTACTAAACCAGTGAGAAATGTGGAGAATTTGTTGGATATCTTGCAGAGCGTGGTTGAAAATCCTCAAATATCTGTTAGAAAACGCGCCAGAAGTTTAGGATTAGGAAAGTCAACAGTACATAAGGTACTAGCAGCGAATAAGTTGAAAGCATTTAAACCAAGATATGTTCAAACTTTCCAAGAACATGATTAAGACAAACGTTCTGAATTTTGTTTCATGGTACAAGGTGAAATAGAAATTGATTTTCTAAGAAGATCCTGTTTACGGATGAAGCTACATTTACTACGAATGGTGTAGTTTCATCACAAAGCTGTCGGTGGTCCACAGAAAATTCAGCATTCCGAATTATCAGCAAAAGTCAATATTCTCGAAAAACAAATGTTTGGTGTAGAATTTTGAACAGAAAAATTATAGGGTTCTACATTATTTAAATTCGGAAAGATATTTAGATTTTTTAAATATGGAATTGGAAACACGTTACCTTTGGCTACAAGAAATTCTCTTTGGTTTATGCAGGATGGGGCCACTGCACGTGCTCGTGCTCGTGTCATAGTTGAATATTTAAATGAGCAATTTAATGAGAAATTGATTGAAAGACATTCAAGATTTTCATGGCCTGCTCGTTCACCCGATCCAAAACCACTTACTTTTTATGGAGGGTGGTTGTTAAAAAACTGAGTTTATTCAGAGAGGTCTTTTGGAAATGTAGAGGATTTGGAAAATTCTAAATGGAGTAAGATATTTAAATAATCATCCCAATATTCTTGAAAATGTAATCAGAGATTTTAACAGAAGAACAAATTTAAGTATTGAGAGGGAAGAGATCACATCGAGTGATTGTTATTTAATTAATAATATCGTTAAAGTTGTTAATTAAAAAAAAATTGTTGTTGATTAAAACCGTATGTCATTTGTTTTATTTTTTTGAATGTTTAAAATCAAGCACCAACTTTTATAAAGAATAAAATTTTCTGAGAAATTGATAATAAAAGTTTCCCATATGTTGCATACTTACGTGGACACATTGTATATGAATTTGATTTAATTTTTATAGCTGATTTTATCTCACCTATTGAAAGATAGTGGACTGGAGATTAGTTGCTGCTGATGGTATTACCATGCTGATGGTGTATTAATTTTTGTGAGCAAATAGGGTATTCCCCCGAATATTTACCTAAATTGTTATTTTAATATTGAGGGTGTCCCAAATTGAAGACAGTATGAGTGGGTTCATAAGACTTTTAACATTTAAGGTTTGTTAATTATAGTTTAATGTTCATTTATTTATTATGAATACAATATACAAATGAAGTTTTTTTTTAGGTTAGTTAGTTCCATCTTGGAATGTGTGTAACTGGTTGGATTGTAGGATAGAGCCTCCCAGACACTTTTCGAAATGTTTTTAATGTTAAATGAAAACTTGCTCCACTATTGCTACATACTAATCGATGTTTTGATATTTACCATTTCTAAACGCTGCACTTAACCGGGGGAACTTAACCAGTCCGGTCCTATAGATTACTAGGAGCATGCCCTGCGCACTCCATACGAATTAAATTGTTCGCTTTGAAACTTACGCGCTGCCCCGCTGGATGGCGTAAGCTTCTAATTAAATTGAATAAATCAAACAAATTAATGACATTATACGATAAAGGGGAATCCTAGAGCGGACTTTATGTAAATAAACAAAATCGTAAGTATTCGAAAACTCGTCTCCTTTCAGTATTCCACTATACATTCGTTTCCCAATCTGTGATAAACGTTAACGCGACAAAATGGCAGTGAAATCGTGAAAAATATCCAGCAGACATGCTTATTTGCATAGTTTCACACACAGGGAACCGGTAAGAAAAAATGCAACTACATATCTACTACTTATAATAATTAAATTCAAAAAAAAACGAAATATAGCCTGAATATATAAATATTCAACCTGTTCGTAACTCTGCAAGCAAAATTAAGTCTTACTAAGACTATAAACAAATAACTTATTGAAACAACTACTTCCCTGGCTGATGCCACGCCGGATATTGAATGATTTTTTTTTTTTTTTAATTTATTTAATACTCTGCAATAAGTAAGGTTGTTTCTATTTTATTTATAATAATTGTTTAATATCTTTGACGCCTTTTATTTGATGTAACCATTTCTAAAATAAATGTTTTGTGGCCATGTCTATTTTGATAGTGTAATAATTATTTATAATTATATTTTCATGGTTTATTTCCACCTCTGGCAGTAGTAATATGTGAGAGGGATGCACTTCCTAATGGCAATCGACAACAAAGTTCATCAGTTCACCATGTGATTGTAATAAAATTTAAAAAAATGTTAGTTTAGAAAAATGATATATACATATGTTTCTTTACGTACGTATTTCATTGTATGTTTTTTCCGTTATTATAATAAGTGTTTATAAGCACAGTATTATTTTGTATTGTATGTCTAAAATTGTAATTATATATTATATTATACATTTTTCGTTCGGATTTCCGGTCCTCGTCGCTATCTATTGGACGGTGGCTGAACTGCTAAGTGATGTTTTTGAACAGCGCCAGAATGCTCGAACTTTATACTTATTGTCAAAGTGTTAATCTCTAGCAATGGGCTGTACATGAAACGGTAGACGATTTAATTTTTAATCGAATGGTGTATAAAATAGCTGAGGAAATTTAACGGCTTTTCTGTAATTTGCGAATGAAAATTAAGCACGACATACTTACCGACATTTACAGCTTACTGTAACATAAAAATTCAATAAAGAAGAATTTGCTATATTCTTCAATCAAATACGGGTTTCAATACTTATTCCTGATTAATCATTCAACTATTTATATTGTTAATGCATTACAATAAGAGAAATATACGAGAAATCATAATCTAAGTAGAGGGCTCTACCTGTTATCGTGGGGATAAACTACTTAATAATTTGTGGATGTAATAATTGTTGTAATAATAAAAGAATATTTAAAAACTTAAAAAGAATGTTGTCTCATGATTAAATAAATTCACTTGTGGATATTTACGTACTTAAATTGCAGCAACAATATTTTATAATATACACGCCTAATCCCAAGCAACCCGATATACGCATAACTCTAATTAATTTATTATTAAAAACTTCTAATTTTATACATAACAGGGACAAAACCATAAGTGTAATCCTGACTAATGCTTCAGAAATAGTGCGAATATTTAGGTATTCAAATTGTGGAAACAATGGTATTATATAAACGCCCACTTACAGGCAACCCAATAGAATTAACTAATATTAATTTATTATTAAAAACTTCCAATTTTAAACATAATACGGGCACAAGTATGAGTGTAGTCCGTGGTAACGCTTTAAAAATATTACACTTAGGGTTTTGTCGTTGTTACGTTTACAATTGGAAGTTTTAAATAATAAATCATTATTAGTTACACGTGTATTGGGTTGCCAGTAATAAGGCGTTTATATAATATAATTATTTCTGCAATTTAAATACTTAAATATTGCCACTATTTTTGAAGCTTTACTGAGGATTACACTTATGGTTTTATCACTGTCACGTTTAAAATTGGAAGTTTTTAATAATAAATTAATAGTACTTATGCGTATATCGGGTTGCCTATGATTAGGCAGATATATTATAATGTATTGTTACAGCAATTTAAATTCGAAAATATCTACGAGTACATTTATTTTATTATAAGATAACATTCTTCTTAAGTTTTTAAATATTCTTTCATTATTAAAACAATTATTAAATCTACAAATGAAAACGTAGTTTAGCCCCACGATAACAGAGGGCACCCTCTATGAAGATTACGATTCCTCATATATTTCTCTTATTGTAGTGCAGTAATGATATAAAAAGTTGAATGAATAATTAGTAATAAGTGTTGGGACCCGTATTTCATTGAAGAATATAGCAAATTGTTCTGTGTTTAGTTTTTAAGTTACAGTGAACTGTAAATGTCGGTAAGTGTGTCGTGCTTAATTTTCATTCGCAAATTACATGAAGACCGCTAAATTGCCTCAGCTATTTTATACACCATTCGATTCGGAATTAAATCGTCTATCGTTTCGTGTACAGCGCATTGCTGAATATTAACATTTTGATTATAAGTATAAAGTTCGAGCATTTTAGCGCTGTTCAAAAACATCACTTAGTAGTTCGGCTATCGTCGAATAGATGGCGACGAGGCGTGGAAAAGCGAACATAAAATGTTTAAAAGCTTTTAAATAGTAATTCTGAGGGATAATTTTGATAATTTTAAAGTTAAATCACCTAAAAACTTGTAACCCTTTAGTCTTTTTCAAATAAAAGTGCCGTAAAAATCCCGGAATAATAAGTCATGTCGTCGCAATTCTACATTCATTTTAATGATTTAAACGGTAATTTATGGAGGGATTAAAGGTTTAATAATAAACAATGGAATAAGGTTTGTTGATTTTAAGAAAAATCATTCAATTTGGTTGACTATATCCCGCCAAACGTAGCATGCCGAAATTCAAATGAATTAGAACCAATCAGATTCTATATAACTTCTATTTTCAGGAAACATATCATGTAGAGTTCGAATGCGGCTTTGTGATTAGTTCTCTACTCGCATTATGTTTCGGCACATGATTGGTTTCAAGAAAAACAATGTTCAATGTCAAACGTCAGTTTGCGGGTAGAACGCTATTAAAATTAGTGAAAACTCCGCATTGGAAGTGTTTCTCTTGAAGTAATTCAAGAAAAAGGGAAAGAGGCCCAACCAAAAAGTTTGGGCGGAGTCACTAACATGACCTGTACTCGGGAAGTCATTTCTACAATATTGGAAAACGGAGCACATAACGTGCGAAACGCGAACGGTACGTACTGTAAAGAAAATGTAAACTCCATATGGAATACCAGTGCTAAGTTAGTGCAAGAGAAGTACGTTTCTGATTTTTAAATTTTGTTTGATTCATTTAAAAATGTAATATTCAAACCGGCATGACACGCCCGCGATGACAGTAAATGTCATTCTATTTTGTTGTAATATTTTTGTTGGGATATAGTCTGATAAATTGCTCTCGTGCATTGTAAATTATCGCAAGTTTGCACTCTTTCGACAAACTCAGTCGCATTGTTTTAGGCAACAGCCCCTCGCCCTTCCGGGCTCGGGACTGTTGCCAAACAATACGACTTCGTTTGTCGAAATCGCACAAACTTGTTACCGATAATTTCCAATGCACTTGTGCAATTACTGTTGAAAAGTCGCCGAGTTATGTGCGAAAAACCTCAAAATGCACACCTATAACTTGGTGCCAAATCGTCGTAGGAACTTTGTTCTTTCGAGTCCTGCACAGGGAATTGATCAAATTTTAAAGCCTTTATGGTGGATCGAGTCGACAAATTTTTTCCAACTCCGTATGCATCGTCAAAGTTGGACATGGTTTACTGCAAAAACATTTTTTTTTCGCAGGGTTGCTAGAGGGGCGCGGAAGGGTTTACGCTTAAGTTCGCATGCATGACTTTAAAGAAGACACTTCAAAGTTTTCCGCCCTCAAAGATTCATCACAATCGATTGAAAATATACCGATTTATGACGGTATGAAAATGGTCGAAATTTCACGAATTTCATGTTTTTTTTTTCACCTGTGTATTCAAATGAAATATCAGTTCAGTTGTATCTGTCAGTACAGTAATACATCATTAGTGCCATGCGAAATGTTGGCAATGAAGTAATGTATTCAGTGAAAAATGTTAAATTTTACTGACGCTTGAAGAAAAACCTATATTTTAATGATTAAGGTATGTAAGTAATGCGTTGGCATCATTTGTAAAGCTATACATGTATCACTAATTAGTAAACTAGTTGAAATGCTCGCACTATAAATAAATTAATTGACAATCTATATATAATGCCATTACGGATGAGAGATGGCCATTTCCGTTGCAATAAATTATACTATCATTAGTCATTTCTCCGGAAAACCATCAATAATAAGATATTTATTACAATCGAGCACAAAAAGAAAGGACACACTGTGATTAAGATTTTTCTGTAGTGTCGCCACTGCACAGCAATTACCATTGTAGTAATTGTGTAGAATGAGCAATAGTATATTGTACAACGAGCATATAATGATTCGAGGGATTAATAGCCATTATATGCGAGTTGTACAATATACTATTGTTCACGAAAATGTTATAATGTGCGCATTATTTAATAGTATTGGCAGCATTAATGGGGGTACATTTAACACCAATTTCATTAAACACGCATTTGCGTGTTTAATACGCCTATTAAGTAAAATTACTTTATCTACGACTACGTGTCTGCCTCCTTTCCTCGCTACTTCCCATGCCACTCGACGAGTGTGTGGCAGGGGTATAAAAGAAGAGAACTAAGACACACGTCACACTACAGGGAACCAAGCGACATGCCAATGTCTTTAGTCAAATAACAGAACGGAATCAGGCGCTTAGTTCTTTTCTGATTAATTCAATGATGGAGAAAGCAGTTGTAGTAAATTTTTCTGGCGCTTAGATCTATTCTGAGAATGTAAATTAACGTGTATTAAGTCGCATAGTACCAATAACTTATTTTTACAAAAATTGTCGCTTGGACCCTTTCTGATAACCAACATTCATTTGATTTAAGTTATTCTGTCAAATTATTTTATTAATTTTGTTCGTTTGCATGTCAGCAAAATTTTTATCAATGTGAGTTAAGCTGAGACTAGCAGGAAAAATAGACTATAGTTACTTTCTTACCAAATGCCAACCGTGGGAATCTCGGAATAGATTTTAGTTCTCGAATCCTCCTAAAAATAAATATGTTTTTTACCAATAATACCGTAGGCGGCACAAAAGCTGACCATACACAAACCGTGGAAAAATAAAAGACAAAAATCGTCGGTATAGATGTTTTTTTTTTAATTTTTTTAATAAATAACAAATTCATATAGATACATAAGCAAAAATATATTATAACAGTTAACATGTCTAATTGTATTTTTTTAAATAACCAACTATGTTATGATTCTTTTCGGAAAAGTTTAACGTAAACATCAATCGACGACAGTAACATCTCAAAATGTGACGGGCCGCAAACCGACTAATCAATGTTTTTGTTTTTATCAATAATTCAGTCTCTGAATGTGAAGAGCAGTTTCGAGCAGGAGTTTCGGAAATATCACGGCTCAGTTTCCGGCCCGCGCACCCGGGAATAAACGGTAATTTCAAAAAAGGAAAGGAAATATTCTTTTGTTTTTTTCTCATATACATATAAAAATAGCGGACGCGGGGCTAGGCGAATTCTTCGATAATTTGTGGTGCCGTAATGGATTAGTGGCGATTTCGGATTTGTTTATGTATGAGATCAAGTGACCGGTTTTGACGGATTACGGCACACAAATTGCGTTTAATTTTTTTTTTCAAGTCACCAAAGCTCCGCGCGTTTTTTTTTTACACAAGGCGCCTCCACAAACAGACGAGGATATGGTTGTTTCATTTTACGTCTTTTGTGCAGGCTTCACCACTTAGAAATTAGTAATAATGATAGAATAAAACAAAATCAATCAAGACTAGCGAGCAATATATAATGTTACAATTGTCCCCCGCTCGTAACGGACTTTCATTTGCCACTGATATCGGTTCGGGTGCACGTATACAATTAGCATGTAGTTAGTTACATATTTTTCAGTTTGATTGTGGTCGAATTTTAAAAAATGTAATCACGTTTAAAGAAAGAGTTATGAAGTGGAAGTACACATATTGGAATTTTGTAACCTCTTAAGTAGCCATGGAATACGCAAGGTAACAGTTTTGGTGTGCGATTATCGTTGATATTGGGAATCCAGTGTATTTACCGCAGTCTTTCAAATTCGTATAACATTGCCGATGCGAATGATCTTAGCTGTCGATGCTTAAATCCAAATTAATGCAAGACTTTTCTTGGATACTCATATAAGTATGTTTTAACCCTCTTTCCCAAATTAATTTTTGGAAATTAAACAATATTTTAGTGAAATTTTTGATTTAATACCATATTCCAACTCAAGAAAATTAAATTAAAAATGTCTTCCTATTTTTCCAGAAACCAAAATCATGACTCCATATGGATCCTTGAAAAATCCAAACACAGTTCCCCTGATAAAAGATATGAAGCCATATGGCATCTGCGGGAAAGAAAGGGTTAACTAGATCAAACATCCCAGTGTTTACATTCCTATGCCTTATCTTCATTATTTTGTACAAGAAAAAATTTACTTTTAATAAATCAAAAACACCATTAGGTATAACTTTCATTAATTAATTTTCAAGGCCAGCTCGTGAAAGTTTGGTAAAAAAAAGGCCGAGTTTAACATTGGCATCACAATTCTTACGAAAGTTTACAAACCGCCATTATTTATTTTGCTAACAAAGTTATGATAACTTAACACATAATATCTGCATGGGTAAACAAGTGTAAGAATGATTATTAGATACTTTGAATAACTTGAAATTAATTTTCAGGACCGACTCGTGAAGCGAAGATATGCGTTAGACAGTAGACAGTTCGACTTCTAAAATGTGTAAAAGAATAGTAAAACGATCGCGACGAACTTTTAAAATTCACTTAAAATCAATTCAGCCGTATGAATCCATAAAAAATGCGAATATTCTTTGCCTGAATTTCTAAAAAAATCACACTTGAAGAGCTCATGTTTTCATTTTTAGAATGCACTTTTCTAAAGTTGCCCAAAAAAATAGTATAACGATCGCGAGAAACTTGAAACTTAAAATTTACTTAAAATCAATTCAGCTGTATGAATCCATAAAAAAATGCGAATATTCTTTGCCGGTATTTCTAAAAAAATTACACTTGAAGAGCTCATGTTTTCATTTTTAAAATGCACTTTTCTAAAGTTGCCCAAAAAAATAGTATAACGATCGCGAGAAACTTCAAACTTTTAAAATTTACTTAAAATCAATTCAGCTGTATGAATCCATAAAAAATGCGAATATTCTTTGCCTGAATTTCTAAAAAAAAATCACACTTGAAGAGCTTATGTTTTCATTTTTGGAATGCACTTTTCTAAAGTTGCCCCAAAAAATAGTATAACGATCGCGACGAACTTCAAACTTTTAAAATTTACTTAAAATCAATTCAGCTGTATGAATCCATAAAAAATGCGAATATTCTTTGCCTGAATTTCTAAAAAAAAATCACACTTGAAGAGCTTATGTTTTCATTTTTGGAATGCACTTTTCTAAAGTTGCCCCAAAAAATAGTATAACGATCGCGACGAACTTCAAACTTTTAAAATTCACTTAAAATCAATTCAGCTGTATGAATCCATAAAAAATGCGAATATTCTTTGCCGGTATTTCTAAAAAAAATCAAACTTGAAGAGCTCATGTTTTCATTTTTAGAATGCACTTTTCTAAAGTTGCCCCAAAAAATAGTATAACGATCGCGAAAAACTTCAAACTTTTAAAATTTACTTAAAACCAATTCAGCTGTATGAATTCATAAAAAAATGCGAATATTCTTTGCCGGTATTTCTAAAAAAAATCACACTTGAAGAGCTCATGTTTTCATTTTTAGAATGCACTTTTCTAAAGTTGCCCCAAAAAAATAGTATAACGATCGCGAGAAACTTCAAACTTTCAAAATTTACTTAAAATCAATTCAGCTGTATTCATTCATAAAAAAATTCGAATATTCTTTGCCAGTATTTCTAAAAAAACACACTTGAAGAGCCCATATTTTTATTTTTAGAATGCACTTTTCTAAAGTTGCCCAAAAAAATAGTATAACGGTCGCGAGAAACTTCAAACTTTTAAAATTTACTTAAAATCAATTCAGCTGTATGAATCCGTAAAAAATGCGAATATTCTTTGGCTGAATTTCTAAAAAAATCACACTTGAAGAGCCCATATTTTCATTTTTAGAATGCACTTTTCTAAAGTTGCCCAAAAAAATAGTATAACGGTCGCGAGAAACTTCAAACTTTTAAAATTTACTTAAAATCAATTCAGCTGTATGAATCCGTAAAAAATGCGAATATTCTTTGGCTGAATTTCTAAAAAAATCACACTTGAAGAGCTCATGTTTTCATTTTTAGAATGCACTTTTCTAAAGTTGCCCCAAAAAAATAGTATAACGATCGCGAGAAACTTCAAACTTTCAAAATTTACTTAAAATCAATTCAGCTGTATTCATTCATAAAAAAATTCGAATATTCTTTGCCAGTATTTCTAAAAAAACACACTTGAAGAGCCCATATTTTCATTTTTAGAATGCACTTTTCTAAAGTTGCCCCAAAAAATAGTACAACGACCGCGATAAACTTCAAACTTTTAAAATTTACTTAAAATCAATTCAGCTGTATGAATCCATAAAAAATGCGAATATTCTTTGCCTGAACTTCTAAAAAAAATCACACTTGAAGAGCTCATGTTTTCATTTTTAGAATGCACTTTTCTAAAGTTGCCCCAAAAAATAGTATAACGATCGCGAGAAACTTCAAACTTTTAAAATTGACTTAAAATCAATTCATCTTTTTGAATCCATAAAAATCTGCGAACTTTTCTTGCCTAAATTTCGAAAAAATCACTTTTGAACAGCTGATGTTTTCATTCCTAAATTTCACATTTTTTATAGTCGGCTAATAAATAGAAAAAAAAACATCGCGAACACATTTAAACTTCCAAAATGTTCTTAAAATCAAGCCCGCTTCACGGATCTATACAAATCTGGGAACATTTTTTGCCTAAATTTCGAAAAAATCACGCTTAAACAGCCCATGTTTCTATTCTTAGAATGCACATTTTAATAGTTGGCTAATAAATTTAAAAAAAAACCTCTCGAAGACATTAAAACTTCCAAAATGTTCTTAAAATCAAATCCGCTGCACGGATCTATAAAATTCTGCGAACATTCTTTGCCTAAATTTCAAAAAAAAAATCCCACGTGAACAGTTCATGTTTCCATTTTTTTCTAAAGTTGGCCAAAAAAAAAATAGTAAATCGATCGCGACAAAATTCAAACTTTTAAAATTTGCTTAAATTCAATTCAGCTTTATGAGTCCATAAAAATGTGCGAACATTCTTTGACTAAATTTCGAAAAAACACGCTTGAACAGTTTATGTTTTCATTCTTAAAACGCACATTTTTGTGATCGGCTAAAAAAATAGAAAAACTATCGCGAAAAATTTCCAAAATGTTCTTAAAATTAAGCCCGCTTCACGAATTTATAAAAATGTGAACATTATTTGTCTAAATTTTGAAAAATCACGTTTGAACAGTTGCAATTTTATGATGCACATTTCTAAAGTTGTAAAAAAAAATAGTAATTCGATCACGAAACAATTCAATTTTTTTTAAATTTATTTAAAATCAATTCATCTTTATGAATCCATAAAAATCTGCGGATGTTCCTTGCCTAAATTTCGAAAAATTCGCGCTTGTTTTCATTCTTAGAATGCACATTTTTATAGTCGGCTAATAAATTTAAAAAAACCATCCCGAAGACATTAAAACTTCCAAAATGTTCTTAAAATCAAATCCGCTGCACGGATCTACAAAATTCTGCGAACATTCTTTGCCTAAATTTCCAAAAAAAATCCCACGTGAACAGCTCATGTTTTCATTCTTTTCTAAAGTTGGCCAAAAAAATAGTAAATCGATCGCGACAAAATTCAAACTTTTAAAATTTGCTTAAATTCAATTCAGCTTTATGAATCCATAAAAATGTGCGAACATTCTTTGACTAAATTTCGAAAAAAACACGCTTGAACAGTTTATGTTTTCATTCTTAAAACGCACATTTTTGTAATCGGCTAAAAAAATAAATAGAAAAACTATCGCGAGAACTTTCCAAAATGTTCTTAAAATTAAGCCCGCTTCACGAATTTATAAAAATGTGAACATTCTTTGCCTAAATTTTGAAAAATCACGCTTGAACAGTTGCAATTTTATGATGCACATTTCTAAAGTTGTCAAAAAAAAGTAATTCGATCACGAAACAATTCAAACTTTTAAAATTTATTTAAAATCAATTCATCTTTATCAATCCATAAAAATCTGCGAACGTGCCTTGTCTAAATTTCGAAAAAATCACGCTTGAACAGCCCATGTTTTCATTCTTAGAATTCACATTTTTGTAATCGGCCAAAAAATAGAAGAACGATTGCGAAAACTTTGAAACTTTCAAAATGTTCTTAAAATCAAGTCCACTTCATGAATCTATGGAAATCTGCCAACATTATTTGCCTAAATTATGAAAAAATCGCACTTGAATAAAATAACGCGATCCTCAGTTATTTTAAAAATAGAAAGATAATTTCTAACATTTTTTCGAAATGTGCACTCGAAATATATTCCCCTTTATTGTTATTTAAAAAAAAAGTAAATCCCTACATATAGATTTTGCAAGAATCCCATTTAATGCCAGCAAAGATGTTTTTTGAACTTGTGCAATTCTCAGTTGCCTAAGCAATCAAAAAACCAAATTGACCAATTTTTTTTTTAATGTGTTAAAAACGAGTTTCCCTTTAATATCAGAGAATAATTGTATTGTATTTATTGTTTATTCCACGTATTTACACATTTCAAATTATTGTACAAAAATAAAATCAACTAAAATTCTGATCACACGTGGAAAAGGCAGAGTTCATTCCATTGATGATCTTCCACTCGTACCTGTAGTTACCTGATCAATCTGAAATATGCTCAAAAAATCCCATTTAAACTGGACCAACTAAAGTCAATTTTGAAATTACGTATTTTTTAATTGCTGCCGATTCAAAAATTTTGGCATTTATTTAAAAAAAATAATTAAAAATCCGCTTCCATTTAATCTCATAATTGCAAAGAAATACTATATATTTTAAGATAATCCCATTCAAACCTTCCGTAGAGTAGTAGAGTCAATTTTGGAAATTGCGCATTTCTCAGTCTAAGAAATCGAAAAACGATTGCTATTGATTCAAAAATTTTCAAGTTTACTCAAAACATATTTTGCTTTACTATTCTAGAAAATCTAACAACATTCCTCACCTATATTTTCACATAAATCCGTTTTGAATCCATTGAGTCAATTTTGTAAGATATTCATTTCACGATTTCCTAGGAAATCGAAAAACGGTTGCTATTGATTCCAATTTTTTTAAGTTTGCTCAAATCATGTTTCCCTTTAATATTCTAGAAAAATCTAGCAAAACTTTACATCTAGATTTTAGGATAGTCCCATTTGAACCTTATAGAGTAAATTTTGAAAGTTACGTACTTCTCAGTTCCCTAAGAAACCAAAAAACAATTGCGATAGATTAAAAAATTTCAAGTTGTCTCAAAACATTTTTCGCTTTAATATTCTGGAAAAATCTAGCAATACTCCACACGTCTAGATTTTGAGATAAATTGATTCAATTTTAAAAGTTACGCAGTTTCCTAAAAAACCAAAAGACAATTCACGGATTCAAAATTTTCCAAGTTTAGTAAAAACATGTTTCGCTTTAATGTCTAAAAACAACTCACGTCTACATTTTGAGATCATTCTATTTGAATCTATGGAGTCAGTTTTGTAAGGTACTTATTTCTCGGTTTTCTAATAAATCGAAAAACGATTGCTATTGATTCGAAATTTTCCAAATTAACTCAAAACATGTTTCGCTTTAATATTCTAGAAAATGTAGCGACACCCCACGTCTGGATTTCAAGATAATCCCTTACGGAATCAATTTTGGAAATTATGCATTTCTCAGTTTCCTAATAAATCGAAAGACGATTGGTATTGATTCGAAATTTTCAAAATTTACCCAAAACATGTTTCGCTTTAATATTCTAGAAAATGTAGCAACACCCCACGTCTGGATTTCAAGATAATCCCTTACGGAATCAATTTTGGAAATTATGCATTTCTCAGTTTCCTAATAAATCGAAAAACGATTGCTATTGATTCGAAATCTTCCAAATTAACTCAAAACATGTTTCGCTTTAATATTCTAGAAAATGTAGCAACACGCCACGTCTGGATTTCAAGATAATCCCTTACGGAATCAATTTTGGAAATTATGCATTTCTCAGTTTCCTAATAAATCGAAAGACGATTGCTATTGATTCGAAATTTTCCAAATTAACTCAAAACATGTTTCGCTTTAACATTCTAGAAAATGTAGCAACACCCCACATCTGGATTTTAAGATAATCCCTTACGGAATCAATTTTGGAAATTATGCATTTCTCAGTTTCCTAATAAATCGAAAGACGATTGCTATTGATTCGAAATTTTCCAAATTAACTCAAAACATGCTTCGCTTTAATATTCTAGAAAATGTAGCAACACCCCACGTCTGGATTTTAAGATAATCCCTTACGGAATCAATTTTGGAAATTATGCATTTCTCAGTTTCCTAATAAATCGAAAGACGATTGCTATTGATTCGAAATTTTCCAAATTAACTCAAAACATGCTTCGCTTTAATATTCTAGAAAATGTAGCAACACCCCACGTCTGAATTTTAAGATAATCCCTTACGGAATCAATTTTGGAAATTATGCATTTCTCAGTTTCCTAATAAATCGAAAGACGATTGCTATTGATTCGAAATTTTCCAAATTAACTCAAAACATGCTTCGCTTTAACATTCTAGAAAATGTAGCAACACCCCACGTCTGAATTTTAAGATAATCCCTTACGGAATCAATTTTGGAAATTATGCATTTCTCAGTTTCCTAATAAATCGAAAAACGATTGCTATTGATTCGAAATCTTCCAAATTAACTCAAAACATGTTTCGCTTTAATATTCTAGAAAATGTAGCAACACGCCACGTCTGGATTTCAAGATAATCCCTTACGGAATCAATTTTGGAAATTATGCATTTCTCAGTTTCCTAATAAATCGAAAGACGATTGCTATTGATTCGAAATTTTCCAAATTAACTCAAAACATGTTTCGCTTTAACATTCTAGAAAATGTAGCAACACCCCACATCTGGATTTTAAGATAATCCCTTACGGAATCAATTTTGGAAATTATGCATTTCTCAGTTTCCTAATAAATCGAAAGACGATTGCTATTGATTCGAAATTTTCCAAATTAACTCAAAACATGCTTCGCTTTAATATTCTAGAAAATGTAGCAACACCCCACGTCTGAATTTTAAGATAATCCCTTACGGAATCAATTTTGGAAATTATGCATTTCTCAGTTTCCTAATAAATCGAAAGACGATTGCTATTGATTCGAAATTTTCCAAATTAACTCAAAACATGCTTCGCTTTAATATTCTAGAAAATGTAGCAACACCCCACGTCTGAATTTTAAGATAATCCCTTACGGAATCAATTTTGGAAATTATGCATTTCTCAGTTTCCTAATAAATCGAAAAACGATTGCTATAGATTCGAAATTTTCCAAATTAACTCAAAACATGCTTTGCTTTAATATTCTAGAAAATGTAGCAACACCCCACGTCTGAATTTTAAGATAATCCCTTACGGAATCAATTTTGGAAATTATGCATTTCTCAGTTTCCTAATAAATCGAAAAACGATTGCTATAGATTCGAAATTTTCCAAATTAACTCAAAACATGCTTTGCTTTAATATTCTAGAAAATGTAGCAACACCCCACATCTGGATTTTAAGATAATCCCTTACGGAATCAATTTTGGAAATTATGCATTTCTCAGTTTCCTAATAAATCGAAAAACGATTGCTATAGATTCGAAATTTTCCAAATTAACTCAAAACATGCTTTGCTTTAATATTCTAGAAAATGTAGCAACACCCCACGTCTGAATTTTAAGATAATCCCTTACGGAATCAATTTTGGAAATTATGCATTTCTCAGTTTCCTAATAAATCGAAAAACGATTGCTATAGATTCGAAATTTTCCAAATTAACTCAAAACATGCTTTGCTTTAATATTCTAGAAAATGTAGCAACACCCCACGTCTGAATTTTAAGATAATCCCTTACGGAATCAATTTTGGAAATTATGCATTTCACAATTTCCTAAAGAATCGAAAAACGATTGATTAGAAATTTTCCAAATTTACTCAAAAATGTTTCGCTTTAATACTCTAGAAAAATATAACAGCACCCCACGCCTATTTTCTGAGATAATTCTATTTCAACTTGGTAAACTTAATTTTACTTCCTAAAAAATCGAAAAACCCTTGGTTCTGATTCAAAATTTACCCAAAACATTTTTTTTTATTATTCTAGAAAATCTAGCAACACCCTACGACCAGATTTTGAGATAATCCCATTTCAACTCCGCAGAGTCAATTTTGAAAGGTAAGCATTTCACGGTTTCTTAAAAAAATCGAAAAAATATGCGCATCTTTGATGGACTACCAGGGGCTTGACATCGCTACGGTCTTGTCATTAAAACTTTAAACTAGCCTCGGTATGCTAAGGATTTTAAATTTTCAACGATATTTTGAAAGTACAAAACGAATGTTATACAGGAAAAATCTTCTTTCTCCAACGTTTGGAAAAACTGTGGAAAATTAAGCACTCGAGGAATTAGCTTTAAAATTGCAAAAAGCGTCTAAAAAGAATGTATTTTTGAATTGAAGTATCCCAACCCGAAACAAAACCACAACGCTCACAACTTGATTTTTAAGAGACCGAAATTGCATTCAGCGATTGGAAAAGCTGTAGAAAATTAATCGCTCAAGGAATTAGCTTCAAAATTGCAAAATCCGTCTACAATGAATGTATTTTTAAGTTCCCGTAAAAACAATTGAAGTAACCCAATTGGAAACAAAACCGCAAGGCCCACAACTTGATTTTAAAAAGACCGAAATTGCATTCAGCGATTGGAAAAGCTGTGGAAAATTAATCGCTCAAAGAATCAGCTTCAAAATTGCAAAATCCGTGTACAATGAATGTATTTTTGAGTTCCCGTAAAAACAATTGAAATATCCCAACGGGAAACAAAACCACAACGCCCACAACTTGATTTTAAAAGTGACCGAAATTGCATTCAACGATTGGAAAAGCTGTAGAAAATTAATCGCTCAAAGAATTAGCTTCAAAACTGCAAAATCCGTCTGCAATGAATGTATTTTTGAGTTTGTTTCTTCATTTTCGTGTCCAAATGTAAAACCTGCATCGAACAATCTCGAAACACTCCAAATCTTTGAACAGTTTTCAACGTTATTTTGAAAGCTTTAAGTTTCAAATGAAACATATCAGAAGAAATCTTGATGTAGCAACGAGCAATTCGAGTTATCCCTGGATGCTTTGTCCTAGACAGAGAATCTCAGTTTTCCGATTTCAATGACGAATCTTCCCGTGTTAAAATGTAAAACCTGCATCGGACAATTATAAAACACTAAGTCTTTGGACAGCTTTCAATGTATTTGGAAATCTTGAAATCTGACATGTTTTCAGAAAAAATCTTTGTATTTTAATGTATCAACATTCAAGGTATCCCCAGATACTTAATACCACTACGCCAGTGTCTTAAGTTTTCGAACGAACTTTGGTTTACAAAGAAAATCTCAGTTGTTGTGTCAAAATGTAAATCCTACATCGGACAATCTTGAAACACTCTTTGGACAGCTATCAATGTATTTTGAAGGGTTTGAGTTTATTCTGAAGAAATCTTTGTATTTTAATGTATCGACATTCGAGTTATCCCCGGATGCTTAATGCCACTACGGTTTAAGTCTTCGACTTACAAAGGGAAGTTTACCAGTCTCGATGACGAACCTTCTCGTGTCAAAATGTAAAACTTGCATTGGATAATCTTAAACATTTTAAGACTTTGAACGAACTTTGGCATGCGGTGAGAATTCCAGAGAATTTTGTGTCCCGATTACCTTCGCGTTTCAAAATGTAGAACTTGCATCGGACAATCTTTCAACATTGACTAACTTCACAGAGAAGCGACCGAAACTTTAGACTTGTTGATGATGTACGGCATAATTCCGTTTTGTTTTGAAATTGCAACCCCTGTGAAATTTTTGCGTGCATTGCCAAATGATTCCCCAAGGAATTAGTTACCGCACGCGCCTTGTGTTAACTTTAAATCGAGCATAATTAATCTGACAGAATTTATAAGTCACACATCTTCATGTGTAGGCAAAAAAAACCCTCATATTTTTATTTAGCGCTAAACTTAAGAAGACGGTTTTGTGTAGTCTTGCGGACTCACCAGGATCAGTGGCGTATATAGAGGGGGATTACGTGGTTATAGTCCCCTTGAAATTTGAAGAAATAATGAAATTTTATTTTATTTTAAATTATTAGCTAGTAAGAAAAATCTAAGTCATAACACCCCGAAAATAATGATTAACTACGCGCCTGACCAGGATCGATGGTGAAG
Source organism: Ocypus olens (assembly GCA_910593695.2). Classification (NCBI taxonomy): domain Eukaryota; kingdom Metazoa; phylum Arthropoda; class Insecta; order Coleoptera; family Staphylinidae; genus Ocypus; species Ocypus olens. The sequence goes on from OU343061.1 coordinate 10,728,007, forward strand.
AGCGTGGCGGTTATAAAAATCCTGAGCTTGATGACCACTGAACTTTCTTGAAATGTTCGGTGCTGCTCTCTGCAGTTGACCTATTTTGAATGACTGATTTTTTGCATAGAATCCGAATAAAATTCGACCATAAAAAAAATCGAGAGGGTTTGGGTTCCGTCATCTGTCAACTGCCATAATAAACAAAATAATATATCTGCAATGTTCATTCTGCGAAGTCAGTGCTACTGCAACAGTTTGACCTTTAATCATCGGCTTCTAAAGTTATCAGTTTATTAATCTGATGAAAGTGAAGATGTGTGTCTCATCAAAAAAGGAGGAAAATGAAATGTGTTCAAACGGATAAGAAAGCATAGAATCCGAATAATATTCGACCATAAAAAAAATCGAGAAGGTTTGGGTTCCGTCATCTGTCAACTGCCATAATAAACAAAATAATATATCTGCGATGTTCATTCTGCGAAGTCAGTGCTACTGCAAGTTTGTCCTTTAATCATCGGCTTCTAAAGTTATCAGTTTATTAATCTGATGAAAGTGAAGATGTGTGTCTCATCAAAAAAGGAGGAAAATGAAATGTGTTCAAACGGATAAGAAAGCATAGAATCCGAATAAAATTCGACCATAAAAAAAATCGAGAAGGTTTGGGTTCCGTCATCTGTCAACTGCCATAATAAACAAAATAATATATCTGCGATGTTCATTCTGCAAAGTCAGTGCTACTGCTACAGTTTAACCTTTAATCATCGGCTTCTAAAGTTATCAGTTTATTAATCTGGGATCTACCTAAAAGTGAAGATGTGTTTCATAAAAAAAAGGAGGAAAACGAAATGTGTTTAAACGGATAAGAAATAAATCTGTATTACGGTGAAAACTGCCCATTTTGGAAGTGTAATGTGAAATCTTGCCAGAAAGAATTAGAGGTACGTGTTGGCACACGGTTTGCACTGCTGGTGTGAGGAGAAAACTTCAAGAAAGTGGTGCGAACATCAACTAGGTATAGACCATTGATTGAAACAATTATCTCGTGTGAGCCACAAAATTTTGTTTCAGAGTTGGCTGTGGGATAAATGAAGTATGTCGCATATTATTACATCAGATTTGAATGCTATTTTTAACTGGTGTCTTAGTAATAATTTACACCTTAACATTAACAAATGCAAACACATTCGTTGACATAACTTACACAATAAATAATGTCCCTTAGAGGTAGTAACGTAAATTAGAGATCTTGGTGTTACGCTCAACCGTAAAATGAATTTTCAAACTCACATCACTAATATTGTAAATAAAGCGATGAGAATGCTGGGATTTATCTCTAGGGTGGGTAAAGACTTTTCTGCTGGTACCCTAAAGTTGCTCTACTGTACTTTTGTTAGATCAATATTGGAATACGCATCTGTGGTCTGGAACCCTTACCAGTCATACCTGATTAAAAAAATTGAAAAAGTTCAGAGAAAATTTTTAAGGATGATTGCCTATAAATGGAGAATACCGTCAATAAATATTAACTATGATAATTTATTATCTATACTCAATATCCAGTCATTAACACATAGGCGAGGTGTTGCCGATATTTGTTTTATTTATAAAATTCTAAATTGCCAAATAATATATCATGAGTTATTGAGTAAAGTGCATTTCTTGGTTTTAAGTGTCCGAACCAGAAGCAAAGCAATATTCAGATACAATTTTTATAGAACGAATTATAGTCAAAATAATCCTGTTTGTAGAATTATGCAAGTGGCTAATAGATTAAACGAAATTTCATCATTTCCTCTTTTCTCATATAGCTATGAAAGGTTCAAATTGTATTTATTTAAAATAAATTGGGACATTATATTGGTTCATTCTTTTCCATGATAATATAGTATTTTAAATAAGGCTCACATTATTACGATAGCGAGTTGATCTGTAAGATCTTTATAATATGTATTAATTATAGTAGCGTTTGTATTACTAGTTGTGTATATATTAAGTCATTATTCATGTATAAAAACATATCTATTGTAAAAAAGGGTACGCCCGTTAATAAAGATTATTATTATTATTATCATGAGACTAGATCAGTTCAATTGAATTAGATTTAAAAAAATGAATTCATCTCAGACATGACTGCTATGTTTCTCTCTCTCAAGCATGGCCAACTCAGAAACAAAATTCTGTGGCTCACCTTATGAGGAAAGTGTTTGGGAAAAATTCTTGTAAAATTAGGATTGTCGACATAATTGTGGAATTTGATTGAGTTTTTTTCTTACAAAGTGGACGTATTTGCCACAACAATGTAGGGAAACAAATGCTGGGTTTTGGTTATAAGGGCAGATTGCAGTGCAGCTACATAAATGCATGAAATTAAGGCACCACCATTTTATCGGATTATTGAAAAGGATACTCAACTTTGGATCTTGCAAGGGCAGGTTTGAAACATGTTACAGTTAATCAGAAGCACTATTTTGTCAACCCCGACACTAGTGCCAATACCCAAAGTTTTGACACAGTTTTATTGTCGAGATAATGAACTCTTTTTTTGATAAAAATAAACATCGTCTTACTTTTGACAGTAGACAAATTACACCGTGTGTTCGATAAAAAACGCCCAACGCCATAACTCTGTTATTTATTGACCGATTTGAATGAACTAAAAAATAAAATCAATGGCTGTTTAAATACTATAAAATGACGGTAATTATATATTTTTTCAAAATCAACTTCATTGCCAACTGATAGTCAACTTTAAATTTTTAAATGGCTGCATATACTTTTCTAATTTTATATTATTAGACATTGTTTTTATGAATCCAATTATGTCCGTTATGTTGGTTTTAAGTTAATATTTAAGCCAGAAAAAGATAATAATAAATCTTGTTCACATGATTTTTTTTTTGGTAATAAATGCAGTGTGCCTTGAAAAAAATTCGAATCGACAAATGTCATTTATTGTATAAGTAATGTCAACCATTTGTTATTAGTGTGTGTTTCAAACATAATCATGAACAATAGCGCATTAACAGACATGTTACAAATTTATTTTCTATGTAATAGAAATCGAAGAGCTGCGGCACGAATTTATTATCTACAGTTTCCAGAGCGGCGAATACCAGAACCTAAATTTAGAAGGTAAGAAGGAAATTTGAGATGATATGGAGCCTTTAAAAAGTCGAAGAGTGGATCGACAATTTCCTGGACTTGCAGAGTTAGACGTTCTACTTAGTGTTTACAATAATCACAGAACATCTAAATCGCAAGTGAATTAATACTTGCACTACTTATTTATTCTATTCTACATTGAGTTGTAACATAGGGTCCTTATTATTCATGTTTGACATAAACTTACAACAAATGATATTTGTCACATTTTTTCCAAGGCACGCTAATTATAATTTTTGAAAAATATAATTTTAAATGGAAGATTTATTTTAATTTTTTTCGACCAAAATATTGAACGAAAAAACAACATATTGGACATTATTGGATTCAGAAAAATAATGTCGAATGTAAAAAAATTAAAACATTATGTGCTGCCATTTAAAAATTTTAAGTTAGCTATCATTTGTCAATGAAGTTATTATTGAAAAAAATCAATATTGGTGTATTTTTTTAGTATTTAAACTACCATTCACTTTGGTTTTTAGTTCATTCATGTCGGCCAATAAATAACAGAGTCATGGCGTTGGGCGTTTTTTATCGAACACACGGTATAACCAACAAATATATTCGAAAAACGTCTTCTCGATTTTTTTTTATGGTAGTCCAGTATAAAAACCCTTTAGGTCCACGTAGGTATGATTGGAGAAACAGAGCGATATTGAATTATTGCAAAATATTTATAGTAATATTAAGCTTTATACAGGGTGTTGACTTGGTGGACACAAGTTAATTTAGAAGATTTATTGGAGAGAATAAATGTATTTAACTTTAACAGTAATAAATTCAGAATTAAAAGTAGTTGAAATGAGGCATTTGGTTGGTTTCACAATTTTTAGTGCCTCATTTCAACAACCTTTAATATTAACCCTTTTTACTTATATTGATATTTGAGAGCACAGTGGTAAAAATTAAAATTGTTATAATGAATTAATTTAGGCTGAAAGACCTCTGGTCAATTGCCTGTTGAGGTCATTTGTAAAAGTGTCTCAATAAATGTATTGTCTCTCTCTGAATAAATTTAAAAGTGAGATAAAACAATTATTATTAGAAATAGAACCATACTCGGTCAGAGAATATTACACATATTTTGGTAATGTTTAGATGTACAGGTGGTTTTTGACTATTTTCTTATCTATATACTTAATGTCATTTAAATGTTAATGTATATCCTTAGGAAATAAATGTTATTATTATTATTATTATAAGAAGACATACAAGTGCAAAGGGTTAAAAATGTTCCACCACGTGATAAACGAGAACCAAATTCAACAAATTCAGAATGTTTCCGTCTACAAAAAAGTTAAATACATTTTGTCTCTAAAATAAATAGGGGTGCCAATATTTGAACACCCGGTATAACATTATTTTGTATCATTATTTATTTCTGTAATGATTTATTTAATTCTTTTAGGCACATTGCACTTTTTCGGCATAATTCTTAGCGTCAGCTACTTGATCTCCCAGTACCAATGTTTCTACTGATTTGTAAATGCTTTATTATAGTTGCATCAAGCACTCGAGGAATGTAGCGTAGTGATCATCTTAAATTCAATTGTCTCTCCGGAGATTCATTGTCGTGTTCTCCGAATATTTTCTCACTCGCAACTGCGCAAACTTTACCCTCATACGCCTCGAGTGCTCAGCAATACTGTAGCATCTGATCTAAAAAATAAAACATCGAGTAAACCCATGGAGGAGATAACATATTGCGCTTTACTACATCAACTTCTTCTATTTTCAGATTTTACCCAAAATATGGACGGGCAAGGTCTCTACGCAGAGCCAGAAATACTTAAATTGCCGACAATAGAGACAGAGAATGTTATCTTGAGATTTCGATGAAAGCTATAGAGATTGGAATAAAACACTTTAACTTTTTTATACCACCATATTTAATTTATGTGACTAGTTTCGACCATTCACTGGTTCAAACTCATGTTTGAAAATGACCAGTGAATGGTCGAAACTAGTCACATAACTTAAATATAGTGGTATAAAAAAGTTAAAGTGTTTTATTCCAATCTACAATCAAGATGTACCACGAAGTAAACGCCGCCAACATTAAACATTCGAAAGCTATAGAGTCGTGTGAGCCACAAAATTTTGCTTCAGAGTTGGCCGTGAGATAAATGAGGTCATGAGACTAGATTAGTTCAATTGAATTAGATTTAAAAAATGAATTAATCTCGGACATCACTGCTACGTTTCTCTCTCTCATGGCCAACTCGGGAACAAAATTCTGTGGCTCGCACCTTAGAAGAACGAGCGAGCAATTCTACATCGGAAGAGAATAATGAAGGTGATTGAACATGAAGGGGCGAATAGTAATAATAATAATAATAATGCAGTATATTTCATAGGGGAAGATAAATCTATCAAGTGGCATTGACCGGATCTAAATTTGAGGAGACATTTACTAGAAATTATAGGTGATGCAATTTTATCAAAAAGATCACAACAGCTAGAAATGTATACACAGTGGGTCAAAGAAAACGGTACAAATTGGAAATATTCATATTTCCAATAATGACTAACGCTTTAAATAATAAACAAATTAGAAACAACTTTACTTGTTGCAGAAAGCATTAGATAAATATAAGAAAACGAAATGTAGCCTGAATATATGAATATTCACCCTGTTCATTAATCTGCAAGCAAAAAATTAAGTCTTACTAAGACTATAAATAATGCTTTAAATAATGCTTAGAAAAACAAAATGTTTACACTTTGTAGTTAAAAAATTTATCGAGGATACTTCACATTAATAAAGGCTCTGTAAACGAGGGAGTTTATAATGCACCGTCTCATTGCATTTGTAGGTACTAAAATGAATCGGCCATTATTTTTGTTGATTTTCTAATGAATCTCAGACATAAGCTGTCATTTTTATCAGCCATTTTAGTTTTTAGGACAAAAATATCCTGAAAGGATTAAAGTTCATGCATTCATTTGTAGTCAAGAAGGTGCTCCGCTCACAAGCTTAAGTAGTATTTCTTTAGAGCAAAAGAGCCCTTCATCTTATCAATAAAAATTGAGCGTTTCACTGTTACATTAATTAATTAAAAATACTCACGAAGATACGGCAGTACAAAACTACTTGTACCGTTTTTTTTTTGCCCACTGTGTATTGACTGATACTAGATATTGTCAAATAATTATTTTTGACGAAATTTTTGTAATGTTTTTGGTAAATTTGGTCAAACAAATTCGCCTAGGAAAGATATTTGAAACTATCAGATGTCAAGAATTCATCATGGTGAAGAACAAAAGGTTCAAATTTCGAATGCTTTGTTTGCATGTAGAAAAAAATCTAGATTTTTGAGCAATTAGCTAATGAAAATTTCAGACAAGAATCGTGTATTCCTTGACAAGAGAGATAAGGAAAATGAGTGCTGAAGTTGAAGTTTGGAGGACCGTTTTTTTATGCTCATCACCTTAAAAATCTTTTTTATGCTCCTCGCTTTCATGAAGGCATTTTAAGGCGAAGGAAGAACAGAGGTCTTCGACATCACAATTTCCAAGAGAAAAAGATTTTCATGAAGACATTTTTAAGGTGAAGGAAAAAAAGAGGTCTTCGAGGTCATAACTTCAGTACAGACAACTAGTGGAGGAATCCTTTTAAAAAATATAAGAGATGGATAGAGGGTTAAGAATGTTTAACTAAAAACACCTCGGATCACTTTGAAAACTGCAGAATTAAATTTGTACCAATGACCAAAACGGCAGAAGTAACGGGAATTGGGCGATGACTCTGCCGGAGTCATTGTGGAAAATCTGGTCGCTGTGAGTGCATCTGTTAATCCGTGGGATTTTTGTCAGTAAAACAACTGAGATGGCTGACTGACGGGTGCAACACGCGGCTGTGAATGTTTGTTTTCTGTTGAGGAAAACGAAAAATCTTTGTGATGATTAAAAGAGCATTTCGGGATGATGCCCTAAGTAAAATACGTGTCTACGACTGGTTTTCATGTTTCAAGAATGGAGAGATGTCGATTGAAGACCAGCCTCATTCTGGGAGCCCCTCAACTTCAAGAACAGACGAAAACGTTAAAAAAATCGATGGAAAAAACGATTGGACAAGTGTATTAGTCAATGGGAATTACTTTGTGATCAAAAATATTGATTAATAAAGAAGTAAATTAACTTGAGACAAGCTCACTTTTTGCAGATTTATTAAATAATAAGGAAAATTATAACGAAATTCCAGTTAAATTTAGGTCCCCCTCGTACATCGAAATAATTTCCATACAAGAAACTTCGAATAATCCCCAACGTTTGCAATGTCTCCCTCCAATAAGTTATTAAGACTTTTATTTAATTCCAAAGAAACATTTCTAAATGTACTCGGAACAGTTGTTCCTTAATAAAAATCATGAATTCTGGATATTACGAGCAATCAGTTGTTGAATAAACTAAAGATATGGAACAGAGTATAAACAATAAAAAATACAAGGCCGGTCAAAAGAGTTTCGAAAGAAAAGAAGAAGAGGAAGACCACGGAAGCGAATATTGCAATAAATAGGAACATTTTAGTATTGTTAATATTTACCAGTCTACTCCGTACACGATAAGCTGGATTTATATAGGTTTTCGTAGACGTGAAGCTAACTTCATGGAAAGGCATCCAATACCACTCACAATTCTCACAAATACCTCACTTGGTACGATTTATTTAGAAATGGCTACCAAAGTTAAAGTGAAACTTTTGCGGGTAACATCTCTCACAAAAAAATCACTTCTTTGGTAATAATTGGATTGATTTAAAAATTGTGATTAATCTGAAATATTGTGGATCTTCATGTATTAATTAGTGCGCGCTGACAACTAATAATAAAGGAACGTATCACGGAATTAGTCGAGGGATGTTAATTAACACAAACAAACTTTTATAAAAAGAGAAGAATTGAAAATATTCTATTAACAAATAACAAAGTAACAAAGGAGAAAAATAGTACGGCACTCGAATGATTTTACATTACAGATGAAACTACACTGGGATAACCTTTTCTGAACTTTTGTTACATTGGCTGCGTCTTGTGAACACTCATGGGTGTATAAATGAATGTTGGGTTTAAGGCGCATCAATTGAAGCAAAGAGGAAGTTAACACGTCTCCATGACAACTCACGCTGCACTACTCGTACCCTTTCTTTTTCCAAACCTTCAAAAGCAACCACTGTACACATACAAATGTTGGATACCAGTTGAACATGCTTATTTTAATGTGATGTAGCAACTTTACTACCGAACGGGAACAGTTTAGAGTCTTAAATATTTAAAATTCTCAACTAATTTCACTAAATCTAAACTCTTCTTACTTGATAGTAAAGTTGCTACTTCATATTACTATTTTTTAAATCATGAACTTAACACGTTCGCTGCCACCGACGCACTAGTGCGTCCAACTTTATACTTGCGTAAATGCAATCCCAATTGTAGTGGCAGCGAACGTGTTAATAAAACTATTTATTATATTAGAGCGTGCATGTAAATTTTGTATTTATGATTCTTCTGTAAATTGGTGTGAAAATTTGGTTGATTTAGTGAGTTTAAAATTTGAAATAATTTACTGATGCTAATACTAGTATCAGTTGATTTCGTCTTATTATAATACTTGGTGTATACTTGAATAATTGACTTAGGTTTGAAACATACATTTGTCGCCTTGCTAGTTTTACACATAACATCATTTTGAGCATCCCTCAGTTCACATTTCAATGACATACCTTTGTATCAGTGGCGGCTCGAGGATTTTTGTAGAGGAGGCTAAGACAAAGATGCCGTTCGTCCTGTTTTCCTGATTTTTATAAAGGAAATAAATATATTCCGTTGCTATTTCCGTCAAATTTTCTTTCATAACCTCCTTGTCGAACATCCATGAGCCGCCACTGTTTTATATATTAAAGATATAAATTTGATTATAAACTCGAAAAATAATGTGTAACGTGTAACGACAAATTTTACTCAAAACTCTCGCCCAACATGAAATGCTGATGAACTTTTGATACCAAATTTAAAAATCAATGACCTGTTTAACCTCAAAATTGTTATTATAATGCATAATTTTATTTGTAATTCAAACTGCATAAGATCACAAGCTTGAAGTGTGAGAATTTTGCAGAGAATTATAACCAAATTAACACTTTTTGTGCTACACCCTTAATGAATCAAAATCACAATCGTGGGTATAATTAAAACAAAATTCTTGTTTATTGTCAATTTCCTGACACCTGCTTCGGTTTAATACAACCATTTTCTAATAGTTATTATTACAACTAGGGAAATATGAATAGTATATTTCCTGAGGTTGGCTAGTTACATCCCGAGGGATGTATAGACAACCAATGGAAATGTATTCATATTTCCCGTGTTGTAATCAATAGTTTTTTTCTGATTGAAAGAATATTGTTCTGTAAATGGGAAAATATCGGATTGTAAATTTTTGAATTTATCGGATTGGTAACGTTGCCAAGGGCCTTGTCTGTAAATATCATGGTTGACTTGTTTTGGTATTTGCGTTGTTTCATAAATTGGTGAAATTTCAAACTATGTGTTAACGCAAGCGACGAAAGACCGTGAATGTTTGGTTCCCGTAAAATCCAAAGCTGTAAAATCCATAAAGGATACCTTCCTAAGAAATCGGAGGTGTTGTCCCGTGAGCAATTAAAACAATTCTTGTGAGAAGCTCCTAATGACATTTTTTTGATGTTTATATTTTCCTAGGGAAATACGAACACTTCATATTTCCCTAGGAAAATAAGTGTGTTATGACATATCGTAACTAAGGCAATATCACTCAATATTGTTTCAATCAGAAAAAAAGATATTATAAAAAATACTCCTTTGAAAATGGCTGTAATAAACCGAAACGCGCTTCAGTGAATAAATATAATAACAAGTTTTATTTCAATTATACCAACCAGCGGCGGCTCGTGGATGTTCGGCGAGGAAGGTACGGAAGAAAATTTGACTAAAACAACAGCGGAATATTTGCTTTCTCTATAAGAGTAACTAGTGCAGCACGAGCGGCATCTCTGCCTTAGCCTCCTCTATGAAGATCCACGAGCCGCTGCTGATACCTACATGATTGTGGTATCAAGTGCTTGTTTTAATAATTCTGACACATGTATTTCTCAACTTGCTAGTTTTACACATGCAATCATTTTGCCCATCCTAGTACTCGTTAACTTGTATGTTCATAACAGGTTGTTCACTCATAAAATCATTATTTTCTAGGGCTGAAAAACTGTGATCAAGTTTTGTTGAATAAATTGAGTAATTGCTATCATTTCACATGGCGGTATATCAGGTAAATGAACATTCTGAGAACTGAAATACTACCTCTGTTCCATAATAAGTGAGCCATTTGAGTTTTCTTTCAAACTTATTGACACTTAATTATTTTTTAAATTTCTATTTTGATATTCTTAATATACACTAAATTCTTAATCACATGTGCCATGGACGCCAAAATATTTGACTGTTTAATTTTTCAAAAGCAAGAATTAACATTTGATTTTTTAAGCGAAAGTCTTCTAACGCCAGAAGTTTCAAACGATGAGAAGACCAAAACGAACGGCTATCATTCAGTTTTTACTGAAACATCAGAAAAATGGTCGGCTGAAAAAGGGAGCGGTCATTTTGCCAATTGAAAAAGTCAGAACATTAAAAGCCACTATAAGAAGAATATGGAAACAAGGTAATGATTCTGTTTGTGGTTTGGATGAGAATACGCCTATGAATGTTGGTTCTAAAAAGAAAGGAAAGTCGGGTCGGAAAAAAATTGCCAACATTCGATTAGTTGATCACAAAAGAAGAGGGACATTGCGGTCGTTATCAGTTGCAGATTCGGTAATGGCTCAATCATTATGGAAAAAATATAAAACGGTAATGGCTCACATATTATGGAAAAAATAAAAATCGATAATGGCTCACTTATTATGGAACAGAGGTAGTATGTTATTTTACACCTGGTCGGTAAAAAAACTTGTTTTTTCATGATGGCCCAGAATACATTTTTTTCACAATTTATAAACTGTGAAACTTTTGGTCACTTGCCACTACCGCTTGTTAATTTATGAAGTGGACAATTTCGACCATATATTTTGAAAATTTATTCTGTAAATTTTCAAAAGTTATATAAACAAAGCAACAGTGTTTTATTTATTATATAGAATGTATAACGAAGTAGAAGCCTCCAGTAAAAACAACATTATAAGAGAAAGAAGAAATCTAGAAGATGTTTTATGTGAATCGGAACCAGAAGGAACATGATGGTCATGATGGAATATAGATGATCATTTAGCAAAAATAGCTAGAGGACGAAAGGCCAATAGAAGGGAGAAGTTGAGGAAGACCACCCAGACATTGGAAAGACTGTTGAACATCTACATCGGAAGAAGGGGGTGAGGTTGGAATCAACAGGCAGCAAGCCTATCTAAAGGAAGAAGTGGACAATTTCCTTAAACCACAAACCACGCACTGAGATTGCAACAGCTGCATTTGTGTGTGAACTCCCATTTTGAAATTTTGCCAATTATTATCAAAATGAAGAGTACATTTTCCTTTAGAGATGAACAACTCTTGACAAACATCTCAATAAATTATTTGTAATAAATAACGAGGGTGAAATAACCGCAGTGCGTTCAGGCTCTTTAGTATTAAAGAAACCCACGAGCGAGCTAGAAATACATATCCGATTATTATCAAGTTTTTGGCCGAGGAAGGCGTAAGTCCAATCGAAACGTTGTGGTGGCTCGAGGCCCAGTTTGGGGATAACACAATGTTAAGAACATATGCTTTTGCTTACGCATGCGGAGTTCCCTGAAAATTGAGAAAGGGTTGAGAATCGGAGCCATGATCGCCGCCCAATGACGAGTGTTACCAGAGCCAACATCAAGGCAGTTCGGGATCACATGGAGGCCGATAGACCCTCGAGAAAATTGCTGAGGAATTGCACATTCGTTACGTAAGGTCGAACAGACCTAAAATTTTTAGTTTCTGCACCAAAAATTAATTCTAATCCAACATCGAGGTCGCAAACTTCCTATTCGGTTTAAACTCTTTAACACATTGACTGCCGACTCGGTCAATATGACCGAGACAAATTTCCATGATTTTCTTCGCATAGGTGATAAATATTGTAAAATTTCTTTCGTAAGACTTCAATATTCGTGGATATCTACAATTGCGCAATAATCAAAAGCACTCCGGCAGTGAACGTGTTAAAGAAATTACGCTGTTATCATTGACCCTTAACTGGTGACCCTGGGTCTGTGAGACCTATTGCATTAAACAAATACACCTCACTCCTTAAACTGTAGCAAGTGTCGGTCCACCAGCCAGCAAGCCTCCTACCAGGGGCGGCTCGTTATACAGAGCCAAGGGGCCATGGCACCACCTGTAATTTCAAGCTCAGCAAGAATCTTTAATTCTTAAAACACTTTTTCGCCAGTTATTTTGGTCTAGGAAGATAAATCGTTCTTTGTTTCTTCAAAAAAGGGGGTGTATATTGTATAAGTGGCTCTACCATCAACATGTTCCACGAGCCGCCACTGCCTCCTACTATTCAGTTGTGGATGAGACACCCCGAAGCTTTCGTTATTATTTATAACCATATAAATCTAACGAATTGTTGAAAACGTAACAGTGTCCCATTGTCACCGTATACGTATCATTTGTGTAATGGCTTCACGAGACAGTGCAGTTTACGGATCCATATTTTGACAAAGTTGTGCTACAATGGTATAATGAATTCGTGCGACATTTGTGATCGCGATGACATTGCAGACCCAGACTACTACAGTGATCATGATTCGGCTTCCAAAATAGAAATTGATGATGTATCCGAAAATTACTTTGCACCAAAAAAATGAACCAGTACACAAAGTTGATTATTTAGATCAAAAGTGTGTCATACTTCACCAATCAAAGAATCAAGCCGTTTTCTTTGCTATTTTGAATATAGCTTTATCAAACTCTTTTATAATTTTTCAAGCATATCCAAAAAACAAAAATATTTCAAGATTTACATTTGCAGAACAGCTGACAAATCAGCTGATTGCACCACATCTAAATGCAAAATTAGCTGACAGTAGACTTCCAAAAGAACTTCATACAGATATAGTCTGGCCGCATTATGATGGCATCCGAGTAGATTTACTTGGGCCGCCCTCATTCGTGTGTTGAGCGGGTGCTTTATGGAACTCGAATGCTTGGGGTTCGCAATGAGTGAACATGAGCGAACAATGTTATCTATAACCTTTTAACCCTTTAACTACGGGCAAAATTATACACGATTGCAACGCCAACTTTTTTTCAAAATTTAACTTACTAAAATATTTTCTTAACCGAAATTTCGTCCTCATGTGGTTTAAATTTTGCAAATTTGTAAAATTTGTAATATTTTCTCTTTGAATTAAAACAGTAAATCTTCTGTTGACGACTGCTGAATACAAAAGCAGAATTACCAAGTCGCTTATTGACGATTCCCGTAGTGAAAGGGTTAAAAACCACCGATATGTAAGTAGAAGCCGATACTGCACCATCACCACAGATGCCATCGTAGCACGGCCAGATTATATATGTAAATTTCTAGAAAAATCAGTGCCTCTTCCTGAAACTGATGAAGTTGAACCATATAAAAGAAAAGATGTCATCTGCAATTATCAAAATAACAGAAAGACTAATTGGCGATGTGTAAAATTCACAAAAGCATGTTTACCATGTGTTGAATACGCATTAAATGTGCAAGAGCCTGATTTTTTTAGAATCATATTTTCATTGAGAAGTTTTTAGTAAAATGTATGTTTTTATCAGTTGGCTTTATTTTGTACTTTAATTACATAAGTTTCATTTTGCAAAATCGTGTTGTTCTACAGAAGACTAGTTATCGAGAATAATTATAATAAATGCTATGAACGAACTAACAGGATCCTTTCTGTTATTTTAGATGTTTTCATGTATAAAGCCCCATTTTCTAATTAATGCTATACAACTCTGTTAATAGTTGAAAAATACAGTAAAGAAAGATAAAGTTGCATTTGGCTGTATACTGAATCAGCACTTGAATATAAAAGAAATATACCAAGTGTCTGGGAAAAGGGGCGAACATAGGGATTTAACATGTAAAATTAAATATGTGTAATTATTAGCTTCCCTATTCATTTTAGAGAAAAATAGTAAAGAAATATTTTTTAGAGAATTAAAAATTGTAATTGTATCATCCATTTAATTTACGTTTGTACCAGAATACACCTCAGAAATAATAAAAAATTTTCTCTAAAATGAACAGGGGAGGTAATAATTACACATATTTAATTTTACATGTTAAGTTCCTATGTTCGCCCCTTATCCCAGACACAAGGTATAACTGGGTCTGACAGATCCTACGTCACCAGTTGTGCGACATAAATGCCACGTCACCAGTTAAGGGTTAAAGCCATAACCTAAATAATCCAACTGGGTTAAACTAATTTGATTTTCTTAAACCACTTATGGCGCTATCAACCAGTTGGTGACAGTCGATCTCGGATTTCATGAAGTGTACGCGAGATACTCATGCCTTCTGTTCATTTTCTGTTCTGACATCGTTTGGAGGTTTGCGAACGTCTTTTGAATCGATTTGTAGAAGAGAACGAGTTGTTTTTGAATCAAATCGTCACCTGCGACGAAATTCGGATGCACACAGTCCAAAACAAGGGAGTATGGGGTGGTGAAAGAGCGGGGAATGGACGTCGGTGAAAGCGAAATCTCGGTTGACAGTTGGAAATGTCATGGCAACTCTTTTTTTGATCAGCGGGGTGTTTTTCGTGTCGATTTTCTTCCCCAATCGACGCACAATTAATGTGCAATATTATGACGATATTCTGGAGTCCACAAAATTGACCCATGAAAAGAGAAGAAAACCACAATCTGCCAGAAATGTCATCCTGCTTCAAGATAAACTCTTGATATTGGTAAAATTAACTGTACGTCCTGATTAATATTTATTGTCTGTACTAGTTTCGGTTAACCATCAGCAGATAAACGTAGAAATGATGCAATGTGGGATAAAAGAAACATCTGATAATTCTGAGGTTATATCTGTATGTTTGTTGATATTTATTTGCTTTGGATGTACTATTGTATGAATCGTTGTTAAATTTAGATTGCTCATTAATTTATCTCGAAAAAAATTATATAATCTATATTTAACAACGATTCATACTTGCCTTGGTGATAAAAAGGCCAAAGTCAAATATTTTACAATTGTGATAATGGAGGTAAAAGTTTTTATTAAAAATTATTTCATTTGCTGCTTTTGTAATGTACAAGTTTTTTAAATTTGTTATTGGGTAAACTACACAGTGGCCCTTTCAGCCTATTAAGGTTACTGAGAAAAATAATCTAAGGTACTGCTTAAGGAGTAACACCACTCTAGGATTTTGGAAAACTCGTTTTTTTGCTTGAACAATATTTTAGGGTGTTATAAACAATATATCTCCTATAGTGAGAAAATTCCTTAGGGTTCTTCAAGAGTCCACCGAAGTGCATGAATGCCGTAAAGATTTATATGCAAAAATTTAAACGCGTTTTTCTAGAAACCACTTTTTCAAACTGGGAGGACAGATTACTTGAACACCATTGTATGGATCGATTTCAAATTTTGACAGTAGCATCACAGTAACTTTCACTATGGAAGCACGTAGCCCTTTTTACTTTCTCCGTTACGAAGTACGAGAAAGTATTGTGATCGTGATTTTTTTTTCAAAAATTTTTTTTACGGAAATATCTGTTTTGGAGTCCCTAGATGCCATTTCAACAATTTCTGGAAAAAAAAAATTTGTGTCTGTGTGTGTGTGTGTGTGTCTGTGTGTGTGTCTGTGTGTGTGTGTGTGTGTGTGTGTGTCTGTCTGTGTGCGCTGTATCTCAAAAACTAATAGAGCGATTAATATGAAACTTTGCACATACGTCTTATTTGATAATCTGAAGAACTGAAAAGCTTTTGGTAAAATTTCGTACACCGGAAGTGGGTGTTTACCTTAACTGTTTTTTGTTTTTTGCCAATATTTTCTTAAATATAAAAAATATCACAAAAACATTTTAACAAACATCGAAGACAACAAAGAAATGAACATCTTTTGTTTGAAAATATTTTTCATAAAATCATTGCTATTCGAGAAAAAAATTTATTATTTTTTTTTAATTTTTGGTTTATAATTATGAAACGATAATAGTTACAGCAAATTTATATGACTAATAATTGTAGACATTGCCAAAATTAACAACTTTAAAAGAATAAGTTTTTTTCGAAATCTCGTTATTTTTTGAGTAAACCGAGTTTTTGAATTTGATGTATATTTTTTCCATCTTTCATGATTTTGACGTTTTAAACGTCAGTTTCATCCGAGTTTACGCAACGCTCGATGTACATTTAAAATATGATTTCAATTGAAAATAAACCCATGAAAACGTAAATATAAAGTCGGAGAAAGTAACATGATGGCCACATCACCATTTTTTCAATATGCATTCCTGTTCAAATGTATGCCTGTTTGCTTGTGTGCGCTGTATCTAAAAATCTACTGCTTGAATTAACATCAAACTTTGAACATAAGTCTTATTTGATAATCCGAAGAACTGAAAAGCTTTTGGTAAAATTTCGTACACCGGAAGTAGGTGTTTACCTTAACCGTTTTTTGTTTTTCTCCAATAATTTTTTAAAAATGAAAAGTACTATAAAAGCATTTAAACAAATCTTGAAGAAAGCAAAGAAATGAACATCTTTTGCATGAAAATATTTTTCGGAAAATGTATGGTTTTTGAAAAATAATGGCAATTATTATTTTTTTTAAATTTTTGGTTTAAAATTATGTAACGATAATACTTACAGCAAATATATTTTAATAATAATTGTAGAGAATGCCAAAATGAACAACTTATATAGAATAAGTATTTTTCGAAATCTCTTTGGTTTTTGAGTAAATTGACTATTGGAATTTAAAGTATAATTTGTCATTTTCATCTTTCATAATTTTGACGTTTCAAACGATTTCACAAAACGCTCTATGCAATTTAAAATGTGATTTAAATTGAAAATAAACCATGAAAGTGTGAACATAAAGAACTATACCATCAAATCGGAAAGAGTAACACTATTTTTTTTATTTTTTGCCATTATTTTAGAGTTTCGTATCGTATCTTAATTTGAGCTTGTGTTATTTTTGGGGAAAATTATTTCTAGACCAGAATTTTTGTGCTCGTATTTTAGATTTTTTGCCTGTTTCTTCGATTTTTTCCCTTTAAATTCTTGATTTTTTTTTCATTAATATTCTTTATTTTGGTGCCAATTTTAAAATGATCTGTTGAAATTTTCGACTTTTTTGGTCAGCATTTTTATTTTTAAGCTCGTGCTTTCGATTTTTCGTCTAAATTTTCGATTATTAAATTTTGACTTGTATTTTGGATTTTTTTGGTCTAAATTTTTGATTTTTTATCCTAAGGTTTCTTTGTTTGGCCAAAATTTTCGATTTGTTTATTAAGTATTACGGTTTTTTAAATTTTTGGTCTGCATTTTTTATTTTTAGGCCCGTGTTTTCGATTTTTTTGCCACAATTGTTAAATTTTGACCTGTATTTTCGATTTTTTAGTCCAAATTTTTGATTTCTTTATTTGGCTGAAATCTTCCAATTGTTTATTAAGATTTTCGATTCTTTAATCTGCATTTTTTATTATTAGCCCAAAATTTTCGGTATTTCGTCTAAATTTTGTTTTTTTTTTCGTCCTATATTTTAAACTTTTCAATTTTCAATTTTAGTTTTTGTTCGGAAACTTACTTTGAGCTACAGGGTTATTTTGAAAGTGAAAACGGCAAACTATTTTACTTATTTGCATTTTTGGATCTCTGGCCTCTAACTTCGTTTTCTATTCTATTTTTTTTTATTTTTGACGTAAATATTCTTTATTTTGGCGTGAAAATTTAGGTTGTGATTTAGTTTCGATTATTTAGACCGCATTTTTGATATTTAGGTCCTAATTGTTGGTTTAAGTTTCAGCTTTTTTGTGTTATACTCGTTTTTTAAATTTTCTAATCTGAATTATTGATTTTGATGCGCGATTTTTTGCCGGAATTTTCGAGTTTTTTTGGTCGATTTTTGATTTTTTGCCCTTTACTTTAGATTTTTAACCTGAATTATTGTTTTTTATTTTAATTTTTTTTTTTTGCATTCTTTTCGAGTTTCTGGTCGGAAACTTATTTTGAGCCAAAGAATTATTTTAGGGGCTAGCTAAATATTTTTTTCTTTTACTTGAATTTACAATATTTTGGTCTGCATATTTTTGGTCCATATTTTAGATCTTTACCAGGTTTTCGCCTCAATTTATTCCAATTTTTATATTTTTTTGCTTAAATAATCTTTATTTTGGACAACATTGATTTTTTAGTTTGCGTTTTTTTTATGTTTATGCCCTAGTTTTCGATATTTGGATTTTTTGGGCCTATATTTTAGTTTTATTGTTTAATTATTGATTTCTATCAGCGAATATTTTAGATTTTTAACCTGAAGCAGCAATTTTTTTTTTTTTTCAAGGTTTTGGTCTAATGGTCAAATCGGAGAAAGTAACATGATGGCCACATCACCATTTTTTTTGTACAATGTTTTTGTTTTCATTTTTCGCTTGTTGCCACATGTGGTGAACCTGGGGGTGAAGAGGTTAACTATAATTTTCTTATATAGACGAATCTAGCTTATTTTAATGGCAATTACTGATGGTTTAGTGTTGATTTCAGAAAAAAGTGATTGTGCTACATAACTTAGTCACATAATTGTTAAAAATAAAGCAAAATGAAGTTGAAATAAATCCACTGCAATAAGACGGACCTTACACGGTCAATCTGCCATCCGTTCAATCCAATTTTGTGATCCTGATATGATTGATGGTAGACTGATGGAACTTTACGAGCTATTAGACGTTCAATCCAAAACCGTCAATCTGGCATCAGTCTGCATGTTGAAGCCGTGAGGTACATACAAGTGGAAACTCGTAATTTTCAAAAAGGTGTTATTGGTGTAATAATGGCATTGTCTATTAAAAAACGGATTAAAAGAAAAAATGGGTTAAGGATTGGCTGCTGAAACGAGAGAAATACACTCGTTTAAATTTATTAAATGAAATAAGATGTACGGTGGAAGAAGACTATGAAAATTATTATAGAATGAAGGAAGCCTGTTTTGACGAGCTGTTAGAGATGGTTAAGCCATATTTAACTAAGCAGGATATTTGCATGAGGAAATCCATATCTGCTTAAGAAAAACTATCTGCAACGTTAAGCTACCTAGCCACTGGAAGGAACTTTGAAGACAAAGTTTTCAGTAATAATGTCTCCAGCTGCTATTATTGAAGCAATATTATACATGTGAAGTACTAACTTATGTCCTTATGGGTTTTGTCCCATAAATGTTTCAAATACACTGGAGGAAAAAAAAAATGAAACACTTGAAATTCGTGAAAGGACCCCGCACAAATCTTATGGAAATTGAATTTCGGTCAAATGACTTGAAATTTTCAGAAGAGTTTCTTCAAGTCATGCCGAGAAAAAGTCCTTATGGGCACAAAGTTCCTAGATGCTTCTCATCTCGGCTCCAAAACATCTAGGAACTTTGTGCCCATTAGAACTTTTTTTCAGCATGACTTGAAGAAACTCTTCTGAAAATTTCAAGTCATTTGACCGAAATTCAATTTTCATAAGATTTGTGCGGGGTCTTTTCGACCATTTTCAAATCGACTTTGATGAATCTTTGAGGGCAAAAAACTTTGAAGTGTCTTCTTCAAAGTCATGCATGCGAACTTAAGCGTAACCCCTTCCGCCCCCCTCTAGCACACCTGTGAAAAAATGTTTTTTCAGGAAACCATGTCCAACTTTGACGATGGAGTTGACTTTGTCTATGGAGTTGGAAAAAAATTTTCGCCTCGATCCAGCATAAAGGCATTAAAATTTGATCAATTCCCTATGCAGGACTCGAAGAACGAAGTTCCTACGACGATTAGGCACCAAGTTATGGGTGTTAAAAAAAAGTGCATTTTGAGGTTTTTCGCACATAACCAAAAATTCGCTTTTTTTCAAACACCCATACCTTTGTACCAAATCATCGTAGGAACTTAGTTATTTGAGTCCTGCGCAGGTAATTGAACACATTTCAATGCCCTTTTGGTGGATCGAGTCGACACATTTTTTTCAACTCGGTACACGTTGCCAAAGTTGGACGTTTTTTTTGCCCAAAAACGTGTTTTTCTTGTTCGGGGGTTGAAGGATTCGAAAAGGGATCATTCCAATTTGAGTTTACTCCCTTAAAGTAGAGCCAAAATGGGATTTTTTCCCGAAAGAATCATCAAATTTGGTTTAAAAGTCACTGAGTTATGTGCGAAAAACCTGCACTTTTTTTCAAACACCCATAACTTGGTGCCAAATCGTCGGAGGAATTTCGTTCTTTGAGTCCTGGATAGGGAATTGATCATATTTTAACGCATTTATGGTGGATCGAGTGGACAAAATTTTTCCAACTCTGTAGACATCGTCAAAGTTGGACATGGTTTCCAGAAAAAGATTTTTTTTTTCACAGGGGCGCTAGTGGAGGGCGGAAGGGGTTACGTTTAGTTTCGCATGCATGACTTTAAAGAAGACACTTCTAAGTTTTTTGCCCTCAAAGATTTATCAAAATCGGTTGAAAATACACCGAGTTATGGCGGTTTGAAAATGGTCGAAATTTCACGAATTTAAAGTGTTTCATTTTTTTTTCCTTCAGTATAGAAGAATAAATTCTTTTTCCGGTTCGGTCTCAGAGGATGGTGGCGACTCGTGCCCTCGATGTTGCTTCGTCGCTATCTCGGCCAGATTGATGAAAAAACATTACACTATCAGTCTGTCATCAGTTCAATCCAGATTGATAGAAATTATTCACTTATTCGAATAATCTGCGATCCACTCCATCAATCCTTCAATCCGCCAATCTATTGCCATTACACGATCAATTTTCATCAATCTGGATCACAAAATTGGATTGAACTGATGCGAGATTGACCGTGTAAGGTCCGTCTAACAGGTTTGCTATTTTCGAATGATAATCGTGGAAAATAATTTTAATTTAACTTAAATCTGATGGAATTTACGACGAAGCTTTGAATTAATATGCATCCCTAAGAAGATTCTGCGATTTAACAATTACTGCACAAAATTCGGAACTACACTTGTCATTGGTTTAGCAATTTAATATCAATTCGAATACTTGCTTTGATTATTTCACGATTTAATTTTTTAATGAATTTAATTTTTGTTGAACTTTTGCTCATACGATATTACTCAAGTTTGAGAAAAAAAAACATCACATCTCGTATAATAATAAGCAGACTTTCAAAACCAAGAACTAAATATACATTTAAATTTTTTTCTTAAACATTTTTCTTTCGATCGCACGTTTGACAACTACTAAAATAATATTTTTCTACGCCCGTTATAAAATGTACAGTTTTTTTCATTAATTTGGGTTCATAAAATATGTGATTCCTGAACCCTACAAACAGCGCGAAAAAAGTGCCATAACGGTTCATTTTTTCACTCTTTTGCGTGAAAAAAGTGCCGTAGCGGTTCATTTTTTAACGCTACTATAAAATTGTTTGCGCAAAGTGTGTCATGAACGCTTCGCAACACGCCGCGAGTTCTGCCGATAAATGTCAAACGTTCGTTTCCGATCAAGAAAACTTGATGAATATTATTTTCTTCATTTAAAAAAAGTATTACTACTTATAAAAATTGATTAAGGTTTTATCGAATTTATTTCAAGTACGAACGTAGAAAAAAAAAATTGTATGAAACTCGAGAGTAAAGCAACTTTTTTTCACTTGTAGGAATTTCCTACTCGTGAAAAAAAAGTACTACTTTACTCACTTGTTGCATAAATAACTATTTATATGTTCTTAAATCGCACAAATTGAGATGGTTTTCGAAAACTAATTAAATATATTCTAGTTTTTATGATAGGCTAGGTTAAAATTTTTGTTCGTCGCCTCGAGGAATCAAATTTTCAAAAGAATCACTACCCATCGCGATTTTTGAAGAATGATTTTTTGTGAATTTAAATTTGTTTTCGTGTAAGATTACTTTTTGTTCCTCAAAAACCAAAATTTAAAAAAATCTTCTCTCGAGCTCGAAAATTCAAGTTATCAATTAATAGCAGTATTGCTGTACAACAAAGTTATAATAAGTCCACCATCAAGCATAGACATACCACAACCAACAATTGTGCAAATCATCTGCGGAAATGTGTCCTACCAATGGCGTTTCTCGAAGAAAATGAGCACGTAGGAATGCTCATCGTATGATAGAGATTTATTCACAGCCGTCAGGTAACTGTCCAAGTGGAAATCCTCAGAAGACAAGCTTTAATAAAAGAATATAAATGCTCAAACAATTTAACAGAGTGAAAATAAAAAAAAAGATCTAAACAGAAAATGTTTATAGTTAAAGGAATAAGGAATTAGTAGCCCATGCAACCAAATATGAAAAACTGGATGAAAGTCTTCTTGATAAGTCGATGATTTTGAAACACGGAAAAAATATCAAATTACAGCATCTGAACTACCAGTTGAATGACAAGTTCTCTATTTGCACAGATGAAAGTACTTTTTTAAAAAGATGAAAAAGAAGTACAGAATTGTAGAAAGTAGAGTTCTTGGCATTAATAAATATTCCTAATGGAAAGCTAGAAACCTCTGAAAATGTTATCGACTGCGCTAACTGCTCTTGATTTAAATAATGAGAATATTAGTGCATTTGGATTTGATAGTGTTTCTAATATGGTTGGAAATATTGGAGGTGTATGAAGAAAACTTTCAGTAAAGGCACAGATGTTCTGTATGTACATACATTGTACATATTTATCATCTTCATATTTACAATAATTTATCAAATATTGTCTCCAATTTATTAGTATTTTTTTATGACCAATGTAAACCTTTCGGCAATGACACTAAAGAGTCTCTTTTTGGATAAATTATTTGTTGGCGGAAACCTTAGCGCGTGATCAAGAGGTTGGATTGTACGATAGGGACCACCCACCACCCCCGGTTCCACTTTTATTACAACTACAAAATCACGTTTTTTATTATTTCTAAACTTTACAACTCTCGAATAAATTGTCAAAGAAATTTCTTCAACCAAACAGAATTTTGTAGTTAAAAATAATATTGATTCGAGGGGTGGCGGGTGGTCCCTATCTTATAATCCAATCCGTTGCTCACAGGTCCAGGTTTTTACTAATAAATAAGTTAAACGAATAAGGAAGTCAGTGAAGACCTAAATTTTTTTTATTCACTTATTAATTGTTGGAAAAAAGGGCGCGTGAGCCACAAGTTGGATTGTAGGATAAGGCCCACCCACCACGCTCGGTTTCATTTTGTTTTAAACTACAAAATCACGTTCCCTATTATTTCTAAACTTTACACCTCTCCAATAAGAAAGAAATTTCTTCAACCAAGCCGAGTTTTGTAGTTAAAGATAATGTTGATTCGAGGGGTGGCGGGTGGTCCCTATCCTACAATCCAATCCGTTGCTCTCGCGTCCAGAATTTTTATAATAAATCAGTTAAACAAGTAAAAAAGACAATGAAGAGCTTTTTTTTATTCACTTATTAATTGTTGGAAAAAGGGCGCGTGAGTCACAGGTTGGATTATAGGATAGGGACCACCCACTACTCTCTTGTAGGATAGGGCCTACCCACCACCCCCCGTTGCAACTCTATTTTAAACCACAAAAACATGTTGGGTCAGAGAAATTTCTTCAGCGATTTATTGAAGAAGTTGGAAGTAATACGAAAAGTGATTTTGTAGTAGAAATAAATGTAGAATCGGGAGCGGTGGGTGGTTCCTATCCCACCCTCCAATTTATGGCTTTTTATAACATACATGTTTTTCAGAATTTTAAACAGTGTGGAAGATAGTTAAAATAATTAAAAACCACTTTTACCACCTTAAAAATTTGAATTTCGCGCCAAAATTATGATAAAAAAAAAAAAAAAGTAATTTTTGTGAAGTCTATCTCTCTAATAAAAAAAGATAATCATTTCACAAAAATAACTTTTTTATCACAATTTTGGCGCGAAATTCAAATTTTTAAGGTGGTAAAAGTGGTTTTTAATTATTTTAACTATCTTCCACACTGTTTAAAATTCTGAAAAACATGTATGTTATAGAATTTGGTAAAACACATTCACAAAAAAAAAACTGAGACAGTCCTCGAATGCCTTCACTGCAAAAATGAATTTTAAAAACTTTTACTTCATTTTTCTATTTGAATTTGGCGCCAAAAAAAATGAAAAAAAAATACTGCAAGAAGTATTTTTCTTTGTTTTGGGGAGACGTGGTTTCAGCTTGATTCGAGCCATAGAAAACGAGAAAAAAAATAAAACGTAAAATTTACGTGTTCAGTCATATCTCGACAACGAGTTGCTTCAAGAGGCTGAAATTTCGAGCAATCAACGGCATTTTTAATTTACTTTCATCCAGTCATCGCGATTATTGATTTGCTTTGGGGGCACTTTTGACCATCTTATTCGGCTATACCCTTTTCCAATTTTTACAGGTATATTCGAGTTTTTTTTTTATTTTTTCCCCTTCATTTTATATTTTTGAACCTGAATTGTCGTTTTTAATGGTGGCTTCTTTTTAATTTTTGGGCACTATTTTCGAGTTTCTGGTTCGCAAATTATTTTGAGCTAAAGAGTTATTTTTGGGACTGAAATTGGTAATTTATTTTTCTTTTGCTCGAATTTTCTACATTTATATTTTTCAACCAGGATTTTTGGCTTTTTTTGCCTATATCTTAGATGTTTGGCCTGTGTTTTCGATGTCTTTGTTGCAAATTTTAGAGTTTTTTGTTCTAAATATTCTTTATTTCGTTCAAAATTTTCAATTTGTTTCTTGAAATTTTCGGTTTTTTTGCCCGAATTTTTTTTAGCCTTGAGTGTTCGCTTTTTGGTCTAAATTTTGGATTTTTTTGCCTTATATTTTGGTTTTTCTTTCTTTTAATGAATGATTGGTCTATACATTAGATTTTTAACTCAAATTATTGGTTTTTCTGTCTGAATGTTTTTGTTTTGATTTTTTTAGCTTTACATTTTTGTTTTTTTACATTAACACGTTCGCTGCCGCCGACGCGCTAGTGCGTCCGACTTTATACTTGCGTAAATGCAATCCCAATTGCGGTGGCAGCGAACGTGTTAATTATTCATTTTAATGAGCGACTTTTTTATTGGCCCATACTTTTGATTTTTAATTATTGATTTTTATGTGCGGATTTTTGTTTTTTTCCTTTTAATTTAAATTTTGCGGACTGAATTTTGGAATTTTTTGGCCTGTCTATTAAGGTTTTCCCATTAGTTTTAGGTTAATTATATAATTTAATATTTTTTGTTTTAGTGGGTTTTAATTCAATTGTTTTAAGATAAAATTCATGTACTTTGATATTTATCTAGAAAATATAGTCTGCGGGAATTATGTTTAAGGAATTATTTAGTTTTCAAATATTTGATTTGGTTTTTATTTTTATTTTTTAAATTCGTAATTTTTAAATTAAAAGTCTGATTTTTCAATTTAGTGTGCTTGGGGTATAAATTAAAATTTTAAATTCCTTGGTTTATTTTTTCAATGTTTTTACTTTCTCCGTTACGAAGTACGAGATAGTATTGTGATCGTGATTTTTTTTTCAAATTTTTTTTTACGGAAATATCCGTTTTGGGGTCCCTAGATGCCATTTCAATAATTTCTGGAAAAAAAAATTGTGTCTGTGTGTGTGTGTGTGTGTGTGTGTGTGTGTGTGTGTGTGTCTGTCTGTGCGCGCTGTATCTCAAAAACTAATAGAGCAATTGATATGAAACTTTGAATATCCGTCTTATTTGATAATCTGAAGAACTGAAAAGCTTAACTGTTTTTTGTTTTTTGCCAATATTTTCTTAAATATTAAAAATATCACAAAAACATTTAGACAAACTTTGAAGACAACAAAGAAATGAACATCTTCTACTTGAAAACATTTTTCATAAAATAATTTTTTTCGAGAAAAAAATGTATTATTTTTCTTAAATTTTTGGTTTATAATTATAAAACGATAATAGTTACAGCAAATTTATGTTAATAATAAGTGTAGAGAATGCTAAAATGAACAACTTTTCCATCTTTCATAATTTTGACGTTTTAAACGTCAGTTTCATTCGAGTTTACACAACGCTCGATGTGCATTTAAAATATGATTTTAATTGAAAATAAACCGTGAAAACGTAAATATAAATGGCTATGATACCATCAAGTCGGAGAAAGTAACATGATGGCCACATCACCATTTTTTTATTTAATGTATACTTTTTTTATAAACAATTTACTGCTTATTTTTTGGCCAAAAATCGATAAAAACGTGCACTGTTTCTACAAAATTTGATTTAGAAAAAAAACCCTACGTACTTTCATAGCCAATGGTAACTAAATTATAAAAAAAAATGTTTTTTTGTTCCAGGTCTTGTACTGTCTATATTTGTCCTCCCGTTTAGAAGTTTAAAAAAACGACGATTTCAAAGATTGGGTCTGTCGCCGCCATTTTGCATTAAAATTATAATACAAAAGTTAATTTGTCCTCCCGTTTAGAAGTTTAAAAAAACGGCGATTTCAAAGATTGGCTCTGTCGCCGCCATTTTGCAATAAAATTATAATACAAAAGTTAAAGTGTTTTATTCCAATCTACAAAAGTTTTGTTTTAAACCTCAATAAGTGTTAAAGCAACCCTTTAAAAAGAAATTCCATTACTTTTTCCATAATCATCAAAGTTAGGCTTGTTTTTCGGCCGCTAGAGTGGTGTTTTAGCACCAAACCACAGATTACATCCAAAGCACATACCTAGATAACATACATACAGATATAACCTCAAAATTATGACGTTTCTTTCACCCCACATTCCATAATTTCTACGACATTTATCTGCTGATCAGTTAACTTCACCAATATACCTGATAAATAATAATCCACAACTGCAAGATAAACCCTCGACATGTTTGTAAAATGAGTCGACTCTTTAAAAGCATGTAAAGATGCATATTGGAGCAATTTTAAAAGTGAGGACCTTTTTTTTAGCTCTTCACTTCATGTTACACAGATATTTTTATTTTTGGAAGTCGAGTCGACTCTTTTTAAAGAAGCCGAGTCATGAGCTAACCCTCCGAATCGACTCTTTTCACCGAGTCAGAGGTTGTGAAGCGGTTCACAAAAAAAGAGTCATTTTGCCATCTCTAGTTTCCTATACCAGAGCAATTTTGATCATTTCAGACAAACTTTGCGAGGTGCCTACTCAAAATTGTAAATTAGTACTCAAAATTTTATAGTAAAACATTTACAGTTTACTTTTCAAAGAATGAAATCCATATATGAATAAAACCACATAAGTTCCAACTTTCCATTGATTTTCTTTTTTCTATTGTGATTTTTGGATACAATCTTCCTTGATATGCTCATCAAATTTTTGACAAATATTATTTTTAGCAAAGAATCTTTTTCTCTTCTCCTGCAAAAATACACTTTGATAGATCGTCTAGTTTGCCATCCATTCTACAACTGATGAAAATTGGGGCATTTTAAAACTATATTGAACGAGTTGCAGACTGATGAAGGTGTATTGAACAACCTTGGGATTGATCCACAAGATATTTCTATGTAATCTAAACAAAGTGAATGAGATTTAGATTTTATAGGTCAATTTGACAGCCAATCTTAGTGAAATATTTGAGGATAAAACTGTCAATAAAGATATACTGTGTGTTCGATAAAAAACGCCCAACGCCATAACTCTGTTGTTTATTGTCCGATTTGAATGAACTAAAAAATAAAGTCAATGGCTGTTTAAATACTATAAAATGACGATAATTATATATTTTTTTCAAAATTAACTTCATTGCCAAATGATAGTCAACTTTAAATTTTTAAATGGCTGCATATACTTTCCTAATTTTATAATATTAGACATTATTTTTCTGAATACAATTATGCCCATTATGTTGGTTTTAAGTTAATATTTATGCCAGAAAAAAAAAATCTTGTTCACATGATTTTTTTTGGTTATAAATGTAGTGTGCCTTGAAAAAATTTCGAATCGATAAATGTCATTTATTGTATAAGTAATGTCAACCATTTGTTACTAGTATGTGTTTCAGACATAATTATGAACAATAGCGAATTAACAGACATGTTGCAAATTTATTTTCTATGTAATAGAAATTGAAGACCTGTGGCATGAATTTATCATCTACGGTTTCCAGAGCGGCGATACCAGAACCTAAATTTAGATGGTTCAAAGGAAATTTGAGGCGATATGGAGCCTTTAAAAAGCCGAGAGAGTGGATCGACAATTTCATGGACTTGCAGTTAGATGTTCTACTTAGTGTTTACTACAGTAATCACAGAACATCTAAATTGCAAGTGAATCAATACTTGCACTACTTATTAATTGTATTCTACATTGAATTGTAACATAGGTACTTATTATATTGGGTCCTTATTATTCATGTTTGACATAACCTTACAACAAATGACATTTGTCACTTTTTTCCAAGGCATGCTAATTATAATTTTTGAAAAATATAATTTTAAATGGAAGATTTATTTTAATTTTTTTCGACCAAAATATTGAACGAAAAACAACATATTGGGCATTATTGGATTCAGAAAAGTAATGTCGAATGTAAAAAATTAAAACATTATATGGTGCCATTTAAAAATTTTAAGTTAGCTATCATTTGACAATGAAGTTATTATTGAAAAAAATCAATATTGATATCATTTTTTAGTATTTAAACCACCATTGACTTTGGTTTTTAGTTCATTCAAATCGGTCAATAAATAACAGAGTTATGGCATTGGGCGTTTTTTATCGAACACACTGTATATAAAAAAATATTTTTAGGTGTTTACAAATTGGCAGACTTCTGTTTATAGTGGTTGCAATGAGATTTTTTTCTGGCCAGTACACAGTAAGGCCAGCAGAAGTAGATTGACTTAACTAACTGAGTGAATAAGGAAATGGACCCACTGCCATCTTTTTTATTGTCACTACCATTCCGCTGGCCCCACCATGAGTCACATCACAACGAATTTTTTTAGCACATTTAGTAATTTTTATACAGGGTGTTTCTGAAATGACTTTGAGGCATGTTACTTTAAAGGAAAACACATCAAGTTTGACTTATGTAGTACTGAAGTACCCGTTAGCCCGAGATGGAATCAACACTGCTGTATCCCGAGGTGAGGACAAAGGGAAGAATTACAAGAAGGACCTACACAAAAATAAGATTATTTATGTAAATACCGATGTAAAAAAAATGTATAAACAATGAAATTAAACCTCAAAAAGAAAAGTTTTTGGTAAGCACAGCTGCAGTAGAAAAAAGCAACTTTCAGCGTTCGGGGACATGTGTTTTGATTTCATGAAACAAAATTGCAATGGAAGTGTAATTTATATTTCAGAAAGTGGTAAGAAACAATAGGCACAACTATTTTGTTCTGTTGGGACCAGAAAAATCTCTAGTCGTCCATGAGTTGGAGATGAAGTTGTTAAACATGTGAGGCAGATGTATACCCTAGCTCAACAAAATCAATGCAACGGGCCTCGCATGAATATAACAGTTTGGCCACTACTATGAAAACATTTGCACTTAAAGCTGTACAAATTTTTCATGCTTCAATACATTACTGGTGTAGTGGGTACAGGCGAGCGCTTGTGCCGGTTGCACCGCGTGCCGTGTTTATTCGAACCCCAGATTTTTCGGGGATCGAGAAGTATTCGGTCAGGTCTATGGTTGTTGTATATTCGTCCGACATTATTCATTTGTTCATTCATTCACCCACAATTTGTAAATACAATATAGCAGTAGCCTTGAGCTGGCCATATGGACTACGTTCCCGAGGCCAAAAAAAAAAAATACATTACTGGTGCAAACAAAGTCACTCGTCAAGAAATGACTTCTTTAGTGACACGTCAACATTCCACATAAATGGTATAGTGAACATTCATAACTGCAGAATGTAGGCTAGCGCAAATCCATATGCAACTTGATGAGCATATTCGTGATTTTTTTGTGCTCTGTGGCCCAAAAATGGATTTGGGTACCTCGACATGCTCCAAAATTTCCTCATTCCACCAACAGACTAAGATGACCAAAATGAACTGATTCACATCCAGCAACAAGTAGCACACTTGACTGCCGCTTAGAGGTTCGTGAGTTAATTGATCTGCTCTTTGTAGATTGTATAGTGCCAGTTGTGTGGCCACCTCACTCACCACCTGACTTTTTCCTGTGAGGGTTTCATCAAAGATCGAGTGTTTCTCCTTCACCTGCCAATCTCACCGAGCTCAGAATTTTAATTTAAGCAGCTGTAGCAGCAGTGACTCACAATTTACTGGCTCGTGCTTGGAAAGAAATTGACTTTATCACAAACGGTCGTCACATTGAACCAAAATAACTGTTTGTTTAAAAACCCATTAAAAAGATACCTGCAAGTCATTTCAATAAAAGGCATTTTAGAAACACCTTGTATAATATTGTGAGAAATTAACATTTGATTGTTTTGCCTTTATTTTTGCATTATAAACGAGAATATCCATCACAAACAGCTAACTGGTGGCAATGGAATTATCAATAGCAATAAAACCACATTTGGCAAACCTAACCATTATTTTTGAATAATAAATCTCAAATCAAAATCAAAACTGTAAAAGCCAAATGTCAAAAAAGAACAGTGGTAATCAAATATAGGATTTAAACGACTGATCACTGATGATCTACAGCAAAGAGCTGCATTGTGCCATCTCATCATCAATTTTCCCTAGACAAGACCATCTGCCAAAGGACCCCTCACAAATCAAATGGAAATTGGCTTTCGGTGAAATTGACCAAATTTTGGATTCAGGGATTTTTTTACTATTCTCCAACAACTACGACCTTTACTTCCCTCCAGCATATATTATCTTATAAATATCCCGAAAATGCAAGGGGAGAGGTAAAATCAGCAAAAATCGGGGATTACCGGTCTCTAACCTTCGGAGCTGGGTACTGCTCGCAGGGAAGATTTTCGAGCTTCGTGCCCATCGAGACTTTTGATCTGGACACCGAAAGGAACAACATATCCAAAATTTGGTCAATTTCACCAAAAGGCAATTTCCATTTGATTTGTGAGGGGTCGATGGCCAACGCTGCGCTGTCGATCATCAATTTTCCATAATCAAACACTGGTCATGCGTCATAGCGTCATGTTCCGCATAGGCCCAGAAGTAAATTTTGCAAGCAGACACCGGTGTCTGCCATGCAGCTGAACCTATGGCCTTAACATCTAGGCCCTTTGGACCGGCCACACTAGGTGTTTAATTTACACCTTGTGAACAATTGTAAACTTTAGGTTTAGTACTTTTTGATATTAGCACACCAGGGTAAATGAATGCATGTGTAAGCATGATTGCATATCCAAACAAGACAAATAGACACAATTCATTAACAATGTAACATCAAAATTATTTATCAATTCTCATCAGTATAAGCCAAATATTTTTGGTTTATGAATCTCCATTAACCCTTTCTTTCCCAGTGATGCAATGTGGCATATTATGACTTATTATTTTATAATTTTCAAAAACTTATCTTGCAAACTGAAGTACTTAAGTTTAATAATTTGAATAATTGAAATGAACAAAAATATACAAAACAGTGGCGGTTCGAGAATTTTTGTAGAAGAGGTGAAGTTAACACACCTGCTCAGGATGCACCACTTACTCATATAAATCCTTTGCTACCGCATTCTTTCGTAACTTCTTCTGCCGAACTTTCTCGAGTCGCTCATACAAAGCGAAATTGTTTTTCAAATCTTATAAAACAATTTGGAAAAGAAAGGGTTCATTGAATGCGCAGTATGGTCATTTCTAACCAGTAATTTGAGTTAGACATTAGCAAACAAATGTATGTGTAAACAGAATTGCACGTCCAAACCAAACAACGATAAATATGTACCTGTGATTCCCAATTAAAAAACCGACCTGTCACATCCCAAAGTAGTATCCAGCCACTTAAGAGGTTAACATGTGACATTGTGAAATGGCGAGGCACTCGTAGAAATTTTCGGATATAAAACGGTTACGTATTTACAGGTTTTTGAGAGGGGGTGGGGGCACAACATGATCTCATTCTTTCATATATAACGTATATAAAAAAACTTCAATCTATGACAACGTATGGTAAAATCCTGAGGACGTCCCCGTTATAGGAGGGCCGGTCCAACACTTCGTGGTACTCCCTAAACTTGACGACCCTCTCGTCACAATCTGAAATACTGTACTTTTTGTAATTTTCACATACACTGTCTCTATCTACTTGTTTAGGCGACAATTCGTAAAAATTAGGCACTATATTAACGACTTCGTCGGACTCCTCGGGTTTCGCAACATCACTGTCTATCCCGAAATTACCGTTCACGTTATCCACACTGTTCGCGTGCAGTTCTTCTATCCGCTCCCGAGAGATCTCCTTAAGTCTGTAATTGTGCTCGAGATGGACGCGGGCGGGGCAATCAGGGTTCTCGGTGAAGGTAAACTGTTCCTCGGCGTCCTCCCCGGGGCAGGCGTCTAACGTGCACGTGCAGGACTGGTCGTCGGAGAACTCGCGCAGGCAAGTGGTGTCGATTGGAGGAAGCCGACTAAGAGCTTCTTCTACCGACAGGGAAGGTACGAACGTCGCGCCCTCGGCCTCCGCCTGGGATGGCGCAGCTTCCTGCTTCCCCGGGCTATCACGGTAATCGTCCACCACCACGATTTCATCCTCCGTCGGCGACTCGGACTGAACGCTTTCGGTCTTAACATTAGTAACACTTCCCGATTCTAAAACAGTCCGATTGGGCTTTTTCTTTTTCACCCTGTTGGCGCTCGCGTTCAACTTCTGATCGATCAACGAAACGCGCTCCGTCAACTTCGCCGCACGCTCGTTCCAGTCTTCCATGTTCTTCGCGGGCACCATCGCCGTGTTGCTCCGATTCTGCAAACTCTCAATGAGCTCCTGCGTCGTCTTAACTTTGGCATTACCCCTAGACACGGCCATCTTATTCGTAAACGATGACTCGGCCTCATCCAAGAGATTCCTATGGTTCTTCGACCCTTTTTTCCTCCCCCGCTTCTTTGGCTGCTGCTCCTCCAGCACCGGCTCATTCTTAACGTCTGGCAGGCTGGAGTTGGAATCAGAATTGATTAATATCACGTTTTTAGGCACTAGAAGAGCATCTTTGAAGCTCGAATTTGAATTGTCGGATAACTCGTACTCGCTGACACCGTTGACACGGGGCCGTTTGACGGCGTTGTTCAGCTCGGGCTTGTCCTTCGCGGGCCGCTTCTTCGACTCACCGTCCGACTGCTTTATCTGCCCGTTTGTATCCGAAGCTGGCACTGATAGCACTTTGCTCCTCCACTTCTTCAGCAGATCCTTCGCCCGCTTCGCCAACGACTCGTTGGATATGTTCCTGCGCAGCTCGTTTATGTGTTTGCCCAGTCGGGTGGTCTGCAAATGATTAAATCGTATAGAAACGTGCACCGGGC
Source organism: Ocypus olens (assembly GCA_910593695.2). Classification (NCBI taxonomy): domain Eukaryota; kingdom Metazoa; phylum Arthropoda; class Insecta; order Coleoptera; family Staphylinidae; genus Ocypus; species Ocypus olens. The sequence goes on from OU343061.1 coordinate 10,761,787, forward strand.
GGAAGAAAGCTTGACGGGACTCACCTCGAGCAGTTCTTTGGTGATTGATACCTTCTCAAGCAATGAGATAACTTCGATGACGGCAGCCATGTTAGTAACCTAGAAAAAAGCAAATGTTAGCAATGTATGCAACAGATAGGATAAGCGCAACCAGGTATTCATGGGTAATTTTGCGTGAAAATCACGTGGTCCGTACAGTAGTCAGATTTATTTCTGTTTCAGTCAAATTAAGCTACTGCGGGTAAAGCTACTAGTCGGTCAAGGGGGGGCAACTTTATCTTAACCCTAACCTAAGGGAAAACACCAGTCGTTGCAACCGCTTACTGGTTTGTGATAGCTATATGTTATAGAAAAAACACATTATCCATTGAGTCTTTCTCGTACTCCTCACCCCAAAATTGTATTCTATAATTATGTTACGGTGAGAAATCTGGCATCTTAAATATTGTTTAGCTTACTTCGGCCCGTACGTAGTGTTCCAAACTACAAGTTTACCTATCTAAAGAATGATCTAAAAATCAAAAATTTCGTTCGAAGAATCAAAATGGTGTTGGTAGAGTAGCCACTGTATGGACTTTGAAGGGTTTAATTATGAGATCCATAGTTAAATTAGCTATTTTGCCTATCGATAAATAATATTTTTTGCTGGGTTAATCAACACTTGCATCTAAGATTTAATTTTCGCCTCCAACAATGCGAAAGTAAATAATAAAAGAATTTTAATGACAACAAACTCTGAACACATGTACCAGTGAGGCAAATATAGGTCAATCAAGCTCTCGGTCTAATCTGATTTAACCAGTTCATGAACTTTCAAAGAGGAGGCTAACTCTTGTATAGAAAGCAAGTGTTGGGACACTGTTTTCTTCCGGAGCCCCCTTTCCAAACTCAAGAGCGATTGACTCAAAATTATTCTTTGTCATAATTGTATTTTTTAAAAGTGATCAGGGCCTCCATTGCGCACATAAGAACCAGGCACCAAAGTAAAAGGAATGGCAAAACTATTTTATTAATCATTCGCCAAGTATAGTTGGTTACAAAAATCTATAGTACATTTTTATGCTGCGTAGATTGGATTTTAAAACAAGTGTCAATCGAATGTCAAAATACTTTTGGTTCATAAATTTTTTTCTTTGAAATGCTTGTGGTGATAAATTTGATTGAGAATTCGCATTATTTGGTTGATGGAGGAAGGATGGACAATACGTGCCACAGCAAATCATCTAAATGTAAATAGAAAGATTTTTTTCCTGTGCTAATTGAAATCAAAATGTCAGGTAGGTTTACACAACTAAAAATATGTCATAAATAATTTTGCAATACGTAAAGTTGTCCTATAGAGGGTTTTTCCATGCCAATTCAACAAAGAAAAAGACCATTTTTATACTCACCATATCAGAATTTCTTGAAATTTGGCGCGGTCATACTGTTCGTATAGACTTGGAAAAATATGAAATATGTTCTCGTTTTTGAATTACAGAGCTTTAAAGTTCTCATAAAGGGTCAAAAACAGAAAATACCATTGTTTGTGCAGTATTGTAGGTTAAGTTACGGAAAACATTCTCAAAACGTTTTCTACCAACTTGTTGCGTTTTTACGATACATTTTGAACAACTTGGTTGATGGTTAGATAACCGTCACATGTATAATTTTTGCAGTATTTTTAATTTTGTGTGTACATATGTACACGTTTTAAATTTAAGGTAGTTTTAGATTATATTTAAGTTTATACCATGTTACAAATTGGAGATATTCCGTTTTTTTGAAATAAATAAATAAATAAAACAGAATTTAAAATTTTAATTTTATTTTTTTCAAAAATTACTTACGATGAATAGTTAGTACTGCTGTAAATCACAAGGCAAAATATAAATTTGGGATGATAATGGCTTTATTATTAAAAAAATTAAAATAATAAATGAATTAATAATAGTAATAGTGAATTATAATCGATAATTAATACTATGATTGATGTTATTAATATTGTAATTATTGTTAATTGTAATTAATAATTAATCAAATTACAAGCAATGCCTCACAAAAGTGCTTTGTAACCAAACATCTATTGATTGCAACATGAAGAAATGTGCTTAATGTCCAGTTGGAACTGAGATACGTAAAATTTTGGAAGAATATTTTGCTTGAAATTGAATCCCCAGTGGGTTTTAGTTCACCGTTGTAATCTTCAGCTTTCTGAAAAAGATTCAGAAGAATTTATTGATTTATTCTGTAGCAAACTGTCCTCTTTGGTTAAGTACAACAACTACACAGAAGATAATCTGAAAAAATCGGAATTCGTTGTCACCTGCGATTTTCTGAAAATTGCAAAAGTCCTACACGATGAGTCGCTGAACTATCACTTGACAATAGGTCACAATTCATCCCTTTGTTATATGTATATTTCAAAAAGGTAAACAAAGTTAAACATGTTAGTTAAGTAATTCTTTCTGATACCCTAGAACACAAACACAGTTGCTGTGTATATTTTCAAAAGAAACTCGTAACCTTTACGATAGCCAAATTTAGAAAACCTACCAAAAAGATTTTCCATTTTTCAGATGGGTCTGCCGCCAGTAGTCTGCTGACAGTAGAAACATTACCTTGTTTCTTAAAAAATAGCATTGATAAAGCATTGTGTGTTAAAAGAACGCACCAACACCATGCGTTCATTTCCAAAATTTTGGTGAAAAACTTTTCTATGGATTCAGAACGTAGCGAAGAAGTGTCAAAATCTCCTAATAAACTTAAATTAGCAGACATATCGGGCCACTGTTGTCTATGAAGCAAACTGGTGGCTCAGATTTGTTGTTCTTCTGATGAATCCTGCCACTCGCATCGGAAGAACTTACGTTCTACTTGAAAGTGATGTCTGCCAAACAAATGAAAACTTTTCAAACTCAAAATTATAATCAGATCCTATTACTTAATGCAGTGACGGTTCGCGGGTTTTTTTCTGGTATGGCCGAGGAACAAGAGGTGGTAATACAGATGAGTAGGGTGTCGCAGAGACGGCTGGCTGCGTGACCGCACCTATCTGTATTACCACCTCTTGTTCCTCGGCCGTACCAGAAAAAACCCCGCGAACCGTCACTGACTTAGTGGTAAATTTTACTTTGGATTTATTAGTGGAATCTTTATTCAAGTCAGTGTTCATGTTTATTTTCAGGAAAATGTTATTATTGGTTAACATTGGAATACAGAGTTGATTTAATGGAAATGTAGCTTCAGTCTTCAATGTTTTTAACAATGAATCCATTATCATCCCAAATTTGTATTTTGTCCTGTTATTTACAACAATACTAACTATTCATGGAATTAATTTGAAAATTTTAAAATATGTACTTTTAGAAAAACATTACATTAAAATTTTAAATACGGGTTTGAATAGGAAAGGGTATGCAAAATTGTGCAAAATCACACCCATTTCAGGTCTCTAGCTCAATTATGGGAACTTTAAAGTTCTGTTGGCATATTCTCAGTAAAATTTCATATTTTTCCGAGTCTATACTAATATTTATTTATTTATTTATTTGCTATATCTTTGTTCTCCTTTCTTACAAAATAAAATTCACAGTATGACTAAAGATCAAAAAACATACTCAAAATTTCAAACGAAAGGAGCACGGGCGGAGTTCACAGAATGCTCTTCCATTCCATTCCAACCCAATTCACGTGGACAATTGATGGTACTTCTGTTATTCTTCAGCGATGTCCAATTGTAAATTTGATGCTATTTTCAAGCAATTATTTAGTCCTTTAAAGGGCGTATTATTATGACATTTCTGTTGACTATCAAGAAAATCTGAGATGGTGAGGTTTATACCCTGTGTTTTGATGTGAAATTACCCTAGATTTATGGGTAGTGGCGTGTATTCAGGTGGACTGACTAATACATTCATTAATTACTAGGAATAAAGAATAAATATCAATTCATAGATCACGCCCTGTTTGGGAAAACGAATAATCAGCAAGTGAAGGGCCGATATGGGAATACTTAGAAATTTGCATGTAATGGCTCCACGTCCATGGTGTCCGGACACCATGTACACATCTCGGTTTTGAAGTACACAAAGCATCACCAGTAATGTGAATTTGCACTGATGTCCTTTTTCCTGTGCTTTTTTTTTATTGTTATCGTAATTACTCGTTAAAACCTTTGCTTCCAAAATCTTTGATACAAATATTGTAGAGGGTTTTTTAGTGATTAGAGTACTTTTACATTATGACCTATCAAAAACAGAGGGTGAAAACGCATCCTGAAAAAGACATTACAACAGGTGCCAAATGACACGCTCCAGAGCCGTAACCTTTCCGTAGGAGGGTTCTAAATATTAAAAAAAAAAAATTTAAATCAAAGCTAATCACTCTTTACCAACCGTGAAAATATTAGTTGTCGATGAACTACGAATTAGATTACTGTCAATTTAAAAACCTAACCCTTATTAACATATTTTCAACTCATAGCAAATATTTTTTAATGGTAATATACAGGCTGGCTAATCGAGGCTGATATAAACGTTCGAGCAGCGGGTATAGTTGCCATTGTTAGTTTTCGTGAACCATTCGTATTGTACAATTGAGGTGAAATTGGATTTCAGGAGCAAGTTATCGGGTCGTCCGCTTAACAGTCAATCGCGGGAAATAATTAACAATGTCGTTTAGTTAACGCAAAGCGAGCTGGGGAACTTGTAGTGCCAACCATAAAGGTTTCAAAGTAATCAATGTTGTCTTTAATTAAACACAAAACTGGACAGAACAGTAAAACGAACGAAACACGTGTAATTATGTTATGTCTACAAAACAAAGCCAATATGCAAATCATAAAATGCAGGCACTGTTTTTAGGCAAACTGGTAAAAAACTGAAGACGGCGCCACCATACGTTTGATCGTAGTACTGAGATACGGCACCAAAAAATCGTATGGAGTGAACACCCACTGGTCAGACCCCTTGTGAAGCAGATCACAGAAAAGAGTCATTTTGCCCATCTCTAGTTCACACACGTACGGAGATAAGCGACTCCCAAAAGAGGTGCAACAAATAAGAATCAGTGGGAAAAACAAAGCAGAAGGCCTAAACAATATCATCACATAAATAGGTGGAAAACACAACAAAGAAATGGACAAAATGTAAAGATTAGCAAGGAACAGGAAAGAGTGGAAAATATAGATCAGTAAAACATACCTGACGCCCTAAAGGATAACACATGGTTCAGTAGAAGAAAATTATAGTTTCACTTTTGTTTCAAGGCTAACACCTTTTTATATTCAGGGTTGTTGTGGACCAAAGGTGATAATTTCGATAATTTACCACATAATAATAGATGCGATAACAGAAAATCGATAATTAATGGGGTAGCTTGACATTACAACAATGTTTTGCATTGTCATAATCGATAACAGAAAAACGGTAATTAGGTGAGTAGCTTTTAAGGTTATAAAAACATGATGTTCATGACGTTACGTCACTGTCATTAAGTTTTAATTTTTACAATTACTCTTGTAGCAAACTAAACTATTCAGCTTGTAATAAACCATAACTTTTCCTGATCCTTATTATTATTTCATTCGATAAATTATCTACCCAAATATACCGCGAGCTTGGATGAATTATCAAAAACACATTTTTTTCGTACCTTTTACCTTTTAGTAATTCATCTCGACATAACATTTATTGTCAACTGGTTATTAACCGAGAGCTTCAGCTCTCGGTTAATAACCAGACAACAAATGTTATTGTCTCGTTAAATTACTAGGTAACAAGGTACTCAAAAAACTATTTTTTGATAATTAACCTCGATCTAGGTATATTACTACCGATTATCGATTATCAATCCCTAAAATCTAAATCGAAATTTATTCTGTTTAATCAATGGTTCATTTCGATCAAATGGAGATCTATTGGCTCAAACCATAACATGACACTATGAAAGAAATAAATCAAAGAAAAATACGCAGAAAAAAGTGAGCCGACATTTCGATAATAATGAAAAAATTGACGACTTATCACTGAACTTCCCGATGTTTCAATAAAAATAATAAATAAATTTAAATAGGTGACTATTCTACTAATTTCTCCATCTGCGTTGTGACACTCATTCTAATAAGACAGAACATCTGACCTGAAGTAAAGTAAGTGAAATGAAGGGTAATAATGCCGGCACAGCAATGTATTGATTTATCATCACATAGATTGATTCAATTAACAAAATAAAAATACTTTATTGTATTTTAGGTACATTCACTGGCATTTAAAAATCATTGGAAATAACTAATAAAATTTGTATAAATATTGTGATAATCGTAATTTTAAGTTTGAGAATGACAAGCTCAATTTCTCGAAAGTATAGTAATACTAATAATAAATAAAGTGCATGATACTAACAAAGTATAGTTCATCCGTTGAGAGCTGACAGTGACTCATGCATTTTCGTACTAAGAATTGCTTTGCATTTTATATCTATCGTTTTCTGTCATATACGAAACAGTATGAAATAAAAGACGAAACGTGTGTCTGCGTGTTAAAGAATAGGGCAGCGTAAGCGTAGGTCTAAGCTCACGCATGACTCTTGCATCGCATTGGCACGCTTCATATAAACACACAAAACACGCGAGCGCTACGTCAAATAACATAACCGTAAAAAGTTTGTTTGTATTGCGCTTTAGATTTCATTTCGATCTCGTTAATACTTAGTTAATTCATCATGCTCAGAAATAAATCGCTAAAAAGTCAGTCTCAACATATGTTGATAACGTGTTTAATTATTTTGAATGCAAATGATAAACCGGTCTGAAAATATATAAGGTGGTGCGCGAGAATTTTTAAATATCCCGCCAATGAAAATCAGCGCGGCACCAAATTTTCTTACGGACATACGTTTACTTAAATCTTGATTCATGCGATTTTAAGCGATGAGTCACAGGCAGCTCTCAGCGGCCAGACTATAATTCGTGTTTTTGGTATAAACACAGTGGCGCACATAAAACCGGCCCCCAAAAGGAATAACAATAAATTAAATCTACATGTGCACATTACTTTAGTACATTATTTTACAGTTTAATTAACAGAAAGTTTCAGAAACGAATTTAAAGTCTGTGTTCGAAATGTTCTCCGCCAACGTTCAAGCAAAGTTGTATCGTATGTTTTGTGAATTAATGTAATCCAATAGATGAAACCAAGCTTCATCCGTTGAAAAAAAGACAAGCAGATCAAAGTTTCCCCCAGCGACATTCTCTAGCAACCAATTACGCTTACACTTATCCGTTTCAATTATTTCGTGAACAACATTTAAGCAGTAAGGTTTTATTCTTGAAGGTGGCTTTACATTGTATGATTTATCACATGATTTTATTATATGATTTTGTCATAGCCACAAATTTTATGTTCAAACTGTGTGATTTATCATACAGAACTAGTCATAAGGAAAGTCATAAGCAAAATCATATCAAATCACAGCATGTTTTTGGGAATAGAACAGAGCCTATTCGCTATGATTTTTCATATGATTACTGATAATGTCATTGAAGTACATTATCGACGGAGTAGAGAATCGACTTGAATAGCAACAATTAATCCTAAATTTGACATGCCCCGTTCACAATCTCATCGCAAAAAACACTGATGTGCCCAAAGCCTTCTTTTACTATTATTTTTTTCTACTAGGCATAATTCTTTTCAGCGTAATATTACTAAAAGACACATTGCAATGGCCCTCAAACGTGATTATTCCTAGATCATTGCTTAATATCTTATATATTCTCACTTTACTCATAGCATAAACTACAAAGAGTAAACATAACCTAACTGTTCATCATCGTGCCACACACAGAAATCACACGCATTCACAAAACGTTCTCATACAGTGTAAACTCAATATCGTAAAAATCTTAAGCTAAGCCGCTGTGTGATTGTATACGTGACAAAATCATATGACTAGTCATATGATAAATCATACAATGTAAAGGCACCTTAAGCCATGAAGGGCGGGTTGAGATGACCTGAGAGAAATTCACCATTGCTGTGATAACCGTCGTGTTGACTTGTTGGGGCTTCTTTGAATTCGTGCCGTTATGTCGGCCATGACTTCGGGTGTACGTACAATCGATTCATTATTTCTCTTTGAATTAACAACAGGCAGTGCCACTTTTTCACTAGATACTGGATCCTGACTTTCAGGAAACTTTTCATGAAAACTGTCACTAACAACTTTAATGGATTCAGACCGCACCTATTCTTTAACAATGAACACACGTTGATCAATGGAGTAAGGCATGGCTAAGAGCTATAAGCTTAATAATCGCCTGAATACAGTAACACGGGAACCCTATACAGACCATACGAATTGGTAGTTGTAGCTGCTTCGATTCACAAGAAGTAGAGACAAAGTTGCTAACGCAACACATTTATTTATACACAATTTACAAGATGATACATCAGTGGTAGTTTTTGACAATCTTGTTCTTTTTGTGGCGTTGCATCCTTACTCTGGTTCTTGAGAGTGGGCGGTGAAAGGGCACGCATGCGCTTATAGTTGGGCCACTGTAAGCTGCCTGTGACTCATCGCTTAAAATCGCATGAATCAAGATTTAAGTAAACGTATGTCCGTAAGAAAATTTGGTGACGCACTGATTTTCATTGGCGGGATATTTAAAAATTCTCGCGCACCACCTTGTATATTTTCAGACCGGTTTATCATTTGGCGATTTGCGTTCAAAATAATTAAACACGTTAATCAACATATGTTGAGACTGACTTTTTAGCGATTTATTTCTGAGCATGATGAATTAATTAAGTATTAACTCGATCGAAATGAAATCTAAAGCGCAATACAAACAAACTTTTTACGGTTATGTGATTTGATGTAGCGCTCGCATGTTTTGTGTGCCAATGCGATGCAAGAGTCATGCGTAAGCTTAGACCTACGTTTACGCTGCCCTATTCTTTAACACGCAGACACACGTTTCGTCTTTTATTTCATACTGTTTCGTACACGACAGAAAAAGATAGATATAAAATGCAAAGCAATTCTTAGTACGAAAATGCATGAGTCACCGTCAGCTCTCAACGGATGAACGATAACAGTAGTTTTTATTAAGAATTGCAGAATGACATAGCAACTATACTACCAAATAATACTACTAAATAAATATACTACGTACAGTGTGCCTCAACTTTAATGGATGAAATTAGTAGTCGCAAGGAAATAAACACGTACTGGCCTTAATTATTTTATATTTTAATTATTGATATAATTTCGTGTAAATTAATTAACAAACAAGAATTTAGGTAATATGCAAATAATTTAGTATTTTTTGTGAAAAATTCTGATTAGGCAATAAAACACAAAGGGCCTACCACCCTCCAGAAAATTCTCTGGTTATGCCCATGATAGTTACAGAAAATGTTTTCTTTACCGAATAACACTATCTTTTTATTTGGAAATAAAGTTACCATTTGGTATTCATATTCTTATTTTCATCAAGAAGAATGACATTTTGATTATGATTCTATTGTAAACTCAATATTTAATCACCAATGAGTCATTTCCCTGACTCTATACTATCAATGTTGTAGAGAGAGATAAGAATACAATAGCAGTTATACTGCAGGTTTTGCAACAAATTAGTCACTTTTCAAATGTGGTAGTCAGCAATAACAGACCATACGATTGTAATAATGCACAGAAAAAGTGCCAGCAAAACATTTTTTTCATTACTAAAAGTTAGGTTTATATAGAAAAGATTCAAAATAAAAAAATAATTTCTGTAAAATCTACTAATCAAACGCCAGTGGTTCACGCGTTCCGTTTTAGTGCCGGATCATCAAGCAATGTTGGATCGGGTCTGGATACAGATGGGTGATCAGTACTATTTGCCAATGAAGTAACAAGCCCCATTATACATACACACAAATACATAAATCTACACAGCTGAATCTCACAATTGATGATCAGTCAGGTTGCCTAACAAATAAATACCACTACTACTACTACTCTAAAAGTCTTACTATAGAAAGAAAACATAATTCCTGTGGGTGCTGACAAAGCCCTGCAAGGGGTGTCTTTGTAAGGCCCATCTCACTAGTGTAAACTGTAAGCTAGGACTGATGAGGATAAAAAATGTCAAGCCAGATATTACATTCCTAAACAGATTACAACTTCATACCATTTTACAGAGCGGCCCGTTAGTGTAGTGGGTACAGGCGAGCGCTTGTGCCGGTTGCACCGCGTGCCGTGTGGGTTCGAATCCCAGCCTGGCCGAAAGATTTCTCGGGGATCGAGAAGTATTCGGTCGGGTCCACGGTTGTTGTATATACGTCTGTCATTATTAATTTATTCACCAATTTGTATATACCATACGTATAAAAATTATTTAGATAAAGGGTGGCTTTGTATTTCGGAACGTACATTGCAGATTTGAGACGTCGCATCACGTCTTCGCCGCCTAATCTGATTGTCAAATAAAACTTGGTTATTAAATTTATTACAATTTATTACAACAAATGTTGAAAGTATCCACCATATTCCATCAATCATAAATTTACACATCCTTTCGTGTTTTTGAATGCGTTTTACAGCATATCGGGTGTGATATTGGCACATTCTCGAACTGTTCGGTTGCGCAACTCAAGAAGTGTGGGAGCTGGTGTCAAATTATGTTTTTCAAATGGGGAAAAATGAAGAAATCAAGGGTGGTCAAATCTGGTGATCTAGGCGGGAAATCAGGTACACAACGTAAACTTATCAGACGATCGTAAAAACTCTCGTAAGTACGCGATAGATTGCGAAGTCATATGGGAAGTGGCACCGACTTGTTGGAAATATCCCTGCTGTAGCTCATCGTCATGAAGTTGATGTATGAAGGGTTCTAAGATATTGTCTCTGTACCTTTGTGTATTGATGGTTCCTACAAAGAATATGGGTATTAATCTTTTTCTAGATGCACCAATCCATACCCCACGTTTATGGGGATGCAACGGAGTTTCACGAAATATGTGAGGATTTTCAGCACACCACATCCTCATTGTTTGTGAATTAATATACCCTGACAAATGAAACCACGCTTCATCTGTAAAGAATGTCAACTTCAAAAGAGCATTGTTATTCAATAAATGTTCAGCCAATATGGGCAATACAACATGTAATGTCTGTTAAAATCAGCCGGTAATAATTCATGATAAAATTGCATCTTATAAGGAGACAAACCAATATCCCTTCTCAAAATTGTTCTGCAGGTCCCCAAAGACACAGGAATTTACTGTGCGAGTCGTCGCAATGATGTTGTAGGTGTTTCATTAACAATCTCCCGGACATTTTGAATATTTTCCTCCGTAAGCTCCCTGTTTCTCTAAATAATCGCACACAATTCCGGACCACATTGAAGAAGTCTGCATCCATAAACACAAGATCAGGAAACTGTTGTCGAAATTCAACCAGGCATGGGGAGTATTATAAATCCATTGCCCATTTTCAAGCTGTCCATTATGGAAATAATATTCAATGATGAAACGCTTGTGAAGTTGTGAGAATACCATGATTAAATCAAAACTGACTTTTAATTGACATAAAGTCAACAACGTGCTGAACTAATTTAAGACCGTGATTTTGTTTATCATGGCCATGCCATATCTAAATTATTTTTATACATATGGTATAATATAGAAGCCGCCTTGAGCTGGCCATATGGGCTACGTTCCCGAGGCCCAAAAAAAAATACCATTTTACACAAGAATAAATCGCAAGTGAATTAATACTTGCACCACTAATTTATTCTATTCTACATTGAGTTGTAACATACGTACTTATTTATTGGGTCCTTGTTATTCATATTTGACATAACCTTACAACAAATGACAACATGTCTGTTAATTCGCTATTGTTCATGATTATGTCTGAAATACACTAATAACAAATGGTTGACATTACTTAAACAATAAATGACATTTGTCGATTTGAATTTTTTTCAAGGCACACTACATTTATTACCAAAAAAAATCATGTGAACAAGATTTATTTTTTTTTCTGGCAAAAATATTAACTGAAAACCAACATAATGGGCATAATTGGATTTAGAAAAACAATGTCCAATATTATAAAATTAGAAAAGTATATGCAGCCATTTAAAAATTTAAAGTTGACTATCATTTGGCAATGAAGTTGATCTTGAAAAAATATATAATTACCATCATTTTATAGTATTTAAACAGCCATTGATATTTTTTTTACTTCATTCAAATCGGTCAATAAATAACAGAGTTATGGTGTTGGGTGTTTTTTATCGAACACACGGTATAACTTTCTCTGGTCTGATGGTATAAGAGGGATTTTTGTAAAATTTTGCATGTTTATTAATTTTTTGGGATATTCTTTATAAGTTGTTCGTTTTATGGTTCTCTAAAATTTTTGTATAATAATAAAAATCTTTATTTCAAGGTATCATTAGCATGAACAAAATGAAACTAAGATTTAAAATAGTTAGACAGAAATTCTGACGTGTAGTGGGTGGCCCTTAACCTGAGCTTCTGCCAATAAAATACATGCAGGAAAGTTAAGTCACGCCTGATTCCAACTTTCAACGGTAGAGGGAGTTAGTTATTCTAAACGTACAATTTATATATACATGAACTTTATTCCAACATACATAGAAAACATACATATGTTTCAGCCCCGTACAATTTATTTTCATTGTTCTTAAATATTTGAAATTGTTATTCATTCATAATAAAGCACAATTCTTTTTATAATAATATCTGTGGCGTAGAAGCCTCTAAACTGCAGCATCTTAGGCTATTGGAAATAAATCATGTACTCAGTTTAGATTTTGAGATATGAATAAATTTATTAATAAATGTTTCTTAATAGTGCTCAATCACAAAATTGCATACTTAGCACATTGACTGCCAACTACGAGATTACTCTGCATTCGTCCAGGAAACCAACTACGAGTTATCTCGTAGTTAATTTTCCTGCCATTGCCACACAATTTCAAGTATATCAGTGTATGTAAATAAGCATAGATGGGTACTAGAAAGAGAAAAAAATCAAGTTTAGCTTACATGAGCGGGACATAAATAAACAGAAAAAAACATTAACCAGACGAGTTAGTGCAGTGAACAACAACAAAGAAGAGTATAGAACCAATATACATAATAGATATATTGCAACAGAACCTATGGAATACAGTAGAGTATACAGTGTCCGCCAAAAAAATGCATACACTCTTTCTCAGACTGTACCGGGTTATTGATATTGTCAATTGATTTGAATTACGAGTATGTTGTCGTATGGTCTTCCGCTCAACTGACGTCGGTACTTTCATCATCACGAGAGTGGAATAACAAAAAGGCTGGAGCACGCTTAACATTCGAGCAGCAAAAATGCAGGTTTGGTAATGCCGTTGCAGGGAGTTTGAAACAGAACCACCAACCCGCCTCACAATTAAACGCATTATTGACAAGTTTGATGCGCATGTAACGATTTGTGATACTCACAAAGGAAGATCGGGAAGACCACCGTTCAGCTACAAGTCCTGCTTCGTCGGCTCTCTAGTTGGAAAGGTTTGTTACTTCTGTGCACGTGAAGTGGAGTTTAGCAGTAAAGGTGTACGCCGAAATCTGAAAGTTGCAAAATGGAAAGTTTACAGCGGCATGTGCAGCGATTTCCATTGAAAAATTGACCGCTCGTTGTTCCTTTAGGTGTCTGGCAGCCAACGGCGAACATTTTGAATATCTATAGTAACCATGTACTTAACTGAAGACAGTACTACATGTGTGATTAGTATTTAAATGTAAAACAAACACATAAATAGTTTTCCTTCCTTAAAGTGTATACACATTTTTTTGGTGGACCCTGTATATAAGATATTAAACTATAGTGGAATAAGTCAGACCTAAATTGCTCATTGGCCTGTGGAACAAAATGTAATTGCATATCGGTTTTAAAAAACCTTTTCAAAACAAGCCAGAACCCACCGGAAAACTAAGAAGGCGGATCTTTGCAAAACGACTATACTTACACTGCAGGTATTGTTAAGTTTTTGACGGGATCAATATACATTTCAATTATATAATTCGCATATGAATCACCAATGTCACATATCATCGGTGAAGTGGCAATACTGCCTATCTCATATTTACCAAATTTGACAGGAGAGGAAAAAACTGATTAATAACTGGGAAAACATTATGTACTAAAATCTCAATTTTGGTTAAAATGGCAGTTAGGTATTGCCGCTTCATCGACGATATGTAAAGCTATGTTGGCACACAAAAAAAAAAATATTTTACAGAATGAAAAAAATTGATTGTGTGAATTGTGTTTAAATTACTATTGAACAACTCACGGTAAATATCTAATTAAAAAACTGGATATGATTAATTCATAATCCCACTCAAACAGAACCTTAAGAAAAGGTTCCCAAGAAACTGCAGACGCACTTCTACTACACTGGCGTGTAGCTTGACTTCCTGTCTTTCAGTCCCCACCCCGGCGAGCTGCCTGCAATTCTCGGTTTTGCCTTGACAGCCGCTAGAGATGGAGCTCGCAATCGTTTCTCCCGCCAGGTGCGAATTACGCTCTGTGATTCGTGTTTGGTGTGCAAGAAACTCTGCGCCGGTGGACAATAATTCCCAACTGTGCGAAGTCTACGGAGAAAAGCGTATGAGTCTGTAACACGTGCGCAAATTGTGCAGAGAATTCAAAGACGGACCATGACGAACAACTTTCTGAACGGCCATCGGATTCGGATGAAACGATTGCGAAAGTGGAAGAAACAATGCTGGAAGATCGAAGGGTGGCGGTTTGGAGCCTGCGAGATGATCCCCGTCAGCAAATCCTGCATTCACAAAATTTTGACAGACCATTTAGGGTATGCCGACGAATGGTCTAAGTGCTGCGACCATTTGGTCGCCCTCCACAAACTATCATCAGGGTATGCCAAGGTTTGTGCAAGGTGGGTCACGAAAATGCTGACGGAAGACAACAAACGGAAACATGTTGAAGCGGCCCGCGAATTTCTTCAAGCCTACGAAACCCATGGCCAGGAAATCCTGGACTCCATTGTCACTGGGGACGAGACCTGGGTCCACCATACGACACCGGAAATGAAAGATCAATCCCGTCAGTGGAAACATCCAAAATCGCTGAAGCCACGGAAGTTCAAACAAACATTGCCTGCCGGCAACAAAGTGATGATGAGCGTCTTTTGGGACAGGAAGGAGTTATTGTTGTGCGAATTCATGCCTGCCGGTACAATAATCAATGCAAACTGCTATGAGATGTTGAAGAACAAGAGGAGAGGCACGCTAACCAAGGGAGTGCATGTCCGCACACCGCCCGTTTAAGAACCGATCTCATCTAAAGATTTCCATGGGTTACTGTCACATTACATATAGCACAGACATGGCCCCAAGTGACTACCATCTCTTCCCTAAATTGGAGAAGCAACTGGACCCATTTCAGAACCGGAGAGGAGCTGAAAGAAGAGTTTTTAAGCTACCTTCGAGGCGTGGCGGAAGAGTTCTACGTTTCAGGCATAAAGAAGATGGTACACCGCATGCAAAAATGCATTGATCTCAACGGCGATTATATCAAAAAATAGGGGAAAGTCTAAGCTTTCCAACAATATATTATTCAATGCCAATATACATGTTTTTCAGTGTGAAAAATCATTGGGAACCTTATTTTACGGACAACCCTCGTATTTTAAATCTTATAATGAGTACATATGACACTAAATGAAGTATTAAACACGACAAGAAATCCACAATTATAATGTCTGTAATGAAAGAGACCTGCAACTGCCCAGTATAGAACTGCAAATAAAGAAATCCGGGTGAATTCAAATGAATGCTTCAAATAGAAAATATTTTACGAGTGAGCTTACGTTATTATTAATAGAACAATGTTTTTATTCCCCAGAATTTCTTGATATGAAATAATATATCCTGGAATGCCTGGATAATTTTAATGTGTACAATTTCTGTTCACTTAAGTTTTATTTTATGATTATTTAGAATTGCAGCAAATATTCTGACTTTTTTATTGACGAACCCACAATGTAAAACTTACTTATATCTGAGTATTTTTCATCATATGTATCAATAATGTTACCCTAGATCAGTGTTTCTCAAACTTTCGACGTCTATACGCCCCTTCTATAATTAACACTGAGTATCCCTCATCACCCAAAACGTTAAGGTCAAACTTGTTTCAATTGACGGTTAAAAATCTTTTTCGACTCCTTATGGTATATTGATTAATTCCCTAACAATAAACTGTACGGATATAGGTTATTTTTCGGTCAGGTGTACGGATATGAAATCGTTGCCAGGTTACAGATAATGACAGCCATATAAAATTGTTACGGTAGCGGAGGCGAAGGGAGAACGTCACATCAAGTGTGAAATAATTTACATTTTTATACAGGGTGTCTCGTTTCAAGTGTGCCAAACGAAAACAGGAAGTGGATAATGTTACGAACAAAAAAGTTCAAATAAACATATGTCCGATTTCTTATTGTTTTCAAAATAAATAATGCTAAAGATTTTTCGATTGATATAAAAATTTTAAAAATTCATTCAATTGCCTTGAATTTGAAGCAATTTTAGATGATTTGCGACTTGCACAAAGGCTTATCTATCAGGACATTGAATGTTTAGCCAGTTTCTGATATTTCTTGCATATTGGGTGGTGCTCCATCGTGTTGGAACCACATCCTAAGCAGCTGTGCAGGTGACAAATCATCTAAAATTGCTTTAAATTCACGAAAATCTAAAAAAAATTAAAAAATTTATATCGATCGAAATTTTTTTAAGATTATTTATTTCGATAACGGTAAGAAATCGGACATGAGTTTATTTGAATTTTCTATTCAGAATGACATTATTCACTTCCTGTTTACGTTTGGCACACTCGAAACGAGACACCCTGTATAGTCAGCAATCATCGAAAGAAACAAAAGTCACACATCAAAAGTCAGATAAATTAATGTACATGTTTGTGTTCGATATTCATTATGAAAAGTGAAAGGGATTTCAGTCATAAAAAAAAATTATCTGTACAACGCGAGTGGATATGATGCCCATATCTCACTCGGCATTTGGGGCACTCGCCTACGGCGTCGCCTTCGTGAGATATGAGCATCATATCCACTCACGCACAGTAAACTATTGTTCTCGTCAAAAAAAATTGCATACTTTCACAACAATCAAAATATATTTATTTTTTCCTTTTTTTAGTACATAAACAAAATAACAATAAACGAAAAATAAAATAAATGATATATTATAAAAAACATTCATTATAATCAATGGGTTCGTTCGTCAGACTAAACAGTTGGGTGTTTACTGCCAACTGTTGGGGAATTTTCTGATGAACGCACTGTTGATCCTGAACAAGTTCGTCCAGCGGTCGCCATTTTACCAATCATACAAATTAGACTGATTGGGGTTGGAATCAATTGTTGAAGTTACCGCCGGAATGGAGGTTACAAAGTCTTGCGAGTATAACAATATAATAACTTACTTGAAAAGTTTGTCTACACATTCTAAAGTGGTCTCTAAATTGTGTGTGTTGTGTGTCAGAATGGTCGAGTAGCATTCATCAAATACAAATATTCAGCATAAATGAAAATAAACATGTTGACAGTTGAAAATTCTGACGAACGCGCCCAATGATAAGGATGAAATTGTTTATGTTGAGACAACAGATCATCATAATATAATTCCCTGGTTGTTAATTTTAATCAGATATGCGGTTCCACATCCAAATGCCAGTTCCGTTTTTTGGCACCTGCTACAGCACGTACCCCCAGCAAACTCTTCCCAAACCACACTTTGGGAAACACTGCCCTAGATCCAACTCCCGAGTTACATGTGGAATCTAGAGAAAGATTATTGACACACATGGAAAATTGACTTGCAAAAAGTAGGTTATGTAGTTTTCATTTTGCAGTTATAATATGTCTGGTACTATAGTCAATTTAACTACAATAATTGAGGAAATCATAAGTGGAGCTCGATTATAAAAATGCTCATAGCAATACACTTGTTATAGTCACATTTTAACGGCTTATCAAAATTCATACATTTGTTAAACCTTTTCATTACGTGCACCAGCCTGCTAAGCTTTAAACTTTAGTTAGGTGCAAGAATCGTATTTGGATGATGCTGCTCAGAGGATACATTTATGCGAATTTTTATTGGTGAATAATGTGTTCTGGACCAATGAAGATAAATTTTCTCATGAAAGCATTTTTAATGGAAGAAATAATCATTTATGGGCAAACGAAAATCCACATGCAATGAGAACTAGGAATTTTCGATATAAATTCAATTTTAATGTCTTTTGCATTTTGATAAACAATAGTGTAAAATCTTTTATTTACAATGGAAATTTAACTGGTGACAGATATTTAAACATTCTAAGGACTGTGGTAGAAGACTTTTTAGATGAACTACATCTGAACATAAGAAGAATATGTTTGTATCAATTCGATGGGGCCCCGGCTCATTGCTCCCGGGAGGTATCTTACCAACTGACTGATATGTTCGAGGATAGATGGATCAGGAGGTTAGGACCATGGAACTGGCCTGTAAGGTCTCCTGATACGATGTTGGCGGACCGCCACATATAATTTAATAAACAGGTGGCCTGTAGAAGGAATTTAAATATTGTTTCTCTGCATATACATATTTTTTTTATTGTCAAGGTTATATATCCGACATAAAAAAATAATATTAAAATTCATGGTTTAAAAAGTTTTATTCAGAACATCAAAACTTAAAGCCATAAAATGGGCAAAACATCTCGTCAATGACGAGGAGATTTGGTCTTCCCCAATATTAAAATCCCTTATTACCTGATTATAAATACATTTCTCTTTTTCTTTTACAATTCACTCTTGAAAATGCTGTAACAAGTGAAACTAATCGAGTAAATAAACAAGAAATTTGTGAAACGAACCAAGTGTAAATTTTTGATTTATCTTTTATTATAAAGACTTCGATTACATTGCAATTCAGGGACTCATGAAAGTTTGGCAGAAAAGGCTACAAAAGAAAGAAAACAGTTGCCCAACATTTACTTCCTTTGGCCTAATAAGTGCATTTCAAACAGGTGTTTGAAAATAAGTTAACAAATCCCTCTTAGCCTCCTCTAAGGAAGTTTACAAACCAGCATTGCTGTAGATGTAATGTTCACATTTAAATAAATTAATACCTTCAGTAAGAGTTTATGATTTGTATAAACGGTACGTACCAGAGATGGGCAACTCCCGAATGAGTCTACTCCAAGAGCCCACTCAGTGAAGTGACTTGGTGAGTGAAGTGACACAATTAAAAATATGACTTTTATTTTGAAAGATTTATAATGGTCAAATGATAAAGTGAGGACCCTTTTTTGCCTTCGCTTTATGTAGTAGGAATTTTGAAGCAGTAATGAATTTGGAAAGCGAAGATCTTTTTTTTTGCTTTTCGCAATCATGTAGAGACTTTTTCACATAAGAATTATTCTTGTCATGTAACTGATTGGAGCGGCCCGTTGGTGTAGTGGGTACAGGCGAGCGCTTGTGCCCAGTTGCATCGCGTGCCGTGTGGGTTGGAATCCCAGCCCGGCCGAAAGATTTTTCGGGGATCGGTCAGGTCCATGGTTGTTGTGTATACTTCTGACATTATTCATTTGTTCATCCCAAAATTAAAAATACAAAATAAATACTAGATGTGACTGAATGGCTCATGCCTAAGTAAAAAAAAAAAAAATAGTAATTGATTGAGCTGTTGAAGATTATGGATCACTTGCTCGTAACAGAGTCATGTAACTCAAAAAAGGTGACTCTCTGAGTCGACCCTTTTACTGATTAAGATCACAAAAATGAGTTTAGTACATACTTTGGATAAAAATATCGCGTGTGTATAACTTAGAAGATAATCTACACGTGACGATATTCTTCCAGAAATTCTAAGTATATCAAAATTCTAAAATGTTGTACCATGCTTCCTGAGCCTTCACAAGGTCCTCAAACTCTGAACACAAGTTATTAAATATGGGTTATTATTTGATAATTTATAGAAAACTCTGCAATTTCGGTAGTGTAACTATACTCGGCGCACCGAATAGGTGGTATGGTCACGCTGCGTTTACCCTTTGTCCTCGTGATAGTTCATCGAGACAACATGAGAAGCCCGATTCACACTGCCTTGCCACATTTTAGTTCTGTGCCGGAAATAAAACAGACTCTTAAAACACAACACGAGAATATACAAATATTTTTTTTCTTTTAACTATTTATCACTTCCTATTTAATTGTAATTGAAAAAGACTGATTTATGGATATAACGTAATCACTACATTTCGGCTGCGTGACACGGCCTTCACATGCGTTTGCGCTGACCAATCAGCGAACATCACGCGAAGATCACGCACATCCAATATACCACGGATTCGGTGCGCCGAGTATAGTATGAAAATTATTTGTCAGTGTGTGCCATCTATCTCAAATGTGTATTTTTAACACTTGTTCATTAACTTATTTTCATAAAAAGTAGAGATAGCAATGCCGACACCCGCTTATGTCACTTTTGACACAACGAATTTATTCAAACTTGCTAGTTCCAATTTTGTGTCAATTCTGCTTTCGTCGTTATCATCGGTTTGTATTAGTTCCTGCGTGTCAAAATAGACTCCTCTCGACACTATTTACTCATAATCTGTTTTACCTTGCATATGCATCTGTAAATAAACCCCGCTCTATCATTATTACTCTTCTACTCTGACCCAATTTTTTATTGAAAAAATAGGACAGCTCGTGAATGCTGTTACCAAATGTACATTTCTTTTAAATGGCTCCTGATGACCTATGAGGAATAATACAACATTGTTGCATCGACATTTTCCATTCAGAATTTTAGGAAGAATATCGCCACGTGTAGATTATCCGCCAATTTATATACACCTGATATAAAATTTCGGGCGGCCCGTTGGTGTAGTGGGTACAGGCGAGCGCTTGTGCCAGTTGCACCGCGGCCGTGTGGGTTCGATTCCCAGCCCAGACGAAAGACTTTTCTGTCGAGAAGTATTCGTTCGGGTCCGTGGTTGTTTGTATACGTCTTTCATTATTCATTTGATCATTTATTCATTTAATTTATAACTTAAACAAATATAATATAAATGATGGCTAATGGTCATAGCACCAAAGCCAGGCATAACGCCGAAAACAAAAAAAAAAAAATATAAAATTTCAATTTTCCCGTCTAGTTTCAACAACCTATTGATGCATTTTAAAATTAATTCCCAAAGCAATTTTTCACTAGCTACACCTCAATTATTTTCTTGCCCTTACAAACTGTTCAGGACAACATATTGCAAAATATTGGAATGCGCAGAAAAAATCATTGCCCGTGTGTTCTTCTAGAATTCCACAATTCTGTAAGTGTATCTCAAAGATCTGAGCATTAAGAACTTGGACAAAGCCCACTACATCCTTTCACAATTTCCATTTGAAGATGGAGGTGAGCCTAAAACGTAGACAGAAACGTGCAAAATTGCAGGCTTCACATTTATCGTCATCCCTGGACTGATTCCAGTTAATTCGCTTCCCACAAGAGGGTTGCAGACCACTCTTTGACAAACGTTGCAATAAGTAGTTAATCATCTTCCACGAAACAAGTTGTATATGTAATGAAGACTGGAAAATGAAATCGTATATTTTAATTAGAAGTACACCCTATTAATTCATGTTAATCTATAAGATATACTAATGCCCACTCGCACCACAGAACTTAATCATGATTAATTTTAATCAGAGTATTTCTATTGCACTGTCGGCTTATTAAGTATCTAGCAACCACGGAATATTATTATAGAGAAGCACACGTTTTTGTAGGGATTTTAAGTTCTTTTTTGGTTGTTTGAGAACAGACGAAACAAATGAGCGGTGCAAATATGGATACTAAATACTAACTTGCATGTATATTTCTTATTACGTGAACCCGTGAGCAAAGTAATTGTATTTGTCTATTAGCAGTTTGTGACCGTCTTAATTTTTTAATTTAAGATACGTACTGCAACCAAGTATATGATTCGTAGTATCACATTTTTAATAAGAACATACCGAGAAATTGTAAATAAATATTACCAATTAACTCAATGTCGCCTTCAACTAAATTTTATAAATATGTGATGCAATCTTTCGTAAAACTGAATAGACGATGGAAATTAACAAATACATAGCCAGAAATTAACCTTACATTTATTGGTCGAGATCAGGGGGGGGTTATTTGAATAGGGAGAATTAGAAACGCAGCATCCACGCCATCTCACAGTCATCTGTCCCAACTAACGCAACGCTGCCAAATCTATGTAGAAATCTTTGTAAGCAAGCAATATGGTCATATTTTTGTTGGTTAAATTTATTTTAGAACATCCAAATATCTTGTAATATTCAAAGTCCACTAGTGTTAATTGTTTGTTTAAGTCTATTTGATAAATTTTAAAGCAAAATAGACTTTTGAATAATTTCACAAATGTATATTGTTTTAAGTCCTCTGTGAGATATGACAACATATATTTCCTATCGTATTGCTGACATTTTTAGACGTACATAACCTCATTAGCCAGGTATTTATAATTAAAATTTAACTTAATATTCTTAAACCGAAAAGAGTGTGCAATGGATAAATTCAAAAACTCTTGTAAGGCACCTTATTGCAGTAACGTTTATGCCCGCGATTAAAATATTAAATATAAAGCTTTCTTTACATTTCCGAAATGTCCTAATCGCAGAGATGAACGGGTTAATTCCATTGATTCCAAATTAACTGAGAGAGTTAAATCTTTACCTAAATTAAATAAAATGTGCTCGATAATGTTTGATGAAATGTCGGTAGCTAAAGGATTTCAAGTTGTTGAATCAATTGATAGAGTAATTGGCTATGTGGATCACAGCTCTCTTGGTAAAAAAATGAATTGGATCATTGTGCCTTAGTTTTCATGATTCAAGGACTAAAAACCTGTTGGAAACAATCAGTGGCATATTATTTTACTAACGGTACCAAAGCATTTGAACTAAAAAAATTAATTACAAAGCAAGTGTCTGTGATTTCCGCTTTTATTTGGATGCGTCGCACTGATGAGAACCAAAAAGTTCGAAACACTTGCAAAAATGAATTGTAAAGTCGCAATTTTAAATTTCCCGCTGGCTCGATGTATTTGGCCAGATGACTCACAGATGGCGCTCCAAAAGTTAACATTGAACTGTCCCTCTTTATCCTTAACCTCTTCACGCCCAGGTTCGCCACATGTGGCAACAAGCAAAAAATGAAAACAAAAACATTGTACAAAAAAAATTACTTCTTTAGCGCCATCTATGGAATATTTTTTTCATATTTTTTTGCATAAATTGAAAGTTTGTTACAGTGAAATCATATTTCGTACAAAAAGTTAACAACAAAGAAGTAATTTTTCATAAAACCTGGGATTAAATCAAAGCAGCATGGGCGCGAAGTGGTCAATGCTCTGTGGTCGAGATAAACAAACCAAAATTAATAAAGTCGTTAACCTCCAAGACAATGATCTCAACTAATACCAAATTCATCGTTTTTAATACCAAAGACAAAACAAAGATTATTGATTTCAAAATTGTCTTGTAAATATAGATGACTTCACGACTGTATTCGTCGTGAAGTTATTCGTTTTTGAGTTAATCGGCTGGTTAAATATTTGACATTTTTTGGGGACTTTAATCATCAAACCAATTCTCGTCTAACCATTGATTAACTTTTTAATCATGATTAAGTAGCTGCGGTGCAAGTGGGCATAAGTGTGCGTGTTCAGTTTGTGTTTAAACTAGAGGTGGGCGAAATGACTCTTTCGAGTGAAAGGGAGTTGGCTCATGACTCACTTGAAAAAGTGAGAAAATATTTATATGTTCTCACCTCATAATTTGAACGAGTCGAGTAATACCTCTGGTATAAACGTCATCTCTACTTAGGCACCAAACCAGCTACGCGGTAGCCAAAATATCCACACCCAAAGCAGGTAAAATAGCAATGTATTAGGTTGGAGCGTATTAAATGTCGGATTTTCTTTAAATGTGAACGTTTGTCTCCCTGTTTTTATTATGCTTTTGTTTTTGACATAACCTGGTTTATAATCGTACTGTCCATTGCCAGAGTCATTTTAGCAAAGAAGATTTTCTCAAAAGTGTTCCCTTTTGTTATTTGCTTTGAATATTGCACCGATATGAATTCAACTGATATTCGTGTAATTTTCTCATATGAGTATAAACTTGGTAATAATGCTGCAAAAGCTGTACGCAATATAAACCAGTCGTTTGGGGAGAATACTGTGAACGATCGAAAAGTGGCTTAAAAAATTTCGGTCTGGTGATTTTTCCCTGGAAAATGAACCGTGGGGAAGACCCGAAACGTCTGTGAAAAATGATGCTCTAAAAGCATTGGTTTAAACAAATCCAACTGTTTCTTCAAGGGAACTTGCAGCACCCACCTTATTTACCGGATGTTTTAATTTCTTTTAAATTTTTAGAACTGTTTTTATGGGCTAAACAGTACGAAAATGAAAACAGTCTGAAAAATGTCATATCAAAGTTCATTGATTCTAAAGATCAGAATTTCTTCAAGACAGGCATCTATGCATTAAAATCTCATTGGAAAAAGTGTATTGAAGTAAATGGAGCATATTTTGATTAAATAAACAGCTTTTGGAGAAAAATATGCAGTTTAATATATTCACTTAAGAATCCGACATTTCATTCGCACCAACCTAATACCTTATTCTATCTCCGACTGCACAGGTTGGCAAGAACGATAGCGGTGTGCTGTGCACAGTTTTATCCAGCTATTGAAAGTTGCTTACAAATTCAAAATATGTTTGTGAACAAGCAATAAATCAATCAGAGCGATAAGATTCAATACACCAGTTCAGAAAAAAGGTAGATTGAAAGTAGCATCAGGTTACACAATTTAAATTAAATCTATCAATCAGGAATATTTATTATGACAATAATTTAGGATTAAAAAACAAACTACTTCTTATGTCACAACACCTTAGATTGTTTATTGTATTGCGTATATTCATACAACAAAGGGTTGCATCCAAGTATCTGATTACCGATAAAT
Source organism: Ocypus olens (assembly GCA_910593695.2). Classification (NCBI taxonomy): domain Eukaryota; kingdom Metazoa; phylum Arthropoda; class Insecta; order Coleoptera; family Staphylinidae; genus Ocypus; species Ocypus olens. Next base: position 10,786,917 of record OU343061.1, read on the forward strand.
AGCCACTTAACAAATAATGTCTTAAAACAATTACTTCCTCGCTAATCCCACGCCGTAATGGTTGTTTCAAGAAGTTATTTGTTTTTAGTCTTAATTTTGCAGAATTACGAACAGATTGTATGCTCAGGTAAAATACACTCAAATTAACATCTGATCATCAATAAATCGCAACATTACGTCGGGCAGCATGGGTTTAATGGACGAAAGGTTTTCTCTTGGCTTTGGGTGTACAGCAAATTTACAAAATGTGCCTTTTTACAATTCGCACTAAACTATTCATCCACATCGTCAAATGAGATATTTGTAATAACTTATAGGTTTTGCGCTATAGCAACAGCCATATTAAAGCACCACCCCAAGTTTTTCATAGATGGGTCACATTATAATTACAAAGTAACATGCGGGCCGATATACAAAGCTAAATATGTATACAGTTACACATACAAACCTCACAGTTTGCAATTACACGTGTCCCGGTTGTTGCGGTTTAGCCGTATCTGATCTCGACACTACCATTTCATTTCACAACTGAGAGTAGTGACCCCTCCAAGCAAACTTTACAATTAAAAAAAAGGCAGGATAGTTTCTTCACATAAGGGCCTACGTCCCGTGACCTCGTCACCCTCCCTTCCAGCTAATAATACACACAACGGTCAGATGAAGAGCCACCAACACCAGAAAGTAGTGAACATTTATACATTTCAAAAAATTCACAGCAGAAATGCATCTGGAATAGAGAATTTATTTCACCAGCAAGATCAATATGTGAAAGAGCACATGTTCACCACCACACAAATTTCCTAAAATAAGAGAGGAACAAACCCGGCAGCAACCTGAAATAAAGCCGAATCATTATTAAACCCAATGTATTAAGTAACTTACCGGGCGGTGAACATGTGCTCATTACGTGGGTGGAGCATGTGGAAACTCCGCCCTAACCTAACAATCACCGTTACACTACAACACCCAAGTAACAGGCGAATACACCGGACACAGTGTTTAGAATGCTGAAAGATCAACATGTGTTGTAATCGAGGCATGAGATAAAATTATATACGAAAATTAGGTCACTGTACCATAACCGATAACTGGTGTCGATTTAATTACAAATGGATACATACCCTGTTCAGCTGCAGTTATACTTCAGTTTGAGATCGTGGTGGTGAGAGGGGGCACATTAGTGACGGACTTTTAGGTTAGTTCCGAGGAAGATTTGTGTAATGGGAGCCATTGGGTTGATCATATGACACAAGTGAAGGTTTATTTAGGTTAAAAGGAATATCTGTGCTGTTTTTAGTTGAACTTTGTTGCGAGCGAGGAGCAGACGGTTGGTTTGTCGTGTATAGGTTAAATGTGGATGTGGGTTTCTGTGGAGAAAATAGTCATTGCATTCCGTTGGATATTCGGGGGTGCCGCCGTAAAATTGTAGAAAACGTGTGTAATAAAGCGCGATGATCGCAGAGCGCACGGTCCCGGAGCCGTGTTTCCCGAAACGTCGAGGTTGACACACACAGTTGTATGTTGGACGGAACGAGTGTGCACGAAAACAGGAAATTAACGATATTTAAGTAAAAAATGATATTTCCTTACATTATAATTGCTGTCCAATGCTCTAAGTAGTTTCTGCGTTATTTCCGTTATGTTATTCTGCATTTAAAGTCGGTTTGTAGCGATAAAACCGAATATATTTGGATAGAACTTTGCGTAGTTCTATACGGTAACAATGGCGGCAGTACATTGCGTTTTCTACAATTCTTGAAGGCGCACTGTTGTACAGGGAACATGGTGAACCCGAACACACTGAAGTGGGGATCGTGAGCGCGCACGAAACCCGACGATTTGTGCGCGTGCCCCACGAATTCGCTCCGAAGGCGCGCAGGGCGCAAGCGTTCCGTTATTTACAAAGCGATCTCCACCGGGTGAACACATGCGGGTGTCGGACGTCCCCGGAAGACATTCGAAACTTTAATTCTATAAGAAATCGCCTCGTGGGGCCCCATTTTTCGCCCCCTTACCAGCGCCATCTATCCGATCCAATCCACACCGGCGATCCCGGTCAACTGTCCACAAACACACGAATACTGGAAAACAGCTGTGGGGTGTTCTAAAATCAGAATTCAGCACTAAATTACTCGGATTACATATTTTCGAAGGTGTACTTACGCGATTGCATAAATCGATTGATTTTTCTACGAACGTGATTCATTGCTGTCCCGTATTGCGACGTTGCCGGTTTTTCACAATATTCGATCATTGGCGTAGTAAGCATATTTTTATATTGCGTTGCGAAATAATGGCACTAAATGGCAATTTATGCACTGAAGCAATGATCCCTGCGGAAAACTTTTAAGGACACCACTCTCGTAGCTTGGTTTCTTCTGCCTGATAACATAACCTTTTCTGCACGCGAATTAATTACTGTGTACACCGTCATGGGTTCGCGGAAATCGAGGCAAGCGCGATCGATTAGTTTTTTTTGCTGCAAAATGTTCTACAACCGTTTACCAGTTATGTTTGTTAACGAAGCCCAACCAGCTATTTACCTCGCGGTTCTTTTATCGTGCTATTTGTGTAGAGGTTATGAATTATCACCTGTTTTTATCTATATTTTACTCATTTCGGGATACAAAACCATGTTAACTGATTAACGTGATCAATCGTCCCTGGATTTTCGGGACAGTCCCTGATTATGGTACTGTATCCTGCATTGGCAAATGTTCCCCACGTACAGATTCGATCCAAAAAAGTAAAATTATTACAATTTTGTTGACTCTGAGATAAACTAGAATTTCAAATATTTATTGCTTTAAATCAAAAATTCACACATTATTACCAAACAATTTATAATTGCACAGATCATCTCAGATGATTTTCCACTCGTACTTAAAATTCTAATCGTATTACCTTTCCATAAAAATTTCTGCATTTTAAGTTAATTTCAGTATAGATTTGTATTAAATTGTAGTAACTTTGATAATTCTATAAAAAATTAATTGCCATCATTTGAATACATAATAACACATACACGAAGAAGTTATATACCTGCTCGTACAAATAACTTTTTTTTCTGATTGAAACAATATCGAGTAATATTGTCTTAGTTACGATATGTAATAACACACTTATATTTCCCTAGGGAAATATGAAATGCTCATATTTTCCTAGGAAAATATAAACATCAAAAAAATGTCATTAGGAGCTTCTCGCAAGAATTGTTTTAATTGCTCTCGGGACAACACCTCCGATTTCTTAGGAAGGTATCCTTTGTGGATTTTACAGCTTTGGATTTTACTGGAACCAAACATTCACAGTCTTTCGTCGCTTGTGTTAACACATAGTTTGACATTTCACCAATTTATGAAACAAAGCAAAAATCAAAACAAGTCAACCATGATATTTACAAACAAGGCCCTTAGCAACGTTACCAATCCAATAAATTCAAAAATTTACAATCCAATATTTTCCCATTTACAGAACAATATTCTTTCAATCAGAAAAAAAACTATTGATTACAACACGGGAAATATGAATACATTTCCCTTGGTTGTCTATACATCCCTCGGGCTCCGCCCTCGGGATGTAACTAGCCAACCTCGGGAAATATACTATTCATATTTCCCTAGTTGTAATAATAGCTATAAACCCCATCTTAAACGCTTCTTTGGTAGATATTACCGAAGGTTTTCAGTTTTTATACGTTCCATAAACTGAAAATTGGGTTTCATTTCAAATACTTACTGAATTGTCTCGAAATTTATTCAGAAAGAGACAAATTTTGAACAATCGATCAATGTTTGAATCCAGAGTTATCTTGAAAGTGAATAAACCTATGGAAGTTCTTAAACCTCTTTATAAGTATTACAGAAGGTACATTTTACTGAAGGTTTCCAGCTTTTGTACATTTCATCAACTGAAAATTATGTTTAATGTTTAATATTTACGCAATTGCCTCACAATTTATTCAGAATCGGACAAATTTTGAATAATCAATCACCGTTTGGATCTAAAGAGTTATCAAGAAAGTGAATTAACCGACGGAATTTCTTGAACCTCTTTATAGGTATTACAGAAGGTATGAAGTATACCCAATAATCTTCGAATGAAGGCATTTTTGTATATAAATAGCAATAAATGTAATTATCAACCACTGTTGAACGAACAGTCATTAATTGAGGCGTTGATTTCAACAGCACATCGAAAATTGTAGGGTGGGTCCTATCCTACAATCCAATCCGTTTCTCACGCGTCCAGGTTTTTACTAATAAATAAGTTAAACAAGTAAGAAAGACACTGAAGCCCTTTTTTTATTATTCACTTATTAATTGTTGGAACATGGGTGCGTGAGTCACATTTTAGATTTTAGGATAAGGCCCACCCCACCCACGGTTCCACTTTAATTTAAACTATAAAATCAAGTTCCTTATTATTTCTAAACTTTACACCTCTCAAATAAATTGTTAAAGAAATTTCTTCAACCAGTTTTGTAGTTTAAAGTAATGTTGATTCGAAGAGTGGTGTCTATAATATAACTACAGATTAAATCTCTGTGGGACTTGATCAGTAAAGCTGTGGGACACGTGTACCGACAGGCTCGAAAGTGTTAATAGGTATTTTATATTAATGTTAACCCTATTTCTTTTAAACTTTTTAAGTAATGCAGGCAGAGGTGTGTTTTAATAGTTACTTATGTATGAAGGGCATTAGGAAGATGTTTATGCACATATGAGAGCGACAAGTTTACACACCAGCGGCGGCTCGTGGATTTTCGTAGGGGGAGGCAAAGACAAAGATGCTGCTTGTGCTGCACTACTCTTATAGAGAAAGCAAATATCCCGCTGCTGTTTTGATCAAATATTTTTCCGTTGCCTCACCGCCGAACATCCTCAAACCGCCATGCATACCCGAGTGCCTATGGCACTACCCTTCTTGGTTTGCATCACATAGCATGCGGCACCATCACTAGTTTTTGTGAAAAATCAATATATATACATCATAAAAATCTGTTAATTATCATAAAATCCTTATATGCTTGAAGCCGTGCAGCAAATACAAGCATAGAGATCGACCAAATCAAGTTGGACGCTGAGGAGGCGTGCCGCGCAGAGTGCGATTCTTTACATTCCAGAGTGCGGAACACATTAGCGCACGAAGATAGTCGCAGTCATAAATTTACGTACGCGTAAAATTCGATAACTTGCTCTTAAAATTCATTTTCACCTCGACTGTACAATGCGAATGGTTCACGAAAACTAACGACTGCAACTATCCCCGCTCCTAGCACGTTTGTCTTTGCGCAAGCGGCCAGACTCTATTGGTTACGCTGTACCTGTGCCGGTATCTCGGAGCGTGTGGGGCTAAAATGAGAAACGACAACAAATCTCCGCATGGAAAATTGAATACCCTCTTCTGAAATTCAAGATGGTAACTGCGCAACACGCATCGAGATAGTGGTATGGCTGTACTACAAACCGCGGCCACTTGAAATAAGTAATAATAATAAATTGATAACAATAATTATAATTTATTTAATATGACTAGATATACACATTTTCATTCAATTTGCAACATTAACAATAATATCAATTTCTTCAACCTTTTTTTTTTTGTACATAATAATTAAGAATTACAACTCGATAAGGAAATCTTGGAAAATAAAAAGTTGGGGACTATTTTTTGGTTTTCTTCTAACACGGAGTGCAGCTTGGGACACAAAACACAATGGCGGTTCGTACGTACTCTAATTTAAGCGCGACACACTTGCAATACTGTGTTATCCGTCGCCGTTCAACTAATTGCAATATTTATTGTACGACGCTGAGAGTGGCTGGCGTGGGTCGGTTGGCACAAGATCCCGGCGGGGCAGATAGTCAGTTCGGCGTAGTCTTCTCTCCTCTCAGTAATTGACGGTCATGTCCAGCATCTGCAGTATTTCCGTGCAGATGTATTTCACTATCCGGTTGCAGTTCGTGTCCGCGAGCAAGTTTTCCAGGTAATCGACGCCCTTCTCTTCCTTCAGCATGTGACAGTAACGTTTTGCTGAAACAAATAGTACTTGTAGTTACGGTCATGAATAATTTCAATAGCGATAATCAAATTTGATGCAAATACTATATTATACCCAGCGGTGACGTGTGAAAGATCTGAGTGGAGTCTACGGAAGAAAATAGTGATTTTAAGTGCATCTCAAGCACGTGGTACTATCTCTCTCTTTTAGCCGCCTAAAGTTTAACAGACAGTCTTGCCTCATATGGAGTAATTTTGAACTAAAAGTTCAGCGCTCCTAAAACAATATAGAGTTGTACCAAGCACTCGAGATGTGTTGCGCAGCGACCATCTTAAATTCAATTGGCTCCGGACGCTTTTCTGCGCAAAACACATGTCTTGAGTGTTCGGTAATACTGTACGTAAGATTAGGATCAATTTCCCCCTACCTCCCAGGCGTGCACCCAGGGGGGTGGCTATTGGGCTTGAGCCCCCCTAAGACATTTGTATACCGAGTGTTAACCACCAAACCTGGCCATGGAAAAATAATGCTTTTTAGAATTTTATTTAATTGTAATGCCATAGTAGCCTTTCATTTAATGTCATATTCACTTATTTTCAGTTTACACATATGGTTGTGTATTAGTTATTATATGCGAGAGCCCCCCCAAGCCAAATTTCTAGGTAGCGGTAGCTACCCTCAACACCCTAGATTGGCTAATAGTTTTATCCGCGGAAACTTAAGGGATGGCAAAACTATCATAACTACAGGGCAGCATCGACTATGTTTTGATTGTTTATTTATAAGTGCACAACCAAGATTCTTATTTCAGCGCAATGCAAAAAACAACATTTATTATTAAATAACAGGAAGAAAGGTTTTATTGGAAGGGAGAGGAAATTGAGAGAGTGAAATGGTTCAAATACCTGGGGGTAGTATTCTCACAAAACGGGAGATGGCAGGAACACATGAAGTATGTGACGAAGAAGGTGAAAATGGCGGCTGGATGTCTGTGGAGAGAATGGGGGAGGAGAATGAAAGATTCAATGGTGGCGAATGAGACTATTTGGAAAGTGTGCCTGAAGACAATCTTAATGTATGGGGCAGAAGTGTGGGGTTTCAGCATGAAAGAGAGTATGGAAGGAGTACAAACGTGGTGGATGAAGAGAATGGTAGGGCTTGAGAAGAGTATGCCAGGGTATATAGTGTGTCAGGAGATGGATATATGTAGTGTGTGGGTGGATGTAGGAAAAAATGGGCCAAATATGAGAGAAAAGTTAGAATGCAGGGTCAGAAAGTAATTGTGAATGAGATCTTAAAAGAGGCAGGCAAAGGAGAAGGAATGGGGACCCAGTGGGAGAACGGTAGAAGTGAGATGTATAGGAAAGTAGGATGGTCGGAGGAAGCGGCTAGAGAAATGATAGGGAAAGGCAAAATCTTTGAATGCGTGGTGGAAATAACCTTGAGAGATGTGGATAAACAGGAAAGATGGAGGAAAATTGAGGAAAGTAGGTACAACCCAAGATATAGAAAAATAGCGGAAGGGTGGGGTAAACCCGAATACCTGTATGGAAGCGAAGGATGGGAGGAGAAAATTCTGATGGCGAGGTACAGATGTGGTAGTGGAGAGCGGGGGAACCGGTATTGAATTAATGAGGAAGAAAGATTGTGTAGACTGTGTGGAAGGGCAGAAGAAAGGTGGGAACATTGGAGGGCGGATTGCGTGGCAACGAGAGAAACATGGAGAAAACAATACGGACAAGGGGAGTGGACAAAACTACTGAAGGGTGATTCGGAGTCGCTGGATATAATCAGAAAGATTGAGGAAATGAAAAAGTCGGGCAATAGTATTTGAATTATTAATGTGTACACAATGTACGGTAGGAACATATGTTAAATGTAATAATGCCAATAAAGGATTAATTAATTAAATATTAAATAACAGCTTGTGAAATGGAAGTTGCAGGCGATATACTTTTATTAAGAACTGCTGAAACAACCAAACAAAGAAACCCAATTCAATTTTCTATTGATGATTGAGAAAATCACCCTGAGAAAAAAATTGAAGATATCTTTAGTGAAGAAATATTCGAATTTTGTTTCAGAATGACAAGCTTAATTGTGGTAAAACTACAGAGAGGCTAGGTAAACCCCGGTAACTTTTCTTGCGGCAGTCAAGAGATGGCGCTTTGGTAAAGAAAAATTTAAGCAGTACGTCGTTGGAGATTTGGACCTTAACTGTTCTATTTCAAACGGAACACCCTGTATATTTTTACATAATTTGATTCGTCTCTAAATTCCGAATTTATAGATGTATCACAAATGACCTTTTGGTTGTTGGTTTTTTGTTTAGATTTAAATTAAATTTATTTTATTTTTATTAAAAGTCCACATGTTGACACACTCTATTCTCTAAAAACTCATAAAGATATATGTAAAAATGCAAATGATATTATTTGCGCCCTGTATATTATAACACAGAATTAACGTATTGCGCTGGTTATTTGTAAAATTCGTTGAATAACAAAGCACTAAAAATAATTTCCGCCGCGATAATGATGGTGATAAAAAGTAATGTTTGTGTTCCTTAGCACATAATTTTTTTCTGAAATCGTGAAATTAAGTATTTCAAATGCTTCAGTTAGTTCCACTCAATGAGTACAACAGTCGCCCATATTCTTATAAGCAACTCATATTTATTTTTCTAATTAATCAGAAAAATGTGGTTATTTTTCTTATTTTTGTGCAAAAAGGCTTTTTTCGCCGTGATTATGTATAAATCTGTGAGACCATTACTTTTCCTGGTTTTGACAATTCTGAAAAATTAGTAATATTTGTTAACCACATTTAAAGTAGACAAATATCGGCTAAATACAAGCAGACGATCTTGTGACCGTGTTGCCACTTACGGCGTAATTTCGAACTAAAAGTTCAGTGCTCCTAAAACAATTTAAGTAAGGTCGACTGCGCGGAGTGCCAGCATCCGCCGATGAAGACATCGACCTCCTAGGACGTCTACTGCCGGTGTATTCTATAATCAGGATGACCGGCAGAAACCAGGAGACTGGCACCATGTTCAGAAGGAATATGGTGTACGTCCAATTACGGAAGGAACGGGACGGGAAGAAGGTCTTCCACCTCACATCACCGTTGAAGGCGAGCATAACATTGGTTCTATACTCGGCGCACCGAATAGATGGTATGGTCACGTTGCGTTCACCCAGCGTCCTCGTGATAGTTCGTTGAGACGTTATGAAAAGCCTGATTCACACAGCCTTACCACATTTTAGTTCTGTACCGGAAATATAAATCTCTCTACTTTAACCCGCAAAATCTAATTATTTACCACTTCCTAATTAAATGTAGTAGTTTCGGCTGCGTGACACACGCTTCACATGCGTTTGCGCTGACCAATCAGCGAACATCACGCGAAAATCACGCACACACCTTTGACTATATACTTATGGACTGCTAGCGCCACTTCATGTGTGTCTTCAAGCAACGGTGGCGCGGCGGGACCCTAAATGGTTGCGGTATGTTACTAAATTGGTAGCTATTTTGTGTCTATGACATATGACTCTATGAGCTCGCATTGCATATTGTGATACCCTGCAATTTATTCACACCTTTGAATATATAAACATTTATATTGTCAAATATTCACACTATGTCAAAATATTGCTATGTGAAAGGCTGCAATACGTCCACGTATATATGCCAACGCGGTTATAATACTCGTCAGCTGATGTACACGTCAGTTGACTTTTGACTTATAACCTAAAATTCTGTATTAGATTTCCATCAAATCTGGAACTTCGTAAATTATGGGTTGATGCTTTGCTTGTAAAAAAACAGACAGAAAAGTGGACCCGAGTCGCCGAAATATGCTCGCATTTGCATTCTCTACATTGCTGATGAATACATCGAGAAATATTTGTTTTTGCTTTCCAGTTTTTAAATTACGCTCCATTTTCGGCTCCGGGACGGGACTTATATCGGGCTCCAGCTCGTGGACAACTTTTGGAGCAGTGATCATATGGGAAATGGAGGGGGGATAGCAGTCCATTAGTATACAGTCAAAGCATGTGCCGAACATAAATCATGCACGCGAACACCATACACATGCGCGCGGCGCGGTTTTGGACGCAATTGTGTATGAAGCAAAAATTGAATATAAAATGAAAAATACTTACGATTTTTAGTACAGACGTGATGCACAGCCCAGACCGCCCACAGCTGCACCCGGTAATCGATAGCGATTTGCAGCAGAGGAAAAAAAGGGCGAAAACTCCTATACGCCACCATCTCATTATCAGGCACACCCCATCCGGTCACCGCCTCTTCAAGTTCCTTCAGCATATCCTCCCTCGAGTGCTCCGTCAGCGTCCACTTAGCGTCACCGTCCGAAGCCAAGTGAGCAACGATTCCTGCGGCGAAATAACTGACATCTATGTGCTGATACTTAAGCAGAATAAACAGCTCGCACATCAAAGAATCCAACATTAGATTCCCGCGTAGGGTTTCAACCTCGGCTATATTGTTCAGTAAACCTAATACCTTGGTTTCTACAGCGGAATCGGTGCGGAATACTTTCAGCACTTCTAAAAATAAATCGGCGCCGCCGTTTTCCAGGAAAACCGCGCACGTATCTGAGCTTTCATCTGTTAAGTTCCACAGCGCGCTTAACGTGAATTTCATGGTGATATCCGAGTGTTTCGTTTCCACTCTAGCCTTGACCATGGAAAGGAGTTTCTTCATGTACGCTGGTTTGGCGCCCAACTCCGAGGTTTCCGCTGTTGAAATTTTAGCGGCAAGGATGCTGCATATCGCAACGGACATTCTGTTCATGTTCATCTCATCGAAGGCACAGAGGGAGTCGAGCACTAGCTTAGCGCACCGGAACCTATCGAAACTAACTTCTTGGAGTATCCTGTCGCTGCATAACGTGAGCAAACCGTTCTTCTGCAGCTGGTACTCCTCGGGAAACGTTTCCATCGCGTTCAACGTCAGATGCACCGCCTGCGATAGCAATTTTGGATGGATTTGTTTGCTGAATTCCCCCCGCGTTAAGTTGTACAAACAAGCAGTTGCCGCCATCTGCACGCCGAATTTCGTCCAATGCGCGCCCATGGCCGGTAGCACCAGCCCGAAAATATCGGTCCGGCTCGACGTAAAAGCCCCCGTTAATTGGAACAAGTGGTAGAGCGCCTTCTGCACGTACGTGTGCCTGTCGTAGTGCTTCTTGAGCGCGTTCTTTATCTGGTCCTCGTTGCCCAGACCGGCGACGACTAGATCACAGTCGGGTTCGGGTTCACTCAGGAATATCTCGAAGGAGACCGGGTTCAGGACCACGCCCAGGTATTTCAGCTTCTTGTGGCCAGCCAAGAAGGTTTCTAGCGTGTTTTTCGGAATTAGGTCCTTCCAACCGGAGATATCTAAGTAAATGAGGTTCGGTAGTTTCTCAGGACTTTCCAGTATGTCGCATATCGCGGTGTTCTGTACGCTGTCGAATTGTCCGTTTATCAGGCTTATGTCTAGGTGTCTCAACGAGTCCAGCTCGATGATTACTTCGGTCATTGTGTTAATTTCTCGTAGGTCCTAAAATATATTTTAGATCGCTTCAATCAATCATAGATTAACCCTTAACTATGGACACGGAGTCTACCAGACTCCAGAATGTTTTGCGTATTTAAAATTTATAGCTGCTACTTTAAGTACCTTCCTAAACACCTCTAACATAGTGTATCGACTCATTTGGAGTCTGTTACTACGTATTAGCAGTGGTGTATTAGAGGGGGAACGGGGAGGAACGACGTTCCGGCACCTTTTTTCAGAAACAGAACGCGTTTGTGTTTGTTAATATTTTGTATAGTAAGAATTAAAAACAAATAAAAAAGGTTACAAGGAAAACAATAGTTTACGCTGCTTGTGGAAAGTCGCGGACTATTTTTTTGCTCTCATCATGCGTTGCCTTACTTCTTTGCTCTCACCATGCGTTCCCTTACTTCTTATTTTACCAATACACCACTGCGTATTAGTGCACTAAAATCGGGTGTTAAGGGTTAAATTAAAAAGCAAAAACTAACATCGACTGAAAAACACTTAATAAGTTGAATGATGATATTTTAATCACTACAGTTATGCCGATGAGTCCTGGCGTCTGACAGATAAAGATGGAGTTAGGGAGGTAGATTACGCAAAGTACTGATGTAAAGCAGCGGCGGCTCGTGGATTTCCCTAGGGAGGGCAAAGACAAAGATGTCGCTCGTGCCGCACTATGTAAAGTCAAATCAAAACATGCAGTGATGTCTGTCGGGGCAGTTTCGCACAACATCATAGGAGCATTTTTAAACACAGTGCAAATGTCCCCCAAAGCTTTCTTTCTCTTAACCCTTTCGACCGTGGTGGTGGCAATTGCCACCGCAAGATTTACATGTCTCTACTTACTATGACAATCCATATTTTTGCTGTTTATCACTAGATGTCACTTCAGCAAAGCCTCACTAATTAATTCCTTTACTAATTAATCAAATCAGTTCAAATTTGGTATTTATGGTCTTAAGAATTTTTTTTTTTCAAATTTAAAAATCCAGGGCTGAAAGGGTTAATTAATATATTTAATTCAGTCATTTTAATATTAATGTCATAGATTCAAATATGGTTTGAACATATCAGAAAAAAACCTACAAAAGCAGAAATCATAGATGATTTGAAAGCAGCTATAGCAGCCACTACTGTTGGTAAGAAAAGCAGCAAAAATCTACAGTTTCACCCATGCTTATTTGTTGTATAGAAGAAAAAAGAAACTAAATAAAGAGAAAAAGTATTAATCAAAGTAACAAGTTTTTATGGTTCAACTTCAAGAGGTAGCCTGTCAGAAATGTATATTTTGCAATCCGCTAAAATGAATTATGATTTTACCTACATTAAAATAAGCATTCATCTAGGCAGTGAGTATCACCATAACTGGGATTAATGTAATATGTCTGGAAACGTCTGGTTACAAGAATATGTCAAACACCACACTCAAACTCAAAAATACCAACATCTCCGAGTTTCAAGAAAACTTACACACCAGTCCACAGCTGATAAAACGGGTATAACAACTGTCACTCAAGCTCGAAATTGCTATCTTTTGCAAAAGGACTAACCCAAGCCCTCACCAGGATTCTATTATGCCCACTTGCACCACAGAACTTAATCATGATTAAAGTCCCCAAGTAACCAGCCGATTTTGGCCGATTAACTGAAAAACTAATAACTTGACGACGAATGTAGTCGTGAAGTTATTTACATTTGGCAGACGATTTAGAAAGTAGCTGCGGTGCAAGTGGGCATTAGTCTATTAAACGCGGCTATAATTACCAGGATCCAAACGTAGGAGTCCTAATCGGTTCATGCAGTCTATTACACGCGGCTGTGATTAAGCTGATGAATTTTGATAAAACATTTGATTAATACTTACACTAGCTACTAAACTAATTAGTCTCTCTTTAATTAAAAGTAATGGTTTGACACATTGCACACACGTCCCGGAAATGTCCAGCCTTTCCAGATGGTGCAGGTCCTCGCAGATCATCTGCAGGGTCTGCTGGTTGAATTCCGTGAAGGACACATTCAGGGATTTCAGGCTCTTCAGGTTGGTCAGCTGCACCATCAGGCTGTGCCTCGACATGTCGATGAACGTACATCTCGAGATGTTCAGGTGGGTTAAGTTATTCACAGTATATTCGTTTAAACAATCTGAAAATATAAGAATAATAAATTCAATAAAACTAAATGTATTGAATTTATTTAATGCTTTCTGCAACAAGTAAGGTTGTTTCTAATTTGTTTATAAGAAATATAGCCGAAATAATTGTAAAACTGCCGCCCTCTACAAAAATTGCAAGTAAATAAAAATCTGCTGTTCCCAGAAAAGTGGAAAACTGTAGAAGTTCAACGAGAAATCTTTTTGTACCAATAACTTTAAACAATGAAACTATGGTGTTTCTGCAAATTTTCCATTGCTTATGGAAATTACCCTGTTTTATTTTTAAGTAGCTTGCAAGCACAAGGTTCATGATATAGTATCACTCTCCTTCCTAACTTGAAAAACTAATAATAGCTTGGCAACTGTGGATTGTGTAATTTAGTTGTCTACTCTGTCATTTCCGAAATGAACAACAATTGAAGAAGCCACAGGTGGGGGAGCAATAGGCATTGTCATTATTATTTTTACGAATGCAACCAGTGTAGCAACAATATTGGCGGACGCCTGTATGCAGATCTCTAGTTAGTGCCCCAATAGTAACGGACAAATAGGTTATGATCAACTACGTAAGATCAGACCACTCCTTACAAATTTGAGATAAACTTTATTATTATTACTATGAGTACCAAGAGAGGAATATCTTGCAGTGAATGAGCACATTATACCTACAAAGACAGGATCATCAATAAAACAGTGTAATCCTAAGAAACATCGTAAATGGGAAGATTTTTGCCAGTGTAGTGTCACCAGAAGTACAAAATGTGTTTTGATAGCAATCCGTTACAAATGTATCTAGCAAAGAAAGGAATACTTCCATTGGGAACTGTAAGTTCCGAAAATTGGATTACCAAAAGAAAAAGAAATGAAACATAAGAGTCGTGGAACCATTGTAGAAAAGGCAACAACTATTGATGATCTAAAAGTTTCATTGGTGTCTTGGCATGATAATAAAATTGTATACCGTGTGTTCGATAAAAAACGCCCAACGCCATAACTGTTATTTATTAACCCTGCAGTGGTCGCGTGGACTACATATGTAGTCCAAGTTTATATGTCTTTCCTGTGCAGAAAATGTTATAAATAATTAATTTTCATAATTACATTTAATTGTGATCTCAATCAATACGAAAGCTGTTATTTTTGTGCCAATTTAGAGAAGTATTTTTGTTTTTGTTTAATAGTTATAAAAGAGAGTTTATAACTAAGTTTTGCTGATTTTATATAGTTAAGCATACTGTACTGATTATAATTCCATAAGTAAAATAAAGAAGTCATATAAAAAACAAAAATTATTTCAATTTGAAAATGGACTCCGTATGTAGTCCGCGCGACCACTGTTGTCTCATTTAGATGCGCGACCACTGCAGGGTTAACCGATGGACTAAAATGGACTAAAAACCAATGTCAATGGCCATTTAAATACTAACAAATGACATCAATATTGATTTTTTTCAATAATAACTACATTGTCAAATGATTGCCAACTTAAAATTTTTAAATGGCAGCATATGTTTTAATTTTTCTACATTCGACATTACTTTTCTGAATCCAATAATGACCAATATGTTGTTTTTCGTTCAATATTTTGGTCGAAAAAAATTAAAATAAATCTTCCATTTAAAATTATATTTTTCAAAAATTATAATTAGTGTGCCTTGGAAAAAATGACAAATGACATTTGTTGTAAGGTTATGTCAAACATCAATAATAAGTACCTACGTTACAACTCAATGTAAAATAGAATAAATAAGTAGTGCAAGAATTAATTCACTTGCGATTTAGATGTTCTCTGATTACACTAAGTACAACGTCGAACTCTGCAAGTCCACGAAATTGTTGATCCACTGTCTTCGACTTTTTAAAGGCTCGATATCATCCCAAATTTCCTTCTAACTTTCTAAATTTAGGTTCTGGTATTCGCCGCTCTGGAAACCGTAGATGATAAATCGTGCCGCAGCTCTTCGATTTCTATTACATAGAAAATAAATTTGTAACATGTCTGTTAATTCGCTATTTTTCATGATTATGTCTGAAACACACACTAATAACAAATGGTTGATATTACTTATACAACAAATGACATTTGTCGATTCGAATTTTTTTCAAGGCACACTATATTTATTACCAAAAAAATCATGTGTGTGAACAAGATTTATTATTATCTTTTTCTGGCATAAATATTAACCTAAAACCAACATAATGAGCATAATTGGATTCAGAAAAACTATGTCTAATATTATAAAATCAGAAAAGTATATGCAGCCATTTAAAAATTTAAAGTTGACTATCATTTGGCAATGAAGTTGATTTTTAGAAAATATATAATTACTGTAATTTTACAGTATTTAAACAGCCATTGACTTTATTTTTTAGTTCATTCAAATCGGTCAACAAATAACAGAGTTATGGCGTTGGGCGTTTTTTATCGAACACACGGTATGTAATGTCAACATTAGTTGGGAGTAGACCAACATTTGAGGTAAAAAGATTAAAAAAAAAAATCCTATATATCTATTCCATGTCCTCAATCCATAAGTAATAGTTTTATGAGTGGAGTAGATTTTTTGGACTCCATGCTGGGATTCTATAGGATTCAAGTTCAAGATCAAAAATGTGGTATCTCAGAATTTTTTTCACTTGATAGGTTTGTACTGGGCGAATGCCTGGATATTGTAGAGACGGAATCAAGATACAACTCTTACCATTAGTAGATTTTAAAATTGCAAA
This sequence comes from Ocypus olens, assembly GCA_910593695.2. NCBI lineage: Eukaryota > Metazoa > Arthropoda > Insecta > Coleoptera > Staphylinidae > Ocypus > Ocypus olens. The sequence goes on from OU343061.1 coordinate 10,803,380, forward strand.
AGCACTGTGTAATGTTGAAGTTATAACACCACGCATATGTGGTAAACCATGCCAGTCTTTAGAAAATGGTTCAACAACTAAAATACTTCTGGAAGATGTTCAATTGGTTAGAATGGATCATTTCGTACATGGAATGTTGAAAGGCAACGGTGTAAATTTCCTGATTGTCCAGGAAAGTCATTTGTGAGTTGCAGAAAGTGCAATATTTACCGGTTTTTAAATAAAGACAGAAATCGTTTTCTACTCCCACATAGCACCCTTCGTCTAAGGTACGTACATTATTCGTCCAAATTACGTACATTCGTCCATGGGGGTAATATGAACGTACAGTGTACGTACATTGTACGTACTATTTGTACGCCCATAGTACGTACATATCTGGACGAATATACCCCACCACGCAGGATGGACCGCAAGCACATCAAACAGAGGGCGCCCTAATAACCAAACCGACGGAATGTTTTTTGTTTGTCCAGATTTGGTACAATGCTGTACCAAATGGACACACTGCATACGTACAAGGGATGAAAACTATACGTCCATAGTACGTACTTGTCCTACATACGTACATTTGAGTACGTCCTATGTACGTAAATTTGTGTACATCCAGAATTGATACAATGTTGTGCCAAATGGACATACCACGTACGTACATGGGACGAAAGCGGACCAAGATGTACGTACATTGGACGTGTGCATTTCTAAAACAATACGTCCATAGTACGTACATAGGACGTATTTGTGCTATATGGGCTATGTTCTACGAAATATGGTACAAACTGTCTTTTTACAAAAATAAAACTATTCATAATTATTTTTGCAGCATGGTTTGCAACACCCACAATATCCACGGTAATTCAGAAAACAGATCGCATTCCACTAGCAATAAAAAAGAAAATTGCACAAAAAAGACGGAAACAATGGCAACGAGTAAGATCAGAAAGTAACAAAAGAAAATTTAACAAAGCCACAGAAGAACTGAAACATCTCATTCAGGAAGAACAGAACCAAAGTATGCAAGAATAACTTGCGAATCTTAGTCCAACAAGGAAAACCACAAGAAAACTCAAGGGACCCCAACCGCACAATCCACCCATTAAAAATGCTGAAAATACCCGATACAGAAGCGATAGGGAAAAAGGTAACGCTTTCTCTACACACCTGGAGAATATATTTAATCCATTCCATTGTACTAAAGCTACAGAACAAGAAAACGAAATAACAGACTTCCTGGAGGTGCCATTCCATAGTAAGGTAAAATTGCAGAGGTAAACCAAGAGATCATAAAAGAGATCAGCACAAAAAAGGCTCTTGGATTTGACCTGATAAGTGGCAAAGTCCTATAAGAACTACCAGAAAAATGTTACAAACTGTTAACTTTCATATTTAATGCAATGCTGCGACTAAATTACTTCCCCAGTACATGGAAAGTTGTTCAAATAATCATGACCTTGAAGCCAGGAAATGTTTCATTCTAGAGACCTATTAGTCTCCTACCCATCATTTCCAAAGTATTTGAGAAATATTTACGTCATAGGACCTAAGACAATATTGAATGAAAGAGGACTAATTCCGGAGCACCAATTTGGATTCCATAGCAAGCATGGTACGATTGAACAGGTACACAGAATAATCAACTAGATACACACAAGGAAAATGCAAAAAGGTATTGATCAGTTGCTTTCCTTGATATTTCACAAGCCTTCAATAAAGTTTAGCAAGTGAAGTTTACCCTTTGACCTACAACCACGAGTACTCCTCGTGTTTAAATGTTCGGGCCAAACACAACGACCACGAGCATATCTTGTGGCGCGCCGCTTGGGCCAATCACATCGAGCACAAGCTCAACTCGTGGCGAGCCGCTTGGGCCAATCAAATCGAGCACGAGCTCAACTCCTGGCGCAGCGCTTGAGATAGTAGTGCTGCACAATGCATGCATTTTCTTGCGAAACAGAATTTTTTGAAGTCCATATTTTACGTTTTCAGTTGTCCCATGAAAAAGAATGAATTTGTGATCATACAATTGGGCAACCCAGGCGTGCCTCAGTCGGACTGGTTTCTGCTGCTGCATTCGGACGTAAGGAAAGTAGGCCAAAGGGTTAAAAAGGTTCCTGCTGTTGAAGTCTTATCCGTCTAAAGGAAACTTCCTGGTGAAACAAGGGAACGAATCCACTGATCTGAAATGTATACATTCGGGTGTTCCACAAGGAAGTGAGCTGGGACCAATGCGGTACTTCCTCTACACTGCTGACTTGCCAACAACACGAATTACCACTGTAGCGACTTTTGCCGATGACTGGCGTCCCATATCAACCCAACAATGGCATCCAAACATCTTCAGACACACCTCAGCAAAAACCGCAACTGGTTAACAAAATGGTGCATCAAAGTTAATGAACTAAAGTCTACCCATGTGACCTTCATGTTATGCCCACCAGTGTCACTCAATAACTGCCAATTTCAACAAGCCGATAATGCCAAATACCTTGGCATTCATCTATACCGGCAACTAACATGGAAAAAACATATCTTCACCAAACGCAAGCAGCTAGGACTTAAGTTCGGCCGAATGTATTGACTCATCGACAGCAAGTCAAAACTATCCATGGATAACAAGATATTACTCTACAAGTCTATCCTTAAGCCTATCTGGAGAGACGGCATACAACTTTTGGGGTACTGCAAGCAGCTCCAACATAGACATCCCGCAAAGGTAACAAGGTTCTGCGTGTCGTTGTCGATGCACCATACTATGTCTCCAACAAGGTGATTCAAATCGAATCAGTCAAGGAAGCCATTCATACTTAAGCAACATGGACAACTAAGAGTCTAAATTTAATATCTGTCTAAAATTTAATCATTCAATCATAAACAAAATTAAAAATCATGTAAAACGCTAATTGCCTAATGGGCAGATTGCAGAATTCTCTTACGCCCGGTATTATCAACACATTTTAAAGGACAGTTAAAGCTAAACGAGATTTAAGAGTGAATGTGCAGTATTACCAACCAGTTTAAATGTCCTTTAGCCCATAAATGCCCATTAATATTAAATGTCGAAGTTTCTCCCTTTAACAATTTTAATGGCATTTAACTTGACGTTTCTAGTTTTGAGGTTGGGTTACAGTGATTTCAGTTCGGTTTATAATCATGAATTCATGTTTCTTCAAATTTCACCGGCGACTCTTTTGATGAAGAAATATTAAATTACATGCGTAAGTAAAATATCCGTAAGAGTTAACACAGGGGGTTTTCGAAAGAAAGGAGGCGATCCCCACCTCGTTGATCTTCGACTAGCTCATGGAGTCGGTGTCGCGATGAGAACTGCTACACCACAAAGAGGGATGAGAGGCAAAGAAGTGCGGATTGGCGCGATAACTATCGCTATTATTCACGCAGGATGACAAAAATGTTACAGTCACGGGAGAAAATAAAAATCAAAGACACTTCATTCAATGTTCAGCTGATCCAGCTGATCGGCGGCGATGGCGGATCAGTCGCATCAGCAGATCGATGGCTCTTAAAGGTTAAAATTCAGTGTTGCCTACCTGCGAATATAAAATTCATGAAAAATCCGTCTATAATCTATTGCCAACAGATCTTAAAATGACATTTACTTAAAACTCATTTAAATAGAATCATAATACCCATGACAATTTTAAATGTACCTTTATCCTAAACATCATTTAACTAAATGCCTGTTTAAAAAAAGTTGATAATACCGGGCGTTAGAGCAATAAAAAAAATGATTATTTTTGTTTCATGAAAATACAAAATGAACGCAGTAAGGGATTAACAATTTAATGACACCAATGAAATGTTCACTCACCTAAAATCTTACTTATAGTAATGTTTTGTAAATTGATGCATTGCAGTTCGTTCAGTTTGTGTTGCTTGAGGATCTTCAGACCGTCGTAAGTAAGGTTGGCATCTTTGATTTTCACATTTCTCAGTCTCGAATTTTGCCCGCTGAATATGTTGATGGTGGAATCATTCAGGAAATCTTTCTCGTTAAACTGAAATCCAGATACAACACTACCATGTTGAATGCGTAGAACTAATTTAATTTAACAAATAATAATAATAATTTAATTTATTCAGTTTAGTAAATTATACAACAATAATAATGTACACTATTCTAAAAGGAATACGTCAAAACGAAACAAATACATTCTATAAACCAATAAGGAAATATGAATAGTATAGAGCCCGAGGGATGTATAGACAACCAAGGGAAATGCATTCATATTTCCCGTGTTGTAATCAATAGTTTTTTTCTGATTGAAAGAATATTGTTCTGTAAATGGGAAAATATTGGATTGTAATTTTTTGAATTTATCGGATTGGTAACGTTGCTAAGGGCCTTGTTTGTAAATATCATAGTTGACTGGTTTGATTTTTGCGATGTTTCATAAATTGGTGAAATGTCAAACAATGTGTTAACGCAAGCGAAGAAAGACCGTGGATGTTTGGTTCCCGTAAAATCCAAAGCTGTAAAATCCATGAAGGATACCTTCCTAAGAAATAGCAGATGTTGTCCCGAGAGCAATTAAAACAATTCTTGCGAGAAGCTCCTAATGACATTTTTTTGATGTTTATATTTTCCTATGGAAATATGAGCACTTCATATTTCCCTAGGGAAATATACGTGTGTTATGACATATCGTAACTAAGGCAATATTACTTGATATTGTTTCAATCAGAAAAAAATACAATAAATACAACTTAGTTGGGTATTTGTACAAGAAAACTAATGGAAGAATTCTGTTAATTTATATACAGTGAGATGAGAAAGTCGAAAATAGTTGGGAGCACATTTTCTGAAAATCCCTATAATAATTCACGTAAAACTATATTGGCTGTCTGGAATGCAGTGCAGTGTGTGATGTTCTTACCAGGGCTGTTCAGGGACTTCACGGAAACGCTTACTCATTTTACTCTTTTTATTCTGTTAGCAGGTTACATCAGTCTTTGTCGACTCTCTACTTAAGACTAACTAACTTAATATCAATCATTCACCTATTCACACCCTGACCCCATTAATTGCCATTGCATTGCAATCCGGAGTCAGCACACATTCTTACACAAGTCGGACTCAGCACATACATTACAACACACTTTAATAACTAGAACATAATTATTCCATCACAAGTGTACATTTTGTTAATTTTAACATCTTGTGATTTTTTAAGGTTACTGGTTTTAAAAACAGTTTTTATCTGCGATTTTTAAATTTTAGCAGTTATTTGTAGAACTGATCATCGCTATTAATAATAGATTTATTTCAATTTTAGGGTTTTCCATGCCAAAATTCCCATTCTTAGTAACGCCACTGAACTTCTGTTAGTTAGGTTATGTTTTAAGTACTGTCAACTATTTTCGACTTTTTGATCTCATAGTACTTCTTTGCCTAGAAAATATTGGCTTAACCCCCATTGCATGATTTATTTAAACATCAAAATATATGTTTCTACATTAAATGGATAAAGGCAAAATTATGTTTTTTTTTTAATTTGCTTTTTAATGCTATTTACGAAAAAAATAATCCTAAATGAGTACATTATGCATGCATTATGTGTTACGATGAAAATCTTTAAAATAATTATTTTGTTTATTGAGGCATATTGTAAGTGATTTTCCTTTGTAGTTGGGTTTTTTGCACCTCTCCCTATTATCATCTTGACATTTTTTATTTGGTTCAGTACTGGCAGTTATTGGTTTTAGTCCTTTCCGTTTGATCGACTATTTGAGAAATAAAGTCATCAGTAAGAAAAAAATTGAATATAATATATGCGCCATTCAATTCTAATAAGTCTTCTAAAAGTTCACTTTTCTCCCAAAATAAATTTTGTTTAAAATCTCTTACAGTTTTTGAATCTTTATTTTTTAAATGATTTATTTTGCACTTTACGCAGCAACAATTGTTATGTTCCCATTTGGAAACAGTATACAATAAAGGGTTAATTTATTAATTATAAGCCGCGAATGCTCTTAGTTGTCGATGCGCCTTCAACCCAACAAATAAGCATGAAATATTTTTTTTATTTGCTTCCAATCTAATATGTTATTCATTAGAAGCTGACAAAAATACTGAGAATGTTTCATATGATGATACACCGACTCAGAAAAGGAGCCGATGCAAAACATTATGTTCTTCATTTTAATGACTAATTTTTCATTAACCATGAGTGAAATTGTCACATTCAACCCGGTATAGTATAGCAATCAGTAAATTTCACCCACAAAAATTATACCATAAGTGGTATTTCTCTATCAAGAAAATTCATATTTCCATCATGCCCTTTTGACATTTACTTGACGTTTCTAGGTTAAAAACAATATGAAGCGTTGCGGATAGGCAGCGTTGCGGATATGAAGCGTTGCGGATACGCAGCGTTGCGGATACGAAGCGTTGCGGATACGAAGCGTTGCGGATACGAAGCGTTGCGGATACGAAGGGCGAACTCAAGTAGTAGTAGTAGTTTTTTATTAAATGTAATGAAAATACATATATAAATATCCTGCACAGTATTACATATCACAAAAACAAATAAAAATTAGTTTAGCACTATGTTGACACACAAATACATGCGGGTTGCCGAAAGCTACGTTCATTATTGTACTAATACATTTAATTATAATCATAGTTTGTTATAACATAAGTTCGAAGAAGTTTTTTCAATTTTTTAATAGTAGTGGCTTCCTTAATTTGTAAATTTAATTCATTAAATTTTATAAATCCTTCATAAAATAATGATCTATATGTTGTTTGTTTGTGCACTGTTGCGACATTTAAGTGATTCCTTGATCTTGTAATATAGGTATGAATGTCACTATTTTTAACAATTGCACCACTAAGATACTCCGGGAGATGGTGATTAACCATGTTATAAACGAAACACATATTCCTAAAATAAAGTGACTGCCGGACCGAGAATAGATTTAACTTAATTAGCATTCTTTAACATTTGATTTTTTGTCACACTGTAGAATAGATCTAAGACATTTATTCTGTAGAACTTGTAACTTATCCAGTTCTACATTTGGTACATAATACAGAACCGTTGGACAATAGGTGAAAAGAGGACTGATAATGGACTGATAAACAATAAATCTATTCCTTCGATTAAGGGATTGACATATACGATGAAAATATTTGCATGTGTCCGATATCTCTGAAATCAAAAATTTACAGTGGCTTTTAAAGTTTAGTTTATTGTCTATTATCAATCCAAGATATTTAATTTCACTAACATATTCAAGCGCTTCACCCAGTAAACACACTTGAACATCAGGGTCTGTTGGTGTATCACACCCTAACACCATAACTTTTGTTTTATCTGTATTAATTATTAAATGGTTTTTAAAACAAATGCAGCTTTCCAGAAAAACGCATTTAAGTATTTTTTGCAGTTGGGCAAACTCAACAAACAAGAGATTTTAGCCTTTTTCTTGCTCTGGATATCTAATATTTGTAATAAATGTCATCTACAACAAACATTCTAAAGCAAGCAAAGAAAATAACTGCCAAGGAAAAAATTGCGGTAAACCGGACTTGTAATGAAAAAATGTTATAATAACAAACATAGGAGAGCTACAGGCCCACTTATTGAGAAAGGGTCCAAATTAAAAAAAAAGTGTCTACTATTATTCAGTAATGTCCGACAAACCGAAATGTGGCATAAAACAAAATATTGAGTTCGCCCTTCGTACTTCGTATCCGCAAAGCCTCATATGTAAATACATCTTAATTACTTTGAGTTGAAAAGGAATTCGAGTCTACTCTAAAATTTTGCTACTTAGAAATAAGGTCTACTACTGAAATGCGCTGTTGTATTTTGTTGAAAAACTTTCGAGTGGTATAGTCATAGTAATTACGTTTGATGGAAGGAATGAATTTCAACAGGTCGAACACTCTCGTCATAGTTCTACCTGAAGTATATAATAAAAGCTGGTCTATGTTTATCAGATCTATCGATTTTCTTATTTTAATGGCATTAAATTCTGAATCTTCATTAAAGATATTTTTTAATTCAGTGACGGTTCGCGGGGTTTTTTCTGGTACGGCCGAGGTAACAAGGGTGGCAATACAGATAGATAGGGTCAGTTGCAGAGACGGCTGGCTGCGTAACCGCACCTATCTGTATTACCACCTCTTGTTCCTCGGCCGTACCAGAAAAAACCCCGTGAACCGTCACTATTTGAATTGTATGAAAGTAGGGTTTTGAGCTCTCTAATTTTATCCATTGCATTTTGAACCAATTTATTGGTACTCCTGAAACTGATGCCCATGTATTAATAATCGATCTTTCTAGAGGGTTTGTAGAGAAGAAGTCCTAATTTATCATTTGAACCGTGTAAAAAATATGAAACTTATTTTTAATGGTTTTTATTGTATTATACCAATCATCTGGTGAAAGAATGTTTCAAGTTTTATTCATTTGTGATAAATATGAATCATTACACAAATTCTATGTGATAACAAAAAGATTGGGACTTCCCCAATAATAAAGCCCCTCATTATCTAAATGTCAGTAATGTCTTTTCTATACACATTCTTTGCAAGTTATTTAATATAATCAAAATTAGTCGGAATAAAGTTAAAATTTGTGAAACTAAGTGCTTTTTTATTATTATTATTTCAAAATATTACTCGGATAATATAATTTTGATGGCTTTGCTATTTTTAACAAGCAAATTATTTATTGCACAACTCAATATTTGCAGTGGCATCAACCAGAAAAACAGCTGATTCAATAAATAATTTGCAACTCACATTGTAGACTATAAAAAGTCTCGTATTTTGTCATAATCAAGTCGAACTAAGCTTATTTACAAAACACGTAATAAAGGTGCACTTTTTTAATTTCTCACTTTCTCATTGAAAAATTATTTGTTTATATTGAATAGAATATATACTTTGATAAATGGATCCAACCGAACCAAGTTCCGACAAAATTTTCATGCGTTTACTCTCTGCAATAAGTTAAATTAGACACAATCATTTGTGCACGTATGTCGTCCAAGGCGAGAAAACTCAGTCTTCAGTAATGACGCACACGCAAAGATCCATTGATCAAATTATACTTAATATGACTTTTATATATTGGTGTATAATTATAATATTATTATAAGTAATATATTTTAAGATTATTTAAGTAATAAAAACACTGACCTTTAGAAGAAGTTTTTCGGATAGCTCGTTAAATAAATAAATATCAGGATCCTTGAACGTGATCTTCTTTTGTGCACCGATATCCCCCTTCGAACAGTTGCTCGGCAGAGTGTAGGACGAATCGAAGATGTCCTCGTGGTATTCGCAAATGCAGTCAAGACATAACTCCTGCAGGGATATCGGCGAGTCGTACATATCTACCAAAGTGGCCTGAAACAAAGGAAGTCCAATCGCGTTTTTATAAATTTACACAGCGAGACAACTTGCAAAGGCAAAGGCCCGAATGTGTACAGTTAAAAACAAGCCTGGGCAACAGAATCATACCTGGTAATCAATATCCTGAATACTACATAAATATTGGTGTTCACTGGGAATTTGTCAATAATTATTAACGAGGGGCTTATTTTTTTTTATAAATAAATTGTATATAAATATTCGTCAGCTGTCAACTGTCAGTGCTGGACGTCGCGGTGACAACTATTTACGTCACTGGAGATTTTTTAATTTGTGGAAATTACGCACTTACGAATTTATGATTTGTGTAATGCATTTTAGATAGTATGCATTCGAGTTTGAAAAAAAATAAGATTAAATTGATTGTTCAATCCAATATTTCAAATCGTGTTTGGCCGATCTGGCGAGAGATGGCGTAAGCATTAGGTTTTTGTAATAAAATTAATGATTTGAAGGATTTTTTATTTAATTTAGATTGTTAAAATTATCATAAAATCAGATTTGTTATTACTATTTAGACGTAACTTGTTGCCTTGATCAGTGCTGTACCATCAGGGTTGAATTCAGTTGCAGTGGAGGTCAGTGACGGTTCGCGGGGTTTTTTTCTAGTACTGCCGAGGAACAAGAGATGATAATACAGATAGGTAGGGTCAGTTGCAGAGACGGCTGGCTACGTGACCGCACCTATCTGTATTACCACCTCTTGTTCCTTGGCCGTACCAGAAAAAAACCCGTGAACCGTCACTGGTCTAGGTTTTGGAGGGGACAATGGCCCCGAATTCAAATAATGCACCCCGGAAACTTTATTTATTAATCACAACGAACAGAAATGCAACGTCATATTCCTTTGTTGTAACAAGGTTAGTTGTTTTTTAAGTAATGACATTTATGTTTACCCAATTTTATTTAATTTTTTCTTACCCTTCATCCTTAAGAACTGAAATGCCCTGCAAGAAAAAAAAAATGGGCCCCATAAGATTCAACTCACCTGGCGACACAATAGAAATGCCAAACAAAATTTAATCTAATCTTTACGTCAATAATTAAAAGTGATACTGCTAGAATGGATGACAAAAAATTCATCGATGTCTATCTATATATTGGCTGTTATCGTTTTAAAATCAAGTAAGTGGGGGCTTCCTGTAAATTCCGGGTTGTTTTTAGAATACCACTTATTGCTAGAGCCTGCTCGAATATTGTTACTTTCCTTTGAATACATTTTGGTAAATTACAGGTTTAAAATAACTCTGCCTGACTGTGCGCGCTGTATCTTAAAAAATAATACAGGTATTGATTTGAAACTTTGAACTTGTCTTATTTCACAATCCGAAAAACTGAAAAGCTTTTTGGTAAAATTTCGTACACGGTAAGTGTTTTTTTTAATGTGAACAATATTACAAAAACATCTAAACAAATATTGAAGACAATACAGAAAGGAACATCCTTTGTTTGAACATATTTTTCAAAAAATCATTCGGGGATTAATATGACATGCAAGATTATAGTCAGCTGGTAGGCCGTGAAGTTTCACTTTTACGGATTAGGCTTTTAAAATGCTTAATAATGCCTTGGCAGATAAAGTAATGAGACTTCACGGCCTACGTAATGTTATTTCGCCAATCAGATGACCAATAGAAGCCGTCCGGAAGTTTGATATTACAATGTATTTTCGCTTAATTGAGAGTTGCCTTCGAATTTCCCGTGTCAAAAAGACCAGAAACAGGTTCTCCGAAGTTTTAATAACACCGCGTATGTTTTCCCCGACCTCTATGCGAGCCCCTAACTTATCTACGGACAAAAATCGGACCGCGGAGCGGTGGCGAAATTTGCTTGCCATTGCCGGTCCTTTTGGTCAAGCAGTTGACGTTTCAACGCCGTCGACTGACGCACTTGTTTCCTTGCACAGTAAAATTTCTTCTGGTATTCTCTGTGGAAGAAGCCCATAACGGGTTCTCCGAAGTATTAATAACCACGCGTAAGTTTTCTCCGTGCATCGTGCCTAACTTCCCCACGTAATTAAACCGGAGCAGCAATCGGAATAATGATCGAAGAGGATTTGGAGGTTACGTATTATGTAAGTTTTATTTGAATTTTAATCACTGAGTTTCTAATTACAATAATAATATGAACCCTCAGTTATCCAGATTGACTATGCAATACATATGTGTTCATGGACATAATGACTATATTTTTAATCGTAAAGAAATGTATTGAAGAGTTTTACTCGAAATAATTATACGGCCTGTCAGATTTAATAGTATATTGTACAACGAGCGATTTGCTCCACTCGCCTTGCGGCTCGTTCCGCAAACATCGTTCTCCTGATTAATAGCCATTATATGCGAGTTGCACACTATACTTTGTTCACAAAAATTAAAATCAAAATTAAAGTTGTAACAATATCATTGTTAGTGGCTGAATGGTCAAACCTATGCCAAAAAAATGGTGATGTGGCCATCATGTTACTTTCTCCGGCTTGATGGTATCATTTATATTTACGTTTTCATGGTTTATTTTCTATTTAAATTATATTTTCAATGTAAATCGAGCGTTGCGCAAACTCGGATGAAACTGACGTTTAAAACGTCAAAATGATTAAACATGGAAAAATTATACTTCAAATTCAAAAACTCGGTTTACTCAAAAACTAACGAGATTTCGAAAAAAACTTATTCTTTAGAAGTTGTTCATTTTGGCATTCTCTACAATTATTATGCACATAAATTTGCTGTAACTATTATTGTTTCATAATTATAAACCAAAAATTGAAAAATTAATAATAATTTTTTTCTCGAATAGCAATGATTTTATGAAAAATATTTTCAAGCAAAAGATGTGCATTTCTTTGATGTCTTCCATGTTTGTTTAAATATTTTTGTGATATTTTTCATATTTAAGAAAATATTGGCAAAAAACAAAAAACAGTTAAGGTAAACACCCACTTCCGGTGTACGAAATTTTACCAAAAGCTTTTCAGTTCTTCAGATTATCAAATAAGATGGATGTTGAAAGTTTCATATCAATTGCTCTATTAGTTTTTGAGATACAGCGCGCACAGACAGACACACACACACACACACACACAGACACACACACACACACACACACACACACACACACACACACACAGACACAAAAAAATTTTTTCCAGAAATTGTTGAAATGGCATCTAGGGACCCCAAAACGGATATTTCCGCAAAAAAAATTTTTGAAAAAAAAATCACGATCACAATACTTTCTCGTACTTCGTAACGGAGAAAGTAAAAATAAAATAAATAAAGTTGTAATTACAACTACAATTGAAAAAAATTAAAATTAAAATCAAAATTGTAATTACAATTGCAATTGAAAGAATTTAAAATCAAAGTTAAAATCAGTATTAAACAGGGTAAACAAAATATTATCATAAATCGCGTGAATCAAAGCTCGAATTAGCGTGCTCAATAACCATATTAAACACGCAGATGCGTGTGCGTGTTTAATAAGCATATTAAACACGCAAATGCGTGTTTAATGAAATTGTGTGTTAAATGTACCCCATTAATGCTGCCCGTAGAATTAAATAATGCGCATATTATAACATTTTCGTGAACAGACAATTATGTAATATTGTACCTAATTTGCTACAATTAAAGAACACGTAAGCTGGGGTTGGTATAAGTGTGTGCTCTTGTTGTAAGTTGTAACTGGTATATTACACATCTTCTATACACGATATATAACAAAAAGAGGAATCAAATGCGTTACAACTGAGGTACAAGTTAGCCGGCGTTGGTACAAGTGTGCTATCTTATTGTAACTTCTGTGTAACATTACATATAAACAATGACATGTTGGTGAGAGGTATTATGTTATGTTGCCATGTTAACGGTAGGTGTATAGTACAATTGGTAGTACAAAAAATCATTTTGAGTGATTTATAATTACTCAAAATTCTTCCATTTACTATAAGTTATTCGGGAATGTACAATAAATACATTAATCTTTGGAAAAACTGAAATTTCCCATTAACAACAAAGTTAGGTTTATAGTGTTATTTTCGAAAAGTAATGTAAACACGGAGTTGATTTTTACCATAATTGTTGATAATAGTATAATGTGCGGTATCAGAAATTTTCATAATTTTTCATCGAAAAATAACGGAGACATTAATTAATTTAGATCGGTTGTCCTCCCAATTCATTATATTTTAGCGATTTTTTCTAACTAATTGAACGAAAAATAAATGTTTGTAATATGTCACTCCGAACATTATAGTAGTAGCTTTCATATGATATCTAGATAACGATATTCTATCGTTAAATAATTGAGTTAACCACTATTGAAAAAGTGCCATTATTTGAAATTTCAAACGCCTGTGAAAGCGAGACAGACAAACTGAAGCCTTTCGCCCCCTTCCACCCCACGTAACCCAACAAAGTGCAGAGCGAGATAGACGGTGGGGGTTGGGTGTAAAAGCAGCGCGCGCAAGATAGTACAGGATATAAAGCATATCACGTATATAAAAAAATGATGTTGCCATCATGTTACTTTCTCCGACTTGATGGTATCATTTATATTTACGCTTTCATGGTTAATTTTTAATTTAAATCATATTTTAAATGTGCATCGAGCGATTTGTAAACTCGGATGAAACTGACGTTTAAAACGTCAAAATTATGAAAGATGGAAAAATTATATTTCAAATTCAAAAACTCAGTATACTCAAAAACTAAAGGGATTTCGAAAAAAACTTATTCCTTATTAGTTGTTCATTTTAGCATTCTCTACAATTATTATTAACATAAATTTGCTGTAACTATTATCGTTTCATAACTATAAACCAAAAATTAAAAAAATAATAATACATTTTTTTCTCGAATAAAAATGATTTTATAAAAAATGTTTTCAAGCAAAAGATGTTCATTTCTTTGTTGTCTTCAAAGTTTGTTTAAATGTTTTGTGATATTTTTCATATTTAAGAAAATGTTGGCAAAAAACAAAAAAACAGTTATGGTAAACACCCACTTCCAGTGTATGAAATTTTACCAAAAGCTTTTAAGTTCTTCAGATTATCAAATAAGATGGATGTTCAAAGTTTCATATCACACACACACACACGGACACAAAACAAAATTCCAAAAATTGTTGAAATGGGATCTAGGGACCCCAAAACGGGTATTTCCGTAAAAAAATTTGTTGAAAAAAAAATCACGATCACAATACTTTCTCCGTTACGAAATACGCGACGAATAAAATAATCCAAATTTGCTTGTCCTCGAAAATTCAGGGGGACAGTTACAAATAAAAAAAAATACATAATTATATGTACCAAATTAAGGACTCGCTGGAGGTATGAAGAAAAAACATGTACCTTTTAAATTTATATACCGCTGTGGATGTCGAATTAATTCTGGGTTTTTAAATTTAACCTTTTGGTAATTGGATTTTTGTTTAAATTTAATTTAAGTTTAAACAAAAAACAAATTTAAATTGAATTTAAACAAAAAACTCACATCTGATGGGTCACTTATGATACATTTATGAACTCAGAATTTAGAGACAATTTAAATTATGTAAAAATATATAAAAATAAAAAGTGAAAGTAATTTCCGGTTGAACCGGAAATGGAATTTTTAAAAGTCCATATGTCGACATGCTTATTATATTATAATTAGGACTAAATTTTAGGAGTTTTTTGGGGCGTTCATCAGACCTTTTCAAGGCCTTTCTTCTAAACTATTTTTCAGAACTTTTTTTCAAGTCTTTGGTATTTTTTTTTTCTTTTTCAGAACTTCTTTTCAGGTGTTTTTTATGGATTTTTTTAATTGCATTGACATTTTTTAAGGATTTCTGTTTCAAGATTTTTACTTTCTCCGTTACGAAGTACGAGAAAGTATTGTGATCGTGATTTTTTTTCCAAAAATTTTTTTTTACGGAAATATCCGTTTTGGGGTCCCTAGATGCCATTTCAACAATTTCTAGAAAAAAAAAATTGTGTCTGTGTGTATGCTGTGTGTGTGTGTCTATGCGCGCTGTATCTCAAAAACTAATAGAGCAATTAATATGAAACTTTGATAATCCGAAAAACTGAAAAGCTTTTGGTAAAATTTCGTACACCGGAAGTGGGCGTTTACCTTAACCGTTTTTTGTTTTTCTCCAATATTTTTTTAAATACGAAAAATAACACAAAAACATTTAAAAAAATATAGAAGACAACAAAAAAGTGAACATCTTTTGCTTGAAAATATTTTTCATAAAATCATTTTTAATCATTATTTAATTATTTTTTTGTTTTTAGTTTATAATAATGAAACGATAATAGTTAGAGCAAATTCATGTTAATAATAATTGTAGAGAATGCCAAAATGAACAACTTATAAAGAATAAGTTTTTTTCGAAATCCCTTTAGTTTTTGAGTAAACTGAGTTTTTGAATTTGCAGTATAATTTTCATAATTCTGACGTTTTAAACGTCAGTTTCATACAAGTTTACACAACGCTCGATGTATATTTAAAACATGATTTGAATTGAAAATAAACCATGAAAACGTAAATATAAATGGCTATGATACCATCAAGTCGGAGAAAGTAACATGATGGCCAGATCACCATTTTTTAGACTATTTTCAAAATTTTATTTCGTGACAAATTTCAACTTTTTCAGGATTTTTTTCTCAAAACTTCTTCAAGATTTTTTTCCGGGACTGTTTTTAGAACAATTTTTTTCAGCTTATTTTCCAGTAGTTTTTCAGGTATTTTTTGAGGAATTTTTTCAAAAGATTTTTTGAAGACTATATTTTGAGGACTCTTCTTTCAAAAGTTTTCTCAAACTTTTTGTCAGAACCTTCTAGACTTTTTTCGGAACCTTTTTAAGGAATTTTTACTTTCTCCGTTACGAAGTACGAGAAAGTATTGTGATCGTGATTTTTTTTTCAAAAATTTTTTTTACGGAAATATCCGTTTTGGGGTCCCTAGATGCCATTTCAACAATTTCTGGAAAAAAAAATTGTGTCTGTGTGTGTGTGTGTGTGTCTGTGTGTGTATGTGTATGTGTGTGTGTGTGTGTGTGTGTGTGTGTGTGTGTGTGTGTGTCTGTGTCTGTGCGCGCTGTATCTCAAAAATTAATAGAGCAATTGATATGAAACTTTGAACATACGTCTTATTTGATAATCCGAAGAACTGAAAAGCTTTTGGTAAAATTTCGTTCACCGGAAGTGGGTGTTTATTATTATTATTTTATTACTTTAACTGTTTTTTGTTTTTTGCCAATATTTTCTTAAATATAAAAAATATCACAAAAACATTTAAACAAATATTGAAGACAATAAAGAAATGAGATTATTTTGTTTAAAAACATTTTTCATAAAATCATTGTTATTCGAGAAAAAAATTTATTACTTTTTTTAAATTTTTGGTTTATAATTATGAAACGCTAATAGCTACAGCAAAATTATGTTAATAATAATTGTAGACAATGCCAAAATGAATAACTTATAAAGAATAAGTTTTTTTCGAAATCTCTTTAGTTTTTGAGTAAACTGAGTTTTTTAATTTGAAGTATAATTTTTCCATCTTTCATAGTTTTGACGTTTTAAACGTCAGTTTCATCCGAGTTTACACAACGCTCGATGTACATTCAAAATATGATTTCAATTAAAAATAAACCATGAAAAGGTAAATATAAATCTCTATGATACCATCAAGTCGGAGAAAGTAACATGATGGCTACATCACCATTTTTTGGGACTAGTTTAGTTCAGAGTTTTTTCAGGACATTTTCTTCGGGACTTTTATACAGAACTCTTTTTCAGGATTTTTTTCCAGGACTTCTTGATTATTTTAAGGACTGTTTTTATGTTGTTTTTTGGGGACTTTTTAAAATACTTTTTCCAGGACTTTTCTTCAGAATTTTTTGTCAGGTCAAAACTTTTTTCAGGAATCTTTTCCAGCATTTTTTTCAAGATTCTTTTCCAATATTGTTTTTCAAGACTTGCTTATAGAACTTTGGTTCAGAAGCATTTATTTGGGACTTTTTTTATGATTTCCATGATTTTTTATCTATTATACTTTCTTTCCGGACTATTCTTCAGGTCTTTTTCAAGATTTTTGAATGCCTTTTTTCAGGTCTTTTTTAAGATTTTTGAATGCCTTTTTTCAGGTCTTTTTTAAGATTTTTGAATGCCTTTTTTCAGGTCTTTTTAAAGGCCTTTTTTCAGGACTTTTCTTTTTGGGTATCAGGACAATTTTTTTATTGAACTTTTTTAGGACTTTATCATGTTTTAAGGATTTCTTTTCTCGACTTTTTTTAGGACGTGTTTTGTCAGAACTAGAACTGGGTTACTGATGATTGAGTCGACTAAAAGAGTCGAGGAGTCAAGTGACTCATTATAAGTCATGCAGTTTTATAAGTGAGGACCTTTTTTATCATTATAGTCGAAAATGTAAAATTTGTGAGGCGGCGACTCTTTTATTAATTTTTTTGCTCATCAACATTTTGTGGGGTAAAGAGTCGACTTTATAATTATGAGTAGGCTTTTATTGTAAATATACACTACCTAGAATATGGTATAATTATTTGGGGAAATAATGCATTCCGAAATGCTTCTCATCGCATAAAAAAAAGTTAGTCTAGTCTTATTCAGAATGTACTCTGGCGAGAGCACTGCAAGCCTATTTTTATAAATCTTAAAGGGGTTACTTCCTCAAAAATGAAAAAATAATCGTATTATTTTTTTTATATTTTTAATTCTCAAATGCGGCGATTTATTTTTAAAATAGGCAAAACTGAGTCAGTCAGCAGGTACTCCTCCGTCAATTTGTATTTTATTGCTCCCAATAAACTAGAAAAGGATCAGAGATCTGCTTATACACTTCAGCGCCCAGTGAGAAATCGCTATTTCTTGGATATTGAAGGGAGATGAAAAAGACCATCAACGATACTAGCGTTCATAGTGGACATTCTTGAAACCCGGCGAGCTATCACCTACCGTTAACTGGGTAGGAATGGATGGTTCGGTGATATATCCGCACAAGAAGACTGCGAAAACTGCGCACAAAAAACTGCGCACACGAAAACTCCTCGCACGGAATAATGCTCACACGGAAAACTCCGCACACAGAAAATAACGCACTGTGATAATTGCGCACACGAAAATTGCTCACTTTTATTAATCCTCACAGGGTGCGCACAACAAATATTTTTGCTATAATTATTACATTTTACATTAATTTAAAAGCAATAATGTACTGTGTTTTTAATTAAAAGTATAAATGTCTAATATATTAATTTGAATAAACAATTTAATGATAATGCCATCACAGGTATGTTAAATTTATTTTCTTATTAGTTTTATTAAGGTTTGATCATTGAAGATCTAGATTAGAATTAAATTTTACTGGATCTATGTGCATGTGTTTGGAAGATTTTAATAGAGGGTTGTAACACTCCAAAGCTTATACTACATTTACGCGACAGAGCGTGTATTAATAAACGATGATTCTGCTGTTTCGTATATTTCAATTTTCACAACTTCTCCGCCTGATTAAATGAAAATATTTTAAAATCCAGTGAAGGGGTGTAAATTGATTTTCACGAAATCACAATCTAGAATGCATTTCTAGTTATTTTAAAAAGTTTAACGTGGATGGCTATTATTTTTCTATTTTTTTCGAGCCGGCGAACTTGCTAGAAATTTTCACAACTTCGCCGCCTGATCAAATGAAAGTATTTCAAATTCCAGTAAATTCAAAAATTAAAATTCAAGAACAACACTCTGTCGCGCTGTTAAAATCTAAAACACCGAATAAACTCACCGGTGGAACTGGAAAATTTTGCCAGGTGCGAACCGCCGAATCATTTGACCTTTGCCCCGGAGGCAATTAGTATCCGGCGTAGATGTTTGCAAAAAACACATTCTTTCGTCGTCTGTTATCAATCCTTATCCACGATGCATGAACGCATTCCAGATTAAATCTCTTTTTAGTCATTGAAAACCGTTCGATTCGGCAGTTTACCTTCCACCGAGTGAGTGAGTGTTTCGCGTGTTTTAGTGTGTGCACAATATTGAAAATTACATTAATGGAAATGGATTATCAGTTATGAAGATGGTTCCTACTGTTGGTAAGCGATTAAATGAAATTAATTAAACTTTATCGAATGAATAATTTATTGTGATTTTTTTAATGCGATTTAATAATATCTCTCAACACAAATAACGATAGGAGTAGAGAGACCATCAGGTCAATAGCTCATTTATGTAAAATTTATTGAATTAATTATTCACAATAATGATTTTTTCAATGCGATTTAATAATATCTGAATACAAAAATTACGGTGTAGTAGAGACCATCGGGTCAATAGTTCATTTATGTTATGCTACAATAATGTATACAAAAAAAAATACGGCATTAGTAGCTTATTGACAAATCGTACAGAATCTTATAATTACATTTACCTTCTTACCAAATAGCACTTGCAGTTAGCTTTCTCACCATCGAATGGGTTTATTTTCTGGAGCTTAAATAACCAATTATAAAAAAATTATTCATTCAATGATTAATTTTTTAAATCGTACAATTTTCGGTTTTGGTGTGTTGCTGTTTCTTTTTAATCTCGGATTTGGCACTCATTTTTATTCGAAATCCGAAATCTATCATTTTTTCAATTAATTTTAAACTCTCAAAACGAATTTCTCCTTTGATTATTTTTTAAGCAATTTTTATTTTCCCATTTTCAGTTTGGAAAATTGCTGTTTTGTTTTAACCTAAGATGAGAAATCAAAAATGTTTATTTTTTTACATAGAAGTTGAACTCTTAATATTTTTTTTACAACTTTTAAATTCATAGAATGCATATTTCGTTTCCCCAGACAATGTTGTCATTTGTTTTCAGCTATAATTTGGCAATTGTTTTAACGGAAAATCAGAATTGTATTGTCCTGTTCATACATCTTAATCTTTTAAAGCAAATTCGGCTCATCAATTCAATGATTAACCCAATGCAGAAATTTAATTTTGATTGAAATTTAAAACTCGTTACACTTGTAGAATTTTACAAATTCTATTGCAATTCAATATATTTTTTTCTGATTTTTTATCATAGAGTACAAATTTTAAAGTTTAAATGAATTTAAAATTCGTTGCACTAGTAGGATTTTTCAAATTTTATTACTTAACTTAAAATATTAATTTTCAAAAATTCATAACTCAGGCAAAAATTGACTCGATTTCAATAGTAACATTGATTGCTCCTTTGTACGCAAACTGATGCATACTTTCGTCTTTTTCATGACCAACTATTTTTCGATTTATAATAAATCTTAAAAATGACTGTAACTCAGTGGCGGCTCGTGGAACGTATTAATGGTAGAGCCACATACACGATTTATCTTGCTAGAAAATATGCGACTACATGAAATTCTGCTAAAATCGAAGTAAATCACAGCGGATTGTCATTTAAAATTACTTATCAATATCAGGACTTACAAATTCAAGCAAAACATCTAAATATTCTGAAGATGGCTTTTGAGTTATTCAGCTAAAAACTCAAAAATATTATTTTTTGGAACAAATATTGTGAAAAAGTGAAGTTTCGGCTAAAATCCAAACAAATCACAACGGACTGTCACTCAACATTACCTATTAATATCAGAACTTAAATATTTATGCAAAATATCAAAACATTCTGAAGACGGTTTTTGAGTTATTCAACAGAAAAGTCGGAAATATTAATTTTTTATAATTAATTTTAAGAAAATTCGCTTAGAATTAAAGCAAATTATAATTAACTATCACTCAAAATCACTTACCAACATCAGAGCTATAATATCCATTCAAAATATTAAAACATTCTGCAGATGGTTTTTGAGTTATTCAACAGAAAAGTCAGAAATGTCATTTTTTCGCAATTAACTGTTACTCAAAATCACTCATCGACATCAGGGCTATAATATTCACTCAAAATATTAAATCATTCTGCAGATGGTTTTTGAGTTAATCGACGGAAAAGTCAAAAATGTCAACTTTTTGTAATACATTTTGTGAAAATTCGCTTAAAATCGAAGCAAATGGCAATTAACTGTTACTCAAAATCACTGATCGACATCAGGGCTATAATATTTACTCAAAATATTAAATCATTTTGCAGATGGTTTTTGAGTTAATCGACGGAAAAGTCAAAAATGTCAACTTTTTGTAATACATTTTGAGAAAATTCGCTTAAAATCGAAGCAAATGGCAATTAATTGTTACTCAAAATCACTCATCGACATCAGGGCTATAATATTCACTCAAAATATCAAAACAGTCTGCAGATGGTTTTTGAGTTAATCGACGGAAAAGTCGAAAATGTCAACTTTTTGTAATACATTTTGTGAAAATTCGCTTAAAATCGAAGCAAATGGCAATTAATTGTTACTCAAAATCACTCATCGACATCAGGGCTATAATATTCACTCAAAATATCAAAACAGTCTGCAGATGGTTTTTGAGTTATTCAACAGAAAAGTAGAAAATGTCAAGTTTTTGTAATACATTTTGAGAAAATTCGCTTAAAATCGAAGCAAATCGCAATTAACTGTTACTCAAAATCACTCATCGACATCAGGGCTATAATATTCACTCAAAATATTAAATCATTCTGCAGATGGTTTCTGAGTTAATCGACGGAAAAGTCAAAAATGTCAACTTTTTGTAATACATTTTGAGAAAATTCGCTTAAAATCGAAGCAAATGGCAATTAACTGTTACTCAAAATCACTCATCGACATCAGGGCTATAATATTCACTCAAAATATTAAAACGTTCTGCAGATGGTTTTTGAGTTATTCAACAGAAAAGTCGAAAATTTCATTTTTTTTGTAATCAATTTTGAGAAAATTCACTTAAAATCGAAGCAAATCGGAATTAACTGTTACTCAAAATCACTTATCGACATCAGGGTTATAATATTCACTCAAAATATCAAAACATTCTGCAGATGGTTTTTGAGTTAATCGACGGAAAAGTCGAAAATGTCAACTTTTTGTAGTACATTTTGAGAAAATTCGCTTAAAATCAAAGCAAATCGCAATTAACTGTTAGTCAAAATCAATCATCGACATCAGGGCTATAATATTTACTCAAAATATCAAAACATTCTGCAGATGGTTTTTGAGTTGATCGACGGAAAAGTCAAAAATGTCAACTTTTTGTAATACATTTTGTGAAAATTCGCTTAAAATCGAAGCAAATCGCAATTAACTGTTACTCAAAATCACTCATCGACATCAGGGCTATAATATTCACTCAAAATATTAATTCATTCTGCAGATGGTTTTTGAGTTAATCGACGGAAAAGTCAGAAATGTCAACTTTTTGTAATACATCTTGAGAAAATTCGCTTCAAATCGAAGCAAATCGCAATTAACTGTTACTCAAAATCGCTCATCGACATCAGGGCTATAATATTCACTCAAAATATTAAATCATTCTGCAGATGGTTTTTGAGTTAATCGACGGAAAAGTAAAAAATGTCAACTTTTTGTAATACATTTTGTGAAAATTCGCTTAAAATCGAAGCAAATTGCAATTAACTGTTACTTAAAATCACTCATCGACATCAGGGCTATAATATTCACTCAAAATATTAATTCATTCTGCAGATGGTTTTTGAGTTAATCGACGGAAAAGTCAAAAATGTCAACTTTTTGTAATACATTTTGAGAAAATTCGCTTAAAATCGAAGCAAATCGCAATTAACTGTTACTCAAAATCACTCATCGACATCAGGGCTATAATATTCACTCAAAATATTAAATCATTCTGCAGATGGTTTTTGAGTTAATCGACGGAAAAGTCAAAAATGTCAACTTTTTGTAATACATTTTGAGAAAATTCGCTTAAAATCGAAGCAAATGGCAATTAACTGTTACTCAAAATCACTCATCGACACCAGGGCTATAATATTCACTCAAAATATTAAATCATTCTGCAGATGGTTTTTGAGTTAATCGACGGAAAAGTAAAAAATGTCAACTTTTTGTAATACATTTTGTGAAAATTCGCTTAAAATCGAAGCAAATTGCAATTAATTGTTACTCAAAATCACTCATCGACATCAGGGCTATAATATTCACTCAAAATATCTAAACATTCTGCAGATGGTTTTTGAGTTAATCGACGGAAAAGTCGAAAATGTCAACTTTTTGTAATATATTTTGAGAAAATTCGCTTAAAATAGAAGCAAATCGCAATTAACTGTTACTCAAAATCACTCATCGACATCAGGGCTATAATATTCACTCAAAATATTAAATCATTCTGCAGATGGTTTTTGAGTTAATCGACGGAAAAGTCAAAAATGTCAACTTTTTGTAATACATTTTGAGAAAATTCGCTTAAAATCGAAGCAAATCGCAATTAAATGTTACTCAACATCACTCATCGACATCAGGGCTATAATATTCACTCAAAATATTAAAACATTCTGCAGATGGTTAATCGACGGAAAAGTCAAAAATGTCAACTTTTTGTAATACATTTTGTGAAAATTCGCTTAAAATAGAAGCAAATCGCAATTAACTGTTACTCAAAATCACTCATCGACATCAGGGCTATAATATTCACTCAAAATATTAAATCATTCTGCAGATGGTTTTTGAGTTAATCGACGGAAAAGTCAAAAATGTCAACTTTTTGTAATACATTTTGAGAAAATTCGCTTAAAATCGAAGCAAATGGCAATTAACTGGTACTCAAAATCACTCATCGACACCAGGGCTATAATATTCACTCAAAATATTAAATCATTCTGCAGATGGTTTTTGAGTTAATCGACGGATAAGTAAAAAATGTCAACTTTTTGTAATACATTTTGTGAAAATTCGCTTAAAATCGAAGCAAATTGCAATTAATTGTTACTCAAAATCACTCATCGACATCAGGGCTATAATATTCACTCAAAATATCTAAACATTCTGCAGATGGTTTTTGAGTTAATCGACGGAAAAGTCGAAAATGTCAACTTTTTGTAATATATTGTGAGAAAATTCGCTTAAAATAGAAGCAAATCGCAATTAACTGTTACTCAAAATCACTCATCGACATCAGGGCTATAATATTCACTCAAAATATTAAATCATTCTGCAGATGGTTTTTGAGTTAATCGACGGAAAAGTCAAAAATGTCAACTTTTTGTAATACATTTTGAGAAAATTCGCTTAAAATCGAAGCAAATCGCAATTAAATGTTACTCAACATCACTCATCGACATCAGGGCTATAATATTCACTCAAAATATTAAAACATTCTGCAGATGGTTAATCGACGGAAAAGTAAAAAATGTCAACTTTTTGTAATACATTTTGTGAAAATTCGCTTAAAATAGAAGCAAATCGCAATTAACTGTTACTCAAAATCACTCATCGACATCAGGGCTATAATATTCACTCAAAATATCAAAACATTCTGCAGATGGTTTTTGAGTTAATCGACGGAAAAGTCAAAAATGTCAACTTTTTGTAATACATTTTGTGAAAATTCGCTTAAAATAGAAGCAAATCGCAATTAACTGTTACTCAAAATCACTCATCGACATCAGGGCTATAATATTCACTCAAAATATCAAAACATTCTGCAGATGGTTTTTGAGTTAATCGACGGAAAAGTCGAAAATGTCAACTTTTTGTAATACATTTTGAGAAAATTCGCTTAAAATAGAAGCAAATCGCAATTAACTGTTACTCAAAATCACTCATCGACATCAGGGCTATAATATTCACTCAAAATATCAAAACATTCTGCAGATGGTTTTTGAGTTAATCGACGGAAAAGTCGAAAATGTTAACTTTTTGTAATACATTTTGAGAAAATCCACTTAAAATCGAAGCAAATCGGAATTAACTGTTACTCAAAATCACTCATCGACATCAGGGCTATAATATTCACTCAAAATATTAAATCATTCTGCAGATGGTTTTTGAGTTAATCGACGGAAAAGTCAAAAATATCAACTTTTTGTAATACATTTTGTGAAAATTCGCTTAAAATCAAAGCAAATCGCAATTAACTGTTACTCAAAATCACTCATCAACATCAGGGCTATAATATTCACTCAAAATATCAAAACATTCTGCAGATGGTTTTTGAGTTAATCGACGGAAAAGTAAAAAATGTCAACTTTTTGTAATACATTTTGTGAAAATTCGCTTAAAATCGAAGCAAATGGCAATTAACTGTTACTCAACATCACTCATCGACATCAGGGCTATAATATTCACTCAAAATATTAAATCATTCTGCAGATGGTTTTTGAGTTAATCGACGGAAAAGTCAAAAATGTCAACTTTTTGTAATACATTTTGAGAATATTCGCTTAAAATCGAAGCAAATCGCAATTAACTGTTACTCAACATCACTCATCGACATCAGGGCTATAATATTCCCTCAAAATATTAAAACATTCTGCAGATGGTTTTTGAGTTATTCAACAGAAAAGTCGAAAATGTCAATTTTTTTGTAATCAATTTTGAGAAAATTCACTTAAAATCGAAGCAAATCGGAATTAACTGTTACTCAAAATCACTCATCGACATCAGGGCTGTAATAAATTGTATTTTAAGCATGGGGTTTTGACCGAACTAAGCACCGACATGCGGCAGGATCCCTCGCCGATCGAGTTTTGCATTTGTATTTTCTCTGACTGTACCATAAAATTGGAGATTATATTAAATTCTTTACGGTACGTCTTTTTTACCAGTGTAATGTAATAATTGAAGGAGTAAGGAAGTAGGAATACTGATGGAATGAATAATCAAATTGTATCCATCATTACGTTTATTATCCACCTACAGGATTTAAATATCATGAGTATTATTTATAAAAATAACTAATAAAAATAAATTATTTCCGTGTATAAAACTATAATAGAGTCGGGCGGACCGCCCTGGAATACTTTTGTGGAACTTAAAATCGAATATTAAGTACAACAATGGGGAGCAACTAATACTTAATACACTTATACATTACACAACAATTATGACTAGACGTAAGTAGTTCTTAGATTTTTTTTAGGTGCATTTTTACAAACGGACGTAGAGAGGGGGTATCACGAATCAAATCCATGCTTCGCCAAAATCTATTTCTCTGCCTGAAAACAAAACAGAAACAAGAAATTATTAATTATATATTATTTATAAAAAAAATTGCGGAGAATTTTTTCATTTTGTTTTTGAAATATAAAAATTACGCAATTCTTCAATAATATAATAAGTAATGTGAACTAAAAACATTACCAGTAAATAAAACCGTTTTAAAATCATAAGATATTAACAAAATCATGACAAATATGGTCAAAACCAGTGGCGGACCTGGCAACATTTACCAGCCCGGGCATGTTCCTAGACTAAACTTTTTTTACAAAAAAATGTATCATTTTCTGAACATTAAATATCAGAACACCTACAGACCGGTTTCGACCTTTCAGGTCTCATCAGTGTAGTTAGTTGCTGATGTGGAAACGGAGATTACTATTGGAATATAAGTATTATAGGCAGAAATGCCAAGGTGGCGGAATCTATTGCCTGAATGCTGTACTGAACCAAATCCAGGTGGCTTTCACACCGACAAGATATAGACATTGCCAGCGGCGGCAAATATAACAATAATAATGTGAACATTAACAATATTTAACGGTAGGGTATCCATCAAAAGTACGGTAAACGCCCGCACATTCACATTAATATTGCTATATTTGCCGCCGCTGGCAATGTCCATATCTTGTCGGTGTGAAAGCCACCCGGATTTCGTTCAGTACAGCATTCAGGCAATAGATTCCGCCACTTTGGCGTTTCTACGTATCATTTTCTGTTTATTATTCCTTTGTTTTCATCATGTCTACTGTTCATTCAAAAATGTTATTGAATGTCAACGATTTGTTAAAATGTACCTACCAACATTGGATAGAGGAATGTGGTGATGTTGTCTTGGCCTAATGAGTTCCTAGCGACGCAGGTGTAGGGACCCATGTCGTTCCAGCGGATGTTCCTGATTCTCAATTCTCCGTCGGGTAATACTGTTAACCTGGGGTCATTGTCGATGACCTGTTCAGAGGGGTCCAACCAGATGATGTTGGGCCTGGGGTTGCCCGTCACTTTGCATGGGAGGACAATGTCGCTACCTGAAAATTGATAAACAAAAAACTCGGCTTAGCTTGATCCACAATCCAATTGGAAAATAATGTCTAAATATTGCAAATGGTAATTTTATTGCTAAAAATATTATTCCTTCGATCAGAACAATAGACGTGTTAAAAATGTGGGCGTTTGTAAGATGATGGGATAATCTTACATATCGTCGGTGAAGCGGCAATACCGCCCATCTCACATTTACCAAATTTGATAGGAGAGGCAGAAAAACTATGTATAGCTTTCTGGGAAAAGATTGATGTTAAAATCTCAATTTTGGTCCAAATGGCGGTTATCTCACATTTACCAAATTTGGCAGGAGAGGCAATAGTATATTATTATACAAGTGGCATGAGTGGATTGCTCCAATGTAACGAGTGCCCCACAATGCCTCTTATTAAACAAGTATAATATACTATTTTTTCTACTTTGGTTTTAGTTAAGGAATTATTTCTAAAATAAAATATATACTTAACCCTAGTGAGTTTTATCTTTTAACATTTGGCAACACTAAAAACATTTGATCCTTTCGAACGAATTTAATATTTGACATACGTATTTCTACTGCGATTTCAATAGTTAATTTTAAAACATATTAAATCAAGAATATTACTTACACACCTCCAAAAATAAGGGAGGTATTTTAAAACATATTAAATCAAGAATATTACTTACACACCTCCAAAAATAAGGGAGGTTGCCAAGGGTGCGATAAACAAACTATTTCCACGTAAGTTGTAACCAATTTAAGCTTATAAAATAATGCAACGCCTAAATGATAATCGAAATTTAAGGTTATGTTTACATTTGTTTCTCGTTCCTCGCGTCAGGCATCGATCGACTCTAATTAAAAACCCACATCGAATTAACAGCTGCTCTTTCTCGCCGCGAATGAAACATGCATTATACTCTCGCTGTTTCTTCCGTGATATTCGTTTTGCAAACAAAGTGATAATACATATAATAAATTACAATATTTCCTCTGTGTATGTTGTGTTGCCTAAACGTCGTCACCGAGAGCCAAGTGAATTCATGCGTCCGGCCATTGTCACCGAGTTCCTACATTTTCCATGCGGATAAAAAGTGAACAATATGACACCTCCGTTTTCTTTAACTTTAGTGGTACTGGTGACGAACTCCCCAATATGCATTCGAACATATTCAGTGTGTAACGCATTGGACGGTTCTAATTATCCTATGAATTAACGGCAATTTTACATTTTGATGTCGACACATGTCACGTTTAAGTACTGCCAATCGCAACAACTAAAATGTTACCACAAATAGTTTAATAATGAGCAAAACTGTAAAATAAAAAGTCTCATTATTAAACTATTTTTAATATAACAAAAGGTCGATTGTTAAACCAAAGTAGAAAAAAGTAATTTATAGCTTTCTGGGAAAAGATTGATGTTAAAATCTCAAAATGGCGGCTAGGCGGTATTGCCGCTTCGTCGACGATATATTGCCTCATTCAATATTGGATTTTTTGATGTTAAATTAATACGAAAGAAAATATTGGATCGATGAGGCTCATACTTGTTCAAACTTCATGGCTCCATCACTTAGTAAAACACTGACGCAGTGTAAGGTTTTCAATTTAATTTGTTTGTTCTACGAGAATTGTTTTACCACACAGTAGCTTCAAAAAGTAGATGAACATTTTTTTTTAACTTTACACTGCTTCAGTGTTTTACTAAAGAAAACAGTGTGCACCAGTGTACTACACTAAGGTTGTGCAGCAAGAGAATTTGGGCACATTTTTCCAAACGAAGGAAAGTGAGAAATGGCGGCAGTAACGATATTTTTCTTTAGAGCCAGGAATTTGTTTGTACAAAAAAATACTTATTCTTAGACCACGCCTGATGTGATATGGGTCTGTAATATTCAATTATCTTACCGATGTTGTCCATGTAGATGGTGTCGTACAGCGTGATCCTAGGATGGTTCCTGCTGACGAGCAAATCTTCACTAAACATCTGCGTGAAGTTCTTCTCGATGGCGGGATTGGCCAAGATGTAGACGTTGCTCTTGGCCGAAGCCACCTGCGAACCGCTCTCGGCAAGGCACGTGTAGGTTCCCTCGTGAATCGACAAAGCCGAGTGGATGACGAGCCTGGTTCGCACCTTCGCTAATCCCCTGGACGGGTTGTCGTTGATGATGTTGCTTTCGAAGCTCTCGTTCTGGAAAGGGGTAACAATAATAAATTATTATCCAACAGGATAATTTTAAAAGCGTCAAATTTAATGAATAGTCGATAGCCCAGACAGACTAACCAAGTAAATTTTACTGTAAAAAAAATGGTCTGAATAATATATATGTAAAGGGTGGGCCATCTCTTGGAATCTTTTTGAACTACAACTTTATTTTTACTTTCATGATATTTGACATCTCATGTATGACATTTCTTCAGTATACAACACCCGGTTAACGAAATGACACGCTACACGCTTGATGAACGTTGGGAAATGTTAAAAATTTACTTTGAATGTAATTCGTGTATTGCAGAATCAGTGCGAAAATTGCGTACAAAACTCGGTCGCGAATATGAACCAAAAGCAAGTGTTCTGAAAAAATTTGTGCACAAAGTTCGTGAAACTGATATACTGGTGGACCGAACTAAAGCTCCACATGCTCGTTCGGTTTGTACACCCGAGAATATTGCTGATGTAGCCCGTAGTGTGCAAGCCAACCCGAGAACATCGGCTCAGCAATTGAACATTAGTCGCACTACCATGAGGCGTATTTTGCATAACGACATCGGTTTATTCGCCTATAAGGTCCAAATAACACAGCAGTTGAAGAGAGTTGACCATCCACTTCGATACAACTTCGCTAATTGGGTCTTAGAGCAGCTGGAAGCCGATGGTGAATTTTGTCGAAAAAATATCTTTTCCGATGAAGCGCATTTTCACCTCGGGGGCTATGTAAACAAGCAAAACTGCAGGATTTGGGCATCGGAAAACCCACACATGATCGTTGAGCAGCCAATGCATCCCAAACGAGTGACTGTATGGTGCGGCCCATTTTTCTTTGAATCTGGCGAAACGGTCAACGGAAACCACCATAGGACCATGAGAGCAACCTTTTTTTTGCGAGCAAATTGCTGGTTTGGATGTGGGCAACATCTAGTTCCAACAAGATGGGGCGACATGCCACACTAGCAGCGAAACTATCGACTTATTGCGGTCAAAGTTCGAAAATCGTGTAATCGGTCGTGGAGATGTGAATTGGCCAGCAAGGAGCTGCGATTTGACGCCCATGGACTTTTATCTCTGGGGTGCCGTTAAAGAACGTTGTCATGCCAACGATCCAGCAACGATTGACGATCTTAAAGTCACTGTCCAAAATGCCATTGCTAAGATAGAGCCGGAGACGTTGGAAAAAGTTGGGTCGAGAGAATGGACCATTGCAAGGCCAGCCGTGGCAGCCATTTGACTGACGTCATATTCCATGATACTCTTGGCTACAAAATAAATGCAAGATCATGAAATTCCATCCAGCCGTTTATGTTTTATTAAAATTTTAAAAAGATTCCTTGCGATGGCCCACCTTTTGCAAACGAATAGTTTAACAATAATGCCTACTTCTGTCAGTGGCCTGTTGCCTTTAAGCCATTGCAACGTGGGCGCTGGTGAACCGACGGCCTCGCATTCCAACTCGATCGTGGAGCCTGCCTGTCTGCTGATCACGTTCGATGGAGGTTGCGATATCCGCACCCAGTCCACGATCCTCTTTCCAAGATCGATCTCGTTGGAGTTCCTGTTGATCTCATTGTCGAGGTTGTCGGTGATCCTCCTCGCCCAGGACATATGTTGGAAGAAGGCTATCAGCAGCACTGGAACGCACCTCATCCTGCTAACAAAATGACGATGCAAATAAAAACGTGATTCTTCATAATGCAGGTGTTGTATGTGATGTGAAACAGTCTTGGAATTGTTTCTATTATTTCTTTATAATTATGTAACTATTTCAAAATTTGAAGTTACGCCACTGACCAGGTAGTTGAAAACCTTGTTTTCGTGCGTTTTATGATAGCTCTTAACTCATGATTTATTTAAACATCAAAATTAAAACAAATTCAAAATTACACATATGCTACCAATCCAGCCACAGAAAACAAATCATATAAATTATTAACTTTCTTTGGAACAATAAGTTCAAAAATTAAAAATATTTTTAAAAAACGAGACGTTGACATTGTGTTTAGATCCAACACCAAACTCTCTAATTTAATTTTTAATGCAAAAACACCAATAAATAGTATGTAAAAATTAGGAATTTACAGTTTAACATGTCCAGATTGTGGAGGATTGTACATAGGACAATCAGGTCGTAATTTTCAAATTAGATTAAAAGAACATCTTAGATCATACAATTTAAAACATAATAATTCAACCTTTTCAAATCATCTGTTAGAATCAAACCATAATTTCGGCAAGGATGTACTTTCAGTAATCCATCTCACCGAAAAAGGTAGAACAATGGATTTACTGGAAGCCCTTGAAATTCACAAGGCAAAAATTAATCCGGGAATTTCCATCCTCAACGACCAGATTGACCTGATGTACACCCCTCTTTTTGAAGCATTCTAGTTTTAGTATATATACCTTTGTATTTCGTATTTTAAGTACTCAGTTTGATAATGATTACCGTGTAA
This sequence comes from Ocypus olens, assembly GCA_910593695.2. Taxonomy (NCBI): domain Eukaryota; kingdom Metazoa; phylum Arthropoda; class Insecta; order Coleoptera; family Staphylinidae; genus Ocypus; species Ocypus olens. Next base: position 10,835,592 of record OU343061.1, read on the forward strand.
TTGAAACTAGTCACGTAAAGTAAAATAAAAGTGGTATAAAAAAGTTAAGTGTTTTCTTTATATCGAAATTGAAAATGTACCACGAAGTGAACGCCTCCAAGATTCAATAATCAAAATATAAGCAATAAATGGATAAAGGCTTAAGACAAAATTATATTTTTTTATAAAATGTGTTTATTATTCATAGGCATTAAAAAAATTCAAGCATTATATGATATGAAAATTTTTAAAACAATTATTTTGTTTATTGGGGCATATTATGCGTGATTTTCCAGTTGGGTTTTTGCACCTTTCCCTGTTATCTGCGCGGGAAGGGCAAAATGGTCTCCTCAAAAGATATTTTTGGCATCTTGACATCTTTTATTTAGTTCATTAATTGTCAGTATTTTTGGCAGCAACACAATTAACAAAGCGTCTTAGTTCTTCCAACCTGTTTAGAGGCATAATAAATATCTGCAGTTTGAAACCTTCTGGTTTTAGCAACCCAGTATCTTCTTAAAGAATGTTTTCTGGTGAAAGACATCCAAACCAATATTCCTATAAATTGCTCCATTTTCTTAGAGTTAATTGTAATTGTTTTGTATAGTCTTTTCTGGCGCTGTACAAACATGTTTGCTTTACAATTTGAGAAATAAAGTCATCCATCTTCTGAAATATCAAGATTCCCCAAAAATAAATTTTATTGAGATCTCGTACAGTATTCGAATCTTACAAAAGTTGTAAGATAGCAGCACTCGTAGCAAAAATTGTCATGTTCCCATTCGGGAACTGTAAGTAATAGAACGTTAAAGGCATGGCCAGATTTTGGAAATTTATTCGATAATAACGTCTCCTACTCGTTAAGTAAATACAGATAGATTTGAAAAGAAATTTGACATTAAATTGTAATGTTGATTTTTCGAATTTTGAGGTCCCACAAAGCAATTCCGACCAATTTTGAAAAATGTTTGAGTGACTGTGCCTGTGGGCGCTAAATCTCGAAAACTAAAAAAAAAAAAAAAAAAAAAAAAAAAAGAACCTTTATTGGCATAACCACACATACAAAACAAATCAACTCTTCACATCCCTCACCCCCCCCCTTCCACCCCTCCCCTCCCTCCCTCTCCCCTCTTTCTCCCATCCCACCTTCTCCAGCGTCTTCACTCCTGCCCCATCCTCTCTCATCCATTCCGTCACCCTTCTATTCCCTCTCACTCCTACCCATTCTTCTTTCACCCCCTCACATTCTTCCGCCAAGTGCTTCCATGTATCCTTCCCCCACTCGCACAGCCCACATCTCATATAATCCTCCCCCATCCACCTCTTCCTCCCTTTCTCTCCTGACCCACATCTCGCCCTCGCCAACCTCACCCTCTCCTCCCTACTCCATCCTTCTTCCCCCCAATACTCTGGTATTCTCCCGTACACCTGCCACCTCCCATACATATCATTATATTCACTCCTTTCTATCCGCCCCTGTCTCTCCTGCATATCCACCTCTCTCATTTTTTCCTTCACCCACCCCGCCACCTTCACCCCCCTCCCCATCCACTCTATCACCTTTGCCTCCGAAAACTAATAAAGATTTAAACTTAACCTTTATTAGACAATTGAAAGAACTAAAAAGCTTTTGGTAAACAATTTGAATACCGGAACTGGGTGTCAATTTAATAATAATAGTTACATCAAATTTATTTAAACCTATCCCACCCTCCAACCTTTTGAACAAGCCCCAGATTTTCTCTAAATCATGTTACTTTCTCCGACTAGATGGTATCGTTTATATTTACGCTTTCGTGGTTTATTTTCAATTTAAATAATATTTTAAATGTACATCGAATGTTTTGTGGACTCGCATGAAACTGACGTTTAAAACGTCAAAATTATGAAAAATTATACTTCCAATTCAAAAACTCAGTTTACTCAAAAACTAAAGGGATTTCGAAAAAAACTTATTCTTTATAAGTTGTTCATTTTAGCATTCTCTATAATTATTATTAACATAAATTTGCTGTAACTATTATAGTTTTATAATTATAAACCAAAAATTAAAAAAAAATAATACATTTTTTTGTCGAATAAAAATAATTTTATGAAAAATGTTTTCAAGCAAAAGATATTCATTTCTTTGTTATCTTCAATGTTTGTTTAAATATTTTTGTGATATTTTTCATATTTAAGAAAATATTGGCAAAAAACAAAAAACAGTTAAGGTAAACATCCACTTCCGGTGTACGAAATTTTACCAAAAGCTTTTCAGTTCTTTACATTATCAAATAAGACTTATATTCAAAGTTTCATATCAATTGCTCTATTAGTTTTTGAGGGTCAGTGCACACAGTCAGACACACACACACACACACACATACACACACACACATACACACACAGATACACATTTTTTTTCTAGAAATTGTTGAAATGGTATCTAGGGACACCAAAACGGATATTTCTGTAAAAAAAAATTTGAAAAAAAAATCACGATCACAATACTTTATCGTACTTCGTAACGGAGAAAGTAAAAAACATTTGTCACAATGAACAGAAAACCGCTAGATTGTCTAAGGATTGGAGAGTGAGATACTGACCACACACCGCCCTTCATTCTACTGAAACTTAAGCTAGAAAACATTGTTTGATTAAACTAATTTTTTAGTCGGATCACGAGAGATGTAATAGTTTCAAATGCATAAAGAAAGAGCGTTTGTGGGAAAAATTTAAATGAAACAGGGGGGTGGTGGGTGGGCCCTATGCTACCCTCCAACCCTTAGAACGCTCCCCAGAGTTTCTTTAAATAATAATGTTTGTCAAAGGACAAAAAAACCGTTAGATTATTTTCTTATCAATTAATTTACACTTGCGAAACCCTCGTTTGGGTTCTAAAGATTGGAGGATGGGATAGGGCAGACCCACCGCCCTTCGTTTCCACTTAAACCTAACCTAGAAATCACTGTTTGATGAGTCAAATTTCTTAATCAGGTCACGAGAGATGTAATAGTTTCAAAAGCATAAAGAAAAAAATGAAAGAGGGGGTGGTGGGCGGGCCCTATCCCACCCTCCAACCTTTTGAACATGCCCCAGAATTTCTATAAATAAAAACGTTTGTCAAAGGACCAGAAAACCGTTGGATTATTTTCTTATCAATTAATTTACATTTGCGAAACACTCGTTTGTGTTCCAAGGATTGAAGGGTTGAATAGGGCCCACCTACCACCCTTCGTTTCCACTTTAAAGTAATCTAGAAAACACTGTTTGGTGGAACTAATTTCTTCGTCGGTTCAAGAGAGAAGTAATAGTTTCAAAAGCATAAAGAAAGCGCGTTTGTGGGAAAAATTTCAAATGAAACGGAGGGTGGTGGGCGAGCCTCATCCTACCTTCCAGCCCTTAGAACACTCCTCAGAGTTTCTTCAAATAATAATGTTTACCAAAGAACAAAAAAACCGTTAGATTATTTTCTTAACAATAAATTTACACTTGCGAAACCCTCGTTTGTCTTCCAAGGATTGGAGCGTGGGATAGGGCCCACCCACCGCCCCTAATTCCCACTTAAACCTTACCTAGAAAACACTGTTTGATGAAACAAATTTCTTAGTCAGGTCACGAGAGATGTTATAATTTCAAAAGCATAAGAAAGAGTGTTTGTGGGAAATATTTTAATGATACCAGGAATGGTGGGTGGGCTCTGTCCTATCCTCCAGTCCTTAGAACACTCCTCAGAGTTCCTTTAAATAATAATGTTTGTTAAAGGACAACAGACCGCTGAATTATTTCCTTATCAATTAATTTACACTTGCGAATCCCTCGTGTGTGTCCTAAAGACTGGAAGGTGGGGTAGGGCCCACCCACCACCCTTGTTTTTCACTGAAATCTAACCTAGAAAACACTGTTTGATGAAACAAATTTCATAGTCAGCTCACGAGAGATGTTATAATTTCAAAAGCGTAAGAAAGAGTATTTGTGGCAAAAATTTTAATGATACCATGGGTGGAGGGCGGTCCTTATCCCACCCTCCAACCGTTTGAACATTCTGCAGAGTTTCTGTAAATAAAAACGTTTGTCAAATGGGCAACGGTTGTTGGATTATTTTCTTATCAATTAATTTACATTTGTGAAACCCTCGTTTGTGTTCTAAGGATTGGAGAGTGGGATAGGGACCACCCACCGCCCTTAATTTCCACTTAAACTTAGCCCAGAAAACACTGGTTGGTGAAACTAATTTCTCAGTCAGGGCCTGAGAAATATAATAGTTTCAAAAGCATAAAGTCAGAGCGTTTGTGGGAAAAAATTCAGTAAAACCGGGGGTGGTGGGTGGGCCCTATCCTACCCTTAAATTCTTAGAATACTCCCCAAAGTTTCTTTAAATAACAATGTTTGTCAAAGGACCAAAATACCGTTAGATTATTTTTTTATCTATTAATTTACACTTACAAAACCCTCGTTTGTGTTCTAAGAATTGGAGGGTGAGATAGGGCTCACCCAACACCCTTCGTTTTCGTTTAAACCTTACCTAGAAAACACTGTGTGATGAAACAAATTTCTTAGTCAGTTCACGAAAAATGTAATAGTTTCGAAAGCATAAAGAAAGAGCGTTAGTGGGGAAAATTTTAATTAAACCGAGGATGGTGGGTGGGCTTACCCTACCCTTCAACCTTCAGAACACACCCCAGAGTTTCTTTAAATAATAATGTTTGTTAAAGGACAAAAGACCGTTGAACTATTTTCGTGGGGTAGGGCCCACCCACCGCCCTTGTTTTCTATTGAAATCTAACCTAGAAAATACTGTTTGATGAAACAAATTTCTTAGTCAGGTCACGAGAGATGTTATAATTGCAAATTATAGTGTTGGTGGGAAAAATCTAAATGATACCAGGGGTGGTGGGTGGGCCCTATCCCAGGGGTGGTGGGTGCTCCCTATCCCTATCCCACCCTTAGAACACTCCCCAGAATTTCTTTAAATAATAATGTTTTTCGAAAGACCAAAATACCGTTAGATTATTTTCTTATCAATTAATTTACACTTATAAAACCCTCATTTGGGTTTTAAAAATTTGAAGGTGGAATGGGAATTAAATCTAACCTAAAAAACACTGATTGATGAAGCAAATTTCTTAGTCAGATCATGAGAGATGAAAATAGTTTCCAAAACATAAAGAAAAAGCGTTTTTGGGGAAAATTTCAATGACACCGGAGGTGGTGGGTGAGCCTTATCCCAGCTTCCAACCGTTTGAAATGCTACAGAGTTTCTATAAATAAAAACGTTCGTCAAATGCCCAGAAAATCGTTGGATTTCCTTTCTTATCAATTAATTTACACTTGCGAAACCCTCGTTTGTATTCTAAGGATTGAAGGGTGGGGTAGGGCCTACCCACCGCCCTTCGTTTTCACTTAAACCGTACCTAGAAAACACTGTTTGAAGAAGCAAATTTCTTAGTCAGATCACGAGAGATGTAATAGTTTCAAATTCATAAAGAAAGAACGTTAGTGGAAAAAATTCAATAAAACAGAGAGTGATCGGTGAGCCCTATCGTACCCTCCAATTCTTGGAACATTCCCAAGAGTTTCTTTAAATAATAATGTTTGTCAAAGGACGAAAAAACTGTTCAAAATCGATGAAACCGGGGATGGTGGGTGGTCCCTATCCTAGCCTTCAACTTTTTGAACATCCCCTGAGTTTCTATGAATAAAAACGTTTGGCAAATGCCCAGAAAACCGTTCGATTATTTCCTTATCAATTGATTTACACTTTCAAAACCCTCGTTTGTGTTCTGAAGATTGGAGGGTGGGGTAGGGCCCAGCGCCCTTCATTTCCACTTAAACATAACCCAGAAAACACTGGTTGACGAAACAAATTTATTAGTCAGGTTCCGAGATATGTAATGATTTTAGAAGCATAAAGAAAGAGCGTTTATGGGAAAAATTGCAATGAAAGCGGGGGTGGCGGGTGGGCCTTATCCCACCCTACAACGAACATACCCCAGAGTTTCTATAAATAAAAACGTTCGTCGCTCAATGTCCAGAAAACCGTTAGATTATTATTCAATTAGTTTACACTTCGCAACCTCATTTGCGTTCTAATGATTGGAAGGGGGATAGGGCCCACCGACCGCTCTTTCTTTCCATTTAAACCTAACCTAGAAAACACTGTTTGATGAAACAAATTTCTTAATCAGGTCACTAGAGATGTAATACACTAATGGAAAAAAATGAAACACTTGAAATTCGTGAAATTTCGACCATTTTCAAACCGCCATAACTCGGCGTATTTTCAATCGATTTTGATGAATCTTTGAGGGCGAAAAAATTTGAAGTGTCTTCTTTAAAGTCATGCATGCGAACTTAAGCGTATCCCCTCCCGCCCCCTCTAGCACCCTTAAGAAAAAACATTGTTTTTTCAGGAAACCATGTCCAACTTTGACGATGTCTACGGAGGTGGAAAACCATAAAAGCATTAAAATTTGGTCAATTCTCTATTCAGGACTCAAAGAACGAAGTTCCTACGACGATTTGGCACTAGGGTGTGGGTGAGCATTTTTTCACCCTCAAAGATTCATCAAAATCGATTGAAAATACGCCGAGTTTTGGAAATGGTCGAAATTTCACGAATTTCAAGTGTTTCATTTGTTTCCCTTCAGAATAGTTTCAAAAGCATAAAGAGCATTTGTGGGAAAAATTTGATTGAAATCGGGGGTGGTGGGTGGTCCCTATCCCACCCTCCAATTTTTTTAACATGCCCCAGAGTTTCTTTAAATAATAACGTCTATCAAAGGTTAAAAAATCCGTTAGATGAATTTATCAATTAATTTGCAAAACCCTCGTTTGTGTTCTAAGGATTGAAAGGGAGCTCACCCACCACCCTCCATATTATCTTTAACTTCAACCACAAACCCTATTTTTTGTGATTGTTAAACCAACGTACATGAATTGACGAATTTCATTCAATTGCACTGTTTTGTAGACTATGTTAAAATTGATGGGGTGGTGGTGGGTGAGCCATATGGTGGGGGATGGATGGGCCCTACGGTTGAAGGGTGGTCCCTGTCCCATAAGCCAACCAGTTGAATGTATCTTATTTTATAATAGTTAATTTTCAATGTTGTAACTAGCAAAATTTTCTTACAAATTATGAAATAAAAGACATAAGTTATCTACCTCAACTGCTTCGCTGTTTACGAAGCCTAATAATAATAAAGATAGTCAAAATAGTACGTTTCAAGCTTCTATGGTTTCTATTTGAGATTTGTTTAAGTTCATAAATAAATAGTCTAAAAAGTTTTAGATGCGGAATTCCTGCACAATTGGTTAGATTTTGGCCTCTTTATTCATGTGATGTTGAAAACTTAACAATCGCCAATAAACGGGGATTTGTAGGTAATGATTAAGTTAATACAAAGGATGGTGAATCCCTATTCTACCCTCTAAAGAGCCAAAGTGCCGAATCGGTATTTTGCCCAAAGTGCCGAACGACGTCTATCGTTCACGAACCCAGCTGTCGGAGCCTAATGCGAATCGGCACTTTGGTCATTCGACAGAACTTCTCATGCACCTACGAGTAAGGTCCAAAATGCCGAATGCACCCTCATCTATGTTCGTAATGTGCGAAAATAATTTTTGGCAATACAAGTTTATCAATGGAAGGTAGATGGTTTCAGGCTTCAAGAATGTTTTTTTTTTTTATTTAAACAAATTGTATTTTTGTTTTAAACGTTTTTAAACGTATTATAACATAAATGCGAGGACGTTGTGCCGAATCGGCGAGCATTCGGCAGGTCGGTGTGAGGACAAAGTGCCGAATATCTAAACTGCCGATTCGCATTCGGCTACGACCGACGCCTTGTTGACGAACGACTCGACGTCGTCGCTTGGCGTCGTTCGGCACTTTGGGCATGGTCTATAGTATGAAATTCGGCACTTTGAGCAAAATACCAATTTGACACTTTGGGCATTCGGCACATTGTCCGGACCCAACTATTCCTAGTCGCCCACTTGTCTGATATGTGCACATTAGAGATGGGTGTCTCAAAATAGTTATTTTTGGCTTTAATTTACTACTTTTCTTATGATCACTTAACACATACGATGTTGGTAAACTGTCACCTTTAATTAAAAAAAAAACAAGTCGAGTTTGGCCACCCCTGATCCATACGAAGTTATCACATTGAAATGTAGGCTTTCTGTTGTTTGATTCAAAGTGTTATTACGCTATCAAGATGCGCCCTTGGTTTGTGCTTCTCTGTACATAACCAGTTCAGTTTTAGTTGAATATGGTGTACCAGGGGCGGCTAGTTATGTAGAGCCAAGGAGCCATGGCACTAGCTGTAGTTTCAAGCTCAGCAAGAATTTTTAATTAATTCTCAAAACACTTTTTCGCCAGTTAATCTAGGAAGATAAATCGTTCTTTCTTCAAAAAAGAAGGGGGGGGGGGGTCGTATATTGTATAAGTGGCTCTACCATCAACATGTTCCACGAGCCGCCACTGCAATGCACTACAATTACTGATTGAAGAACTCCGCGCTTCCACTCCTTTTCATTTGTTCTAGGAGTAGTAAAACATTTTGCTGTGATAATCGACATAACATTAAATTCCCGATCACAACAAACAATCGGTGTCTAAAGAAAGAAAACCATAACAAGGGGAAGAAGTATTCCTATTGATAAATATTTATAGATCATGTATAAGTAAAAGCGGAAATATTTCAATTTTTTTATGTACATATCATCGCCTGTCAACATTGCGTGCTTTGTCTAATACCGCAGAAATATACGATGTTAACCTCTGGTAATCAGCTATTCTGTCATCAATTATGGTAACAATGATAAGCGAGTAGCCCCCGAAATACGACAATACATCACGCGTATCAAACTAACCCAAAGGTCAGTAAACCTCCAAAAAAGAAAGAAACGAATTACGAGCACGAGAGCCAGGGCCACCAAATATCTCACCACAATTTACGTAATAGATAATAACGACCACATTCATTCATTCGCTCATTAGTCTGTCCATTCATCTGATCCTTATCTGGCACGTAGCGTAGTCCTCTAGTAGAGAGTGGGGCAGGTCGGAATGTTTACCGTTCTCGTCCTCGAGAGATAATTCCCTAATAAAACAGTTGACATTGTTTGTCTTTCGCTTGGCCCCCGATCAATATTGGATCACGTACGCAATTACTCAATTACAAAAGAGCCGACATTGTAAGGGCTTAAAAAACTTTATTGCACTTAAGCCGATATTGATTTCGACGATTCACGGTGCAGTGGTTTTTTTTTCTCAATGCGTGTAATCGATTTCCGAAGTTAAGCATTAATTACACCAGGTAATTGATGCTGTTCAGTCGATAAAAATATCCGAAGTGTAATTTTTGAAAGTGGAAATAAACCCTTGAATATGAATATTCAACCTGTTCGTAACCCTTGAATCTATTTATCATTTTTTTTAGGTTATGAATTATTTTTTCTCTAATTTATTTGAACAAAAAAAAAACAAAAACGAATGAGTGAGAAATATGCAATATTAACAATTTTTTGGCAAAAATTAGATTTTTCGTAGATTTATTCACTGAACCGAACGACTTGAAACTTGAAAGTTGACGAGACTGCATTCAGAGATTAGGAAAATCTAAAAATAACTTCTCAGCAAATTTGCTTCAAACACTTTAAATTCATTACCGGATAGAGTGGTTTTAAAGAACCCTAAAAAATTGCAGGAAATAAAAAAATTACAAATAGCTGATGTATAACAGCAAATTTATATTAATAACAATTGTAGAAAATGCCGAAATAAACAACTTATAAAGGATAAGTTTTTTTAGAAATCGTTTTTGAGTAAACTGACGGTAAAGATTATTAGACTTTGAAGTATAAATTGTCATTTTCATCTTTCACAATTTTGACGTTTTAAACGTCAGTATCATGCGACCCTGCAAAACGCTCGATGTAAATTTAAAACATCATTTAGTGCCTTCCAATAAGGTATTCATCGGCATGATTCGTTTACAAGAGTGTTGGAATGTCAGACAAAAAATCTTGGAGATGTTTTAATGTAGAATTCAGTAAAAACAAATGTGATGTGGCCATCATGTTACTTTCTCCGACTTGATGGTATCATTTATATTTACTCTTTCATGGTATATTTTCAATTTAAATCATATTTTAAATGTACACCGAGCGTTGTTTAAACTCTGGTGAAACTGACGTTTTAAACGTCAAAATTATGAAAGATGGAAAAATTATACTTCAAATTTAAAAACTCAAAAACTAAAGGAATTTCGAAAAAAACTTATTCCTTATAAGTTGTTCAGTTTAGCATTATCTACAATTATTATTAACATAAATTTGCTGTAACTATTATCGTTTCATAATTACAAACCAAAATTTAAAAAAAATTATAATACATTTTTTTCTCGAATAAAAATGATTTTATGAAAAATGTTTTCAAGCAAATGATGTTCAGTTCTTTGTTGTCTTCAATGTTTGTTTTAATGGTTTTGTGATATTTTTCATATTTAAGAAAATATTGGGAAAAAAACAAAAAACAGTTAAGGTAAACACTAACTTCCGGTGTACGAAATTTTACCAAAAGCTTATCAGTTCTTTGGATTATCAAACAAGACGTATGTTCAAAGTTTCATATCAATTGCTTTATTAGTTTTTGAGATACAGCGCGCACAGACACACCCACAGACACAGACACAAACACCACAGACACAATTTGTTTTCTTCCAGAAATTGTTGAAATGGCATCTAGGGACCCCAAAACGGATATTTTTGTAAAA